>OX380334.1:19767588-21198282 GCA_947425015.1 Pterostichus niger | reverse complement strand
AAACAAATAGTTTTTTTTCAAGATTTTGTCAAAAAGTAAAATTTTCTTCCCTCAATTAAAAGGTCAATTGGAAAACAATGGTTTGAGTTGATATTAGTGCCATCCACGTGACATGTCAGAGATTAATAAATCCGGCTTAAGGAGTATAAGTTTCACAACTTGAAATGTAAGGGCTGTCGTACACGAGAGAAATATTTTATTATACGATAAATAAATTTTATGGTGAGCTTAATTACAGTTTCACACGAGCGATGTTTCATCGTCCGATAATTTTACAAGATGGCCGCTTTATGTAATCTGCAATATTGCATTCAATACGTTTAAGGTTAGCTTATATATAAATAAATAAATAAATATATCATCACGCCTTTTACCCATTACTGGGTGCGGCACTCTGCCGAAGCAGAGCTCGGTAAGTGACATATTTTTTCGGGTGAAGTGCGGTCACCAATCGTCAAATCACGCCCCCCAAAGATGTTAGTTGTGGGGGAGCCACAGGATAGATTTAAGTGGATGAAAATTGTTTGTCGGCTGTGGAGATCGAACTCGATACCACTGAGCCATCTTAGCTTATATCGTATAGTAAAAAAAATTGTCACATAAAATATCGCTCGTGCAAAATGGCCCTTACTATAAGATAGGTTGTGTATTCGCTTATACCGGTGACCTAAAAATCAGGCACAGCCTTAAAAAAAATTGTGTATTAAGAGCGTAAAGTGATTCTTTGCTACTAGAGCACGGTAATTGCAGCGATAGCTGCAATAGTGTAAGAGGAACAAAGACACTTTACGCTCGTGATACACACATATCTTTTTCTACGATTGCATCTTAAATTATTAAAAAACGTATATATACAGAAAATAAATTCGTTCTGAAAACTGTCAATATGACAAGTTTATTTTTTTTGTTTGTATCTCTGGCAACTATTAAAATAAGTGCGCGTTTATTTTTTTTTCGCACGTTTCGTTATTTTTTTATTGTTCCACAGAAAACGTCAACTTTACAATGACAAATGAGAGCGTAATTGTCAACATTTCATAGCAATTGTAGAAATTATTTTTTTTAGGAATTACATTCTTATCATAAATTTTTAAACTATTCAATTTTCCGTGTAGTTGACAAGTTACCTATGATAAAAACAAAATAAAATAAACAAATGCACTTAAACACAAGCTTTAAACTAAATTTTCAAAATGTCCGTCATTTTCTTGAATGCGAAGATTAACTATTCTAATTGTTCCTTGTATAACATTCTGTCACATTTACTACGAAAGGCTTGATTTGAATATTAATATGCTGGCTGTTCCATTTAAAATAGAAAGTTCTGGTTACAACGAAAAAAAAAACAAACATTTTTTTGGGGTATAAATCTATTTTTTTGAGACACCGATATGTATATTAAAAATAGTTATTTACGAACTAAGTTCTGGAAGACGATGTACCGGCATGAGCGTATTTTTAATGTACGAGCGACTGCAAGGAGCGAGTGTCTTTAACAACGCGAATGAGCGAAAGACCAGAATCTGCAAATTATACACATTCTTTATCAATTACAAACCAAGCTGCTCTGGGAACTTCGATTTTTAATTGTCAAAATTTTACTATAAATGTTTATAATAACACTTGTAACAATTGTGGCTTTTCCCAATCTAAAAATATAGTTTTTTAGTTCAAATATTAAATCTAACCTAAAATAGATTAATTAATTTAAGCATTTTACGTTGTTATAATCTTCACAAATATATGATTACTAAAACAAATGTTCCATGCACACGAATTTCAATTATTACTTTTATCAAATTTGCAAGGCAATTAAATTATAAAGTTAATTACATTTTGTTAAAATGTTTAGAAGCACTGTATAGCAACTGTTTCACACATATGAGTTTCAATTATTTTAAAACAAATGTTCATACATACTGGTTTCAATTATGACTTTATCAAATTAGCAACGTAATGAAATTATAAGTTAATTTAATTTATCTTGATATACTCACAGTGTCGCTGCTACAGCTGGAACACGAAGTGTCACCTTTTTCTTTCAGTAATTTATCCAGTTTCTCGTATTCATCCCGGAGGCACCATATTTCCTTCCGGAGTTGTTCGTTTTCTCTTCTTAACTTCTTTATATCTGATTGACCTGCAGCAGAGAACCACATTACCGACATTACTGAATATTCTTCTTCTTGTGCGACTGCATCAATGATTTTCTTAGGGAACAGTGTGGGTTTTTTAACGTTTTACGTTTCGGCAGAATTAAATTGACGTTTGTAAAATTTATAGGTTTATGTAGAATTTTATTTTATTTGCGGTCTGTGATTTATTGTAAAACAATTTATAGATTGTTAAATTCTTTGATTTAATGCCTATTAAAATAGATTCATCATCATTTTCAAGTTTACTTCCTATATCTTACGATTGTTCACGTAATCTATTAAAAATATAAGATATATTGCAATCACTCAAATTTATTTTAACCTGAGTTATAAATAGTGTTAGCAAGAAATTTGACTAATATGTAAATTCACTGGAATTGTAAATAGAGTTATAGACAAGGTTGGCAAAAAACGTCAACTTTACGATGACAAATTGTCAACTTTTCATAGCAATCGTTGAGAAAAAATACTAATAATAATAATAATAATAATATATTTATTGCCCAACAGAGGTTCATTTACAGGGCAAAATACAAAAAGATATTTAAAAAAATAAATATTAAGAGCTACATATATAAACAAAACTAATCATAAATACATACTCCTGTGCAATACACAGTACAATTAAAAAATAAAAAACAATTATATAAATTATTATTTTCTACAACTGTCAAAAAATATGCGAAGTACTTAATTTTTTCATCATTTACATTACCATGACAACGCGTATTTTGCGCATTATTTTGCACCCTAGAGCGCAAAATGAGTATTTTGCGCACTGTTTCGCATCCTAATGCGCAAAATGAGTATCTCGCGCACGCTCCCAAATTATTTGTTGTCAGATTTTCTTAGTTACAACATATCAATAGTATTAAATTAATATAATTCTTGATTGTTTCCCTTCAATTTATTTAAATAAATCAATAATTATTGTATTATTCTTTATTTATAGTTGTAGAAAAAATGTTGTTTGTATTTCGTGGGCAAAATTCTTGTTTTTTGGCGCGTTCGAATGACTTTTTTTGTCTCGACCTGCGGTCTCGACTAAAAGTAACATTCTTTCGTGCAACAAAAAACACTCATTTTTCGCACTTAATACAAAAATAACTAATTTTGCATTACTATTACTTGAATATACTTTACGAATGTTTATGTCTGCATTAATTTATTCTGAAAAATTGGAATTAATATTAATTTAATGAAAATTTTAAAAGTCTTTTATCTTGTCATACGCAGATTCTTTTTATTATTCTAATATTTATATCACAGATTGAAAATCGCTGCTTTGTTATGTTTTGTTCTCCATTTTCAAATTTAATTATTTCGGTAATTTATTGGATCACAAATTTAATTTATTTTCACTTTCAGCGATTTGCTAACAAGATCATAATAGATATTCACAACATGAAAATTAATTTCATGTCACACAGAATATAATTTCGTCGTTTAAATTGGTCCTCTGTGTGTTTGTTTAAATATTGGTATCACATAATTATAATAATCTCGTTTAATAGTACAATATGATGTTAACTTCGGTGTGAACTACATTGCATTAGCTATAATTTGTGTGCATTATTAATGACGTGAGTAGAGAAGCACCGACATCTATTTCAAAATTGATGTATTCACCCCTCGATATTTTACTATTCAGTGTACAGATTCCGCAGCTCATCAGTGACATTTTGAATATGTTACGATTTTTATAACTATTTAGACAGTTTATAAACTAGACAACTAATGGATATTTTATCAGAATTAACTTTTTTTAAATAGGTATGTTTTTAGAATAAGATTTGTCTTGCTTCATAATATAATAAATAAATATATCATCATGCCTTTTATCCATTATTGGGTGTGGCACTCTACTGAATCAGATCTTGGTAAGTGACATATTTCTTCGCGTGAAGTGCTGTCAAATCACGGCCCCCGAAGATGTTAGTGAGGGTGGAGCAACAGGGATAGTTTTAACGTGGTGAAAATTGATTGTCGGCTGTGGGAATCGAATCTGGGTTCTCAAATCCACAGTCCGACTCGATACCACTGAGCCACGTACTCCATATAATATAAGAAAAAAATAAATAAATATATCATCACGCCTTTTACTCATTACTTACATTAGTTACAACACTTCAATAGTGTCAAATTAATATGATTGTTGATTTTTTTCCTAATTTACTTAAATAAATCAATAATTATTGTATTATTCTTTATTTACAGTTGTAGAAAAAATGTTGTTTGTATTTCGTGGGCAAAATTCTTGTATTTTGGCGCGTTCGAATGACTTTTATTGTCTCGACCTGCGGTCTCGACTAAAAGTAACATTCTCACGCGCAACAACAAAAAACACTCATTTTGCGCACTTAATACAAAAATAAGTAATTAAATATTAGTTAAATAATAATGGTAAAACAATTATTAGTTTAATGCATACTTTAGAAATTATAACGTTTTAAAATATGGAACTATCAACAATTTTGACATTTCTTAGATGCGTTTTTTTATATTATTTTTTAACTTTTTCGCATAGTTAACATTGGCTGGTAGCACAAGCTCTGTTTTTGCCTGTCTTAAGAGCAGTGTATTTGAGTGTTTTAGCTATCTCTAACATGTTAAAACGTCCTCTTAGAACACCCAAAAACAAAGCTTGTGCTATCAGCCAATATGATTAGCTGAGCTAAATCAACTAAGTTTCGGTCGGCATAATATTCAATCTGATTTTATTCCAATTTTCCTCTCTGTTTTGTTATATGTCATAGGCAGCCTCGATCCCATGATTTCCTTCATATACTGAAAGACAACACGAGAGTCGTCTGTAGTGACACTGTTTACTAATAGAAATTTAATTAGTATTTTTAATTAAATTTCAATTGCTAAATATTCTCATTAAATATTCCAAATTTTCTCTTTATTATATACCTGCCTAATCCAGTGCTTTACACTGGGACTGATATCGTCCCCTGGGTACGTTTTCATCTAAGGGGGCGTTAGGAATAATAGTAGGTAACAGCGGACTGTCAAGTGGCATCTCACTAGATTTTAAGCATTGTTAAATGTTTTTATTTATATAATGACATTAATTAATTAATAACTAGCCCATACTATGGGGTAGGTGGCTCAGTGGTATCGAGTCGACCTGTAGATTTGAGAACCCGGGTTCAATTCCCACAGCCGACAAACAATTTTTTTCAAATTAAATCTACCCCTGTGACTCCCCCACCACTTAGGTCTTTGGGAGCCATGATTTGACGGCTGGTAACCGCACTTCACGTGAAGAAATATATTACTTACCGAGATCTGATACGGCAGAGTGTCACACCCAGTAATGCGTAAAAGGCGTGATGATATCTTTATTTAATTATTTTATAAATAATAAATTTATAACTTTTTGATATAACAGCAATTGGGAAATCAAATCAACTACTAGTAAGTCAGCCCTAAACTTGAACTGCATTTTGGAAAGAAGCAACAAAGTGTGGTAAAATCCCACGTTAAAAAAGTCACCCAACACTGATTTTATTTTGAAATTGGGGAGTCCTCTGGACGTTAAACTTTTTTTGTGTATCGTGGCGTTGACTGATTTGCATTGCACTATGTCTTTCATTGAAGGTATAAGCAGGTCAGTCCAGCTCTTGCCAGAAACTGGGCGGAGTGTAGTGTATTGTCTTTATGTGTAGGGTGCATGGTCCGGCCTGGCGATTCTGTTCGGATATTGAATAATTATTATTCAATACTTAGCAGAATGTAAATAAACCAGGAATGGCTCTAGGGCCCTCCATGTATCTCTAACAGAATAGATAACAGAACAAAATAAATTTATAACTTTTTGATATATTTCAGTTGGATTTCTAATGAAAAAGTGTTATGTGGCAGATGTCGGCAAATGTATGGGAAAGACTTTGGTTATTTTGTCTAAAATTGTATTGAAACATTCAAAAATCAACTATTTTTTTCGTATAAATCTGTATGAAATAGGGCCACTGACAAATAGTGTAAACATCTGGTCGGTTAGCTTCTGCCAACATAGGTCTAACTGCCATTTTATGCAGGGCATCATAGCCATCGAACAAACCTGTGTAATAAATCGTGCCCATTATCAATAAAAATGCTAGATACCTTGGATAGTTTAGTAGCAAGCAGTTTATGATTAAGCTCGTTGTATAGCCATCTTCAACCACGTAAGATTTTGCAATGTAAAAGGCGAGATAGCAAGAAGGCTACACCAAAACTACTACTTATTAAAATATATTCAAAATTTAAAAAAAAATCGTATTCTCGACATACATAAACACATACTATTTAGCGCTGGAATCTGCTGCATTCACAGTTCGAAATTTGGTGCAATTCGTGAAGTTTAGCATACGACAAACACGTGTTTATGTTCACGGGGTTGAAATTCGTTATGTCCAAATTTCACGTTGCAAAAAAGTTTGCAAACTTTAAACTTTCAGTTTAAATTCAGAGCTCGTTCATATAAATTTTTATATGGAATGAACTCTAGAAAGTATTAAACTTCACGGTGTATATATTATTATTATTTTTTCGATCTAAGGCATGTTATGACTCATAACATCCGTGGTTTGTTCAATAGTTTACCGGTTTCAGAATATAAACACGTAAACGTCATTAATAAATATAATTTTTTGAAATTCTTTTATGAATAACGACATTGTCAACATTTTAGAAGGTGATCAAGTAAGTCTGTGGTCTGTATGTTTTTATTTAACGCCGTGGTTACAATTGTTTTGTATCATATTTATAAATAAATTTTTATTTAACGTCATAACGTAGTCATCTCTAATTTGAAAGACTGTACAATTAATATATATAATGATTAGCAGGAGAAGTAATCTTTATATTATTGTTGTTTTGAGTTCCGTTTGTATTAATAGTGTTATATTATCATTGTGTTGTATTTTCATTTTCTTGACTATTTTAACAAGTAAGTAAGTGTAATATTACCGTATAGAATACAGTTATTACTTACTTACCAGCCTACTTTTGTGCATATAAACATAGATTTAATATCCTGAAACCGGTAAATATCTTTACTCATCTGAAGGTTATAGAATTTTATTGTTCTGTGAGTTGCGTTTATTGTTTCGCTCACACATTGCCCGGCACTCGAACTTGAGTTTTCTGTACATCCCGCGCGTTTTCTGGTTCTGTAGACGACCAGTTAACTACCCCTTTGCCTGTATAGTCAGTAGATTTTTATAGAAAATAAAAAAAAATGTATACTTATAGTACTGATTGTACTCTCATTGCACATATTAATTTTGTATTATTAGTAGGTCATGTTTTATTTTCAGATTTTTAACCTAATTTAATATTTGGTCTAGAAATAAAACTCAAACATTATAATAGTATTTGAAATCTATAATTAGAATAATAGTAAGAGAACATTAAATAATCAATTAAATACTTTTGACTTAATTTTGTTAATTGCAACTCGTAATGTTTCGACTTTTTGTCATTAACCTAGTTTAAATGATTAAGTATATTTACTTATAGTTTTACGTTTTGATTAGTCTTTAAACATTAAAAACATGTAAATCCAAGAGTGTTTCGTCTATTACTAAAGCTTGAGAATTAAATAATAAAGTATCTTCCCGGCGTCGGACAAATTGTGAGGTTGTTGCAAAAATTATATTACTCTATTTTTTTTTTAAATAAGTGTGGAAATGTATTTTTCTAGTTATTAAATAGTGTTTTACAACGGAAAGTTATCGTTTCCTCAACAATAATATACGGAAATAGTTATTTGTTTAATTACTAACGATAGCAATTATTTTTTTACCTGTTATACACAAGTTTTTTTGCCTATTCATATTAGATTAATTTTACGAAGATACAAATTATAAATTATTTTGACACACGTCAAAATTTTTATATTATGTTGGAAAATTTTAAATGATATTCAGGGAAATAAATAAACAACAAACAGGGTAAACAAAATTAAATTAAACTTAGTAAATATATAGTATTTACTTTTTTGTCACATTTTGTTTACTTTTTTACACGATTTTTAAAATATGTATCAGTTTTAAATGATTTTTCGTTAAAAATACGACTTTCATCAATATGCAAAACATGTCTTTTACCGTATTGGGTTTCTATGGCGCTAAACAACATCTTAATCACATGTTGACAAATTGTGGCTTCGAACGTTTTAGTCATGGCGTGAAGGTAATAACTGACGTATTATGGATAGGCTGAATTTAGGTTCCTACAACTGTCATTGTAACTTTATTTTACTTTTTAAATAGTTAAGTAAATTTTGTGTTTTTAATTTGCGGTTACAGAAAAAGTACAGTATATGATTCGTTTTATATAGTATGTTATGCATCAAGGGAGGGAAACAAGCGATTATTCCCGCGTGTGAAGAGACGTAAGCGAGGGCCGAATGCACGAGCGGAAATCGAGGTTTGCCAACTTCACTCAAGGGATAATCGCGCCCTCCCAAGCATTTTATACTTTTCGTAACAAGTGCACAAAAATTACTGTCTTATCGGGACAAATGTCAAATATGGGTTGCGTAACTAGTTACCTAGGAAACACCGCAAACAGCTAATCTCTCTAGGGAGAGAAACATGGTAGCTATGGAAACATAATGTTTCTCTCGCTAGGGGAGAAAAGCAGTGTTTCTCTCTCTAAAATTAGGGAATAAGAACGTGTTTCTTGTGCATGTGTTACGAAACACTATTTAGATACTAATTTTTTATACATTCGTAACTAAAGAGACATTCATATAACTTGTTACATAATGTACTATTAAAAATTAATAAAATATGTAGTACAAATTAAGTTAAACTGAATCTAGTCCTTGTGTTAAGAATTTGGCAAGATTTATCGTACTTTTCCAGTACATACTTAAATTGAGTTATATTGTTTTTACATAACCCGAATTAATTTTCTTTGTTAATGAATTTGATTAAATTAATTGGTAGTATTTACTTAAACAAATAAAAACGATACAATAAAAACATTTGTACTAAATGTAATACTTACGTACCCCTTTCAATTTCAGCGTTGATATTTATTGTTCTCAATCGAAGTTCTTCATTTTCATATATCATACCCCGGGATGACTTCCGATCTAACCTAAATACAAAACAAATAACATTAGTCAATAGTTTATATAAATTACTAAACTTACTTGGGCGAATCACTATTAGAATAGTAGTAATCCATTTCTTTTGTAAATTCACAGATTCCAATTACAAAAATAGACAATTTTTAACCAGTTGGGTGAAAATAATGTTATGAATGCTTGGAATGAAAACCACATTTTATTGACGTAAATAACTTGTTGCTCATTTCAATCGTTGCACAAATAGTAAACATACTGATACACACAAATCTATATTTTTGTTTGTTGATATTTTTGGCATTTCTGTGACAAAACTTTATGAATGAATGCAGCAACTTCTTCCGTGTAACGTAGCTACTGAACTGACGTGAAGGAGTACCTTAAAATCTTTGGAGTATTTTAATAATATTATAAATCACGGATGTGTATATTAGTGAAATTATTAGAGCAAGCATGTGGCAAAGTGTTTACATGTAAAGTTTTTATGTAAACTTTTAAAATATTTTTTTTCGTAGGTCATAAAATGTTTAGTAAATAAATGTAAATAAGTAAATATATTTTAGACAAGTCTATATAAACAGTTTTCTGAGGTATATTTTTAAATCATGGATTTGTGCATATTTCTATGAGTTGGTAATAAATGAACCTAACGGTGAAACCTAAGAATCTTAAATCACAAAAGGATAGAATTAAAAATATTTTTTCAACATTACTTGTGAAAATGACATTTTCCTCATTCAATTTCGTTGTGATAGTATAACCGTTTCCCTTACTAATGTAAAGTAAATAACTTTTCTTACTAAAGTAAATAAGGGAAATGTAACTTGACATGATGACCAAGGAAACGTGATGTGCATTTGCAAATACAACTTCTTTGATTTATATAAAATAAATTAAATTAAATTTCTTGTATTGCAAACGTAAAAATGTAATTTTTACGTTTAATGTTGAAAAAATAGTATGTAATACACGTGGGAAAGAGCCATTGCAAACTTTGTACTATTGGAATACTCGCTATCGCTCGTATTCCAACTTTCGTACTTGTTTTGTAATTAAACCCTGCCCTCACTAAATAAAATAAATATATCATCACGCCTTTTACCCATTACTGGGTGTGGCACTCTGCCTAAACAGATCTTGGTAAGTGATATATTTTTTCGCGTGAAGTGCGGTTACCAGACGTCAAATCACGGCCCCCAAAGATATTAGTGGAGGGGGCACCACAGGGGTAAATTTAAAATAAACAATAAACTATTTATAAACATTAATTTATAAATAAAAATAAAATAAATATGTCATCACACCTTTTACCCATTACTGGGTGTGGTACTCTGCCGTAAGCAGATCTCGGTAAGTGATATATTTCTGCGCGTGAAGTGCGGTTACCAGTCGTCAAATCACGGCCCCCAAAGATGTTGGTGGAGGAGGAGCCACAAGGATAGATTTAAATTGGTGAAAATTGTTTGTCGGTTGTAGGGATCGAACCAGGGTTCTCAAGACCCACAGGCCGACTCGATACCACTGAGCCACGTACCCCATTATAACATGAAATAATAATAAAGATGTACATATAACTTTTAAATTTTCGAATAACATATTGTAGAATAGGAAGGAGCCCAATAAAATTTACCGTTGCAAGCGAAAAAATATGTAAATTCAGGACTGGACCTTAGGTCTTGATTGACCGCTTAGACTTATACCATCTTAGAAAGGACATTTCTAACTCACATTGATTACTTATTAGAATGACATAAATACATAGTTTTGTATTAAGTGCACAAAATGAGTGTTTCTTTGTTGCGCGTGAGAATGTTACTTTTAGTCGAGACTACAGGTCGAGACAAAAAAAAGTCGCGCCATAAAACAAGAATTTTGCCCACGAAATACAGACAACATTTTTTCTACAAACAAAAATAATACAATAATTATTGACTTATTTAAGAAAATTGAAGGAAAACAGTCAACAATAACATGAATTTGACACTATTGATGTGTTGTAACTAATGGAACCTGACAAAAATTAATTTGGGATCGTGTGCGAAATATTCAGTTTGCGCACTAGGATGCGAAACAGATTTTGCGCTCTAGAGTGCAAAGTAATGCGCAAAATACGCGTTGTCATGGTAATGTAACAGATAAAAAAATCACGTATTTCGGTATTGATATTAGTGCAAAAAATGATCATTTTTTTGACAGTTGTAGAAAAAACATAATAATATTCACAGTATGCCTAGTGATATTTTATCTGATTGCATATGATGCATATAAATAGATCACACGGTTGGATCTGCATGACAAGTAAAGCTATCACTTCCAGAACTGTGCAGTGTGCATGGAAACTCGCAGAGCGTGGACAGTCTATATACAAGAATATCTTTGAACGATGAACGGATGAACGGTTGAAATAGTTTAGTTCATGACGACAGTTACTCAGTCCGCTGGAAACAGATACGTAAGCAGGCTCGATAATTATATCTATGAGATTACAGATTAGTTTCACTGGAAATGCACAGTGGCGGCTCGTCCATGAGATCATTTGAACCTTACCTATATTACACCTATGGATTCGAACCGAAAAATGTTGGACTTCGGTTACGATTAACAGTTTTTATTCGGAACAATTTCGGTTTCGTGTACCGGTTGTGTGTTTTTTAAATAATATATAGGTTTCGGTTTCGGTTTTTTTAAATTTTAAATTTAGGTTTCATTACAGTTTTGGTATTATTCGATTAAGATTTTTTACAGTTTCAGTTCAAAATAAACACATTATTTTAAAGTTCAAAATGAATATAATTTATACGAGTATATCTGTAAAAATATAATTTTCGAAATTGGTAGGTAAATATGAAACAAATAATATATTATGCGCACTTTATAATAACAACATATTTTTTAAGTAACTAATTCACAAATTTTCTATTTATTTTAATTTTTTGCTTTCTCACTACCGGTGATATCCAGTGTTGCCAGCCCTATTTCGACTGTAAAGACTAAACTTTTATAAATATATAAAGCTAATAATTTATATTCTTCTTATTCTAATTATTTTCGGTTAATACGGTATTTATACCGGTTTAAATTTACGGTTTTAAAATCGAAATACTGTTGGTTGGGTTACGTTTTCGGTTACAGAATCAATTAAATTTTAGTTTCTCTTTTCGGTATCCACATTTTAAAACAAAAAATATCGGTTTTGGTTTCATAAAAAGGTGAATATCGGTGCAGTTTTCGGTTACGGTTCAGGTCCCTGATTACACCTGACTTATATTTTTAAACTAAAAAACAACGTAGCAACCACTTGACTCGAACCAAATTGCCACCGTTCGATTTGGTTTGTTACTCAGAAGATATGTAAAATTATTATTTATAAATTTGCAAATATGGACAAAATGAGCATTCAACAATATGTAAAACGAAGTTTTATAATTTGGTTATTACTTAAAAATTCATTTTTCTACAGTAGAGATACAAAAAAGGCGTTTTTGCTTGCGTTTATCAACGTAAACTGCCAATTATGTGCAACAAAACAGAAAAAAACGCCTGCGCTCCGAATTTTTAACTTTAAATCAAACATTCATTGAACGTTGCTATAACAGCCAGTAACAGCAAATATATTTTTTTAATTTTTATGTTCTGTAACGCTGAAAACTTTAAAATTCAATTGTTAAAATGGAAATTGATGAAGAAAAAAACTTATCGTGTCGACTGTATATAAACAAATTGTGTGTTACGAGCACAAATGTACATTGTCTATTTCAAGAGAATGACAATGTACCATTTTTTACTCTGAATACACAAACAGCTATTTTGTTCAAACAATCTAAACAACGAAACATTGTTTTATTTTTGACGTACGATAGGTACGAAGTGCTACCCAAAAGTACCCGAACATTTTTTTAAAAGCTGTATTTATTAAACCTTCAAACCAACAAAATATCTGCTTCAAAATAATCCCCACCTACAGTTATACACTTGTCTCATCTTTTTTCCACTGTTCAAAACACTTTTTGTACTCATTTTTTTCAACAGTGCTTATGACCTCTTGCGATATAGTTTGAATATTGAATTTATACCAAGGGGTACAACAGTAACGGGTAACTTCTACGTGGATGTTTTGAGACGTTTAAGGGAAAATGTGAGGCGAAAACGTCCTGAACTTTGGGCAAGAAAAATTTAGCATTTCCACCACGGCAATGCACCGGCTCACACATCTCTGGTTGCCCGCTAATTTTTGACATCCACGCAAACAAATGTTCTTCCCCAACCCCCTTATTCGCCAGACCACGTTCCTTGCGACTTTTTCGTCTTCCCAAAATTGAAAACCAAGCTAAAAGGTAAGAGATATAAGATTGTTGAGCAGTAACAATTCAAACAAAAAGACAAAATATGTATTGCCCATATTATGAATATTCGGTGATACTAGGTTAAATAAAATATGTGAATTTTACAAAATTTCAGCCTCTGAGTCGACTTATCAGGTCATCATCTCAGAGTCCAGCCAGAACAGTTAGTTAACCATAGACGCGTTTCTCTCTTTTTGGAGCTCATCAGTATAGTATAACCAACTCCTTCACAGCGAACAAGTTCGCATGAAGGTGTGACGATAACTTGTTCGCTGTAAAAGAGTTGGTTATACCATACTGATAAGCTCCAAAAAGAGAGAAACGTGTCTATGGTTACTAACTGTGCTAGCTGGTCTCTAAGATAATGACCTGATAAGTCGACTCAGAGGCTGAAATTTTGTTAAACAATAATTTGTTTGTTGTGTCTGACGTTATTTGACATATTGGACAAGAATTGGAAGCTTATTCTAATTTATTTATTTATTTACTTATTCGAGCATTTAATTTAATAATGAAATTATTTATAGCAACTATTTTTTTTTCTACATAATCTAGACAAATAAATACCTATTATTAAGTTATCTAATTTGTTTCATTTCTCATGGCACTCTGATAATTGCTTTAAAGCGTGTATTATCTTTTGCTTCTAACTTGGGCATAAGAAACAATTGAACAACAAACTTATACTCTATGCAGTTTTTCATTCTGAACATTTTTCTTCAGTACACTTTTGTTCTAAAATTAATAGGTAAAGAGATATCGCTAAATCAAAATATTAACATTGATTTTCCTATGTTCGGAAAAAAAAGTAGTAGTATATATTTAATTTTGTATTTTTCTCAATTTTATTGTCATACAGGAGTATGAAACTAATATTACTTTTTAGAAAAAAAATCTCAATCGAATAAGCGAATACAAAAATTAGGTTGCTATTTAAAATAAGAAAGTTGCACCCCGTATTTTGAGAACCACTGGTCTAAAACATTCTTATTACGCTTATTAAAGTAAAATATAAATTGTTTGTTAATTTAACCAACTTCATACCTCCTATACTTCTCTAGATATTAATAGTTTATCACTTAAAATTAACACTACAAAATGTATTTAAAACGTAGATAATAATGTTTCATCAATATTTTAATAAATACTTTTCATTAACTGATATAATATTAAAGTTGTTATGTTATGTTTTTATAAACAATACAACAATGTGAGTATGTTCCTTTTATTTTGTTTGTTTGTTTTCTTGTTACTTTATTGTAGGTAGTTAAAATGGACATAAAGTGTACAAAGTTTAATATTGAAAAGAAAAAATATTACATACAAAACACACGCCCACGCCTCTGACACACGCACAGTTCTGACATAAGTAAAACAATATCATTGTAAAGGGCTCCTTTACTTTTACTGTCTGCAGGCCCTCAAGGTTATTTATTCAACACTGCATACATGTGGCGGAATCATGTAGATTTCACATTCTTTTTTTATATTCGGTATAAGTAAAGAATTAAGGCGAAGAATAAAACATAAAATAAATAAATATATCATCACACCTTTTACTCATTACCGGGTGTGGCTTGCTGCCGTAGTAAACTAGTGAAGTTAGCATGTCTAATATATGTACCTAACCTCAATTATTAAATAAAAATCAAATTAAAATTCATGTGACATCATTCTTTCAAGTCTAGACACATTTTTTAAGTCACTTATAAGTATTTGTAAATGATGTTGATTTGACCTACATGAAGAAAATTGAAATAAAAGTGCTGAAAAGAGATTTGTAGCATTTAACATGAATTTTTGTTATTGTTAATATTTTTCTTACTTCTGATAAAATATGAAGTGTCCATGTGATAGCCTACTAAGAACAGACCGGGTAATAGAACCTTAAAAAGGGATCTTCCTGGAATCAACATTCATGCAATAAACAAAATAATTTTAAATAAAACAATTCGTAACAATTAATACGTTAACTAAAGCTTTTAGTGTTAACTAACAAATAATTTAATCCCTAAGCCTTAATAAAAGAATCAGATCTATATACGTATTTCGAGAACTAAGTTCTCATGCTCAGTAGAAAAGGGAAAAAATCAAGATTACACGACTTGTGAACCAAGTCAGTGGTCAAGATAGATTCCAATTTGCTCAAAAGGGGACATATCTATTTATACTAAAACGAAGCAATGAGCCGTGTTCAAGAAATTAATAACCATACCGCTTAAGTCAACTAAAAACTAATTACCTAATGCCTATCGCACACTGGTCGAAGAGCATCAATGAGCTCTTCGATGAAACAACAGAACGCACCCGTCATCGACGAAAATTAGAGGCTCCTCTATTTCCATCGAAGAGCTCATCGATGAAACGAACGTATCTCTTTTCACTCGTATCATTTGTGTCTCATTTCACGTTAGCATATTTTTGAAATTTAGTTTTTCTTTCTCGACTTTAGAAGCTTTTATTGTTTGTCAATGAAGGGTGCGTTCTGTTGTTTCATCGAAGAGCTTCGACCAGTGTGCCATAGGTACACGGAGAAAAATGTATAATTATGAATATTATAAATCTAATACGGGTAACTATAATTTTTGCTAAATAACGGATAGCTAACTAAATTATTTATAGATACAATACTGATTTATTTAAAAAAGTTGTAAATAATTTATTAATAGTAAATATATTCATTTGGTAGAATAGTAACAACTTATTTAAACCATAATTATACATTACTGTAGTAACTCATATATTTTAATTTTCAGTGTAAATAAACAGCATATTTACTGTGAATATAAAAATTGTTCTACTACATATCGGAATTTATTAAATAAAATTATATAAAACGGTTGTTATAACTAATATTTCTTTTTACTATAAATAACTGTTATACTAGCGTTTAATAGATTAGATATAAGCCATTAATAAACTTATATAACAAGGATAGCAAAAGTGATATAGATACAATAAAATACGAATTTATTATGGTACAAATATATTTTATTCAATTTGTATTACATATAAAATAATTATATTAAATCAAATAATATTATCTCAACATCAAATAGCCATTTTAATTTGAACGCAAAACAACAATTTTTTTAAAATTTGGCAATACTGTTAAAAGTACTGGTGATATTTCTTCAAAATTTTGATTTATTATAGATTTATATTCATTAGTCTCTAATATTTCATATCCGCTATAGTGGCTATGAAAACGTATAGTTTTAAATATTTTGCAAATAAATAGTACTTGATTAGTAGAGTCAACTAATATGTACTGAATTATTCCAAAAATGGGTAAATCATCAATATATAACATTAGCACATAATCAGTTTTATAAATAGTTCCATACAATTCTATCCAGTTTATAATATGTACATTAGACAAAAAGGTAGCTGGAATATCTATTTTAAATTTTTTTAATAATTCAAAATTAGTAAATTGGGTTCTTTTTCCTGTTTGAAGTTGTCTATTAAATCCTTTATTTAATATAATTCGTGAACAAAATTTTAATTGCTGTTTTAAGGCGACAGAATGTGGAATATTTACACGAGAAGCTATTACATTTGATGATAATTTTAACTCCCTGTGCTTAGATTCAAAACGCATAGACCATATATTTACTAAAGGGCCAATATTGCTCATTATAGTGGGATAATGCAGCATATGATGGTGTTTTGGCTTTAGTGGAATATTAAATAACTTCAAATACATCTCATGATGTTCAGTAATTAAATACGACAATAAATCGGAAGATTCAAACTGAACAGACGGAGCGGTTATTATTGAAACAATTTCATGTAAAATAATATATAATTGCCAATATATATTGTCAACCGGTATTAGATGACCAAATATTACACCACTATATCTTATGAAACATAGCATTTCACTTGCAGACATCTTTAAGCGTTTATTTTTTATATTCTCTAAAGTAATTAGTGGAGGTTTATTTTTCGTTTCAAAACCAAAATTGAAGAACTCAATATGGTTGTTTAAAATTTCCAAAGTAAAAATTTTTTCTACAAATATAAATTGGTGTAATAGTAAGGCCATTTCCCAATTACATACGCCTTCGAATACATCATGCATAATGTCCACGGACAAATTGTCTGTTACATGAAACTGTAAAACTTCATTCCATATGCAATTTTCTTTTATCCCAGTTTCGGATAATTTGTTAATTTGAGTGTTATCAAATTCATAACATTCTTTCGTACGTATTAATTCTGATAATATATTACATTTTTTAGCTAAATCATCTTTAGAAATTTTACAAAATCGGCACGGGTAATTTGCTCGAAAACTTTCTGTAAATCCCAAAATAGAATGAAGACCTAGATTGTCGCCAATTATTAATGCTAGTATAAAATATACTTTGATAGATTTATTATTTACATTGAGATCAATTCCCTCAGACCCTAATTTATTTAACTCTGCGATTAATTTTGAAAATATTCTTTTATTTCCAAATTTTTTCAAATCATCGCTGTAAAATAATGATATTAAGTGAATATTTTCTAATTCTGATCTAAATTCTAGAGGAATACAAGCTATACTGAGGTACACAGCTCCTAACTTATTAATGCCTGCGTGACTTCCGAGAGAGTTACCAACTTCAAATTCATCAAAATAAAGTAAAAGCGGGAGAATTATTCTAGAATCATATGAGGATACTTTCTTGTGCCACAATTCACCTTGTATTAAATTTGTATATACATTTTTCTGATTGCATATTTCTTCCTTGAACATACAAATGGTATTCAAAACTTCGGGCAGTTCCAAAAATTTTTTTAGAATTACTTCAGGCGATATAATTTGAACGTAACAATTTTTTATTTTTAATGTATTATTTTCGCCTTGCTCAAATCTTTCTCCAACTTTAAAATCAGTAGGTTCGATGAAATATCCATTTTCTGTAAGCAATTTAAATCTTGAATATTCAGTTTGAAAGCCATCAAACATACTTTTTACTGAATTAAAATTATTCGAAAGAGATTCGATATCAGTTGAATTTTTTTCAGGATCAATAAGAGAAAATGACTTATCATGTAAAATATCTATAGGTTTCGACATAAGGTTTGATATATTTTCTACTATAAATTGTATTTGCTTACGTGTAAATGAATTTTGCCCATATAACTTTGCAATAAATGTTATAATATTTTGTTTTAAAATATTTTCTAATGTATTACTATTTTCATTTAATGGTGCATATGCTTTTTCTGGAACAATGTTCAAAGTACACGAATCTGTTACACTATATGATGTCGGTGCTAATGGTACATCAATTTGATTATGTTCTAATGTTATATTGTGAATGGAATAGTGTTTCCTAAATGAATCACTGGAAGAGAAATTCCGAAAACAATTATTTTCTATACATTTATATAAACTATATTTATTTAAATTATGAACTAATCTGAAATGTTGAGATAATATCTTAAAAGAATCACATTGAAATAAACATAAATAACATAACATTATTAACAAATAAAAAAAAAACGATATCTTCTTCAATAAAAATAGTTATAAATAATGTAGGTTACTATATATCATTTAAATTTTCGAAAACATCGGAGATTACAGTATGTACATTAGGAAATTGTTTATCCCAATTAGTTAGTACTTCATAAATACCTTTTTGGATAAACATCCATACTATCTCTGACTCCACGGGATAAGATGCATTAGTTGCATGCACGATTTTAAATACACAGTCTACAGCAGATATTATATTGTTTAACGTATATTTAAAGTTATCCACACACGCAAAATATTTGGGATCATTTTCCAATTCTCCCACCACCAAAATATACGGTTGTAATGTACTATGCACAGATAACAATTTTTTCCTTCGCCTTTCAATGAAATTCTCCGCTTCTGCAATGGACTGAAATTGAATTAGTCAAATTAATTTTCATATATATATATTGAATTATGCGATATTGTTTTAATTTTAAAATAAAAGTAAAACTACATTCACAAAAGGTATAATAAAATATTACCAATGAAAATAAACATATGGGAAAGAAGTAATGGTTATAAAACATATATTTATACTTACATTAACGTGTAAAATGAAACTTTCTGCTGTTTCTAGCTTGGACGGTCTCCAAGAACTTTTTTTATTTTTTTTATAGTTGTCACCGGGAAAAGAAGAGGCAAAATAAAAAATGCCAATAAGCTCGCGTCTAGTAGATATAAGACATAATTATAGATAAGTGCATAATTATTTCATCAATATTTATTTATTTACCTAATTCTCTGGACAAATCTTGTCTCATGTGTCTTTTGTTGCCAATTGAAATGATTTTCTTTGCAATTTTTGGCCATGTATTAAAGAGGCAATTAGTCTTATCAGGATATAATTTTTCAAAATCACTCATTAACTAAAAATCATAATCTACCTATAGAAATTCTAAATCATTACGAATTTCATCACACACTTACCAATAAATATCCATTTTGCATACTTATGCACGGATACAAGTTCAAATAGTTCGTGAGACATATATTTTTTAATTCTTGTTGCCGAAACTCATATGTTTCGTTCCAATATAAACAAACTTTTTCATATGGCTCTACTGCCGCTTTTAAAAAATTTATTTTTTCTGTAGTGTTTGTGTCAGGGTCATTGTCATCTTCATTATCACTAGCATCTGATTCTACAATTCATTTGAAACTATATAAATTGTAACTGTAATTATATTACGAAAGAATAATTTCACTTACCCGACAAGCTGGTACACACAGACTTGTAAGCTCTTTTAATGTTAATATATCGACTCCAAAGTTTGCCTTTTGCCAAACTTTTTCTAGAAAATTTAGTTTGGGCCCGATAGGGTATGTAATAAATATTTTTATTTTCATTCGGGAAAGTGTTTGATATTTCTTCAGCTGCCTGCTGAAATTCGTCGGTGCTTATTCTGAATAAAAAACACAAATTTATACATAATGATTTTTATATATTTTAAAATATAAATACCTGTAATTTTTGTCTTCTATTAATAAATAATTTATAATTATTCGTACTAATCTTTGGCGACTATCGTTATCAAGCTTCAATTTTTTATTAATTAATATTTTTCCTTCTAATGTCTGATGTAGAAAAGACTCCAAGCCCTAAAATACATATACTTTAAAAAATCATTCATATGTATTAATATTATCATTTTTTTCTTACATTAGGGAATAAACTTTTCCTTTTTGTAGGTGGAGATAAAGAATTTTTATTAGTATTATTAGAATTCAAATCTGGAATATTTAGAATGTTTTAGAGTTTAGCTCCATTCTAGTATAGATAAATAATTCTTACCTTGTAGTTTTACTTCATATATTTCAGTAAGGTTACTTAAATCAATTGTTGTACCAATTGCTGGAGGGGGTGGCATTAATATAGAATCAATGAGTTGTTGTTCATCTACGTCACTTATGCTAGCTGTTGAACTACTTGTACTTTCCTATAAAACCATTAATTTATACCACAATATTAGAAATTTAATAATTTGTTACCTCATTTAACTCCACAACTTCTGTATTTTTTTGTATACCATGAGAATATTCTTTAAATTTTGCCTTGAATTTTATTCTTATACCCGTTTTTTTAATTAAATTATCAATTTCATTACTTGTTAATAAATTGAATGCTTCTAAATCTATACCTTCGTCTACAAAAGAAAATTCAAAATATAACCTTAATTCCTCAATCAAACAAATTTATTAAATTTACTAGTATTTATATTTATTTTTAAAACTTACCTTCAAATGTAGATATAAGTGAACTCAAATTCCATTCACTAAGTATGTTTTTTACGAACTCATCACACATTTTAATTAGTTTTCAAACAAGGAACACAGTAACACGATATAACTGGCAACTAGACTACTGCGCTTCACTCATCACACCAGCATTCAGCAAAGAAGCGTGGTATAAATTGTAACAATATGTATATTTCTGACAACAAAACTTATCTAGTTGGTAACAATATAGTATATTTCTCAATACAATACTATTTATTAATAGGTGTAATACATATATATTAATAAGAACAGTTCAGTTATTTATATCAAAAATTCATTTATTAGTTGTAACAAATTATATATATTGTAATTAATTAATGTAATATATATCTGCATTACATAAATAGTTTTGTACATAGTAAATATGTTTATATTTATGGATAGCATAAGGTATATTTCGTGGTACTAGTAATAATATATCTAATATAATTAAATGCAGTATGTACTGTATTGCAATACAGTGTTATTATGATATTTATATCTTTCCAGCAAAATCTGAGTATGTATCTCTATTATGTGCATTGCAACTATAGTAAACATGTTATAAATATGATCATTATAGTTTAGTAATGGTAAATAAACGAATTCTAGCAATACACTTTTAACAAAGTTTAACAATACATTTTTCTCCGTGTATAAGAAATCAAACAATTTACTGTTAGGTATGAGACCCAGGTCTGAAATAATCAACCGATGTTTATTTTTAAATATGTTTATACTCTCAAACGCGTCTAACTGTTTAATGCTATTTACCGTCTTTAGTAATTTTAAATTATCGGAGTTAATATTATGATTGTTATAAAAAAATATGTTCTTCCACGCTCGATTTTTCCGGATTACCGTATTTAACGTAGTTTATATGTTCCTTAAATCTTGTTGTTACTTGTCTTTTAGTTTGTCCGATGTAAACTTTATCACAATCGTTACACGAAATTTGGTAAATATCCGAATTTTGAAGTCGTTCAATCTTATCTTTACGATTACCTAATAATGTTTTAAGGGTATTATTAGATTTGTAAGTAATTTTTATATCGAAATGATTAAAAACTTTATTTAAACTTCAAGAGACTGAGTCATAGGGTAAAGAAATAAATTTATTTTTATTCGAATTTAATGTGCTATTTTTAATAATTTCTTTTTTATGTTTACAGACAAGTTTATCAATTAATTTATCCGAAAAACCGTTGTAAATGGCGATTTGTTTAATATGTTTTAATTCTTTGTTAAATCTTTTAGAGTTATTTTTCAACCATTTGACGTTAATATTTCAATAACTGTTCAAGTTTATAATAAAAATTAGTTTGTTTCGTTGTTTTCCACAGCACTCTCAATCGCAAGTTGTTTTTTTATAAAAGCCATTTTTCGTTTGCTTGTTAGTTTTGCATAAAAAACTATTGAGCAACAAGTAGATATTCACTAGATGCAGTTTTTAATACTTAACATTTTTTGTATTTATACTTTTGGTCTAATTTAATTCGGGAAACAACAATCATCATATTTTTAAAATACCATACTACAGTATAAACATGGCCAGCGAGATGCAACAATTTTAATGTATATTAAGAAATAATAATTTCATATGTTTTATTAATAAAACCAGCGCTGGCTTCTGCGGACACTAATATACTAGCAGAATTAACATTCGTATTCAATTGACAATTGATTATTTTTTCTATTTTTTTCACGTGCCCTTCATCTTTTGATACAAAACACGATTGGTTTTGAAGCAGTTTTAGCTCAAGCAATTACCAATTAAAAAATTTCAATTCTGGACGTGAGTCCTTCTAATTTAATGGAAGTAGCCATATTTTAAGCTCGTCAATTAACTGAGACTCACATACTTTTAAGTATTCCCGAAAGGAAATTTATTTTTCGCCAAAAGTTTTAATAATTGAAAAGTCTCTGCCATATACAATTTGAACTTGACCTAAAAAAATAAATTTGGTTGAAATCGATTGAAAACTGCAGAAGGAATGTAAGGTATAAAACATTAATTATTAAGAATTTTTGAAAAATCATGAGCATTCGCCGGGATTTGAACCCAGAACCTTTCACTCGCTAGGTGACTGCTCTACCACTTGAGCTACAAATAAAAATTCTAACATATTTACTGGACAGACAGAGATGTCGAATATATAATTATTAAATTAATTATTAAGCTCTGTTTTATAGAATACGTAACGTATTTTTTTTTGTCATAGATAATTTTAATTTCTAGCATAAAGTATTGTATAATGATATATGTTATTTCTAATAATTTTATAACAAATTAAAGAAAAAAATAGGTTATTGTAACATTACAATAACGATATTATAACGTTAAAAAATTGTGACTCCCCTTCCACTAACATCTTTGAGGGTTGTGATTTGACGGCTGGTAACCGCATTTCACGCGAAGAAATATATCACCGAGATATGTTACGACTGAGTGCCACACCCAGTAATGGGTCAAAGGGGTGATGATATATTTATTTATTTTATTTATAACATCATACTTTGTCATATTTTGTTTGTTTTAAAGTTAGTTAGATAACGTTTGGATTTAATTATCTTTCATTTATATACCGTACTTTCCGTATGAGGTAGATAATTTGTGATAAAAACTCTGCATCAAGAAAAAAGTATGTTTGCAAATACTTCAGTTCATTTGTTCCATTCAAATATACGAGTAGATACAGAACTTTTTCTAGTGTCGTTTAGTTCTAGTTAATTAATTAAATTTATTGCGGATTCAACCTTTTTTAGTTGAATAAATGAAACTGTGACTTGCCTAATTAATTACTGAGCATTGATCGGTTAGACTCTGTTTTTTACTTTGTATACAATTAATTTCCGTTCATGGATTAAATAACAAAGAGGCAGGATATATTCCTATTTAACAATTTAATTTAAAAATATTACATTACTTTAATAATAATAATAGCAATTGTTTATTCCAAACATAAATACAATTACAGGGAACAGCAAAACAAGTAAAAAATAAAAAAATAAAAATTAAATAAATTACTAAGTTTACAAAGCGTAGAATAAAATTACAAAATTATAAATATTTTATATAAAGTAAGTATTAAAATCTAAATACCCAATATAATTTTGAATAGAAAAATAAGAAGCCAGAATCTTTTGATATTCAGTGTATCAATTTATTACAAAGCCATGCTACAGATTTTCTTTGAAAAATAATCTAATTAAAATTTCATTAGTTGATAACAAGTAAGAAGAGCCTTAAAATACAAAGAAGAAATTTAAATACCTATGTACTTATATTAAATATTTACTTATCAAATGATAGGTATTTTATGTTATGTGATAATAATATTCGCTGAAGCTCGTACAACGTAAATACAAAAGAAATTCCTGAATTTATATCTATATATCTATTGTTCTCGCTGTCTTGTTTTCGCCTTGAAGTTCTTCTGTATGAAAATATTAATTAATATCACAGTACTCAAGTAAAAATGGTGTTCTGCACTCATAAATGAATTTTCATGGAACGTTTTGTATTTAAATAAATATTTCTTCCGAAAATGCAAAGGACGTGTAAATACAGAAGAAGCAGAATATTAAAATTTATTGTCGGCTCTAATTTTACTTTTGTGTCAGTGCGTAGTACGGAAGACCTAACTGCAGAAATAAAAGTATGCAAACAGGAAAATGTTAGTAACAACTGCAACTTCCGTTTGATTAATTTAGACGAAAATAACACTCAACTTGTTTTGAAAGCAAATATTGACAATAGAAAAGACGTCATAACCTGTACGACAAAAATTGATTTTGAGTTTACGAGCTACTTGCCATGAAATGATTTAAATCCTCTTTACTCGAAAACAGGCAGCTGTAATCTGAAGTTGTAATCATAAAATAGAATATTTTAAGTATCGAACGCTGTGCACAAAGAACTGCTAATATCAACAACTTTGTGTTAAAACTTATTACTTTCTAAAGTTTACTTTTCAACTATTTTCGTCTTCATTCTTTTATTTCTTTGTTATTTTTATAGTCTTGGCTGCAGTCCTTGAAACGCGTGTGTTCTATTAACCCAAAAAATGAAGTGTTTCTGTGAAAAACTATGTTTTCAAATATGTCAGGTTGAGCTAATTAATTTTATTGTTGTAACAAGAAATAAAATCTTTGTCAACAGATTTTCTTTATATTTAACTTTATTATTTCGAATAACATATTTACTTTGTTTAAGTGGGATGAAGCAATGAAACAATAACTATTGAGCAAAACTACATTCAAAAATAATATTATATGTTTAGGATAAATATTTATGAATCAGTTACCAATTATTATTAATTAACAGCAATTGGAAAAGCAACTCAACTACTAGTTAGTCAGCCATAAACTTGAACTAAATTTTGGAAAGAAGCAACAAAGTGTGGTAAAAAATGTCACCCAACATTGATTTTACTTTGAAATTGGGGAGTCCTCTGGACTTTAAACTTTTTTTGTGTATCGTGGCGTTGGCTAATTTGCATTGCACTATGTCTTTCATTTAAGGTATAAGCAGGTCAGTTCAGCTCTTGCCAGAAACTGTCTTTATGTCTAGGGTGCATGGTCCGGCCTGGCGATTCTGTTCGGATATTGAATAATTATTATTCAATACTTAGCAGAATGTAAATAAACCAGGATTGGCTCTAGGGTCCGCCATGTATCTCTAACAGAACAGCACAGTTACCAATTATTATTAATTTAGGTACCACAATTCGGATTCGGAGTTAGATTTTGAATTGAGCGATTGTAGTAACAAGACCTATAATTTACCTGTGATGATTATTTTTTTATTTATTCATAGATTCTTTTTTGGTTTTCATCTGTGCAATTAATTTTCATTAGTTACTAATTATTTATTTATTATTATTTAATAATGTAATTGTTACGTGTTTAACACTTTTAAACTGTTTTTCATTATTTAATTTGTTTGCAATATAATATTTGACAATGAAATGTAGATAATAGTTTGAAAAAAAAAAACAAAACATTACAATAATGTATTTCTAATTATTTGCTATAAAAGTTATTTAAATTTTATTTATATATTTTTTTAATATGATAAAATTTGATATTTTTGTATTAAGTGCGCGAAATGAGGGTCTTTTGTTGCGCGTGAGAATGTCACTTAGTCGAAACTGCAGGTAGAGACAAAAAAATCCTTCGACCGCGCAAAAAAA
This sequence comes from Pterostichus niger, assembly GCA_947425015.1. Classification (NCBI taxonomy): domain Eukaryota; kingdom Metazoa; phylum Arthropoda; class Insecta; order Coleoptera; family Carabidae; genus Pterostichus; species Pterostichus niger. The sequence goes on along the minus strand of OX380334.1, from coordinate 21,171,721 downwards.
AAACAAGAATTTCGCCCACGAATACAAACAACATGTTTTCTATAACTGTCAAAAAAGAATAATACAATAATTATTGATTTATTCAAGTAAATTGAAGGAAAACTATCAAAAATAATATGAATTTGATACTATTGATGTGTTGTAAAAATAGGAACTTGAAAAAATAATTTGGAAGCATGCGCAAAATACTCATTTTTCGTACTAGAATACGAAACAAGTACTCGTTGTTATGGTAATGTAAATGATGAAAAAATCACGTACTTCCCGTATTGATATTAGTGAAAAAAGTGAACATTTTTTGATAGTTTAATAAAAGATAATTTATGTAACTACAGTTATATACAAGCTCCACTGTTTGAGGTCCGCATATCCTTAATTCTGACGTCACAAAAATTTCAAAAAATCATTACAACATAATACATTACAATTAAGACTGTCTAAAATTGTATATTGTTTTCAATGTAGATGATCTTTCAGAAAAAAATAAAATAAAATTATGGACTGGGAAGCAGCAGATCAATACTTGTTTTCTTATTTCTTGTTATTAATTTTCACTAGCGATTATTCAACTCATTATCGCCCGTTTCGTTTATGAATAGTACTGTGCTATAATCATTAAGCATTTAGCCACAAAGCCCTTAATGCCTTAATACCCGTATTTTGTATTTGCCTTCTAATTTTGCTCTGATGATTTATTTACATAGTATGGAATTATTATTGTAACGGCATCTGTACATATTTTTAAATGGAACTTCCCATTGGTTAAAAGTTTTCATACCGCTTCAAACGGTTTTAAAACATTTAGTTCTTGTGCTATTGGTTGAGCAACACTAGCGCCATTCAAATGTCAAAATGTTTAGAGATGCAGAAATAAATTTTCTTAACTTCACTGAATATAAATATTTAACAACTCTAACGTGTAATATCTACTTAAATTTTTAATAAATCTAAAATGAATTAAATAGTATGATTATCAAAATGGAGTAGGTGTGGATCTTAAGAACCCTGGTTCGATCCCCATAGCCGACAAACACCAAAATTAAATCTACCCCTGTGGCTCCCCCACCACTAACATATTTGGAGGCCGTGATTTGACGGCTGGTAACCGCACTTCAGGCGAAGAAATATATCACTTACCGAGATCTGCTTCAGTAGAGTGTTACACCCAGTAATGGGTAAAAGGCGTGATGATATATTTATTTATATCAAAATCAGCTATTACACACATCACATCACAAATCAATTTGGTACTTATTAAGCCGAAAATATTGAAGTAGAACGAAAGATTAATATAATTCCTACATTTATATAGAAATCTTGCTTTATTATGAATTAAAAAAATATATATAACTAAGTACATTATTATAGTTATTTATTTTTGTAGACTTGATACTGAAGTCAATTCAGGTTTGAAACGACATCTATATTCATTAATTTTTTTATAAAATTCTAATATAAATCTAGGAATTATTGAAGTTAAACTTCTTTAGCACCGTTGAAATTTGAAAATTCGATGAAACGAACAAACGACACCAAAAAGAAACAAACATATTGATAAATAGGATTTAGCCTGCGAGAGAGTGAGATAGAATACAAGTGTCACCGATTATGCGTTGTAAGGTATTATTACTTTTGACTAGATTAATTAGACTTAGATCATCATTACCAGCAGACGGTTATGTAGAGATTAGTTAGTCTTTAATTTACTTAAGGTGTAATTTTTTTCAGTGTGTTCTTAGCTGTGGTTTTGAACAGTTGTTTTCTAGATTAGTGGAGTTGTGTAGTGCACTACGTTGGAGACGGTTACAGTGAGTTTAAAAAATGCCGAAAACTAATGCTGAAAAGTGTCGTGAGTATCGGCAGAAAAAAATAAACCTTATCCTAATACAATATTAAATAAACACTTGGCTAAGTCTCACAAAATTCAGCCTCCAAGTCACCTTATAAGGGCATCGTCAGAGGCTGGCCAGCACAGTTAGTAACCATAGACGCGTTTCGCTCTTATTAGAGCTCATCAGTATGGTATAACTCACTTCTCCACCTAGAGCAAAGTTCACGTGGAGAAGCTGGTGACAAAGAACTGTGCCAGCAGAGAATAAGATCTTTAACAAACGGTAAGATGACATGAGAAGTTCTGTGGAACAGGCCATGCCATCTACCGAAAAAAAAAAGAAAAAGCTGCGCAATAGCAATTTAAATAACAACAAAGACAAAATTAATTGTCATCCTTGTCAACGGCCATGGCTCAACTCGTTGGAACTGATCTATGCGATAACGCGAGTTAAGCAACGTTGCGCGCGGGGAGTATTTGGATGGGTGACCGTCCCGTGAAACCCGCGTTGCTGTTGACTGAAAGACCTAAAACGCAGGATCAGGGCGTAATGGCGGCATATGACCTTAGCAGTTGGTCCGCCAGGAAGCCAGAATAAAAAAAAAAATAAAAATTGTCATCCATACACTTGGTGAAACTAGGTTTAATAAAATATTAAATAAACACTTGGCTAAGTCTCACAAAATTCAACCTTCAAGTCACCTTATGAGGGCATCGTCAGAGGCTGGCCAGCACTGTTAGTAACCATAGACGTGAGACTTAGCCAAGTGTTTATTTAATATTTTATTAAACCTAGTTTCACCAAGTGTATGGATGACAATTAATTTTGTCTTTGTTGTTATTTATCCTAATACTCCTGATACTCTACATTTATCTCATTCTCTCGTAGGCTACTTTTCTGAAGTTTCACTTCTGCCGTGTGTGAATTCCACACATACACTTTTTTGATTTTTTAAATCATTCTTACTACTTAAAAATAAATGGTTGATGTGTCCATTGCTCAAATAGGTACAGATACTTAGTCATTTCGTAATATGAAGAAAGACGGTTCTCAGTTTTTTGCTTGAAATCATTTAATACCAACCTCAACTTCTATTAAATCAATAGTTACCTAATAGTGAGTTTTATTCTATAGATGAATAGTAAGCAACATATGTGAGATTAAAACTGGCAGTTATCTGGAATATATTCTATGGTTAACTTAAATCTTGCAGAATAAAATATTCTACCGTGGTTGGCGAAACGTTCGTAAATCGATTATATGTAATGTAAACACACTATATAAAAGCAGAATAATCGGTTTTTAGATTTTATGTAGGATATTATACTTCGTATTTATTCTTTCTCAACAGTTTCGATTTTTATGTTTGCACACATGATTGTATTTACCAGCTTACCGCATCATCTTGCCTGAAGATGTTGGTGCTTTTCCTTGAGATAAGGGTTCTATTATTGCGAAGCAGATTACCGATGGATGATATATGTAAATGTTTGGGGTTGGTGGAGGGTGGGCCTCAGGCATGATTTTTAAATTGGTAGTGGGGTGGTATGCAGATTTCGATCGGAGATCTATTTATACACATCACAGTCTGAAGGGGTGTTGCTGAAAGCTCAACCGCTTCATTTTTTTTATATCGCATAAATAGTTATTTACGTAACCAGTTATGAAAAGGTTGATAATGTTTGACGAACATAATATTTGCCAAAACGAACGAAGTGAGTTTTGCAAATTATGTGAGTCAAACAATATCACGTTTTCATAATGTATAACGTACAAAATTTTATCTAATTCCGCTAAAATATTTTTTAAAACACATAAAATTCTAGGTTTATGATAGCTCAGTGAAGGAGAACAACACAGCGTAGTCAGATTGCTTGCAGTGTTGCCAGTCTCATTACTTTTCTAACACACCTCGTATAGCAATGTTAGAACCTCCGATTAACAATGGTTGCTAGGAAGGTTTCTATGAAAAGATGCTACTTTAGACCTGAATAAAATAAAAAGCAATCAAAGCTAGACTTTCAGTCGACTTCTTTTTCAGAACTATTTTATCGCTTTAAATGACATGTACTTCCAGCATTGTCTGTATTATTTAAATGATAAATTTGATTAACATACAAAGAGGAAAATATTATAGTCAATATGATAATAATACCAGTTGGAAAAATTCAAATTTAGAGCATTAAATACCTTCATTTAAAAATCATTACGTAAAACAAATGTTTTTTTGTCTTCATGCATGCAAGTTCAGTAATAGATTCACAAGAAAATAGTACAAGTTTACTAGTTTCGTGCAATAATTACGGCATCGATAAATTATGATTTTAATTAATTATCGTTTTGATTAGAAATGAAAAGTTTAAATCACAACCGTTACCTTTATAAATTGCGGATTTGTATTTGCGATAAATTACAGTTTCGGTCAATTATGATATCAGTAAATTTAGATTTCTGTCAATTGACTTCGGTCAATTTACCTAGATCCTATTATGAAAGCTTATATACTGAATTGACTTAAATTTCATCAAGATTTAAACGTGTTCTCTTACATGCAACCTACTCGCAATGCATTATAAACTGAGTTTAACAATTTCCTTACCTTAGCACCACCAACTTTAAACGTAATTTAGTGTAATGTATTCTGTCTACTAAACTTAGTTTAAAGTTTATACTCAGACTAGAGCTAAATTATATTTGTACCTTGTTATCTGTTCAACTTTAATAACTTATTATTATATTTTAAATATTACATACTTCTATCTGAAATAATAATTTACTAAATTCATAATTAATGCTTACTATTCAAATTGTAAGAAAAATATATTATCAAGTCTTTTATTATCAGTTTTAGAAGAGTTGTGTTCTGTTTTTAAAAATCTTGATAGATAATATGTTTCATTATAGCTATAACATACCTAGGAATGTTATGAGTATCATAACTGCCGCAGATGTCAGTTTGAAATCCGAGCTCCTAGTGCGAGAATTTTGAGACATCTAAAGCGTGTTATGACTCATAACATCCGTGGTTAGTTCAATAGTTTACCGGTTTCAGAATATAAACACGTTAACGTCATTAATAAATATTATTTTCTGAAATTCTGTTATGAATAACGTTATTGTCATCATTTTAGAAGGTGATCAAGTAAGTCTGTGGTCTGTATGTTTTTACACTTGAACGTCATAAAGTGGCCATCTCTAATTTGAAAGACTGTACAATTAATATATATTATGATTTTTCATATGTTAGGCGGTAACACTGCTGTTTGACAGTTGATGTTACGGATATAACCAAACAAATATTCTGTAATTGTTCTTAATATTATTTATGGTCGTAGATAAACTATACAACACAACTCGAATTGTATCGCAATTACATTATTCGTGATATTACTGCACTCGCCAAGGCTCGTACGCAACTTTTTCACTGGCACATAATGTCTTTGTTACAATTCTCGTTATGCAATATACTATTAAAACTTGTATGACACGATTTTTATTGTCATTATTAATAATAATATTATTTTTGATGATAAATGATTTTTTCACTGGATATGGCATGAAATAAAATTACAAAAATTACATTCAATTTATTTTTAAAATATATAATTTTCGATTTGTATTTTTTTCCAGCGCCTGAATATGACTCAATTAGGTTATGAAACTGGTAAAAGAGGTTGAGTTTTTAAAATAGTTATTTACGTAAAAAGTCAGGAAAGCGTTCAATTACAGGATGAGTAGATAGTTTCATGCCGAGCGACAGCGAGGCTTGAAACAGCTTACGAATCCTGTACAACGTTTTACTGACGTGTTACGTATGAAATTTTACCTGAAACTTATAAACAAATAATACATATTTTAAATTAATTTCATGTAAAAGAATTATTTGACTTACATATTCAGTCAGTATTTTATGTTGCTAAATAACTAGACACTCACGTTTGTTTCATTACCTGCCTAGGCAGGCAATATGTTATTTTCCTGACTAGGCATGCAAAATAAAGTTTTCCTGAATCATAAAGGTCCGGAAAATGTTTATTTTACTGTCAGTTACAGGTAAAATAATTTGAATAAAATCCAGAAATCCAGATGCTCAATTTTTATACCCTCGTTTCGCTTCATTCCGCTCGTGAAAAAAAAAACTAGTAACTAAAGAGAAATTTATAAACTTTGTTACATAATATAGTATTAAATATATATTTGATACACTTTAGGGGTTGAGATTTTGGTCTAAGATCTGGTAGTCCGCGAGAAAAAAATATTTTTCAAAGGGGTCCATAATTAAAAATAGGTTAAGAATCGCTGTTCTATGGTTTACGAGTTTGTTAGAAGCACGAGTAAAGCCAAGAATCCGTTCTTATATAAAAATAACTGATAAAAATTAAAAATTTTCATTTAGAATTCTACGCATTGCTGTTAACATATCTACCTATATTTTTACTATTACGATAAATGCAAGTTGAAGTTGGAATAATACGTAATGTAATATACTCAAACATTAATTAATGTAATCATAATTTACGGCTAGGATGCAGGAAACTACAACAGTTAAAATGTTGAAGAAATTCTAATCAAAAAGCCGTACGTGACCTTTGAATCTCTAGTGTGATTAGTTCTCAGCATATATAATGTTCTCTTTACGGAAATCTACGTTTTAAACGAAATTTACATGGTTTAATCACGCGACTATCCAACTTAACGGTTTTGTGATTTTGTGGTAACATGAGATCAAGATTAAGGTGTAGTAATGTCTACTTCATTTTACAAGGCGGAACCTTTATTAATTTACATACTTTAGTAAGTGATTGATATATTTGTGCAAAACATTGTCGGTTTTACATATTTTGAAGCATAAAGTGGTAATGTTTTCGGCATCTCTGCACTTTCAGCTTCAACTAATATGTCACTCAAAAATAAAATCATTTTGTCCCGCGTGATGGCCGCGCGGGTTGAGGGCCTGACTCACGACCGTAAGGTCGTGGGTTCGGGTTCCGTCCGTGGCGGCCATACAAAGGACATATCGGCACATGACCTGAGTAGTTGGTCCGATATATGAATTAAAAAAAAATAAATCATTTTAATATTTAAAACAATTTTTCGCTTAAATTCTGTAAATTTTATTTTATTCGACGTTTCGGTACACAAAACGTGTACCTTTCTCAGAAAAATTGAAAATAATATGTAGCAAAACGTAACAATAAACAAGTAACTAAGTAACAAAACAAGTAATTATAATTTCTTGATCAAGGGAAGACAAGTTCTATTCAATTTACAACCATCACAATTGTTCACGTTGTTCTTGTTCTTATAAATTTCAATATCTTCTCTCATGAATCTACGAGGGTAGACTGAAAAGTAATGGATATATGCTTGTAGAGTGCGAACGAAATGACCTACAAAAGCGCGCCAGGTGACATGTGAAGTAACATTCCCCCTTAATACGCTTGCGCAGTTTAAGATCGTTGCATTCATCCAGTGGCAAGATCGGGCAAAAATCACATGGAAGTACAATTCTTAAGCTTCGAAATGGTATATTTATTTTTCCACATAGTCACCGTTAAAACTAACACATTTTTCCCAATGTGTAACAAGTTTTTTCATTCCATCACTGAAAAATTCTTCCGACTTTTTTCGAATCCAGGACTTGACAGCTGCCTTTACCTCATCGTCTTCATTACCCTTGAGGTCTCTCTTGAGTAGAGGAAAAAAATAAAAATCGCAAAGCGCAAGATCGGAGGAATAAGGAGGGTGTGAAATCGGTTCAAACTTCAGGTTTCGCAGAACCTCTTCAGTTACGGTATCCCAATTGTTTAATAATAAGGGCGACACATTCCTAGGATATTCCAATATGGTTTGCGTTACGCTTTTTAGTGATTCGCCGGGCATTTGAATCAAATCGTCAACGAGTTTGCGAGGTTTATCGTCTGTGTGTTTCATCAACAATTGTGGCTTTTTCAGGCTTGCAACCACGAAATTTTACTACCCATCGATTCACAGTAGACCTATCAACAGCATAGTTATCATAAACAGCCCTTAAACGACGATGAATCTCAGTAGGAGTCACTTTTTAAACAGTTAAAAATTCGATAATAGCACGCTGTTTAACTCGCGTTGACATAGCATTAGAACACGTCTCCATACTTCCGCTCCTCGAAATACACTGGATGAACACAACGATCTCAAACTGCGCATGCGTATTGAGGGGGAATGTTACTTCACATGCCACCTGGCTCGCTTCTGTAGGACATTTCGTTCGTGCTCTACAAGCAAGTGTACATTACTTTTCAGTCGACCCTCGTGCTATTCATTTAAGCTTTAAACCAAAAAATATTTTAATGATTAAATATGAGTTCTGAAAACTTTTTCTGTAAGTTAAAATCACTGTATTAGCATTATGTTCCGTTGCTCGTTCATTAATGTCTTTAAAATCATATGCACACATTATTGATCCCTATTAATGCCTGATTTTTATTAATGAACAATTTATACGTACAACACATATAGCAAATATTGGCTAGCGCTAAATTATAGAAAAATGCTAAACAGAATTAAACGAAATGGTTTTGACACTTCTAGCTAAATAATATTTATGTAGCATTCCTTTAAAATGAATATAAAAATATGAATATTATTCTATAAATGAAAAAACCGTTGATACATGCGAAAGTTCAGTGAAATTAACGCATCCACTGAATACATGGTTTAACAGATACGTTACTAATTTAAAACAATTGTCCGCGAACATATTTATCCGAAGTCTCATAGCTTTTACAGGTTCCGAGCTCGTAATAGTGAGCCTTGAAATATGGATATTTGTAATTATTCTAAAATGAAATGAAGAAATTTGATTCTTAGATTGTTGGTTTCAGTATTTAAACATAAATCTAAAAGATACGAAACAAATTTATCGCTTATATAATTTTTTTGTTGTTGTACAGTCGTAGTTTGTAGTTTTTCTTAAAGCTCTTAATGCTGTTAAAATTGACTGAATAATAATATATATCTGTTGTTCCGCACAATATAACCTGTACTTTTTGTTCATACTGTAGGGTAGTTGTATAGAAGAGCAAAAAATTCTATATGTATAAATGATTAAGTATATCAAATTAGAAGTTGGGAGTTGCAGATGTCGCGACAATAAACAGTTTGATAAGGGTTAAATAAACAACTAGCAATTTTTTACGAATACATACAGTAACGTTAAAATAAATTTTAATTTGTCGCTCTAAGTCGTAATTTTTATTGTAGATGGCTGGTTCGATCCTCACAGCCGACAAACAATTTTCACCAAATTAAATCTATCCCTGTGGCTCCCCCTCCATTAACATCTTTGGGGGCCTTGATTTGACGGCTGGTAACCGCACTTCATGCGAAGAAATATATCACTTACCGAGATAGAGAGAGAAAAAAATTACACTTTCGAATGGGATAAAAAAATTATAGCATGCCATTTTAAAAATGTGAAAAAATTACTATCGAGTAAAAATATCGAATCTTGCCAAAATATCCGCAATCATAAAGCCTTGAAACGTTGCTTAATTATTTAGGTAGAATTTTTACTATTTTATTAATGGGGCAGGTGGCTTAGTGATATCGAGTCGGTCTGATAATCTTTAGAACCCTGGTTCAATCCCCACAGCCGACAAACAATTTTCACCAAATGAAATCTACCCTTATGCCCCGTCCCGTCCCTCCCCTCCATTAACATCTTTGGGGGTCGTGATTTGACGGCTGGTAACCGCACTTCACGCGAAGAAATATATCACTTACCGAGATCTGTTACGGCCAAGTGCCACACCCAGTAATGGGTAAAAAGCGTGTTGATATATTTATTATTTCAATATTCCTTACGTATATTGCATCCTCTATGGAAGATAATTTAATTGAAATGTAGTTTAATTTATATTTTATTAATACCTATATAAAATCATGCACAGGGTATTGGACATGCCTGAATATCTGTGAAACTTGTGTCCCTATTTTTCCTGGGACAGGAATCAATAACTACCGGAAAGTGATATGAAAACCACATCAGATGTTTTTTTGTTTGGTTCAATATAATTCACAAAGAAGTGAAGTCAGCATATTTTTGAAACTAGTTGGTTTATGCGTTCACATGTGGTCTTACCTCCGGTTCGGCTTCACATTTACATCCCTGCGGCGGGTGCGCAACATTGCAGACTTCGACATCGTGCCGGCGGCGTCGGTGTTCAAACTTCCCGGAATTCACTTTGCACGGATTAGTCACGTTTTAGCACCAGAACACCATCACACTTTGCTTTCATAAACACTTACACTCAACAGTTTATGATACCGTGCCGTGGAGCTATATTTGGCAACACTGTAACATCGTGTTGAGCCAACGTGGCCTGGAAATGAAGTTCAATTGTTACTTGATTTTGTTTTTAATTGTTCACATTTCTTCTGGCTGAAATGGCACATCTTTGCCGAGTAACTTTTCGTTCACTACTGAAGTAGAACTGAACTAAACTGAACGCACTGAGAGCATTCAGTGAAAAATAAAAAATAAATGATTCATAGAAAAATACATGTGTACTAATTTATGTTATTCAAAAGTAAATAAATTACTGATTTATGAATCAACTTTCCTATAGTTTTGTTATCATTTCACTATTCCGAAACTACTAAAATATTTAATAATTTATTAAGAAAAAGTTATAATTTATTGTTGTACTAAACAAAGAAAAACATATTCCTATTCAGAATTGTGAATAAAGAGCTGACCAAAGGCGATTAATGTAGGTACTTGATTTTCCTCTGAACAAAAGTTTCCATATTATTTGGTATAACAATAGATGAAACAAATGATGTACACAATTTAATTATGCGTATAAATCAGTAAAAAAAATAATAAATTTGTGCGATTTTAAACATAAATAATTAAGGTAAAAGTTTTCAACTTATGAAATATCTAAAGCGTTAAACATTTACACGTATTTGAAATCCATTATTTTTTCGTTTTTGTACTAAAAAATTTTTTAGACTGTAGCTTTCATCAAACAATAATCTAAATTAATATGATATATTCCGAGATATATTTAATCTGTTCAATACAAATTTATTTGCTTTATAAGCAACCCGACGAACTGTGAATTTGTGAACCCAAGTTCCATTCCCGCCGACGTATAATTGATTTTTACCACATTTAAATCTGTCACTGTGGCTTCTCTTTCATAAACTCTTTGAGGAGCATGATTTGACAGCTAGTAACCACACTTTGTAAATATCAATTATCGTAACGTCTTTTACCCATTATTAGGTTGTGGCACTCTGTCGTAGCAGATTTCAGGAACTAATATATTTAAGCGCTTGAAGTGTGCTTACCAATTGTCAAATCACGGTCTCCAAAAATGGTAATGAATAATTACAATATAGTGAAAATTGTTTGTCGGTTGTTGGAACCGAACCCGGGTTCTCAAACTTACAGTTCGGCTCGATACCATTAAGCTATCTACTCATCCTAAACAAAATATATAATTTACCGAGATCTGCTACGACAAGGTGCCACACCCAATCAGGGTAAAAGGCGTGATGATATAAATAATATATTAATTTTACAAAAAGAAAATCAAGTTTATTCACCTCTCAATCGGGAGACTTTAAAATAGTGTTTTTTGAAAATTTACTAACATCAGCAAAATTAAATTCATAGAATGATTTAAATTCAAAATTTAATAACCCACAACTTTCACAAAAGCAGTTTTGTCCAAAATTATTTGAAAACTTTCGCGCAAGAATTGATAAACGCCTATGGTCCGCTTTTTAATTAATATTCCATGTAGGCACTATGTGGTTATAGCTTCTAAAAGTTCAAAGTGTATGTTGTAGATTTATTTGTTTAAGAAAGTTTTTCTACACTTAATTAAGTTTACTTTATTTCAAACAAAATGGTGATATGTTACTGCTGAAGTTTATTGAGAAACGACAGATAAAGTGATAAATTAACAAGTGTTTTGGTTGTGACAGAAGTAAAAAATATTAAGTACATTTGCCAGGAAAAATACAGTTTGATGGTGAAATTTTCAGTAGGTGTAGTTTAAAAAAAGATGAGTTCAAAATTCAAATATTTTTATCAGTATGTGATTCATTCAAAAGTGTAACCGGTATAGTAACTAAAAATACTATTCTCATGCCATTATCCTTCAAAATATTTCTTGTTTAACTAAAACACATACTAATAATTTTTATGACCAATGAAGCTCATTTTTTCACGTCATTACATTTTTACTCGATTTTACTATTATTTATTTTATTGATAAATAAAAAATTGAAAATAATTTTCCTGTTTCTTGTTCGGAATGTACTAAACTACAGTATAGAAGTATAAATACAGCTTTTTATTGATCTTTAAATTCTAGATTTCTGTCACGTTTCAAATAAGAGTGGAAAAATTAAACGACGGAAATAAAAATTTCATAATTCATTTATTTCCTCTTCCGCGAGTCGGTTCTCAAATTAAGGAATTAGATTGTATTTCTTACATTTCTACACTTTTCACAGCATTTAGTTCGTAATACTTCCAAGAAATATTAAATTTTCACTTCGTAACATTAATTTCAAAATTTAATTTTGTAGAAAAATTTGGGTAATACTTCTTAACTTGATATATTTTTCTTTGGAGTAACATTTATAATTTAACTTATTTCCCAATTTAAAAGTTTTAGTACTTTCAACTTGACGGTTATTACGTATTGTAATAAATTACAAACATTAAAATTAAAATAGCTTAAGATCTGACTCAAACTTTAATTTTAAAACCATTTGTCGAAAATAAAACTTAATTTCTTTTGTTTTTTATCCTTTGTTATGCAAGTCCGTTTTTCTAACCTATTTTCAATGTTAAAATAATATTTTTATATGCTTTGTAATTAGTTAACTGTGTATAGTTTTTAAAATGGTAATTGATAATTACCTAATTTATATTAAAATTGAAATGCTACTAAATATGATTTTAGTGATTGCTAGTATTTTGGGGTTAGCACAAATTCGTTGAGGTTAGAATTAAACGTAATATTTTATTCACAACTGTTCGGCACTAAATTTAGTGAATACAAATCATTCACGGTAAACACGTTTATTGAAACACACTTCTTACACTATCATTTACATCATTAAACTTGTAACAATTATTTATCAATGAAAACAAAACAAAATTCACTGTTACTATAGGTGACCAGAATATCTGTCATCTGTTAAGAACAACACACAAACACGTATGACGTAACAATGCCTTAACCTCAACTAAACGATCGTTTTTATTGTTGTAATCAAACGTGTCAGATTTTTCGTTCATTTTTCGTGTCATTTATTCGAGAACTAACTACTGCTATACGTTTAGTACTGCTCTGTTTACGTATCTTTGAAAATCTAAATTTATCTTGAATTATTTTGGTCTCGCCCAAATGTGCGACATTCTAGGCCTTGTTCACATGTGAGTTAAGAGCAGTTTTTGCTTGCTGTAGCATTTGACCTTATGAATTGGGAACTGGAGCAAGTTTTTGGTTTCTTTATGATCACTTTTTGGAAATTTCTTTTTAAAATGTCATATTTTCTACCTGTATTAACATTAGAAGAACGCATATAGTATAATTTGAAAAAGGGCGTGATCAAATGATCATTACAACGTACTGAAAATAATTTATTACTAAACCTGATAATAAAAGGTATCAGTAATTTGTTTATATTTAAATATTTATATGGGATAGGTGGTTCAGTGGTATCGAGTCGACCTGTGGATCTTGAGAACTCTGGTTCGATTCCCACAGCCGACAAACAATTTTCACCAATTTAAATCTACTCCTATGGCTCCCCCTCCACTAAAATCTTTGGGGGCCGTGATTTGACGGCTGGTAACCGCACTTCACGCGAAAAAATATATCACTTACCGAGATCTGCTTAGACAGAGTGCCACACCCAGTAATGGGTAAAAAGGCGTGATGATACCTTTGTGGCTCTCCCTCCATTAATATCTGGTAACCGCACTTTACACGAAGAAATATATCACTTACCGATATCTGCTATGGCAGAGTGCTACACCCAGTAACGGATAAAAGGCGTGATGAAATATTTATATTTATTTATTTTATTTTAAATATTTATTAATATTGGTAATTATGTTTATTATAATTTAATAAGTAACGTTATGTTTCTATTAGAATTCATTAATGATGAAAAAGAACAGGTTTTAATATGTATGTTCAATGAAAATTAATTATTTTATTGTTACTTTTATTTAATAGATTTTAATTAGCCTCAATAATAATATCTTCTCTATATGTGTGACAGATTTTCTATGGCTGCTGTAAAACTTTTGATTAGTGAAGGTAAAAAAAATAGAATCAGATTATGCAAACAAATAGCTACCAATTTGTGTTAATTGTGTCCTCTTCTATTGTCACAAACTAGAAAATTTATCATTTTTATTGAGAGTAGACTAAAAAACATCGTATTAGAAACAATTTAATTTTTAAAAATGTGATATTTGAGTTTTTAATGCTATTAAGTCTGATGTCAGAGCATTGCGATCTTTTTTTAACCATCCCTCTCGCACTACTAGTCTATTCAGAATTCTTTCAACTATTCTTGTCTTCTGTCTTTGTCTACCTGATAGTTAAGTTAATTTTCAGGGTATTGTTATGTTTACGTCGTTATACACAGAATTGATAATTATATTTTAAATAAATATTAAATTTGTATGACTTCTGAATTAATTAAAATGTTACTTTGTAAATGGTTGTTAAATACTTCCTTGTTCGAAACTTTGCTTAGGTTTACATAAATCAATGAAGGGAAAGTTAAACTGAGTGGTGTAGATCACGAAAACGTACCAGTAGTAATCAAACTAAAATAATCTTACAGTTTATTTATTTTTGTTCCTGAAGTAACTGATAGCAATGCATATTTTTAAGTATTTGCCACGAAGGTTATTTTATGGGGTAGGTGGTTCAGTGATACCGAGTAGCTCTGTGGATTTAAGAACCCGGGTTTGATTCCCACAGCCGACAATCAATTTTCACCACATTAAAACTATCTATGTGGCTCCCCTTTCACTAACATATTTGGGGGCCGTGAATTGACAGCTAGTAAGTGCATTTTAAGCGAAGAGATATATAGGATTTCCTAAAAATTGTTTCTCCATGTTAATCGCCTATGGTGCATCATTCTTGAGACGAAGTATTTTTTATACTTATATTTGCTACATATTTTTACAATTATAAAATGAGCATTCGTAATCTGATTTGAATGTTGACAGATTTGCCTACTTGAAATTAATAGGAGAGGGCCTGTATCCTAGGGTTGAAGCCTATAAAGAAAACAGGGTGGCGACTAACCTGGAAAACCGGGAAAACCGGGAAATGTCAGGGAATTTTATATTTCTGAAAAAGTCAGGGAAAAGTCAGGGAATTTTATTCCATGTCAGGGAAAAAAGTTTTTTGTTCTTTAAGTTTTTTAATTTAATTTTAGAAAAATAACTACAAACTTTTATTTCAAAATGTATTTAGTTATTTTTAGATTTTATTGGCAGAATACCCTTTATTAGATAGATAGTATACCTTTATTGGCAACAAATACCCTTTATTGCTTCTTAAGAGTGAGAACCGCCATCTATGAAAATATAACCGAAGGATGTTTACTAATTGAAAACTGTTTTGTTTTGTCTAACGTTTCTACCGCGCTATGTTTTTTCTGTATGCAATATTTAAGGTTGTGTCTTTGCCTGTTTAGAAACACAAATTGATTTTGCTTTTACTATAAATTTAATAAAAAAAAACAATTATTAATAAAATAACAAACTAAACACTTGTCTAAGTTCACGTGAAGAAGCTGGTGACGTGAACTTTGTTCTAGGTGAAGAAGTAGGTTATACCATACTGATGAGCTCTAATAAGAGCGAAACGCGTCTATGGTTACCAACTGTGCTGGCCAGCCTCTGACGATGCCCTCATAAGGTGACTTGGAGGCTGAATTTTGTGAGACTTAGACAAGTGTTTAGTTTGTTATTTTATTATTAAATCTAGTTTCACCAAGTGAGCATTTAAAGACAATTAATTTTGTCTTTGTTGTTTTTTATAAAAACAATTATATTACAATATATGATATAATATATGAAATGTAACCATAAATTCATATATAAGTCAATATTCTAGAAGTCAGGGAATTTTTTTACTTAATCAGGGAAAAGTCAGGGAAATGTCAGGGAATTTATTAATGTTACTTGAATCGCCACCCTGGAAAAGCAATATTCAGATTCCATTATTTGCTTTCAGCAAATTTTCATGCTCTAGTCTGTGAAAGGGAGCAAAGAGTCCCTAAATATTTAATAACTTCCGCGGTATAATGTAACACGTTTTATTCGGCGTTTAAGTGAAGTTAAAAAGCGTTTTTTGCTGAATTTCGCATCAGGTGATGCGATATTACTTGCGGTGTGCGGCACGGCGATCCAAATCCGAACATAAATTACTAGTAATTTTTCCGCGCCGCACCACAACGACAGCCCTGTCGGAAAGCTGTTAAGTTGGTGGCCCTGTTCTGTACGCTGTGCGTTCTCTGTTGGGAGAGTAAACGCGCGAATAATCCCTACACAGTTCCGCATTTAGGCAGATTTTATCACCGTAAATCCCTACTTTTTTACCTCATTTTTTACTTTTGAATGCAATTTGCCAGAGAATATTCGGGAAAGTTAATAATATCCTCGATAACATCTATGCGTGGTTCATAAAATGAAAGATACATTTATTTGGTAATTTATTGTGAATTTTTATAGGGTTTCTTTTAACATTCTTCCCTTTAAACAGTTTAAAAAATATGATAATAAAATATTTGCCTTAGGTAGCTACAAAAACATTGTACAAGGTAAAAATACGTTCTATATTTTAAATTAATTACGTATCAAATTAATAATTTATGAAAACATTTCATATTTATTTTGAAAATAAAATCTTTTATGAGCTCATTCGCATTTTACTGTTAAACACTTTTAATATTGAATTTATATTGGCTGGTAGCACAAGCTCTGTTTTTGGGTGTTCTAAGAGCACGGGTTTAGATAGCTAAAACACCCAAATACACTGCTCTTAAAACAGGCAAAAACAGAGCTTGTGCTACCAGTCAATATGTTTTATCTGTCTATTGGTATTTAATTTTTACAGATTTGATAATGATATATGATGCTTAATTTGCTTGGAAAGGTTATTTGTTTTTACTTTATTAGACTTATTTTGTAATTTATGTTGGAAATAAGTTTTGTGATCTAGAAATCTGTAATTGATGAACAAAATCGCGATAAAACTTTTGTTCATCATATACAGATATATAGATCTATAAACTTATAGATTCCACCATAAATGTATATTCATTTATTTGTCTTGGTAAGTAATATATTATATTATTATTATAAATATACATAATTTAACTTTACGTAATAAAGTAATAAAATCGAAACAATAATTTTAAATGTACTGGTATTAAAAGAGATGTCAAGCGATATTTAATTTAATTATGCCGTAAATTTTACATTTATGGTATGTTCCGTTGCACCAAAAAAACTTTTTTTAAATCGGATTTAAAATAAATAATGTGGACACCAAATGACTTCCTTGTACGCATATAACATTATACCTACATTTTTTTTATTGCACATATTTGACGTAACTTGACATTGACATAAATTTTCTTTTATTTTTTTGTTATTTTTTGTTCTAATCCATAGCAAACTTAATTATAAAAAATCACATTACTTCCTTGTAAGCGTATTATACTATACCTACATACATATTCTTTTTATTGCATATATTTCACTTAATTTGACATTGACATTACATTTTTTATTTTTATTCTTATTTTTTGCTCTAATCCATAGCAAACTTAATTACAAAAAACAAAAAATATATAATTTTTAAATTTAGATATCTCGCTTATACAAAAGGCTAATTTAATAATTCTTAATCTGCTACTACTATTTTTATATTTTTTTCAAGAAAAACTGTTAGCATCTTCATATAATGTACCAATTCTGGTTAATCCATTTTAACCAAAATCTATTATGTTATTTCCATTGATATAGTAGTTTTATATACCAAATTTGAAAAGTTTTGGATTATATTTTATATAGTTTTTCATTAAAATCTATTATAGGCTTCAAGTAAAGTACCACTTCCGGAAGTTATATAATGATAAAAAAGGTAGGTGCACAACTAGATGTTATAACAGTTCTAAATACAAAATTTCAACTTTCTACGGCTTACCGTTTTTGAGTTATGCGAGATACATACGTACGTACGTACAGACGTCACGACGAAATTAGTCAAAATGGATTCAGGCATGGTTAAAATGGATATTTCCACTGAAATCTGAAAACCGAAAATTTTCGCGATTACAATACTTCCTTTACTTCGTACAAGGAAGTAAAAACCGTTGATACATGCGAAAGTTCAGTGAAATGAAAGTAAAAAGGAAATTTGGAATAAATTGAATAGGGTGGCTCAGTGGTATCGAGTAGGCCTGTGGAATTGACAACCCGAGTTCGATTCTAACAGGCGACTAACAATTTTCAGCATGTAAAAATTACCCCTGTGGCCCCACCTCCACTAACATTTTTGGGGGCCATGATTTGACGGCTAATAATCGCACTTCGCGCGAAGAAATATATTACTCACCGAGATCTACTACAGAAAAGTACCAGAGCCAGTAATAGATAAAAGGCGTGATAATATATTTATTTTTTAAATATAGAATAATTAATATTGTTGTGAAACATTCCATATGCTTTTATTTTTTAAAACTAAGTTTAAAATTCAAGTTTTCTTAAGCTACTGGTCAGTAGTTTATTTTATATTAATTTAAAAAGTTGATCACGTGTGTCAAAAATGTTTGCTATATATAAAACTTTGACTTGAAAATTGCAGCATTCTAAAGTTCCGAATTATCGTCTTATTTGTCTAGATAAAATTAATTGTTATAATAAAACCAAATAATTCAAACAAATTTTTATGATTGCCCATTCTTGTTTAAAAATATATATATATATATATAGTTTGTATACGAATAAATTTCGAAATTCAAATAATTACGTTTTATGTTTATCGAACTCGACAACTTGGACCTGAATACCTAATTCAATGGTATAGTATCTCTTACCAATAAGTAATAAATCTCGTATATTCGTATTTATTGCTTTCACGTTGATTTTTATTGCATATGAATAAGTCAGTTATTTTCGTTAAAGTTCTAAGAGACAGAGGGCGTTAATGTTTCCGGAACAATTATGCATTACGTAATTTAACGTATTCAAATCGTTAACGAAGCTAGTGTCACAGCTGTATGATTCTGTGCATTGTTCGATGAAATATGCCATATGCCTTGATTTCCATTAATCAAAATTTTATGAAAATATTTGTTACAGATATTATTTGTTCAATTTTTTATATTACAACACATACATTCGTGCAACAGAATGTGACAGTTATGGTTCTGGGGATAGAACACTAGCCTCACAAGTGAGAATGGTCGCGAGTTTAAAACTTGTTGACTACTTATATCTTAAAATATGAGTATATCCGGTTTTTGCTATCCTGAAATATATATATATATATATATATATATATGTTTATATGGGGTAAGTGACTCAGTGGTATCGAGTCGGCCTGTGGATCTTGAGAACCCTGGTTCGATCCCCACAGCTGACAAATAATTTTTACCAAATTAAAGCTATACCTGTTTACATCTTTGGGGGGCGTGATTCGACGGCTAGTAACCGCACTTCACGCGACGAATATAACACTTACCGAGATCTGCTACTACAGAGTGCCACACCCAGTATTGGGTTAAAGGCGTGGTAATATATTTATTTTATTTATTTAAATATATGTATATCACATCAATTTTATTTATTTATGTTACTCTATACAACAGGAATCCCAATTACAGTACAGGGTCCGCACTCACCGAGCCGCAGTGTGGTAGTTTTTATAATTTTTAGCTTGAGTGCGATTCGAACTCGGGATCTCCGGATTCGAATTCCATATTGCTATCCACACCACCGTACTGACGGATTTTAGGCATAAATATACTAATGCTAAAATAACAATGAAATTTAATATATTTATAAGTAAAAAATTAAAATAAAAAATGCACCTGTTCAAAACGATCGCCAAATGTCTGACATAAGTAGACCAATACCTCGACAATTTCACTTGGAAGTCAATCCGCATGCTACCATTATTTACGTCATAATATTTTTAAAACAATTTTTTTTCTGCAATGCTAGGAAGTTTATTGTCCAGCTTATATCTAATGAAATATTAATGATATAAGAAAAAGTAAAGTCAGATATTTGCAACTTTTCATAACGAGTAAGAATAATATATAAATGTATCATCACGCCTTTTATCCATTACTGGGTTCGGCACTCAGCCGTAGCAGATCTCGGTAAATTATATATTTCATCTAGTGAATATGCGTGAATATGCAAAAGCACTAAGCCACCTATCTCAGAAATGTTACTAACTTTAAAAAATCAGTTTATAATATAAGTGATTTTTTGTAAGATTGCTATGAAAAGTTGACAATTACGCTCTCATTTGTCATCGTATAGTTGATGTATTCTGTGGAACAATCGAAAAATATCTTTGTCGCGCGAAAACGATGTTAAATGCGCGCTAATTTCAATAGTTACCAGGGATACAAACAAAACAGAAACTTGTCATATTGACAGATGACAGAACGAAATTATTTTTAATACGTATTCGTTTTTAAATAATTTAAGATGTATTCGTTAAAAAAATTATGTATGCATTACGAGCGTAAAGTGTCTTTGTTCCTCTTACACTATTGCAGCTCTCGCTTTCGGCTCGCGCTGCAATTACCGTGCTTGAGTAACAAAGAATCACTTTACGCTCTTAATACACAAATAACTATATTGTTCAATTCTACTTTTATCAGAAAATAATGACGATATTTAAATAGAATTTTGTAAGGTAAGATCTCCTTGTTATTGCCACAATGTTGAAGTTCAAAATTATTTCGCTTAAAATTTGTGAGAGACCCTTGTGACACTCTTAACACCATTTCTATATATAGCTAAAACGGCAAAAGTTACAGACAGTTTTTAAATCCTCTACCCTTTGGCAATTTCCTGTTCGCAGCAACTTCCGGTAACTGTCGCTCCTAATCCCGGCCCTGAACACCAAAAAATTCGCGCTCCTCTGGAATTTAAACTTTAATTTCTTTTATCGCCGGGTTAATCATTATTCATAAACGCTTTCGTAAAGACAGATATGTTTTTGCAGCATATTACCAACGTTGGGTATCTCAGGGGTGTTTACCTCTCAAGGGGAGGGCGTTGGCCAACGTGCCCGCCAGGGGTGTACAAACATGAACTAGATAGCGAGTGTTGGAAAGTTTAGGGTGGAATGTGTCCCGTGGGAAATTTACGCGCACGCCCATGGTTAATTATGCGAAGGGGTGATGATAAAATTGGATTTTTTAATGTGTGATGTTTGCTGGATTTTTTCGGGTATAGCGGGAAAAACAAATTTTAGTGATTTATGAGGACATTATAGCTACATTATAGGCTAGCGCTGCTGAGTAAATGAACTTTTAATTTGTTTAACTATTCAGAATGTTTGTTAAAATGTTGCCATTTTAGTACAAGCACTGTAAATGAATAAAAAACACACACATCAATATAGAATGTTGATATCTCAGTGCAGGATTTAGAACTCGAGTTGCTTATCCATAATCGATAAATAATTTTACCACATTAAAATTACCCTCTATTAATATCTTTGAGAACTGTGATTTGATTGCTGGTAGACTTCGTGCGCAATAAAAAAAACATTTTAAAATCAACGTTAAATGTGAATGTCGGTAGAGCTTAACTATCTTTAGACTTATATAGGGTGTTTTTGTACTTTGGCGAAAACTAAAGTGTATGTATTATATGCACGGATAGAGAATAAAAAATGCAATCCGAGTAGATAAATAGTTATTTGTGTATTAAGAGGGTAAAGTGATTCTTTGTTACTCGAACACGGTAATTGCAGCGCGAGCCGAAGGCGAGAGCTGCAATAGTGCAAGAGGAACAAAGACACTTTACACTCGTGATACACACATAATTTTTTCTACGATTGCATCTTAAAATTATTCAAAAACGTATGCGTACTGAAAATAAATTCGTTCTGTCAACTGTCAATATGACAAGTTTCTGTTTTGTTTGTATCCCTGGTTACTATTGCAATAAGCGCGCATTTAATATCTTTTTCGCGCGTTGCCATTGGAGACGCGCAAAAAAGATAGTTTTCGATTGTTCCACAGAAAACGTCTACTTTACGATGACAAATGACTGCGTAATTGTCAATTTTTCATAGCAATCGTAGAAAAAAAGTATTATAGGTTGCATTTAAATTTACAAACTTCCGGTTGATTAAATATTGTCCTATAAGCAATATGTGGTATCTGCAATAATAAGCGAGGAAAAGAGGCGTGTCCACGTTTTCAAATCTGGCAACGCGCGAAAAAGAGGTTAAATGCGCGCGTGTCCAATGGCAACTCGCGAAAAAGAACAGAAACTAGTCATATTGCCAGGATGAATTTATTTTCTGTACATTTACGTTTTTTTAATCATTTAAGATGCAATCGTAGAAAAAATTATGTGTGTATCACGAGCGTAAAATGTCTTTGTTTCTCTGACACTATTGCAGTTCTCGCCTTCGACTCGTACTTCCATAATTGTGTTCGAGTAACAAAGAATCACTTTACGCTTTTAATACACAAATAACTATTTTAATATCTATATATTTACATATTTTACTGTTATTTTTGCAAAATATCACCACAATCGTTAATGCATATTTTTTATTTTGCAATAATAAAGGTTATGTTTATGTTATACAATAATATGTAAGGGTATTTAAAAATCAACTAGCACATTAGGGGATATGTCAAGAAAAAGGTTGAGAACCACTACGTTACCTGACTTGAGATCACTAATAACCGCCTTAAACTCGACCACTTTTCACAATTTGACATTAATTTTAAAATCTATTTTACACTTTCTGATCTCTGCTACAGCAGATTCCAATAAATGATATATTTTTTCTACAACCATTAAAAAAAGTAGGCGTTTTTGAACTTATTTTTATTATGAAAGTAGCAGATTTTTGCACTAGTGCAAAAAATGTGAATTAATTCTGCACTAGTGCAGAAATGTAATTTAATATAAATAAACTCTATACAGTATACTTTCTTGAGTTTGTTTGTCATTGTCAGTTGCCATGGATACATTAAACCAGGTATCTTTCTAAAGTTTCTAAATTAATAACAAATTTCAGAGATGTTACAATTACTGAAATTTATTTTATTATTTTTATCAAAATTTGGTTTATGGTTGTAGAAAAAATAGTGTACGCAACTCGTGCAGAAAGGGGTTTTTTTGAACTCGCGGTCTTGCAGCATTCGCTTCGCTCATGCAGCAACGGACCGCTCAATCAAAAAAACCCATCTTTCTGCACTTGATACGTAAATAACTATTACCACATGAAATGAGGCGACCAGCAATCAAATCCCCAAAGATATTAGTAGATGCTAATTTTAATGTCGTGAAATTATATACCGATTGTGCGAAACGAACACGAATTCTAAATTCTCCACTGAGCTATCTACTTCCATAATATTTTTTTTTACTTTCCCAGTTATACGGTGTTGTACTAAATTGGCAACATTTGAACAAACATTCTGAATTATTAAACAAATTAAAATTATCCTATAATGCCGTGCACACAATAATTTTTTACGACCATTTAGTTACATTTTGAATGGTTATTTTCACGCAACTGTCAAACAAAGTTGATATTTACGTGCACAATTCAGCCCAGAAAATTCAACTATTTCGTAAATAGCCCGACAAAACTTCATTACCGAGCTGTCAGCTACTTTGGCAGGCTGTTATAAACCCACCAAAAACACGATTACAAAATTCTGTCGATAAACAAACAAATTACAACTTTTTCTGAAAACATCTCCTTGGTTACACGTTCATATTTATAATAACCATCATTTTGAAATTAAATTTGTAATAAATTTTGAGGTTTTTTAACGTAATGAAGTTTGAATTTTATGTATACCTCGGCCGTGATATGATTCGGCACGCTCAGAAAATAGTTTGCTTCGGTTTTCAGCCTTGGTCGCTAGACTTTTTTTTCGGTACACATAAACAATCATTTCGCGTCCTAGATTCACAAATAATTATGTCTGCTGGAATTGAACACAATATTTTTATATGATCGGCTTTATTTAACATAAAATTTGTTACTAGTTTTGACCTGTACGATCATCATCAGACAATATATACAATAAATTTGGCATGCGTAACTATAGTAAATAAATAAATTTAATTTTAATATTTGAAATATCCTAATTTTTGCGGATTTCAAAAAAAATCTTTTTGGTGTATAATCAGTATATCAAATTATATACGTCATTAAAGTTTCGTTCAGAGGTATAGAAACACCACGTATACGAGTACTGATCATAGAATAGACATATTTTTTTTCAAAATTCGCAAATTTAAGAACATTTTTAGTGCCACAGGACGACACTAAAAATTCATTTATCTGATGTTGTATATTGAAAAAAATTACTATTATAGTGTTTGTAATTATAATTTAATTATTAATATATTAGAAATAACTATCAAACCAGTGGTACTGAAATTGTGTACAATCCGTTCAGTGAGAGATTATAGTGCAGTTGTATAGGAAGTATTAGATTTAGATTTTAATTGGTTGACTAAACCGTCAAAATGAAGACATGTTTACATAGCATAAAAACTTGTGACAGTTATTGAATTGCATTTTTATAAAGGTTGAAAAGTTTCATATAATGAATCTATAGTTCATTTTAGAACATTTTAGAACATAGGACAATTAGTGCTGTCACTGACACATTTTATTTATGCTATGTAAATATTTTGGCGTTTGGACAGTCAATCAAAAAGGAAAGCCACCTTTCATTTTGCGAATTTTTAAAAATAAAATTTTTCAGTACGTCATGTAATATATATCCTTAATTTTTTCTCAAAGTATAAAAACGTCCTATATACATAAATATGACATTACTGAGGTCACTGTGTATAGGTTGGAAAATGAAAAAAATAAATAAATAAAAGAATATGAGATAACATTTTTCGTGGTATATCTCTACATTCTCGCAATAAAACTCTAGCTCCAGTTCTGAAATTCTTGCTCCAGTTCTCCCTTTCCCCACATTTACTGCAGCCACTGGAATTCCGACGCCGAATATATAGAATTACTGCCATTTTCACTCTGTGGAAATATAAATGTACGAAATAATTACAAGTTTTCTTTTAAATTACTCTTATTACTATATACACACATGTCACACATTTCAGATGTACTAGTACACTTTTTTCATATTTAAATACAATTTATTCTACTCTAAATTATGTACAATAAATTATACAAAAAATGTATACAGGCTGTTATATTTTAGTAGACCCAGCAAATATCTTGCTTCATTTATCAACTTAGCAATTTCTTTCATATAACATGATTTATACAGCAACATGTAAGCTAGTTGATGACGGATGTACATTCATGATATCATTTCCGGTTTATTAGTAATTAATATCAACTTTGAAATTTCAAATGGAACATACTATATTTTTTTACAAATTTGAAAAGTGCATCAAATTTGCTTTACAATCATGTAAAATAATCCATATGTTACATTATTAAGAAGTAAAATGGCGGGCACTATAATATACACCAAATCGGAAAGAGAATAGTGAGCCATGACTGTAGTTTGAAATAAAATAATTAACTAAAACAATTGCAATTATTATTATTAAACGAAATAATATATTTTGTCATAATAATACAGAAAATAAGAATAAGGAATACTTAATAACAACGAAATGATTTTATAACAAATATTCAAAATGGCTCCCAGTCTCTTCAATACATTATGCACAACGTTTATATATTATTATATATTATACACCTATTTGGAAAGACAATAGTGAGCCATGACTGTGGCTTGAACTAAAACAATTAAATAAACAATTCTAATGACTATTATTAAACGAAATAATATTTTTTTGTCATAATAATACAGAAAATAAGAATAAGGAACACTTAATAACAACAACATGATTTTATAACAAATATTCAAAATGACTCTCAGCCTCTTCAATGCATTTTCTCCCGATATGACCACTTGATTTTTGTATGGAGCTACGTGAAAGATTTTGTTTGTAATGAACAAGTAAACACATTAAACGGACTGAAGAATAAAAATGAAGCAGCAATTGAATCTTTGTCTGCTAACCAAATATAAAGGACTACTTATTCTGT
The DNA here is from genome assembly GCA_947425015.1 of Pterostichus niger. NCBI lineage: Eukaryota > Metazoa > Arthropoda > Insecta > Coleoptera > Carabidae > Pterostichus > Pterostichus niger. The sequence continues at coordinate 21,145,500 of OX380334.1, read as the reverse complement.
TTCAAAACGTTGTGCATAATGTATTGAAGAGACTGGGAGCCATTTTGAATATTTGTTATAAAATCATTTCGTTGTTATTAAGTATTCCTTATTCTTATTTTCTGTATTATTATGACAAAAATATATTATTTCGTTTAATAATAATAATTGCAATTGTTTTAGTTAATTATTTTATTTCAAACTACAGTCATGGCTCACTATTCTCTTTCCGATTTGGTGTATATTATAGTGCCCGCCATTTTACTTCTTAATGTAACATATGGATTATTTTACATGATTGTAAAGCAAATTTGATGCACTTTTCAAATTTGTAAAAAAAATATAGTATGTTCCATTTGAAATTTCAAAGTTGATATTAATTACTAATAAACCGGAAATGATATCATGAATGTACATCCGTCATCAACTAGCTTTCATGTTGCTGTATAAATCATGTTATATGAAAGATATTGCTAAGTTGATCAATAAGCGAGATATTTGTTGGGTCTATTAAAATATAACACCCTGTATATTCTAATAAAATTGCTGCCAATATAACACGACTTATAAGCTTATTGAACACTTTATAGTAAAACTTAATATTGCTTAGCAACAGGTGTTAAAGACAAATAAATTTTGTTTATTATATATTCAAAACATAAAAATAAATAGAAAAAATAAAAAATTACAGAAGTTATACTATCATATTAAATGACGTTTTAAATAAATTGACCGAAGCTGGCATACAACAACAATGTATGAACTAAGTTACTACATGGCAAGAATACATCTTGCCAAGCTACCACTAATTATTTGTTGTTGTTTTCCATGTGACGTGCTGTCAAGGGGTAAGAGGGTGGAATCGTTGCGTTGGTTTAAGATAACTGTACCCATGCACGAGTTTACATAAAATCCCCAGACGCTTCTAAGGGATGAAATACAAAGATCAAAAGCTATCTCAGACCAACGCACAGCTAATAATTTATCCAGATATGTCATCACATAATAGCTAACAAGCGCGACAATTCAGAGAAGCCATAAACTCGATAAATAATGATCGAAGAATACTGAAATTATTACAAACATATGCACTAATAAATTTGATAACCAAAACTCGGTCAAGTCAACTTTACAAAAAAGATAGTTAAGATAATATTTGTCTGTATCTTTCGAAGCTGAGTTAAATATAATAAATATATTTTTTTCACTACTAGCCAAGCAACATGCCATTATTGACTTCGGTTTGAGTCGTGAAATTGTTTTTCTCTACCGCGTCCTTAACAACGGTCAATAATGGATTATTATTAACCTAGGTAAATAATGAGAACTGTCACGTTTCAAAGAAATTCAAGCTTCTGAACTTATTTAACTCGTTAAATGGAAGGAAAATATTAATTCTGAATTTAAAATTGGCGCCTAATTTCTAGTTTGCAATCCCAGGCAAATTTCAGTTTGAACAGTAAGTATCTTTCAAACTGTCACATTTTACAAGTTAGTATGCTTTACTGGTACATTGTGAAATATGTATTTATTTATTGTTAAATTCTCAAAAAGGTAAATGTTTATTGTAATATTATTGAATAATCTTACATTGTACAGTTTGTTCATTTTAGGGTTATAATTGCATTTTTATATAAGAAATGGAAAAACCCGTGTTTAATGAAATTTGAGTATTTCGTATATTTAATGAAGTTGCAATAAGGTTACCCACGGGCATATTAAGTTGCATTTATAATTTCTGGCATCATTGGTTGAGGTTATGACGATGTCGCCCACATTTACTGTCAAAATGGTAGCAAATGTACTGCGCAATGAATAACCAATGTAAGTTTTTGAGTTATCTAAATTTAAAAATGTTTTAACTATATTTGGACATCTTGCTTATTGTATAATGTCGTACTTTTTGTCTTATAGGTTTGCCATGTCAGAAACTAATGAATTCTTTTGCCATGTCAGGAGTGGGCCTCTTATTTAGATATTTTTTAACTATTTCGACCCAAAAAGAATTTACCAAGACAAATTTTCTCGAGGATACAAATATTTTAAAAAAACAATACTAAAAACAAAAGAATTTCATTTCTGCCTTCTCGGTTTTTGTAGATATTAACAAGTATTCATATCAAATTGCTTATGTTATGATTATTAAAAAATTCGTTACATATGATTTAAGAGCTAGTAGTGGAAAAAATAGTATATAAACCACGGTTGAGAAGATCATTATTGACCATGCGCCTTGTACCCCTCGGTTGCACCTCGGGGTACAATCTTGGCGCTAGGTCAATAATGATCATCTTCTCAACTTTGGCCTATAATATACTATTATTTATTTATTTATTTATTTATGTTACACTTACAACAGGAATTTTAATCCCAATTACAGTACAGGGTCCGCACTCACCGAGCCGCAGTGTGGTAGATTATATAATTTTTAGCTTGAGTGCGATTCGAACTCGGGATCTCCGGATTCGAATTCCGTATCGCTATCCACACCACCGTACTGACGGATCATCGCGCCTTTTACCCATTATTGGGTGTGGTACTCTGCCTTAGCAGATCGAGGTCTGATTAAAGTGGCAGAAGCATCAAAATGAATTACAATAACTCAAATTAAATCGTTCAATAAATTTACTTAAGTAAGTACATGGTACGGACTTCTTTTACCTGTATGTTGTATTGAGTGAACTATACAGGGTGGTTAATCTTTTATTGTCCAGCTTATATCTAATAAAATATTAGTGATATAAGAAAAAGGAAAGTCTGATTTATGCAACTTTTCTTAACGAATAAGAATAATATATAAATAAATTTAAATATGTCATCACACCTTTTACCCATTACTGGGTGCGGCACTGAGCCGTAGCAGATCTCAGTAAGTGTTTTTTTTCTCGTGAAGTGTGGTTACCAGCCATCATATCACGGCCCCCAATTATGTTAGTGGAGAGGGAGCCACAGGGATAATTTAAATGTGATGAAAATTGTTTGTCGGCTGTGGAAATACACCTCGGGTTCTCAAACCCACAGGCCGACTAGATACCACTGAGAAAATAATCTTCATATTGTGAAATGCTATCAGCTACTGAAGATGGCGTAAAGAGGCTGCCCATATTTCTTCACTCTATCCTCAACGGTAAATAAACGTTCGGGTTGTGATGGTGTATGGCGGCGCTACCCAGAATAGCACTGTTTCTGTTATTAGATAAACACGGCCATTGATTGATAATTTCACTCTGTGAACCCGAGGTAAATATACGTTTGTTGACTGCAAAATAGCAGACAACGAATGCAAATTAATTTTGGTTCGAACGGAATCCCAAATTTATCACTGTTCGCTGCTGTTTATGTTTCAGCAAACTTTGTCTAAATATCGAGAATTTAGTTTCGCGGAGGTGAAAGGAATTTATATAGGTTATCTCAAGGAGATGTCAATAAAGTTGGACGTTTAGAAGTTCGTTATCTGTTGAGCGTGGATATTGTATGAGAAGGCAATTTGTTCAGTGTTGTATGTTGTATTGATCAGAAAATGAAATCTTACGTATCTTACAAGTAATGATGCCGTGAGACATATCAAATTTTCGTCTTGTTTCATACTCGTATTTCGAAACGATAGAAACAACTCTGTTTTTATCTCAAATATCAATAAATGAAAAATAGACAGTTCACATTTAGACTTGTTTTGGTAGATGGCTCAGTGGTATCGAGTCGGCCTGTGTATCTTGAGAACGTTGGTTCGATCCCCACAGCCGACGAACAATTTTCACCAATTTAAATTTACCCCTGTGGCTCCCTCTCCTCTAATATCTTTGGTGGCCGTGATTTGACGACTGGTAACCGCACTTCACGCAAAGAAATATATCACTTACCGAGATCTGCTTCGGCAGAGTGTCACACCCAGTCATGATATATTTATTTTATTTATTTTCTTGATATAAAGATTAAAAATATAGATTAGGTATATATCGCAACTTAAGTCAAGTAAATTGATAATTAAATATATTGTTAATAAAGGTTTTTTTCACTAGTTTCGTATGTTCAAGACTTATCATTCTCTTCTTCTTTCATAGGCATTTCTATTTCCGTTCCAAAGAATATACATTTAGTTTCGAATATGCTTTTTTTCGTTTGGAATCTCGTGACAGGGCGAGAATTAAAAAAGAAATATAAATAAATAAATAAATAAATATATCATCACGCCTTTTACCCATCACTGGGTGTGGCACTCTGCCTAAGCAGATCTCGGTAAGTGATATATTTTTTCGCGTGAAGTACGGTTACCAGCCGTCAAATCACGGCCTCCAAAGATATTAGTGGTGGAGGAGCCACAGGGGTAGATTTTTTTAAATTGGTGAAAATTGTTTGTCGGCTGTGGGGATCGAACCAGGGTTCTCAAGATCCACAGGCCGACTCGATAATAAGTCCTAATTTAACTACAACCTTTGTCCTGCGTGATGCCTTCGCGGGTTGGAACCTGACTCACGACCACAAGGTCGTGCGTTCGAGTCCCATCCGTGACGGCCATTTACAAAGGATATATTCGGCATATAATCTTAGTAGTTGTTCCTATATATAAAATAAAAAAAAACTACAACCTTCTTCTGTTTTGTAACTTATTCTCATATCAATAATTTCAAACTGGACTGAAAATAATAAAAATGGAGTTATTTACTCTACATTAAATCCTTTTTATGAATCTTCCAATACAACTATTGTCAGTACATTAGTTATACATCGCTTCATACATTATAAATTTTTGAAGTTCTGCCTACAGCTTCAATACTCAAAATGTTAAAATTCAAAGCAAGAATGAAGCAATTTTCTATCATTATACAAAGTGAAAATTAGTGCTGTCACACAAATCAAATTAAAAGTGCTTTTAAAATAGTTTAATATTTACATGTTATTTTAACTTTATTTATTATATATTTATTTATTTATTTACTTATTTATGCTACGCTGTACAACAGGAATTTAATCCCAAATACAGTACAGGGTCCGCACTCACCGAGCCGCAGTGTGATAGTTTTTATAATTTTTAGCTTGTGTGCGATTCGAACTCGGGATCTCCGGGTTCGAATTCCGTATCGGTATCCACACCACCGTACTGACAATGTATATATTATATATTCATATTCTATAAATAATACGAAATTAAGTTGCTAAGTTTGTCAATTTGGCGAAATAAAATTGTTTATTTTTTCTCTGTTCGATGGTTAGTTAAGCGATTGCTGATGCAACTTAACGAACTTAATTAATTCAGTGACACACTTAAATTACATAGTTTATGCGACTGATTTTGGAACTTTGATCCCCAAACTAAAAACTATTTGGGTTTGTAATTTGCACATATAAATAGTTATTTATGTATCTAGTCTTACAAGTAGTGTCACTAGTGGGACAGTTTGCAGCTTGAACTGCAGACGATTGTTTCAAACAGACAGTTTTAACATGGTTTGTATAAATTATTTTTTCTATGATTAAGCTTTAACTAATTATACTAATTTTAGTAATTACATTTAAAATATTAAAATGTATGGGGTAGATGGCTCAGTGGTATCGAGTCGGCCTGTGGATCTTGAGAACCCTGGTTCGATCCCCACAGCCGACAAACAATTTTCACCAATTTAAATCTATCCCTGTGGCTCTCCCTCCACTAACATCTTTGGGGGCCGTGATTTGACGGCTGGTAACCGCACTTCACGCGAAGAAATACCGAGATCTGCTACGGCGAAGAAATATTTTTAAGGAATTTGAAGTTTGATGAACGACAGCGATGTCGGAATGTGTTAATAAAGTAAGTGGAAAAATGATTTTTTCGTGAATAATTTTTTTTTAGCATTTTGATTTTTAATAATAGAGACTAAAAATTATTTGGACGAACGTCAAAATTTTGATAGCATGTTTTAAATTTGAAATGATCTCTAAGGATATAAATAAATATAGTGAAAAAAGTGGAACCTATAAGAATGTTGTATTTACTTTTTAGTCACTATCTTTACTTTATCGTGATTTCTTAAATAGTTGTAAAATGTTTTACTTTCATAATATTCAAAAAAAATCAGTTATTTTGTACTTTATCTTAGGTTACGTAGTTAAATATGTATTGTAGTATTTTATCGCACGATAAGCGATAAACAACTACTGTTTACACTGTAAATGAGTACATAATGACTCACTTTTCGAACGATTGTAGAATTTTAATTATATTTATTCCTGGTAGAACGTACTTACTCTAACTACAAATTGAAGTAATATGTAATAACATTTGTTTTATACTTGGATAAACAGAATTACTGTCCATTATCGCTTCAGTTTAATATCATTCAAGGTGGTAATATAAATGATTACCCACTTTAAATTAAAACAAGATTACTAATTTGACAGGATTTTCGAGCAGTCATTTTATTATCTTTAGTCGATAAATTTTCATTATGTTTAAATTAAACAGTGATTATATTAGATATTAAATTATGTGGAACGACTATATTTTGTCGCATACTGACAGTTATATAACCCATTATCCATAAAATTAGTAGAATTGCACTCTTGAGACTTAAGTGTTTATCTGTGGTATGTTGCGTGTCGAAATTTTGGATGCCCAACTACACAAATAACAGTCTGTTTGACAACTGTAGAAGTAATTGAATTTACCGTTTACTTGTTCTCTTTTCTAAATAAATAAATTAACACAAGATTCTGTAACTGATTTCTATTTGAATTTCTTAAACGGTACTCTAATTGTAAATATGTTCATAAATATTATTTGTACTCGTAACCTTCAAAACGACACTCAATCTGGAACAAGTGCTTCCCGATCGACTCGACTGTAAAAATTGCAAAAAAACACTGGCCTTTTAGAACGTTCTAAATTAAATCTGTCTTGATAATAATAAAACCTAATTTATAAAATACAACTTCCCTGAATTTTCCTTTATTAAAAGTTTGGAAAATAAGAGTGATTTGTTAAAATTCTTTCAACATTTGTCAGCATCAGTGCCATCTATTTGACAATCTCTGAACTATAAAGTCGTCATTCATACAATTTCTTGCAGATTGTAATGAAACAAAAATCGCGACTAATACTATATAAATAATAAGAAAAAACACATATTGTAGAATATAATAACTTAGTTTAATGGAAAAGTAAGATTATAACAACATAAAATGCTTATATTAATTAATCTATTTTAAATTAGATTTGATATTTGAACTAAAAAACAATATTTTTAGGTTGGGAAGAGCCACAATTGTTACAAGTGTTATTATAAACATTTAAAATAATTTTTTGACAATTATAAATCGAAATTGCTGGAGCAGCTTGGTTTGCAATTGATAAAGATTGTGTATAATTTGCAGATTCTGGTGTACTCGTACAAGTTGCATATACAGATAATGGTCCTGCCTCGAATAAAAATTATACTACGTGCGTGAAGACGTCTTCCGCTCATTCGCACTATTAAGACACTCGCTCTTTGCAGTCGTTCGTGCTTCAAAAATACGGTTATGCGGGAACATCGTCTTCCCGCACTTAGTTCGTAAATAACTATTTCAAAGTGGAATGATATTAAAATTAAATCAATTATGTTTTACTGTTTCAAATTTTATTAGAGTCATAATGCACAAATCTTGTATAGAGATGACGAATTGAATTATGTTTTTAATGATGGGTATAAATGAAGTTTAATACCTATTACTCGTAGATATAAATATGAATGTTTATAATTATTTGTCATTCGTTTATAGCATATTAATGAATTCATTACATTCGTCAATTAAAATTTTTCATATAGTTTATAACTGTTAAATATAGTTTTATCCAGTGGTGATTCGTTCATAAAATCAATTATATATTGGTCCTCGAAAAATATTGAGAAGGGCGCAATAATATTTTTGTTGTAATAATCAATATATATATATATATATATATATATATATATTTTTGTTGTAATAATCAATATATATATATATACCCTTAAAGTTTATATATATATATAGGGTGTTTCATTACTTCGAGTACATACGTTAATGGTATATGTTGTTTGATATGCTGATAAGTATAGTTCATTATGTATTCTAAATAATTCACATGTCAAAATAAATCAAACACATACAATTCGAATAATTTGTACAAAAATTGCTCAAAATTGTTGCCATTCTCTGCCAAACATAATGCAGCACGGTGAATTAAAGACACGCTGCAAGCTTCGTTGAACGAATTCCTCAATTGTTCCCAAGTTTCAGGAGCTTCCTGGTTATCATAAACTAATGATTTGAAATAGCCCCAAAAATAAAAATAATCTAGTGGATTTAGATCCGGAGATCTAGGAGGCCATTGTACAGGACCAGCACGTCCTCTCCACCTATCCTCAAAGGTTTGAGTTAAGTATTACCGCACATTATGCGTCGTAAAGTGCGGTGGTGCACCGTCATGGTGGAACCATGCATGCTGCCGTATATTTAAGGGAAGAAACAATAAATTGACCTACTGACGTACTACGAAAGAATAATTACACAATTCAATTATTACCAGTCATTTATAATAGAATTTTATTTAATTAATAACTTTAACATAATCATCCACCCAGTGGCAGTGGCAACGAAAAATTTTGGACTGGGAAACATGGAAAATAGTTTAGCGATTTAAAAAAAAATCTTTTTGTTTCATGATCAGCACGTCGTACAGAATATACCCTTTAATTGTATATATACATAAAAGATGCACACGGGTAATATCCGTCTGTCATTCGAAATGTCTTGCGCTTGTAGATTGTAAATATTTGGTGTATTTTTCATTTCGTTGTTTATAACAGAACTTATTTGCTATTATTTGATCATTAAAAACAAATGAAAGGAAATAATAGCAAATAATAACAAATAATGTCAAATAATAACAAATAAAGGAAATAATACCGTATAATATCTATTCATAGTTACTGACAATATTGCGATGTCAGTTTTTAATTTAACAGGTATTTACGCGTTTACGCAGAATAAAAGTATCTCTATCTCTGCTTCTCTTTATTGACAAGTTAAATGTGTAGAAAATAATGTGAAATGGGTTCACATTAATTTATAAACCTATAGAAAACGTAATAAATTACAGATATCTATACGTCGATAAAATAATTATCTAGCATAATTTTCATTATTTAATAAAACTTTATAATAATGTGCATGAAATCTATAAAATTATCTTGTCTGCATTTTCTCGAAAATCCGATGATTGCTTTAAAAGTTTTATTTTGTAGAATATTTTATATTTTCAATACAGATCCCCATAAATATTGAAAATCACAGTTTGATTAGTTTTATAAAAAAATACATTATATTTTGTAATCAAAGGTTATTGGTGGTAGGACATTTTGTGGCTAGACGTTGTCATGGTGTTGTGATCGTTGTGATAAAAAAAATAATACTGTCAGTGTTAACAGTTTCATGAATTCTAGAAATAAATAATTTAAAATAATAGTTTTCTGACGAAGATTTCGAAGGGGATTTTCTTGCAATTCAAGAAAATATACAAAATATTACAGATACTGCAAGTAATAACTTTTACCGGTTTCGGGATATTAAACCTATGTTTACATGTACAAAAGTAGGCTGGTAAGTAAGTAATAACTGTATTCTGTACGGTAATATTACCATACTGACTTGTTAAAACAGTCAAGAAAATGAAAATAAAACACAATGATAATATAACACTATTAATACAAACGGAACTCAAAACAACAATAATACAAAGATTACTTCTCCTGCTTACGTTAACGTGTTTATATTCTGAAACCGGTAAACTATTGAACAAACCACGAATGTTATGAGTCATAACAGGTCTTAGATGTCTTAAAATCCCCGCTCAACGAGCCCGGATTTTAAACTGATATCAGCGGCTGTAATGATACTCATAACATTCGTAGGTATATTAATAGCTATTAATTAGTTTATATTAGTTTTTATTTTACAGGGCTACCCGTTGTATTTACTTAGTTACCATAAATACCTGTAAAGTATCATTTACATAGAATGTGTAAATAAAATTTAAAATAAGTAAGGTTTTCCGTATTTAGAGAACGATTGGTAGAAAATAGTTTTTGTAATAGTCGTGTAAAATAGAAATTATTGTCTAATTTAAGCAACCTCTTAACTCTTATAGTTATTATTAAAGCCCGGATATTTAGGCTCTTAAAAACACCCAAATAAGCAGGCATATAGGCCGGTAATTACTCCAAAATAGGCGGGATTTTAGGCAGCCTAAATGTAAATAATTTGTTTTAAAAAAATAAACGAATCCTTTTTCTAATATTGGTACTCGTATCTACTCTTCGTTAAAAAAAAATAATTTTAAATAAAAATTAACGCAATCTAAAAAATAATAATGTAGGGTTTTCATTTTATTAACTATTATGCAAATTAAAATTATGTAGTATACTTTAATTCACAAAATGTTACAAGCAATTGCGCTATGAAATTTTCGGAAAGGGACTGTCTTCGGTCTGTCAGAACTGGCTTGTAAGTTGAAAACTTCGTTCGACATCACAAAATGTGACAGGAGCGTTCTTATATTTAGCCATATCGTCTAAAGTTACCTCAGCTCCATTGATTAATGGCAAAGACAATTGAATTGCCACTTAAAATTTTAACTAAAAAACGTTTTTTCTTTCGGCATTTTAAATTCACACACAAAAACTTGATGAAAGTAAGTTCTTTAAATATTATAGGTTAGGTTGAATCACTTTGTCGTGTGCTGAATTAATCAACGAAGTAGATGATAAACCTTGTCTGCTCAATAAAAGTTAGAATAGGCAACAAAAATAGGCAAAATAGGCTGTATAAGGTAAAATAGGCACAATAACCAAAATATAGAAAAAATAGGCTCTAAGGCACGAAAAAAAAACCTTCCATTACACGTAAACATATTACCTGAGTATAGAAAAACTAAATTGCCTGAAGTATATTAAAATTTGAATCTAGGCAATTGCCTAAAAATCCGGGCTTTAGTTATTATGGTTAATGGTCCTATTAATGCTTGTAGATTCGACCTTGAAAGAGAATCATCATCTACCTGCAAAAAGGCATGACAAGATGAAATCATTCCAATTTTAGAGATGGTCACACCCTCGATGAACCCTTGTATAGTCACTTCAGTGTCTAATATTTTCTAAAAGCTATAATGAACTGCCAAAATTAGTTTACATGCACTTCGGCTGAAGTAACAAGTAACCTTCAGTGAAGAACGTAATTAGTTAATTGATAAAGGAACCCTGATGGCTCCAGTAATGGCCTCCAGCTTTCCCTGCGTTCTGATATGTTAGTTTCGCTGACATGTCCATGTTATCCCGGTCGGCTTGTGGCCAGTTTCAGTCGTACTAGCCCTAGCATTTTCCTAGAAATATCATGCGTGTTGGAAGGCATATCACGATCTAGACATAAATACGAAATACCGTAAATCCTTAGAGAAATAAAATAAAAATTAATGGCTCAGAAGAGTACATTTGATAAGATGTCTTATTTTTCACTCCTGTTGTCTTGACAGGCTCAGATTTTTTCTTTATTGTTTGTTTCCTTTTTATGTCAGTGGCGGAGGTCAAGTTTACATTGAAAAAGAGGCAGATACTAGACATTAATAATTAATATTACATTACATATATACATAATTTTGGTTATATAAACATAATTTTCGAAATGTAACATATTTTCTTGATCATGTTATTTGTTTTTTAAATATACCATAATTTTTAATTGGCGTATTGATTCGTGAAATTTCCTATTACAATTAAAAAGAAACAAAATATAATTATAATAATTTATCAGACAAAATCTTACACATCCGCAATCAAAACCCAAATTCATATTACCTCGACTAATGAATAATTTTAAAATCGGTTCATTGAAGCAATTTACCGAACTGATTTATTAGTTACGGTTCGGTTAAGGTTTTTTCTCTTGAATTTTATAGGAAAAAGTGCATGATCCATACATACATACATACATAACATCACGCTATATCCCATTAAATGGGGTATCACGAACCCCTGAAACATTCACAGAACATCCACTAAAGATTCATAAAAAAAAATCAGTTTACGTCAACATTCTTATTCTGACTCACTATACTCGTTTCGCCCACATTAACACTGCTTCCATACAAACTCTTTCCGTCTTTACAACCAAAATCCATCATCACGCAACAAATCTTCATTCACATCCATTCATTTGCTCCTGTACACCGGTGTACAGGAGCAAAAACAGGCCTGTTTCGTAAATCTTCACTTACGCCCACTCTAATAATGAATCTATAAAAAAGGAAGGCAGCATCGCCTGCGCTTGTTTAAAAATACATTTAACACAATTGCAGTTAGACACTGTATAGTAAAAAATTAAAATGAAGAAAAAAGATGAGGAAGGAAGGGAGTATCTACCTACGCTTGTTTATGAAACTAAATTTCACACAATTGCAGTTGGACACTCTATAATAAAAACAGGAAATAAATCAAAAAGATAAGAAAGGAAGGGAGCATCTCCGTGTGATTGACCCGGCTTAGGTTTATTTAAAATGTGGCGGTTATATCCGTTTTCGGATTATATTTCGGTTCGGTTAAAATAAAAGTCTCTAGTAAGTAGTGATTTCGCCAAGATAAGAAATTTACTATCTAGAAAAACGAACAACAATATTTCTCATCTTGAAGACAAATATTTTTGTTTGAAAACACGGTGACAATAATAAGTTTAATAAAACGGCCGATTTTTTTTTTCTGTGAAGTAATTAATAATTAATTTAATAACTATTTTGTCAACGGCCATGGCTCAACTCGTTGGAACTGATCTATGCGATAACGCGAGTTAAGCAACGTTGCGCGCGGGGAGTATTTGGATGGGTGATCGTCCCGAGAAACCCGCGTTGCTGTTGACTCTAAGATCTAAAACGCAAGATCAGGGCGTAATGGCGGCATATGACCTTAGCAGTTGGTCCGCCAGGAAGCCCAAATAAAAAAAAAAACGGTTGAAACTTGTAACAAAAATAATCGTCGATCTGAAATACATTTTTTTATCATGTTGTTTGTTTTTTAAATATACCACAATTTTAAATTTTCGTACTGATTCTTGAAATTTTTCATTTCCAGCTCTGTTGAATTTTCAAAGTCTGTCTCACACTTTTTCGAATTATCATTATAAAGTTCAGCCATTTCCGTCTAATCAGTAGTAGAATTAGTGATATATCTATATCTTAAGTTCGTTGATTAGCTGTGTAGGATATAATTTTGGGATGCAGAAATGATTATTTGATTAAAGGTGGCAATATTTAAAAAAAAATGTAATTGAAACTTGTAAAAAATATATGATCTTGGTTAAAAGAGAAAGAAAATTTTGAGGTAAAAAAAGTGAGTGACTGGGTAATCCAGTGAACGACATACATACAGCCAGCTAAACCAAAGTCGGATTTGCTATCTAGAAACTTTATCCTGGGACCTGGGTTTGTTTTTTTATAGGGTAGGTGATTCAGTGGTGTCGAGTCTGACTGTGAATGAAAGAAACCGCATTCTATATCAACAGCCGACAAACAATTTTCACTATATTAAAATTTCGCCTGTGGCTTCCTGCATTAGCATCTTTGGAGGCTGTGATTTGACGACTGGTAACTGTAGTTAACGTGTATAAATATATCACATACGGAGATCTACTATGACAGAGTGCTACACTCAGTAACCGGTAAAAGGCATGATGATGATAATAAAACAAAATCTCATTCTGACAGTTCAGACAAGAATTTCTAATCTTGATTGTTCTATTCATTGTTTTATCTTACAATATTTTATAATTAATATTAAATATTAAAATAATAAATAATTAAAATAATACAATGGATACAACAATTAAAATCAGTAATTCTTTCCTGAACTATCAGAGATTTTGTTTTGTTCGTGTTTAATTTTCATGGCTATCTGATTTTTCACAAAAATGTCACATTTAAATTTTTCAAAAATCTAGGACCACAGACATACTAGTACAATAAATTTAAACGTAGAATTTAATTTTAAACAACTTTTCATTCTTGTACTTTTGCTCTAAAATGTACAGGAGAGCCAATTTCCACACATTTTTAAAATCCTATGTTAAACTCTTTTGTTGCGTCGTTGTGTGCACACCCTATATAGAAATATATCACTTACCGAGATCTGCTATGGCAGAATGCCACACCCAGTAATAGGTAAAAGGCGTGATACTATATTTATTTATTTATTTGATTTATAATGCCTTTTACCGCTTACTGGGTGTGGCACTCTGTCGTAGCTGATTTCGGTAAGTATATGTAAAAATGACAAGGTCTGAGGAAGTTGTGTATCTATGTGCTGCCCACATATTTGCACAGAGTTAAGCTATTAGTATACCTAATTATAATTGGGGTGTGAACCTGTTTGCCGGTGTGTATTCTACGCCTCTGTTTACCGGAAGTCGATAAAGCCGCCCTCAAGAGATTAGAGTCACGTGGTGCACAGGGTGGCGCATTGCGAACACGCATACCACAAATGTCCCTTTTAAAAAAGATAAAAGACAGCGGCGTCCCATATGAGACACTCCTTTCACGACATCTTTAAATATTCAAACAGAAAGAGGGCACTTTAGTGGAACGTGTAGGCGGAAGTTAAATTGCCTTGATAAAATAAAAATCGTAGTAAACTGCTGACAGCTTCTTCATTTAGCGATGCAATTAATTTGATGAAATGACCTGGTAAATAGCAGTGTTTTGTTTACATATGTCATTTCATTTGTTTTGACGTGTACTAATTATAAATTAATGTATGTATATCTCTTTACTAAATTCATTTGGAATGGCAAAATATTTTACTATCGTTGTTAAGTAAATATTGTTTTAGAACGAGAAATATAATAAAATTAAATATTTTTAGCACCACTTTATCTTTTAAGTTTATAAATGTTTATACTAGAAATTCTGAAGAGGGTATTAAAATTCCGATTTTATTGCTGACTTTAATAGGTATGTCTTCATTGATGAATACAGAATTTTTACATAAAATTTCGAAATTATTGTTTTATAAACAAAAAACTACACAAACAAAACAGTTGCAAAAACATTCTTTGAAAATTTTCAGAAAGCTCAATTTTGTTTGCTTAACCACTGCAGCGTATTTTAATTGACAAACAAAAGAATTTTTTATTGAATTTGTTCGACACACAATTTGTGAACAAACACAAATGTTTTAGCGAAAGAAAAAAAATTGGAAAATGTCAATGGCAGTTGTGTACACTTGTTACATCAAAATTAAATTCTGCTCGCGAATGCACCATGTTTTAGTTAATAAATGTCGTAATATTCGTTCAGTTTGTCTGACAAATAAAAGTCACGATTGTATACACAAATGTGAAAATTGCTGGAAATTTATTTCAATACACGTGGAAAAATGTTTTTGTAACGAACTGGAATATATAGTACTTTTATTATTCTAGTTAATTCATTCGCATCGGTAAAATAAACAATAACTTTTTATTTGTCAATTAAATAAAATATTAAATAATGGAAATCTAGACTTTTATTGTTATTGGATTTGCAAAATTAATTTTATTTACTTTCACATTCGAATGGTTCTGTAAATTAAAAAGAACATTATTGAATTTTATGTTGACGCTCTTTGAAAACTGTTAGATGAACAATTTTATAGTTCGCCTCCCAGTTCAGAGGTCAAATTACTGCTGATTATATTTGAATTGAACACTTGTTTGATTAGTGGTCACTGATGTTCCGAGTGTCATATTCATATTTCCAGAAGTGGATGCAAATGACAGCGATGGATAAATTGGATTTCAAAAATCCTAATAATATATGTTTTGCTCAAATTGATCAAATTTTGATAATAGTAATTCTTTTGAAGTAAGTAAAAAAAGTGAGTGTCCTCTAAAAGTATTACACAGTTGTTTAATAACATAATTTTGTAGAAAAAACGTGTTTCTGGATTTAATAAATAAATATATCATCACGCCTTTTACCCATTACTGGGTGTGGCACTCTGAAGTGCGTTATCAGCTATCAAATCACGGTCCCCAAAGATGTTAGTGGAAGGGGACAAACAGGGGTAGATTTTAATTTGGTGAAAATTGTTTGTCGGCTGTGAGGATCGAACTATAGTTCTCAAGATCCACAGGCCGACTCAATATCACTGAGCCACCTACCTCATTAAGATTCTGGATTAATTAAACAAAATTAATATAACATATTCCTGAGGTCATTTTGAGTAAATAAATGTGATATGAACATAGATCCTATTCCATTCATACCGTTAATAAGTATAATATTTAAAGTTTTTAATTATTATGCATAACAAGTGAATCGCATATTACATATTTATAAGATAACATAAATAAATCAAGGACCTGAACCACTAAGAATTATGCCTGACTTTCGGTTCAATTTGGATTTAGTTGAAAATAAAAGTAATATTACATACTATAATAAAAATATAAAATAAATAAATATATCATCACACTTTTTACCTTTTATTGGGTGTGGCACTCTGCCGAAGCAGATCTCGGTAAGTGATATATTTTGCGTGAAATGCGGTTACCAGCCGTCAAATGACGTCCCCTCCAGATATTAGTGGCGGGGTGCCACAGGGGTAGATTTAATTTGGTGAAAATTGTTTGTCGGCTGTGCGGATCGAACCAGGGTTCTCAAGATCCACAGGCCGACTCGATACCACTGAGCTACCTACCCCATAAAATGGATTCAGAGATGGTTAAAATGCGTATATCCGCTGAAATCTGAGAACCGAAAATTTTCGCGATTACAGTACTTTCTTTACTTCGTACAAGGAAGTAAAAAGAAACTAAATATAGTTATGTGAGGGACTTCACAGGTGTTTCCCGTGTGTTGCTACGCTACGGCTGCCGAGCAACATAAGAAAATAGAATGTGGTTTTTTTTTTCACTGTCAAAAAGAAGAGAAGAAAATATAATTAATTTAGCTATATATATATAAATGTATGTCCAATTTGTTTAATAAAAATATATTAAAAGAACATAAAATAAACGCCTACCGCTTGACAACATCCTCCACAGTTATAATAACTTATCAGACAAAATCTTACATATCCGCAGTCAAAATGCAATTGCATATTACGTCAACTAATGATTCAAGTTTAAAGCCGGTTCATTGAAGCAGTTTACCGAATCGGTTTATTAGTTACAATTCGGTTAAGGTTTTTGTTCTTGAATGAAAAGGTTAATATTCCGGTTTAGGTTTATTGAAATGTGGCAGTTCAATCCATTTTCGGTTTATATACCAGTTCTGTTTTAATCTTTAAAATAAATAAAAAATATATGAGTATTGAATATTTTTTTCGCTATGATAAGAAATTTCCTGTCTAGAAACGAACTACAGTATTTCTCGTCTTTAAGATAAATATTTGCAATTCGTGAAAAAATCTTTACTATTATTTATATGGCTCAGTGGCAACGTATCACACTGTGAATTTAAGAAATCGAGTTCGATTTGTGTAGTCGACAAATTGATTTTCACCGTATTCACATATATCACTTACCGAAATCTGCTAGGACAGAGCGCCACATCCAGTAATGGGTAAAAAGATTGATTTATTTATTGTGTTTAATACTAACAGTTTCAGTCAATATTGAAAAAATATATCTACAAAATGAGACGAAATAAAAATAGCTAATTTGAGATTGAGTCAAAAAAGGAATTGTCGAGATATTTCCGTGGCGAAACGAGCTGTTTTTTTTTGAGACATGCATTTTACGTTACTTCTTACTGCCACTAACTAGTAACAGTATATTGGATAGTGTCTAATAAAACCTGGTTGTATTGATCTTTGTAGCTACTGAATATAGATGGAGTAACTGTCAACTGAATAATAACAAGTTGAATAGCGTGATTTGCTTCGCTTTGATCTTCGCCACATAAAAAGAAATCAAGATAGTAAGTTATAGCACAAGAGGAAATTTAGTAATGTTCCATGACTCCATTATTTAACTAAATTTATTCTCATCATAAAATGAAAATGATAACTATTTAAATAAGTATACAGGGTGGAATGCGAAATTGGAAACACCTTTTTTCTCGGAAGTTATTAGAGATACCGAAAGATTGTTTCAATGACCAGCAAGATCTCCTGATCTATCGCCTTTAGATATTTTTTCTATGGAGAGATATCAAAAATAAAATTTATGTAATACCTATTGCTATACTTGACGAACTGAAAAACAGAATAAGATAAGCTGTTGTTGAATTTAGTAAAAGGCTTAAGGCTTTATTTATGTGTACGAGAAAACGGTGACAATTTTGAACATTTTTTGTATTTCGATAACATTTATTTTGTATTTATCAATGAGCTACTAATAAAATAATTGTTTATTTTTTTATAGTAAATTTGTTTTCAACGCACACTTTATTTTGAGAAGAAACATTTAAATATTTTCATTAATATCTCAAAAACTATCAAGTTTGGATGGTAAGAACCCTTAAACTTTTTTAAAGCAAAAATGATTTTCTATTAATTAATGCAATTATATACAGGCTATTCCATTTTTAAAAATATGGCAATATCTACGAAAATTAAATTATTTTTTTACCAAATGTATACAGATTTAGTTAGCTTATTAAAAGTATTAAAAACTTTATTGTAACAATTTTTCGGCATCTGTAATAATAACTTCCCAGAAAAAAAGGTGTTTTCAATTTCGCATTTCATCCTGTATTCAGGATGTTAAATAAAAAATTAGTTTGTTCGAAGATTTGGCGAAGATTAATTGCAGGATAAATCTGATGAATAAGGACAAGCGCAGGATTCTCGATTTTAGATTTGTTGTTTAGTTTTTTCAAGTTTTTCTTTACAATTGTGTGAAATTCACTTAAAAAAAAAACAAGTGCTGTATGATATTCCCTTCCTTTCTTATATTTTGATTCATTTACTGTTCTTACAATACAGTGTTTAACTGCAATTCTGTGGAATTCACTTTCAAATACAAGCGCTGTACGACAATCTCTTTTTTTCTAATCTTTCTGATTTATTTTCAGTTCTTAATATAGAGTATCTACACACAAAAAATAAGCAGAAGAGAGACGTCATCAAAATTTGTAACTGGAATAATGACGTCAAAGACGGCTACGTTTATAGGATATACAACAAATTAAATGTAATGATTGTTGCATAAATGAATAATAAATTTCCTAACATTTTAAATGCTTTAGGCCAGTATTGGGTAAAAGGAGTGATGATTTTATTTTTCTGTGAGGTATTTTTGTCTAATATAATTTGGGACCAAATGTATACAGGATGTTTCTGTATATATAACACGTACTGATAACAGAACAAAAACAATATTTGAAAAATTCGCAAAATTAAGGTTGGTTTACTTAAAGGAAACATGTTGAGTGTAAATAAATATAATTGTCTTTTGGTTTAAAATAACTCCAGAAACATAAACTATATGCATCTTATTACGGGACACCTGTGTATAATTAAAGTTTGATCATCAAGTTTAGATACACCTATATATTTTAACCACAAAGTATAAAATTACAAACCAAATACATCACGACACTGCCAACTGCAAGCCCTAAACTATCCTATAAAATAAAACACGCGCACAAATACAAGTACGTTTCTTACAACGAACTAGCATACATAATAATTTCAACTTCGATCGTATCACACGCAAAATCTTTCAACTTTAAAACATTTCTAATGTTCGTTTAAAATACTCACACGCTATTGTGTTCAGCAGGATAAAGTGGCGCGATCAATCTCTCGTCCTCTGGCTCCTGCTGCCTGCTGCAGGATCAAGCAGGACAGCAGGATTTATGACACTAGAACAAAGAACTTATATTCATTACTCAACGTTAAATGCGCTACTCAACTTGTTGTTGTGGACGGAGTTTGATGATAAATGGAGGAATTATTTTTAGGCTTTTATTGGATGTTATAGATAAAGTTTTCATGGGATTTGTGATTAATTTTGATGAAATTGCGGGGAAATTTGATGTACGATGAACAATTTCACGGTGATTTAAATTACAATTGTTTTATTTCATAGTATTCAGATTTTACACCACCTAGAATTGATAAACCTAACTTTAAATCCTTAAGAATCTTTTTATATAAAACCTGGCAAAACATATTTTTCTACAACTGTCAAAAAATGTTCAATTTTTTTTCACTAATATCAATATGCGAAGTACGTGATTTTTTCATCATTCACATTGCCATGACAACGCGTATTTTGCGCATTATTTTGCACTCTAGTGCGCAAAATGAGTAATTTGCACACTGTTTCATATTCTAGTGCGCAAAATGAGTATCTCGCGCATGCTCTTAAATTATTTATTGTCAAGTTTCATTAGTTACAACACATCAGTAGTATCTATGTGTAACTAATATTATTGTTGAATGTTTTCCTTCACTTTACTTAAATAAATCAATAATTATTATATTATTCTTTATTTACAGTTTTAGAAAAAAAAATGTTTGTATTTCGTGGGCAAAATTCTTGTTTTTTGGCTCGTTCGAATGACTTTTATTGTCTCGACCTGCGGTCTCGACTAAAAGTAACATTCTCACGCGCAACAAAAAACACTCATTTTGCGCACTTAATATTAATTCTATTGAAAAATTACAAAGAAAATTTACTAAAATTATCTACTATAGACTTGGAATTCCATACGAATCTTATTCCGAAAGGCTTCAAGTACTCAATATGTCATCAATGGAAAATCGTAGAGTAATCACTGATCAAATGTTTTTATATAAAATAGTTAATAATAAATTCAACTGTATCTTGTTACTTCCTTTTATAAATTTTAACATCCCCTCAAGATCAACAAGGTTAAAACTCTTATTTCACATAAGAACTTATAACACTAACTATTGTGCAAATTCTCCTATACATAGAATGATGTTATATTATAATAAATATTTTATTGAAATTGATATATTCCATATATCGTTAGGCCAATTTAAATCATGTATTACATCTGTATGTAGCAATTATTATTAATCCTATTTTTATTTCTTCTTGTTGTCAAATTTTATATTTAAGAATAATATTTCTTTTTGTATTATGTGAGAACTCGTTTGGCTTTGGCTGTTAGTTCTCCTTTCTAATAAATAAATAAATAAATAAATACAAAAATAACTATTTGAACAACAGAAATCAGAAAAATCAGTTTTTTTTCACGACTGGGAGTATTTGACCGTTTCTATGATATAAAAATCAGGACAAAGGTACATTCCTCTAGGGAGTTCATATACTTTTGACAGTTCAGCTGTAAAATACAAAAGAGTACAATGAAACAAACAAGAGATTAATTGCGAGATGAATCTGATTAATACATGTTCATTAATATTTCAAGGATTCATGTTACTCCAATTAATGAAATATAGTATGTCAGTGTTATAGTTTCTATTAAAAATATTAGTTAACAATGTTAGGTGTACAGTTTAATACAGTACCGTGTAAAAATTTTATTAAATAAAACTGATACTTTGGTTGAATGGTCAATCAAATAAATAAACAGTTGAATAAATTATGTAAAATAATTGTATATTATTATACGAGTCTAATAAAATGATGTATTGTCGTATAAGTTGTTCAAAAAGACGAACGTGGCAATACGTCGTATAAAACGAGTATAATCAACTTTTTTTTTACTTTGCGTCATATATATCATAGAAATTTAAGAATTTAATTTATGGGGTAGGTGGCTCAGTGGTATCGAGACGGCCTGGAGATCTTGAGAACCCAGGTTTGATCCCCACAGCTGACAAACTATTTGCACCAAATTAAAACTATCCCTGTGGCTCCTCATCCACTAACATCTTGGAGGGCCGTGATTTGACGGTTGATAATCGCAATTCACGCGAAGAAATATATCATTTACCGAGATCTGCTTCGGAAGAGTGCCACACCCAGTAATGGGTAAAAGGCGTGATGATATATTTATTTATTTATTTTAAATTTAAGAATTTCAAATGGAAATATATCAGACTACAATCTAAGGATTTGTGTGACATGTGGTAACGCTATCGAATTTGGCGTTTTTCAACTGTAAATCCAGAAGAATATATTTAAAATTTTCAAACCACGAAAAATTTTCAGTTTTCTTTTTATCTCACATGTGTATAGGTAGTAATTAAATAATTTTTGTGTAAATTATGTAGTTATAATCAAGGTACAAAAATATCATGATATTTATATAAATATCAAAATATTGGATATATAACGATATATATCAGATATATATCCAAATGTTGATATTTATTTACAAATTTAAATATCAGATATATATCAAAATTTTGATATTTATTTAAATATTGTTATATGCTTTTTTATTTTGATGAAAATACAGTAATTAATTAAAGAATTTAATTTGTTCAAAATACATACATAAATAAATATAATATAAACATAATTATTCTTTTAAAAGAAAAACAATTAACAATATTGGGAAAATTCAATAATTAAAATTAATGTAATGAATGATACGACCAAACGAGACAGAGCTGAACATCCATACTGTATTATATCCAGATCATCATCACTCGCAAGTTCTTTACGCATTTTTAGCACAATACCGGTATTGTCTGTTACAAAACTCATTACTTTGACTCGGACATTTTTTTCAGTTTTTTTATAGCTTAAATAGCAACTTTTTTAGATATGCTGCTGTGTGTGAGTTTCCTGAAGAATCAATTGTATCAACTAAAAATGATTCTCCATTTTGTGTAACAATCGAGCAGCACACAATGGGCTCATTTTTCACATTTGACCACCCGTCTAATGACATCGACACTGATACTCCATGCAATTTTTATTTACATTCTTTTAATATTTCCGAATACACATTTTCCAAGATGTGCCCCTATTTGAAATGCAGTACATAGTTGGTTTGTAACCAGGGTATTCCTTGCAAGACTAATTCACTAGATGTGAATACGGGGATTCCCCCAAAGTACAGAGTGGCTCGAGACGGCTCGAACCTAGATCCCGTGCTAGTGGGAGTGGGGGTATATATCTTGATATATATCAACGTATAAATATCTTGATATGTATCATGATATATATCAGAGTAAATATCCATCGATAGATATCCTTGTATCCTGGTAATATAAAATCTGAAAATAAAGATGTTTAAACTTTCATGATTTAAAATATTACAATAGAACATTTTAAAATATTTGAAGTTATCATTTTGGAACGACATTTAATATTTGACTGCATAGTAGTACCAATCTTACAAAATTACACTTTTACAATAACCTTCATTATTAATCTGTTTTCGGTATAACAATGACAGATTGTAAACGTCAAGTATAAAAAATATATTGAAACAAGAATGAAATAGGTAGTAGAAATGACAATAGTATTTACGAATTCATATTGTTAGCAATTATAGATTTCTGAAATTTTTATTAATTATTAATTATGAATTTCTTATGTCACTACTTTCAAAATTATGTTTTGGTAGTTTATTATCTGATGTATTTATGTAATTAATTATTTTTATGTAATTAACTAGCCGCTGGCAATCGTGGAGAGATTACGGCAGTATTCATCGGACACTTGTAGCAAACGGCCACTAAATATTATTCTGGGTGATTTTGAATAATAATTTGTGACACAAAAGTGTATCACGCGCTTTGACTTACTAACCTTCTTTATCCTGATATTTAGTGTGTGTCTTGTTTATACAATACTGTGAGGTTACGTGTTATTCTTATTTTTTAAAATTTATTTAATCATTTTTACCACTAACAATATTCAATATTAAATAGATTGAGAAACAATGGCAAACAACAACATATGAAGAAAAATATTATTAAAAGTGACAAATTAGCCATACTACATCTTGCTCGTTAAAGAAGTGACTTGTCTCGACTAGTGCTAAGCTTCCACTAACTGTTATTTTTCATGTGATGAGCTAACGAAGGGTTAGCTCTAAGATAACTGTTGCATGAGTATTCATAAAATAATTACTTGCAAGAGATGAAATACTTGTACAAATCTATCGCAGTCTATCGCATATGTAGTAATTTACCCAGATATGTCAACACATATCGTCTACATAAACGCAACAATTCAGAGATCCATAAACACGATAAATAATTATGTAAGGAATACTAAAGTTATAACATGCACTAATGAATTTGATAAGCAAAACTCTGTCAAGTTAACTTTTTTTAAATAGTTATTTGTGTATTAAGAGCGTAAAGTGATTCTTTGTTACTCGAACACGGTAATAGTGTAAGAGGAACAAAGACTCTTTAGGCTCGTGATACACACATATTTTTTTCTACGATTGCATCTTAAATGATTAAAAAACATATACGTACTGAAAATAAATTCGTTCTGTCCACTGTTAAGTTGACAAGTTTCTGTTTTGTTTGTATCCTTGGTAACTATTGAAATAAGCGCGCATTTAACATATTTTCGATTGTTCCACAGAAAACGTCAACTTTACGATTACAAATGCAAAATACAGTAATTAATTAAAGAATTTAATTTGTTCAAAATACATACATAAATAAATATAATATAAACATAATTATTCTTTTAAAAGAAAAACAATTAACAATATTGGGAAAATTCAATAATTAAAATTAATGTAATGAATGATACGACCAAACGAGACAGAGCTGAACATCCATACTGTATTATATCCAGATCATCATCACTCGCAAGTTCTTTACGCATTTTTAGCACAATACCGGTATTGTCTGTTACAAAACTCATTACTTTGACTCGGACATTTTTTTCAGTTTTTTTATAGCTTAAATAGCAACTTTTTTAGATATGCTGCTGTGTGTGAGTTTCCTGAAGAATCAATTGTATCAACTAAAAATGATTCTCCATTTTGTGTAACAATCGAGCAGCACACAATGGGCTCATTTTTCACATTTGACCACCCGTCTAATGACATCGACACTGATACTCCATGCAATTTTTATTTACATTCTTTTAATATTTCCGAATACACATTTTCCAAGATGTGCCCCTATTTGAAATGCAGTACATAGTTGGTTTGTAACCAGGGTATTCCTTGCAAGACTAATTCACTAGATGTGAATACGGGGATTCCCCCAAAGTACAGAGTGGCTCGAGACGGCTCGAACCTAGATCCCGTGCTAGTGGGAGTGGGGGTATATATCTTGATATATATCAACGTATAAATATCTTGATATGTATCATGATATATATCAGAGTAAATATCCATCGATAGATATCCTTGTATCCTGGTAATATAAAATCTGAAAATAAAGATGTTTAAACTTTCATGATTTAAAATATTACAATAGAACATTTTAAAATATTTGAAGTTATCATTTTGGAACGACATTTAATATTTGACTGCATAGTAGTACCAATCTTACAAAATTACACTTTTACAATAACCTTCATTATTAATCTGTTTTCGGTATAACAATGACAGATTGTAAACGTCAAGTATAAAAAATATATTGAAACAAGAATGAAATAGGTAGTAGAAATGACAATAGTATTTACGAATTCATATTGTTAGCAATTATAGATTTCTGAAATTTTTATTAATTATTAATTATGAATTTCTTATGTCACTACTTTCAAAATTATGTTTTGGTAGTTTATTATCTGATGTATTTATGTAATTAATTATTTTTATGTAATTAACTAGCCGCTGGCAATCGTGGAGAGATTACGGCAGTATTCATCGGACACTTGTAGCAAACGGCCACTAAATATTATTCTGGGTGATTTTGAATAATAATTTGTGACACAAAAGTGTATCACGCGCTTTGACTTACTAACCTTCTTTATCCTGATATTTAGTGTGTGTCTTGTTTATACAATACTGTGAGGTTACGTGTTATTCTTATTTTTTAAAATTTATTTAATCATTTTTACCACTAACAATATTCAATATTAAATAGATTGAGAAACAATGGCAAACAACAACATATGAAGAAAAATATTATTAAAAGTGACAAATTAGCCATACTACATCTTGCTCGTTAAAGAAGTGACTTGTCTCGACTAGTGCTAAGCTTCCACTAACTGTTATTTTTCATGTGATGAGCTAACGAAGGGTTAGCTCTAAGATAACTGTTGCATGAGTATTCATAAAATAATTACTTGCAAGAGATGAAATACTTGTACAAATCTATCGCAGTCTATCGCATATGTAGTAATTTACCCAGATATGTCAACACATATCGTCTACATAAACGCAACAATTCAGAGATCCATAAACACGATAAATAATTATGTAAGGAATACTAAAGTTATAACATGCACTAATGAATTTGATAAGCAAAACTCTGTCAAGTTAACTTTTTTTAAATAGTTATTTGTGTATTAAGAGCGTAAAGTGATTCTTTGTTACTCGAACACGGTAATAGTGTAAGAGGAACAAAGACTCTTTAGGCTCGTGATACACACATATTTTTTTCTACGATTGCATCTTAAATGATTAAAAAACATATACGTACTGAAAATAAATTCGTTCTGTCCACTGTTAAGTTGACAAGTTTCTGTTTTGTTTGTATCCTTGGTAACTATTGAAATAAGCGCGCATTTAACATATTTTCGATTGTTCCACAGAAAACGTCAACTTTACGATTACAAATGAGAGCGTAATTGTCAACTTTTCATAGCAATCGTAGAAAACGTAGCATTTATTTTGTCTGTGTCTGCCGAAGCTGAATTGATAGTGAGTTTCACTTTAAACCAATAAAAAACTTAGATTTTAATTTATACTTTGTTTTAGAACTGTTTTAAAACTTTTCTGTCATGTGTAGAAAGAGAAATACATATATTATTTGTAAAGAGCAATGTTGAATATACTAACAATATCCCTTATTGACTAATTGTCACAAGCGTATGTACAATAATATAATTGTTCGGTTATTGCTGTCATTATTCAGGCCATTCGCGTCAATTCCTAATAATTTACGGATATTCTATGTATTATCTGTTTAACAATAAAGTCCCTAAGCTGGCAGAACAAAAGCCCAACTAATTCAAACCCATACACATGTTTTGAATAGTTGTATATACTTTAAAGAAACAAATTTTTATATTTGATTTGTTTTATTGTTGGTAGGTAATATTTTTACTTTTATTTTTCATTGATAAATTACATTTTTCTACAACTGTCAAAAAATGTTCATTTTTTTCACTAATATCAATACGCGAAGTACGTGATTTTTTCATAATTTACTTTGCCATGAAAACGCGTATTTTGCGCATTATTTTGCACCCTACTGCGCAAAATGAGTAATTTGCACCCTACTGCGCAAAATGAGTAATTTGCACACTGTTTCGTATTCTAGTGCGCAAAATGAGTATCTCGCGCACGCTTCCAAATTATCAAATTAATATTATTGTTGATTGTTTTCCTTCAATTTACTTAAATAAATTAATAATTATTGTATTATTCTTTATTTACAGTTTTAGAAACAATGATGTTTGTATTTCGTTGGCAAAATTCTTGTTTTTTGGCGCGTTCGAATGACTTTTATTGTCTGGACATGCCGTCTCGACTAAAAGTGACATTCTCACGCGCAACAAAAAAGACACTCATTTTGCGCACTTAATACAAAAATAACTAGTTTTAATTCTATAATCAAGTTATGATAGAAATAAAATGTGTAGTAATTACTTAAACGAGTAAAGATTATTCTTTATTGGGAAATGAATAAATAATTCTGGGCGTGTCATTTCCACAATTTCAGATTTCGTTTGCTGACTGTATAAACTGCGGTTATCAATCGTAAAATCATAACATCGACAATATTAGTGGAGGCAAAGGGAAATAAAGTTTTTGATTTAGTAGCGTCCGGGAACTGTATCCGGCTCTTGAGATCCATTTATCACACCCTAACGCGCTTATAGAGCTATTTATCCAACACGTACAAATTTTAATTATTTTTTTTATTCATATAGACATGAAATAAAAGTCTAACGAACCACACTAAATGTATTTGATTATAATATGATAAAAAATTAGAATATATACGTAATTATATAAATTTGTTTAGCTAGAATTGTAGAACCCATTTTTCGTATTGAGCACTTACAACATGCACTCAATTTAAAATTTAAAATTTCCATGTTGTACAAGATTAAATATCACTGCTTTAACTTACAAAGTTGGCAGCATCATTAAAGCAGACTTTTTAGTGTTAAAAGTTTTTTAAATGCACTTTTAGTTTAGCAGGGATTTATTTAACGCCTAAAAAGTATCTTGAAAAGTAAGCAGAAAAAACTTGAACATGTTAAAAAGAATTTACCATGGTAATTTTAAACATATATTATTTGTAATAATATATTTCACTATCTAAGAGTAGATGGCTCAGTGGCATCGAGTCGGCCTGTGGATCTTGAGAACCCTGGTTCGATCCCCACAGCCGACACCAATTTAAATCTACCCCTGTGGCTCCACCTCCACTAATATCTTTGAGGGCTGTGATTTAACGGCTGGTAACCGCACTTCACGCGAAAAAATATATCACTTACCGAGATCTGTTTAGGTAGAGTGTCACTCCCAGTAATGGGTAAAAGGCGTGATGATGATGATATATTTTATTTCTAAGAGACACGTTTCATTAAAAATTTATAGAAAGATTTTCGTACCGTATCTAGAATTTTAGCTTGATTTATTTTATTTATAATAATTAAATATTCATTATCATAAACTATTTATCAAACAATTTTCTCATGGAAAGTGTAAAATATCGATAAACTTTTTATTTGTGAAGGAAAATAATTTATAGTCACACACAAGGATAATTATACGAGGTACGAACCTGGATCTGATAACGTTTTATATGTTTATCTTTCACCTCAAAGTAATTATTTCACTCTACTAGACAGTGTCGTACAGCTAAACGCATAAAACTTATTTCAAGAAGTGAAGTGTGTGAAAATGAGTACAGGAATATGGTGGCAGCGTAGGTTGCTGCAATAAATATTGCAAACGGTTTCTTCACTGTCACGAAGTGTATAAAGTTCTCAAGACTTGTACATATTTAAATAAAATTATTTGTGTAATAAATCAAGAGAATATAAATGATTGAAGATGAAGCATAAAAATTACCATATAATAATAAAATCGGAGAATACAGTAAGTAAATAAATATATCATTACTCCTTTTACCCATTATTAAGTGATATATACGTTGTTTAAAAAGTTCCGGAGCGGTGAAGTATCTCGAGAAATTCACATCAAATCAAAAACAAAAAATCTGATGTGGACACTACCTGACTTCCTTGTACGCGTATTAAACTATAGATATTTTTTTAATTTCCCATATTTGACATATTTTTACTACTAAATCTTTAATTTTTTTAATTTTTTGTTCTAATCCATAGCAAACTTAATTTTTTTAAATCTGATGTGGACACCACATGACTTCCTTGTACGCGTATTATATTATATCTACTTTTTTACTTCCTTGTACGAAGTAAAGGAAGTATTGTAATCGCGAAAATTTTCGGTTCTCAGATTTCAACGGAAATAGGTGTTTTGGCCCTCCCTGAATCCATTTTGACTAATTTCGTCATGCCGTCTGTACGTACGTATCTCGCATAACTCAAAAACGGTAAACCGTAGAAAATTGAAACTTTATATTTAGGACTGTTATAACATCTAGTTGTGCACCTCCCTTTTTGGTCATTATACAACTACCGGAAGTGGTACTTTACTTGAAGCCTATAATAGATTTTCATGAAAAACTATATTCAAATATAATTTAAAACTTTCCAAATTTGGTATATAAGACTACTATATCAATGGAAATAACATAATAGAGTTTGGTTAAAATAGACTAACCGGAAGTGGCACATTACATGAAGCTGCTAACAGTTTTCCTTGAAAAAAATGATATTATTTAAATTTTATAAATAAATGATGCAAATAAAAGTTTTAGAGAATTAAATTCTACGTCTAGCACATTAAGAATTATTAAATTAGCCTTTTGTATACGCGAGATATCTAAATTTAAAAATTATATATTTATTTTAAAAAAAAATTAAGTTTGCTATGGATTAGAACAAAAAATAAGAAAAAAATAAAAAATTAAATGTCAATGTCATTGCATTAGCAACATTTAGTTGTGCACCTTTCGTTGTATTCATTGAATAATTAAAGGATGGGAAAGAAACAATCAAACAGGCAAAAGAAGGGTAGAATGAAGAAATACATTTCTGAAAAACGACAAGCAGATGAATAAAAAGCTAGAAAATTTTAACAACAAAAAGAGAATAAAAATTCTTAGAGAGAAAGATGAATATAAAGAGGGAGAAAATGTTAAGACGAAGGAAAGAATAAAAAAAATTAAGAGAAGTTGCACGAAGTAAAGGAAGTATTGTAATCGCGAAAATTTTCAGTTCTCAGATTTCAGCGGAAATACGCATTTTGGCCATCCCTGAATCCATTTTGACTAATTTCGTCGTGCCGTCTGTACGTACGTAATGTATCTCGCATAACTCAAAAACGGTAAGCCGTAGAAAGTTAAAATTTTATAATTATGACTGTTATAACATCTAGTTGTGCACCTCCTTTTTTGGTCATTATATAACTTCCGGAAAGTAAAGTACCATACTTGGAGCCTATAATATATTGAAAAACTATATCAAAATATAATCCAAAACTTTCCAAATTTGGTATATAAGACTACCATATCAATGGATATAACATAATAGATTTTGGTTAAAATAGACTAACCGGAAGTGGCACATTACATGAAGCTGCTAACAGATTTCCTTGAAAAAAATGGTATTATTTTAATTTTAGAAATGAATGCTGCAAATAAAAGTTTTAGAGAATTAAATTCTGCGTCTAGCACATTAAGAATTTTTAAATTAGCTTTTTGCATAAACGAGATATCTAAAGTTAAATATTATATATTTTTTGATTTTTTTTAAAATTAAGTTTGCTATGGATTAGAACAAAAAATAAAAGATTTAATGTCAAATATGTGCAATTAAAAAAATATCTATAGTTTAATACGTGTACAAGGAAGTCATGTGGTGTCCACATCAGATATTTTTATTACACATATTTGACGTAATTTGACATTGACAGAAAATTTTAATTTTTTCTTATTTTTTTGTCTAATCCATAGCAAACTTACAAAAACAAAGAAATATATAATTTTTAAATTTAGATATCTCGCTTATGCAAAAGGCTAATTTAAACATTCTTAATGTGCTAGATGCAGAATTCAATTCTCTAAAACTTTTATTTGCAGCATTTACTTCTAAAATGAAAATAATACCATTTTTTTCAAGGAAAACTGTTAGCAGCTTCATGTAATGTGTCACTTCCGGTTAGTCTATTTTAACCAAAATCTATTATGTTATTTCCATTGATATAGTAGTCTTATATACTAAATTTTTAAAGTTTTAAATTGTATTTGAATATAGTTTTTCATGAAAATCTATTATAAGCTTCAAGTAAAGTACAACTTCCGGAAGTTATATAATGACCAAAAAGGGAGGTGCACAACTAGATGTTATAAAAGTCCTAAATATAAAATTTCTATTTTCTACGGCTTACCGTTTTTGAGTTATGCGAGATACATACGTACGTACAGACGTCACGACGAAATTAGTCAAAATGGATTCAGGGATGGCCAAAATGCGTATTTCCACTGAAATCTGAGAACCGAAAATTTTCGCGATTACAATACTTCCTTTACTTCGTAAAAGGAAATAAAAAACACGTGTTAAATATTTTTCAAAAACCTATCTTATGTCACCAAGCACGATCCCCACCGCCACCCCTGGGTGTGGGGCGGGGGCCACTTTGAAATCTTAAATGGGAACCCCCATTTTTATTGTACATTCGAGTAGTACGGCTAAAACTAAGTAGGTTTTGTATGAAACTATTTTTCCGATTCGCGATAGATGGCGCTGTAATCAGAAAAATAATTATTGTCATGATTCCCATTTCAGATTTCAAAGTTGATTATATTTGTTCTTTTTCTGTCTTCACTCTAAAAGAGTGATCATCTATCACATCTCGTTTTCATCATACATAAAGGAATAATGTGACGCCGTCGCATATAATTTGACAAATAAGAATGAAGTAAACATTGACCGTGTGTCATCGGCTTAATGCGTTCAGAACATGCTTGTATTTTTAAATTTTATTACAATCTGAGTTTTGTCACTGATTATATCAAATCAATAAAAGATAATTTCATACATCTTATCGCCCATTTTAAAAATCTGTAGAGCAATATAATAGCTTTGTTTCTTCAAATTAAAAAGGATCTAATCAAAATAAAAAATCCAAATATCAAATTTTGTTAAGATCAGACAAAATTTACAATTTTTTAAATTTGTAGAAGCATTCTACATCTAGTGTGGATCGAGTTATACAAACTTTTTTATCTAATTTCATATCTACCCATGGGCGCCGCGAAGGGAATGCACATACACCCCCCCCCCTGGCTTTTAGACCAAATCAACGTTCTCAAATTTTGAAAATTAATGTAGCGTTTTGAGATCACCCGCGTTGGTAGTCGCAGACTTATTTTTGTAATTTTCTCTTGAAGACCAGGTGATAAACATAACATTTTGAATGAGTTTAAAATTTAAACATAACATTACATAAATAAATAGTATCTACCTTCAAAAGATTTGATTTTAACAAGAGTATCTAATAACATGCAGTGGAAATTGCTAAAATTTTCTAACCTTCAAGAAAGTATTATTTTACAGACAATAAAATATGATCTTCGACATTGAGAAATTGCAAAAAGGAAACATTTGAAATAATTAATAGTTTTTTTGGTTGACATTTGTATTTTTATTTATTTTTGCAAAATATTATATTTCAATATGATTATTTTTGGATTTCTTGTTGATTCTGTGTTTATTTTTGGAATGGAATATGTTTGCTGTAGGATCCATGAATTGTTCAATTTATTTTGTTGGACGTTTCAATGGTTAACCCGTTATCTTCATCATTTTATTGTTTACAAAATTGTTTCAAATCTAAATAATAATAATACATTATCAAGTTTAATAAAGATACAAATAATGCAGTCTTACGTATTTGTAACTGTCGTAAAAGCAAATAATAAAAATATTTTAAATCGTAATTGAAACGGAAAATACTTCATGTGAATTGACATTTTTTAAAAGGCGAACTTTTTACACGTGTTGACTAATAAGATCGAATTATTCCAGGAATGTTTTATAACTGAATCTATACCGTTTTTCAGTTTTATTTGATTTTTTTTTTGTAAAATAGATAAATAAATAGTTATTTGTCAATCTAATGAGAAAAGCGATTATTTTCTCACTCGTTATGCTCGTCATGTAAATGAATCTTTCGTGTTAGATACAATATTTTTTTCACTACTTTTTAAGTTAAGAGTAATAATTCATTTTATACATTTTCAATTGTTTCACAGAAAACTTTACGATGACAAAATGAGAGCGTAATTGTTAACTTTTCATAGCAAATGTAGAAAAAAGATTTATTAAAACTTTAAATTCACTTTAGGCAAATTTAAATTGCAATTAATACATTTTTTTAATGTTATATAAGAAGGAAGATAATTTTATATTTGTATTAGTATTTTAATTTTTCTTGTAAAGTAAGATATATGTAATACTATATTTTTCTCTCTACAGGGTGAAAACTAATTTTCCTCACTATTTCACTAGAAGAAAATTGAGTTAACTGCGCACGTCTTTTAAAATTATCATCATGCCTTTTACCCATTATTGGGTGTGGTACTCTGCCGTAGCAAATCTCGATAATTGATATATTTAAATCAAGGATAATTTGAATGAAGGAAAAATCAGTTTGTTGACTGCGGGAATTGAACTCTGCTTCTCAAATCCATAATCCGACGAATTGCTATTGAGTTATCTATTCCATAAATTACTTGTAATATTACTATTTCTGACTGTCAGTTCACATTATATTTATTTTTGATTTAGGATTCAGCGAAATAAATAACAGCAACAAAAGTAACAAAGAGAATGAAATATTAAAAGTGTTTTCTTTTATTTCAGGTGTACAAACAAACAACGCAGAGACTGATGAAGACTATTCGTACGATGATGACTACGAAGATTATTCCGTAGATTTAAATTCTACAACAAATGGTATGCTATTATTCATTTTCTCTTGTGCTTCATCTTCCACAAATCACAAATCCGTAATCTTAACAAAGTGGCACGCACGTAAACCGCTCCATACAAATTACAAAATCATTTGCACTGGTTTTATACGAATGCTTTCTTCTGAGAAAATACGCATTCTCAAAAGAAAGGCACTAATGTAAACCGTTCTTTACAAATTGCCATATAAGGTTTTTCTTTTCTTGAGAAATTCGTTTTTTATATTCTTGGTAGTTCGCTTTATAAATTGCATTTTGACATATTAAAAAAATAATATAATCTAAGCAAAATGATCTGAAAATCATACTGAAGTTTATTTAATTTGTTTATATCACTAATGTTCAGTTTGTTATTCGATTGCTATGTTACTGTTAATTAATTATTCTCCTGTTGAATATAGTTGATATGTATGTTTAACTCATTTTGATGTTACAACATTTATTATTTCTAATTTTTTTATTTATATGATTTAATTGTTGTCAACTGGTGCAGCTATTCTAAACTATTAGTCATCGCGGACCACCAAATTGAATAAATATTATTCATGAATCCCATATTACTAATATAATTAGTACAAATGACAAAGAATTAAAGTCAAGAATAAATTAAGTTCAAATCTAAAAATAACATACTGTTGAACTTGTAACGTGTTAACATATTAATTGTTAAGATGCTTTTTTTTAATTCAATTTTATTTCGCGTATTTAACACCGCAATTAGCTGACCACGCTTTGTAAAACTAGGCCTTAATATATAAATAATTTCAAAAATTTTGTTGCTGATTAAATTTCTAAAAACTTGAAAGTTAATTCGAAGAATCAGATTCACGATATACCAGGTTTTTGTCAATATTGTTGTCTAAATTGAATTACTATCTGAGGTGTAGAGTTTTCATTTTGGCTGGGGGTGCACCTAAATATTTTGTATTATTATTTAATTAGAAAAACAGTAAAAATTAAATAGGCATATCAAATGGTCTAGATCAGTGGTTCCCAACCTTTTTTTAATCGTGACCCTTTTTAGTTTTTTAAAAATGTTCGCGACCCCCCTTTCGCATATTTGATCAATAAAACAAAAAATAAAAGGTTTGACAAAATATATTTTAGGACTTAGTGATTATATTTTTTCCCCTCAAAAAAGAACCGCTGGTCTAGATTAACAAAAAAAAGCACATCAAATTTCACAAACGCGACTTGGAGAGTTATAAATGAAATATTATATATAGTTATTTATTTAATTATGTTACGCTGTACAACAGGAATTGAATCCCAATTACAGTACAGGGTCCGCACTCACCGAGCCGCAGTGTGCTAGTTCATATTTTTTTAAGTTGAGTACGATACGAACTCGGGATCTTCGGATTCGAATTCCATAACGATATCCACACCACCGTACTGTCGGTTAAGTTAATAAGAATAAAACGATATTTATTTTCAAATCAACTGAAAAGATTATTATATCTTAATGAAATTAAAAGAAATATTAAACAGCAGAATTATAGATAAATATAAATGGAATATTTATTTTTTTGAAATAACTTATTAAAAAAAATCATTTTGATCAATTATCAGCTATTGACCACGTCCCACGTTGCTCATTGAAGTCCTGGGAACTCTGTATAGTCTATTTCACTTTCTTATAATTTACACGCCACTCAGAACATAAATTCACACAATTTACGTAATTTTACATATTAAAACATTATGGGATAGGTGGCTTAGTGGTATCAAGTCGGCCTGTGGATTTGAGAACCTAGTTTCGATTCCCACAGCCGACAAACTATTTTCACCACGTTAAAACTACCCTTGTGTCACCCTCTCCACTTATATCTTTGAGGGCCGTGATTTGACGGTTTGTAAGCGCACTTTACGCGATGAAATATATTACTTACCGAGATCTGCTACTTGAAAATGCCACGCCCAGTAAAGGACAAAATGCGCGATGATATATTATTATTATTATTAAATATTAGAATTGTTCATATGATTAATAAGAAGAATGTTTGTACGTGCACTGGCCATTGATCATTTATCCATTTTATGGGTATTTGAATAGTAAAGAACTGTTCATTTAGCTCTGTCTCTAGGGGTTACGAGACTTTTAACGGGCTAGCCCGTATAAAAATTATAACGGGCTGTTGACATGGATATCATGACAACATTAAACAAAATCTATCTGATTTTCAAAGTCTACCTTGTTTGAACATTATAGTTATTGCGTTATACTATTGCAATTAATTTTATTAAATATAAATATATTGCGATTCAAATGCCCATAAAACATTGTACAATGCTCGACCGTCACGTGAAATTTACAGGTAACAGGCGAGCGCCAGTCTGCTCGCCTGTAAATTTGTGGTCTTGCAATGTAAATAACTATAACAGTTTCCTACAAAATTATACATACCATTTCATTCCAAATAGCGTCCTTCTAA
This sequence comes from Pterostichus niger, assembly GCA_947425015.1. NCBI lineage: Eukaryota > Metazoa > Arthropoda > Insecta > Coleoptera > Carabidae > Pterostichus > Pterostichus niger. The sequence goes on along the minus strand of OX380334.1, from coordinate 21,108,947 downwards.
CTATTCCACATAGTAAATATGTCAACCGATTTCTTGTTTTTGCACAGGAACTTTACAGTTTGTCAAAGAGCTGACAAATATAACTCGGGACAGCGGACAGACTTTGAAACTACGATGCGATGTTAAAGTTTTAGATGTCAACGTGACTCTAAACAAGCTTCGAATCACATGGTTACATAATGAAGCTCCGTTACAAGATGTCAAGAAGATCCTCGTCAAAACGATACCAGTAAGTTACTTCAAATCACTTTATAGAATTAATTGTTGCCGTTGAGATATTCATAATTCATTAGTTTTATACTTTAACTGTTTAATTTATTATTCAATTGATTATTTTCTACTTTAGCTTGACGTGATACAAAGACGACTAAATGAAAATATTGTAAAATATAAATGAACGATTTACAACTTTTTAAAAGTGTAATGCTACTGAAAATAATATTCGATAGCTTTTTCTGTTCTTAATATAACGACAATATTAAACAAAATATTACATTAATGTTAAAAAATTTAAATTGCATTAAAGTTTAATTAAATGGGTCTCCTTGATTTAATATTTAAAAGAAAATTAACCATTCATATTTATGTAAACTTGATTCCAATTTTTTTTTTGTTATTAACTTTAGCTTAGGGTGATTTTTATTATAATGAACAAAACTAAACTCTGATCTTTTTCGAACAAAATGTTATAGTTATTATAAATAGGTATTGTAAGTCCGATTATCTTTTTTGTGATTTTCTTCACATAACAATTTTTTTTTTAGAATTTGTCAATTTCAAATGGTATAAAAATTTAATGAGATGTAGATCATTATATTTAAAATATACTGAATTTTTTAAATTATCTTTCTCATAACCATATTTAAGAAATTCAATCAAAATTTTAATATAATTTTCCACTATTATTTGCATGTAGTATCGAAATTTAATATTTATAAATATATTAGTATTATGATGAGCGTGTATTGTAACCTGTCAGTATACCTAAAGAATGAAGTTCCGTTATTTTTTTGTATGTATCTTAATATTTTTATCATTGAACAATATTTTTAAAAACTTTTCTCAAATTGCAGTATCTACATTTGCTAAACTGTGCATGTAAATTTTTCTTTTTATCGTAAAATTCGCTGAATTCCGGAGACGTTTATTTTCAAATTTGAAGTGCCATAAATTTACTTTTTATGGCTTCATAAAATATTTTAAGGGCTACATAAACTTAGAAATTAAAATTTTCTTTTTCATATATTCCGATGTAGCAAGATTAATTTAACTGATATTAAAATGTGTTTTTCCAGAATGAAGAAACGAGAATTGTGAGCTCCAGATTAAAAGTAGTTCGGATTGAAACCTTCGATTCCGGATTTTATACATGTATAGCTTCAACAGGAAAAGTAAAAATAAAATCATCAAATTTAGTTTCCGTTACCAAAGAAAAATGGGGTAAGTTTCAAACAAATTTCCTGTTCCAAATGGACGCCATTAAGAGTTTCCTAGCGTCATTTCAAATGGATGTAAAAGATTATCCTTATATTTCTCAAACTATACTACTATTTTTACTGGAACTGTACTAAGTCTAGAATCTATCAAATTATTTATATTAAATTAATAAGAAGTATTCAATAACATCTCGTATAAGATAACTGCCACCCATGACGTCAATTATTTTTCCTGTTAATATGTTCTTTTAATAGAAATAAATAAAAATACTCTATAACAATATATTTTGGTACCGATATATTTTATGCGTATATTACCAGCCGTTAAATCTCGACCTCCAATGATATCAGTGGAGGGGAAGACATAGAGGTAATTCTAATGTGGTGAAAATCAGTTGCCGGTGACGGGAGTCGAACTCGAGTTCTCAAATTCCGCCGTAATATACAGTATGTCTCCGAATTGAGTGTACAAGATGCAACAAATTCTTCTTTTTGATTTTATGAATAAATGACAAGGGAAAAAAAATTAGCTTGATTTAAAACGCATATTTCAGTTATTATAAATTTTGATTTTTGTAACGTTTCTCGTATTTTATCCTCCTAATAATACAGTTATTATAATGAATCAAACCTCAGCTGGCTTCGATGTTTCAATTATAGTAAAATATATTTTGGTCTGCCTGTAGAACAAGGAAATATAAATTTATTTAATTGCATAATAAGACTCTTAAGGCACATCTCTTAACATACTGTGACGTCACCCGAACCAAGGTTCGTCAGTTCGAATCCGTCTCGACAATGTGTGATTTGTCGTAAAATATAAAATACAGTTACATATATTTATCACACTCGGGCGCTATAAGTTAGTCACTTATACTTATAATGTAGCATTCGACTACGAAAACCGGCTGTACGGCAGTGTAAAAACTGCGGCTCGGTGTGTCCGGTAGATCCAGGCCCGATTTGGGCTGTAGCGCCACAGATAATAATAATAATATAGTTATTATAATGAATCAAACCTTATTTTACTTAGGGTTGATATATTGACAAATGATTAAATATGAAAAGTAATTCTTATTAATATAAGTAAGGAGGTATTGTTCCAAATAGAGAGAGAGTTTCTTAAAGAAATGTTAACATTGGAACAAAAAATATTTTTAATACAATGTTATGGTATGGGGTAAAAGTTACTGATACATAATTGAAAAAAGTTAAAAGTTTCCTGGTAGGGAGTACAGAAATTTAGATTTTCGTTGTTTTTTTTTTATCTCTAGTTAAAATAAGATTTGATTCATTATATTAACTACATATATTATTAGGAGGACAACATAAGGAAAATCGTTATAATAAAAGAACCTTGCATTAATTAAAAGTTTTAATAACTGAATTATCAAGTAAAAATTTAAATTATCAAATTAAAAAAAAACATTGTTTTGCTAAACTTCCTAATTTAATTGAAGTCGTAGACTTTTATAATTTGTAAGATTTCAGCTCTCGTACAAATAAACATCCTGTAAACGGGCAAGTCATTTCTATTTTTTCTTAATTTACCTAATTTCGACATCAGCTTAATATTTATTTATTTTTATTTGCATTAAGGAAAGCTGACGGTTACCCAATAATGAGCTTCCACATACATACACAATACATTAACAAATATACAACTGAGACACAATATTATTTACTATTAAGTAGAGAAAAGAAATAAGATAATAAAGTGACAAAAAATAATAATAATTAATAATAGTGATAAAGAAATTTGATTATATTTACTTAAATCTTAAACTAAACAAGTCCAAATGCTGGTAATGATTATTGTACGTTATTATTGCTCTTATTAACGGCGAGTTTTTATATGAATTAGATTTAATTAAAGGAGTGTAGAATAAGTTATTATTTTATTTTATTTGGAACACAAAGAGAAACTAGCATTTATAAAACATTCATTTTAAATGCTGCCAAGAAAAATATCAACTGAATCTGTGTCTACCAGCCTGGAATGCCTGTAAAAATCATGAATTTGAAAAATCTGACATAAATAAAAAAAAAACTAGTTACAGTAAAAAAATAATCGTTTAATTTAGTTTCATTTTGAATATTCAGAGAAATCAGTCAATAGCTATAATGGCAATTTCAATCCAGTTTTATCGGTAATTAATCAAATAAATTTGAAAATATTTAGATGCAGGACTCTATTTTTTACAATCTTTATTTGAAGCAAACTTTACTGAATTTTGGAATGCAAGACCAACTTTTCTGTGAAACTGCCTGGATTTTAAATAAATATATACATTGAAATACTTAAATTTCCTTGAATTTTATAATTTGAAACAGGTAGCTAATAAATGAACCTTTAATATAATCATTGAAATGTTGTAGTAATATTAATTTAAAACCAACACTTTAAATTTTTTACAACTCAATACAGTTGTTTTATTTGTTTTCTTACAAAAGTATAAATATATCAATATTTTCATCATTTATTATTTGAAAAGCTATGAATACAAAATTTGCATATAAATGGATGAATAGAACTAGTCGATTCCTTGTTTTCCGAGAAGTCTGTCTGAACTTGACGTCACTAGATATTTTTATGTAAAGAAAAATAAGGTAAATATATCAACACGCCATTTCACTCATTTCTGAGTGTAGCAATTTATCATAGCTATGCAATTGCAGAAGTCAGTACGTAATATATTATTATGTCGAATCCTGTAAAAAATATTTTTTCTACGATTGCTATGAAAAGTTGACAATTACGCTCTCATTTGTCATTATAAAGTAGACCAATGGCACTCGCGAAAAGATGTTAAATGCCCTCGTTTCCGATGGCAACGCACGAAATAGTTATTTGTGTATTAAGAGCGTAAAGTGATTCTTTGTTACTCGAGCACGGTAATAATAGTGTAAGAGGAACAAAGACACTTTACGCTCGTGAAACACATTATTTTTTTCTACGATTGTATCTAAAAAAAAACGTATACATACTGGAAGTAAATTCGTTCTGTCATCTGTCAATATGACAAGTTTTTGTTTTGTTCCCTGGTAACTATTGAAATAAGCGCGAATTTAATATCTTTTTCGCGCGTTTCCATTAGAGACGCCTGCCAAAGTTATTTTTTTATTATTCCACAGAAAATGTCAACTTTACGATGATAAATGAGAGCGTATTTTTCAACTTTTCATAGCAATCGTAGAAAAAAGATATTAAATGCGCGCTTATTTCAATAGTTACCAGGGATACGAATAAAACAAAAATTGTTATATTGACAGTTGGCAGAACGAATTTATTTTCAGTACGCATACGTTTTTTAATAATTTTAAGATGCAATCGTAGAAAAAATTATGTGTGTATCACGAGCGTAAAGTGTCTTTGTTCCTCTTACACTATTGCAGCTCTCGCCTTCGGCTCGCGCTGCAATTACCGTGCTCGAGTAACAAAGAATCACTTCACGCTCTTAATACACAAATAACTATTGTAGGTTATATGGTTTTAAAAAGTTTGTGATAACTAATTTGAAAGACAGAATTTAAGGTGCAATAGAATAAAAGAAACAATAATAATGAACATTCTAAGGCGCGTTTAAATATTTGTATGAGGTCCTCTACTATTTAAAAACAAACGTATTATGATTGAAAATAATGTATAGTAGTATAGTCCATGCAGCGATCATTTTAAAAAAATAACTTTTAAATCCCTCTATTCACACTAATCGATGTCACTATTAAAAATTATTATTTTCAGGCAAATTATGCTCTACGTAGATTACAAATTATATCTAGGAAAGATGAAAATTGCTTGAAAATTTTTCAAATACAGATAGAGTTTATGAGATCTGGCGCGACCGTATTTACTCAGTAAAATACTTCTTATGATGCTATTCTTGACTTAGTAACGTGTACCCAATACTGAACTGTGCAACTGGTAATATTTTGTACCGAATGTAAGTGAAAGTTACAAGATAGTATTAAATTTATTTAGAATTATTAACATAAAAAATGAACATTATTTTCCGATAAAATTAATTATATTATCAGCCCATTAAATCTTTTTATTATAGCAGTTTTCTCTGGAGGCCTAGTTCCACATGTCTAAAAATAATTAATTTTATTCTGAATATTCATTATCATGTTCAATGTCTGACGAATTTAAATTAATAATAAATGACTGGATAGATTCATCACTCACAGCGTATTGATTTTCAATTGTTATAACATGTTCCAACCAATTATTCAGCAGCAGGCAGCACTAATTCAAACTAGAGATAACCAAACGAATTATCTAGTTTTTACTTCAAAATTTAATTTACACCAATTGAATGTAAAAAATCTGATGGACACCACATTACTTCTTTGTACGCGTATTATATTATATTATATATTATATTGCACATTTTTGACGTAATTTGATATTAACATTAAATTTTTTATTTTTTTCTTATTTTTTGTTCTAATCCATAGCCAACTTAATTACAAAAAATATATAATTTTTAAATTTACATATCTCGGTTATACTAAAGGCTAATTTAATAATTCTTAATGTGCTAGACGCAGAATTTAATTCTCTAACTTTTTTTGTAGCATTTATTTCTAAAATCAAAATAATACCATTTTTTTCAAGAAAAACTGTTAGCAGCTTTATGTAAGGTATCACTTTCGATTAGTCCATTTTAACCAAAATCTATTACGTTATTTTCAAATTTGAAAAGTTTTTTATTATATTTTAATATAGTTTTTCATTAAAATCTCTTATAGACCTCAAGTAAAGTACCTACCATTTCCGGAAGTTATTCAATGACCGAAAATGGAGGTGCACAACTACATGTTATTGTTATAACAGTCCTAAATACAAAATTTCAACTTTCTACGGCTTACCGTTTTTGAGTTATGCGAGATACATACGAACGTACAGACGTCGCGACGAAATTAGTCAAAATGGATTCAGGGATGGTCAAAATGGATATTTCCGCTGAAATCTGAAAACCGAAAATTTTGGCAATTACAATACTTCCTTTACTTCGCACAAGGAAGTAAAAATAAGAATATGGGTCGATATATCTACAAAAAGAATTAAAAATTATACGTTAATGCAATCCTGTAATTTGTGTAAAATAAGGCGAATGTATAGTCAGCTGAGCAGTTCAGTATTGTGCTTACATTGCTAATCCAAGAATAAATATTTTACTGAGTAACTACAGTCGCGCAAGACCCCATAAACTCTATTTGTGTTTGAATAATTTTCAACCAATTTTCATCTTTTTTAGATATATTTTGAAATCTACGTGGAGCATACCTTTGCCTGGAAACAAGAATTTTTAACAGTAGCATCGATTAGTGTGAATGGAGGGTTTTTAAAGTAATTTTCCCAAAAGATACAGTTTTAGAAAGTCTTAATTAATAAGCCTTCTTTTTTAAATTTTGTGAGGTCAGATGATATGGTTATCATTGGGCTTACGTATAATTGTAGTCTCATAAACGATTTATTTTATCATTTAGAAAAATATATAAATGAATAACTTTCATTGTAAATAATTAGAAATATAATATAAGAATGTCAGTTATTTTAGAAAGAAAATTATATAAACTGTAAAATTATCTTAGTAGTCTCATAAATGATTTATTTTATTTATTTGAATTAAGAATATAATTTGTATTTTTCTTCCGTGGTTTATAATTTTTAAAATGCACTTATTATACATTTTTGCGTAGAATTCAATTTTTTTTAAATATATAGTTTGTTCCATTTAAAATATGAAAGTTGGGTTCAGTTACAGTTACACTGGAAATATAATATTTTCATTTTTTATGTAGTTTAACGCGTTGTATGATGTAGTTTCTAAATCTATAAAATGAATGTAATTGTTTCAAAAATAAATCTTATTTTAGGGATGAACCTGTTTTTTGTGACACCCGATATTTAACATCATTTTTATTAGGTAGATTTATTAGTTAGTTGTATTTAAAAGTTATTTATCAATAATAATGGGGTAGGTGGTTCAGTGGTATCTAGTCGGCCTGTGGATCTTGAGAACCCTGGTTCGATCCCCACAGCCGACAAACAATATTTACCACTTTAAATCTACCCCTGTGGTCCCCCCACCACTAATATGTTTGGTGGGCGTGATTTGACGGCTGGTAACCGCACTTCACGCGAAAAAATATATCACTTACCGAGATCTGCTTAGGCAGATATATTTATTTATTTTATTATTATTTTTTTTTTTTAAGAAAATTATAAAGGTATTTCGGTAGCTAAGGCCACTAATACCCCGGTACATTGGTTATTTACACATATTTAATTTATATATCATTTGTAAGGTTACAGTGTTTTAGGTAATTAGTGATATTTTTTATGTTTTGTGGGTTGTTTGCTAACGCTAGTTTTAATGTGGAAGGTATATTATGTGTATTTTATATTTATCAGTAACAACATAAACAAAATAGTAACCAATAATCTCAAAATTAGCTGTCAGACGAAGACAGAATATATGAAAAGTAGAAAGAATTCCCAATGGACTAGATTATGTGCAAGAGGGAGGGTTAAAAAAGATAATAATGCTCTGACGTCAGAATTAATGTTAATAGCATTACATACTCAATTATTTAAAAAAACTAACAACATTTTGGAACGAAGTTTTTTAATTTAGTCTTAATTGTGACGAGTTATGGCAGACTTGTCTGAAAAATGTTGGAGTGGATTGCTCGGGCGCCAACGGACGAATAGCTGTTTTCCCACTACGGACGTATTATTGATACTGCAAGCAGAAGCAAAGCATTGCGGAAGAATCAAGGGATAACGATACGGAGTTTTTATTAAAACGACGCTGGGCGTCGCGGTGTTAATGTTGACCCGGGAAAAGTCTTTGATGTGTGTTAATACGTTTTGAGGTGGCTTGAAAGCGTATCGGATGCTGCGGAGACGCGGTGCTGGCTTTCGGTGCGTCAGGGTACCCGGAGTGACGGATGGTGTAACGTGTAACGGTTGAATCTCTCGAGACCTCAAAGGTGTTTACGGTACGGAACCAAAAGATACGAAGAGAAAACTCACCTGGTGATCGTTTTCGACGGTTGCTATGGTTGACTGGAAGCGGATCACTCACGCTGCTAGGTATCACGAATGTCTCACGTTGACTGTCTCCTCTTTGGTGCCCGATCCCTGTACCGTTGATGATGCTTCGTCCTGTTAAACTATGCGGCGATGTTGTTAAAAACGGAAACCACGTCAAAAACCACTCAATTTGGTTCAAACATACATAGGTGCGCCAGTGGAAATACTCGTTTCACGTGTACGTTGAACTAGGCACGGTTAATCGAGGTGCTTGTGCACGTTATTCGATTTTAAAGGAATCATTATAAATAGTGGAGAACCTTAATTTATTGATCAGTACGATGGAATTGTCCGTCAGTACGGTGGTGTGGATAGCGAAACGGAATTTGAATCCGGAGATCCCGACTACTACACTGCGGCTCGATGAGTGCAGACCCTGTACTGTAATTGGGATTAAGTTCCTGTTTTACAGCGTAACATAAATAAATAAATAAATTGAATGAGTATTGATAATAGTTAAAAATTAAATTAAATCATAAAAGTTGATTGTTGGAAATAACACTCTGTTCTAATTTTATTCAATATTCAATCGCACGCGTCGGAGTGTAGATTTGAGAATCCCATTTCAATTTTCATAGCCAACAAACTGATTTTTTCCGAAAACATATATATCACGTATCGAAATCTGTTATCGCAAAGTGCCACATTCAGTAATGGGTAAAATGCGTGATGATATATTTATTTTTTCAATTTCATATTCAGAACGATTTATTCATTTATCAAACTTTTAAAAGTTACAAACTGAACCGTATCCCTATGTGTATAATCTAGTCGATTGACAGCTTCAATATAATCTGAGCTAATGCGTAACAAAAAAAAAATGGCATATTATTCATAAATTTCATTAATATTAATATTTTATAAAATATTAAACCATGTAATTACAGTTATAAATATAGTCGGCCTGTGGATCTTGAGAACCCTGGTTCGATCCCCACAGCCGACAAACAATTTTCACCAATTTAAAATCTACCCCTGTGGCTCCCCCACCACTAATATCTTTGGGGGCCGTGATTTGCCGGCTGGTAACCGTACTTCACGCAGAGAAATATATCACTTACCGAAATCTGCTACGGCAGAGTGCCACACCCAGTAATGGGTAAAAAGCGTGATGATATATTTATTTATTTATTTTAAATATAGTAAAATGCTTTATTTTATAAATTAATGATGATTATTATATATTCAGGCTGTTAATTATAAAACTGATCATAGATGTTTCATATAGAAAATTAATTTTTCTTTTCGCAAAAAGAGTCCTAAATTATTTTGGACAAAGATTTAATTTTTGACACTTCATAGCAGAAAATATCAAGTTTAAAGTTATTTGAAAAAAAATACTTTATAGGTATGCCATGGAATTACTGAAAAAAAAAATAGAAACAATTATATGACATTGTAACTGACAAATAATTGTGTTTTGTGATTTTTGTTCAATAATAGATACTTTTAAAAGTATAGAACAGTATTCTCATGAAGAAAATCTTCAATTTATAAAATGGTTCTACTTTGGATAAAATACGCAAAACACAAACTTTTTTGACAGTTACAAAGTCATACAATTGATTTGTAATTATGTTTTAATCCTTGGGTACGCTTATAAAGTATCTGTTATCAAAAAACTTTAAATTCAATTTTTTTAGTTATAAAATGTCAAAAATTAAATCTTATTGCCAACTTAGATACAGAATTTAATTCAATACAACATTTATATGAAGTGTTTTGTTTAAAATAATTTAGGAAGCTAAAACTGATTTACTATGTTAAACCTCTATGCCCAATTTTTGAATTAATAAATACATACATACATTTATTATAAAACATAAAAATTTACGGAAAATACATTTTTGCTACTCATATTTTGTGAGGTAGGTGGCTTAGTGGTATCGAGTCGGTCTGTGGATCTTGAGAATTCTGGTTCGATTCCCACAGCCGACAAACAATTTTCATCTACCCCTGTGGTCCCCCTTGACTAACATCTTTTGGAGCCGTGATTTAATGGCTGGTAACCGCACTTCACGCGCATAATTATATCACTTACCGAAATCTGCTAAGGCAGAGTGCCACACCAAGTAATGGGTAAAAGACATGATGATATATTTATTTATTTTACTATATTTTACTTTTGTAGGATTAGTAGTGGATAGATGAATAATTGAATATTACAACATTTTCAAGCTCGTTAAAATAAACTGAAAAGTATACGCTTAAAATATTGTGTTTTTTAATCCTTCTATCCATTAGCAACTGCGTATATTTCAAAGCTAATAGTTTCTGAATATTATTATCATGTTCATTATAATTAGATACCTTTATTAGTGGCTTTACTCATATTAATATTCAAATAAGAAATTCTAAAACTGGAGACAGAACTATATATATTATTCCGAGTAGCTGTTTATTTTGCTAAATATTTTTATAGATAAATAATGCAGCGAACTGTAAACCATTCTCATTATTTTATGTGGAATTCGTAGCTTTATTTTATGATTGTCGTGTCTTAAAATAGTCCGAGACGCCACTTAATTTACGTCGATTCTGTCGAAGTTTCAGTTACAGTAAATATTTTAAGCGTAATTCAAATAAATCAACTGCAAGTTCCTGTGACATGTATAAATGTTCTCTGTTTCAGTTCGCCCGAACAGTGAGCTTCCAAGTTATGATCCCGTGTATCCAGAAACACCAGGGTAAATATGTTGACAAGTAATTCTATTTATTATGTTAAGACCAGTGTTGTGACTGATTATTTTTAAAACAATCTAGTTCAAGACAAAGACTTTCGCATCTGTTATGGTTTACATCTGATCGTAGTTTCACTTTTTATGCGTGAATTCGTTTATTTTGATCAGATCAAGTTTATGACCCACATTTTGTTTTATAATTTATAATTATGCTTATATATTTTAGTAATGTAAAGTTTTAATGAGTTGAAAAATTAATGATAAAAATAGCTATTTGTATATTAAGAGCGCAAAATGATACATAGTTGATTAAGAGGTTATTGCCACGTGACTCAGGAGCGCGGCAATCTCTCGAAATGTACATTTGCACTCGAAACACTCACAAGATTTTTTCTACAGTCGCCACAGTATTTTTTCATTTTAAGAATTTAATTTTATAAGTTTTCAGTGTTACAGGACATCAAAAATGAAAATTGTTTCTTTGCTGTCACTGGTTGTTATCGCAACGTTCATTGAACCTTTGATTTAGAGTGAAAAATTTGGAGGGCGAGCGGAGTTTTTCTGTTTTATCGCGCTTAAAAAAACGGCCTACATTTGTATGTCGACTGTAGAAAAAGAAATATATTTGTTTGCAACATGGCTCAAAGGCATGTTTTAAGATTTTAATCAGTTATCAACGATTTCATTGACGAATTAAAATTGAGTAACAAGTGCATAGTGGTAGTAGCAAATCAAAACATGTCACAAATCGCAAAAGTATTCTGCAGTTAAAATCGAAGCGTTAGTGCAATATTTGCTCAAGGGTCTATTCAATATCCTATCAGAAAGTAAAGTCATATACATGGCAACTGACAAACAACGGTATAATTTGATATTAGTAACATTTAGATGATGTCTGTAACGAATAATAATTCTTTTAAAGTTCTAATCTTATTCTGAAATTTATCTTCTTTTCTTTTTCCATTACATCATTAATATCGTTTAAACTTTTAATAATATAAAATGACATTCTAATAGACTGAACGGAGATATAACAACCCTGTTACCGTCGCACCACGTATCCCCTACGGATATGGACACGGTGCCGGTGTTGCAGGCCGCCGTGTCTGCACCGAGCAGTAGCGCCACTAGCAGTACCGGTGGCAGCGGTACGAACCACACAGCGATGCTATTCTCCGAGCCGTTTTGCCAACTCTACACGGGTAACACGTGTCAGGAGTTTCTAGGTGGCAAGTATGTATTCGTGCAGCCACCTTTCACACAGAAGAACATTGAGGAGAAGCTCACCAGCGCTTTTTTAGTTATCTCACACTCCAAGTAAGAAGAGTTTCTTTCTTTTATTGCAATATAGTCGATTTTTAATTTTTAGTGATTGACTGACGCACAGCCTTTTTTACACCAAACAAATCTTTACACTATAGAGCTCTGTTTGGTGCTAAAAAGGCTGCGCGTCAGCCAATCACAAGCTTAGATTTGAAAAAGCTTCCCCTAGAAAAATCACTTTATTAAATACTGGCTCCCAGAGGATTATATATTTTATTATTAAACATTACATGAAATCTATTTAATTCACGAGAAATATTTGGATAACACCGGAATTTAAACCTAGTACCTTTTGAAATATTTGAACTACTTGAAGTATTTATTTAAAATAATACTACTAAAATATTTACTAATTACATTAATATTATTTAAAAATTAATACACTGTATTAGCAAATTGAATATAGATATAAATAAATACAGCTACGTATTGTAAAATATTTGTATTTGTTTTAGCGTAGATATGAATATTTTCTGTTTTAATTTGTAGGGATTTGTCAGAGAGCTGCCGAGACTTTGCGCTGCCTTCGCTGTGTTACAGCGCGTTTCCACTGTGCCTAGACGAGCAGTTGGTGAATATGGGGCTGGGTCCACGGTGGGCAGCGGACACGAAACGCGCCGCGGTTGAAGAACGCGAGCGACGCTTGCGCAGTGTGCGCAATCACCTACCGCTGCGTCGTATCTGTCGGCGAGACTGCGAGATTTTGGAAAACGAGTTATGTCGCCTCGAGTACGCAATTGCCAAGCGGCACCCAGTTATAGGTGGGTGCTAATAAACTATAGATCTTTCATGATTTATTTTATTTTATAAATAACTAAACAAGATGTGTTATCTTTTGTAAGTAGGTAAATCAAATTATATTTCAATAATATATATTCACAAATCAGTTAATGAACTGTGTTATGAAGTAAATATTCAATGTCGTCAGATCCTCGTTAGTAAAATCAGTGGACACCAGCGGGAAGGTGAGGTTGACTTGGACAGATGCACCGCCCCTTGTCCCCCATTAGGCGGCAACAGACCCGTCGCTTGCCCTCGGGATTCGAACCCGGATTTAATCTACTTGTAACGCAATGTGGCAAAGATATGCCAATGCTTTGCAATGAGACAGCGTTCAGTTCATGTGGCACATGGGTCTTTGAGTCTCAGAGACGGGCGCGTCAGTGGTGCTCAGGTCTTGCATCAACGCTGGCTTCCACGTCCCCGTGGGCCAATGTAGCACCAGCCGCCACTGCCGCCGCGCCACCCCTTCCTCTACCACCCTCACCGCCCTAACCACACGCCCCCAACACAAACATTCCCGATGTCTTACTGCCCCTCGTTCCCCATGGAGGCTGCAACAGACTAGTAGTTCGCCCCCGGAATTCGATTCTGGATTTCCTCTATAAACAACAGCCACGCCCAGACAACAATACTTTGCAATGAGACAGCGTTCAGTTCATGTGGCACATGGGTCTTTGAGTCGCAGAGACGGGCGCGTCAGTGGTGCTCAGGTCTTGCATCATCGCTGGCTTCCACGTCCCCGTGGGCCAATGTGGCACCAGCTGCCACAGCCACTGCCGCCGCGCCACCCCCTCCTCTACCACCCTCACCGCCCTAACCACACGCCCCCAACACAAACATTCCCGATCTCTTACTGCCCCTCATTCCCCATGAAGGCCGCAACAGACTCGTAGTTCGCCCCCGGATTCTCATTCTGGATTTCCTCTATAAACAGCCACGCCCAGACAACAATACTTTGCAATGAGACAGCGTTCAGTTCATGTGGCACATGGGTCTTTGAGTCGCAGAGACGGGCGCGTCAGTGGTGCTCAGGTCTTGCATCATCGCTGGCTTCCACGTCCCCGTGGGCCAATGTGGCACCAGCCGCCACAGTCACTGTCGCCGCACCACCCCCTCCTCTACCACCCTCACCGCCCTAACCACACGCCCCCAACACAAACATTCCCGATGTCTTACTGCCCCTCGTTCCCCATGAAGGCCGCAACAGACTCGTAGTTCGCCCCCGGATTCTCATTCTGGATTTCCTCTATAAACAACAGCCACGCCCAGACAACAATACTTTGCAATGAGACAGCGTTCAGTTCATGTGGCACATGGGTCTTTGAGTCGCAGAGACGGGCGCGTCAGTGGTGCTCAGGTCTTGCATCATCGCTGGCTTCCACGTCCCCGTGGGCCAATGTGGCACCAGCCGCCACAGTCACTGTCGCCGCACCACCCCCTCCTCTACCACCCTCACCGCCCTAACCACACGCCCCCAACACAAACATTCCCGATGTCTTACTACCCCTCGTTCCCCATGAAGGCCGCAACAGACTCGTAGTTCGCCCCCGGATTCTCATTCTGGATTTCCTCTATAAACAACAGCCACGCCCAGACAACAATACTTTGCAATGAGACAGCGTTCAGTTCATGTGGCACATGGGTCTTTGAGTCGCAGAGACGGGCGCGTCAGTGGTGCTCAGGTCTTGCATCATCGCTGGCTTCCACGTCCCCGTGGGCCAATGTGGCACCAGCCGCCACAGTCACTGTCGCCGCACCACCCCCTCCTCTACCACCCTCACCGCCCTAACCACACGCCCCCAACACAAACATTCCCGATGTCTTACTGCCCCTCGTTCCCCATGAAGGCCGCAACAGACTCGTAGTTCGCCCCCGGATTCTCATTCTGGATTTCCTCTATAAACAACAGCCACGCCCAGACAACAATACTTTGCAATGAGACAGCGTTCAGTTCATGTGGCACATGGGTCTTTGAGTCGCAGAGACGGGCGCGTCAGTGGTGCTCAGGTCTTGCATCATCGCTGGCTTCCACGTCCCCGTGGGCCAATGTGGCACCAGCCGCCACAGTCACTGTCGCCGCACCACCCCCTCCTCTACCACCCTCACCGCCCTAACCACACGCCCCCAACACAAACATTCCCGATGTCTTACTACCCCTCGTTCCCCATGAAGGCCGCAACAGACTCGTAGTTCGCCCCCGGATTCTCATTCTGGATTTCCTCTATAAACAACAGCCACGCCCAGACAACAATACTTTGCAATGAGACAGCGTTCAGTTCATGTGGCACATGGGTCTTTGAGTCGCAGAGACGGGCGCGTCAGTGGTGCTCAGGTCTTGCATCATCGCTGGCTTCCACGTCCCCGTGGGCCAATGTGGCACCAGCCGCCACAGTCACTGTCGCCGCACCACCCCCTCCTCTACCACCCTCACCGCCCTAACCACACGCCCCCAACACAAACATTCCCGATGTCTTACTGCCCCTCGTTCCCCATGAAGGCCGCAACAGACTCGTAGTTCGCCCCCGGATTCTCATTCTGGATTTCCTCTATAAACAACAGCCACGCCCAGACAACAATACTTTGCAATGAGACAGCGTTCAGTTCATGTGGCACATGGGTCTTTGAGTCGCAGAGACGGGCGCGTCAGTGGTGCTCAGGTCTTGCATCATCGCTGGCTTCCACGTCCCCGTGGGCCAATGTGGCACCAGCCGCCACAGTCACTGTCGCCGCACCACCCCCTCCTCTACCACCCTCACCGCCCTAACCACACGCCCCCAACACAAACATTCCCGATGTCTTACTGCCCCTCGTTCCCCATGAAGGCCGCAACAGACTCGTAGTTCGCCCCCGGATTTTCATTCTGGATTTCCTCTATAAACAACAGCCACGCCCAGACAACAATACTTTGCAATGAGACAGCGTTCAGTTCATGTGGCACATGGGTCTTTGAGTCGCAGAGACGGGCGCGTCAGTGGTGCTCAGGTCTTGCATCATCGCTGGCTTCCACGTCCCCGTGGGCCAATGTGGCACCAGCCGCCACAGTCACTGTCGCCGCACCACCCCCTCCTCTACCACCCTCACCGCCCTAACCACACGCCCCCAACACAAACATTCCCGATGTCTTACTGCCCCTCGTTCCCCATGAAGGCCGCAACAGACTCGTAGTTCGCCCCCGGATTCTCATTCTGGATTTCCTCTATAAACAACAGCCACGCCCAGACAACAATACTTTGCAATGAGACAGCGTTCAGTTCATGTGGCACATGGGTCTTTGAGTCGCAGAGACGGGCGCGTCAGTGGTGCTCAGGTCTTGCATCATCGCTGGCTTCCACGTCCCCGTGGGCCAATGTGGCACCAGCCGCCACAGTCACTGTCGCCGCACCACCCCCTCCTCTACCACCCTCACCGCCCTAACCACACGCCCCCAACACAAACATTCCCGATGTCTTACTGCCCCTCGTTCCCCATGAAGGCCGCAACAGACTCGTAGTTCGCCCCCGGATTCTCATTCTGGATTTCCTCTATAAACAACAGCCACGCCCAGACAACAATACTTTGCAATGAGACAGCGTTCAGTTCATGTGGCACATGGGTCTTTGAGTCGCAGAGACGGGCGCGTCAGTGGTGCTCAGGTCTTGCATCATCGCTGGCTTCCACGTCCCCGTGGGCCAATGTGGCACCAGCCGCCACAGTCACTGTCGCCGCACCACCCCCTCCTCTACCACCCTCACCGCCCTAACCACACGCCCCCAACACAAACATTCCCGATGTCTTACTACCCCTCGTTCCCCATGAAGGCCGCAACAGACTCGTAGTTCGCCCCCGGATTCTCATTCTGGATTTCCTCTATAAACAACAGCCACGCCCAGACAACAATACTTTGCAATGAGACAGCGTTCAGTTCATGTGGCACATGGGTCTTTGAGTCGCAGAGACGGGCGCGTCAGTGGTGCTCAGGTCTTGCATCATCGCTGGCTTCCACGTCCCCGTGGGCCAATGTGGCACCAGCCGCCACAGTCACTGTCGCCGCACCACCCCCTCCTCTACCACCCTCACCGCCCTAACCACACGCCCCCAACACAAACATTCCCGATGTCTTACTGCCCCTCGTTCCCCATGAAGGCCGCAACAGACTCGTAGTTCGCCCCCGGATTCTCATTCTGGATTTCCTCTATAAACAACAGCCACGCCCAGACAACAATACTTTGCAATGAGACAGCGTTCAGTTCATGTGGCACATGGGTCTTTGAGTCGCAGAGACGGGCGCGTCAGTGGTGCTCAGGTCTTGCATCATCGCTGGCTTCCACGTCCCCGTGGGCCAATGTGGCACCAGCCGCCACAGTCACTGTCGCCGCACCACCCCCTCCTCTACCACCCTCACCGCCCTAACCACACGCCCCCAACACAAACATTCCCGATGTCTTACTGCCCCTCGTTCCCCATGAAGGCCGCAACAGACTCGTAGTTCGCCCCCGGATTCTCATTCTGGATTTCCTCTATAAACAACAGCCACGCCCAGACAACAATACTTTGCAATGAGACAGCGTTCAGTTCATGTGGCACATGGGTCTTTGAGTCGCAGAGACGGGCGCGTCAGTGGTGCTCAGGTCTTGCATCATCGCTGGCTTCCACGTCCCCGTGGGCCAATGTGGCACCAGCCGCCACAGTCACTGTCGCCGCACCACCCCCTCCTCTACCACCCTCACCGCCCTAACCACACGCCCCCAACACAAACATTCCCGATGTCTTACTGCCCCTCGTTCCCCATGAAGGCCGCAACAGACTCGTAGTTCGCCCCCGGATTCTCATTCTGGATTTCCTCTATAAACAACAGCCACGCCCAGACAACAATACTTTGCAATGAGACAGCGTTCAGTTCATGTGGCACATGGGTCTTTGAGTCGCAGAGACGGGCGCGTCAGTGGTGCTCAGGTCTTGCATCATCGCTGGCTTCCACGTCCCCGTGGGCCAATGTGGCACCAGCCGCCACAGCCACTGCCGCCGCGCCACCCCCTCCTCTACCACCCTCACCGCCCTAACCACACGCCCCCAACACAAACATTCCCGATGTCTTACTACCCCTCGTTCCCCATGAAGGCCGCAACAGACTCGTAGTTCGCCCCCGGATTCTCATTCTGGATTTCCTCTATAAACAACAGCCACGCCCAGACAACAATACTTTGCAATGAGACAGCGTTCAGTTCATGTGGCACATGGGTCTTTGAGTCGCAGAGACGGGTGCGTCAGTGGTGCTCAGGTCTTGCATCATCGCTGGCTTCCACGTCCCCGTGGGCCAATGTGGCACCAGCCGCCACAGTCACTGTCGCCGCACCACCCCCTCCTCTACCACCCTCACCGCCCTAACCACATGCCCCCAACACAAACATTCCCGATGTCTCACACACAAAGCCACTGCTCCTGAATTCACCACTAACACGCACATACAACATGCAAAACAAACATTCAATTCACTTTCTATAGCAACGGTCTCATATTCTTTACGTTTTATTATTGTCTTTGTTTACATTATTCACAATCCAATAGGAAAGTAGTTCCTAACAAAATATAAAACAACCAATAAGGATGAAAAAAAGATATATTTTATAATTTTAATATCAAAGGTTGTTATGAAATGAAAATGACAGATTACATAAATGTCAGTAGTGACAAATGTTGTCATAGTATAAATATCGTTTATATTTACCGTTATCATATTTATATAATTACGTATACTGTATACTTAGTTCAAGATTAACAGTTAGATGGCGTATTTGATTATTTGTCTTAACAATATTTTTTTACCAATATTTTCTACTCCTTTACTTAAAAAAAAGACTAAAATAGTTTATTTCTTTCGGCTCCTACTGTTAAAACAATCTTTGATATGAAAATTATTATTTATATTATTCTACATTCCTATTAGTTGCTTTATTTTCTACTGGACTGCACTGGACTGGAGTATAATAAAATAATAAAATGTAAATAATGTGTGATGGTTAATATGGCTCGTGAATTGAATGACCGTATGTTGGTAGCGGATTCGGGAGCAGGGGTTTGTGTATGAGGCATCAGAAGTGATTGTGTTGGTGGCGTGTAGTTAGGGAGGTCAGGGTAGTAGAAGAAAAGGCGACATTGAGGCAGTGGCTATGGTAGTTGATGCCAGCGATGATGCAAACCTGAGTAGCACAAACGCGCACGCCTCTGAGATTCAAAGACCTATATGTACTGAACGCTGTCTCACTACAAAATATTATTTTATTGGGCCTGAATGCTACTCAAGAAAACTAAATTCGGGTTCGATTTCAGAGGGCAGATGACCGGTTTGTTGCCACACGGTGTAACTGTTCAAGTCAACCTCGCCTTTTCGTTTGAGTTCCCTGATTTTACTAAAGAGGTTCTGACAACTTGAATAATTACTATTTTATTTATTTATTTATGCTACTCTGTACACCAGAAACATACTCTGTATTACAGTACAGAAATCCGGACTCACTAAGCCGCACTGTGGTAGTTCATATATTTTTAGTTTTACAATTTTTAATAAATAAAAAAATACACAAACAAATACATTTTTTTCTTACTTTGTAATGTAAAAGAATTTATTCACAATTAAAATTTCTTATTCAATAATGACTTTAATTCGTTTTTATAGATTTTTTTTTTGTTATTGCTGTACATTAATAGTAAATTTCGCTCTATAATTCACCAATATAAATAACTAACTAATATGTCCGATCAGAAACTGGATATTTGATTTTGATATTTTTTTACATCTAGGGTACATGAAGTATAATTTGACGTAACAGTTCGATTTGATTAAGTGAATTTCAAGAATAACTAGTAATTTTATGTATGAACAAAATAAAAATTCAGAATTTAAACAAAAATAGCTTTAATTATTAAAATTCAATCATTTCCAAATACGTAAATAAATAATAACGGCTATTATATATTTTATTTCAGGACAAACATTGCAACTAGAAGAATGTATAACCCTTCCTCAGCCAGGAGATCCACATTCCGAATACTGTCTTCCTCTCGGTATAGATCGCACACAAAATGTTCAAGCAGGTACGAGTACATTACCTAAATGCATTCCAAACAAATAATATTGTTTCATGTGTAGATGAGGATTGTTATTGGGGCAACGGTGAGGCCTACAGAGGAATCCAAGATATTAGCGGAAACGGAAGCAAGTGTTTGAAATGGTCACATCAGTTTCAAGTTCAGTTGTCGAATCATCCAGAGCTAACTGGTCACAGTTACTGTCGAAACCCAGACGGAGTCGAACATGAACCGTTTTGTTATGTAGAACAAACAAAAAAAGAATTGTGTAATGTGCCTAAGTGTGGTGAGTAGGAAATTGTGCATATATTCTTTTATAAAAGATTTAAATAAATTTTGGTGAAATTCATTATAAAATTTCTAATATGATCGTTTTATTTACAGCTATTTTCATATGGATTTACATATCTATAGCTCTTGTGCTCTGTTTCTTAGGAGTAATAGGAGTAATTGTGTACTTCTGTTGCTTTAAAAACAGAAATAAACAAAATCCGAGAAGTCTTCAAAATGTAAGTTATTTATTTAGTAATTAAGACAAAATTAAAATAACACCCTGTTTGTAGATAAATATTCCTGCAGCCGATAAAAACATATATGGAAACTCTCGAATGAACTCCCCGATGGAATTAAACCCAATGTTACCACAACAAAGTAACAACATTCCTCCTATGCGAAACCACAGTGTTAATAAGAATAGCTTCCAGAATGTGCCGAATTATACGTATAAAGAAGTTAGTTTTATTGAAGAATTAGGAGAAGGAGCCTTCGGTAAATATTATTTTAGTATTTTGTGTATACAAAAAATAAATTATCTTTTTATTTTAGGAAAAGTATATAAAGGAGAATTAAAAAATAAAACAGGAAAAATGTTTGTAGCCGTGAAAGCTTTAAAGGAGAACGCTAGTGCTAAAACTCAAGCTGATTTTCAGAGAGAAATCGATTTAATTTCAGAGCTTCGTCATCCAAATATTATTTGCTTATTAGGAATTATAGTAAAGCAAGAACCCATGTGTATGCTTTTTGAATTTATGTCTGAGGTAAGTTACACTTTTTATATGAAATATTTTAATTTTTTTTAGTAATAACAGTTAAGCGATTCTTAAGAATTGAACGACGTATACTACATATACACATAGATCATCAAATTTAAACATTTACTAGCTTCTCAAATTCATCCTACAATTAATCTTGATAAAATATTCCAATTATGACACACCACTTTCGCTTCATCCACATTCATAATTCCTTCCATACATGTCTGTTTATTTCTCACTCTCGGAATCTTCACATAATAAACCTTCAGTCATTTCCATCTATTTATTCTCAGATCGCTCACCCTCAATTCGTATACTAATTTATAATTTTAGTAATTTGCGTGAATAATTTACAGTTTTTATTACCATTTTTATTGTAATTTACGATTATTATTTACCACTTTTGTCTGTTGTATTTGATATATAGGTAATTAAACTATAATAAACACTGACTATCTAACATAATTATATTGTATATTTAATGGTTTAATTGTTTTTGTACATAACAAAATACATTTAAAGGATGCATATAACTTTTAAAAAAATTAAGTTAAAATATAATTATTTGTAATTTGTCAATAACAATATACAGTTAAAGAAAGCATTAATGTGATCTAGTAATTAATAAAATAAATATATCATCACGCCTATTACCCATTACTGGGCGTCGCACTCTGCCGTAGTTTATTTCGGCAAGTGATATATTTTTTCACGTGAAGTGCGGTTACCAGTCGTCAAATCACGGCCACTAAAGACGGTAGTGAGGCAGGAGTCATAGGGGTAGATTTAAATTGGTGAAAATTGTCTGCTGGGGAAATCGAACCCGGGTTCTCAATTCGACAGGTCGACTCGATACCACTGAGCCACCTACCCCTAATTAATAGTAAATTACAGTAATTAATATTTTCGTATGGACGCTGTAAATTATTACTATCATCGCTCATTTCATACATATGTTTCATCTATCTTGCATTCGTTTTATATTCTACATATTTAAAACAGTTGAGAATCTGAGTCATCTATTCGGGAAAAGATGT
Organism: Pterostichus niger; assembly: GCA_947425015.1. Taxonomy (NCBI): domain Eukaryota; kingdom Metazoa; phylum Arthropoda; class Insecta; order Coleoptera; family Carabidae; genus Pterostichus; species Pterostichus niger. Next base: position 21,086,480 of record OX380334.1, on the reverse strand, counting down.
CTTCTAGTACACCCAAACACATTAAAACTATCCCTGTGCTCCTCCTCCACTAACATCTTTGGGGACATAATTTGACGGTTGTTAACCGCACTTTACACGAAGAAATATATCATTTACCAATATCTTTTACGACAGAGTACCGTACCCTATAGGGTAAAAGGCGTGATGATAAATTTATTTATTTTATATTTACCAAACACATCCCGGAAATATCTAATTTTTACAGTTATTAATAATGGATGCTTATTGCAACAATTTTTTATTTTAGGGTGACTTGCACGAATTTTTGCGGGCAAATTCACCATCCGAAGGAAAAAGCTTAACTCAGAATGAGTTCTTGCATATCGCATTACAAATTGCTTTAGGGATGGAGTATCTATCCAGTAATCACTACGTTCATAGAGATTTAGCAGCAAGAAATTGTTTAGTATCGAAAGACTTAATAGTGAAAATTAGTGACTTCGGTTTAAGTAGAGATATGTACAGTTGCGATTACTATAGGTAAGGAAATTATTTAGATTTTATAATGGCATCTTAATATTATTTTAATTCCGGAATATAGAGTGCAATCCAAATCTTTATTGCCAGTCCGGTGGATGCCTCCAGAATCCATCTTGTACGGAAAATTCACAACAGAAAGTGACGTTTGGTCTTATGGGGTAGTTTTGTGGGAAATTTACAGCTATGGATTACAGGTAATAATCTAGTGTTTATTAAATTTTTTTTAATAAAAATTTGTTCTGCACATATTAATGACCCTAAGGAATTCCTTTCAATATAGACCGGTTGTTGTCTTCTAATAATGTTTTGGCGTTGTTGTCTTTGCACTGAGAGCCGCTCTTATATTGTTTTGTACGTTGAAAAAAATTCAAAATCTAAGTATTATCAAATCCTTGAACATGAATATTAATGTTGTGGGTTATTTTATATATCTATCTAAATTAAGAGCAATTATAGCACCATGGCAGCGCTGTTACTTCTCAAGCGTATATAAACATGGTTAATATCAACTTATAACCAAAAAAATAATTATACAGGTTGTTTCAATTTCGAGGGGCTAACATTGCTAACTTATAAATTTATAAAGCTACGAATTCCTTTAAATGGGACATTTTGTGCACATTTGCTGACTTGATATATAATAATTGAGATTGATTGAATAATAAATAAAACAAATTTATTGAAATCTTCACATTGGTAAACAATCTCTTTTGTAACTTTTGTTTAATTGAATAAGACGATAATTTAGTTAATTCATAATGTTTATTCAGGACTTCCACCGTTTTTTATTTTGTACATAAAATTTTTACGCACATGAATCCACATTCACACAAAACTAGATATAAGGCCCTTAAAGCAAGGAATTAATCAGTATCAGTTCACCTGATGACGGATGCAAATCTATAGTATCCGATATGTAGCGTATTAATAATATTAATTTTTATTTGCGTACAAATTTTATGTACTAAATCAAAGACGATGGAAATTCTGAATAAACGTTTCTAGTAGATTGTTATTTTTGAATGCATTATCTCAGTGCAAATACGATACATATTTTCTGTTAGCCGTACTACGGGTACAACAACCAAGAAGTGATCAACATGATCCGCAGTCGTAAGCTGCTGCCGTGCCCAGACTTCTGCCCCAGTTACTGCTATTCGCTCATGGTGGAATGCTGGGCCGAGCTTGCCATCCGCCGCCCCTCGTTCGCCGAGATCTGCCACCGCCTGCGTGTCTGGAAGCAGAATGGAGTCCAGATGACTACAGGTAACCTACCCACTCCACTCGAACTTGACTTGTTGAACTGCACGAACACGAATTTTGTTTAGTTCTGTTTATATTCTTTTCAAATTCTCTTCATGTGCTCATATTTCTGTATTTATATCATCCATTTCATTTATTACTTAATGTGTGCTTATGGTTTTGATTTGTTTGTATTCTGACAGATGTAGTTTTACAGCTTTAATTTATTTCCGGTTTTTAACTGGTATATTGGTTCTTTGTACTTTTAATAATTTGATATCTTTTTGAAGTATTTTATCATGAATCTGTTAAATTATTATGTTATTTATATTATATTTATATTATTATTTTTGCATGTATTTTATTGTATTTCTTTTATTTATTTTATATAATCACATTTCAAATTTTGATTTTTTGAAATAAATATTATTTTAATCCAAGAAACATGTATTTTTATTAGATTTACTATTAAAAAACTAAATTAAATAAATCCCAGATGATTAAAGAAATGTAATTTGTAATATCTTTAGATGAAAATTAATGTTTGGGCTCTTTAGGATTTATTTAATTTTAATATTATTTTGCTTAATTAGAGGACTAATATTTGGTTCTAATTAAAAATGTATATACATATTTTGGTGAAATTTATCAATCTAGAAAAATATTGCAGGCGCCTATTTCAAAAACCAAGAAAAAAATTCTCAAAAATTCGGCCATAGCTCAAAATCTCCTGCCTCAACTTTTGATCAGTCAGAATTTCCAGAGCCATCGCTGACTTGGGACAGAAAATCTTCTTCGCACAACCTCAACGCGTCACAAAGTAGTTTAACATCTCGTACATCTTCGTTAGGCAACCGAACGCAAAGTACCAATGTTAGCACAGATCACAATTCTTCACGAAATTCAAATTCGAAGAAAGTGGCAAGTAATTTTGAAAAGAAACCGCATAGAAGTAAAAGAAATACTAGTGAAGATAGAATTAGTGAAGCTACAGATGTGAAAGCTAAAAACACTGTTGTTAATGCAAATGGAGACAATTTTGAAACGACTTTAAGCTACTAAATTATTATTTTTTTCAATTTTTTTTATTAATTTGGTACAGATATAAATTTTGTTAGGTATATCATATCATTTTAATTATGATAATACAAAATTTAAAAATATTCTAATATTGTTATGAGAAAAAGATTCTTTAAAAACAATTTTTTTCAACTATATCTGTACTACGCATATATTAGTTTTAAGTATAAATTTCTAAATTATGACGCCAAAGATCTAAAATCTAAATTATTAAAACGAAAATTAATTCGTTATTAAAATATTGAAAGAATAATAATTTTATTATCATTTAGTTGATAGGATATGTTTATTGTTTTATTTCAATTTGATTTGTGTTACATGACAATTTATGTTTTAAATACTGAAATTATTTCTAAAATGTAATTATATATTTTTCAAATATTACTGTAAATATGCGAAATTTAATTAAAAGAATCGGTATTACTTTTCACATTTCATTTCATTTCATGTAAAGTACAATGAATTAAAGCGAAGAAATTTTAATTTTAATTGTTATGAAATTATTTTACTGGAGTATTAAAATCATAAATATAAAAAAAATCTTTTAAAATTGATTTGATTTATTGTAGATTTAGAACAACGAAAGATACAAAATTAAATTAACAAATCATAATAGATGTTGTTGACATTGATCCAGTAATAACTTTTATCATTTCTATTTGGATTTAGAGAAAAATGATTATATTGAATTATCAATAACTGGACAAATTTAAAAATAATAGCACCTGCTCAATTTTAAGGTTTTTTTTTTAATTTATGATTTCAATGACCAACTGAAATGATTTTTTAAATGTAATTATATATTTTTCAAATATTACTATAAGTATGCAAAATGTAATTAAAAGAATCGTTATTACTTTTTACATTTCATTTTGCTTTTTCAAATGAAGTAATTGATTATTAACAAATGACTACTTTATATATTAAAAGCAATATAACGCACAAAACGGCAGCTCTGAATATTATAGATTTTTAAAAATGCTCAAAAAATTTTCACAAAAATTCACGATAAATAATTAATCAACATATCATAGATTAAGATAAGGTAGTCTTTTGTTAAATGATGTTCATTTGTTAAGTAACAACGAAAAAAATATCGTAAAAATAAAAGTTACGATATTTTGTCCAAAATGCGTATTATTTTTACAATTAATTCGTTATGAAAAATTTAAATACGGAAAAAAAATTAATGGCAACGTATATTAATTGTTTATGTGTTCAGAATATTCAGAGTTCAAATTCCCTTTCCGGAATTATTTAACTTTAATGTGACCATACTTATCCAATTGAATGTTCTTTGATTGGACTATATGTCAGTATTTTATTTTTCTAATTGTATTATTTGTTGAAATGAATGTCAAATGGAATAAACATTGTTTGATGTCAGAAAAATAATACAAATGTACGTTTTATCAATGTTTCATATATGCTTGAAACAGTTATTTTGCGTACTATTTTTCTATAAACTTGTATATGTAAAATATTCTATATGGCCAAATGTGTTTCTGAAATATGAAGATTTATTAATGTACTCTGACCATACATATTAGTGTCTCAGGAAAATGTTGAATGCAATAGAAAAATATAATTTATAGATTTTCAAATAGAAATGTTCACATAGAAATTTGAAATGTGATTTTTTCGAGGTTACATAATGAAGATATAGTTATTTTGTTTAATATTTGCAATTTACAATCCATATTCGAAGTAATATAATTATATTTCTCTTCTATTGTAAACAATTATTTTCATACAGCACTTTTGTGTTATATTACTAATATATTTTGAAGATTTTTAATGGTGAATGCATTATTCAGTCCTCGTATTTCACAATTTTGGCTCAAAATCGACAAATAACAATTTACGAATGATAATATATTATTTTGATTAGATTTATACATTTACATAAAAATTTAATGGCAACTATTACTAGATTTTGTATCAAATTTTTATAAATTTTATATTTTTTTCATTATACGGTTGCTAAACAAAAGAAATATGTATTATAAAATAACTTTGTCGAAAATCTGTATGAAAATAAATTAAGGAATGAAGTTATATTATAATTACGAATATATTTTTACGTTTTTTTATGCACTATATTATACTATATGTTATTTTTATTAAGTATTTGTAATTTTTATATTTTTAATTATCATAATATGGCTTTAATTTTATTAATATATTTATCGATTTTCGTGTGTATAAAATGTGTATGTAAATTTGTAATAATATATGAATCGTATATATTATAAATATCTATTATTTTTTGTTAAAATAGATACCGATTTTTTCCAAAATTATAGAGATAATTATAGCAAAATTCAGATATAGTTAAAAATTAAAGTCCTGTGCGCTCTCCTGAGAGGTATTTGACCCTTCCTGAAATGGTGTTTGCCTTTAATTTTTTTGGAAATTTTAAAGTGAAATATATCAACAACTATTGAAGATGGAGAAAAATGATGAAATTTCGCTCCAAAATAATTCGTAGTTCAAGTTTTTACCGCATTAATTGGTGACGTCACTGAAATTATTATTGATAGATGTATTATTTTTACTTCCTTGTACGAAGTAAAGGAAGTATTGTAATCGCGAAAATTTTCGGTTCTCAGATTTCAACGGAAATAGGTATTTTGGCCCTCCCTGAATCAATTTTGACTAATTTCGTCATGCCGTCTGTACGTACGTACGTATGTATCTCGCATAACTCAAAAACGGTAAGTCGTAGAACTTTATATTTAGGACTGTTATAACATCTAGTTGTGCACCTCCCTTTTTGATCATTATACAACTACCGGAAGTGGTACTTTACTTGAAGCCTATAATAGATTTTCATGAAAATCTATATTCAAATATAATTTAAAACTTTCCAAATTTGGTATATAAGACTACTATATCAATGGAAATAACATAATAGATTTTGGTTAAAATAGACTAACCGGAAGTGGCACATTACATGAAGCTGCTAACAGTTTTCCTTGAAAAAATGGTATTATTTTAATTTTAGAAATGAATGCTGCAAATAAAAGTTTTAGAAAATTAAATTCTGCGTCTAGCACATTAACAATTTTTAAATTAGCTTTTTGCATAAACGAGATATCTAAATTTAAATATTATATATTTTTTGATTTAAAAACAAAAAGTTTGCTATGGATTAGAACAAAAAATACAAGATTTAATGTCAAATATGTGGAAAAAAAATATCTACAGTTTAATACGCGTACAAGGAAGTCATGTGGTGTCCACATCAGATTTTTTATTATTAATAAAGCTTCGATTTTGCTGAAATTTTTTATTCAGTTTTTAGACTCTCAGGTTAAATGTATATTTTATGAAAATTTTAACATTTTCTATTCTATACAGATAATAAGCTACAACCACTCACCCCCTTAGATGAATCACAAGTCTCCCCGACGAAGACATTCGCCGGTGATGAGCACTCGTATGTCATACCAAATCAAATCAATAGTGTATCTAATAATGTCTTGTAAAATAAAAATTTAATCTAATTTAATTATATTTGATATTATTTCGCACTATTTAAAGAAATTTATTTTTGTGAAAATGAGATATACCTATTACTATTAGTATTTAATCTGTGTTTATAAATTATAAATTCCTATATATATTGTTAGCTTTTTAGGACTTTTTAAATTATAATTTCTTCCTTTATATAAAATACTAGCGACGATTCTGTATTTCAGATAGAACCAAAAGTGGAATTTTTAAGTTGCTATTGAGATAATAACGAATAAATCTGCAAGTTAGGATGTATGAATGTATAACTATGACTGGTTCTATTTGTTTATGCCGTTGACATTACTGATTATAGTATATGTACGAATTACTTTATTATACTTTTACAAAATGTTTATAATCATTGTTCTATTATACTATTGTTGTAATATATAAATTTACTTTCCGTTGTTCTTCATACAAGTTAATAATGTTCTTGCTGCGTCACATGGATTCACACCGCTTACTGAAAATGAAAAAAAAAACTGTATTATTCTTGTATTTATTACCAACTAACAGAATAACTTCCATAATAGAAAAAAATAGATAGAAGTGATCTCAAGAACGACGAGAGATAAAGTAAATCTAACAAAATTTTGCCTTGAGTACTTACTCGAATTTCTGCTGCAAGTGGTGGCAACTGTGTTGGCCTTAGTTTGATCCATGTGCACTTCGGTTCTCAAAAGAATTGCTAAACTTGTAACATCAATTACACCATTCCGAAACTAAAAATTAATTACATCTGCTTAAAAAATCAAAGACAAAAATAACATTGATCATGATTATTGATATTATCAAATTATATTGTTAGTTGCAAGTAATATAGTAAATATATTATATAAAATTTGTTATCTTAAGTTGGTATATTGGCTAAGATAATGAAGAGAAAAATATACTTACTATTCCAGTTTGTTGACAAATGCAGCCCATTGCACAGAAACATGCTGGTGTTTGGGGTAGTTCTTGTCGACCCAACAGATGCAGTAACTCTATATAGAATATAAAATGTTTTGAGCATATAAAACGTACGTCGAATGAAAGATTAAAGAAGAGAATGGATTTATGTGATTGAAGGTTTGATGCGTGATAAATAATTCCGAATGTGATGAATAAATAAACTTGTATGGAGGTAATTATGAATGTGGTTGAAACGAGGATGGTGTATTAAGATGATAATATATGACTGATTATTTGATGAATCTGATGAGTGAATATTCCAGGATTCATGCTACCCCATTTGATGGGATATACCGTGATGTTATATATACATGAAACAAAAATTACGTTGATAGAAAATCTGTTTTATGAATCTGCTTGTTAAATATTTATATTATATATTGTTCTTGCTCCGTCACACATTGCAATATGAAAATATAAAGAATATTTTATTAATATTTTAGCTGCAATTGACAATGAAAAATATTATAAAATTAACGACCCTTGAAATTAAATAAGTAAAGAAGTCGCACCAGGATACATTTATATTCTCTGCACCCCTAATGACCAAGCAGCTGAACTTATAATTTTACCACTTACGTTCTGTACAATTGTTTTCCCGCTTACATGGTCGGCTTATACTATGCAGTGGTGATTGGGACTAAAAAAGATCAAACATGTCCTGATATAAATCTAAATTTATGTACAATAAAAGATTAATTAATTTAAAGCTAAAATCAATTTTTATTGCAAATTTCATTTCGTATTTCGATTTAAGAACTGTATTTTCTTATTGATTATATAACTTAATGAAAAGATAAGAATTAATTAGTTTGACATGCCGTCATCGTTGGTTAATAATTTAATTTTTTTTGAAAAATCATGAGCATTCGCCGGGATTTGAACCCAGAATCTTTCACTCGCTAGGTGACTGCTCTACCAATTGAGCTACAAATACTCGGCGAATTTTATACTCATGATTTTTCGTGCAATGTTTTTAGTTGTTAGAAATTGTAAAAAAAGATATTAAGTTAAGAATTTTAAAACCTTGTATTATTAAAATCTAATAATTATTTAAATATTGAGGGTAGTTAAGTACTTCCTACCGGTTGAGGATGATTTTGGAGATCGTGACGAAGTCGAGCTCCCCGATACATCCGATATTGGTAGAGCAATTTGTTTTTTTTAATTTATAGATCGGACCAACTATTCAGATCATATGCCGATATGTCCTTTGTATGGCCGCCACGGGCGGGACCCGAACCCACGACCTTATGGACGTGAGTCAGGCCTTCAACTCGCGCGGTCAACACGCGGGACAAAAGTAAAGCAATTACTGAGCGCAATGTTTGCTACATTTTTTACACCATCGACGCAGTAACAAATTTAAAATTTAGATCTGCTTCGGCAGTGTGCCACACTCAGTAATGGGTAAAAGACGTGATGATATTTATTTTATTGAAATAAAAGAAAATTATTTTGCTTTTTTAAAAATTTATAAACTATGTATTCTACGATCGTGTGAAAGCGAATCATTATACAATCATTTTCAGTGCAAAACGTGATTGTTTATCGCAAAGCATGTAATAAAATAGTTGCTACGAAAGAAACTGAACTACGTAACCTATAAAAATGTTTTTGATGTTTGAAATATAATTAGTTAAAATTCGATCTCGTGTACACAACTAATGTAAAAAGTTTTTTATTGCATTCATGGGTTTATATAACTGCAATCTTCCCATTCATGCATTAAAGTGATTCTTTCAATACTAGTGGCATAATAGTATATTATGTAACAAGTTTTTATAAAGGTCTCTTTAGTTACGAGTTTTTTTTTGTACGAACTGACTGAAGCGAAACGAGTGCATAAAAACGAGTATCTAAAGACATAAAACAAATCACGTATTATACTTTTTCTACGATCACATATTGAGACAACAAAAAAATGGAAAGTTATTTAAAAAGTAAGGTTAAATTACAGTGACAGATGCAGCTACCTTCACCCTGTATTTAATATGTCAGTTGTTATCTTTACGCCGTGTCCAAAATGTTTGAAGCCACAGCTCGTTACCATGTAATGAAGATGTTATTTAGCTCCATGGAAACCAGTACGTTATATGACATTTTAATAATGATAGTAGAAAAATAACCATTTTATAGTTATGTTACCACGGAGGAATATTTAATTTGTATTTGCCATTTTCCAATCAGTAAGAAATTACTTATTACTCAGTAATTTGTAAACATAACTTATTGAGCGATAAATAATTAGTTTTATTCTAATTACATACTTGAACTATAGTCACTGTGGCAAGGAAGCACATAGAAACAACGAATTTCATATTGATATTGATGATTTTAATTGACTGTTACACTTCAAAACTGCAAATCGAATCTGATACTCCAGCATTAAACTTGTACAATATTTATATCATATTGTGAATCATTTTATTTATTGACAATTTCAAAGCATGAAGCACTGCATACAGTAATTACTATTATTAATACAGCATTATAACTTTTTACTTACATTAAGTCTGTTTCATTTTTAAACATATAAATATTCTATGAAAATTACTTTAAATTTGACTCGAAACAGGAAGCCGTTCATATAACATATACATAAATAAAAAGTAGTGCATTACTTTTTTATAACATTGTTGATGAATATATACTATTCAAGAGTTACTAAATCATGAAAATATAAAAAAATAGATTGAAATAAAGCGGACTGAATTCACAATTTTAAGTTTGGTTTTCTCAAAATTGGATCAAACGATTTAAATTAAAAAAATATAGGCTATAAGTGAAAAGAATTGTAGCCAAATTAAATACTAGACGTTTGAAAATAAAAATTAAAACAAGTTTTCAAAAATTTATTTGCTTATTTTTTTTCTAAAAATAATAGTAAACATATTTGAATCATCAATGCAATGTATTTATTTTATCTATCTTACTACAATAGCTATTTATGTATCTCGGCCGCGAAACGATTGCATGGCTGAAAAAAAGTTTGGTGGCCGAGGCAGACTATTTTCTCAACGCATTAAATTATTTCGGGGTCGAGGTGCAGATACATTTTTTAAACAACTATATTATGTTTATTAAAAATCTTAATTTCGAAATGATGGTTATTACAAATATGTGTACCCATGAAGATGTTTTCAGGAAAAATAACAATGGCTGGTAGCACAAGCTCTGTTTTTGGGTGTTCTAAGAGCACGGTTTTAACATGTTAGAGATAGCTAAAACATCCAAATACACTTCTCTTAAAACAGGAAAAACAGAGCTTGTGCTACCAGTCATTATGTTTATTTACCGACACCATTTTATAATTGTGGTTTTGATTGGTTTAGAACAGCCCGCCAAAATAGCTAACAGGCAGATAATAATTTTTTTACCTGAAACTGACAGGAAAATAAACATTTGCCTGACCTTTAAGACTCAGAAAAGCTTTGCTTTGCATGACTAAGCAGGAAAATAACATATTGCCTGCCTAGGTTATGATAGAAACGTGAGTTTCCAGTTACTTAGCAACATAAAATACTGACTCAGTATGTAAGCCAAATATTTCTTTTAATTTAAATTAATTTAAAATATTTATTATTTGTTTATAAGTTTCAGGTAAAATGTTATACGTAACACGTCAGTAAAGCGTTGTACAGGATTCGTAAGCTGTTTCAAGCCTCGCGTACGCTCGGCATGAAACTATCTACTCATCCTGTAATTGAACATTTTCCTGACATTTTACGTAAATAACTATTGTCGGACTGTTTACAGATAAATTGAATTTCGCGGACAGAATATATATAATTTGATATACTGATTATAGAGCAAAAAAATTTTTTCAAATTCTCTAAAATTAGGATATTTCAATCCTAGCGAACAATTTTAGTGTCACTCGTTTAATAGTACAATTAATTTAATTTAAATTTAAAAAATATAAATAAGGCATTTCACCAGGTACCTACATAATAACGAATTAATAAATGATTACTTGTAGGCAGTGTTTATACTTTCATTTTATTAGTAACATAATTATAAATAATTAAATGTACTATTAAATCAGGGACACTAAAAATGTTTGTCCATAAACATAGTTTTAATCAATAGACCTAAAATAGATTTTATTATTTACAACTCAGCTAATTAACGACCTTAAAATATGAATACTTTCATTACTGGTTGATTTCGATTAATAATACTTATAATTTTAATAATTCAAGAAAATCACTTTCACTTTGATACTAGTAATAATTATATGATAACTAATTCATCAAATTTGTTTATTTATCCTACATTACATTTTTCTACATACTCTACTAAAAGGAGGATTTTTAACGGTTATTTATCAAATTAAACATGTTATTTTATTGCATTAGTGCTAAAAGTAATTGACTTTTAATATTACAATTACAAATGTGACCAAACATATTTTATTTATTTATTGAAACGTATTTATTCTTTTAATATATTTACATGTAGGATACAGTTATTACAATTTGTTATATTTACGCCATGTGTACATTTTCAGAATAGGGTTCAAAGAGATTTTATGTCGTTCATGGGGTTGTGCCACTCGGTAAACTTCTCCACTCACTCATAAAATCTCACTTTTAACCCTTATATCATAAACAACTATTATATGCATTAATTTTTCCTTGTATTACAACAAAATCATCATCGTCTAGCTTAATTTTCGCAAGTCATTTTTATTAAAAGATGAATTTGGTTAGGGCTGAAATAAAATATATTAAAACCAGATATGTTACCTAACCCGTGTATTTAATAAACTATAATAGGTACTACAAGTCAACGTTAAATGACGTAGCGGATGCTGCATCAGCGGGACTCAGGTGTACAGTATCCGGCTGAAAAGAGAAACAACATAAGAAGGTACTCAGTGAGGAGTCGAACAGCCACCACATACACAACAACCAATCAACAGGTGATCCCTCGAAATAACACACATACAATAACACGTCACTCTGAGAGTCGTCTCAAGGACTGCGCCAACCAGAGTGACCAGAAACAGTGTTCAACACCCATCCACCGGATTGCCCAATCTGGGCACCGGAAGTGTGGATTGAAAGCCAAGTAGAAACCCACACTCCACCCGTAATGGCTGGGTGTTAGTGAAACGTTGGGCATCTCCTGACTTAACACTATAGATGGCAGGCAGGGCACCGTTGACGGGTCGTGCTTCATTGGCTGTATAGTTGGCTGTCACTCCCCGTCAACCCCGCAGGGGACTTCCCTGGAGTGACCGCAGCATACACAAGGATAAGGATAACAATCACATACGCCACGTGTGGTAACACCACTTGACTCAACTCACCAATTCGTTCTCAAGCAATCTCCCACCTAATGCCTATGGCACACTGGTCGATGAGCGTCGATGAGCATCGATGAGCTCTTCGATAAAACAACCGAACGCACCAGTCATCGACGAAAATTAGAGGCTCCTCTATTTCCATCGAAGAGCTCATCGATGAAACGAACGTATCTCATTTCACTCGTATCTTTTGTGTCTCACTTCATGTTAGCATATTTTTGAAATTTTGTTTTTCTTTCTCTACTTTAGAAGCTTTTATTGTTTCTCAATGAAGAGTGCGTTCTGTTGTTTCATCGAAGAGCTCACCAATGCTCATCGACGCTCATCGACCAGTGTACCATAGGCATAACAGTAACACGATATACAACCACTCACTATCAAATCTCACCACAAACAGAATGAAATGCATAGTTTATAATCTGTTTAAATGAAGTTCTTATCCAACTGCTTTCGTAATCCACCTAAACGGAAGATTAATGTAGAAAACATAATCAATTAAGAAATAAAAACCTTACGTGAAATTAGTTACGCTAACATTTTTGATATTTGATGGCCGTAAAAATTCTAGATTGGCTAATCCATAATGAACTAGTGAAGCCTTTAATTACAAGGTGATTAAATTCTATTCGGCTAATTAACAAGCTTATAATTTACTGTCATCATTGATTAAAATGATTTTGTTTAAATTTTGGGTGGAGGCGACAACAAAACTTCAATATCCAATAATACCTTTATAATGAATTAACTCTAAAAAAAATCACTTTCACTTAAATAATAATACGATAACTAATTCATCACGTTTATTTATTTAATCTAAATTACATTTATATATATTAGTATTTGTTGGTATTACACCAAAATCATCATTATCTAGCCAAATTTATGAAAGTCACTCTCGACATTGCTAGCGAGCAGAACTCGTTAATTGTGTTAAAATGTTCTGTGGTATCCAGTACTTTCTTGTGATCAATAACTGAATGCGATTTATTTCAACATGGATACCTTATTTGCTGCTACAATCAATTCAATTGCGAATTTGTTCAGTAAGATTGCTTTACATTTCGGGTGGAAATCTAACTTTGACTCAATTGACTGTTGCTATGATTTCTTATATTCCATGTTAAGAAACGTTGGTCTACTAATTATAAAACGACATGTTTATAATGGAAGAGTCTCATTTACTGACAGGAGACTTACATGGAAGGAGTACTTCTTAATTTGCGGTGGGTAACATTTCTCGCAATATTTATTAGCAAGTTATATATCAGTGTTTCTCAACGTTTTTGCTTGAAAGTTCTTATATAAATAAAAAAATCCAGAACAAAGTACTGATGTATTGTAAATCTGTTTTTTACTTCCTTGTACGAAGTAAAGGAAGTATTGTAATCGCGAAACTATATCAATGAAAATAACATAATAGATTTTGGTTAAAATACACTAACCGGAAGTGGCACATTACATGAAGCTGCTAACAGTTTTCCTTGAAAAAAATGGTATTATTTTAATTTTAGAAATAAATGCTGCAAATAAATTTTAGAGAATTAAATTCTGCGTCTAGCACATTAAGAATTTTTAAATTAGCCTTTTGCATAAGCGAGATATCTAAATTTAAATATTATATATTTTTTTTTTTTTTTAATTAAGTTTGCTATGGATTAGAACAAAAAATAAAAAATAAAAGATTTTATGTTAAATATGTGCAATTAAAAAAATATCTATAGTTTAATATGCGTACAAGGAAGTCATGTGGTGTACACATCAGATTTTTAAAGTTAAAAATGTGTAAAGTAAAAGGTGAATTTAGTTCACAAAATTTATTTTAAACAAGGAGTTAAATCTAACTGGAATATGAACCGAAATCAGAATCGGCATATTTTTACATATCTAAACTGAAATACAGAGAAAAAGAAAAAATACTGAAATATAAACTTTTTCCTATTATTCAAGAGCGAAAACATTATTCGAACCGTAACTATTAAACCGATTTAATGAAATGATTTTAAAAGCGGATCGACGATGTATGCAGTTGTTTTGAATGTAAATGTATATAGTTTTGTCGGATAAATTATATCTATATATATGTTTACTTTTTGAGACATCACCTGAACTAAGATTCGTTAGTTCGAATCCGCCTGCTGACAATGTATGATTTGTCATGAAATATAAAATATAGCTATATCTATTTATCACTCTCGGGTGCTATTAGTTAGTCACTTATATTCCTTAAATAATGCATCATTTGAGTACCGGCAGTACTGCAGTATAAAAACTGTGGCTCGGTGTGTTCGGTCGGCCCAAATTCTCAACGGATTGTACCGCCAAATTAGAGCGTAAAGTGATTCTTTGTTACTCGAGCACGGTAATTGCAGCGCGAGCCGAAGGCGAGAGCTGCAATAGTGCAAGAGGAACAAAGACACTTTATGCTCGTGATACACACATAATTTTTTCTACGATTGCATCTTAAAGTTATTAAAAAACGTAGGTATACGTCTAAAACTAAATTCGTTTTGTTAACTGTCAATATGACAAGTTTCTGTTTTGTTTGTATCCCTGGTAACTATTGAAATAATCTTTTTCGCGCGTTGCCATTGGAAACGCGCGAATTTAACGTCTTTTTCGCGCGTTGCCATTGGAGACGTGCAAAAAAGATATTTTTCGATTGTTCCACAGAAAACGTCAACTTTACGATGACAAATGAGAGCGTAATTGTCATCTTTTCATAGCAATCGTAGAAAAAGTAACATTCTCAACAAAAAAACAGTCATTTTGCGCACTTAATACAAAAATAACTATTTTATGACAAATAATTTGTTCTTAATTAAAAATATAATTTTTGTTGTTGAATTGACAATATTCTATACATTTCATATACCTACTCAAGCTGTTGAAAAACACTGGAATAATCAAAAGCTAAACTTTTTGAGAATTCAACTGAAAAAATCAATGTTAAAAATGAATCTCGTTTTTATTCCACCATTTATTTACGATTTTGTTAAAACTAAATTATTTTTAAACGAACATTCGTGATAATCAGGAATTCATTAGAACCACTAGTAATTAAAGTATTTATTCCGGTATTTTAAAAATGTAATAATGTGGGATTTGAGATTCGAATGTATTTACGGAGAAAACAGATTATTCATGATTATAAATAAGATTATTTGTTTATGTAACAGGGTTGTTCATTACATTGATTGTGAATACAATAGTTTTTGTGAATAATCACTATAAGTCAGATATGGTTCTACACGAATTAATTTGGTTAATTTTTTATACTTCTCTTTGGATTTTCAATATGATAATGGTTATCGAACTAGTAAGACATAGGAAGTTACTGGAACACCTAGTACAGTTACATAAAGAAGCAGATATAATAATAAGACAACTTGGCATCCATTTTGATTATCGCTTTGCAGTTGTTACAATTATATTACTTGAAGGCTTGGCTTACACGAATTGGATTTTTCTTGCAACATGTTTCTGGATAATAAGGAGTGAAACAATTTATGATCAGATTAATTTCTGTATAGCATTTTTCATTTTTATTATGCTGATTACTGCATCCCTTATTTTATACGGAGGACATTTATACATATGTTGTGCTAGATTTATTGTACTAAACAAATTAATTGAAGAAGATATAAACGAGTTGGATGAAGATGATGTAATTTATTATGACGAAAATCAATGGTCTTCATTCAAATCAGCTGAAATCACAGCCAAGTTAAGATTAATATCAGAAGTTCACATGAAGCACCATGAACTTACTAAGGCAACCATGATGTTTTCTTCTGTATTTATTGTTGGATTTGTACATGTAGTTATAGCTGTATCTACAATAGTGCTGTACTTCTATTTTTTTAAAAGGATTCTTTTAATTGAACTTCTTCTCATTGATGCAACTGCTTTGATGGTTTGTGTGTTTCTTGCAATTTGCGGTGAAGTTCTTAAACAACAGGTATTTCTTTATTTTAATACTATTATTACATGTAATCAGCCCCTAGATCGCGCCATGCGACAATAGTTGTCACCTGTCAAGTAAAAATTATAAAATAAAAATAAATAAATATATCATCACGCCTTTTACCTATCACTGGGTATGGCACTCTGCCTAAGCAGATCTCGATAAGTGATATATTTTTTCGCGTAAAGTGCGGTTACCAGCCGTCAAATCACGGCCTCCAAAGATATTAGTGGAAGGAGAGCCACAGGGGTAGATTTAAATTGAAAAACTATAAAATAAAATAAAAATATATCGTCACGTCTTTCACCCATTACTGGTTGTGGCACTCTGCCGTAGCAGATCTCGGTTAAATTTTAAAGTTAAATCACGCCCCCAAAGACTTTAGTGGTGGGGAAGTCACAGGGGTAGATTTAATTTGGTGAAAATTGTTTGTCAGCTGTTGGAATCGAACTCAGGTTCTCAAATCGACAGGCCGACTCGATGTCACTGAGTTATCTACCCCTATATAAAAAAGATAAACTGCATGGCACGATCCGGAGGCAGGACATTTTTGAAGATCTGAGAATAACATACTGTCTTTATGATTGTTTTAGGCTAAGTACACATTGTCGTTAATGGCCGACTGGTGCATGTTTTATTATGATCCGGAGATGATTAATATAGTAAGTACTTTGAAATATTATTTATTTTTATATTTTCACGTGTTTTGTTTCTGTAGAGGAACTCTATTCTGCTGCAGGCCTCGCATATGAATTTCGCACCCCTATCTGGTGGTTCTGTTCCGATTGACACCAAAATGCTTATTTTTGTAATACAAGAATAATATATTTCATTTTACAATATTATACAAATATTTCTTTTGCAGATTGTGGAGATTTCTATTGCTGTAATTGTGTTTTTCATTCAATTTTCAGTTTGATCATAGTTTCAAAACTGTTCTACGTTTTACAAAATACATAAATTTAGATTTTGATTTCGTATAAAAGTTAATTGTGACATATCCGGTGGCTCTTAGAAATTTTCTTTCAATATATGTTTCAAATATATTTATATTTACAAAGTAAATGCAGTAAATGCAGTCAAAGTTGAAATCATTGTTGTTTATTATGTATAAAGGCGTAAAATTAATCAATTTGATGTGTGATGAAAAGTAAGGAATACTTATCATTTTTATTTCCTTCGTGTCAGTGGCCTTGAATCTCTTTATATCCCTAGGGAGTACTTGTCATTTTTATTTCCCTCAGTAAATAATGAAGCACATCAAGTAATGATTTTGATAATAAAGTTAACATTAATTACCGGTTGTATATAAAAGTTCTATATTTTATTCTAATTTATTGTTTTTTTTATTTCCGTAAAAAACAATAAAGTTTTTCTTCAATCTTAACTGAACGTAGGTTTTTCTTCCCTTATATGCGAATCGAAAGTAGACAATTCTCTACCAGCAGAAGGAAATAAAATTTTCTTCTTTTGTGGGAAGAAAGTAACTGTTTTGTTCTTTTTCTATTATTATTATATTGCAGCAATCGTCATCACAGTTTTTATTCATTCATATATCGTAAGAATTTCAAAATTTTTATTTAAATGACATGACAGAATTGTAAAAATCATATGTATACCTCTGGGGTAGTGTCATTTCCTTCCTTGTATGATTACTGCTCGTAGCGTAATAGATTATATATCACCTGCGAGAGAAAATAATACACTTTCCTGCCATATTATAATATAACAAGTATTTATTATTCTGTATGATTTTTTAATTCAATAATACTTGATTAGGAACGGTATAAATATATCCAATATCTTATGTCGTATAGTCTCATAAAAGCTTGTTTTTTATATTTCTTCTTGCTTTTTGGATATTTGAAATAATATATTAAAATTACTATACATACGTATGTTTTCTAGCTGTGACAATTTTATTTTGTTAACGACAGTATTAATATAAAAATAATTGTATTTGTACTAATAAATTTAATTAAATTCAACCCACACTTTTCAAATCTGGTATCCTTGGTTGAATATTATATTTTTTCCACGAAATTTCAACAAGAAATTGCACTTATAGATCGTAGTTAACGGAAATTAATACATTTTTAAGGTTATATGATAACTGTCAAACTACAGTAGTTACGTAGGTACTTTCACTAGAAGGCAATTCTACTCACAATCAGTGCGTTGCGTTACTATTTGATTCGATTAAAAACTGTTGAATAATGGCGTTACCGCAATATGATTGGCTTAAAAAGTGTAGAATAATTCTACATTTTTCTGCACTTTTAAATTATATTTATATAACAAAAAAAATGTACATGTAATAAATGTATCACTTAATGGTGGTGTAAAAACTTATAAATTATACATTAAACAAACACCCAGTAAAAATAATAAAATTGAGCGATTATATATTTATTTTCTGCTTATAACATGTTTTTTTTTTAATAATAATTAATAAAGTATTATAAACAATTTACAAACTAGATAGATAATTAATTATATTGGTGAAATTGTGTTCGTTTGCCAAATCTAATGCAGTATTTCCTCTTGAAGTCTTTATAGAAATATCTGCTCCTTGTTCAACTAAGGCAATAACCGCATCAGAGTGGTTTTTTAGAACTGCGTCATGTAGAGGAGTGATATTATGTTTGTCTGTAATATTCACGTCCAATCCTTGGTTTATAAGAATGTTGATAATATCTATTTTATTAAATTTACTTGCTGCGTGGAGAGCGGTTTTTCCTTGATAATTTTTAGAAAAAATATCAGCTCCTTTATCGAGAAGATATTGAACTACCTCCATTTCGTTTTTGTTATACATGATAGCATTCACAAGTGGCGACACTCCATTATTATCATTAATGTTGATTACAGCTCCATGTTGAACTAACAATTTAATTATTTCAATACAACATGTTTTTGCTGCAACGTTAAGTGGGGTATAATTACTTTTATTTTTGATATTTATGCCAGCGTTGTTATTTAATAAAAACTTGACAATATTTTCGTTATTCTTTTGAACTGCATTGTGCAAAGGAGTATTATTTGTTGCACTCACACAGTTTACATCAGCACCTTTGTTTACGAGATATTTTACTAAATCTAAATGTTGATTGTATGCCGCTGTATGCAATGGAGTGAATCCTTTTTTGTTTGCTTTATTCACGTCCACACCTAAATCAATAAAATATTCCACTATATCCAAATTATTGTAAAGACAAGCTGAATGTATTAACATGTAACCAGAGTTATTCTCATTATGAATGTTAGCGCCAAGTCTTACAAGACATTTAAATAGATGAAAATTGTGGTCAAATACAGTGTCTTCAAGAGGAGTATAGCCTTTGTCTCTTACATTATTCAAATCAGCGCCTAGTTTAGCCAAGTATTCGACTATTTCAAAGCTATTAGCCCAACAAGCTACATGGAGAGCCGTTCTGCAATTTTTCGTCTTATAGTGCACATTAGCCCCTCTATTGGTCAGAAATTGTACAGTACAGAGCTCCCCACGACTGGCTGCATCCAGCAGCGGCGTGTAGCCCTTGTGATTCAAACAGTCGACACAAGCTCCGTAGCTCAACATCACCTCCATAGCGTCCTCATGATTCTTTAGCGAAGCCACGTGGAAAGCAGTTAGTCCTAGTTGGTTCTTGATGTTGATGTCCGCGTTGTTCTGCAGCAGCAGTCTGATGATGTCTACATGACCATATGCAGCAGCAAGTAAAAGAGCAGTGTTTCCTTCATCATCTTGTACATTAATATCTTCATTGGTTGATATTAACTGTTGAATTTGATCAAGATTGCCTTCTTTTGCTGCTTGATGCAACGATGTAGTTAAGTTGTTACATATTTGCTCTTCATCTTTTAATTCTAAGTTAGTATTTTCCTCTTCTGTGACTGGCATTGTGTCTGTAATACATATTTACAATTATTTACGTGTAATGTAATTTTATTTACTTATTTATTTACCTAATTTTGAATGAATCCAAATTACATGTGTCTCTTGGAAACTACAGCTTTGGTAGAATTCAAAGTCCTGGGACGCAGTT
Source organism: Pterostichus niger (assembly GCA_947425015.1). Taxonomy (NCBI): domain Eukaryota; kingdom Metazoa; phylum Arthropoda; class Insecta; order Coleoptera; family Carabidae; genus Pterostichus; species Pterostichus niger. Next base: position 21,065,860 of record OX380334.1, on the reverse strand, counting down.
GTATTTTTGGTATAAATTTAAGTCAGCGTGGTTTATTTACTGAAGGCTGAACTATAACTAACCAGTAAATATAACAATTAGTGAAATTCTTGAATTAATTAAGCACACATAAGACAATGTTTAATAGTCATAAAGGACCATCTAAATTTTAATATAGGTGCCACCTTTAAGGAGCTGAATACCTTTGGACCTCCTTAATAATATACAGAGAGGGGGCTGGTCCATTAAAGAATATGACTGTAAATTTATATAAACTTTATGCTTATGCTATAAAATAGTTTAAATAATACTAACAATATATTTTTTTGTTAATTCCTATTATTATTATTCATATGTGATTTTTAAATATTTAATTTTATATTATTGGACTTTTAAATATAGCAGTAGGCTAGTTGTGGGAATGACATCTCATGCACTAGTAATAGCTATACGGATATAAACTATAAAAAATTTCAACAAAATATTGACAATTTTGTAAGCAATTTTCAATTTAGATTTCCTACGTGTTTGTGCAGAAATGCTAACTCGAGTAGTAGGGAATCCCAGCACTCACAAGAATTGTTGATGCGTGGACCCTGGACGGGAACAGATGTAGGCACTGTTGCCAACTCGTAGGGTATTTTCATATAGATATGGATCTAGAAAAATTTGTATATGTATTAATATATATTAAGTTTTAGTAATATTTGAGAAAACGGATTTTTTATCTTGAATTGGATTTTTCATGCATCATTGAGGAATGTTTGCTTTAAAATGATAGGCAACACAGGATGCGAGACTTTGGAAAGCGACGCGAAAGAGACGATTTACCCAGCGAGAGATATATTCATTATGCCTATGGCACACTGGTCGAAGAGCTCGTCGATGTAACAACAGAACGCACCCGTCATTGACGAAAAATAGAGGCTCCTCTATTTCTCGTCGATGACGGGTGCGTTCTGTTGTTACATCAAAGAGCTCGTTGATGCTCTTCGACGCTCTTCGACCAGTGTGCCATAGGCATTATAAAAATACTAGCCATTATTTTAAATTTTGAAGCTGTATTTGTAGTAACAATACAATTTGTTTTTATTGACTTTTTTGTGAGTTCTAAGTTATTGCTTCTTGTTTTCATATAACTTGAAAAATAATATTGATAATTTTTAATCGAAGTTAAAGTTTTAAATTTTTTAATACAATGCATATGATTATTGATTAATATTATAACAAGGCAGGTAAAGTTCAAAGTAATCGACTGTATTTATGTAATGTAAATAAATAAACTTATAGTTGTTAATAAATTATAAGGATAACATCACTACTCTTTTATTTAGAAAATTAATATAGAAAAAAGGAAAACTTACCTGTAAGTATATTTTTTAATTACCATACGTTTTTGTTCTTGGATGGTGTTAATAAAATAAATTTTAATAAAGAGCTATCATAACAAAACAACCGCTCAGTTTGGTGTAGCACTCACATCTAAATAACGATCACGAAACGAAGTATCTGACAAGTATAAGTATAATTCGGGGAAGTACAGACACCATCGGGCGCAAATATGACTTATCCAAGCATTTCCTGGAATTATATTCTAATTTTTAATGTTGTTGCTATAATCATTAAAGATACTAACATAGTTTTATTATAAACATAATATATCAAAAGTTAGAAAGTAAAATATTTTATTTTATACGTATTATTTATAAATAATTAATCACAAACCTGTTAGTGGTGTATGTGAAGTTAATTATATGGGCTGAAGTTAGTACCAGAAAAATAATAGCGAACTTTAAATATGGTATTTTTAAAACTAAGAATAAAAGTGATTATTTATTATAGGCAGAATAAATATCAAAAATAATATAATATCTTGAAAGATTAAATACTTTAACTCAAAAATATATCACATAATTTTAATACAAAAACTGCAAAAATACAAAGAGTCTTTTAGAATGTAATTCTTTCACAGATTTTCGTGACCGGTTAAGTATATCTGGTTTCATCAATTTTTTTATATTATTTCAAATATAAAAGACTGACATAAAAGTTGTGATTACGATTAAATATGAAATTCAAGTACACAGCAAATATATAAATATTACAATACATAACATAAGTTCGTGCCTTTATTATTAGGATTTAAAAAAAAATTATATGGGGTAGGTGGCTCAGTGGTATCTAGTCGGCCTGTAAATTTGAAAATCCGGATTCCGGGCCGATAAACAATTTTCACCAAAATAAATCTACCCCTGTGGCTCCTCCACCACTAACTTCCTTGAGGGCCGTGATTTGACGGCTGGTGACCGCACTTCACGCGAAGAAATATATCACTAACCGAGATTTTCGGAAGTGTGCCACACCCATTAGTGGGTAAAAGGCGTGATGAAATATTTATTTATATGTTTATATTAATGCTTTCTTTAACTGTATATTGTCATTTTTTATTTCTCTGGACCAATTTTAGTCATGCACGTACGCTATACTTTTATCGTAATGAATTATGGTTATTTTAATTTGTTCTATTATCAAATAAGTTGCAAGAAATATTCGAATGGACTCTTTGATCTTCCTCACATTACTAATATCGAATATCTGAAAAGTATATTGAAAAATAAGTGTTATAAATTAGTAATTATAATTCCATACTAATTTTCCTAGCCCAGCAAAAATTCAGCTACGATGGCGGGCTGTTCTAAACCAATAAAAACACGATTACAAAATGCTGGCGATAAATAAACAAATTGTTATTTTTTCTGAAAATGTTTCCTTGGTGCATTTATATTATAATAACCATCATTTAAAAATTGTTTTTTAATGAATATAATGTAGTATCGTGAAAAATTTTGTGTGCATCTTAGCCACGAAATGACTTGTGTATTAAGAGCGCAAAATAGTACATTGTCGATTGAGAGGCAATCTCTTGAAACCGACAATGTACATTTCGGACAATATTTTTTATTTTAAGAATTTAATTTTACAAGTTTTCAGTGTTACAGGATATCAAAAATGAAAATTGTTTATTTGCTGTCACTGGTTATCACAACGTTTAATGAACGTTTGAATTAGAGTTAAAAATTCAGAGAGCGAGTGTTTTGTCTATTTTGTCGCGCATAATCGGCAAAGTGAAATTTTGCGTTGGTAAATGCAAACGCAAATACCTACTTTGTATATCAACTGTAAGAAATTAACTATTGTAAACGCGATATAGGAAACTTAATTTTGAAGCATATAATTGTTGTACTTTTGGTTTGATTTATTAATTTTTCTTCTAATTAAAGTTTTCGTTATACTTTTACAATAATTGTAAATACATATTTTTATATTTTCATTTTGAAATTTGATTGAATATTAATATTGTTTAAATATATTTTATAATAATAAATATTAATTCTGTTACAATAAAACTAATAACGCAATTTGCTTATCTTTCTCTTGTTTTTTTTTTATAATCAATATTTTGTGAGCTACAATAATTATTTCTTGTTTTTCAACATTTTATAGTGATCCAAAATGATTAACCATGTTACTTCGTTCTGATTTTTGTTTGATGCAGCTTTGTGATAATGAACTACAATTGACTCCTAATAATTTCAATAAATACGAGTAAAAGTTTAATTCAAAAATAAGAATTTAATAGTTTTTAGTAGTTAAAAATATAAACAAAAGGGGTGTTCAGACGAGGATGTGAGTGACAAAAACAGTGTTTGCCTATCTAAAAATCTGTTTACATTGATTAATTTTAAGAATAATGAAATAAATCAAATTGAATGTTTCGTTATAGAATTTAATTCTCTATATTTTAATTGCATATAAAAGATATGAAATTTTGATTGACAATTATAAACTTTGATTAACGATTTGTTTAGCAAACAACTATACTTATACGATAATAATAAATTAACAGATCTACGCTAATCGAGATTATTACTAGACACAATTAAAATAAATATAAGTGAAACAAAAATGTTTTAAAATAATATATTGTTAACACATTCGTATAAAACATATCACATGTAATAATATAACATTTATAAATATACATATGTATGTTATTATTAATAATAAAATCTCAATGTTAGGTACAAAAATATTTGGTATAAAATAACAATAATTGGTTTAAACATTTAATTGTTAAGTTTACCTAAACTAACGTATTTAGTTCTTTGGTATAATAGTTATGGTGTGTATATACTTGCGCGGACTGTACTTCCTTACTGTACATTAACGCTTGCAGCATCTCATTCTCTTGGTCCGCTAAACCGAGCTCCTTTTGTAGGTTATGTAAGTACAATCTTCTTGCATCTAATTGCTCTGTAGTTTCTTCCAAAACAACAGCATTGTGTTGCATTTCACAAGCGCTCTTCGCCATCTCTGTTCGCAAGTCAGTCAGAGATTTCTGAATCTGATCGAAATCGTCCTTGTTTCTTTCGTATTTACGAAGACTAATGTGAAGGCGAACTAACATTTCTTCTTCTTTAAGTAGTTTCTTGTTGATCTTACTTATCGTATCCCATACTTCCGTTTGATCCTTGAGGTTCTCTTCATTCGTTGAATGTACTTCTTCTTTTGATTCTGAAGAAGCTGGTGATAGTCGGTCATATGGATTCTAAAATATTAAAATATCATTTGATAAATATTTCTTTAGATAACACTAACAAAAATTTAAATATCCTAATATACAGGTGTGTTCTTCGGGATAGATTTAAAACATGAATTTATAGTCTCAAACTAATACAACAAGAATATACAGAATTAATTACTTTCAAATAATTATTTTCATTAACAACAAAATGTGTAGTTCATACAGAACTTTAAGTAATACTTTATTTTATGTTTTGATCAAAAAAATATCTCACAAAAAATATTTCTGAAATTGGTTAATATGGGAAACGAGATTCGCATTATCATTGCTTATTACGATCCTGAATTAGTATATAGGAAAAGCTTTCAAATACAAATTATAAGAATAAAAATTTTGCATTAAAATTATTCAATTTACTTATTAAATACCGTTCAAATTAAGTTTAAATGTTTAATTTATTTAGTTAAACTGGCACAAACAAATGTTTAAGACGATTAACTACTAATCATTCCAATACCGAAAAATGCTGTCTAGTTTTTTTTATTAAAATATTGATTGCTTACAACTTTGTCTACTGCCACTATTTTTCATTTTTGTCTTGTGATTTTGTTCTTTTCTTCATTTACGGTTTACTTAAATTGTATGTGTTAACTTTAATATAACACAAAAATTTTATTTCAGAAAATTATAAACTATTAACAATTATCATAATACTTATTGCAATTTTAAATAAAAACACAAAGCTCATGTTTTATACAAATAGTACATGTTCAGCGATTCAGTCGTAATGAATTCTGACTTATAATCACTCAGCTGCAGAAATAAGGAGCAATACTGGCAATATAAAATTTTAATTTTGAATGTGATTCAAGGTGTAGGGGTACAATTTTGGTCCAGCTTTTTTACTACCTCGCCCGTTACTCTTGCGAAAGCTTAAATAGTTTGATTTGACTATAGAACCGGCTGAAGGTCCAGATACATCTATATTTTAAACTTGGTTTTTAAAATGATTTCGTATGTAAGTAATTTTGATGTAGAATTTAAGTTTCTACAATTTTCATTTGATTATTATTTAACGGTAACAGAATATTTATTTGTTACCTGTGTGGATGTGGTAGGTTCACCGCTGTCTCCCTCCGTCATAACACCACTGTCACTATTTTTATCACCACTGGGACTAGCTCCTGGTTCCACTACGTCTGGTAAACCCTTCAGGTAGGTTTCGAGTAGGTAGTTCGATCCGTGTTTCCTGACTCGGGCACGATGTGTTTTGTCTTCTAAGAATCCAATCTGATTCTCACTGTGCCTACCGAAAAATTATTGTATGAAATAAAATAAAAATTCTTAACAAGTTTTATGCCAAACAACTTTTTTCTCGTAATATACAGGTTATAGTTTAATAATAAAACAAATTTTAACCGCTAACACTAAATTAATTTATAAAAATTATGTTTTTTTTGTAATTGTTTATTATAATTTATTTATAAAAAATATAATCGTCGAAATGATTTTTAGAATAATATTAATTTATTTATTATTTTTTAATTTTATCACTATCACACTCTAGCCATGCCCCTAACTATACTTCATCAGCCAGATTGTTTAAAAAGCACATTTTTGTTACAATATAAATCAAGCTTTGTTATCATGGTGACTTTGTAAGCGTGGTTAACGCGGATTTAGTGACACTGAATCCGTGGTTAACGCGGATTTAGTGACACTGAATCCGCAAGAATCCCCACACTAGTAGCTATAGTCATATTTCATTTTTTATGTTGTATTCTCACAATGTAGTTAGTTAAGAATTTTAAGTGACATATTTCTTCGCGTGAAATGCGGTTACTAGCCGTCAGACCTGCAAAGATGTTGCTGGACAGAGAACCACAGGGATAGTTTTAATGTGGTGAAAATTGTTTGTCGACTATGGAGATCGAACCCGGATTCTTTTATATATATACTGCTCAAAATAAAAATTAATATAAATTATATTTAAATATTCCTAGCAAACATAATACGCTAGGTAGTCTTATAAATATTTTAATATAATTTATAGTTTTAATTTCATACTCAATTTTTAAAATACCTCTTACAATTTTGAACAGTATAACATATATATATATATATATAATTTATTTTATTAACAGATTCAACTGCCAGAGATATGCTTTGGTTAGTCCAGTGTTGTTTAACTTGAGATACCGAATCAATCGGAATACACACTTATTTCCATGCTCGTTGGGAATAAAATTATTCTTTGGCATAATTCATATTCGACAAAATAATAACGGAATGTTACGACGCATTAGGCGATATGGATGCAAACTTTAAAGCAATTTTCAGAGCCACGTCAACGAAATTCTGCCGCAAATTCAAACATTGCTATTAGTTGTACAGCGAATCCACTTTAGGGAAGCCACCATGATAACGAGACAGAAATTTGCACTTATAAAAAGTGATATTTATATAAAATCCTTATGCCTCATATACCAACCTGAGCCTTCGGAGCTGCTTGCGGATGATCTCACCCTGTGCGAGCACGAGTTTGAGTAGGTTGTCGGTGGGGGCGTTCGAGGGCTGGTCGGATGCGAGTGCGTAGAGACGGCGTGGATGTAGCGTGTGCGCATGTTTGCCACCCCACGAGCACGCTGAGTCCGGCCGGTGTCGTCGTCGTCGTCCGCCACTGATGTGTTCACCACTGCTGCTACTGGATATCCGCCGCAGGGAGATTCGAACCTAAATAATATGTGTTATTATGGTTAATATGTATATATTCAGTTACCACATTATCAATGAAAATAATGTGATAGCTCATTGGTAATATCGTGATTTGAGTACATTGACGCAAAGTGGGAGAAGGATGTTCTGTGGGCCCAGACACCCCCCTTGGAGAAATTAACAAACTTTTGTGAAAATTCGATTTAAGTTATAATAATAATAATATTTATTTTTTTTGTGCCATCGTCTTTTAAGTCAAAGCAGGTGATGTACATAGTAGTAGTTAGAGATGAAAAACTATCGATAGTACTATCGGTATATCGATAGTTTTTTGAAAAAGTACTATCGATAAGTAATTAAAGGAAAAAAACTATCGATAGTATCGTTTTGTAATTATCGTTTAGTAACTATTGTTTAGTAATTATCAATTAGTAACTATCGTTTAGTAATTATCGTTTAGTAACTATCGTTAAAATAAAATAATTTAAAAATAAAAATAAATTTCCTTATGGTCCCGGAGCAATTCAAATACGTGGGTTATTTGCGGACCATGTGGTAGCTAACGTGTTAACTATGATTTCATCTACATTTAAATGATATAATTCAAATTATATTTAATATCGTTATTTTACTACACAAATGTTAGCTGTAAATCGATTGGTTGTCGGAAGACTTTAAAGGGATGAAAGACAAAGTGAGATTTCTAAGAAATGTATTACAGAGTGACAGATTCTCTGATGTTCATTGAAGTTTGTGCTGTAGTGAATATTATTCTAACACTCAAGGTAAGATAAACATGACTTAGTTTAATTTAATTTAAAAAAACAGACAATGTTTCGTCCTGTTTTAGGTCTTTTCTAATCTAAACTATTTAGGTTGAGGAATTATCGATTAGTCACTATCGTTTAGTAACTATCGTTTAATAACTATCGTTTAATAACTATCGTTTAGTAACTATCGATTAGTAACTATCGTTTAGTAACTAAAACTATCGTTTAGTAACTAAATCTATCGTTTAGTAATTAAATTGACTATCGATAATACTATCGATATATCGAAAGTTTACTGATAGCACTATCGAACAATCGATAGTTGAAATTACCGATAGTTTTTCATCTCTAAGTATTCATATTTATGACACCGCCAGTAATGGGAGAAAGGCGTGATGATATATTTATTTTACAATTTAGATTTGGCTAATAATGTAGAAATTCACTCAATTATATCAAATATGAAAATTTATTAGATTTATAAATTCACTCAATTAAATCAAATATGAAAATTCATTAGATTCCTAATGATGATTTGCTTTGAAAAACAGGATAAACAAGTTTTTGGTCGAGATATAGATTTTCCTCAACTACGAGATACTCGTATACAGCAAACATTCGATACCGTGAACAAAATAAAACAATACGTGTTCACATTAGCGATTTATTCACGATATAGGAAAGTACTCTTAAAAAGTACTCAATAATAATTACTATATTCTTTCAATTGTTATTTGTGTATTAAGAGCGTAAAGTGATTCTTTGTTACTCGAACACGGTAATAGCAGCAATGGTGTAAGAGGAACAAAGACACTTTACGCTCGTGATACACACAAAATTTTTTCTACGATTGCATCTTAAAATTATTAAAAAAACGTATACGTACTGAAAATAAATTCGTTCTGTTAACTGTCAATATGACAAGTTTCTGTTTTGTTTGTATCCCTGCTAACTATTGAAATAAGCGCGCATTTAATATATTTTTCGCGCGTTGCCATTACCAAAACTAACTATAGTAGTAGCGAATATAATCTGAAATTCGACACAAGAAATTTTCCATTCATGTGGGGTGAAGTATTTTTTATTGTTACTGTGAACAAAATATAATTCAATCGAAGATTTAAAATTTTAAACAAAGTTTAAATAATTTTCAAAATATGTATATAATTTGAATTTTTTATCCAATAAGTTGAAGTAACATTGGATAATTAGCATACTCGAGATCTATATTTTGATATTTTCAGAATGTTTTGCTAAAATAGTTCTCCATTGTAAAAGCATATATTTATAGTCCACAAACTTATTAACAAGTTACTGGACAACTTAAGTTCGCCACATGTCGCGATTGGCGAACGGCTGCTCATCCCAGGGGCGAATCCAGGGGAGGGGTCACGGGGGTCATGACCCCCCCCCCCCTAAGCATGGACTTTTTTTTTAATGTTGGCCCTAATATTTAATTGGTCCTAATACATAATAATGATGTCATTATTTACAATAACTCAATTTGTTACACAAATTAAATAGAAAATATTATCTAAGAACTTTTATTCTAATAAATAGCCAAAAACCAATATTTTGTGGGGATATTATTTCGACCCGCAGATGGGAGAGGTATTCTATTTAAGACCTAGTCAAGTATGTGACTACCGACATTTGCAACTTCTAATTCAATAATTTTTGTATTCTATCGAAGAACCGTTTAGATATTGAAACTTTATGATTTAAAAAGTGTTTGCGGTCTTAGGGAAAATTTTTGAGGTGAAAAAAAAAAACTTTTCCTCACCACGTTTATAATTATTTATAGAAAAGTAATTTTGCTTAAAGCTACACATTAATTATTTAAAGCAGGAATATAATATGAGCAAATACAAATGTTTTTTTATATTTAGAAGCTGGGCAGTTACCCCCCCCCCACCCGACAAAATTCACTGCATGAGCCCCCCTTAATTCGAAGTCTGGATCCGCCCAGGCTCATTCCTGGTCTAAACATTTGTCAACAATTTAGAAAAATTGAATTTTGTTCTTATCTAAGTGTCAGCAAATGAGAAGTTTTTAGTCATTTCTGGAAAACTAAGACACTTGAATATATTCGGCTTTGTAACGTGATAGATTTATTTTAATCCTTGCATTCATTTGACTTCAGAATCAATTACAAATTTCTATATTAAGTACATAACATACATCACAACCTCATAAGTAAATAATTAAGAATATCTTTGTAAATCACTCATATTTACGGCATAAAGTATTTAAAGAAATATTAAGATTGATTATGACTGACTAGTAGTTTAGTAATATTATATATCGCTATTAAACGTTCCTAATTTATGTTAAAAACAATAAAACAGAAATGAAATAATTTACCACTTTAATTCAAGCATTTTTCTTTAACATAATTTAAAAATGTATGACACTTCAAGAATTAAGCAGTATATATAAATAGACACGCTAAACTTTAATAAGATTATAAATTTCCGTAAAATAAAAATATAAACAACTATATTGAAAAGTTATTTATTTATTTGAATAACTTGAATGCCGTACAGAGCTCATCGAAAGGTTATAATTTAAATACTCAAATAATTGTTAAATTATAAAAATATTTGTATATCATGTTAACGAAAGTACATTACTGTAATTTGTATTATATACCAAAGAACGAAAGTACCTTATTTATTATTTATAAGTAAACCCAAAAGCATAATAATTCATTGCAATGAACAGAATTCTTTTCAAGCAATTATTTTAATAATACATCTACTGGAATAATGAGAAATCCAACAAAAGGAAATTGCAACCTTTCAACCAAAGAAATTATAAGGCTTATTGTGGTTTATCAAAAATATTTTAAATATTTTACATTGAAAAGTCCTTGAATTCATATTCCATAAACATATGTTTTACAGCATTTCTTGCATTTAACAATACAATAATAACACATATTCGCCTATATTTACCTCTGATTGTGCGTTCCCCCAAGCATTCCAGATGTCTAGAATTGCGGCGGAATTGTCCAAAGGCTGCTCTACCCCTCGCCATCTTTCGGTTATGTGGTATTGGTGAGTTTCTCCAACAGATTTTCCCTGAAATCATACAGATTGGTACTTTCACAAGACTGAAAGAAGTTTCACTGTAAACTATAATTTTGACATATTTAATTAGTATTTTTTAAAGTAAATTTCACCGGAGTTTATAGGTCCCAAATTCAAATCCTGCCGATATCCCAATGTTTCTGTTTTTAATTTGATTTATAATTTTTACACTATTTGAGAGTATAAAGACAATCGGTTTTTTTTTTACATTGCGGTACTACTTATATCAATGTGGCCAGAAATATCTATCAAAATTGTTCTTGACATATTTCAATTAATATAATTTATAACTAATAGTTGTATTTCATTTGCCACTTCGCTCATATAAATTAGTACAGTTAAATCAAGTCACATGATTAACTATACCGAATTTGTGCATCTATCAACATGGATTAATTCAAGTTGAATCTTTATTATTAAATCTTGATACTGAGATCTGGCAGAAAAATTAGCGAAGTAAATCAATCAAATTAATATATGATTTGAAAGAGCGGCAAAATAAGCTAAATTTTATTTTTGTAAAAAAGTGCTTAAAAAAGCATAAGATTTTGCCAATTACGTTCAACAATAACAGTTAGATAAAAGCAGGCATAAATAGTCAAATCTTTGAAGAATTAAATAATAAATAAAAAGTGTATTAAACATATTTTTATAATCGACCGAAATAATAAGTAAAAATTTAATTAATCAAAAAAATATTAAAATATCATAAACTTATTCTTGATTCAATGAGTTGACAAGTAAATATTGTTCGAAGGCCCGGTTCAATAAAGCAATGTTATCTATATAGTAAGCATGTTAAAAATTATCAATATTCAAGATGGCTGACAACACATTTTACACATTTTCTGATTGTGAACGAAACTTTTATTTGCATTTGGCACACATCGTTTCTTAAAAAAAATTGTTTGATTACAGATTTGGCCATATAAACGTTAAAGTTATTTTTCTACGACCACTTAGAGATCTGCTTATTGTATGTTTGTTGTTGCTATTTTCGGTTACCATAGGAAAAGTTTCAGAACTGTGCAGGAATGAACATTCTCGCACAGTTCTGCCAAAAATGATAAATTAAAACTCGTATGAAATGTGTAGCATTCCATGCTTATTGTACAATATACTATTGATTTATATTTCAAAGTAATATGTACTCGTGAATAGCAATAAATTGAAACTTTTATTTTAGGTCTATGTAAACATACCTATCATATCAATACATTTGAATTCATTGGATGCAGTTTCTTTTTGATATTTACACTATTGTTTTAAAATTAATAGGACTTATCTAGCGTTGAATGAAAATTTTACTATTGTGTTTCTTGCATAACACAAAAAATAGGTATGTTCAATGAAAAAATAAAAATTAATTTCATAATTTTTTATCAAGATTTGTTTAACTAGTACTAAACAAATTTTCTTATGAATTAAAAAAGGTATGCTTGACACCGATGAAAAAATTATATTAATTATGTATTGTAAATATTCTTATTTCAAACTACTGATGTAAATAATTTAAAAAAAAGCTAATTAAAAATTTTCGTTCATAAAATAAACCATGGTAGGTAAACTATTATATTTTAGTCTAATTTAACCGAAGTCCTCGTACTTCTTACAGTTCTTAAAAACCCAGTGGTGATCCTCGTATACAAGACAACTAACACCAATAGGTATAATATGGGCCAGTCCTGTGTTTAGTTTGTATTACCTTGGCGGCCTCGTCTTGCAACAGCACATCAATAAGATCTGCACACGTGGTGCTGCGATCAACGCCGGACACCCAACGCTGCTCGCCGCGTATCCACACCGGCAGCTCGTCTCCGCTGGTTCCGCTGTCAGCGCAACTGTCTGTATCACTCTGTGCACTAGCCTCCACTGCCTCTGCTGCCCGAGGCGTCTCTAGCCGCAGCATTGCCCTATCTGAAATAGAAACAAGACATTGATATTATGATATTTTCAAAAACAATAAAAGCTTATTTTTTATTCTTAGGTTCGAAACCGGTAGAAAAATTGTACAAATCAAACACCATTTTGACTTTTGACTATCAGTTGAATTTTTATAAAGAAAGAGCATTTTTTGTCTTTCTTGAAGTAAGAAATGGACGTATGTGAAACCATATTTAAGTGAAAATTTAAATTAAGAATATGTTTGCAAAGCCCGCTATTTAAAGTTGACAATTACGCTCTCATTCGTCATCGTAAAGTCGACGTTTTCTATAGAACAATCGAAAAATATCGTCTCAATAGTTACCAGGGATACAAACAAAACAGAAACTTGTCATATTGACAGTTGACAGAACGAATTTATTGTCAGTACATATATGTTTTTCAATAATTTTAAAATGCAGTCGTAGAAAAAAATATAACTATTTTATGTTCAAACACACCATTTTCTGCTTGTAACAAAATCACTCGTAAGTAACATAGGTAAAATTTACCGTGCAGTTTGCTCTCATATTGTGTATTACTAGGTAAAAAATGTGCAAAAGCAAAATTTATCGATAAATTCAGGAGGTCTTGTGCTATTAATTGTGATAATATACAAAATGACCCTCGTAAAAACGTAAATATACATAAATGTTAATATGTTAACGTAACAACCTCAAAAAGGTATATTTTTTTGAATAATTTAAGGTTAAATATTTGTGGTTCGTTCATAATTATAACTTGTTTAAATTCATTCATAATGCAGCCAAATTGCTGAAGTACTACAGTACAAGAAGTACTCATTGAGTAAACTCTTAACAATTCCATTAAATGTCATGTATATTAACATCACTTATGTCAAACAATACGTAATTAACTTTAATTTAAACGAAGACCACAAATATTAGCCAAGGGCGATACGAGTTTCGCTTTTAATAACAATTTCTCTGTGGCATTTCGCAATTAAAACTGAAATTGTTGTTGCTGTTGCGTGTTATCCGTCAACTTTGTTTTATTTCGCTTTTAATAAGACGTTCTTATTATTTATTTTTAGTTATTTGTTCATTAATGAACAGGAAATATAAAAAAAATATAATTTATATAGACAAAAAATTTAATAAATATATCATCACGCCTTCTAGCCATTACTAGGTGTGGCACTCTGTCGTAGCAGATCTAGGTAAGTGATATATTTCTTCGCGTGAAGTGCGGTTACCAGCCGTCAAATTATGGCCGACAAAGATGATATTGGAGAGAAAGTCATAGGAGTAGTTTTAATTTTGTTTTTGGAAATCGAATCCGGGTTCTCAAATCCGCAGGCCGATTCTTACCACTGGGCCAACTATAAAATATGGTTTTCAACATATTTAGTTTATTTCTCATGAATTAAGTTAACTTACATAAATCATATCTCTTGTAATATACGAAATTTTAAATCCGTGTATTAATTTATTGTTATAGTTTATCTATTAAAATAGATATGTTTTTTTTTTTGAGAACTCGGGTTCGATTCCCACAGCCGGCAAACAATTTTCATCAAATTAAACCTACTTCTGTGGTTTCCCCTCCACTAAAACAACTTTGGGGGCCGTGATTTTATGGCTGGTAACCGCACTTCACGGAAAGAAATATATCACTTACTGAAATCTGCTACTTCACGGAAAGAAATATTCAGTAATGGGTAAAAGGCGTGATGATATATTTATTCATTTGTTTTTATTTATAAAATTACCTATATTGAAAACTTGAACCATGGTGCTCAAAGTTTAATTTTATTCACTTAATTTGTCAAAGTACAAAGTCGAATCTAAATGTATAACATAACAAGAAACGTGTCTATTTGGAATTTTTTAGCAAATTATGTATATGTTTGTTAAACAAAAGTTATCACATGCAGTTTTCCGTTCAACTGTTATGTAACTGTCTAATTATTTCTTGTTGCTATTAACTTAACAGACGGTTATTAAACCAGACCTTAGTAATTTAGGAACGTTTTTCAACAAATAAAGTTAATCATCTGCTAGTAAATAAATAAATAAAATAAAAAATACTCTCACTCCTTTTACCCATTACTGGATGTGGCACTCTGTCGTTACAGATTTTGATATATTCATGCGTGTGAAGTGCGGTAGTAGCCGTCAAATTATAGCCCCCAAAGATGTTATTGGAGGTGAAGCCAGACGAGTAATATTTAATGTAGTGAAAATGCGATGGGTATTTACTAGTAAATCTTCCTTTAACCCTATTTATTTCCACCTTTTATGTAAATGACCCATTGTAGGTATTTATGGTAACTAAGTATTTAAATAATTACAACGCATAGCCCTATAAAATTTTACAAGCTCATAAAAGAGACCTGTAAAATTTTACAATGCTCATTAAAAAAAACTAATATAAACTAATCAAAAGTGATTATTTGCAGTATATGCAATTTTTTATAAATTATCTTAAACTGCAATCATCTTCGAAGTCTTCAACGGGTATTAAATCCATTATTTCAAATTATTTATTTCTAAAATTCATGAAACTGTTGACACTGACAGTAGTTGTTTTTTCATCACAACGATCACAACACCATGACAACATCTAGTTATAAATTATCCTACAGCCAACAATCTTTGATTACAGAATGTAATGTATCTTTTTATAAAACTATTAAAGTAAATTAATAAAAAAGGTGAAAATAAAACTTTGCACGCGGCACACTTGCAATTAATCTTTACTGGGTTCAATGGAAACTTTCCAGCTCGTCGGTAAAAATTAATTTACTGCTCTGACAATGTAAATAACTATTACCTTATTAGCAATTACTTTCTGTATCCACTTAATAGCACTCATACTAATTCTGATTCACCTTCAGTAAAATCAAAAGAAGTTCGATTTGATTCTGCTAAACTTGAAACAAATCATACAAAACTTAAAGGTAATGATAAAACAATTATACAAATAAATTTTTGATATTGTATAAATTCTATTAATCTAAAACTTTTAATTATAAATATAATGCTAATCTAACTTCATAAGAAATAGTTTGAGCTACTGCTGGAAGACCTCCTAATAAAGAAAAGTATAAATTGAATAATAGTAAGTTAAATTCAGTAGATGAAGCATTTTCCACTTCATTCCAAAATGACGCCATAATAATAAAATTCAAATCATAATTCGATTTAGAATGAATGACATTCAGTATGTCCAGTGCGTGGGTACTTACGTATGACACACATGCACTAGCCTACGTTAACGCTACGGCTACGCTACGCTAGCTTGCGTTGTGTTCTTGCGTTACGTCGCCGGTTGATGGGAACGCGCGCGCAGACGCCGGTCACGTAACGTCTCACCGGAAACACGTCGGCAAACCTCTGTCTCTCCTTGTCTCACCCACTGTCTTCGTCACTACGTGATTCGTTCTCTGTGGTCCATATCAGGCTGATTGATTTTCGAATAAATGTGGTTCAGGTTGAAAAGAAAAAGGTAATTTTGTTTGGGCTTAAGGCAGTAACATGGTTTTTGTTTATTTTCACAAATTGGACAATCTCAAATGACAATATGTTTAGGACATATACGAACCTGATTTATTTACCTCATATTCATTTCTGTTTTTTTATATATTAAATCTGATAAAAATATGAAATTCAAATATAGTATAAGTACCTACACTTTATTTTATATAAGGTGACATCAATTACAAAATAATAAATAAAAAAATAATATAAGTTTGAACCGCTCTATCTCTCAAACTAAGAGATAATGGAATACGAATTTAAAATGTAAAATCCTTTTAGTCTTTCTGATATGTATGCAAACATAAATCCAATTAATAATCCATCTCGCGCAGATCATCATTCATCAGGCGCGTAACCAAGGGAGAGGATATGAGGTTGAACCTACTCCCAGTCCCATCAATTTAAATAAATAAATATATCATTACGCCTTTTACCCTTTACTAGGTGTGGCACTTCCCGTAGCATATCTCGGTAAATTATATATTTTTTCGCGTGAAGTGCGGCTACCAGCCGTCAAATCACGGCCCCTAAAGATGATAGTGGAAGGGGAGCATAACATATACACATACCGCAATATATAACATTGAATCACCAAGGGGGGGAGGAGCATGGTGGCCATGCCATCCCTCGGATAAGTTTGTTTAGTTGAGATTTTGTTTAATTTGTTTCATTCGAATTAGGAATAAATAGAAGTCACATGTCTGAAGATCGTCTTGTAGGACTTGCTTTGATGTATTTGCGTCAGGACATTTCATTACAGCCTGAAGTCATATTAGAAAAGATTCGCTAGGTCAAAAAACAGACGTTGTAATATAGTCATTTAACTTCCGATTGTATAGCGACAGAAGATACAGTGGTTTAGAAATATATGTATATCCTGAACCTAAAAATCTAAATGTCTAAAACTGTTTTTCTTGTTTATCGAAAAAAAATTAGGTGCGAAAAAAGGGTAATTGGCCCCCATTATACGATATCTGGATTCGCCCCTAACTTACCCTTACTCCTTTAACAACGAATTAATAAAGATAAGAAAGGAAGGAGGCGTTGTCCTACGGTTGTGTTTGAAAGTAAATTCCACACAATTGTAGAAAGAATTAAAAATGAATTAAAACGATAAGAAAGCAAGGGAGTGTCGGCGATGCTTGTTTTTGAAAGCGAATTCCATACAATTGCAGTTAGATATTACGACTATGTAAGAATAGTAAATGAATCAAAAGATAAGATAATAATTTATATTATTTTTTATTTCGAATGTACCATTTTTATTCCCGCTATTCTTTCATGAGCGAAGTTGCTACTATTGCTAACTATTTTGACTGAAGAAATAGAGGGACGGTTAAAAGGACAAAGTATCAATAAATTTAACGATGTAAAATTGATAACAATTGAATATCAATTGAGTAACAAAAAAAAATTAATGGAATGCCATATTGCAAATAATACCATCTGATAGCTTTTCTATGCTTAACAAGTCCATTATCATCATGTAGCTACGGTTAATATTAACCGAGATATTTAGAGTTAATGTCTTCACAAAGACGAATGGTATTTTTAATTTAGTAAATAAAGGATGATATATTAGTTATAACTTCCAACATTTTTTTTACTGCACTAAATTATTTTCAGTAAAACTTAGTAATGGTGGGTTCGTTATGGTACATACTTTGTTCAAGGGTGTATCATAATCTCTAAAGAGATTGAGCGATTATTGTTTCAAAATTCTATCCCATTTTATATATTATAAGAAATTAAGATACGGGTTCATCACTTAACAATCATACCTATATAATTAACATTTTGAACACTTCAAAAATTAGTATTTAAAATATACATAGAGCTAAAATTCAAAAAGCCTTTTACTTTTTCTATCACTGTGTGGTCTAAATTAGATTGATTGATTTTATTCTGTAATAAATATGATCCATGATGTAAGGAATTATGAGTTTTATTTGGATTAATTTTATTTTATATTTGAAAGTTGGTTTAAGATGAATGACCGATTTTTCAAATAAGAAGACTTTTATATTTTTATCTTGTTAAAGACTAATATGTCTTTAGTTTTATTTTAACTCTGAACAACATTTTTTTTATTAGCTTGTATGACAGATTTTATCTTGACACGAAATAACTATTGTTTTAATATACCTCATTATAATTAAAATGACATTTGGGATTAAGTAAATAAAGTTATTTGAGTTTTTTGTATTTTTCTTTGTGTACCCTCCCTTTTCAAACTTATTTACTTACCCTACTATTATTTGAACATTAAGACGGAAGACAATTAATCTATTTAAAAAGAGAAGTTAAAAAATAGTTCTTAATACAGTATCTGACTATTACTCATACTCAAAAGTATATATACGAACAAAGATTATATTTCATAAATTTATTGTTTTTTCTAATGTACTGAAATTTTAATAAATGATTATTATTGTATATTTCACAATATTGCACTTTATATCATACATATGAAATGTTTTACACTGTTATTATATTACTATTACTATATTAATATGTATCTTCAAATGAAATTTATATAATAAATACATACAATTTTTATTGTTCATTCTTAATTAGGAAACAACATAACTTTTCTTTTAAATGTTTTTCCCCATCAGTTGATTTATTAATGACGTTTTATACTTTATAAATTTCAATCATAACTTATTTAAAAAATTGTTTGTTTTTTAATCTCTATATCACAAGTATTTTTGATAATCAAAATG
Source organism: Pterostichus niger (assembly GCA_947425015.1). Lineage (NCBI taxonomy): Eukaryota > Metazoa > Arthropoda > Insecta > Coleoptera > Carabidae > Pterostichus > Pterostichus niger. The sequence continues at coordinate 21,046,567 of OX380334.1, read as the reverse complement.
GATATTAATTTCAAAATGAAATAATTTGCGTATTTACGTTTATTACCAAAATATCAAATATGAACCATATACTCATTCATGTAACATAATAAGAATGTTTTTGTTTCTACTTCAATTTTATAATTTATGAGTATATCACCGGCAAAATAAAATAAAATTTTAAACATTGATTAAATAATTAAAAGCAAATCGAATATTTGACAGTAACTTTAATTATTCCATATGACATGTAAGTTCGTATTTATTTATTTAATTAAACTAAGTTAAAAATTTATCTTTTGATAGAGTAGCAGTCCATAAAACAAAGTGAAATATTGAAATAAAATTTCATTTGAAGATTAAAATCAAAAGTGGACTCAACTATTATTAGATGAACATGTAATAACAAACGATCCATTTCTTCCGAATATAAACGCAAATAAAATAATTTTTGAAGTAACATATGTTACAATGATAAATTGGTGAAAAGATCTAAGAAAATGTTATGGTGGTATTTACACGGTTATAAATTTACAGGTTTTTCTTGTCAAATTTCTACAACATCAGTAGTTCACAATCATCATATTTTCGACATATTTGTATATATAACAAACATGCTTCCATTTATTATGTTGGTAGAAATGTTTCGCGTTTATATTTTCATCATATTTCATTGTTGATATAGATTTTTATTTTCTTTAGTCCACTTTATTATCAAGTATGAAATCGTATTGTTCAATGCGAAACAAGAGATTTTGTTTTTAATTCCATCCAACCTTTTAATGAAACCAAAAGCCATAATACCAAATTAAATATTTGTGAATTCAAAAATTAAACGTGACTGTATAATTTATATTCATAATTAATTTCACATGGGGTAGGTGGCTCAGTGGTATCGAGTCGGCCTGTGTGTCTGAGAACCCGGGTTCGATTTCCACAACCGACAATCAATTTTTACCAAATTAAATCTACCCTTGTAGCTTCCCCTCCACTAACGTCTTTGGGAGCCGTGATTTGACGGCTATAACTGCATTTCACTCAAAAAAATATATCACCTACCGATATCTGCTACGGCGGAGTGCCACACCCAGTCATGGATAAGAGGCGTGATGATATATTTATTTATTTTATATTAATTTAACAAATTCCAAAAGTACAGAAGCTAAATAAATTGCAACTTATCAATAATTTCGACCTCACCCGAAGTAAAAATCTATTTTGCTTGTTGGAGGCCTATAATATTCACAATTCACATGCCTTTCATAGAATCCATTACAAAAGCGACAAAATTATTTATCCAACTACGTGTGCTTATATAATTCCATTCGGAGAATCAAACGTTTAACATGCAGGAGACACTACAATCGAAGGCGGCTACGAAAAAACTCGAGAGATACGTCATCCGTCGATGGGTGTGCAGAAAAGAAATTGTTACGCGTACTTCTAAAATTGGGTGGACGCCTTATGATACATTTTAATAAGATAACGTCAAAAGTGACGCCTAAATATTTTATTGAAAATATGACACCAAAATAACGTAGATATTTAAGAAATGTTACAATATATATTAAAATTACATTTTTTGTTACTATTCATGCACAAATATTTCATAGACTCAGAGGGATAGAATCCAAATACAGTGTGCTGAAAAATTCGTTAAAACAGCGTTTCTGAACCTTTTTGTTTCCGTGTCCCACTTAAATAAATACAAAAATTCACGTTGACCCGGAACTACTGTATTTAATAATATATTATGTAAGTTTTATAAACGTCTTTTTACTTACAAGTTTCATTCTCATCCTGACACACGATACTCGTTTCGACCACATTAACACTTCCTACATACGAACTCTTTCAACCAAAATCGATCATCACATAACAAACCTTCATCATTCGCTCCTGTACACCTGTTTCGTAAATCTTCACTTATACCCAGACCTTCTAAAACTAATATGAGATACATACTTTCTTAAAAACCGTAGCCTTGTTGAGATGACTATGCCGAGCTTGCAGAATACTCATAATTAGAACAATATATTTTCTTTTAATAGAAATTAACTTTGTTACATTATACTACACGGACCACCAACTATGTGTATGCTATATAAATACGGCTATTGCACTAATTAAATACTATTATAATTTTAAAAAATAAAAAATTTAAAATTTACACTTGGCTAAGTCTCACAAAATTCAGCCTCCAAGTCACCTTATGAGGGCATCGTTAGAGGCTGGCCAGCACAGTTCAGTTAGTAACCATAGACACGTTTCGCTCTTATTAGAGCTCATCAGTATGGTATAACTCACTTCTTCACCTAGAACAAAATTCACGTGAAGAAGTTGGTGACGAAGAACTGTGCCAGCAGAGAATAAGATCTCTAACAAACAGGTAAGATGACATGAGAAGTTCTGTCGAACCTGTAATGCCATCTATCGGTAGATAGATTTTTATTAAACCTAGTTTCACCAAGTGTTGGATGACAATTAATTTTGTCTTTGTTACTATTATAATTAATTGTCAGTGACCTGCAGTGACCCTTTCTATAAGTCATGCAAATTATTAAAATTAATTAAGCAGCAAGTATAGTTTTTTCTATAACTTTAGTCGTTTCGATTTTCATAAATTGTTTGTTAATATCTTCAACAGGGGTGTCCAGACCTCTAAGAAAACCCTCCTGTCCGCGCTCTCTTGGTAATCGAAATTGAGAATTTTAAACGTTTACTAAAGATCAGAATTATTTGAATTTAAATATAGCATTAACCGAATTTTTTCTTAAAAAATTTACAAAAATATTAGATACTTAATAGATTGTGACTTTTTAGTTAAGATATTAAAATCATTGTACTGACAAGTCCTTATGGAAAACGTGTGCAACTATATGTACATATACCGGGAATTTTTTTAATCAGTAAACATAGGGATATGTCATTACCATAGTTACAGTTAAAAAGTTTGACAGCAATGCATTAGAGCGCTTATTTTAAATGTTATTTTCCCTATGTTTACTTTTAAAATAAACGCTCTAATGCATTGCTGTCAAACTTTTTAACTGTAACTATGGTAATGGCATATCCCTATGTTTACTGATAAAAAAAACTCCCGGTATTAGAAATTTCGTATTATCCTGTAAAAATAACAATGAAAATGATGAGCCATATAAAATTTGAAATTAATGTACAATTTGATAATTTATAAAAACAATTCCCATTATATGCCTATAACGGTTACACTTATCGTGGTGCGCCAGTGCGCGCATCTTGAACAAACTAACAATGGCTAATTTTTATTTTTATGGTCATTATTTTAACAGTTTTCTACAACTGTTCTTCTTCAATTTAAGTTTGATATAAATTTATTCCGGAATAATTTAAACAAAAAGTACTCGTTCAATGAAACCTTTAAAGTTGTCATTAAAAATTCTTTATCTAATAATACATAAAAAGACGAAATTCATTATTAACTAAATTTGTTTTCTTACAGAAGCAATCAGGATTGGTGTATCCAGAAGTTAAATCGGAAAGAATTTCAGTCAAAAGATAGGTACATAATTCAATGAAGAAATATACTTAGAAGGGGGCTTCTGGTTTAATTCTGTATATATTTAAATTCAAAAACTAGACGTTTCGGTACGTTAAACAAATACCTTCATCAGGACAGAAATAAAAATAAAATAACACATAAATGACAGAAATAAAAATAAACAAATGACATATAAATAAAAATGACAAGTAAAAAGACAAAAATATGTAATTTAAAAATTATAAATTGTGGATCAATGGAAGCCAAGCCTTATTTAATTCCAAACAATCACAATTATTAATATTATTTTCCTCCTTACAAATTTCAATGGCTTCTCTTATAAGTCTTCCGGTGAAACTTGTAGGTCTCGCTAAAATTTTGGTTTCTTCAAAGTTAATTTTATGTAGAAATTCTAATGCATGATGAGCAATTGAAGATTTATTTTGATAATTTAGACGAATGGCTCTCTTGTGTTCTAATAATCTTGTATGAACAGTTCTACCTGTTTGACCAATGTATGCTCTGTCACATTCGCATGGAGTTTTGTAAATACCAGACGAATGTAACGGGATTATATCTTTAACAGAATTCAGTAAATTTTTTAATTTCATATGCGGATAAAAAGAAACTTTAATATTTTTCTTAGTGTGAATTCTTCCTATTTTTTAATTTAAATATATACAGAATTAAACCAGAAGCCCCCTTTTATTTATATATATGAATTCTGAAAGATTTTTCCCTATGTTAAGAAATATACTGTTTTTGTAAGTTATCTTAATATAAAACTTACTGAACAAAGAGTAATATTTCAACTTGAATGTACTTCAATGTGTGTATACTTATAAAACGGTATTATGAAAACTTAATGACAATTTTACGATAATTTACTGCGAAATAATCAGACAAAAATGACTTGCACAAAAGAGATAAATATGTATCTGCAGAAAGCAACACATCCTGCATGAAGTATTTACTGAAAGACGTTTGTTATAATTAAACTATATACACAATTAATTAACGCTGTTTAATTAAATCTTTCATTAATATTACATTATAGCAGCAAGACTAATAATGCACGAAATGGAATTTCTTACAGCATATAAAAAAGAAGAAATAAGTCTAAGAATTACTGAATGATAGAAAGAAGTATATTTTTTTATTTGGTAAAAACAAGTAAACAAGTTTGAAATATAATTAGTGCATAGTTATATTAGGACAGGTTTTTCACATTGCAATTAGGGCTATATGAGAGGAAATGCTCAAATGTTATTATCGTGAGGTGAGGTGAGTACTTTCAAATAATATAGTTGTTATAATTTTATCACTAACGAACACCTTAGGCACATATTTTTTCATATTAATATTAAAATTGTATTTTTCTACTACCATACTTTACTTATTAAATATGTATTATGTGTACTTTAATGACACTCATTAAGATAAGGCACAGATTTTCATTAGAGTATATATTTTCATTATAACACGAAGAAATTACTCATACGGATTACGACACTTCCTTGCGACTTGTACAGGGGCCTAACTATAAATTGGTGGGCACAGTATATAACGTAATGAATTAAATTTAAAAAAAAACATAAATTTGAAAAGAAATATATTTTGAGAAATAATAAATATAAATTGATTCATAAACAAAAATTTAACATAAATATATTAAAGAAAAATCTGATGTGGACACCACATGACTTCCTTGTACGCGTATTAAACTATAGATATTTGACGTAATTTGACATTTTTTATTTTTTGTTCTAATCCATAGCAAACTTAATTACGAATAATAACAAATATATAATTTTTAAATTTATATATCTCGCTTATACAAAAGGGTAATTTAATAATTCTTAATGTGCTAGACGCTGAATTTAATTCTCTAAAACTTTTATTTGCAGCATTTATTACTAAAATCAAAATAATACCATTTAAAAACAAAACTGTTAGCAGGTTCATGTAATGTATCACTTCCGGTTAGTCCATTTTAACCAAAACCTATTACGTTATTTCCATTGCTATAATAGTCTTATACATCAAATTTGAAAAGTTTTGGATTATATTTTAATATAGTTTTTCATTAAAATCTATTATATGCTTCAAGTCAAGAGAGGTGCACAACTAGATGTTATAACAGTCCTAAATACAAAATTTCAACTTTCTACAGTTTACCGTTTTTTGAATTCTGCGAGATACTATTTCTACTTGTTCTTTCTACATTTTTGGACTTACATCTGAATTAAAAACGACTTGTATTTAATTTTATTTGTTATTTGTTTAACTGTAATTTTTATTAAGAACGTAGAGCCATCCTTAGGCCAAAAACTAAGACGTATTGTATCGCTTTGCATCCCCTAGTTATGCCACTGGACTCGTATCGTAAACTTCATACTCATGTATTACTAGCTACTATTATAAACTTGTAGCATAATACACTATTTAGCAAATAAGTGCTATATCTACTATCTATCTTAAACATAACAAATATGTGCCCATTTATTCTATTTATTTTTAATGTAAATGTTTCTTACATCAGAAATGATAGAAAAAAAATGTTTTTCTAGTGTAAAAACAACAATAGTATCTATAACTACTATTCAAAACATTTTATTTTTACTCTCAGTAATATTATTCAAGAATTAAAATTATTTGATAAAGATCACTAATTTAATGCATTTTTTGGGAAAATAGAAACACGTTAAACTAGATCTATAAAATGTCAATTTTAGCTTAATCTAACTAAAGTTATTGTTCTTACAGATCTCGAAATTACAATAATGAACTATCGATTTTTAAAATTTTCCAGATTTAGGCTGCATCTGTGTTCCCTTTTTTACTTCCTTGTACGAAGTAAAGGAAGTATTGTATTCGCGAAAATGTTCGGTTCTCAGATTTCAACGGAAATAGGTATTTTGGCCCTCCCTGAATTCATTTTGACTAATTTCGTCCTGCCAACTGTACGTACGTACGTACGTATGGATCTCACAGAACTCAAAAACGGTAAACCGTAGAAAATTGAAATTTTATATTTAGGACTGTTATAACATCTAGTTGTGCACCTCCCTTTTTGGTCATTATACAACTACCGGAAGTGGTACTTTACTTGAAGCCTATAATAGATTTTAATGAAAAACTATATTCAAATATAATTTAAAACTTTCCAAATTTGGTATATAAGACTACTATATCAATGGAAATAACATAATAGATTTTGGTTGAAATAGACTAACCGGAAGTGGCTAACAGTTTTCCATGAAAAAAAATGATATTATTTTAATTTTAGTAATAAATGCTGCAAATAAAAGTTTTAGAGAATTAAATTCTGCGTCTAGCACATTAAGAATTTTTTAATTAGCTTTTTGCAAAAACGAGATATCTAAATTTAAATATTATATAATTTTAGATTTAAAAAAAAAATTAAGTTTGCTATGGATTAGAACAAAAAATAAAAGATTTAATGTCAAATATGTGCAATTAAAAAAATATCTATAGTTTAATACGCGTACAAGGAAGTCATGTGGTGTCCACATCAGATTTTTTACTTTGTTATTTGAATTTTAATATTATTATCTATTTCGCTTCGAATAACAATAAAAATGTGTCTTTATAGATCCAGTTTTGTCCAACAATATCTCGAATGAAGTGAGAAACTTAGTATTTAATTTATGTTTACAAACCAAAAATCTTAATAAATAGCAGTTTAAATTAGTTAAATTATGCGTCACTTCATTAAATATAACGAATTATTTATGCAAATTAATCTACTTTGCATAAATTGTAAACACTTATTATTTATATTGTTATTGACATAGGTCGGAAATTGCAAACAGGAGTTGATTTTTAATTGCATTGAGTTTCTACGCTGTCGACAGAAACATGCATTTTAATTATCTCATTCTTTTATAATCACATTGTAATATTCAGAGCGCGTAAAACATTTAGTCATTTTCCGCTCTGAAGCAAAAAAACTGCTTTGTTTTATAATCAGCGCGTGAATGTCCGTTTTATCTAGATACACACCGCGTGAACAATCAGATGCATCCTTCTTGCTTCTTGGCAATACTTCAACAATATTATTATTCTAAACGATTTGCAAAACAGCCATACTTAAAACAAAATAGTGTGGGAACGATATTGTATATGTACTAAATCACTGTATGTCAAATTTTATGTTAGAAATTAAATCACACAAACAATAATACCTTGAAAATTGCCACGTTAATTTCTCTGAATTCATATCATACTTACATTATTTTATTTACGTCTAATTTCTTGATAGTCTGTTGATATATTACATAAAATATAATATAGACTCTTAAAAACACATATAGTTGTAGAAAATACACTTCTGGTTGAAAGTTCTAGTTTAAATATTAACGTTTCGGTTCTTTAAATGTATACGTAACTTTCGTCAGCATGGCGTAATTAGAGCAAATTCAAAGGCAGGTTTTTGTGAATAACTTTTTATGAAAGGCGCCATAAAATTTTCAATACATACATAATAGATAATAGTTAAAAAGACGTTTTCAATAAATGGAATTAAATAATAACACAAACAATATATAGATAGGTGCGAACATAGGGATTAAACATGTAAAATTAGTTTTATGCAATTTCCTGTTTACCTGTATATTTTACGACAAAATCTGTCGGGGGGAAATTTGTTCAGAAGAAAATATGCATACAAAACTCAAATCAGTATATGATATAGTATCTGTCAGTTAACTTTGTTCTTGAAGTATTTAAACACCCTGTTAAATGAATATACCTATTACTTAATAAAAACTTATAGCAGATCTTGTTAAGCGATATATTCATACGCGTGAAGTATTAATGGTTGTAGATAAAAATATTTTGGAAAATTTGTCTTCTAAATATCCCTCAAGAAAGTGCAAACCAAACAACCGAAATCATATTATTTAACTCAAAGAAATAAAAACATTATAATGAATAAAATTTACTTTTATAGTAACCTGACTAAATGCAGGAACTCTTTAATAATTTATTTACTATTCTTGGGATTCTAAAGTTAAGCACATTATAATATATTATATAAACGTAAGTATACCCATTTTGTAAAGGTACTATTTATAACCTATTCGCTGGTTGGTAATAAATGTATGATGGAGGTTTGCTTCATTAAATTTATTACTACGTTCCATTTTAAAATATCAGAAGAACATGTAATGTATAACTGATTCAACATGTAAAATTTACACTATAAATTAATAATGAGAGAAAGTATGAATAATCTTACACTAATTATGATTTGTATTAATATGTTGTTCTACATCGGAGTACCTATAAAATAATACACAGGATGTATATTAACTATAGAATAATGTTACTATTAATTTAATTAATAGTAATTTGTATACCTAGACCACGAAAACAGTGTTTAACGTTCTTATCGAATAATAGTGATAGACGACATTCTAAATTCCAAACACATCATGAACGAACAAACCTGCAATAATTCTTTATTCATCCTAAATACTCAGTCGTTAAATAATGACCTCCAAAGATGTTAGTGGAGGAGGAGCAACAGGGGTAGATTTAATTTGATGAAAATTGTTTGTCGATCGAACCAGGGTTCTCAAGATCCACAAGCCGATTCTATACCACTGAGTCACTTACCCCATAACGATGTAACTATCAACAAAAGTAAATGAAATCATATGAATTGATCGGTAGTTGAATTTTTTATTTTTTTAATGAAGTGTACAATTTAACCATTTGATTATTGAAATTACCGTCTTTCATTGTTGTCATTTAATCTAACAATGGGACATTGATGTTGCAGATGTAAATATTTATATTTAACTTGAAAGTAAAGAAACTTGATTTATTTATTAGCATTAGCACAAGACAAAAAAGATTTGTATAATTCGGTTCATTCAATTGAACGGATTATTTTTTTCTTATCTGCTTTTTAAATACGAATCGAACGAATCTTCTAAAAGATACTTAAACCTGAGTGACCCTTTCAACTTTCATCGTTCATTGAAGTAAATAAATATAAATAAATACCCATTACTGGGTGTGGCACTCTACCTAAGCAGACCTCGGTAAGTGATATATTTCTTCGCGTGAAGTGCGGTTACCAGCCATCAAATCACGGCCCCCAAAGATGTTAGTGGAGGGAGAGTCACAGGGGTAGATTTAATTTGGTGAAAATTGTTTGTCGGCTGTGGGGAGCGAACCAGGATTCTCAAGATCCACAGGCCAACGCGATACCACTGAGCCACCTATCCCATTCAAATTGAACGGATCATTCACGAACGACACATCTATACTAGATATCGCATTCATAGACTACTGTACTAATTTTATTAAAACTACAAGTAGTAGTATGCACCACGAGGTATTACGACATTTTCATAATGCCCTTGGTACACAAGTAACTATAATTTCATAACAAATCTAGTATTGTATCATACGAAAATTAAAGAACAGTTTTGTACAAACATCCCGTATAACAGTTTTTAACAAATGATCTAAATAGGATTTACATATACGTATGTTCTCATGATTTTATCAGCCTCGTGTTAAATTTATCAAGAACTTTGATCTTTGTGTGATATTAAAGATTGCGTGTTGAGTGTACATTTGTTGCTCTGATATATCTTGCGCACATATCCGTAAAATACTAGAAATAGAGGTTAATGAAATACAAGAGTCGATTTAAAAATACTATAACATATTTCTGTACTGGTGAAAATAATAATCGTTCAATATGTAATTCCATCACGATTTTGATTTCATAATAACACCATTTATGTTTTCAATATAAATAATACGAAAAGAATTTTAAGAACTTGTCAAGTAAAATTTCTAAAATGCAATAAATATACTACTTTTTACTTATATCATATAGTAGATGAGAAATTATGTCACTTTTATAAAATATTCATAGTCTACATCCGTTCACATGGTAGCTTTTGTATTTTTTTTTGTATATTTGAGTTTTGTGATATTTGATACATCAATAACATTTAAATAAATGAATTAAACAGAGCAATGACTTCTTTATGTTATTATATTGACACATAAACGACTCACTAAATTAAATGTTCTTCCGTTATACAGTAATGTCTGTATTCCGTAACGAAAATAATAATTTACAAGATCCTCAAGTAGAATGAATACAAACCAAACGGTACATAATCGTTATAAAACTAGAAATAAACTAACATCGCAGTATTAACCTTTATCTAATATTCTACTTTAATGAACTATTTGACGTTCTTATATAATAAATAAAATAAATAAATATATCATCACGCCTTTTACCCATTACTGGATGTGGCACTCTGCCTAAGCAGATGTCGGTAAGTGATATATTTTTTCGCGTGAAGTGCGGTTACCAGCCGTCAAATCACGGCCCCCAAAGATATTAGTGGTGGGGGAGCCACAGGGGTAGTTTTAATTTGAAGAAAATTGTTTGTCGGCTGTAGGGATCAAACCAGGGTTCTCAAGATCCACAAGCCGACTCGATACCACTGAGCCACCTACCTCATATAATACTCGTATAATATAATAATATCTAAATTTCTAGATTTTAAATATTTGCGAGTTAATTTTAAACATTCTATTACGTAGATAGGCTAATTCTAAAATACATAACCTTCCTCCTCTATTATAGATAGATAAATTAATTGCAACTCTTATTTCTTATGATTACTGCACAGATTACTTGTGATTAAAATCATTTATTCTGTTATGTCTATTTCTCTTTCATGACTTTTGCTCTTCTATTCGCTAGTATTAAAATATCATATTTTAAATGTAAGGAATAGATTGCGCCCAATGAAATTATATCAGTAAAGGAATAGTTGGAAATTGAACAGCTGGAGTTAAATTAAACATTTAATGTATACTTTAATCAACTAAAATACGGTTGCCATGCATTTCAATTCGATTTTATGTCAATTTTTCTCTCTATTTTTTTATAAGCCATAGGCAACCTCCAATCTATGATATTTACATATTCTTTATATTTCAATTTTATTGCATGAATTTTTAAGTACAAGTATTCATTTAAAATACTAATTACATGTTAACTGGATTCAGTACAAATTTACTTTATACGAAAACAAATACAAGAAGAGAAATTTCATTTTTTAATATTCTTTGAGCGTAGAATTTAAAATTTACAAGTAAATAAATAAAAATATATCATCACGCCTTTTACCCATTACTGGGCGTGGCACTCTGCTTAAGTAGATCTCGGTAAGTGATATATTTTTTCCGTGTGAAATGCGGTTATCAGCCGTCAAATCACGCCATTAGTGAAGGGGGAGCCACAGGGATAGATTTTAAATTGGTGAAAATTGTTTGTCGGCTTTGGGAATCGAACTAGGGTTCTCAAGATCCACAGGCCGACTCGATACCACTGAGCCACCTACCCTATCTACAAGTGTAACTATTAAAGAAATTCATTACTAATTGAAAATAAGTTTTACAACTCATTTTAATATAATTAAACAAGTAGTTTAGTGCTGTATCTATTCATAAAACGACATTTCGATAGCACAGCGCAATCTTCGTAAGATTAATAACAAAGAATAAATGGATGAAATATATTAATTTATTATTTATCTTGATGAAAGTGCACGTTTAGTGCAACGAAACGTCGAATTAAATATATTTTTCAAGAACTTAAACCAAAAGTGTTTCTAATTTTTAATTGTCAAAACAGTTGCTTTAAAGGTCGTTTTACAGAATAAAACAATAATAATTGCTTAATTATAAAATTAATTACTGTTTCATAAAAACATAAGAAAAACAGTTCTTTTTTATTGCTTCAATATTATGAAAATGACTTTTTTAAAGGTACAAACAATAGACAATAATAATAATTACATAATAACAACATTTTATATTAGATATATAAAAACTGGTAATGTGTAATACTTAAATGACTTATGGCTTCCTCTAGTGGCGGATTAAGAATGATCGGGGCCCCTGGTGGTAAAATATGAGGTTCTAAATTAAAAAGAAAAATGAAAGCTAACAAGAAAGAAATTTGAATTAAACCTTGTTAAACATGTTAAATATATACAAAGTGAGTTTTTTTTGTATAACCATTAAAATCTCGTGAATCGTTAGATACAAATTTGATTAAATTACCAAAGGTAGTTCTATTTTAACAGATGATTTTGCTATTCCAAAATAGTGCACATGTGATTAGATAAAACTAAAAAATATAAAATTGACGATTTTCTTGAATAATTTTGATTAAAAAATAGTGGAAGATAAAGAAACAAACAGGCGTATCCAGTAGTGTATGTAATAGTATATTAAAGAGTTTTATAAGATGTTTTTTTCGCACGCGTCCAAGTTTAGAAAAGCGCCACAGGCTCGTTTTCTTAAGGATGAATGCGATAAAAGTCTTATACTATTTTTTCTATTTTGCGACTTTTATAAATTATAATTTTAAAAAATCTGCGATATATTAAACCGAGTCAATTTAGGGAAACTTGTATATGAAATGTTGTGGTTAGCAACTGTTTTTTGAGGTTATATTGAAATTTTGATATATTATCCACTACTACCAACCGTCTAAAACAAAATGATGTGTATCATACGAGGGTCGTTCAATAAGTCCTTAGAAAAAAGTAGAAAAAACACTTTTTTTGGGTAGATTTTTTTTTATTTTTCTACATAATCTCCTTTTAGCTCTATACACTTCTCTATTCGTTTTCCCAAATTTTTTAAGCCGTCCAAAAAGTAGGATTTCGGAAGCTCCTCAAAATAGGCTTCCGTTTGGGCGATGACCTCCTCATTGGACGTAAACCTTCGTCCGCCAAGCCATTTCTTTAAGTTTGGAAATAAGAAAAAGTCACTGGGGGCCAAATCTGGTGAATACGGTGGATGTTGCAATAATTGGAACTTTAATTCCATAATTTTGGCCATCGCAACTGCGCAGGTGTGCACACGTGCATTGTCTTGATGAAAAAGGACCTTTTTGCGTTTCAAATGAGGACGTTTTTCTTTTATTTCTTCGCTCAGCCGGTCCAATAACGACGCATAATACGCTCCTGTTATCGTTTTTCCCTTTTCCAAATAGTCGATGAAGATGATTCCGCGTGCATCCCAAAAGACCGTTGCCATAACCTTGCTAGCCGATTTCTCCGTCTTCGCCTTCTTCGGAGCCCGTTCGCCTTTAAAAATCCACTGTTTTGACTGTTCTTTTGTCTCTGGAGTGTAGTAATGTATCCAAGTCTCATCCACAGTTATGTATCGACGCAGAAAATCTTCAGGATTACAACGGAAAAGCGCCAAAACAGCCTCAGAGTCCACCACACGATTGCGTTTATTCTCCACTGTGAGCAACCGCGGCACCCATCTTGCCGAGATTTTTTTCACACCTAATTTTTCGTGCAAAATTAAAGCGACTGTGCCTTGTGATATGCCTGTAGCCTCAACTATTTCGCGCACTTTGATTCGTCGGTCACTTAAAACCATATCGTGGATTTGGTCAATCATTTCGGGGGTAGACACTTGTACAGGGCGTCCGGAACGATGTTCATCTTTTGTGGATGTACGGCCACGTTTAAACTCATTCACCCAATTGTAAACAGTTGCAAACACAGGAGCAGATGTGCCATCAACTTCATCCAACTCAGCTTTAATTTCTTTCGGCGTTAAGCCTTTTAAATACAGATGTTTAATCACCGCTCGAAACTCACTTTTATCCATTATTATAAACAATCAAAAGTTTTTTACTACAATTGACAACAACAATGAAACTACGTGACGGCTAAAGCTAAAACTCTAACAGTTGACTAGTTAGGAGTGCTGCTTACTGGAAAAAATTCATTTTTGATACTACGAGCACCATCTCTTGGATTTTCTAAGGACTTATTGAACGACCCTCGTAATTAACGCTCTTTCTATACGCAACTGGGTTTCATAATGACTTCCTTATGAATGCAAAATAGAAAAATATGTTTTTCTGCAGTAATCTTTTGAAATATAACACAAAGATTTTCTTTTAATCAATATTTAATAATATCCCCATTAAAATGCATTTTCACCTTATTTCAATAATGCGAACCCAATTGGTCTAAGACCAGGAATATAAAAATGAATGTAAAGTGCACCACAATAACATTTTCGACTCAAAAAAACCTACAATAATTACAATAGGAAGGGAAAGAATGGGTCTAAATGATCAGTAAAAATAATAATGAAAATATAATTTATTTTAAATCATTGCAAATAATAGTTTAATGATTATGATAGGACTATTCTATTATTTATATAATATTTTAGTAGGTTTGTAGGTTTCTCACATCAGCTGCAAGAAATTTTGGCCAAATATTAAATATTTTAGTTGGTATAGGTACCTACTGCAGAAATGATTGTTTTATTGTTTATTTAAAACAATAACGATAAATTTAACTAGAGTTATATTAGCTAGAATAGCATTAAAGCAAGAAGTGGTAAAACAGGTAGATTTACACAACTAATAAAATTATATCTGTAAAGCAATAATTCTTGTTAGGCATTGCGAGAAAGAGTGAAATTAAAATTCGGCATTTCCTTTTTTAGTATATAGAATACATTTAGCAACCATTTGCTGAAACAATAAACACTCACTAACTACGCCTTTTAAGCTTTCTTATACGCAGTCATATATTTCTCTGGGCCGCACCTGTTCGATTTCTTAGGTTTGAACTTTGAAGAAATTTATAATTCAACTATCGATTATCTTATTTTATTAATGCAATAAATATAAATTAAATAAATGTTAAACATAAAAATTTGTCATTCGGTTAATAATATTACTTTCCTCTCACAAGGTTATGTTTATTGCAAGTTTTTAAATTCTAATAACTTTTGTAAAACCTAGGATATATTATTTTGCTAAGAATTATTTAATTATAATGAAGAAGTATTTTTAATAAATAAATAACTAAAATAAATATATCATCACGCCTTTTACCCATTACTAAATGTGGCACTCTGCCATAAGCAGATCTCGGTAAGTGAAATATTTCTTCGGTTAAAGTGCGGTTACCAGCCGTAAAATCACGACCCCAAAAGATATTAGTGGAGAGGGAGCCACAGGGGTAGATTTAAATTGGTGAAAATTGTTTGTCGGCTGTGGGGATCGAACTAGGGTTCTCAAGAACCGCAGGCCGACTCGATACCACTGATATAAAAAATAATCATAGGTAAAAGTAAAAATGTAAAATCGACGATTATTTTTTTTAAATATTTCAAATTTAAAGGCGTACTTATCCAGTATTACCGGCAAGTTGTAAATCTTTCGATTATATATTGAATATTATGGGTTAAAATATTGATATCAATTTAGTGTTTTTTTTAATGATTAGTTGATTTTTATTTCAATAAATGTTACGTATCAAAGTAAATCATATTTTCCATTTTAATTGCAGTCACAAAAATTTTCTATAGAAGTTTTTCGCTCAACAATAAGTTTTTACGTAGAAAGGTAGCAGTTTCCAGAAATAATTTGTGTCATTTAAGCCTGTTTTAATGTAATACCCGACCCAAATAAGGTACTTTCCTTTCGAAAGTCAAAATAAAAACATACGGGCGCTTCATAATACTAGTTTTTTCATAATTTAAAAACTGATATACCTTCATACACTACTCGTAAACCTGCCACTTAATAAAATTGGCCAAAATAAGCGAAAAATAACTGCGGTCTCTTTTCAATTATAGTTGTGTGTAATACAGCGCTTCCCGAAACGTGCCGTGAGCCCTCTTCCCCCCATTTGGGGATAAAAAATGGCTGGCACGGTTGCGATACATCGGTAATTACAGTCGAACGCAGCGCTATGTTTTTTGGTTTGATTATTTCGTAACAGTTTAATGCGGTAGGTAGACTCACATAATTAATGAGCCGTGTATTTATTTCGTTTGTGTTTTATTTATATAGATTGTATTTGTTTGTTCATTCATCACTATGTAGAGTAATTCGATTACATGGACACATGCTTACATAACTTGTAAAAATGTAATAGGAAACAAAAACAAATAACTATGTAGGTATTATTAACTTCTGGAATACCGGTATACTATAATAACTATAGATTCATACAGGTATGACTGACTAGAAATAAAGATATAACAAAGATGACATTTTAATTCGCCAATTACAGTTTCCTCACAATACCAACTGTATAAAATATTACAGAAAAAAAGTCAATAAAATTCTGTTACGCTACACGGTTCTGTTCGAGTCTATTTAACGTAAAATACATTTCTATTTTATTCTTAAAGTGTTCATTCAACTATTTACAAGTTAAATTATGTTTTAAATATATTTTTTTTGTTATTGTTTGCCATGGAAGTGACTGGTGTTTTTGGTCCCGCACGAAATTTTCAAAAATATCCTATTTAATACAGTTTTATTCGATCTAGCTTTAATTTTAAGCATCCGTGTGTTACATTTTATGTTTCTTTTGCACGAAGTTAGTTAAAATATAAATTCCCAGATTTATATAAATGAAAAATTTCACATAACATACCAGCTACATTTGTTACGCGTCCTTAAATTACTATAGTACCGCATCGCTTGAAGCCTGTATTTGAGCCAAAATGGAGAACTGTTATTTGACAGCTGTGCTCATTTTATAATTGGAGCCAAAATGGCGACAAATCGCGGTGGTTTAGTAATCTATGGACTTTAGTTGAGCCTAGATAACAGAAGAAAATTATTAGATCTGTCTTTTCTCCATAAACTAACAATGCCATTCGATCATCTATGTATTGCTATCATCATTTAATTTTCTAGTTCCAAATTATTCAAGTAAATCTTTATGCATATTTAGTGTAATTAGTTATAAAATTAACTTTATTGTGAATTCACCTGTTGTTAGATTGCCTAATCGTAATAGTGAAATTACATACATACATAATATCACACTATATCAAATGAGGTAACATGAATCCTTAATATCTACTCATCTCATTCAGCAAATAATCAGCTTTTGTCAAATATTCTCATCCTAACACGCCATCCTCGTGTCAACGACATTCATGTTCCCTCCACACAAGCTCAGTTATTCTTGTCACTCGGAATCTTTCATCGCGCAACAAACCTTCAAATACATCCATCCATTCATTCATACACACTTGTTTCACGAATCTTTTATTCGATGTATATTCCACATGCTAAAATCATCTCACCTTACTCACGCCCACTTCTTTAACAACGATTCTACAGAAATACGATGGTGTTTATAACGTTACGGCATCCGAAGATCACGAATTCGGATTCTTCTCAAGCTAAAAATATATAACACTACGGCTTGGTGATTTCAGACTCTGTACTGTCATTGAGATTAGGGTGCTATTGCACAGACTAACATAAATAAATAAATACGGAAAGTAGTGACGTACTGTGCTAGTTTTTGAAAATAAAATTCATACAATTGAAGTTAGACCCTTTATTGTACGAAATAAAAACTAATCAAGAAGATAAAAGAGAAAGACAAACATTCTCTGCGCTTGTTTATGAAAATAAATTAGAGTAAATCAGATAAGAACTGGAAACGAATCAAAAAGACAAGAAAGGGAGCATTGACCTGCGCTTGTTTTTGAATGTAAATTCATTACAATTGCAGGTAAGTATTCTAACGAAATAACTACACAATTAGATTATATTTTTAGTCTTAATTTATCAGATTCATCTCGCAATTAATATTTGTTAAACGTTCCTATCCTAAAAATACCAGTTATGCTTCAACCACATTCATAATTCTTTTCAGACGTTTACTTAGAATCTTCTGTTCAAATTGACATGATATTGTATTTATAAACTAATAAAATAAATATATCATCACGCCTTTTACCCATTACTGGGTGTAGCACTCTTCCGAAACAGATCTCGGTTAAAGTGCGGTTACCAGCCGTCAAATCACGACCCCCAAAGATATTAGTGGATGGGGAGCCACAGGGGTAGTTTTAATTTGGAAAAAATTGTTTGTCGGCTGTGGGAATCGAACCAGGGTTCTCAAGATCCACAGGCCGACTCGTCACCTACTCCATAATATATTTTATTTATAAACTATAGAAAGCAATTTTAGTTTAAACTCATTATAGGTATAAAAAATATTTTGTAAAAAAAAATATACACAAAGATAATTACTCTGTTTAGATAAATCTATATTTGTTTGCTTCATTTTTACACTAAACTACGAGTAGCTATCTATTCATCAACAATCAGAAATAGTATATAGTAGACATTTAACAAACAAAAAATTATTATAATTACTGGAAAGTATGAGATAATTGCCACATTTTAATATTACTGCTATTTACATGGATATCAAAATTATAGTAGCAATACCTAACAATTATTGATATGCATCGATTCATGATATTATAAACTATAAAGTCATGTATTGTATGTACTGTAGCGTAAACATGACTATTTTTCCATACATTTAATTTTATGCTACATGTTTTATCTATTTCAATTTTAATTCTAGTTGTACTACTATTACCGTAATTAATATGGCACAGTAAACTATATTATTGAATTCATCGTAAACACTGGTAAGAATATAAAAATAACATATAAATATGATTATCAACTTTATCAGTCTATCAAGAATTGAAATTCTTTAACCTTATTTTGTAACGATCGCAAAAACATGCAAGTGCACTTGATAATGTCAATTCCAAGCCATATACGAGTAATTAATGATTAAACATATAAAGCCCAAGAATTCTGGGAATTCAACTCACCGGAGCAATAAATCACGAGATTTAATTTTATTACCTCTTTAAACACTATAAATATGACGTCTTTCACTTTTATAGAACTATGGCTATTAGGAATAATTATTGTAAGTGAGTAGAGAAAAAAATGTAGTGTCTTTAATCTGAACTAATTCGTAACAGATACATTTTTAAGTAGTTCTTTTATAATTTTTCTACATAAATTTAATGTAATAAATATTGACATACAACATCATGATTATCAACTTATTGTATCGTTTAAGCTCAAATATATGCATACAATTTGCATATTCTATAATATACGAGCAATTTTTTTCTATCTGTGTATGTATGTGTCAACGATCTTTGTTATTTGGCCTTTGAAAATTATTTAGCTAGGGTTTCATCCTATGGAAAATTAATAATTACGTAATTTTGAAAAAAAAAGTAGGGGAAAAATTTATAAAAATGTAGTTATTCAAAATATAGAAATCACAACAAAGACAAAATTAATTGCCGTCCATACACTTGGTGAAACTAGGTTTAATAAAATATAAACTAAACACTTGGCTAAGTCTCACAAAATTCAGCCTCCAAGTCACCTTATGAGGGATCTTATTCTCTGCTGGCACAGTTCTTCGTCACCAGCTTCTTCACGTGAACTTTGTTCTAGATGAAGAAATGGGTTATACCATACTGATGAACTCTAATAAGAGCGAAACGCGTCTATGGTTACTAACTGTGCTGGCCAGCCTCTGACGATGCCCTCATAAGGTGACTTGGAGGCTGAATTTTGTGAGACTTAGCCAAGTGTTTATTTTATATAGAAATCAACTGGATATCATTAACTGTGAACGAAATATGAGCGATAATTCCAAAGAGGAAAAAAGTTATGTTTTTATCTATGTCATGGTTTCTTATTTTTCAATTTAAACTTCCTATCTCTCGTTATTTCTCGAGCAACGCAAAATCTTCCAAATATATATCTCGGAGTAATATTCCTCCCTATTCTGTAACTCTATCATTATCCATTACCGATTACAAATTATTTTTGTCACGACCTTGTCAGAAAGTACAATTTTCTTTCATCAATTAAGAGAAAAAAGTAATGTATTTCATCCATAGCGGAGAAAGTGATGCTATTCATCCCTAAGGAAAAAAAGTAAAGTCATATCCATGACAACTTAGGAACAACGCTATGATTTGACATTAGTGATATCCAGGTGATATCTGTCAAGAGAATAATAAATTTTATTAATTTTAGTTTTATTTTAATTCATAATTATATTAATTTCTAAAATTGTTACTTTATGAGAAGTGAAAATTCAGAATAATTTATCCTGGCATTTTAATAAATTTTGTCGATTTATATACGTAGTTGTTATTATACAAATAATTTAATGAGAGCTCATTCATAGATTCGTAAAAAAGTGGGTAAAAGATAATATTTTTTATATTTCCGCTTTATACGAGAGTAAAATGTCTAAAACTAAAATAGAAGTAACAGAAATAGTTATTTTTGATTCTAGATTGCGAAATGTTACTTTTGCATTCGAGAATGCAAAAGCATTTCGCAATCGAGTATCAAAAAACGTTTTTTCAAAAACTATGTCCCAAAATTAGTAATAATGTAATGAGAAAATTTTGACGTTTAGGATTAATTAATGTGACATCTAATGTCTCCATGACAACAATGTATGTAATATAATTGCTATCAAATCTGGTATTCTCTGACCAGCAATTGACAGCTGGTTGGCAATAGAAACCAAACAAACGTTCTAATTTTTTTCTGCGATTTATTGGGATTCGCATTGCATTTCTCAAGAAACTATTCCAGTACACCAGTTAGCTTCCTCAAGCGGGATAAATATGAATAATTGCTAAATTGGAACATTAAATATAAATTTTGTTAAAGAACAGAAGTATTGTTTCTAAGCAAAAAAATAAAGTGACAAATTTTATTAAATTGTGAGCCTTTCTTCTATCAAAAAATTGCAGGATGCAAAAAACTTTTGCATCCTGCATGCAAAAGTCTTTTGCGTTCTGTAGACAAAAAACACTCAATTTCGCGTGTTGATAGTTGTCATGTAAATTTTAACTTTATATGACAGTTTTCGAAAAAAATAATTTTAATCAAAGAATGCCGAATAGCGGTGATACAAAAAATAATTACAATATAGGAAAAATTATCTTTCATATCATTCTAAAGTTATTCACATGTAAGAATTGTTTCAGTTTAATCACAAGAATTGTATTGGAATTAATTAATCCAAATCTCGGTCGACAATGTTTATATACAGTTTTCAATACTAAAATTGCATTGATATAATAAATAAAAATGTTATAGAAAAAATGTATCTTTGAATGGTTCAGGTTATGTCTTGAATACGATATATACGATGCCTCAGAAAAGTATGATATTTTAAAGCAAGTACATACATATTAAAAACAGATGTTATCTAGAATTGCAATGCTGGGTTTATCTAGATTTTGTCCTACGTAAAAGTTTTGCCCACAATACTACCAAATACAATAATTTATTTCTCATTAATTTTATTCACCTGCCAAAATTTCTTTAAGATATTTATTACAAATGACTACACACACAAGCTATTTTGGGCAAAAGAAACTTATAGCTACAATCAGATTTTAAAATATGACTTTGAAACTGCAGAGTCCCATTTTAAAACAAAGTAATTTACTCCCACTCACACTGCATGCATTTGCATATTCCATTCGATAGCATCTTTAGTTTTAAAAAGTAGGCCAGAACAATTTGTCAAAGGAAAACAAAAATGCTTAAACATCGCAACAACGTAACAAACATGTTCGATATTATCCATGCTTTTGAAATTTAAGAATTGCTATATTTAAATGTAACTGTAAAACGGAAATCTGTCAACACAAAAAATATACCAGGCAAGGAAATATATGTGTTCTGAAACTATTATACCGTACGGAATTTCAATCCATTTGTATAGTTATGCTTTATGGTTTCAAATTGGGTTATTACCATATTTTGATTCTTTCGCTGACATATTACATACAAACAAATCTTCAACCAAATTTTAATGGAAATTATAAATAGCTTAATTATTATTTTCAAAAGAAAAACTTATAATGTAATGTCGGAATTTAAACTCCGTTTCTTTAATTATAATAAAATGTCTTTCCAGTTATAGTACGCAGAGTTCTTGATTGTCATTACAATGACATTTTACTTTTACTCTTTACTTTTTTGTTATATGTCCAAGACTCGAAATGTACTGTTGTTAACCAAAACGATATTCCAATTCGTGCAATTGTACTAAATATTATTCCGGTTCGTGAAATTATAAGAAATATTGTTCCGGTTCGTGAGATTATTAAAATTATTATTATTCTTGTTTTTTTATTGATTAGAATCTTCTTTATGAAGTGTTTAAAGTGAAATTTTGTGTATTTCCGTGCATTTTTGTGATTGTGATATCAGATCAATGAAATTTACAACAAAATGAAGGTACATATTTCATAATATTTACATCGTTTTACCACATTTTAATCACAGTATAAGGAAGTTATATACATAGCACCGACACTAAATAAAATTTCTGTTTTAAAAATCGCGCTTGATCCATAAATACAGTCCTACGATGCTTGCATGGAGGTTATATTGTATATATTTCCACGAGCTTAATTTTTGATATAGTAACACTTTTGTTTGTATTAGTTAAGAATGAGTCTTATGGGGTAGGTGGCTCAGTGGTATCGAGTCGGCCTGTGGACTTGAGAATCCGGGTTCGATTGCCACAACCGACAAACAATTTTCACCACATTAAAACTACCCCTGTAGCTTTCTTTCCACTAAAGTCTTTGGAGACCGTGATTTGAAGGCTGATAACCGTACTTCACGCAAAGAAATATATCAATTACTGAGATCTGCTACGGCAGAGTACCACTCTCAGTAATGGATAAAAGGTGTGGTGATATATTTATTTTATTTTATTTTTATGCATCTTATAAAAATAGGTGTAAATGTTTGTACAATAAGATCTTATACAAATCGTCATGGACGTGATAATATATCTTGTAATTATAAAACTATATAGTAATAAAATAAAGTTGTCATATAGTATGTTATGCATCAAGGGAGGGAAACAAGCGATTATTCCAGCGTGTGAAGTTGGCAAACCGAGACGTAAGCGAGGGCCGAAGGCTCGAGCTGAAGTCTAGGTTTACCAACTTCACACAAGGGATAATCGCGCCCTCCCGTGAAGTATATTATACTTTTCGTAACAAGTGCACAAAAATTACTGTTTTATCGGGAGAAATGTCAAATATGGGTTGCGTAACAAGTTACCTAGGAAACGCCGCAAACTGCTAAAAATCGTAGTCCCTAGGGAGAGAAACATGTCCCTAGGGAAAGAAACATGCTACCTAGGGACAGAAACATCCTACCTAGGGAAAGAAACATAATGTGATCTCTCTCTAAAATTAGGGAATAAGAACGTGTTTCTTGTGCATGTGTTACGAAAACCAATTTTTATTTCATAAAAATAATGTTTTTGTAATCTAATTTATATCATATAAAAATTTAAAACTATAAAATCATCTTCGATTAAATAAAAACTCGACCATGTTTGATTACTACTTATAGTAATTTGAATTCTTCTTCATATTTCTCAATTTGGTTTCTCCTCCTCTAACATATTTAAGGTGCAATGATTTGACTGCTAGTAAACGCATTTAATATATCACTTATCGAACATTACTGCGGCAGAATTCCACACTCAGTAATGTATAAAAAGGTGTGATAATATTTTTATATTTGTAGTACTTTCTCAGAAGTAATTTTCGAAAAAAATCCATATGTTATCTGACAAAAAAAAACTATTAGTGGATGTCTTTAAAACCAGGTCAAAATAGCATACATCACATCTTACAATCCATTGGAGTGAAGCTCACATTCGCCCACTTCAATGTTAGATACAAAATTAACATTCAAGCACGCATAGGAACAGATATATCATACAGTGCACCTCAGATTTTATCTCTGAGCAAAAAAATTAGCGACTGACGCCTCTTTGCGCTGTCAGCTGACTTTAAATGATGAATTAAAATAAATTATTCAGCGATGGTTTTTTACGCGGAATATTTTGTTTGCTCAACACGTTTGGGAGATTGCGCTGTTGTGATATGGTGCGTAGAACGCAGAAGGCTGTGCTCATGTTCATATTGGTATTTGCTGGATGAAGTAATCCGTTAGTGAAGGAATTCTTCTCCTCCTGTATTAATATCGTGTAATAGTGATGTGGAACTAATGAGAGTGTCATTAGTTCTGGTTCTAAAGGAAGTATGTGCAGGAAACTCAATACTTGCATGCTCGTATTTAATTTCAACTTGAGATATAGTTTAGAGAGATTTAATTAATACTATTTCTAATAGAATAACTATAATGTCTGTAATGGTAGCACAGTCATGTAATAATAATTCAAAAGAATAATACCTTCATTACGTATCTAACTCTAAATGCATTACTCTAGTGGTCTAGTGTAATATGAAAGTTTATATTCCACGGTCAATTTCCAACCAATAGCAATCTTATGTTTCAAATAGCTGGTGATCTGTCGTTGATCCATGATAAATATAAGTACGGTTATGTTTTACAATTTTTGTTCTTTGTGCTTAAATTGTTATATAGATATAGGAGTATTATAGTATTTGACTAGCATGTAATGGTTATATACTCATTAAATAATATACTATTTTGCGATTCACAAATACAGTCATAAGGAAATAGGAGTCAAATAATAGTAAATTATACAACAAGCATAGAATTGTACTCATTTTGCACGAATATGATTTATTTTCTTTGGGTAGGTGGCTCAGTGGTATCGAGTCGGCCTGTGGATCTTGAGAATCCTGGTTCGATCCCCACAGCCGACAAACAATTTTCATCAATTTAAATCTACCCCTGTGGCTCCCCCTCTACTAACATCTTTGAGGGCCGTGATTTGACGGCTGGTGACCGCACTTCACGCGAAAAAATATATCACTTACCGAGATCTGCTTAGGCAGAGTGCCACACCCCGTAATGGGTAAAAGGCATGATGACATATTTATTTACTTTATTTTAGTCGGAAGCAAATATTGTAATTCATATGAGAGAAATGTAAATTGTACATCTTGGCTAATACAACAAGCTTTGTTTTTGGTTGTTTTAAGAGCACGGTTTTAACATGTTTCAGCTAGCTAAAACATCCAAAAATACTGTTCTTAAAACAGACAAAATATTGCTCTATTAATTTATTACTTCCTTGTACGAAGTAAAGGAAGTATTATAATCGCGAAAATTTTCGGTTTTGAGATTTCAGTGGAAATATCCATTTTGACCATCCCTGAATCCATTTTTACTAATTTCGTCGTGACGTCTGTACGTATGTACGTATGTATGTCGCATAACGTAGAAAGTTGAGATTTTGTATTTAGGACTGTTATAACATCTAGTTGTGCACCTCCTTTTTTGGTCATTATATAACTTCCGGAAGTGGTACTTTACTTCAAGCCTATAATAGACTTTTCAAATTTGGTATATAAGCACGAATATATCAGTTAATTGTAGTAGATGGGATTTTGTATGAGATTTACATTTTGTTACTGTTTGGTCATAATTATGTTGAATGAGGTTAAACCTGAAAACGTCAAATATCATAAAGCAAACTGATAATATTTATCTATTTCAGTGGTTCTTAAACTATTGTTCGTGCTAGTATCTAAAAGGGTTGGCAAGAAACAAATTTTTGAGAATTTTTTTTTTGCATTTTGAATATCCTTGACATATTACCACAGGATGTACAGATCCACAATGCATTGCAGTATATCTACATAATGTTCAATGCATACGCCAAATATCAACGTTCTTTTACCGCTTAAATTCATTTTTTACCTATTTTGTTCCGTAATGAACCTACTAGTTTTTCTAATACTTGCGGCACCTATACAATCTTGGAGAGGGATTTTGTAACTAATAACAACTTCAAATAACCATTGCAAATGTATTTGTAGTTGTTATTTTAATAAATTTTGATACAATAACTTAAAATGATAGTAACTGAAGTTATGGAATCTTTTCTCTGTTCCGCAGTATTTTTTATCAGATTAAAATAAGAGTCCTCGGGAACCAAAAGATTGGAAATATTTCATTTGTTTGATATTTACATATTTAAAATAATAATAAATTTTATTTTATTTTATTGTAAGTATTTAGAAGAAAAAAATAATTTAGAAAAACAGTAGCTAATACGATTTTTGTATTATAATAGTAGCTTCTATTTTATTTGAATTATGTATGAATTTTCGTAAGAACTTACTATATCATCAGAAACGTGTATGTGTGTATTTTTTCCGCTGTCAAACGATATTATAAATAAAATAAATAAATATATCATCACGTCTTTTACCCATTACGCGGTGTGGGGTGTGGCATCGAGATCTGCTTACGGCAGAGTGCCACACGATATTATTATGTAATTATTTTTCTATATTCCTCAAAATTTGAAGAAAGAAGTAAAGTACAAACATATTAAAATCTCTTGTCAAAGGTTTCTTAATTATTTTAAAGTAAAATACAAATATGTTGTTTCTAAATCCAATAACTATTACCAAATTTTGAAGTTGTTTAAAAAATACTGAATATAATTTTAATAGACACGAATATATAAAAAAAATGTTTAGAAATGAATAGCTGGGAAACACATGTTAGTACACAAGTTAGCAACATCTTATAAGGAATGTCTTTTTGTACGTCACGTATGATACAGTGAGCGTGTGCGGAGTTAGTGGTCCATGGCCCGTGCTCGCCGTGGGCCGTGGGCAACGTAATGTATGGGCACGCAGCCACGCACGCTAACGACCGCTTCCTGGTTCGGTTTCCTAGCGCAGCCGGACACGTTCAGTGCGTACTGAGTGCGTTACTCGACACGCAATTAAGGCCGTTAGACAGTGTGCTGTGATGGGCTACAACACTTGGTCGTAGAGGTACTGAATCGTACAAGTCGTTTGCGAGGTGTTTATCTCTAATTATAAGATATACAGATTCGTCATGTCCATACAACATTTGGCAGTGGGTTTTATGAGTCAAATAATTATAGTCCATTTGGAGAGAGATGGGTCGTACAATGTGTATATTTTATCTTGATTTTGACAGATTAAAACATTAAAATGAAAACATGTTTATAAGGTATAAAATATTTGTAACAGTGTCATCTAAATCCATAAAAATGGCGTGCAATATCGTTACGTATTTTATCTACGACCATATATGTAAACAGGCCATTAAAAACAATTTCCAAGAACAGTAAATGCTTGTTTACGGTTGCTAAGGGTTTACTACACTAGTTACGTAATAAATAAATAAATAAATAAATATATCATCACGCCTTTTACCCATTACTGGGTGTGGCACTCTGCCTAAGCAGATCTCGGTAAGTGATATATTTTTGTCGCGTGAAATGCGGTTACCAGCCGTCAAATCACGGCCCTCAAAGATATTAGTGGAGAGGGAGCCACAGGGGTAAATTTTTAAATTGGTGAAAATTGTTTGTCGACTGTGGGGATCGAACCAAGGTTCTCAAGATCCACAGGCCGACTCGATACCACTGAGCCATCTACCCCATAAAAGGCGGTAACACTGCTGTTTGACAGTTGATGTTACGGATATAACCTAACAAATATTCTATAATTGTTATTATTCTTTATGGTCGTAGATAAAGTATAATACAAAACTCGAGTTGTAACGCAATAACATTGCTAGTGAAATTATTGCACACGCCATGGCTCGTGCGCAACTTTTTCACTCGCACGTAATGAAACAATAAAATTGGTTTAACGCCATATTGTTTCATTAACTACCAGACGGTCATAATAGTCCCAAAATTTTGTAATTAGGATTTTTACTCATTTTATTTCTGAATTTTTTGTTTCGTTAAAAATAAAATAAATTTTAAAAACACATGCATATATTTCTATGGTTACTAGAATACGAATATTACAGGATATTCAGTATAAAGATGAGAATTGAATCATAAATAAATCAAAATTCTCTGTAAATATATTAGATAATTTTTACCTAAAATAAAATAAAAATATATATCATCACGCCTTTTACTCATTACTGGGAATGGCACTCCGTCGTAGCAGATCTCGGTAAGTGATATATTTATGCTCCTAAAATACGATTACCAGTCGTGAAATTACGACCCCAAATATGTTAGTGGAGAGGGAGCCACAGAAATAATTTTAACGTGGTAAAAAATATTTGTCGCCTTTAGGAATTGAATTTAAGTTTTCAAATCCATAGCCCGACTTAATACCACTGAGCTATCTAGTCCTATTGTAATACGATGTTCAAAATTTATATTCTAAATTAAGTTGATATGTTATATATCTTCTTATTTTAAATTCAAGTCACTAGAGAAAAATTAAGGTAAAGATACAATTACAGCAGGAAACCGTAACCGAGTGGTTTAAACCTATGTTTCAAGTGTCGTGGGTTTAAATCTCGCTGACATATTAAAAAATTATGATTATGTCCGGTATTTCACAATAAGTCCCCTGTACTGTAATTAGAATTAAGTTTTTAAGTGATACACATTTGATAAAAAGTGCAACAATTTTTCACTGAATGAGAAAATAAACAAATTCAAACCATAGTAACTTATAATGATAATCAGGCTGATTATCATTATAAGTTGTTTACTAAGTGTCCTGACAACTTTTTAACCAACTTTTTCATAGTATTTTTCTTACAGAATCAGGTAGACTATTACTAGTTGTTCTAGCGTTGTTAATGCATATGGCGCTAGGTACGAGTTACTTGTACCTCTCCTCTTTCAAGAATCATGCTCAACGTTCAAATGTATGGGACGGAGACTTATTAGTAGAGTTTGGTTTTAAGAATATCTATATTTTAAAATCCACGCAATGTGTCCCACGTGTACTTGGCAACAACTATAAATAATGGTTGTTAACGGGATGGATTTTAATGATTTGGTTACATATGGAAGAGCGAGAGGTACTACAATTGGATACGCGTAGTTTTTGTTTCTAGGACAAGTGATTTATTCTCTCTTCCTCACTAGACAATCTTAAATTGTTGTAACACGAATAACTGCATTATACGAACACGACGAATGACACCAAATTATTTACATTTTTACAAGAAAGAAACCAATCTTAAATAACGAATATGAAAATAAATCAACATACTGCATTTGATCCACTCTCGAATGTGATATTCTGCTACAATCAGGAGCAGATATTCTTAAGGGCTAATAGAGCTCAAGCCCTAGACCCTTAAGTGTCCAGAGTATGTCGTATTTGAAATGTTTTTTTTTTATTAATATTATAAGGTATAAAAATATATCTAAATTATCACAGATGAAACTATTTAAAATTGTTCCTGTTACAAAATATAAATAGTTTCTTTACTGATCATTTTAGGCAAATAATAAATAAGAATTGATTTTAAGATAAATAAAAGATCTTAAAATTTTTCGAAAATAAGAGTATATAGAAAAATTTATACTGCAGATATATGGACATTTAAAATAAAGTTTGTTTACAAAAATTCCGTAATAAAACAATCGATAAAAAAATACAACCCCATGGACCACCTGTAATGTATAAAAATATTGATATTTCCCGAAACGATACAGTATTTATTTTAATTAAAACACATAGTTAATTGATCAATATTTAATTGTCATCTGTTTGGCAAAAATAGGAAACAAATACTATTTTTTTCTGTTTTACGTTCATAAGGAAGTCATTACGAAACCCAGTTGAGTATCGAAAGAACGTTCATTACGGTTCGCAACATTTTGTTTTAGACATACTGAACATATCAAGCTGACATTAAAATTTTAACATCTGAACATATATATATATATATATATATATATATATATATATATATATATATATAATAAATGTTAATAACAGTTACCAACCATAACATTTGATAAACAAATTTCGCTAAATTGACTAGGTCTCAAATATCGCAGATTTGTTTAAAATTTCTATTTATAAAAGACGCAAAATAGAAAAAAATGTATAAAAAATAACTCATTTTATAAGACTTTTATCGCACTTATCCTTTATAAAACTCGTTTGCGGCTCATTTTTTAAACTTAGACGACTACGAAAAAAAAACTGTCTTATAACGTTAATATACCATTGTTCAATATATTTAATTTTGTTATATTCAGTACAAATAATGAACTTGAATCATAATTAATTAATTCAGTTGTTAATATTTAACTTTAAAATACAGAAATATGCAATTTTAATTTAAATAATAATTTTCAGTAAAAAAGTTCTGTATTTTTATAAATGAAAATCAGATTTTGCTGTGGGAATTGAACTCGGATTCTCAATTTCACAGTCTGATGAGCTTTTTACACAATCTGCTGATTAAATCAAACGTGCGAAAAGACCAAATTATATTCAAGAAAAATCTTGAAATAAATAAAATAAAAATATCATCACGCCTTTAACCCATTACTGGGTGTGGCACTCTTCGGCAGCAGATTTCGGTAGGTGATATATTTATTCACGTGAAGTGCGGTTACCAGCCGTCGATCACGGCCGCCAAAGATGTTAGTGGAGAGAGAGCCACAGGGGTAGATTTATTTGGTAAATGTTGTTTGTCGACTGTGGGGATTGAACCAGGGTTCTTCAGATCCACAGGCCGACTCAATACCACTCAGCCACCTACCCCATAAAATAAATGAAACAGAATAGTTATTTGTACAACTAGTAATAAAAGCAATACTTTTTTCAATTCTAAGTTTGATGCTGATGCTGCAGTGCATCAGACGAATTCAGGAGAAAAATATACTTTTAATACATGCAATATTTTGTAAAAATATGTTAAATTTTAAATCATTTCCAAGGAGACATAAATATAAATAGTGCAAAAAGTAAAATATTAATAAAAAATTACAGGGAAGCATTTACTTTTTTCACGATCTTAAAAATATGTATTTGAAAAATTTGTATTTTTCTATTAGATTTGTCGAGAAAAAGATAACCTTCAAGATCAATATGCAAAAATTGTATTTTCTACCTTTTTCACAATATTTCGATAACAATTTGGGAATAATTAACAGTGAAAAATAATGTTAATTAGCATATTATTACAGGTAAACCAACATGAAGTAAATGTTAGGATACTTTGATTGAATGGAGATTACCTCTAAAATATATCGAATATTACTAAACAGTATCAATTAGTACTTTTTCTCTTTTCTTTTTTATTACTAATTTAAATGTCATAGACGATGTTTTCACAATTAAGATGATAGTTAAAAAAAACAAAATTTGTCAACATTTTGCAGTTTTCAACGTAACCTTGGTAATCATTGGTTAAAATTGTTAAATGATGTAGAGATTCAGATATAAATACGAGTACTATAGTTCATATATTATCCAGGATTCATTTCCTGTTGGTTGCTCTGTAATTGATATTATCATAATAACTTTACACTTTTCTAGATTGTACTGAACAAATGAACTTCTATGAAAGTAGTCAAGAAAAATCATATAATGTTTCACTTTCTAGATATTGCCAATAACATTTCATAATTAAAAAGTTGTATATTATTAATTATTTCATTAGGATATTAAAAAATTCCACCTGGTTTCCTCTATATGGTGCAAGATGTCAATAATAACCCCTATACAATTATTTTAATTATGGTATCAAAATTCATCGCCTGTCCTGGAGCAAAAACAACGCGTGCCATCATTAAAATACTGCGGATATAGCCTCCAGCTTGATTAAATTATATTCATTCGTAAATAATTATTTTCACATTAATTAATTTATACGTACCTACGCTTTATTCGCAAATGAATATTACAAATAAAATATGAAAATGTATTCAGTGCCGAATATTGTGAACTCTTAAATAGACATAATTTTAAATTGTAACGTCTTGTTTCGTACCACGCTGTTTCGACACGATTCCATTCGCCGATAATATCAAATTTATATTCTTAGCCAAATATATTAAGTCTTAGTATCGCTGTTATAATATTATTATGTAGATTCATATTTATTCAAATTATATTGCAACTAGAAAAAAAAACATACACATTTCTACTTCATTACATAATTAAGTAATGCAACAAATATATTTATTTTACAACCGTTTTCATTGATAAAAACAAGTAATTATTAACATGTGACTAAAATATTTAAATTCATGACAACCATAAATAACAATTTATACTAATGTAATTAATGTGTCAGGATAGGAATGTTAGGCGAAAATTAATTGCGGGATAAATATGATGAATAAGGACAAGCGAATGATTCTTGATTTTAGATTCATTGGTTAGATTTTTCGAGTGTTTACCTGCAATTGTGTGGAGTTCACCTTCAAAAACAAGCGCAGGTAGATGCTCCCTTCCTTTTTTATCTTTTTGATTCATTTTCAGTTTTTACTATAGAGTGTCCAACTACAATTGTGTAGAATTCAGTTTCAAAAACAAGCGCAGGCAGATGCTCCCGTCCTTCCTCATCTGTTTTTCTTCATTTTTAGTTTTGACTATACAGTGGCTAACTGCAATTGTGTTATATGTATTTATAAACAAGCGAAGGCGATGCTGCCTTCATTTCTTTATATATTCGTCCTTAGAGAAATGGGCGTAAGTGAAGATTTATGAAACAGATGTACAGGAGCGAATGGATGGATGAGAATGAAGGTTTGTTGCGTGATGATGGATTTTGGTTGTGAGGAAGGAAATAGCTCGTATGGAGGAAGTGTTAATGTAGTTGAAACGAGTATCGTGTGTCAGAATGAGAATGTTGACGTGAACTGATTCAGGGGTTTGTGCTGCCCCATTTAATGGGATATAGCGTGATATTATGTATGTATGTATGTCATATTTAGACAACAGTGACATTTCATTTATTTGATAACATCCCCAGTCAATTTATTGTGGAATTCTGGTAAATCCATAAGTTTTGTAGATCGTAAATCTGTGTAAAGATAAACAAAATCGCAACGAAACATATGACTTTATGAAATATTTTCTGCTTATCAACAAATATTGATGTGATTTTGGTCATTATGTAATGATTTACGTATCTATAAATTTATAGATTTACCACAGAATTCTACTATTAGTTTGAACCTGTTTATAACTTTATTATATATCACATGTGAGTAAAATGTCATTATTATTCTGATGAGAATTATTACCCTTGTGCTTACGCATTCGTGCGTTAAACAACTTACTCACTTATAAAATAATGTACTACTTTCTTAGAGTAGTGTTTCATAATGTACATTATGCAAGCATAATCAGCTATTATTCATAATGTGACTAAAACATCTCGCTCACTTATAATATACTGTACTAATATTATATAGAACGGTAATAGTACCTTTCTGCCAGAGCGAATATCATTTAGTCAACGTACATTTAGTTTTGAAGAAACCAATATTTTCAACAAAATGAAATCGTCGCGGACCGAATAAGCACGTCGCAGTTTTCTACTCTGAAGTCGCGATTATTCTCTCATAATTTATTGAAATTTAATGACAAGTTAAGCTGTAATATCAATAATTAGTTACAAGTTAAAATGTCACTCTATTAATTACAATATGTATGCCAGTATGTTGAGAGGAAACATTAGTTGGTTTACAGCGCATTTCATGCAAATTATTGATAATGAATTGATGTAATTAAGATGGTATAAATATGTGAAGTTAATTATTGTAATGTGAAGATCCCGTTTTATGATATATGTGGACAACAAAGAGAAACTTAATAACAAAGTTATTCATTCAGATACACAGTACAAGTTTTGTTGTTATTATTGATTTTTTTAGTAATATTATAACAATATACAAAACTAGATAAATAATCAAAATAATACCGATAAAAATAAACATGTAAACTCAACGATTTTCGAGCAATGAAAAATGTTTCAAACTTCTTCGCTGCCATTGCCTTCATGATTGCTTTACAGGAAAACATTTCGAACAAAAAGTGTAGAGAATAAAATATTGGATTAAAATGTATCTACATATATTATTACCGTTAAAACTTATTTTATACGTATACATGTAACTGTGAGGCAAATATTGTAAATTTGATTTTAGCAGTAACTAATGGTGGAATTCTGTGATAAATCTATAAATTATAGATCCGTAAATCTGTAAATAATGACTACAATCATATCAATATTTGTTGATAAGTAGAAAATATTTCATAAGTCATAAGTTTCATTGAGATTTTTTTAATCATTTATAGATTTATGGATTTACAAAACTTAAGAAGTTACATATAATTTCACCATGAACAGGAAAATAAAATATATAGACTGATTAATAGATGAAAAATTTATGGTAGAATTCTGTGTAAATCCATAAGTAAATTTATGTTCGACTGCATCATATTACCTTGTTTTACGACGCTGTTTACAGTCCATAATCGGGTACTTTATTGGACTAGTACGATAAAAATGCAAAATTGTACTGCTGTCAATGTCACATTAAAACAAAATTCAAAAGAAATAGTAGATATAATTTAAAGCATTTTATTAGAATGAAATTACAATTAATTAAGTAAAATACTATTAAAGTATGCCAGGATACAATCTTCGGTGGTTTTTTATTTTTATATTTAAACACCATTTTCTGTATGTATTATATGTGTCTTCATACATTTGTTTCGATTTCGTTGGTAATAGACATTCTCTTGCATTACATGCAAGACCTTTTATTTCTTTTGGAACGTCTTCAATGTCTTCATCCATCTCAATACATTTTTCACTTTGACAATTTGATAAATAAAGCAACAAATGCATAACAACGAAGCACACTTTGAAATGCAATTAAATGTTTTAAATATAGATATTGACAATCATATTTTAAAAGAAAATATTCTCCATGCAGTCGAACATAAAACGTTGTATGCAACCCGTACATAATCGGACTTTATAGACTCGCCTTGTTTATTAGCCTCGCTCGCTGCGCTCGCTCTGCCATAAAATTCGGCTCGTCCAATAAAGTCCTAAATTATGTACTTGTTACATAAACTACTATTATAAATAAGGAACAAAATCATATCAATTAATTAATTTTAAATTTGACAAAATTTTTTAATTTGTCTTTGACTCTTGCAGTTCACACTACAATAGATTTTTTAAACTAAAGTAGGTTATTTATTGTTTTATATCATGCAATTCTTGGTAATTTCAATATCCTTGTATAATTTTTTAAACTTATTGTTATTTACAAATGCATTTTTTTTTATTTCGTTTATAGTTTAATAATGGGCTAAATCTAAGGCCGAAACATCGCCAGCTTATAATTGTTTTAAATTCAATAAAGCCAGTTATCCAAGTATTGATATTTCAATATCCTAAAAAAAATTCCATTAAATTTAACTAAATCAAAATTTGTTGATAAGTAGAAAATATTTTATCAAGTTATAAGTTTCGTTGCTATTTTGAACATCATTTACAGATTTACGAGGCTACAAAACTTGTGGATTTACATAGAATTCCCTCATTAATAATATTATAACTTTTATGTCTCTAAACTTTTAAATTTATCAGAGAAGCAATGCTACTATAGAACTTAAATGAGCGCAAAATTTCCATATAATCGTCATTAGACGGATATTCTAAGAGAAAATGAAACAATTAAAAATACGTTAAATAGATATCCATAATACCTATTAATTTCTTTAAACTAGACTACAGAGAAAAATGATAAAAGAATGAAAGAAATAATGCCTTTATGCAAGAATTGTTAATAATTTGACATAGATTCCTTGCAATACCTTCGCTTTCATACACTTAACAATCTTAATGACAACTGCAATCATGAAAGCAATAACAAACAACGTAACAGTAATTTTTCTGCATTGGAATGTAATACGGATTCGTTAAGACAATAGGCAATAGACAAAACGTGATCATAACCTGCTGAACTCAAATAATAGAAAAACGAAGCTCGTGCTAAAGCCGTGTGCGATTGTAGCTTCGGGTAACTTTATAAATGTATTAGCGATTGTTTTTTCTTCGTGTAGCCAGCGAGTTTCCTTGATTGCTTGGCCGGAGGACTTAGAAAATATACTGACTCGACTTGGGTGTTGTATGGAAGACGATGCCGTTATATTTGTAAACAAAAAGGTAATTTGAAACTGGTATTTGCAGATACTATGCTTTCTGATGTGTTAAAAGGATTAAGTCTGTAGAAGACGTGTCAAATAATAAGTTATCATGATTATTAGATGTTATATAAAGCAAATAAATATATCATCACGCCTTTTACCAATTACTGGGTGTGGCACTCTGCCTGAGCAGATCTCGGTAAGTGATATATTTTTTCGCGTGAAGTGCGGTTACAAACCGTCAAATCACGACCCCCAAAGATGTTAGTGTAGGGGAAGCCACAGGAGTAGATTTAATTTGGTGAAAATTGTTTGTCGGCTGTGTGGATCGAACCAGGGTTATTTAGATGTTATATTATAATAAATTTACAATAATCATCAGGACCATGTTTTTTTCATCGATAATAGACAATAGACAATTTTATTTTTGAGTAAATACTGATTCATTAAGTTAAGTCTACAAGTTATTGTAACAAAGTGAAAGTGAAATAATTCAGAATTCATTTTTGTTATAATTAGGATTTTTCACTATCAATTAAACTTCGAAAGATACATACTAATTAAATGTTATTTCAAATATCTATTTGAAAGTTGTCTTGAAAGAGTTTTGTTTATAATTTTAGTATTCCTTAGATCATTATTTATCGAATGTATGGTATTGTCGCGACCTGTTTTGATGATATGTGTTAACAACATATCTGCGTACATTAGTAGCTATGCATTGTTATAGCATGGTGTTAATCTTTGCACTTCATCCCTTGCAAGCGTTTGGGATTTTTAATGTATGTAAGGAAAGTACACATTAATGATACATAATTGGCTGGTAGTACAAGCTCTGTTTTTGGGTGTTTTAAGAGCACAGTTTTAACATGTCAGAGATAGGTAAAACACCCAAAAACACTGCTCTTAAAACAGGCAAAAACAGAGCTTGTGCTACCAGCCATTGTTTTTAAAGTAATTTTAATTTATTTAAAAGACTTAAATTTCATTTCTTTACCATACGTTTGTATCTACTGGTTTTCAAAACGTTTACATTTGTATCCGACTCTCACTCCATTTTGTTTCGCGCTGTCGTTTGTCAATTTTGTTGTGATTTGTGCGTTATATATTTAATAAATGCCTAAAGCATTTAAAATGTTTGGAAATTTATTATACATTTATGCAACAACCATTGCATTTATTTTTTTGTATATCCTATAAACCTAGCCGTCTTTTACGTCGTTATTCTAGTTACAAATTTTGATGACGTCTCTCTTCTGCTTAAAAAATTGTTGTATATACTTGTATATAAATATATTTATTGAAAAACATTTATTATTACTTTATACCTAATAAAAGGCTTTACAAATAAAACTAAAAATTAAATTTCCTTGCAGTAACATCTACCATATAAGTCGCATAATTACAAAGTTGTTTAGCTACTAACAATTTCACAAAACCTGTCATTAAACTAAAGAACAAAAGCACGGTTAAACTGCTGATCTGCAAACGGCGAAAACCTTCAGATCAACGAAGAAAAATGCAAGCGGTTTGAATAGACACGCGTGCATCCGTGTAATTGCGACCTTTGTGAGATGTAGCATGTGTTCTTGGGTTCAGGCGTTCAACGGCTATTATAGACCATTCTTGGATGAT
Organism: Pterostichus niger; assembly: GCA_947425015.1. NCBI lineage: Eukaryota > Metazoa > Arthropoda > Insecta > Coleoptera > Carabidae > Pterostichus > Pterostichus niger. The sequence goes on along the minus strand of OX380334.1, from coordinate 21,008,547 downwards.
GTTCTGTTGATATACACATTGTACTAAAGTGTAACTTTCAACTTTTAGTAGCTTCAAGACATTTACAAGATACTTTACAACAAAAATCAAGTACTGTTCAAAATTATCATACTTCCAGAGATTCTACAGTAGACGAGTTATATAACGTATTCCGGTAGGGACATTATATGATACTTTCCTACAATTATTAATTAATTATAGTATCGTATTACAGTAGCATAGCCAGAAACTTCTAATGGGGCGCATTAAAAATTTTGAAACAATTACCGCCCCAATTTTTTAGGGGTTATGGTACTATTGTGTAGAATATCTAACATACTGCAAGAAGTCCAACATTATAAACTCTTTTTGGTTGAAGAATAATTAATTAATGGGGTAGGTGGTTCAGTGGTATCGAGTGAGCCTGTGGATCTTGAGAACCCTCGTTTGATTCCCACAACCAACAAACAATTTTCACAAATTAAAATCTGCTCTCCCTCTACTAATATCTTTGGGGCCGTGATTTGACGACTGGTAACCGCACTTCACGCGAAAAAATATATCACTTACCGAGATCTGCTTAGGTAGAGTGCCACACCCAGTAATGGGTAAAAGGCGTGATGATATATTTATTTATTTAACAATTAATTAATGGGGTAGGTGGCTCAGTGGTATCGAGTCGGCCTGTGGATCTAGAGAACCCTGGTTCGATCCCCACAGCCGACAAACAATTTTCACCTATTAAAATCTAGCCCTGTGGCTCTCCCTCCACTAATATCTTTGGGGCCGTGATTTGACGGCTGGTAACCGCACTTCACGCGAAGAAATATATCACTTACCGAGGTCTGCTTAAGCAGAGTACTACATCTAGTAATGGGTAAAAGGCGTGATGATATATTTATTTATTTACAACAATTAATAACAATTGAATATCAAAGAAATGAGTTAAAATCAAATAACAATTTTTATAATAAAACACAATATTGAAAATAATACCATCGAATAATTATTATCTGATGGTACTAATTTACAATATGCCGGTCCATTAAAAAATTATTATTTTTGGTCATATATTAGTTCCTTGTTCTACAATTGTTAAAAATTTTACATAATTAAATATGTCGGAAATAAATGGTGTTAGTGTGCCCATTTAACCGTCTTTCTTTCTTTCTCTATCTATTCAAATAAAAAAGTTAGTAATGATGGGCTGCTTACTTTGCTCATAAAAGTGTCGAGGAAATTTAAATATGTAGTACATTCAAAACGAAAATTAATATCATAAATTATTTATAAGTGTAAAGGGCGAGCTAGTTAATTTAAAATTTAAATTGCAAATATTTGACAGCATGTATAAATGAACATTATTTTGCCCTCTACTTCTGTAAATGAGTGTACATGGACATAATCCACAACGATTGAATCGTGCGGCATGCACTATATAAAACATGAATTTTGTTTATCTATTAAAATTGAATTAAATATTACAATAATTGTTAACAGTTTAGAATTTAAGAAAGAAAATTTAATTATGTTCTTTTGTCTTGTGACAGATTTTGTAATATTTATGTTATATTTGATTTATAACTCTACCATATTAATAAACTTTTAAAATAATAAAAGTTAAATTAGCCAAAATTAGAAGGAAACTTGATCTATTAAATAATATATATATTTCACGACCCTGTCAGGGTATAAATATTATTTTCTTTCTTAAGAAAAGACATATCCGCGGCAACTGAAATTATTTAAAATCTTATCTAAATTTTTAATTAATTTCTAAAATAAATATTTTCTAGTAGAGAAGTGAACATGTTATACGTATACTTATTCAAGACAGTGTTATTTTTCCTTAGGTACTTTATAAATATCGTTTTCGGCTTGAAAAATAAAACTGCACCTTCGGGAAAAAATAACTCACTGTCTTGTTTTCATATACAAATAAATGTTTTGTTTTATTTCGTAAATTTAAAGTTATACATTATTATTACGATGAGAATCAAATAGTGGTGTTCAATATTTAGACGACCAGAAGTCAACCGTCTTAATTTTGGATCTATTCCTGCCAAATGATATGGATCACAATATATCGTGATGCGTGCAGTAGCTGCATCATCAACAACAAAAGTTCGCGTGGAACATCGGGTGGCGGCAAAACAGCGGTCCGGTAGTCGCTCAGCCTTCGGGCGCCGGCCAAATGACGGGTATATTATATTTAGCATTACCCGAAGCAGTAGCACATAACAAGTGGTTAACCATCCTCTTATTGTCTCTCCACATTATTTACATAGGTACTCATACTCTTCCATTTATTTATATTTTAAGCCACATTCTAATCATTCATCAATTGAGTGCCTATATTAGTTTTCTTGTCTCAGTACATGTTTTGTTATCTTGACTGTGTTATTCAGTCAAAATTTAGACTTTTTTTTGACTTAATTTTGCATTTTGTATGAGAATGAAGAAATCATTATTTTTCCTAATTTTCCTGTATTTTGAGAAAGATAAATAAATACTTTACTAATTATTATAATGACTGGGTTATTTAAAAAACTTATTTCAATATTAATAATAATATAAAGATAAATAATGTGTCAGACAAGTGAATATAATATTCAAATAAATGACAATATAATGTTTAAAAGATTTTTTCTTTAAGTTTACCTATAGGGTTTTTAAAGAAGTAATGACCGTAAGTAATTACTTATAGATCGGAAGGCGATAAGTAAATAAAAATTTAACTTTTCTCTATGGTTTCATAGCAACTAAACATACCTTAAAAATGACAACTTTGACAACTAAATTTTTTTTGATATAAGACAAATACAGAAAGTACAAAATTGTTGTGTACGCTTCATTTTTGGTTTAAGAAGACGAGAAAATGTTGCATCACATATGAAGAAATTAGGCTGGCTTAATATGAAAGAAACTAGACTACTACATGTTCAATGTAATTTAAGAAATATACTAAAATATTAAATATCTGCGCATAATACTGTAGATTTGAGAACCAGAGTTAAATTCCCACAGACGACAACAAATTTTCACCAAATTAAATCTACTCCTATGGTTTGTTTCCTCAACACTAACGTTTTTGGGAAGCGAGATTTGACGGTTGGTAACCGCACCACGTGAAGAAATATATCATTTACTGAAATATAATACGGCAGAGTGCTATACCCAGTAATGGGTAAAAGGCATGATATATTTATTTTATTTACATTGGCTGGTAAAACAAGCTCTGTTTTTGCCTGTTTTAAGAGCAGTGTTTTTGGTTGTTTTACCTACCTCTAACATGTTAAAACCGTGCTCTTAGAACACCCAAAAACAGAGCTCGTGCTACCAGCCAATGTATTTTACTTACTAATTATTATTGTATGTATGGTATTTTGCTATATTATATCATATATTAATTTATCTTGTTATCTAATGTAAAGGTTAAATAGAACATTAGCGTTTGCTTGTAGTTTTGCGAAATAAATTATGATTATTTGTATTTGTCATTATTATAAGTGGTATCGAATCGGCCTATGGATTTGAGAACCCGAGTTTGACTTTCAAAGTCGACAAACAATTTTCACCCCGTTAAAACTACCCCTGAGCCCCCCTCCTCCACTAACATCTTTAAGGGCCATGACTTGACGGCTGTTTACGCGAAGAAATATATCACGTATTCAGATCTGCCACAGCCAGTAATGGGTAAAAGGCATGATATATATTATAGTTAAATTTGACTTAGTTTAGATATTGTATAAAAATAACTGAGACACCTTTTTATATTTTATGTTTTAATAAAATTATTCGATACACTTACATGAAGTTAGATTACTTGTTCTATTATCTACCTATTTTTAATGACTGTTGCCTATTTTATTTTCTTTCGGTCTATCTAAAAAAAGTACAGTAGTACAACACATTTCCCATGGGTATTAAGAAATTTAGAAGCACCCACAGCCCATATAAAAACTATGCCTCTGTACAATTATCTACTTAAAGGTCATAATCACAGGGAAGTCAAGATTTCTTGATTTATGATACCAGATACTTTTCTCAATTTGAAATACTTACCAATATTTGTGTTATTTTTTATCTAAACAAACTAAAACTTTCTGGATTTTTGTGAAATATTAGTCACAGTTCTTTAATAGCTTTTTTCAATAACCCTAAATTACTAGACCCTAAAGCCTAAACAGATAACACCTTATCTGTTTGTCGTTGAAACAAAGAAAACACGGAGGGCCATTGCCACAACAGTAGGTAAATCACCCCATGACGACATTACAATGTCTCGTATTCATGTCTACCAAAACGATTTACAGCGTTTAAGGACGAAAGTATGAGTCACCATTTGCTACTGTGTATTGTACTGACTCACCAGTATTAAAATTAGTTAGTGTCGCTTGACCAGTCAAGTTGTAAAATCTTCAGAGGAAATAACGGAAACCCACACCTTGTTTCTATCTAATAATGTACCATTTGTTGGAACTAGAAGGAATTAACCAATTAGTAATAATAAATCAAACGGATGCGTTTAAATAAGTCGTTAAAAAGATATCTTTATTTTAAATCTACTCACTGTATTAATAGTAATTATAGACAATTATAAATCAATTCGTTACTAATTTCCCATGGTTATTATAATACATTATATTATCTACATAATAAATTGATTAAAAAGTATAGATATTTATGTCCCATCCAGAGATAAAATAAAATAATAAACCGCTAACTCATATGTCTGGTCTCAAATTTTCAAAACGAGAGAAACAGTTTCTCATGCCGAATAATTATCGATTATTTATTTAATCGTTCTTGTCTCCTATCAAATTGTTCATAAAATATTGTTCTCATTTGTTGTATACATTTTTTGTCTCGTATACAAATTCCATAGGTCTCAAACTAATACATCGTACAATCGAATTATGTCTTTATAAATTTAAACTCTTCTGACATTATGATTAAAATTGTACTTATTTCGGTATGGAATTTAATTCGATAATAATTTGATATTTGCCCCACTTTGCCACACCACTTAAACAGACTATTTAAGGATAAGTTGTCGCGGAGCAAAGGGTTGTTCGTTATGACTGAGCAGTACCTATGTCTTAATGTCAAAAGGCTGGTTAAATAAAGTCATAGATACATACATTTAAAGGTATTCGTATTTTGAGTTCCTACAATTCTACTGAGCATCGAACAAAATTAAATGATGATGTATACAACACATGTAAGATCTTGTGATATGCGTAGTAACAAATATTTTTAATATGTCGTATGAAGAACTTAGTTTTACTTTTTTGTATGACTTTTACATCATTAACATTTATACAATTATTTAAATCAAGTCAAGATCCATGATTACAAATTAACCGTACTTTATTGAAAAACAATTGATCTTTTCTCCAAGGTAAATTGAGGTGAAATAATATTAATTAGTAAAAATTTGTGGTTAGAATATCGATAGATATATTGACGCGCATTTCGTTCGCGCAGATTAACGACGAGAAAATAAAACATTTCCTAATTTAACGCATTTAATTCAATATTCAATTAAATTGTATGACACGATACTTATTTTTTCAAGTTATAATTATATATATATATATATATATATATATATATATATATATATATATATATATATATATATATATTTGTGATTTGTTCGAGACCAGTAAAAAACGTATAAATGTATTTTTAGCAAAGCCCGTTTACTTCCACATTACACTGTAAGGGCTTAAATACCAAAAATAATTTACAACGAATTCGATTTTAGCAAAGAAAAACGAAATACATATAAATAAAGTTCATTGTGGTCGTAAATTAGCAAATTTACGTAAATTAAATCAAAATCCATTAACTTCAAATTGTTTAATAAACAATAATACATAATTTATTTATATTTCGAGAATAAAACGAAATGCATACAGGCTGAGTCCGGGAAGACGATCCCCCCTTAACTTTTTTATTATAAGAAATAGAAAAATTTTCTGCATGTGGAAGTTTTAGTATATTAAATATACTATTTTATGACACATATAGTAATTTTTTATAAAGTCAGGTTTACATGATACGACTATCAACTTATCTAGAATTATTTTATTAAAATAAAAACCACCATTTTGTTTCTCCTTTCAACGATGTATTACTTGTCATAAATGTATATGTAATGAAAATCGAGATAAATAAGATAATTGAGAAATATCAGAAATTATTTTTATTCAACTATTCTAGGTGGCAATGTGAAATTAAACAAAATGTAACAAGGTAAAAATTAATGACAAAATACGTGAAGCAAGTAACAAATAAATATTTGCATTGTTGTCATTAATTTTATATGTGTCATAAAATAGTATATTTAAGATACTAAAACTTCTATATGAAGAATATTTTTCTATTTCTTATAATAAAAAAGTTAAGGGGGAGGGGGCGGGGGGGGGGGCTCGTCCTCCCAGACTCACCCTGTATATTAATTAAAGATGTTTACTTATTTTTTTCGCATTTTTAAATAAATCATTTTGTTCTATGATCAGTACATCATATGTAACCTTATTTTTTCCCCGAAGAGTAAAAACACTCTTATACAAGTGAAATCTTAAGTAGTAGATATATATGTTATCGACTTAATGTAAAATGCCAAAAATACGAGCAAAGGCTTGCGTGTATAGAATGTGAATTTTACGGACAGGTTTGTTAGTTTAAAACACGAGTGAAGCAAGTTCTGCAAAAGCACGTTCAATATTTAAATAAATAAAATAACATCGGTATAATTTGAGCTAAAATCCAATATAATTCTGGAGTTAGTATTCCACGGATTTAGGGTTTGTTAGATTATAACACGAATGAAGCGAGTCTTGCAAAAGCACGTTCAATATTCAAAATAATAAATAAAATAAATTCGGAATAATTTGAGCTAAAATCCAATATAACGGCTTCCGATTCTGGAGATAGTATTCCACGGATTTAGGGTTTGTTTGCTAAAGGTGAGAGTAAGACGAGTCTCGCCAAGAATATAAAAAATAACTGATAAATAACATAATTTTAGCATTTACAATTTTGTTCATTGCATTGGTAACATATACAGATGAAGGGTAATTAAAATTTTTCTATAATGTATGTTTTTTTTTTAATTTTTCATATATTAGTTGAAGAAATAAGGTCCCAAAAATATTACGCTTCATATTTAAAAATATGTAAAACAGGTACTGCTAATATGACATCAAAATGTAAAATAACATAATAAATTATAGTTACAGCGGCACTATCCAAATTAACTAACACCATTAACAAATATTTGACCGATTTAGTATAACGTGAGTACATAAGTTACAATATAATATAAATGTAACTCGTATCAGTATCTGATATATACTTTATTGGATGAACTTGGACGATTAATGCAAATATTACAAAACTTGAGACGAATGACGTTCTTTTCATATAAAAAGTAAAACCGCAAAAGAGTAAAATAAGATCTTTCTCCATATTATACTGTTGAGAATCTTTCAAAATGAAGCCGTATCATTTAACTTAGCACATTCCCATCGTAAACAGAACAAAAAAGTTCCACGATTGAATCGTGCTTATTAAACCATGTAAAGACCAACACACAAGGTTAAATCGTGCATATTAAGCCGAAATCATAATGTATCGTCTTCTATCGAAATCAAGAGCTGCTTCACGATTTCCGACTAAATTACATTTAATCACATAACTGTATTTAAATACGTTTGTGTACTCTTCTGATTCTCCGCGCTTAACGTCAGTAATTAAATATTTCACGTGTAATGAGACACATCCGCGTGTGGGGCCACCAAGTTGGTACTACTGCTGGCAGCCAGCTGCTGAGTTGCTACTGATGATGCAGGTTGATGTAGAAGCAAGAAGGCGCCGCTACTACCGGTCAAGATTCAACTTTTTACAATTAGTTCCACTTGGAAAATACATAAAGTGTGTTCCAAAATATTATGTTGTACGAAACTATTAACACAACAAGAAGTAGGTACTTATTGAAACATGTAGCCGGAAGGTCATATTTTCATTGTATATGTAACTAGAAAAACAATACAAACAAAAAGTTTTTTTGAGATTTGTAGCTTGGAAAAAGTCTTTTTGTCAATAACAATGATTTGAAAACAATAATGGGGTAGGTGGCACAATGGTATCTTGAGAACCCTGGTTCGATCCCCACAACCGACAAACAATTTTCATCAATTTAAATCTACCACTGTGGCTCCCCTTCCACTAACATATTTGGGGTCGTGATTTGACGGCTGGCAACCGGACTTTACGTGAAGAAATATATCACTTACCGAGATCTACTTAGACAGAGTGCCACACCCAGTAATGGCCGTGTAAAGGAGTGATGATATATTTATATTTATTTATTGAAAACAATTTTGATCTGCAAGTGTTCACTTTCTGTTATGGAATGGTGTTCAAAAAGTTTACTTTTTAGCAAAATTAAATTAGTTTTGTTAAAATGAAATCTAAAATATGTTAAACTAATGCAAAAGTGTAATTTCTATTTGTTAGGTATCAAATATAATTGATAACAGTTAAAATGATTTGCTAAATATCTATGATATGAATAATTAATTTGCATTTTTTAAATAGTAAAATTTACTAGTAAATCAGATATAATATTTTCTAGAAAAAGTATTTTGTTGGCGGAAAATCATTAGTTAATATTAAGATGTTTTAGTAAGCAAAGGGTTTACGTGTTATTAGAATAATGAAGGCAAATGATGCTTGATGAATACGGATGTACCTGGTACTATAATTACTTGTATATAAAATATAATAATGATATTAATTTTAAATGTTTTTCTTTTTGCTTGCAAGACAGAAGGAAATTAGTTCGTATATAAATAAAAATATAATACTTTTTCGCATCAGTGTAGTACCTACTTATGAGGCAAATCATTATTTTACTTTATATTAAGAACAATAAATTATCAAGTAAAGGTGTTATTACCTTCACAGTAATTAGGTCCAAACAAAAAAAATATAAGAAAAATGAAAACTCATGAGAGTAACTGGTTTCGGAAGAGAACAATTTCGGCCTGAAGATACCTGTAATTTACCTTAAAATAACTCCGAGAAAGCTAAGAAAATAACTGCAAAACAAATATTTTGTGCGGGCCCAACACAACATAAGCACAACAAAAGAAAAAAGTTGTTATTTATAGCCGCGCATAAGAGATGCGCAAATGCGTTTTTAATATTGTGTCATTACCTATAACGCAGTAGCTCGGGATAATACACGGCATAAATAAATCTTACAAATCTTATATAAAGAAACATATTTTACGACGTACCACACTCTACTGGCATACATAATTCATATCTACACTATTTGCACGCTATTGTTACAATGAAAAAATGTTACAATTATTACAAGTTTTCTGTTGACATCTTTTACTTCTGCTATTCAAATATATTCCATATTACTGGAGTGAGAGGTAAGTTACGTTTATGTCAAGAAAATCGGTATCAATACATGTATCGCGATTTGTATGAGATACAAATACCTCCTATTTATTTTGTAAAGGTACTTACCTACATTTTTAACTTCTAATATAGGCTATTTATTCATAAGGGAACACTTACTCGTACATAGAAATATACATGGTAACTAGACAGACAAGTTGAGCTATTAGTATTCTCAAACCGGTCAGTTTTAGTTCTCCTACAGTTGTCTGGAAAAGGGGGAATGATGCCCTAGTCCATCTGACATAAAGTTCTGCAATTATTTGAAAATTGATAAATTTAAAATATGAACCAGCACGAACTTGAAATCATTTCAAATTTCATATATAAGGAGATAACTTTAACATATAAATGTAGAGAAGAGTGGCTGAAAGATTGATAAAATGATAAATACATATACAATGTGTAAGAACTTTTCATAAATGGATGTTTCGATTTATACAATAAATCATCTTTAGCTATAAATAATACACTTAGTTAACAGTGTGTACTAAAAAACAAAGCATTAACTACTAGTAAGCCAGCCCTAAACTTGAACTGCATTTTGGATAGAAGTAACAAAGTGTGGTAGAATCCCACGTTAAAAAAGTCACCCAACACTGATTTTACTTTGAAATTGGGGAGTCCTCTGGACGTTAAACTTTTTTGTGTATCGTGGCGTCGACTGATTTGCATTGCACTATGTCTTTCATTTAAGGTATAAACAGGTCAGTCCAGCTCTTGCCAGAAACTGGGCGGAGTATAGTGTATTGTCTTTATGTCTAGGGTGCATGGTCCGGCCTGACGATTCTGTTCGGATATAGAATAATTATTATTCAATACTTAGCAGAATGTAAATAAACCAGGATTGGCTCTAGGGCCCGCCTTGTATCTCTAAAAGAACCGAACAGAACAGTATGTACTAAAAAACAAAGCATATATAATAGCATAAGCTCAAGCTTATAAGTCAAAATAATAATAGTCAACACTTAAAATGTATGCATAAATAGTATATTAAACAACGAGTTTTATAAGACCGAGTATAGAAAACGAGCCACAGGCGGATTTCTAAAGGGCAAGTGCGATAATAGTTATTTTTGTATTAAGTACGCAAAATGAGTGTTTTTTTGTTGCGCGTGAGAATGTTACTTTTAGCGGTCTCGAGAGACAATAAAAGTCATTCGAACGCGCAAAAAAAAACAAGAATTTTGCCTACGAAATACAAACAACATTTTTTCTACAACTGTAAATAAAAAATAATACAATAATTATTGATTTATTTAAGTAAATTGTAGGAAAACAATCTAGAATAATATTAATTTGATACTATTGATGTGTTGTAACTAATGAAACGTGACAACAAATAATTTGGGAGCGTGCGCGAGATACTCTACTAGGGTGCAAAATAATGCGCAAAATACGCGTTGTCATGGTAATGTAAATGATGACAAAATCACGTACTTCGCGTATCATTGAAAAAATTAACATTTTTTGTCAGTTGTAGAAAAAAGTCTTATAAAATGAGTTATTTATACTATTTTTTCAATTATGAGGCTTTTATAAATTAACATGTATAAGTATCCTGTCAAATTTGTTAAAATGTATCAGTATTTGTGCGTCGATATAAATACCTTGGCGTGAATAGAACTTTAGTAATAATTTTCAGATGAGTAAGACTCTGTCTCGATTATAAATAATTAATTATAGCTATACTTGTGAAAATTAAAATTATTTTAATATGTGTAAACATATAATAACGATACTTTGTAAAAGACTAATTTAATAAACCATGGAGGATTATGTATAATTTAGGTGAAAAGTTCATAAATATGTTAATTATTTGCAAGAATAGCGAAGAAATGAAATGTAGCGTTATATGGTATTCACACGGGACTATCATGCTTATTACGTCTCTGTTCTACAGAGGTTGAACGTGATTTGGTAGCGACGTTACTACATGCGACTAATTAGCAATAATAGTTCTTCCCGTCTTAATTAATGTTTGTATCAGCACTACATCATGATGTGATACACACGATTTTTAAAATAATTATAGTATCTAGTTCAACTCTTCAAATTCTACTTTCAGGGGTTGAATAATATAAATATACCTAGTTATTATGTCAGATATGCATTGAATACATTTAAAAAATAAAATATAACATAGCAAATCAATAGATAAAATACGATAGATTTACAGGATAAAAAGCGAGATTTACCTGGTGTTTTCAACAGTTCAAGAATAAAATTAGACGATTGCACAGTAGTGAGTTAGTATTTGAGATGTGCATGTGCGTATTTTAAACATTTTTTTTTGAAATTTATTAGTGTTTCAATAATAATTAAAAGCTTGAATTACTGTTGTCATTTACAAATTTTGATTTTAATAAATGATAAAATAACAATAGAATTATTGATTACTTCAAGTTGGATATAAATAACATATAAAAGCTTAGTTCGTAATGTAATCATATACGCAAGCACAGTTTATTATTATTTCAATAATAATAATTTAAAATATCTGATAGTGATTTCAATGTATGACAACATATTAAATTTATGTGCTGATGAAATTTTTGAGTTACTACAAGGTTATATAGGGTACCTCCTGTACAAGGACCACCACTGGAATTTTGAGAACTGCAAATTATACAAAATGTGTCACGGTATTAGGCAAATTTAATGCGATTGTTTTTTAAACACATAGGTCATAAAATATGAGCGAAAAATTAGAAAATGCGGTTTTTTTCCAAATATTGTTAATCATAATCAATAACTTATATAATTAACCAAATTAACACCAATAAAAGATAAAAAAAGCTATCAAAATTTAATCCATACTGTATCTGACACTTTGCTGTAACAATCTCGATAAGTGATATATTTATGCGCGTGAAGTGCGTGAAGTCAAAATACAGTCCTGAAAGATGTTATTGGAGGAGAAGTCACAAGGGTAACATAAATGTGGTGAAAATTGTTTGTCGGCTATAGGAATCGAATCCGGGTACTCAAATCCACAATTCATTGCGATACCACAGAACCACCTACATTATACAATTTAAATGAATTATAAAGAGATACAATGAATGTTTATCAATTATTACCATTAATTATTATCTTGAGAACCTTGGTTCGATCCCCACAGTCGACAAACAATTTTCACCAATTTAAATCTAGCCCTGTGGCTCCCCCTCCACTAACATCTTTAAGGGCCGTGATTTGACGGCTGGTAACCACACTCCACGCGTATAAACACCGAGATCTGCTATGGAAGAGTGCCACACTCAGTAATGGGTAAAAGGCGTGATGATATATTTATTTATATTTGATGATAATTATTATCTTATCCGTAGATCCTATATAAATTTGTGATTAGTTTCAAATTAATTGTGAACAACAAATGCGTACTACAACAGTATACCAAGAGTCTCCAATTATCACTATAAGTAAAGCTAAAATCAATATATAAATTGTAAGCAAATATACAAATTAACAACGGAAGTAATAAAAAAATATTTACATCTTTATACCTTTTATGTTGAATGTTTTATCGATCTACACTATAAAATTAATTAAACTAATTGCTACAGTAGCAGAAGTTCAAGTAATGAAACCAGCTTCATTTTTACTGCCAATTCGCATTTTATATTCGTATTTCTGTATCAAAACTAGCGGTACATTGGTAGATTGGTACATTTTAGGATATTTCCTACCCGTTATTCTATAAATACGGAAGTTAAATAACGTAAACAAGTCTTATGATCATACGAAAGAGAGAAGTATTCAAACGTAATCAAAACCATGCAAAGAAATAAAACGATAGCGAATCTTATTCCGCGATTTCTATTGACGCTAACTTAAAGCTTTAACTGCTAAGCAGGAATTCTAAAACTGCGCTGGAATAGCTTTTCGTAGAATTAAATTGTACTCAACTAAGTTATAGTTACACTTTCAAGTAATTTCATTTTATAACTATTTTAGACTTACTAACATAAAAATAACTATAAAACACCACTAGGTACATATTAATTGAAAATGTGCTTTGCGCAAAGAAATACATATATCAATACCTCTTCTACCCATTACTGGGAGTGGTAAGTGATACATTTCGTCACAGTAAGTGCTGTTACCAACCGTCAAATAACGGCCTTCATAGATGTTAGTGGAGGAGGTAGTTTTTTTAATGTGATGAAAATTGTTTGTCGGCTGTAGGAATCGAATCATACCCCATAAAATTGTGTTTCCACGACCATTAAATAATATATATATATATATATATATACAGGTGTTCATTTTATTTTGTCCACTATTGTTATCTCGAGAACTATAAAACCTACGAGTTCGGTTAAATTTCTATTTGAATAAGCATAAACATTTTTTTTCAACCAGTGGTTCACAAACTGTGAATACCAACTTTGTTATTTTAAATGAAACTATATTTCTATATTTACTTGTTCGATAAATAATTTTATTCTGAATTCAGTAATATTTGTATACTCTGAGATAACAAAAATGCATGTTTAGATTTATTTCATTATAGCCCTTGTTATAAAATAGAAATTGTTAGCTAATTTAACCGACCTCGTAGGTCTTATAGTTCTCGAGATAGCAATAATAGACAAAATAAAATGAACACCCTGTGTATTGACAACAAAATACCGTTGAAATAATAAACAATTAAAAATAGTTACTGAAAATATTTTTTCTTAAATTATGTTGTAACTGATTTGATTCGATGAATATCCTACAGCGTAACAGTAAAAGAAAACAAATACTTCTACTGTTTTTATTTTAAATTTACACATAATAATTTTGTAAATAGTGCGTATGTCTGTATAAAAATGGACGACTTACCTACAGAATAAATATTGTTAAAATTATTTTCGGAAAAAGCGCCTCTTGCGGCCAAATTTAGCATTCAATGTTCTCTTGTTTCTTTTCTTTTATTAGCATTCCAGGCCTTTTCATATTTCATGGTTACTACGAGAAGCAACACGAAATGAATTTCATTTCTCATGGCTTATTAAATTGCTAGAATACTAATTTACAGTAGTCATATTGGAATTGTGAAATCGTATTTTAGTAGAAAAAGCATAATGTACAACTTTTACCGTGCAAAATGGGTACCATTCTATACTTGTTGTACTTAAATTGTTGTGAATATTTTGCAAAGATCTATGTCTACAATTTTTTATCACAAAACGAATAGCTTTATTTTTTATAAATTAATTGAGTTCAAATGATATCATATTTTAAACAAAAAAGTCTATACGTTACTTTCTTTCGCGTTTTTGTACATTGGTACGTTTAAAGTAGGTGACAGTTCCTGATATCTAGTTTCCTACAAGTGAAAATGTGATTTGATAAAAAAATAGCTTTCATTTAACTTTCTGCTCACTATAAATTTCTGCGTTTTTTAGATTATCTTCAATTACGAACTTTTATTTGTATTTCAAAACATTCCATTTGAAATATTGAAAAATATAGCTTTGACCTGGTTTTCTCTTAAAATTTTAATTGATATGATAATTGTTTGTAATTTCCTGGAAGAAAATTGATCACTCTTATTTTGTCCAATTAAAGTCAGTTTTTTAATTTCAGTGTTATAATTCATACAATTTAGCTAAACATTAAACGAAGAAAAGAAACTTAAAAAGTGGTGGTAAGCTTAAACTATTCGATAATATATGTTTGTTCTGAAAAATATTGTTTGAATTTTTAGGTAATTGGACGAGTAGTATTCAACTGCATTTAATTAAAAATATTTGTGGGTATAATAACCATAAAAAACAATAAAACACGAAAGTATATTGATAGTTTATTTTAACGTGAAATTTGCCTATCTATAGCTACAAATTTAATATATGTATTAGAGCGTTCATTTTATAATGAAATATAAGTTTCCAAGATAGCATTTGTATTAATTAGTGTAGCATTGTACATACATACATACATACATACATACATAACATCACGCTATATCCCATTAAATGGGGTAGCACGAACCCGTCAATATTCTCATCCTGACACACGACATTCGTTTCGACCACATTAACACTTCCTCCATACGAACTCTTTCTTTCCTCACAACCAAAATCCATCATCACACAACAAACATTCATCCATTCGCTCCTGTACACCTGTTTCGTAAATCTTCACTTACGCCCACTTCTCTAACAACGAATCTATAAGAAATGAAGGCAGCATCGTCTGCGCTTGTTTAAAAATACATTTAACACAATTGCAGTTACACACTGTATAGTAAAAATTGAGAATGAAGAAAAAAAGATGAGGATTAACGAATAACAGATACACTTGAAGAAAATGTTTAAATATTTAATGTTTAAAACCGAACGACAAAGAAATAGAATGTTAGGTCTCCCGAACTAGGTAGCACCATTAAGGATTTTCAAAATCCAAAGTATACACTGACAACATTTTAAAGTTAGATGAATTAAAATTTCACATTTAAAACGTGTCTGGTAGTGTTACAGCTACCTAAATATCTAATGTTATGAATAAGTTTTATAATCGACTAGGGCATTGTTTGGAAGCGAATGTAGGGATTTATTATAATTATTGTTTATTTTGTATTTCTTATACTCGTTCAATCAAAATATTTTGCTCCCTACGTTTCATTTAAAAATATTCGCTTTGATACATTGCTGTTAAATTCGTAACATGTGTATGGCAAATCTCATGTTTCATGTTAAAATAAAGTCACGGTATATTGAGTACCACTGGCAATACAAAAACATATATTTGTAGAATATATTGTCCTCTCTGCAAATAACGGTAAACCCGTAATATAATTGAAACAGCTTGGTAGACAGATAGTATAGTATCAGTTACTGCATAAATACACCCACCTGAGGCAACGCACTTTAAAAAACAATAATACGTTCATTTTGTAACTTCCTGTATCAACATCAGCAATAAACACAAAACGAATGAGACGATGTCCGAGGAGAATCACGCTTATTTTTAAGATGAGTTGCACTCACGTGACAAATTATGTTGCTCCCGATTACCCAGCGCCAAAGAACTGAAAATACAGGAAATCGCAATACGCAGGTCTGTAATCAGGGGAAATTCCGCTTGGGAGACAACGACGAGATTACAAAAATGCTCAATGATGCTTTTTACAAAGTCATTATATTTTTTATTTGAAATCGTGACTTTTACACAGAATGTACAATCGTCTTATAATTTCAAGCATATCTTATTAGTTATTAGTTTTATTTTATTGTACCTCGTAATTGAAAGAAAAACTATATTGTATGTACGTAAATTATGAGATATATTATTTATTAATTTCCTACTCTGTACAACATAATTTTAATCCCAAATACAAGTCCAGGAGATTAACAGCTTAGAGTGAAATTCTCAAAAACAGTTGGGTATTATAAATGGAATTTACTAACAACGATTTTTTAAAGTGTAGCAGGGTACCTCTAATTCTAGAAATTAAAAAAATCTAAAAGTGAATTATATAGATATTTGAGTATTAAGAGCGTAAAGTAATTCTTTTTTACTTGCGCACAGCCGAAGGCGAGAACTGCAATAGTGGAAGAGGAACAAATGCACTTTACGCTCGTGATACAAACATAATTTGTTTTACGATTTAATGTTAAATGATTAAAAACCGTACTAAAAAAACTCGTTTTGTCAATATGACAAGTATCTGTTTTGATTATATCCCTGTAAGTAAACGTGCATTTAATATATTTACCGTGCATTGCTATTGGAAATAATCGGTAAAGTTATATTTAGATTGTTTCACGAAAAACGTCAGCTTTACGATGACAAATGAGAACGTTATTGGCAACTTTTCACAGCAAACGTAGAAAAACATATTTATCTATAATGCATGTTTGCACAAACTTAAATTTTATGTTTGACTTGAATGAATTATAGCAAATCGAAGTAAATAGTATATTACATAATAAGTCAGGAAAGTGATGCTTTACTTGACGAAGCGGTTGTTTGAAGTACGAGGCCGTTAGGCCGAGTATTTTAATTCGCTGAGTCAAGTAAAACACTTTCGTGACGTATTATGTATACTATTTTTATCAATATAATTAATAATAAATATTTCAAAATGTTTAATTTTTTGGTAAGAATCATATTGGCAGCAAACTACATATCCAAGGTGATAACAAAAGTTGTTGAAAACAATATCTTATGTGAAAAATCTATTGAATATATTTGTGTCAAAAGTAATATTGTTGACAGATAAGATTTCTTTATAATGTTGGAAAATATAGATGAAAATGAGTATGAGGCGGTATTTTCAAGTACTCCTCCTGAAATCTTAAATCAAGCAACTGCGGCTGTTGAAAATTTATTACCGAGAAAGTCCAAAGACCGATATGATAAAGAGTATGAAATTTTCATGGATTGGAAAAAGCAAAATAATTTGTCAGCAAATGTGCTACTTGCTTATTTTATTTACTGAATCTCCAATAAATTTAGCTTCAAATTCGCCAGTGTCATACATAAATTTTAGTAAATCAAGCAATTGTATATTTAGTATTAATATTATTGATAAAAATAAATAAAAATCTTATTAAATTTTTTAGTTATTTAGTTTATTTATTTGAGTCAGTAAACACTAACTTTCCATACTAAAATGTGTCAGGAAAGTAGGCATTTTCTTGACGATTTCAGATAAAATCTTATACGTAACACGTCAGAAAAACGTCGTACAGGATTCGTAAGCTGTTTCAAGCCTCGCTATCGCTCGGCATGAAACTATCTACTCATCCTGTAATTGAACACTTTCCTGAATTTTACGTAAATAACTATTAATGTATAAAAATAATTTTTTCTCGGCTTTGGGAGCCTGGATGTATTGCATCCGATACACCAACTTTTAGCTAACCCTGGGTATAAATTCATGTATTTATCCTTGCGTATTAGGCTATTTGTAATCACGACCTCTTAATATTGTGAGGTGATTTTAAGTATTTATCAAATATACAATTATGTTTTTCACTTAATTATTGGGTTTCTTTTATTATGATTACTTATTGTTTAACGCCTTGTTAACAAAAGAAATTAAACAATGTATCTACATTGGTGATGGAAGAATTGATCATATATCCTTCAACTTTTGAATACTTTCTGATTCACAGTAGAGATGTGTCGTTCGTGAACGACCCGTTAAATTTGAACGGGTCACTCGGGTTTCAGTATCTTTTAGACGTTTTGTTCGGTTCGTATTTAAATCAACAGATAAGAAGAAATAATCCGTTCAGTTGAATGAACCAAATTTTTAAAAATCGTTTTTGTCTTGTGCTGTTGCTGATAAATAAGTAAAATTTACATATTTTCAAATTAAATATAAATATTTACGTCTGCAGCATCAACATCCCATTGTTCAGATTAAATGATAACAATGATAAATGATAATTTCAATAATCAAATAGTTAGAAATAGCTTGTACACTTTATTAAAAAAATGTATTAAAGAATGCAACTAGCAATCCATTTATGTGATTAATTTTGATTTATGTTAAATCTTTCATTTACTTTAATTTGTAACAAAAAATTGCTTTGGGGTTTAAATTCACACATATTCTAGTATTGTTGATAACTTACATCATTCAAATATAAATAAATTAATGTTAATAACTAACTGACCGAACAGAACACCGCTATGGTGAATTGGAAATTTGTTTTACATATTATGCCTATGGCACACTGGTCGAAGATCATCGAAGAGCATCAATGAGCTCTTCGATGAAACAACAGAACGCACTCGTCACTGACGAAAAATAAAAGCTTCTAAAGTTGAGAAAGAAAAACTAAATTTCAAAAATATGCTAACGTGAAATGAGACACGAAAGATACGAGCGAAATGAGATACGTTCGTTTCATCGATGGAAATAGAGGAGCCTCTAATTTTCGTCGATGACGGGTGCGTTCTGTTGTTTCATCGAAGAGCTCATCGATGCTCATCGACGCTCTTCGACCAGTGTGCCATAGGCATTATGTACAAGATTTTTTAACAGAACGGTTCAATTTGAACGGTTCATTTTAGTGAACCGATTCTAATGAACCGGATCAGTCAGCTGAACGAGTTTTCCCACCACTAGTTCACAGCATTCTGCTAGAGAACTACATTTTATAGTTGAATCTAAATCATTGGACACATTTTTATATTTATGTAATAATTGTGATTAACGCGATTTGAAAGTACAATTACTGACATATTTATGAAGCTAGTGTGCTTACCATTCAACCATAACTGTCAGCATAATGCAATTAGTTCATTAGTGTAATTTTTATTGTTTATCAAACATCTAAACAACACATATATTTGAACAGGTTTGAAAGAAATTATCTCACATAATGTATGAATAATTTCAGTATAAACTATTTCACACATCAAAAAATAAAATAAAGGTAAAAATAGCGAATAGAATAGAACAATGAGTGCTATCACAAGCTCTGTTTTTACCTGTTTTAAGAGAAATATGCTCTTAAAACATCCAAAAACAAAGCTTGTGGTACGAGCCAATGTCTTTTAAATCACTCTTAATATGTGTATGAGTAGGTACCACCCACATACGTAGTCCCATAATATGAGTTAAATTCAATGGAACTCTGTTACCAATAAATGTTAGAAAAGTAATAACAATAAATGTGATATATCGTTGTAGATTAGAGCTAGAGTATAAAAATGTCGATTATAGATAACAAACATTAAACCACTTACCTACAAACCTTTTTTCAACTATTTAGATAAAGGTGCAGATGCTAAGTAAGGTTACAAATATTTTTGAATATTTGACAAAAAGCCAAGAATTTAAGTTGTCAACATGCATTTTTTTACTTTTATGAATCTTTAGTTTAAATCTGCTAAAAATGTATTTCAAAGAATATAAAAATAGAAATAAAATAAATATATCACCAATCTTTTTACCATTACTGCGTGTGGTAAATATGCCCTAGAAGATCTTGAAAAGTGATATATTTTGTTCGTGTAATGCGGTTAACATTCGTTATATCATGATAGTGGTGGGCAAGCCACTTAAATCTCCGGTTCTTAAATCCACAGCCCGATACGATATCACTGAGCTGTCTACCTTATAAATATGAACCATTATAAATGGGAAATTGAAACACCATCTTGTTATCTTACATTACTCCTCTCTCTTATAAAGATATCATAAGCATTCATCTATGAACGGGTTCGAATTCGCAACAATGGTCAAGTAACCGCCGCGCCAACCATTAGATTGCCAGTCCGGTTTTTAACATACATAATTATTTAAATTACTGTTCAAGCTAAGAAAAATAGGCCAATTCGACGAATTTATGCTATTTAATTTGATTGTCAGAAATTGCAAAATTTACCTACTACAAATAGTAAAAGTGGCTAACACTCTTTCATTATGAAGCACGAAGTATAAATTAAGACAGGTAGGTATCTTTTTCCTGGAAATTAAAAAAAAATGATTTTCTATTTTTACACATTAATGCAGTTACCGTCAACATATGAAAACAAAGAACCTTATGTAAAACTGATGATACATGTAGATGCAAAATACAACTTATACATAATAGATAATTATCAAAGGTACCTAATAATTTTGAAATATTAAATGTTGGTTCTTGAATTATAAGCAACTAAGGAATAAAATATCAGTATTGTATTTCAGCTTGTACTTAATAAATATAACATTAATGTAGTTTGTCCCGCGTGATGCTCGCGCGGGTTGAGGGCCTGACTCACAACCATAAGGTCGTGGGTTCGGGTCCCGCCCGTGGCAACCATACAAAGGACATATCGGCATATGACCTTAGTAGTTGGTCCGATATATAAATTTTAAAAAAAATGTAGTTCAACTTATTTTTAAATTTATAAGATAATGATTCACTTTGAATTAAAACCAATTTATTTTTTCACTAATAAAGATAATGAAAGTTCAAAATAAATTGGTTTTAATTCAAAATTAATATAGTTGATAAATTGGGCAAAATTATGAATATAATTCAATCTTGTAATTAAGTGCAGAACTAATGAAGTACGTATGTATGTAAATTAATAGAAAGTAAAGTTCGGAAAATATAAATTCGTTTAAATTTCTTAAAAATATGTAAATTTTCTAATAATTATATGCTCATAAAATTGAACTAGTACGATAAAATATCACTACTTCAAAAAAACTATAAATATATCCTCACGCCTTTTTCCCATTACTGGGCGTGACACTATGCCGATGCAGATCTCGGTAAGTGATATATTTTTTCACGTGAAATGCGGTTACCAGCCGGCAAATCACGGCTCTCAAAGATGTTACTAGAGAGGGAACCACAGGGGTAGATTTAATTTTGTGAAAATTGTTTGTTGGCTGTGGAGATCGAACCAGGGTTCTCAAGATCCACAGGCCAACTCGATACCACTGAGCCACCTACCCCATATCACTCCTTTTAATATCAAAAAAGTCAAAATAATTATTATATTTAAATTTTGAATTAATTCCTTTACATTTAATGCATATTTCTTTTTATTGGAATTCTTCCAAGTTTTGAGATAGTATAAACACTTTTCCCACATTTTTTGATAAATTTATAAAAAATATATACCATCACGCCTTTTACCCATTACTAAGTGTGGCACTCTATCATAGCAAATCTCAGTAGGTGATATATTTCTACGAGTGAAATTCGGTTATCAGTTGTCAAATCGCGGCACCCATAGATGTTAGTGGAGGAGGAGTTTAATAATTATAAATAGCATTGTCAAATCAAAGCAACAACAAAACAAATTTAAATACAAGTTTTTTTTAAATTAAAATATTTTAAGAAAACAAATCGCCTTCAAGGCAGTCGAACATAAATCTATCACTGCAACTCGTATATAATAGGACTTTATAGAGTTCTTATTTATCAGTCTCGTTCTCTATGCTCATTCGGCTATAAACTACAACTCGTCCAATAAAGCCTTACATTATGTATAAACAGAAAAATAACTATTAAATTATATGTTCACTATTTTTTAATATTAGATATCTTTTAAAGGTACGAATAAGAATCAATTTTTATTTAGTCTTTATCTGTACAACCGTGTCGCCAAATTCTCTGCACGTACTAAATTGATGAAATATATTAACATACCTACAAGATTGCATACACAGGATACAAACCACAAAGTACCAATTCTCATCTTCTCATGTTTGTTCATATTTACTACAACATACTCAACAGGATGAATACATTTCCATTACGTATCATTTATATTCCTCTTCATTCATGAAGAGGTTGTCAAGAACGCCAGGAATGCGACAACAACTAGCCGAAGATAACGTCACTTCCGGAGACAGAGTCAGACGTTTAAGCGTTGAGATAAACAGAAAGCATCTTGGCACCCCACGTGTTTTTATTCTTTTTAACAAGAACCGACAATTAAAATATTCGCGTAAAGTATTCGTCGTAAATTGTTGCGGTGTGTAATAAGACAAGCCCATAATTTAAACAATGGGCTACAGTTTATGATTGATGTGAATCATACGAGAATGTTCATTTCAGTCGTAAACTGAGGAATGAAATATTTGATAGTATGATTTAAGAAAAAGAATTTCATCTTGTCAAGTTTAGGACATTAAATACCTATCAAAAATTTAATGTACTGTGGTAGGAATTTTGTGAGAATTTTTCATAAACTGTTCAACATATGTACTTATTGCACCGTTATTATGAATACATATAGCGCCCTCCCGTGAAGCATATTATACTTTTCGTAACAAGTGCACAAAAATTACTGTCTTATCGGGACAAATGTCAAATATGAGTTGCGTAACTAGTTACCTAAAAAACGCCGCAAACAGCTAATAATCGTAGTCTCTAGGGAGAGAAACATCTCTCTAGGGAGAGAAACATGCTCCCTAGGGAGAGAAATATGCTACCTAGGGAGAGAAACATAATTTTTCTCTCCCTAGGGGCGAAAAGCAGTGTTTCTCTATAATAAGAACGTGTTTCTTGTGCATGTGTTACGAAAAATTATTTTCAAAACTATTTAAAATAAAAGAATGTTGCCGAATAACAATATTTAGTCATCGTTAGGCATTTAATTTCGATGTAAGTTGCTTTAATATAGAAATGATTCAATGGATTTCAGATAATAAATTTGTAAAAAGAATTGATTTTGTAAATTTAATTAGGCGACATTTCGGCACATTTTTTGCCATTATAAAGTAGTAATATTTAACATATTAAATAATTGCATTGTTAAGTATTAAGGACAAAACATAGTGGCTGGTGCCACAAACTTTGTTTTTGGGTGTTTTAAGAGCACGGTTTTAACATATTACCCAAAAACACTGCTCTTAAAACAAGCAAAAACAGAGCTTGTGCTACCAGCCAATGAGGTGAAGAGAAGAAACAGTTTATTTTTGACCTCATTATATTTTATCCTTAATTTTGTTAGATTTAAGTTTAAGTTTTTACAATGTAATTCTTTAATATGTTAAATATTATTTTTCAATAATGGCCAAATACGTGGGCGGAAATATTTTAAAATTTAATTGAAGCCTGAAATCCATTGAATCATTCCAAAATTAGATCTTTCGGCTTAATTAAGACGTTGGAATCTTTTGGATTTAAAATATATATTGCTTTAATATAATACTATATATAATGATAACGTAACATCTCGACTGAATATAAATAAATAAATAAATAAATATATCTTCACGCCTTTTACACATTACTGGGTGTAGCACTTTGCCTAAGCAGATCTTGGTAAGTGACATATTTTTTTCGCTTGAAGTGCGGTTACCAGCCGTCAAATCACGGCCTCCAAAGATATTAGTGGTGGAGGAGCCACAGGGGTAGTTTTTAATTGGTGAAAATTGTTTGTCGGCTGTGGGGATCGAACCAGGGTTCTCAAGATCCACAGGTCAACTCGATACCACTGAGCCACCAAACCCATTCGGTTAAAATGATATATTTAATTATGTTTAGTTTGTATCCAACTTTGATGGCGAATAGTTGATTTCTTGATTAGTATTCAGTTATTTCATCGACATATTGATACCATATTTGATTTTCGGATATTGCTGTATTTATTACATAAGTAAAGAGTTTCCTATTATTCGTGTTTAATATGCGTGAAGTTATAAATTTTAATATTACATGATTTTAAATAAAATAATATATATATATATATATATATATAATATATTTTAAACTTAATTTAGTTTATTAAAGAATAATGAAAAGATTAATTTAAAGGATTTTATTTTTTCTGACAGTAAATCTATTTACGTAACTTGGATAGTAAAGAATAATTATAAAACAAATTATAAAACACAACATACATATATATATATATATATATATATATATATATATATATATATAAATAAGCACGTTTTTTACTTTAGCCGGCAAGTGACACTGACCATGTGATAGTTGAGACAACTATCTTGATGTTCGTAGATAAAATATAATCTCTATTAAGGTTTTAATGAATCGAAGGGAGAATATTTATTGGAGAAATATTTAACTTTTTATCAATCAAACAAAAAGGAATCGATTGTTTAGTTGTTCTATTTCGGTATTGGTTAATACCATCTTTAGATTGATAATGGGATGGCGGTGCAGTGAGATTGATGCTTCAACATAAGTCCTAATATTTATTTTTGTTTATAACATTTTAACAGTTATATTTTATTTAGTTACCTGATTACCCAATTACAATTTACTTAACCGAACCCATTTCTTACAAAATATCTTTAGTATAAAGAAACTAATAGTAGATTATGATAAAGGAAATTATTCCATATTTCTTTGTTATATAATATTATATAAAATATGAAATTGTCGTATTTGTTTTAGGTATCGCAGGGGTGGTATAATTCTCCGGATATACATAAACACAGTTTATAAGGTATGTGAATTTTCAATCACAAAGTAATACTAGTGTGAAATTTCAAAATGATGAGTGAAGTTTTTAGAGAGAATTATTAGTTGAACAAAAACAATAGAATTACGTTGCACAAGACATGTGTCAGTGATTAAATACTTTCTTTACGGTTATTGCATCTAGAAAACAATAGGTAGGTGTAGATCCTACTTAATCATTATATTTTGACAGCTAACTTTTGTTTTTGACGTGTTTAGCTGAATCACTTCTTATGTTTGTATCGTAATTAAAACTTCTTGAAAACACTTTCTATTTTTATTTATCAATAGTTTATTGTATAATCTATAAACATTAAATAATATTATTTCAATAACGTCATATCTTACAGAGAAATTAAAATTGATGCAATAAAAAACATATTTAGGTCATGCTTATTGTATTGATTATTGCTTATATATTACTACAGCAGTTATATTACAATGCAGTACGAAAAGTGAAAACAATAAGTAAAACTGTATTGATTTTTTTATACCTTTTTAAATTAAAATTTAAACGGACACTGCTCGATTTCTAAAGTTAATTACTTTTATAGATTGTCAGTTACATAACTCAAATAGAATAGTTAAACTGCAGACGAAGAATATATGTTTTGCCCGACTTGTCATAAATTGTATCTAAATAAGTGATCAATAAATTTATTATTATTATTATTATTATAGGTGCAGGCATAAAAATTTGTCAATTAATACGCATTTGTATAACAAATGGGGTAGGTGGCTCAGTGGTATCGAGTCAGCCTGTGAATCTTGAGAACCCTGGTTCGATCCCCACAGCCGACAAACAATTTTCACCAATTTAAAAAAAAAACTACTACTGTGGTTCCCCCTCCACTAACATCTTGGGAGGCCGTGATTTGACGGCTGGTAACCACACTTCACGCAAAAAAATATATCACTTACCAAGATCTGCTTAGGCAGAGTGCCACACCCAGTAATGGGTAAAAGGCGTGATGATATATTTATTTTATTTATATTTATGTATAACAAAAAGTCACTTTCAAACGCTTCAATATTATAATTCAATACGTATTACATTTTCTGTTATTTTTATTTAAAGGCTCTTCGATGAAACAACAGAACGCACCCGTCATCGACGAAAAATAGTGGCTCCTCTACTTCCATCGAAGAGGTCATTGATGAAACGAACGTATCTCATTTCACTCGTATCTTTTGTTTCTCATTTCACGTTAGCATATTTTTGAAATTTAGTTTTTCTTTCTCAACTTTAGAAGCTTTTATTGTTTGTCAATGAAGGGTGCGTTCTGTTGTTTCATCGAAGAGCTCACCGATGCTCTTCGACCAGTGTGTCATAGGCATTAGAGGAGTGAGCGTAAGTTATTTGAGATGTTTTGAGCATGTGAAACGAACATCGAATAAAATACTAATAAAAAAGTGCATAGAACTGAATAGATGTATGTGATTAAAGGTTTATTTAGTGTTATGAATAAATAAGTACGCAGGGAACTATGAATAATTGGAACGAGGATGGTGTGTTAGGATGAGACTGTTTGAACAGGACTGATTATTTGGTAAATTTGATGAGGAAATGATCTGTGAATGTTTCTAGGGTTCATGCTACCTCATATAGCGTGATATTATGTATGTATGTATGTATGTTTGTATTATGAGGTCACTGGCTCAGTGGTATCAAGTCGGCTTGTGGGTTTGAGAATCTGAGTTCGATTTCCACAGTCGACAAATAATTTTCACCACGTTAAAACTACTTCTGTGACTCCCCCCAATAACATCTATGGGGGCCGTGATTTGACGGCTGATAACTGCACTTCACGCAAGAAAATAGATCACGTACAGAGATCTGCTACGGCAGAGTACTACACCCAGTAATGGATAAAAAGCGTGATATATTTATTTATTTATCTGGAATTTCTAAAACTACGACCTAAAATTGCAAGTTCCAGTTGAATGTTCGTGGAAAAAGTATAGTATTGAACTCGCGTGTTATGGTAATTATATTTGCTATCATAAAACGCTCGTTGAATAATATACTACTTTGTCTACGACCACTAAGATATCTGCTTATTATATACTTGTCATTGTTGCGGAAATAAAGTACATTGTATCCATCGAATCAGAGAATTCACATCATAAATAGGATGTCACTAAAACTAATGTCATCATATATAAATAAGTTTACGTGAGCGTTTGCAGCACTTTGTAAAAATTGGTTAGAAATATTTTTCAAATCATTACTAATAAATTGAACTAAATATTACGGCATGTATATAATTTGTGCACATATTAAAAATGGATACTAAAAAATTGATCTTGTCATACGCCATTTCGAAGCAAGTATTATCTTGATTTTGCTCACTAGACTACGATTGTCTGATTTTAAATAAATAAACATGCTTGTGTACGACTTTGTAAAAAGTATAAATATTCCACAAACAAGATAATATTTAAAATAATAATATATCAGGAAAGGTAACAATTTCATATAAAAACAAGAATAAACAAACGATAGTATCATTATTTTCATATCCAAGAAATAGAAATTCATAGATGCGGAACTAAACATGAAACATTACATTTCAATCATTTAAACAATGCTGCTCAGTGAGCAAGTCACAAGCCTGTCATTTACAGGAAAATTACATACAATGTCACATTCTTTTTAATTACTAAAACAAATTATTCTAATTACAACATTAAGCAAAATTAATTACTCTAATAATTAATACATTTGCACTACATAACAATAATACCGATAGTGCAATTAATCAATGTAAAATGTAATGACATTATTTCTATAACTGCGGTTGCACATTCATCGACTTGACTGATAAATTGCCGAGGTATATCGTAAATATTGTTTTAGAGGACAAAGTTATAATATTGTAGATAAATTATTTTAACTGCTAGTTACACATTAGGAATCAATAAATATTAATTTAGTAGCACTATAGATCTATAATTTTTGATAGTCTATTACGTTATGCTGTAGCTTTCTATAGTATGTTCGCGTCTCGAATTGATTTGCTATACATAAAATTGGCCTTGATGATGATTTTCCTTTCTTCAAAAACAATGCCATTCTACTCACAAAATAGTAAATTACACTCAAAAACTTCGTATGAAAATATCAAAAATGTTATTAATTTTTTAGATATTTTCTCCATTGTATGTTGGACAAATAAAAATATTTTTGAGGATAGTTTAGATGTTCAGATGTTAGGTCGACTAAAACAGAACATTAATTGAATATTGGAAAATATTCAAAGGAAGATCATTGCCAAAGATAGGTTTTTGAATGCAAGAATACTAGGATCCAGTTATGGATAAAAGTCATGATTATCTTTATATATTTATTTTATTTCTTATATAATTAATAATTAATAATTACGTTAAACATATTAGAGATCTTATTCTCTGCTGGCACAGTTCTTCGTCACCAGCTTCTTCACGTGAACTTTGTTCTAGGTGAAAAAGTAAGATACCATACTGATGAGCTCTAATAAGAGCGAAACGCGTCAATGGTTACTAACTGTGCTGGTCAGCCTCTGATGATGCCCTCATAAGGTGACTTGGAGGCTGAATTTTGTGAGACTTAGCCAAGTATTTAGTTTATATTTTATTAAACCTAGTTTCACCAAGTGCATGGATGACAATTAATTTTGGCTTTGTTAATAATTACGTTGTTATTTGTAATGTACTCGTAAAATATTTTGTCAGACCATCAGATTATTATCCGCGCAAATGCAATAAACAATTACAAACAGTAAAATTCAATGTAATCCAGTATTTTTCTCGGTATCAGCTCACCAGCTCATCATTTGTCTTCGCGTAAAAACAAAACCCATTGCCGCTGCCTCACACGGCACTTGAATCACTTGATGCGTGCGTAAACGTAGTTTTCCGTCAAGGATAGAGATGATTTCACCTGCGTGTGATTGTTTACCTGAGTCTCGAGTAATGTTCACTCGCCGCAGTCAAGGCCGGCATCGGTCGTCACTCACGCGACAAACAAAAACACCGAGCGAAGAGCGAATGATCGCTGCAATTAGCCTGTTGCGGCTGATGCTGCATGATGTTGTTGCATGTTGAACTGGCGATTGCTGAATCGCTCTCAGAATACTGAAAAACTGGATAAAGAATTTGATGCTTGAGTAGAAGACGAACTCACGCTACATGCATCGGATGAATTAAATGTAGGGAAATCGGGGCGAAGAAACTGTTTTATTCGTAACAGGATTGCCGTTATTTTCTTTCATAAAATTAAATGCAAAATACAGACAATCAATATTTTAAAATTGTAAACATATAGACTGGTACCACAAGCTTTATTTTTGGGTGTTTTAAGAGCACGGTTTTAACATGTTAGAGATAGTTAAAACAGGCAAAAACAGAGCCAGAGTGCTTTAAAACTTTGCAAAAAAAAACTTCTTTATTTATAAAGGTATCTAATTGAAAATGTATATGCGTAAACTTAACATATGTGTCATCATTTTTATCTATAAATGATAAACATATCATTTTTTATTTAACCGGAAGTGGTATCAAAATGTAAAATATACAGTGATCCATACCCTGTATATTTTACATTTTTGAATTCTACGTTCAATTCTGAATATAATAATGTACCACCCGTAAATTCTTTCAGTAAAGAATAAGAACAAAAAATGTACCAAGAGATTAATGACCCTGCAGTCGAAATCTCTATAAACCCTTAAATAAAAAAAATCTAATTAAAACAATATAAGCTTTCTGTGGAGATCCGGTATATCATATGACGTACTGGTCATAGAACAAAAATAAATTTTTCAAAATTGGTAAATTTA
Organism: Pterostichus niger; assembly: GCA_947425015.1. Lineage (NCBI taxonomy): Eukaryota > Metazoa > Arthropoda > Insecta > Coleoptera > Carabidae > Pterostichus > Pterostichus niger. Next base: position 20,978,366 of record OX380334.1, on the reverse strand, counting down.
AGAATATGGTTCTTCAAGTATGCATTTTTAGTGCCACTGGCCAACATTACATTCAGTCATTTTTCTGATATATAATGAATAAATTGGCTATTTTATTAAATAAATAAATAAATATCATCACGCCTTTTTCCCATTACTGGGAGTGGCACACTGCCGAAACAGTTCTCGGTAAGTGATATATTTCTTCGCATAAAGTGCGGTTACCAGCCGTCAAATCACGACCCCAAAGATGTTAGTGGCGGGGGAGCTACTGGGGTAGATTTAATTTGGAGAAAATTGTTTTTTCGACTGTGGGGTTCTCAAGATCCACAGGCCGACTCGATACCATTGAGCCACTTACCCTATATATGTTATATATATATATATATAATTTATATAATTTATATAATTTATTTGATTATTAAAGATGTTTAAAAAATTAATAACTCGTTTTATTGTATTACAATTAGTCCTCAAAAACATCGACTTAATGCGTTCCACTATCAATGATATTTAAAATAAATATTTAAACATCAATTCAAATAAATAAAAATATAGATGTAGCCACTTTGCATTTATAGTCTTCGGTAGATGACATACGAGTTTACGAGTGTCTTTATTACCGTGAAGAGCGATTTACCAGCTGTTAAATCACGGATCTCATAAAGTTTGCAGACTAGCAAATACATTTATTTTTATTTTGGATGTATACCTTGTATGTTTATTTTGTTATAGTATATTCGCCTTTCATATTCTTCATTTTCTAAATAAATAATTATAAATATATTAGAGATAGATACTGTATCGAATAGAATTACTATTTTATCTATTTATATATTAAAATTTTTCATAGCATTTGAATTATTGAAATATAGTAGACAAATTGAAAAAATAAGAGACAAATGGCTATTTTATTACTATCAATTTAAAACCTTTAGTTTACATTACAAAGGTGAGGACTAACTTAAATGCCACTTTTTGATGTGTAATAGTCTTGACATTTGCCTTTGAACTATAAAAATATTAAATAATTTGTATTCAAATAAGTATTATAATTAAAGCCCGGATTTTTAGGCAATTGCCTAGACTCAAATTTTAATATACTTCAGGCAATTTAGTTTTTCTAGACATCATAGATAATATGTTTACGTGTAATGGAAGGTTTTTTTTTCGTGCTTTAGAGCCTATTTTTCCTATATTTTGGTTTTTGTGCCTATTTTACCTTATACAGCCTATTTTGCCTATTTTTGTTGCCTATTTCAACTTTTATTGAGCAGACAAGGTTTATCAGCGCCATCTATCATCTATTTCGTTGACTAATTCAACACTCGGCAAAGTGTTTCAACCTAATCTATAATATTTAAAGTACTTATTTTGTCTTTAATCAAATTTTTGTGTGTGAATTTAAAATGCAGAAAGGCAAAACGCGTTTTAGTCAAAATTTTATGTGGCAAATCAATTGTGCCTTTGCCATTATAAGAACGCCTCTGTCACATTTTGTTATGTCGAACGAAGTTTTCAGCTTACAAGCAAGTTCTGACTGACCGAAGACAGTCCCTTTCCGAAAATTCCATTGCGCAATTGCTCATAATATTTTGTCAATCAAAGTATACTACATAATTTGAATTTGTATAATAGTGAATTAAATCTGAACCTTAAATTATTATTTTCTTATTATTTTTCAGATTGCGTTAATTTTTGTTTAAAATGATTATTTTTTTTCTAATGAATAGTAGATACGAGCACCAATATTAGAAAAATAATTAGTTTATAATTTTTTTTTAAAGAAATAATATATATATATATATATATATATATATATATATATATATATATATATATATATATATATATATATATATATATATATATATATACATATATATATATATATATAGGCTGCCTAAAATCCCGCCTATTTTAGAGTAATTACCGGCCTATATGCCTACTTATTTAGGTGTTTTTAAGTGCCTAAATATCCGGGCTTTAATTATAATAGTTGCTTGTATAAGAAGTAATGGAAGCAATCTTTTTTCACGAAATGAGTGAAAAATTGATGCTTTCATTACTTGTTGTACACTGCGACCAGAGTTCTAGTGTAAACTGAATAAATTCAAGATTTATAATATTGACAAATTAATAACTAAGTTAAATTTCAGATGAAAATGCCAGTATTTGGTATCATTATAAAGTTAATTTAAAATACATATATATATATATATATTATTCCAATTCCAATTAAAAAATCAATGATGACATCGCTTTTGCCATTCCGGATATAGAATTCAGGACCGTTTCTCACTAAAATGTGGTATTTCAGTTCGTCTTCTAGTAATTGAAACTACAGATTTGATAATTAAAAATATAGCAATTTTTGCAAATCACACTATATCATTATCGAGTTAGAAAATAAAGAATACAAGGTGTGAATATACTATACCTATATACTACATAGAAAATATTTGAATAATTTCCAATCCCTTATGCCTATGGTACACTGGTCGAAGAGCGTCTAAGTGCATCAATGAAACAACAGAACGCACCAGTCATCGACGAAAAATAGAGGCTCCTCTATTTCCATCGAAGAGCTCATCGATGAAACGAACGTATCTCATTTCACTCGTATCCTTTGTGTTTTATTTCACGTTAGCATATTTTTAAAATTTAGTTTTTCTTTCTCAACTCGAATTTACAACAAGAAAACATTTAAATAATTTTTTATTTCAAACAAATTCTTGAGCTCCTATAGACTGTATAATTAAGCCTTAATTATCATGTCAAACTATTCAACTAAGCATACAAGCAGTCTCAAATGCATGTCCTCAACTTTCTTTACATTTATCCTCATAATACTAATCCGCAGATTAATACCACTGGTTAATTCGGAATTCAAAAGCAAAATCTGTTCAGTTGTCATGGTCAAGCATGGAGATAATTTAACAAATAATCTACAATTACCTACATATTTATAAAAATTTAAATTGCCCTGAGTATCTACGTATTCAGTCTTTGTTTGCTAATTCTATAGAAGAATCGTAGAAACTATTATTTAAATGACAGGCCGTTGATTTAGTGAATTGGAAAAGACAAAAAACAATCCTAACACGCAACGTTTGCTATGCTTCGCGAGTGATAATCTGGCACACTGACTTACCGACAGAAAGCGGTTTGTGTTACGCATGGCGTGATCCACCTGAAGAACTGTCAGTTTTCTTTGGATTTAATGCTACAATAATTTTGTTTCAAACTATGTATTCTTTAAACTTTAAAGAAATATACCTGTTGAAATTTTAATGACTTCATTTTCTGACGTATCCAGTATTTATGTTCACTTTTTGCAATTCACTATAATTACAAAAAGCATATTTAAATATATACAATAGTTTTCTTCAACATCTTTATGGACTGTATAATTTCTAAGACTACGAGTACATTCATAGCAAATATAATTTTGTAAACTATATTTTTGCACGACTGGGTATTTAAATAGGTTTACTGTTAGAGATTTTGAGGCAGTAAGTCATTTTTATTAATTATTAATCGGTTAATAATTATTTATCGTTCGGGAGATAGTTAGAAAATAATAGTAATTTATGCATAAAGGGCGTTAGATAAATGATAATGTACAGGCGACGACACTATCCAGCCTGAGGGCTTTTGATCCAAGTCATGGACATCGCATAAGGTCATTATCATCTAGTAATATAATAATAACCATCAGCATTTAGATATATTTTCTTTATCTATTGTTCAATTTAAAAATACACTTAGATATATATATATATATATATATATATACTTAAAATTGTCATTGTAATATATTTTTCCTCATTCTTGTATCTCTGTTTCTCTTCTCTTATTGAACTTATTGCACCCATACCTCGCTTCACGGCCTAGATACGTTCCACGAAACTTGGCCGCAAAGCGAAAAGCCGTATAAGAAATCAATACAAATTCAATCTGGGTAAAAGTTTTTTTTGTCGTTATAGCGAAACATTTTAGACTGTAAATCGAAAACGTGCCTTAATTGAAAAAGGCCGTTATAGCGAAACGTCGTATAAAGAGCGGCCGTATAGCGAGGTATAGGTGTATTGTAAAACGTGAAAGCCTGTTATTGGATAACACTGTTGGTTTCCCTAATATCTAAAATAAATAAATAAATAAATATCCCTATAACATGATTTTAATTTTCTGTATAGTATGTAGAATTAGTTTTAATTTATAATAATTATGATTAAAGTAGTGTGTATAAAAGTAAGTAGTAATGCTTCGGGTTAAGATGTTATTTATATACTTAAATAATAATAAATTTTGTACAGAAGGCGACAGTATCCAGTCCAGAGATGGATGTAGCCCGAAGGAATTATCATCTAGTAATGTCCGAAGTGCATACATGAATTTATTTTAATTTATAATAATTATGATTATATAATTCATCGAAAAAAGACCACTCAGATAGCTCAATTTGCTTTAGTTACGCTGTATAACATTGCAGTGCGTTACTAACCGTGTTTCACAAAACACAAACCTTTGCGGATTTTGGTTACAGACAAATAAATCGTATCTATGGATATCAATAAATGGCAAATATATCTACTGACAATATTATCTATAACAATTGTACATTTAATATATATATATATTGTAATAAATAATCTGTTTAACGTAGCTGATTGAATCATTGTATAGTCTGAATAAATACAACTCGGACATCAAAAATCACTTGAATATACAGTCCACAGACTCGATGTGTTACCTAAAAACACAACTTTACCTACCGTGTCGTTGAGTTGCTAGGTAACACATCTCTTTATCTTAACTGTATATTCGGTTATGAGCGAACGTTAGAAATGGGAATTGTTAACGGAGCGGGCATTATGATCGAGGAGGGTGTTTTGAATCATAATGCATCGATCGTTATGGAGTTGTTTATATATTTCGCCTCATAGCAATTAACAACAAATTTTTGTTTTAGTGAAAAATTAAAAATTAAACGTTTTTCAATTGTAACAAAACAATTATAAAAACACACATAAAAAATGTAAAATGTCAAAATAATTATAATATTATTACTTACGGTAACTGAAATATCTTGTGTAGAGTGGCAATTTAATCCCAGCAATATTTGATAAATCTGAAACAAGAGAATAAATGAATTAAATATGAATATTTAGTGTAGTCATGTTATTGACGGAAATTGTTAATTTCATAAATAATGGATATGTCTACTTTTTCATTTAAGATGGAATACCCATATCTATACTCGGTAAATATGAACGATAGTAAATTTAATTAATAAACTTGAAAAATGCTTTAAAATGACTATATTTACAATATGGCGCTCCATTTGAAAATAGATATACAGATGAATAGGCAGGATGTAAAATCTCAGACTTTTTTACTGAATGAAGATTGCATTTTATTCGTACTTTATTTGCAAAATGAACAAATCTAAGAAAACCTCTAAAAATATTTAATATTAAGAAATAGTATAATATAATTTTGTGCTAACTTTAATGTTTATAACTAATTTAAATATAATAAGACATGTTTTCACAATCAAAGTTCATAGAAACAAACATGTTAAGATTTCGACAAGTTACTTATTATCATTGATCAAATTTGACATTTGACAATTTTATGGGGTAAATGGCTTAGTGATAACGAGTCGGACAATGGATTTAAGAAAAAAATCGTAGAAATTTTGTATCTCATGTTTTTTTGTCATTTAAATAGTGAGTCAATAATAATAATAAATAGTTTTATATTCTAATAATAATTTTGTTTCATACTGTATCATAATGTAATTATTTCATTCCGGAAAGTGGGCCTTTACAGCACTAACATTGTAATAAATATGAAGATATTGTCATCGAGAAATTGCTAGGTAATAATAGTTATTTACGTAAAAAGTCAGGAAATTGTTCAATTACAGGATGAGTAGATAGTTCATGTCGAGCGAAAGCGAGGCTTGAAATAGCTTACGAACCCTGTACAACGCTTTACTGACTTGTTACGTATAACATTTTACCTGAAACTTATAAACAAATAATACATATTTTAAATTAATTTAAATTAAAAGAAATATTTGACTTACATATTCAGTCAGTATTTTATGTTACTAACTAGACACTCACGTTTCTTTCATTACCTGCCTAGGCAGGCAATATGTTATTTTCCTGACTATGTATGCAAAGCAAAGCTTTCCTGAGTCTTAAAGGTCAGGCATATGTTTACTTTCCTGTCAGTTTCAGGTAAATACTTTTAGATAGTAAATTATAATTATTTTAAGAAGTCATTTTTAATGTTAAGATATAAAAATTATGTTTTATAATTAAATAAGATACAGTATGAAATAAAACTTTGTACATTATACGTCCGTTAATATTTTTTTACGGTACTTATTTCGAAATTCGAGACTCGGCTCCTACCTCGTACGGACACATCTTAAAAACTTATTCGCAAATATTTAATGTTTTATGATGTGTTTATAAATATTTCAATAATTTTAAGTAAATACTTATTATACATACACTGATTAAATCAATTATTACTGCACAGAGAAAATTAAAGTAAGTCGGCTTCAAATTCAGGTTTTTATTTTTTTTCCTGCATTCTGGTATTTTGGTGAAATATTGCTACAATGAGTAACACTATGATGACGAAATAATTTCTTGACACTCTTCAATAAGAATATGTTTAATGGAATGCGAATAAATAATTCGAAAGAAACAAAACATTTTAATGATCGGCAGGCTATTAAACTGTAAATACCTTGGATTGTTTACATAGTAACATAAGCTTGTCTACTGAATTTTAAAAGAAGCATTATTTATATGAATCTAAAGCCGGTGGCACACGGTCAATATTTTTACTATTTGATAAATTTTTTGTGTGACAAAACAGAAAAATGTAACCTCACTTTATACAACTTGATCAAATGTTTCTTATTCTGTCATATATTTTCAAGTTTTCAACATTATTATAATAATTAAATCTACCCCTGTGGCTCCCCCACCACTAATATCTTTGGGGGCCGTGATTTGACGAGTGGTAACCGCACTTCATGCGAAGAAATATATCTCTTACCGAGATCTGCTTAGGCAGAGTGCCACACCCAGTAATGGGTAAAAGGCGTGATGATATATTTATTTTATTTATTTATAAATATAATAAATGTAGATCTTGACTGTAGTGAAAAGAATAACTGTCTGAGGTCTAACGCATCTAGTTTTCATAAAACATCAAATTGTATGCGTGAAGTGCCGTCATTACGCATAATTTGACAAAAAAGAAGTAAACATTGATCATGTGACAATCTTTTAACATATCTTTACAGACAAATAGTGATTGCTAGAGATCTATTGTATATTTTAAAATATTATGAATTTTTGTATCTATATCTATATCTCATAGTTATAAAATCGTAGTTAAATTAACATTCTTTTGTTTATTGCAATAATTAGTTTCATTAAAACACCGTTATTTCACTTTAACAGAAATAATAAAATATTAACAGCTGCGCAAATAAGTAACCATGGAGCTGCGTAATTCCTTTTTGTAATTGCAAAAAGATCTATTTTCAGTAGTTACGTTTTATTTGTTCCTTAAATACGAGAGTTTATTCGTTTAGATATTGATACATGTACAAAACACAGTCACGAAACAAATTAGGTACTGATATCATTTTTAATATTATCTATAACTCTGTTTCAAATTAAACTAGATTAACAAAATGAATTTAATTTGTTGCCAATTAACACTCTTTTTAATCCAGGTAAAAATAAACTTGTTCCGTGGTATTGAAAAGAATTTAAAATAAAATAAAAAAATGGTATTAGTGATTAATTCGCTTTATAAATTTATCTGACAATGATTATAACAAATCGTGTCTTTTTCTAAATTTAAAAAGATAATTTTGATATTGAAAGTAGTGTCTACTTTACATGATTTCTTGAGAGGTTATCATATGTCGTCACTATGGCTTTATATATATAAACTCTTAAACAAATTATGTGGATTTTAGTATGTACTTATTGATAATTATTATGTAGTTTAAATTTTATGAAATTATCCAACCAATAGCAATAGTCGTTAAATTCTAATGGCTACCCATTAAATTAACGATATTTCAATGAAGTATACCAAATAGATTCATAATAACTCATTTTACTAGGTACATCATACCTATATGGTTATCTACATATTCATGTAAACGATATATAGCTGATTCAGATTTATCTTTTTAGACTAATGTACTATCTTATTACTTATGTTGTGTCCATGTGCATATAAATAATTCTACAATTACTAATCCTGGAAACATGAACGGCGTAAAACTGCTGTGGAAATGAGGTATTTGCGGGGTGTGTGTGGATATACTAGAAGAGATCGTGTCCGGAATATTTTGGTGTATGATGAATGTAAAATTGAGAAAAATGTTATTAAAAGTCAGTTGAGATGGTTTGGTCATGTGGAACGTATGTCGAATGAAAGATTGGTGAAACAGGTGTATGCCGGTGAAATTGAGGATGAAAATTTGCGTGGACGACCTAGAAACAAATGGATAAATATGATTGAAAAGTTGTTGCGCGAATGAAAGATTCCGAGCGAGAAGAATAAACGAGCTTGTATGAAAGGAATTATGAATGTGGTTGAAGCAAAAGTTGTATGTCAGGATAGGAATGTTTGTCGAAGATTAATTGTGGGATAAATGTGATGAATAAGGACAAGCGTATGAATCTTGATTTTAGATTCATTGGTTACATTTTTACCTGCAATTGTGTGGAATACACTTTCAAAATTAAGCACAGAGAGATGCTCCCTTCCATTCTTATCTTTTTCATTCATTTCCTGTTTTTACTATAAAACTGTCCAACTGCAATTGTGTGAAATTCAGTTTCATAAACAAGTGCAGGAGATGCTCCCTTTCTTCCTCACCTTTTTGATTCATTTTCAGTTTTTGCTATACTGCGTCTAACTGCAATTGCAAACAACTGCAAGCGCAGGAGATGCAACACCCAATAATGGGTAAAAAGCGTGATGATATATTTTATTTTATTATTTATAAAATTTAAATAACATTTAAATTTGACAACCCAGTATAAAGTTACTAACAAATTAAATTCTAGTTTCAAATGTACAAGTACGATTATGTTTTTATACCTGAACAAATAAATTCTAGTATTGTCGGATTGAATTTTACAGTTGCAAGATTAATACTGCATAAACCATCAATGCTTCAAAAACAGTTATTCGGCATAATTTACAACCAATAATCACTGATGCCGTAGAACCATAAACATATAAAAATGGAATTCAAAAACAAATGAATAAACGTCAATATAAAACTGAGCAGATTTCAAAAGCCCTGTGCTAAATTTATCATGCAACTGCTTTAACCGTGAAAGATTATCAGAAAATAAAATTTTGGAGTCATTAAATTATATTGCATGTCAGGTGCAAACACCTAAGTGTGAACCCACCTGACAACTAATTTATTACGTTTATTTTTGTGCTTGAACTATGATTCATAAAGGTGACCTACAGAGGAATGGACAAAAAACAAGAATTATTACCTACTTAATATAACAAAAACACATATTTCTTTTTAGTAACAACAGTAAGTCAATGTTAATAAGTTTACACGAGCAAATACAGAAGAGCTCAAACTTTTTTTTTAGAAGAAGAAACATTTTTCTGTTTCTTAAAATACAGTAACCACCCGTTAGAGATCAAATTTGGGTGACGAATTTTGATTCTTATAATAATAATATAAATGTGAAAAAACATTAAGGACCGATGTTTCCATCTCCTAACAAATATCCTAATAAATTTATTCGATTAACAAATTAAAATGGTACATAAAATATCTGATGTGGACACCACATGACTTACTTGTACACGTATTAAACTATAGATATTTTTTTAATTGCACATATTTGACATTAAATCTTTTATTTTTTGTTCTAATCCATAGCAAACTTAATTTACAAAAAAATCAAAAAAAATATAATATTTAAATTTAGATATCTCGTTTATGCAAAAAGCTAATTTAAAAATTCTTAATGTGCTAGACGCAGAATTTAATTCTCTAAAACTTTTATTTGCAGCATTCATTTCTAAAATTAAAATAATACCATTTTTTCAAGGAAAACTGTTAGCAGCTTCATTTAATGTGCCACTTCCGGTTAGTCTATTTTAACCAAAATCTATTATGTTATTTCCATTGATATAGTAGTCTTATATACCAAATTTGGAAAGTTTTAAATTATATTTGAATATAGTTTTTCATGAAAATCTATTATAGGCTTCAAGTAAAGTACCACTTCCGGTAGTTGTATAATGACCAAAAAGGGAGGTGCACAACTAGATGTTATAACAGTCCTAAATATAAAGTTTCAATTTTCTACGGTTTACCGTTTTTGAGTTATGCGAGATACGTACGTACGTACGTACAGACGGCATGACGAAATTAGTCAAAATGGATTCAGGGAGGGCCAAAACACCTATTTCCGTTGAAATCTGAGAACCGAAAATTTTCGCGATTACAATACTTCCTTTACTTCGTACAAGGAATTAAAAAATAACAACTAATATAACTTTTATAATTTATAACGATTTTGATGAGATGTTTTATCTTTGTTTGGAACTTTGTTAGGAAACTGAAATACAGGCCCAAAAACAATGATAAACAAAATACGTTTTTATTATTGTAGTTGGTACAAACTTTCAGCATAAATTAATGTTATTTTATAAATATATTAGAAATAACAAGAAACTGTTTGAAATTGTATCATAGTAAGTAAGTGTTTTCCTTTGTTATAGGACATAATTTTTTTTAATTTATGATTTTCAAAACACAATTATCAAAAGTGTAAGATAATTTAAAGAATAAATAAATAAATAAATATATCATCACGCCTTTCACACATTACTGGGTGTGGCACTCTGCCAAAGCAGATCTCGGTAAGTGATATATTTCTTCGCATGAAGTGCGGTTACCGGCCGCCATATCACGGCCCCCAAAGATGTTAGTAGAGGGGGAACCACAGGGGAAGTAGCAGATCTCGGTAAGTGATATATTTATTTATTAAAATCTCTAGTAATATAACCCTCAAATTTTTATTTATTTATTTATTTATGAAAATATGTATAGTGTATTTTAAACAAATATAATTGTTCTTTGAGTCTAGATTCTTATAAATGGTTGATTCTTATATCCAGTGAACACAATATCCGCTATTTATTGTAATTATCTTTTCCATAAGTATCTAAGATAATATATTAATGTGTATGTAATTAGATATTTATGAAAAGAAAAAATAGATATACAGGTTTATATAACGTGAGAATTACACAAATACTGTTTTAAAAAAAATTAAGTACTTATGTAGGTAATAAATCAAAACAAATAATTGATTCGATATGAACTAGAAAGAAACGAAAGTTTATCTTTTGCGCGTAATCAAACTTTTATTATCTTTATTTATCCGTTAAATGACATATAATTATAAAAGTACGTGTAAATTAAGTGCCACACGCTAAATATTTACTTCAATTTTTGTTTCTCAAACTGTGAAATATATAAAGGTGGCGTTTAGCAAATGTTCTCAAAACAACGACAAATATAATTAACGTAAAAATGTAAATAAAGTCAGTCACTTAAAAATGTTATTCAAATAACAAATAAACTATAAATTTATTTTGATATTTTAATCTTTTCTGTTAAATTATTTTAAAGAGAGAAAGTTGCAAATTCTTTTAAAATTTTATTTGAAGATATTTACTTCACTTCCTACAATTAATATATTTATGTTAATATAAATCCTAATATTTATTATAAACATGTTGAAAATATGAACTATATTGAGCAAATTTTAATTTGTCCACATTATCTGACAAAACTACAAAAATATAAACAGAATGTTTGACAGAAACAGAAACGTTTTTATTTAGAGTATTTGAGCATATTGTATGAAGTGGCGTCACATTTTTGCGTTTGTCATACTAAAGTTTAATCAAAGTATGATACATTGACTATGTGACACCGGTATTATTTCTTATTTATATAAAACCATTGATATTAACAGAGTTAGAAACGTTTAATCATACATTATTATAATTATTTATTTAATTACGTTGTAAGTTGTATTATTATATGTTTTAATTTATTTTTATTATTATTATATGCACATTATGTGATGTTTATAATACTCGTACTATAAAGATAGGTTAGAAAAATAAAGTAATATAATTAATTAGTTCATTAATTAATAAGGAGTACAATGTTACAGAATTGTATATTTAAGCTACATATCAAATAGTTATTTGTTAAACTATATATTTCTCACTTCCACACGAGAGTAGACGACATACTTCAAAAAAAGGTTTATTACAATTTATACCTTAGGGAAAATTTAGTAGATACAAAAAGGTAATATTTTATGTATTTGAATTATAATTGCAATATAATTTAAAGATTTAAAATATATTATTATTAAATAAGACTTTAATATAATAATTTTTATAAGTTTTCTTTTTTATTTTACTCCTGTCTACAGAAAGAAAACTAATTGTCTTTACTATGTTGCAAGAAGAAATTTAGTTTTCTATGCATGCTGTGAAAAATAGTTATTTGTGTATTAAGTAAAGTAATTCTTTGTTACTCGAGCAATAGTGTAAGACGAACAAAGAACTTTACGCTCGTGATCCACAGATATTTTTTTTCTACGATTACATCTTAAATGATTAAAAAACGTATACGTACTAAAAATAATTTCGTTCTGTTAATATGACAACTTCCTGTTTTGCTTGTATACCTATTAATAATTGAAGTAAAGCAATTAATAATTTTAAGTTATTTTTCGAATGCTCTACAGAAAACGTCAACATTACGATGACAAATGAGAGCGTAATTGTCAACTTTTCATAGCAATCATAGAAAAATGTAATTTTAATAAAATAGCAGTAAAATATCTTAACAGGAATGGACGGTGATTGGGCTAAATAATCGAATGAATTTAAAATTTATGGAACAAAAAAGATTTTTTTAAACTTTGTACTTAATCCCTACTATAGTACAACCTATAGATCAACAGCGTATAAAGAAATCCGAACCATCTAGACACAATTGTATATTTTTTGAACACACGACGTCTTGTTTGAGATGAATTACGGTTGCCTTTATTTTATATTTTTGTTATTTGTAATTTAAGAACAAGATTAATGATGACTTCCTTTCCAATGCAAATATATTCAAAAATCAATGAAGATATTAAATCATTACAATACAAATTCTTATGCAAATTATCACATTAGTTGTCACTTTTCGATGCGATATTGTCGCAGTTACTTATCAAACAAATTAATTGATTTAAATATTAAAACCAAAAGAAAATAAACAAAACAAATTATGATTAATGAATGTTGAGCAGATCATTAATAAATAAGATTTATGAATTTAAATTAAGTAAAACTATAGAATGAATGAAGAGTGTGTAGCTATGTTATTTTGCCTACTAGAAAAGTGGCGTGACTACAGAAACAATTAGTTTCATTTTAAATTCTCAGAAATACGAATTCAAGACCGAACCAATTATGGATCCGGGACTGGACCATTCAGAAACACGCAAATATTTAATCAATTGTCTAGCATGTTAAAATGGAATTTATTCTAGAAACTACTCAATCATTGCTTCAATCTAAGAAATCATTTTCAGTGATTCATTTATTATTGTAACGCCGGATATAGCGATCATATTTGTTACATGAATTATAATTCTTTATAAACGGATATTTTATATAAATATATATATATATATATATGTATACAGAGTGTGCACAGGAAGACGGAATATAGGAGTTTACCATAAGATTTTAAAAATGTGCGGAAATTGGTTCTGTATATTTTAGAGGAAGAATAATAATAAATTTAAAATTAAATTCTACGTTTAAGATATTTAAATTTCTTGTACTAGTATATCTATGGTCCTAGATTTTTGAAAAATAAAATGTGAGATTTTTGTGAAAAATCAGATAGCCATGAAAATTAAAAACAAACAAAACAAAATCTCATTATGATAGTTCAGTCAAGAATTACTGATTTTAATTGTTGTATCCATTGTATTATTTTAATTATTTATTATTTTAATATTCAATATTAATTATAAAATATACTAATAAAAAATAATGAATAGAACAATCAAGATTAGTAACGCTTAACTGAACTGTGTTTTATTTTCATGGCAGTACTGGAAAAAACCCGAAAATATTGGACCCAAATATGCGTTTGGTGATCATAGTGCTCCGCAGGCAGTAAATTAAGCAAGAAAATTAGATACTGGATTAGGAGCATTCGAGGATTTATTGCTTTGTAGATGTATAAGATGAATCATGAACCGAATTTGGTTTGAAATTGGCACCTGGACACTGATCTTTTTAAAACAAGACATTATCGTTATTTTGTCCGTCAGTACGGTGGTGTGGATAGCGATACGGAATTCGAATCCGGAGATCCCGAGTTCGAATCTCACTCAAGCCTATATAGACTACTACACTGCGGCTCGGTGAGTGCGGACCCTGTACTGTAATTGGGATTAAGTTTCTATTGTGCAGCGTAACATATAAAAGTAAATAAATAAATAAATAATTTTGTTTTGTAGTAAGTTGTAGTTTTAGTATTACTTTCATTTATCTTTTAACTTTTAAAGGTACTAATTTAGGTATATAGTTCATAGGTTCTTTTAATAGTGTAGGTGTTTCGTATTACAAATTATTTCTTATAATATAATATTAGTTAATTACAGTTTTATTACCTTATTGTAAATATTAGTATTACTTGTATCATTCCTTTTCATTTCATTTTTTAAGTACTTAATTATTAGGTTAATAGCAAACTGTACCTTAGTCGTAGTTCCAATTTTCGTCACTATGAGCGGATTCTTATCTAAAATTTCTAATATCACCACAAATTTTTAATTCATTTGAATATAATATTAAAAAATAAATAAATAAAATAAAAACTGCGTTTTGGACTTGTCTTGTACATTTGCCTATAAATTTGTACAGAATTAATTTGTATCTACCCCTGTGGCTCCCCCTCCACTAATATCTTTGGGGGGAATGATTTGACGGCTGGTAACTGTACTTCACGCGAAAAAATATATCACTTACCGAGATCTGCTTAGGCAGAGTGCCACACCCAGTAATGGGTAAAAGGCGTAATGATATATTTATGTATTTATTTATTTTATTTAATTTGTATCTGTTACAATTTTCTTTGTAAGAAACATAAATATAATGTATTTTAATTAAATCTAAATGAATGTCCAAAATTCTGTATAAAATTGTTAAAACTATTGTTTAATTGCGAAATTATTTCTACATAGTCAGTTCATTAATGATTGTTATACGATGTTAACGTTTTTATACTTTTAAGAATAATTCTATTGTTAGCTACGTTTATATTTCATTTTAGTTTTATCCTTGAAAATTTTACATTTTCGTTGAAATAATAAAGTAATTAAATGTTATTTACTTTAGAAAATTACTCAATACCTCGTGTCTACCTATAAAATCAACAGTATTGTCAAGTCAAGATCATTTTGATTTTTGAGTAGGTAAGCACAAAAGAATGTTTAGATTGTGGCAATCACTTGAAAGGAACTAACATCATTTAGATCAGATCAATGCTGATCTAAGTGTTGAAAGGAAAGCGCCTGATATGTCAAGATCATTTAATGATGTAAATTTACATAAGATATTATATCTACATAGACACTCCTGGCCTGAATAACAATTTACTTCTAAAACGAATTGCAAATGGTTTAGTATCCAGTGAGCGACATAAACATGATATATACTATAACTCATATTTATAATACGAACATTATCACAATATTTATTTTTAATATTTTAATAGAAGAACTGGTAGTATTTAATTTATTTGTTATTCTGCACAACAGGAACTTAACCTCAATTACACATTTCAGGGGGGCTACAGCTCGGACACAATCGTATGTTTATGATATAAATTGAATTTAGTAAAATTCGAACGCACAACTTCATGCTTGAGATGCAAGTTTTATTTCGGTTTTATCCCCTGTTAAAAATTTTTGAATTATTAATTCTCGGAGAAAAAATCGACTAGACCAAGATTTAATCGGGACTTTGACTTTAGCTAGACGTTTTTTCTGTTTAAAATATATATATGGCTCTGTCGGCCATCTTAACAGTATTCACGTGCAAAATTTTCTCCGATTTAAATATGTTTACTCGCATGTGGTACAACTTGTTAAATTCACGATTTACATTACTTTTTACGTTTATTTATTTATTTATTTATGTTACACTGTACAACAGGAACTTAATCCCAATTACAGTACAGGGTCCGCATTCACCGAGCCGCAGTGTAGTAGTTCATATAATTTTTAGCTTGAGTGAGATTTGAATTTGGGATCTCCGGATTCGAATTCCATATCGTTATCCACACCACCGTACTGAAGGACAGTTGCTTATCAGTATAGCTAATTTCAGCTGTTTTTAAAAAAATTGACAATGAAAAACAGATATTTATTAAGATTGGAAAAATAATTTTGTGTTAATAAAAGCTGAAGATGATGGGTTAACTATCGAAACGTCCAATAAATAAATAAAATTATTCAAGGATCCTAAAGCCATATATTCCTTTCTATAATTTAAAATATAAAGATAAAATGAAATAAGGAACTGAGGGAAGTACATTTGGCACCAAGTGGCGGACAAATATTATTTTATTTTCAAAGAGAGTGTTTAGAGGTTGGTAATAGCACTTTACCCACAAAATATGTGATTTATAAAGACCTGCCACAGCATAATGCAACACCCAACAATGATTACAAGGTGTGATTTTATATTATATATTTATATATGCTACTCTGTACAACAATAACTTAATCCTAATTACGGTACAGAGATTCGGACCCACCGAGCCACAGTGTGATAGTTCATATATTTCTTTTCTACGATTGCTATGAAAAGTTGACAATTACGCTCTCATTTGTCATCGTAAATTTAAAATTGTCTGTGGAACAATCAAAAAATATCTTTGTCGCGCGTCTCCAATGGCAACGCGCGAACAAGATATTAAATGCGCGCTTATTTCAATAGTTACCAGGGATATAAACAAAACAGAAACTTGTCATATTCACAGTTGACAGAACGAATTTATTTTCAGTACATATACGCTTTTTAATAATTTAAAGATGCAATCCTAGAAAATATTATGTGTGTATTACGAGCGTAAAGTGATTCTTTGTTACTCGAACACAGTAATAGGAACAAAGACACTTTACGCTCGTGATACACACTATAGTATGAGTGAGTTTCGTATTCGAAATCTCCAAATTCGAATGCCGAATTTATTTATCATCGTCATCTTTTAATTCGCACACTATGAATACCTTAAACTTATTTGTGAACTAATTTTATTAACTTGTTAACCATCAAAGTTAATATTCGTCATCCGCTTCTCAAGAAATATTAATTTGAACTTCAGTGGCATGTTGTACCTTCCAAGGCCTCCTATAGGAAATGTGTATTTAATGATAGTAACCCATGAAGCCTGGTGGTCATTATAATACTACACTTTACTTTCTTGTACTGCGTATTTAGGGTTAAAACCTAAAACGGATACTGCTACTGGTAGTGCCTGTTGATAATTAGTGTTGGTGATTGCTAAGTAATTGTTTCTGAAACAAAAATCGTGTTTTTTTCTTGGTTGTATTTTACTAAGTTAATCGTGTGTCTAATTAATTTTTAGTGTTTATAATTTGTTTTTCCTTGTAGTTTTAATTATATTTAGGTGTGTACGATTTTCAGAAAAATTTATTGATGTAATTGTATTTTATGAGTTCATGTATTTTACATTTACAATTTGTACAAAAATATTTTCACGTGCCTTTTTACATAGTTATAAAATCAAGTCACATGCAAAAATTTGAATTCTATTTACGTAATGCTAAATAAAGTGTTTGTCATTTTCTATAAAACACTTGTTTTATTCATTTTCAAAATAAATAAATAAATATCTCATCACGCTTTTTACCCATTACTGGGTGTGGCACTCCCACGTAGCAGATCTCGGTAAGTGATATATTTCTTCGCGTGAAGTGCGGTACCAGCCGTCAAATCACAGCCCCTAAAGTTGTTAGTGGAGGGGGAGTCATAGGAGTTGATATTAAATTGGTGAAAGCCAGTTTGTCGGTTGCGGGAATCGAACTCGGATCCTCAAGAACCGCAAACCGACTGCATACGCACTAGACCACCAATTTCAAAATATTTAGCATAAATATAAATTGTGCATAATACAGCACAGTTTTTCCAAAGCAAAAATTTTCTTTACATTTTAATCAAATTTCATTTATATGCCATTTAAAAATTATATCTGCTACGGCAGAGTGCCACACTCAGTAATGGGTAAAAGACGTGGCGATGTATTTATATTTATTTATTTAAAAATTATAAGATCAAAATGCATTTTCTTAAATTTAAAAATACTTTTAATATTATTAGATATTATTTTAAAAAATCTTACTACATTAATATTAGAGATCGCTGTTCCTTATTTTACTTCTCTACTCTTTTCTTTTTAGCATGTTTTTCTCGTACAATCCTTCTTCTCTCCACAATAGCTTTTTTATCGCTTCTTCGACTTTTCTTTCGCTTTTCTTTCCTCAACCTACAGACTGTTTACTCTCTTTCCGACATTATTGTCATCTTCTCTCTTGTATCTTCGGTTGATAATATTGTATTTATGTTATTAGTATTTCCACAATTTAATAAATCTGCTATATCACAATACTTTTCTAACGATAAGTTTAAATAATTTGAACAACTTTGAGAAAATCAAATGATAATCACGTACATACAATTTGTTACACTTTAATTAGAATTCTTTGCTTTACTTTTATACTAAACATATTTTTAAAAACTTTTGAAAAAAAAATGACGAACGTTTAAATGTCATTTTAGGATCTAGTTTACTTATTGTTTACAAAATAAACATAAAAACTTAATAAGACCCATCAATAAAGTAGTAATATCACTGGTTGTATAACTTAATCTAAAATTTCATTGCGTTTTTAAGTTATCGTGCTTTTACACAGACTGACCTGTTTTTTTTTTATTCAGTAGAGTCTAAAACATGAAGATACATTAAAATATCTAGATCGAAAACAAATCACCATCACAATACTTTCCTAATTATAATATATAGGTTGGAAATGTAAAAAAGAAGTTACTAAATTTCCATTAGATTGTAGGCAATGGCCGTGACATTTGTTTTTTTTTATATTTGACACATTATTTTGCTATAAAAAATGATATCTAAGAAGATAAATAAAAAAAATAGTGCAAAATAGTAAAATTAAAGCAATAGAAATTAATAAGTTACTGTTTTACTATTATATTTTTTTTCATTCTTTTAAAATATAGTTGAAAAATATATCACTTTCTACACGATAGTTCGTTAAAAAGACTACATTCATGATAAATATACAAAGAGTTCCGTTGCCTATAGCAACCGTCTATTAAGAACCTTGATTTGCAATTGTTCATTTAGTTCAAAATACTAAATTTTTACCGATCTTATAAGCGGTTCAATAAGATGCATATGAACACTTTTCCATCACCGTTTCAATGACATGTAATACTAAAATTTATTTGCGTTTATATTTGAATTGTTTATAAAATCCTAAACAATCTCCCGTCTGAAGGCTCGTTAACAAAATGAAAAAAACACATGAAAATTGTAAACAAAACAGCGTAAACACCAGTCTAAAATAAAATCGTGCGTTGTCTTGTTGAAGTAATTGAGCATCACACGAACAAACTATCTCATGCATAGAAACTCTAAAGCTAAACCCCATCGAACTCAAATTAAACTAATAAAAATAAATTGAGCCGCACATCACGAACATCGAACTGACTGAACGGACGAAAGCGGATAATTTTCGGCAACTAAACTCGTAAATTTCGGCGTAAACACTTAACAACCATTATGGACGGTTGGCGAGGAAGAATTCGTGTTACTTTCGACGGTGCTGGAACGGGGTATGAGATCAGGAGTCAGAGGTCGAGACAGTTAAATGTCAGATGTGTGCCGCGAACCCAGCGATCACGATCGGATCGGAATCAGATGTTGGTGTTGCTTCTTGTGCGTTCGCAGCGACATAGCGATCAGCAGTTTAAGCATACATACTTGACCTGTAAATTCTATTCTCACAATTTACTATATAAGATGTCTCCTATACGAGGACCACCAATGATATTTCGAGATCAAGTAATATTGTTAAATAGTAAAATAATCATATCTGCTTTTTTACCAGAACCATTTTTTAAAATATTTGAATACTTAGAAATTATTGAAAAACGTAAAATTTTATTCTATCATTCGTCATCATGAAGTTGACGTTTTCTGTGGAGCAATCGAAAAATAACAAAGTTATTAAATGCGCCCTCATTTCAACATTTCCCAGGGATACAAAAAAAATCAGAAACTAGACATATTGGCAGAATGAATTTATTTTCAGTACGTATACGTTTTTTAATCATTTAAGATGCAATCTTACACTATTGCAGTTCTCAGATCACGCTGCAATTACCGCGTTCGATTAACAAAGAACCACTGGACGCTATCATAAAATAAATATATCATCACGCCTTTTACCCATTACTGGGCGTAGCACTCTGCCGAAGCAGATCTCGGTTAGTGATATATTTTTTCGCGTGAAATGCAGTTACCTGCCGTCAAATCACGGTCACCAAAAATGGGAGTGGAGGGGGAGCCACAGGAGTAGTTTTAATATGGTGAAAACTGAACTACCCCATAATAACTATTTGCGCTCCTATCTAATGTTCTGTGTGTATTTTTTTGGCAAAACAAAAAAATCATTTTAGAGATGTACTCATGTGGTATATTTTGTCTTATATAACTTAAGTACAGTTACAGTTAAAGTTCTTGAGATTGGTGGTACTTGTAAAAAAGACACCCTGTATACAAGATTTAAATTTGAAAATCCAAACTTTGCATAATACAACAAGATCTGATTTTAGAATTTAAAACTCGAGTTAAATTTTCAGTCATGTCAACTAATCTTGACCACATTAAAATTATGCTTCTCATTCTTCCTCCACTAACACCTTTGAGAGTATGTCTTAACGGCTGATGACCGCACTTCTCGCGCAAAAATATATCACTTACCGAAATCTGCTACAAACGTATGTAACATTCAGTAAGTAATGAGTAAAATAACATAATGAAATTACAATATATTTATTTAATATTTATAATTTTAATTAAATTTAGAATCTAATTTAATAGACGATTGTATCACAAAAGTTTGGAGTTCCATACAAAAATGTGATCCTTTAGCAATATTTACAATGAATTTCTAATGTTTAAAAAGCCATATTTTTAGGAAGGAATTAAAATGGAGAACAAACACTATCTGAAGAAGTTCTTAAACAAAGCCGAAATATCAACCATAAATTAAAAAAAAAATCTTTCATTCATTTTTAATTCTTTTCTAAAAATTAAACATTTTAAACATTAACAATTCATTCTATATTCGATTCCAAGTCAAAATCCATGAAACAAAATTTAGCAATATTTGTAATTTAGTAAAGTGATTCTGATCGTTCTGATGTTTACTTAACAAAAATATATTCTTTGGGGTCAATCTCCTTATTGCTCCCGAAAATAATGCTGGGTTCACACCAAAGCGACTCAGTTGATTCAGATTTTTGTTTTCAATGATGGAACAGACACAAATATGCAATTACGGAAACAAAACCGAAATCTACATAGATTCAACTAAAACATCTTTAAAAGACAACACAGCAGTTCCGTTTTGCTTTCGATTTCAACTTATTTTTCTTCTTTAATTTTAGAATGCGATATTTATAATGTAAACCATTTACCAAGAAATTTAAATACCACTCCTAAATCTTTCTATAAAATTAGTATTTGCACAAATAATGAATGAGAAAAACAACCAAAAACACTGAATCTGCATAAAGATACAAATTGGAGACAGCCACTGACAACTTAATGTTTAAATTAAATAGACTGGCAGCTTAAAAAACGGCCAGCGTTTCTAAATTTATGAAAACCTTTTGTTTCTTACCATCGAGACTTGTAAAAGTTGTATTTCCAAAATATTTGCAAATTGTTAAGGTTTCCAAAAAAAAAACAGAAACGCAATCGTGTTTCCGTTTGGTTACTGATAAGATAATTTTAGTAAATAATAATATTTATAAAATGAAGTATCCAAAAAGAATTTATAAGAGAAGAGCTACCTATCCTATGTACTACTTACGAAAACAATTAAAATCGCTTTTAGACGGTTATCTTGAGAATTTAAAATGAGTTTCTAAACCGCCTGAATTTCAAAGTAAGGAGATAAAGTAATTAGATGATAATATGTAGAAAGTACAAGAGGTTGTTTGTGTTGTGTCATTATGAATAGCAGTATTCAGTGTAACAACTCTGCTACTGTTACTGTTACTGCATAGATGGTCTAGATAAAGATAAAATAAAACGCACGATTATGTGAAGATAGCAAACAGTTTCATAACAATTAAACCCTGAGTATTGACTGATTAAAAATTATTTAATTTATACACGTTTAATGGCAAATCGTGAGAATTGAAAATTACATTTAGAATGATAACAATTACTTTAGTGCACGTTTATCTGATAAATTTGCGAAACGTATGCATAATTAATTTACTTTCAGTTTATGTTCTACGGTACTTTGCACTTAACAAACTATAAAATTTATTTTATTTATTTTTTAAATTTCCATAATAATATAACTTTGTAATTTATTTGTTTCTTAGGTATGGATTCTTTAGATCCGCATACAGAATTTACTGTTTTGCAGACATTATTGTCATAATTATAGCGCATAAATTTAATTTTCAAATTAAAATGTATGTAGGTAATTTATTTTCATGATATATTAACAATTTTTTATTAAATAAATACTTACCAATATTGTTTCAGAGAGAATTATTGATTTAATAGGTATTTTATTTACTACCGCCATCTATTTTTCTTTTTTTACAAGAAATAGTTAAAGCATAAATCACGGATTGTTGTAAAGTCAGATATCCGTATAGTCCCAGGTTTAAGTTTACCGATCGGCAAGTATATATGTTGTTAAAAATGTCACAATGCCTAGAATTTAATCACACACTTTTGGATTTATTCCTGTTGTGCAGAGTAAAATATAAAAAAAATATATGGCATTCCATTTAACAAACTGTTATCCTGCATTCTAATATGAACAATTCTTATTGTTATGTCTATATCAGCAACTGTTTTCGAGATGTATCAGCAACTGCTTTCGAGATATGAGCGAGAATTCGAAAGGAAATTCCAAAGAAAATTTGTTTCTTTTAATCTATTTCTTGGTTTTTTATTTTTCATTTTAAATTTATCATCCTCCTTTCTTACCCGAATGAAGTTGGATATGACTAAAGTTAATTTATATTATGACAGAAAAATTCTGATGACGCCTGGATTCGAACCAGGGACCTTCCGCATACCGGGCAGAGATGCTAACCGCTACACCACGTCACCTGTGTTCGAAATATGGCATCAACTGACGAACCCGGTTGTCAATGCCTATATAGGAGTCTCTCGGAACGAAGCTACGCTTAGACACTGTGACAGAAAAATTCAGTTGATGCCATATTTCGAACACAGGTGACGTGGTGTAGCGGTTAGCATCTCTGCCCGGTATGCGGAAGGTCCCTGGTTCGAATCCAGGCGTCATCAGAATTTTTCTGTCATAATATAAATTAACTTTAGTCAAAAACTACAGGTATGATTACCTTTAATAATCACACAACTTAATAATATTAGCTCTAAGCTTGGGTATGATTCCCTCATAATCAAAAACTGTGTCACTGTAGACGAACCCGGTTGTCAATGCCTATATAGGAGTCTCTCGGAACGAAGCTACGCTTAGACACTGTGACAGAAAAATTCAGTTGATGCCATATTTCGAACACAGGTGACGTGGTGTAGCGGTTAGCATCTCTGCCCGGTATGCGGAATGTCCCTGGTTCCTAATATAAATTAACTTTAGTCAAAAACTACAGGTATGATTACCTTTAATAATTACACAACTTAATAATATTAGCTTGAAGTTGGATACTCCAGATATTTTTATGCTTAAATCTCAAGTATTCAATATGCATTTATTTCTCAGTTGTGAGGTAAAATTATATATCAACCCGATTCTAATTTTTTTTAGCTAATATTAAATTTTGGATTAGCTAACCTTATTTTATCTCGATAAATAAATAAATAAATATATCATCACGCCTTTTACCCATTACTGAGTGTGGCACTCTGCCTAAGCAGATCTCGGTAAGTGATATATTTCTTCGCCTGAAGTGCGGTTACCAGCCGTCATATCACGGCCGCTAAAGATGTTAGTGGAGGGGAGTCACAGGGGTAGATTTAAATTGGTGAAAATTCTTTGTCAGCTGTGGAGATCGAACCAGGATTCTCAAGATCCACAGGCCGACTCAATACCACCGTACACTTCATAATTGTTTTAAAATAAAAACTTAGAACCGATTTTTCTCTTTCGGATCAAGTTATCATAAAAACTATCAGCGAAATAACAAAAAAAATGGCATTGATATCATAGCCCGGTTGGTAAGAATTATACTGAATACTATTTTCTGATGCGATACTTTTTCAATTATCTTGCCGATAGTTATCGGGAATTTTATTCAGAGAAACCAGCATTTACAATAGTAATTTTTTCTATAAATTTATTTCAAAAATAAAAATTAGGACTACTTCGACATCTGAAACGGGGATATTTTGAATTCTGTTCAAACACTATAGTTCCATGCAATATTGTCCCGCTAATTCCAAGTAAATTAAAATAAATTAGATTTTATCAATTGTCAAATATTTATTTAAAATGCAAGTTGTTTATTTTGTTGCTTGATTCTTTAGATATTCTTTGCCACAATTTGTCACGAACAAGTAATTAAATCCAAAATACTGTAAACAATTTTATTATTCCCGTCATTACTGATAATAAAATAAAAAATCAACAAGCTAAATATATTCACGACAAAATCATTAAGAAACATAATTAATTTTGTTCCCACTAAATCAATCCGTATCAATAGCAATCTGTAAATTAAATATCAGTCTCTAACACATTATACAATATCTTTATTACTGTCAACGGATATGTCAAAATTGACAGGCAATCAAAGCAAACAAAGTAATAAAACACATTAAAATGACCAAGTGAAAGGTAAAGTTATTCCTATAGACTTTTATCTTCTCATTATCATAATTTGACGTTGATTATATGTTAACATATCTCATACTAATTTTATAGTTAGTCTCCCAAAAGGCGTGGTGCTACATGCGCATTAAGATTTTCGCAATAAGATTAAAAAATGACACACTTGAAGAAAAAACAAAGATTATTTTTCTTTGTCGTGCGACAGAAATTTGTTGGATCGTTTAAGAGAAAGGTGCATTCAATGGTGTAACATTTTCTAAGTGTAATAAATTGTGCGTATTAGTGCAACTGAACAACACATAAATTACAATTACAACTACTGGAGTCGTTTGTTTTACTCTCCTGGATTTGACAATGAACTGTTAATTCGTAATTATGAAAATGCATGATTTTATCAGTCGCCTAGCTACAAAGTCGAGTACGGCAAATTATCAATATTAACATTTTTGTCTTTCTGTTTTGTGAAGATACAGCCATTTAATTTTGCTCTCTGATTGTTTTAAATTGCAAGCTAGTTTACACACACACATTTCACACATTCTCTAATAAATATGAAACAAATAATTTTTATATATATATATATATATATATATATATATATACAGAGTGTTTCAGGACTAGTGTAACAAACTTTAACAGCTTATTCCTGAGGTCATTTTGAGCCAAAAATGTCCTATTCCTTCTAGTTACCAAAATACAAGAGGTTGAAGTTCTATAAATACCACGAAATTTTCAAATTTTTTTAATCAAGATACTTTCGGAAAACAAAAATGCGCGCAAATAGGGGATGGGAAAGTTGTCTTCTATTTGGATATCTTCTTGGTATTCTCTGGACGCATAACGTGCATTACCATTACATAATCCATAAATAAAAATCATATCTGCATATTCAGCAGTACTATAACCATCCATTATGAAACAATAATACAATCGAAAGTACAACAATTTTTAATTAAGACAAATAAGGTATGACTTTTCAATAAAATTCTTGTTTTCCGAAAGTATCTTGATTACAAAAATTTGAAAATGTCGTGTTATTTATAGAACTTCAACCTCTTGTATTTTGGTAACTAGAAGGAATAGGACCTATGTTTATATGACATTTTTTGCTCAAAATAACCTCAGGAATAAGCTGTTAAAGTTTGTTACACTAGTCCTGAAACACCCTGTATATATATTAATATAATTATTATTGACTTTTACTCAAAGAATTAAAAAATAACAATGATCCCATATTGATGTTGAGAGCAGCAGATTTAATATTCGAACTCGTCTTTATATAATATATATATATATGCGGAAAATACGCAAAAGTTTCCTGTAAGAATGAACAATGTACTCCAATTAGTGATTCTGTATCTTTTAAAGTTTATTACCACGGTTGATAACGGGGTGCTAAGTTCGCCAAAAGATGGAAAGTAATTATTAGTCGCTATTTCCTGTTAAGTGTAAAAATAAAAACATGTAATTTAGTCACTAAATTATAGACCATTTTGTTTTGACAAAATAATGACAGCAGCTAAATTTTGTAACAAAATTAATATGTTATCACTTCAAATCAAGTTTTTAGTTACAATATTTAAAAAATAATTAACTAAAAATTGGTGTACATCCACTCGTAATTTTTGTGGAAATACATAAACATCAATATAATGGTTGATATGTGCATTCAGCTTTCATTATCTCTGCAATCATAAAACTAAAATAAATAAATATATCATCACGCCTTTTACCCATTACTGGATGTGGCACTCTGCCATAGCAGATCTCGGTAAGTGATATATTTATGCGCGTGAATTGCGGTTACCAGCCGTCAAATCACGGCCCTCAAAGATGTTAGTGGAGAGGAAGCCACAGGGGTAGATTTAATTTGGTGAAAAATGTTTGTCGACTGTGGGGATCGAACCAGGGTTCTCAAGATCCACAGGCTCTAGTACTAGTACTATTATGCTCAATATAAACAATTACATACGAATTAACGCATTTGTTTTTGTCGCTTCGCTATTATCTTTGCTTTTATTGTTTATTCTTATTCCAACATAAATGCACTCTAACTAAAAAAAAAGCTTCTCAAAAAATATCAATATGAAAAAACCCACGCAAATAATAAGTTAATAAATAAATAAATAAAAGATGATCCTGAATTCCACTTCACGCCTTGTGATAACTTTTATTCATTTAAGTTAATACCGATTTATTATTTAAAATTGTAATTACGGCACTGAAATAAATATTGCATAAAAAATAAGACAATATGGTGAAGGTTAGTTAACATTTTAATAAAATTACTTTATGTTTTCAAGGTAAATCCGACTAAAAGCAATATCTTTTATTTATCATATTAAACAATAAAATGGTTATGATAATTATAGTAAAAAACTATTAATGAAAATTGCTTTTTTATTGTTTAAATCACAAGCATTTAAATAAATTTCCTTGAAAGCTGTTTTAATAGATTTTACTGTCATTAATACATAATTTTATCAGTTCTAAATGTATGTGTCAGTAGATAGATAATTAATTTTAAAATAGTGGTTCTAAAACTTATCATATTATATTAATTTGTATATTTACGTAGGTACCTACTTTAAAGTTCTTGAAAAAAATGTTATTTTATAAATAAATATATCATCACGCCATTTACCCATTACTTGGTGTGGCCTAAGCAGATCTCGGTAAGTGATATATTTTTTCGCGTGAAGTGCGGTTACCACCCGTCAAATCACGGCCCTCAATGATATTAGTGGAGAGGGAGCCACAGGGGTAGATTTAAATTGGTGAAAATTGTCTGTCAGCTGTGGGGATCGAACCAGGATTCTCAAGATCCACAGGCCGACTCAATACCACTGAGCCACTTACCCCGTTATAAATTTAATTAATTAATTAATTACTTATTAAATGATACTTGTCGTGGTTATTTTTCGATCATATCAAATATTAAAATAACCAACCTAAATAATTTTGCCCTACTATATCATGGTGTATTGTTAAAAATAAATCTAAATAATAAATGTTGATTAAAAAATTCCACAAGGAATGGAAAAAAATCTAGTTTATTAGAAAGTGCAGTCAAGCAATGATTGTATTAAAATTAATAATCTTAAAGTTATTATTTTCTTGTTTTAGAAACTGCGGACACAATTAAAAGTTATAAAGTAATTGACGTTCGTTCATAAAGGGAATTTAAAAAATTCAGATTCTCATTATTAAATAACAATTTGCAATTAGAAAGATGTAAAAATATGTATAAAGGTGAAAATGAAAGTGACGAAAGAAAACTCTGAAAGGTACTTGAGAAGTGTTTAAGTCATTAAGAATAAGTGGGTAGCATCGGTACTTGTTAGTAGTGTCGTGCTAAATATGTTTTTCTTACTTTGCATTCATAAAAGTAGTTTGTTTTTATTAAGAAAAACATTTTAAAAGTTCCACACAAAGAAATAACCAGAGAGACATATTTTTTCTTTAACTTAAAGCGACAATGCAGATATACTCATGGGCGGGATCAACATTTTTTCTTGGTACATAAAAATTATGAAAGATTTTTTTAAACTTATTTTGTGAAGAGAACATATATTCAAAAATGCTGTACACAAAAATATCTACTTCTTGTTTAAATCTACATACATAATGGTTTGAACATGAGTTCTGTGAACTTTGTCCGTCAGTACGGTGGTGTGGATACCGATATGGAATTCGAATCCGGAGATTCCGAGTTCGAATCTCACTCAAGCTAAAAATTATATGAACTACCACACTGCGGTTCGGTGCGTGCAAACCCTGTACTGTAATTGGGATTAAGTTCCTGTTGTACAGCGTAACATAAATAAATGAATAAAATAAAACTTAGTATACGACTGCTCTCAGTGCAAATTGAGTACGAAACGAACATAGTCCAAAACAAAACAATACAAAATGTTTATTATTTAGGCAATTTTGTACCATTAATTATTAGCCAATCATATTTTATAATTACTGTCAAATTATCTAAAAAGGTGCTGATTGCAACGAGAAGCATACATGTAATTTTCATTTAGTTGCTACAGTTACGATAAAGAAATCAATTTGTTAAATAAAAACGTCAACCAAAAGTAATATGTCAAAATATTACAGAAAACTTCTTTTCGTGCAATTTTCAGATGTCTATAATTATATGAATCTTAATGGGTAAAAGTCATTGTTAGCGACGAATTAAAAGGGAAAAAAATTAAAGTTTGGAAACAAATTTTCTCTAAATAATTTATACATGTGCTTTGTATTTTTTCTTCTAGTTATGTAAATCTTTCAGCTGAAGATGGCTGTAAACAGAACCGAAATATAACTATTCAAACATTACATTTTGTTTTTCATCTTTTAATCTATCCTTAACAATGACTTTTACTCATTAAGATTCATGTAATTATTCAGAATGTACGAAACTTTAATGACATATATAAATTGATATACTAATTATAGAACAAATTTTTTTTTTGAAATTCGCAAAAATAAGGGTATTTCATTCCTAGCGTGTCACTGGTTTAATAGTACATTTAATTACATATAATTATGTTACTAATGAAATAAAAGCATACATACTGCCTAAAATTATTCATTTATTAATTAGTTATTATGTAGGTACCTAGTGTAACGCCTTATTTTTATTTTTTTAAATTAAATGTACTATTAAACCAGTGACACTAAAAATGTTAGCTAGGAATATAATACCCTAATTTTTGCGAATGTCAAACAAATTCTTTTTGTTGTATAATCAGTATATAAAATTAAATATGTCATTAAAGTTTCGTGCAGAGGTATAGAAACACCCTCTATAAATATAATGTATTTTATTATTATTACATGTGTTTTAAACGCTAAGTACGCGAGTTAATAGTTTTTAAATTAAAAAAAAATTGTCAAGTAATAAAGTCGAAAAAATATATATAAACCTGGCCATGAATTCCAGATATGATAACCTCTCATGTGAATAATTGTGGGAAGAATAAACAAGACTGAATGTGACGAATTAGGAATTATGAATATAATATTTATAATAATAATCGAGCAGGCTGAATCACAATTTGCAAATCTATTTAAATGATCTATTTTCGTCTTTAAGACGTAGTTATTGAAACAACTATGACATAGTGTTATACGTGAAAACTATACTATAAAATAATATGTGAAGTTTGATTTAGTTTCTAATTAAAATAAATACACCTATTCATTGAGATTAGTTTTTAAGGTTAAAAAATTAATTTAGAATGTATGTTGACCAAATATAGTTTATTTAATTAATATGAACTTATTATTTTGTAATGTTTTTAACCAAATAATTAACACAGTTTCATAGCTAATCTGTAAAATTGTTGTTTGCTTCAAATAAATATAATTATAAAAATGCAATTTGCTATTTGGTGATAGTGCTCACACATAACTAGAAATATTATCTATGTTAAATGTCCAATTACAAGAAATTATTAAAGTATTTGTGTTGGTCTAGAAGATAATTTACAATCTAAAGTACCGTTTACAAAACTTACCGTTTCGCGATAACCGATATTTAATGCTTAAATGTCAAAACTTGCTGCCAATGCTATGATACAACCTATTAGTAATAATATGATTTTACTGCTCTGCAGTAAATTAGATATTCTTTAGAACCTGTTTAATATTCACATAAAATAACATCATTAAATTACGGTTTTATTTTCCTTACTATGCTATAATTTATTTTCCGCTAATATACATATCATATTTTGACATAAGTATTGTTATGGATCATAATTCAAATGGAATTATTATATTATAGAGAATGCGTGAAATTAAACTAAACGAAGATGTAAACACATTATTCATGAAAAAATATATTACTTTTATAAATATTCTAAATAAATTTATTTAAGAAATAAATAAATATATCATCACGTCTTTTACCCATTGCTGTGTGTGACACTCGGTCTAAGCAGATCTCGGTAAGTGATATATTTTGTCGCGTGAAATGCGGTTACCAGCCGTTAAATCACGGCCCACAAAGATGTTAGTGGAGGGGGAGCCACAGGGGTAGTTTTAAATTGGTGAAAATTGTTACGACTGATATTTCAGTTCAATACAAATATCTGTAATTCTAATCAAGATAGGAAGTTTAAAAAATTCATTTTTCTACGATTGCTATGAAAAGTTGACAATTACGCTCTCATTTGTCATCGTAAAGTTGACGTTTTCTGTGGAACAATCGAAAAATATCTTTTTTGCGCGTTTCCAATGGGATCGCGCGAAAAAGATGTTAAATGCTCGCGTTTCCAATGGCAACGCGCGAAAAAGATATTAAATGCGCCCTTATTTCAATAGTTACCAGGGATACAAACAAAACATAAACTTGTCATATTTACAGTTGCCAAAATGAATTTATTTTCAGTACGTATAGGTTTTTTTAATAATTTGAAGATGCAATTTGAAGATGCAATCGTATGTGTGTATCACGAGCGTAAAGTGTCTTTGTTCCTCTTACACTATTGCAGCTCTCGCCTTCAGCTCGCGCTGCAATTACCATGTTCGAGTAACAAAGAAAAACTTTACGCTCTTAATACACAAATAACTATTTTCTACAACTGTCAAAAATGTTTTTTTTTTTAATAATACCCATACGCGAAGTACGTGATGTTTTCATCATTTACATTACCATGACAAAGCGTATTCTACGCATTATTTTGTACCCTAGTGTGCAAAATGAGTATTTTGCGCTCTGTTTCGTATTCTAGTGCGCAAAATAAGTATCTCGTGCTCGCTCCCAATTTATTTGTTGTCAAGTTTCATTAGTTACAACACATCACTAGTATCAAATTAATATTATTGTTGATTGTTTTCCTTCAATTTACTTAAATAAATCAATAATTTTTGTATTATTCTTTATTTACAGTTGTAGAAAAAATGTTTTTTGTATTTCGTGGGCAAAATTCTTGTTTTTTGGCGCGTTCGAATGACTTTTATTGTCTCGACCTGCGGTCTCGAGTAAAAGTAACCTTCTCACGCGCAACCAAAAAAAAAACACTCATTTTGCGCACTTAATACAAAAATAACTATTGTATATTGAAATACTTAAGGAATATTTTAAAAATTAAATATGCCCGTACGCATCTAATTATTATATGTAAAAGTAAACGAGCCTTCGGAAGCTAATCTCTTATTTTATGTATACACTATAAAGATTTTGTTTAAATATATTGTTAATTATCAGTCTTTTCATATATGCTCGTGGTACACCATAAAGAAAAAGTAATTATAGTTTAGTTATAATCGTTTAACCGAAAGTATTAGTAGTCTACTAGAAGGACTGGATTATTTAATAATTAACCATCTACAGCGATTCTTAAAAATAATAACACTTAACAGTGGCATATTTAGGAAGAGGGATATATGAATTAACTTTCCCAAAATCTCGCGAAAATGTAAAACATAAATATGTAAAATATAGTTATTCGTATATTAAGAGCGTAAAGTGATTTTTTGTTACCCGATCACGTTAATTGTAGCGTGAGCCGAAGGCGAGAGCTTCAATAGTGTAAAAAGAATAAAGACACTTTACGCTCGTGATATACACATATTTCTTTCTACGATTGTATCTTAAATGATTCAAAAACGTATACGTACTGAAAATAAATTCATTCTGTTAATATGACAACTATCTGTTTTGTTTGTATTCTTGGTAACTATTGAAGTAAGCGAGGGTTCTCAAATCCACAGTCCGACTCAAAATTACTGAGCCATCTACCCTATAAAATATGTACTTAAATATGATAAAAATGTGTAGCGTCGCTATCAAATAGTTTGGCGACGTTACTTTATTTCGTCATCGAAGGAAGTATCAATCAACGAAGATAAAATCAATTGTATATTCACTGGTAGTTTTAGAATAAATAATTCTTCTAATATAGCAGTGTATTAAAGTTTGCTGCCAATTAATTGACGAAAATGTCGTAAAATTTGAGTATGTTTTCTGTCGTCGAAAGAGACTGTCAGACTGTCCAGTTCTTTCGATGAGGGCAATAATGTAACGTCGCCAAACTACTTGATAGCGATGCCACAAATGCTTATATTAATGACAGAATTCTGTAATAAGTTTATAAATCCGTAAATATATAATTAGTAAAATCACAACAAATAAAAAATATTTCTTAAAAATCATAGGTTTAGTTAAGATTTTATTCATTATTTACAATACTATTGAATTTATACAGAATTCTACCATCAGATTATAATAAGAATATAATAGTTGCAACCAGATCCAGCAGTGGCCGGTAAACAATTATGTACCAAATTTCAAATTAGTTGTCATTTTTTGAGTCATAAAGTAATGACGTGGCCATCACTATATTTAAAATAAACTGTATATAATAGCGATAACATTGTTGCAGGCATTCATCTATATAATACTCGTAAATAGTTTACCAAAGTCAAACATTATTCGCTAATTTCTCCAACAAAACTCAACCCATTTTCTCAACTAAACTCCTTCAATTCGCCGATTGTTCCAACAGTTTCACCGTCTGCTTACTGTATTCGGACTCATCCATGCACCACCGAGCGTACAGCTAACAATCACGTGCACTGCACGGACACTAATGTTGATGGACGAAGTGGCGTCTTGCTCAGCTGCACGCACGAGGACTCTGCGTTCACGGATCGCTCATTCAGGCGTTGTCCGCCGCAGCTGGAGCGGCGCCATCTGTACTTAATCTCAGAGGAGTCTACCGAATCGAGACGTGAACAGTATGAGGAATTAGAGAAATCGATAAAATGGCGGTCAGACAACAAGAGTTTCTTCGGTAATGTGAAAAGAAAATTAAATACATACGTAATATCATGCTATAGCACATGAAATGGAATAGCATGAAACTTTCAGTGGTATCGAGTCAGCCTGTAGATCTTGAGAACCCTGGTTCGATCCCCACAACCGATAAACAATTTTCACCAAATTAAATCTACCCCTGTGGCTTCCCCTTCACTAACATCTTTGAGGGCCGTGATTTGACGGCTTGTAACCGCACTTCGCGATAAGAATATATCACTTACCGAAATCTGCTACATCAGAGTACCACACACAGTAATGAGTAAAAGGCGTGATGATATATTTATTTTTTTAATTTATCTGAATAATCTGTCGTAGCAAATTTCGATAAGTGATATATTTATGCGCGGAAAGTGTGGTTACCAACCGTGAAATCACGGCTCCCAAAGATATTAGCGGAGAGGAAGCCACAGAGGTAATTTTAATGAGGTGAAAATTATTTATAGGTTGAAATCGACCCTAAGTTCTCAAATCTACAGTCAGACTCGACACAATTGCTCCAACTACCCCATAAAATGTATGTTAAGTTTTACAAATGATAGCATTGGACATAGCAAAATAATCATAATAATTGGGTGATACCATAACCGCTGTAGGTATTATAATATTTAATCTACACGCAGTCAATTCTCAAAAATGGATACAAGTTTCACATTTAAATACGTTTCATTTAAAATTAATCAAATGTTAAATTATGCAGTTCCATTCAAATTACTAAATATAAATTGAGGAAAGAAAATGAAAATTAAAAACAAATTGAATATATAAATAATATTTGAATTTTTAATTTACCTGTTTACAGTACAGTCTAGTAAAAACTAAATAGACAAAATTATTTTATAATAATTTGTCTGTGATTCTGGATTTAATTTCTTCTACTATTCTAGCTTATTTGGAAAGGATGCGGCAATGCAGAAAGTACAGGTATTTCATGGACGGTGAACGCATTGTATGCGATATTAAAATATAATATTTCTCGTTTGCGATAAATGTTATTTCCCGTTAAAATTAATTGCCTATTGTTAAATGTAAATTAAGGCTGATATGCTAATTGTTAATTGTCGCTAAAATGATGTAGTGCGAAATATATTTGCTGATTTGATGATAGATTAAAATTATTTAATATATGATTCATTTAACTAACAGGTACTTACTTATGATACAGAAAAGGAAACATGATATTAACATTAAATAAATTTAAAATATATTGAGTTGATAGCTCGTAACTAAAATTAAAGCAACGCAGAAAACAGTGACTACTATAGTATGTATCTTCAGATAATTTAAAATATTTATCGCTAAACTAATTTAGGAACGTGTGACATTATTGTGGTCACTAAATATGTACTAACTAACTAATGTTAATATATATTTCAGTGTTTGTGGTTAACTAGTTAACGCAATTATCTAGTGAACGGTAAAGTGTTCGATAAATACTTTTTATACAAACAAACAAGTCAGTGTTGTTTCCAAAGATTAAAATCATTAGAAAACGTTAACTACCAATTTCACTATAATCTATTTAAACTATTGTTGTGATATTATTTGTTGCAACGTGACAAATTTTCAATCAAAGTCTCACAGAATCCTACAGAAATGACGTCAACTACTAAATCGTGTCCCAAGATTAACTTGCAAAACTTAAATCATAATTTAAACATCTAAAAATAAGAGAAAAATTTTAATAAATTTAAAGATATTTCTATTTTTATAATTGTAACACTATAAAATATATGGTTATTATAAAGGAATACCAAATAATATTAGGCATAGACAAATACTATGTTAGCATAGTTACTATTTGTGTAACCACAGGACATTTCGAAAAATTCTAGAAATAAACTAAAGTTTTGAGCAGAATTAGTTTTTTATAGGCAATTATTTTATAAATTAAATGAGTTATTATGTCACATAATACATAAATTTTATAAGTTCTAGTCATAATTTAATTTTAATTTGGTATTTTATGATTATAACTACATTTGCTACTAGTATTGCTTTGCTGCAATTATCTCTGAAACAAGTATTTACTAGCATTTTTTCTTATAGTTGGATGTTTAATTCATGGTTAAAATGTTTGGCGGATATAAGGTCCGGAACTCTATATTATCCTAATGTTTAATCAAATACTGATAAAACAACATGAATTAAATCGATCGAATAAAGATTTTATTTGCAAAATAAGCAAATGTAAAAAACTCTAATGTCCGATTTTATAAAGGACCGAAAAAATTTACTTCCATAATAAATATATTTAAATTAACAAATTCGACTCAATTTTATTTATTTTATGACATTTTATGTCAAAATTTCAACAGTTCTTTGAATGCATACATTTTATTTACTTTTGAAGTAAATTAATTTCTCGTTTATAAAGTCGGCTATAAGAGATATCTAATGTTGAGAAACATTATAATATGTAATATAATACTTATTTTTATATTTGTAAACAATAGAAAATTGTGTTTGTTCGTATTTTATTTGCAAAATAAACAAATGTAACAAAATCTCTAATGTCCGATTTTATAAAGGACCGAATAAATTAATAAATTCGAATACATTTTATTTATTTTATGGCATATTTAACGTTACTGTCAAAATTTCGACTGTAATTTGAATGACTACAGTTTATTTACTTTGGAAGTAAATAAATTTGTCGTTTATGAAATTGGCTATAAAAGATATTTAATGTTAAAGAAACATTATAATATATAATTTAATACTGACTTAAAAACAATAGAAGATATATTACTTGACATATTTTGTATAGATTTAGATAAAATTAAACGTTAGCTTACATATTTTCCGAGCTTAACGTCCAATCTATTTTGAATAATGAATAAGTTGTAAACATAGTGATTTCTAAATATCTGGGTTTAGAGAATTTAATAGTTAAGAACTCATTTCAATTTAATTGCAATACCTAAGTTGGATGTAATCATCAACATGAATATATGTATTATATAAAATAACGTTAACAACATGTTTGTAATAAAATTTCGACGACACTTTGATAGGTAATTAAAAGCACTTTCAATGAGGCTCACATCTGTGTAGACAAGTACAAAGGAAAGGTCAAAACATCATAACATCTCCGATTGTTCATTTATCAAATTACATACTTTGATTTATATCAAAACAAATCATTTAATTAATTATCAATAACATAGCGCTTCTAGACATCTCTTATACTTAAATAGGCAATGAGTAAAACCGGTTTTTCATATAAGGCAAAAAATCTCAGACAAAAAGAAAAGAGTTTTTTAATCTGGCAAAGGATTAAGATTTTAGCTTCCGCTATCAATGTTGTAAAAGTGTATCGAATAATATCAATTTAATAGGTGAATGTATCTCGCATTAGCGGACTACAGGAAAAAAAATCAAGCAAGAGATTGATCGTTTGATAGAGATTTTAATGATGGGAGATTGTATTGTAAAATTTAGGTCTGTCTAAAATGTTTACAAACCAACTTTCAAAACTCTTCGTGAACTGTTTAATGACAGTGAAACTCCCTAAATTATAATTTTATTGCAAAATGAAAGTCCCTACATCAGAACATCAATTGTTTTACGTTTTACTATTTTCTGAAACAATGGCTAATCGATTGTTTTGAGTTTGTGTAACATAAGTGAAACTGAAAAAAATGATGAGTTATTTACGACAGAAAGTTATTACTACAACGTAAATTATGTCAAATAAAAGGTCTTGTATTAAAATATTTATTATTATTGTAATAAATAAGTACAAATAGGTGAGAATACAAGGTTACAAAACAATTCTTATGCAAATTTATTACTGCATAAATTTGACATTTCTGAGTTACGACCGACTCTTTAAAATAGTTAGCTTTATTATATGAATATAATACAATATGATGATGCTATATTTATTTACTAAAGTCATATGAAATACTTAAACTCAACGATTCACACAATAACAATTATAATTTCAATAGAAAATATCAGTTTATGTTCCATGACTTAATATCAAACATTATTATTATTACTGGAAAAAGATAAGGTAAGTAACAGCAAACAACACATACTTTATTTCACAGCAAACAAAATAAAAATAAATGTTCGCTTTTTACCAATTATTAAATATGGTTGTCTACCGAAACAGCTTTCGCTAAGTGATATATTTTTGAGCGTGAAGTGCGGTTACCAACTGTCAAATCATGCCCTCCCCCAAGATATTAATGGAGAAAGAGTCATATACAGGGTGTTTCACAACTTAGAGCAAAAAATTAAAGGGTATATTCTGTACGACGTGCTGATCATGAAACAAAAAGAATTTATTTTAAATCGCAAAACTATTTTCCATGTTTCCCAGTCCAAAATTGTTCGTTGCCACTGTCACTGGGTGGATGATTATGTTAAAGTTATTAATTAAATAAAATTCTATTATAAATAACTGCTAATAATTGAATTGTGTAATTATTCTTTCGTAGTTGATACCTACTTTATTGTTTGTGTTTAATAGGAAAGCGAATCCAGTGCAGTACTACAAAAAATGTTTTAAGTTAACAACCCTTCATTTTTCGAATTTTAAAAAAAATATTTTGTTTCATGATCAGCACGTCGTACAGAATATACCCTTTAATTATTAGCTCTAAGTTGTGAAACACCCTATATAAATTTGTCAAATGTGGCGTCACTTGCGGGAATCGAATCTGGGTTATTAATATTCAATAAAATAGTACAAAAAAAAATAATGAAAAAATATGTAGTTCTTATTTTATTTATTTATGTTACGCTGTACAACAGGAATTTAATCCCAATTACAGTACAGGATCCGCAATCATCGATCCGCAGTGTGGTAGTTCATATAATATTTAGCTTGAGTGCGATTCGAACTAGTTTATAAATATATTTACATAATAAATATAAAACATAATCAACTATTTTTATTCAAAAAACGTTTCTGATTCAAATCCTATATCCATATGAAAGTTGTACAACCACAGTTTTTATATGTTGGAAATAAATTTTAAAAACTGTAACATGTTTTTGTTTAATATTTGTAATTTCTAAAAAAAACATTCGCATTACACGCACACTAACAACATTATAGATACGCTGTACACGCGACTGTTGTATATTAAATTGAATATCTAGAAAGCCGTGAAACATGATAATTACTCGCATTTGTCTGCATCCTGACTTTAAAATCACGTCTAAATAGATTCATATTTTTTATACTTTAGGCATACTTCCCGGCGTGAACGTGCAGGACTAATTTTCACAAAACAAAGGATATGATCAATTTTATGCTTTTTCTCTGTTTACTTGCTCATAGTTTCTTTTTTTTTATGCTTCCTATAAATAAGTAATGTTTTAATCTACAATTATATTATTTACATAGTGAAAGAGCCTTTTTATATATTGTACTCAACAAGAAATAAATTAATTTGTCAGATTAAGAAGAATGTTGTTAGAAGAGTGGGAAAAAGTCAGGTTTGGGCTTGTGGAACCTATGTCGAATGAAAGACTGGTGACACGGGTATATGTTCGTGAAATTGAGGGTGAAAGTTTATGTGGACGACTTAGGAATAAATGGATAAATATAATTGAAAGATTGTTGCATGAACGAAAGATTCTAGGTGTGAAGAATAAACGAGCTTGTATGAAAGGAATTAAAAATGTCGTTAAAGCGAAAGTGGTGTGTCAAGATAGGAATATTTGGCGAAGATTAATTACGGGATGAAAGTGATGAACAAAGACAAGCGCATTATTCTTGATTATAGATTCATTGGTTAGATTTTTCGAGTGTTCACCTACAATTGTGAGAAATTTACTGTCAAACAACCGCTGGGCGACAATTCATTTACTGTTCTAACATAGAGTGTTTCACTGCATTTGTGTGGAATTCACTTTCAAAACAAGTGCAGAGCAACACTTCCTTCTTTTATAAGCTTTCTGATTAATTTTCAGTTCTTACTAAAGAGTATCTAACTGCAATTGTGTGGACTTTACCTCCAAAACAAGCGAAGGAAGATGTTTCCTTTATTTCTTTATAGATTCGTTGTTAGAAGAGTGGGTGTTAAGTGAAATATTTATGCAACAGGTGTACAGGAAGAATGGATGGATGTGATTACTGGTTTGTTGCGCGATGGTGTATTTCGGGTGTAAAGAATGAATGAGTTTGTATGGAATGAAAGTTAGTGTGGTTGAAGCAAATATCGTATCAGTATAAGAATGTTGAATGCGGTATGTTTCAGGGGTTCGTGTTACCCCATTTTTGGGATTTTAATAATATTATACGAGTACAACATTTTTCTGGAATTCGAGACTGATTAGTAAAGCCCGGATTTTTAGGCAATTGCCTAGATTCAAATTTTAATATACTTCAGGCAATTTAGTTTTTCTATACATAGGTAATATGTTTACATGTAATGGAAGGTTTTTTTTTTCGTGCCTAAGAGCCTATTTTTTCTATATTTTGGTTATTGTGCCTATTTTACCTTATACAGCCTATTTTGCCTATTTTTGTTGCCTTTTATTGAGCAGACAAGGTTTATCATCTACTTCGTTGACTAATTCAGCACTCGACAAAGTGTTTCAACCTAACCTATAATATTTAAAGTACTTACTTTAATCAAGTTTTTGTGTGTGAATTTAAAATGCCGAAAGAAAAAACGTTTTTTAGTCAAAATTTTACGTGGCAATTCAATTGTGTCTTTGTCATTAATCAATGGAGCTGAGGTAACTTTAGACGATATGGCTAAATATAAGAACGCTCCTGTCACATTTTGTGATGTCAAACGAAGTTTTCAACTTACAAGTAAAGTTCTGACAGACCGAAGACAGTCCCTTTCCGAAAATTTCATAGAGCAATTGCTCGTAATATTTTGTGAATTAAAGTATGCTACATAATTTGAATTTGCATAATGGTTAATAAAATGAGAACCCTACATTATTATTTTTCAGATTGCGTTAATTTTTGTTTAAAATGATTATTTTTTCTAACGAAGAGTAGATACGAGTACCAATATTAGAAATAGGATTCGTTTATTTTTTTAAAACAAATTATTTACATTTAGGCTGCCTAAAATCCCGCCTATTTTAGAGTAATTACCGGCTTATATGCCTGCTTATTTGGGTGTTTTTAAGAGCCTAAATATCGGGGCTTTACTGATTAGTTAGCGAATTCACAAGGTTTATTGGCCATGTTGATAATGTTTTAATACTATTTCGAACAGAGTCAAGCTTATGCCTACTTTCGGTTAAGGTCATAGAATAAAATAATTCGCAGAGATTATCAAAAAATAAATTTTTGTATGACCGGACGAAAAATGACTTTTTTCGATATGTTTCCGATCTGTAATAGTTATTTATTAAACAAATGTTAAAAGTCTCATTTTTTGCACATGTGAGAAGATTAATCTGCAATTGCAGCATAGAGCATAAGCGAATGTTGGAAACTCATGATTGTAATAAAGATATTCAACTAATTACTCATTTTTCTACTTACATTTAAAACGTCAAAAACATGTATTTTTATAGGTTGCATAGTGAAATTTGTTTCGTAGCAACTATTGGATAAACAATCACTTTTTGCACTGAAAGTGATTACATAATGACTTGCTTTTCGCATGATCCTAGAATAAAAAATCATTAATCCAGTACGTTACAAATGTGGCCAAACAACAAGAAATGCAGTACGAGAATAATTCCTTCAGAATAGACAAAACATTATGGAAATCACTTTTCTGACCTAGGCTGTAAATACTCTTATTTTTTGTTCAACGAGAATAACTTACAGGAATAAATAACTAATTATAACATTTATAATTTGAAACTAAACTAATAAATATAGTATAATTTGATCGGATAAAAAGGCTGTGTAACACGTAAGAAAAGTGAACTTATCTGACTCCTATAGTTGCTAAATACGATAAACACCTCTTCCTCAACTGCCATCGTCCAGGAATATATCACTTTTTCTGCAAAGTACACAATATACTATTGTGTTAAAGCAAGTGTTGTATAAAATACTTAAAAAAAAACAAAAACATATAGTGAATACAAAATAGATACTAAACATAAATATTGCAAATATATGGTAATTTATAAAAATATTCAACAAACAGTAATTTTAATAAATCTTAATGTCTGTATAGTTATCGATTTCCATCTGCAAAACAAGTAATAATCATTGACATGAAAAATTTCAAAAAGAAAGTAATATCACGTAAACCGCAATATTACAAACGTAAACTCTAAACCAAAAGGATCCAATTGGCAATTAGCTAGCTGTTATGTTGATTTACGTAATAATAAATAATAGTTATCTTGCCTTCTGCTAAACTTCACATAAATTAATGACAATTTTCATCAGTTAATAAATAAGTACATAGCATAAACATAACGCGATGTCAAAGTGACATTAACATTTAATACGTGACATAACGACGCGATGCCTCACAGATTAACCCGTGTTCGTCGTTGCATTGACGGCTGATATTATCTTCATATATTCCCTGCAGTTTTGAACAAATCGCATGTTGCCATTTTAGGTATAGTTACGTAACCCTGCCAACTTTATAATACACGCATTCATGTATTATCGGTGCTATATTCGTATACTCTGTCTCACATAAGATTACAGTAGATCTGCAATTCTTAATCAGGAGATCGTGAAAGGATCTCGAAGATTCGAGCGCAAATCTTTAGAACATGTCTTCAAATGTCTCAAAATAAAAAATCTGATGTGGACATCACACAACATCCTTGTACGCGTATTAAACTATAGATATTTTTTTAATTGCACATATCTGACATTAAAACTTTAATTTTTTATTTTTTGTTCTAATCCAGCAAACATAATTTTAAAAAAACTAAAAATATATAATATTTAAATTTAGATATCTCGCTTATGCCAAAGGCTAATTTAAAAATTCTTAATGTGCTAGACGCAGAATTTAATTCTCTAAAACTTTTATTTGCAGCATTTATTTCTAAAATTAAAATAATACTATTTTTTTCAAGGAAAACTGTTAGCAGCTTCATGTAATGTGTCACTTCCGGTTAGTGTATTTTAACCAAAATCTATTATGTTATTTCCATTGATATAGTAGTCTTATATACCAAATTTAGAAAGTTTTAAATTATATTTGAATATAGTTTTTCATGAAATTCAATTATAGGCTTTAAGTAAAGTACCACTTCTGGAAGTTATATAATGACCAAAAACTGAGGTGCATAACTAGATGTTATAACACTCCTAAATATAAAATTTCAATTTTCTACGGCTTACCCTTTTTGAGTTATGCGAGATAGATACGTACGTACGTACGTACATACAGAAGTCACGACGACATTAGTCAAAATGGACTCAGGGAGGGCCAAAATGCGTATTTCCACTGAAATCTGAGAACCGAAAATTTTCGCGATTACAATACTTCCTTTACTTCGTACAAAGAAGTAAAAATTAGTCATTTATATTAATGCTAGACCCAAAAACTTTGTGGCGCAGAACGATCAAAATTTTAAGATATTTATTTTTTTATGCCATTCTTATGCATTACTGTCTTTCTTCAACCCTCTTTCTTGCACATCTACTTCAGAATTCTTTCTTCTATTCATATCTTCTCTCTTTACCTAACTAAC
The DNA here is from genome assembly GCA_947425015.1 of Pterostichus niger. Classification (NCBI taxonomy): domain Eukaryota; kingdom Metazoa; phylum Arthropoda; class Insecta; order Coleoptera; family Carabidae; genus Pterostichus; species Pterostichus niger. Next base: position 20,934,626 of record OX380334.1, on the reverse strand, counting down.
AGCTGCTTTTGAGGTTATTGTTTTACTTACGTCGTTATACACAGAATTGACAAGTATATTTTTATACTGGATATAATGAATAATTAGTGCCTCAATTCAGTAATTTGCTAATATTCTTTTAACATTTGTCAGCATTAGTGCCATCTATTTGACAACCTCTGAACTAAAGACGTCATTGATACAACTTCTTGCAGATTGTAATCAAACAAAAATCGCCACTAATACTATATAAATAATAAGAAAAAACACATATTGTGGAATATAATAACTTAGTTTAATGGAAAAGTAAGATTATAACAACATAAAATACTTAAATTAATTAATCTATTTTTAGATTAGATTTAATATTTGAAACAATATTTTTAGATTGGGAAGAGCCACAATTGTTACAAGTGTTATTATAAACATTTATAGTAAAATTTTGACAATCAGAATTTGAAGTTCCTGGAGCAGCTTGGTTTGCAATTGATAAAGATTGTGTATAATTTGCAGATTCTGGTGTACTCGCACAAGTTGAAATTAAAGATTTTTTATTTTTGTGGCTTCTTGGCGGACCAACTACTTAGGTCATATGCCGCCATTACGCCCTGATCCGCGTTTTAGGTCTTTTGTCAACAGCAACGCGGGTTTTCTCTGGACGGTCACCCATCCAAATACTCCCCGCACGCAACGTTGCTTAACTCGCGTTATCGCTTGGATCAGTATCAACGAGTTGTGCCATGGCCGTTGACTAATTAAAGATTTATTTTTTAAAATATCAGTACTCGAATAAAATATTATACTTCGTTCGTGAAAACGTCTCGTTCCTTGCAGTCGCTCGTGCTTCAAAACACGCCCATGCGGGAACATCGTCTTTCCGCACTTACGAGGTTCGTAAATAACTATTAAACCATAGTTTTGAAAGTAAACTAGAAAAAGTTTCTTGTACGCCTATGCCTGTAAACAAGTCGTAGAATCGATTTTATGATATAATTAAAATACTGTGATAGTGTGAAATATGAGCCTGTGCAATTAATGTATTGAGTAGCTATGTTTATCTGGTGCAATAATTAATATGAAACAAGCGCAACCGAATTGATTGAAACTCTCACAGTTTGTTCGTTCTATTTCCAGGATTTTTTAAAACGTCACAACTAATTCTCGGTGAAATTTCAGGGACAGGTTAGTTATTTGTCTTGTTTATTGCTTGTAAAATTGACCAGAGTGCATGCTAAGCCTTTTAATTATTATTTGAAAGTATTTTATCTGGTATATCTAGAAAACTGGATCAATGTATTAATTAATTGTTTTTGAAACATGTACACGAATTTTAAATTGATCATATAGCAGTGATTTATTACGTTGCACGTGTACAAAATATCTGATGCTTGACTAGTTAATATGAATGTTTCTAAATTTTACTGAAACAATATAAGTTATACATATTAAACTAGCTATAAGCGAACAAGGCTTGTATTGATTAATAAAAACTAACCGCAATATTTCCTGGCTACTCAATCCTTCAAGCACTTCAAGTAATTATATTTGTGATGTGTTGTCAATCATTTATTTACATCAACTAAAAAGAATATTTAATTACATTTTTTTCATAATTGAATGCAATGAGTGAGTTTCATTCGCAAGAAATTCATATACCACACTTGTATGTGTGTACTTGTTAATAATAATTACGATGGACATTTTGAATTAAAATTATTTTTATTTTTCACTTGAATATTATTTGTTGTTTATTGGTATGAAGTATAACTACCGGGGCATTAAATGTGGGCATATTAATTCATAATACCCGCTCATAATGTCTGCTTTGTTCATGCTCCACAATTGATTAATGATATTCTATACACTACTATAGTCATAATTATTATGAATTAAAACTAATTCTACATATTGTAGTTAAAAATATAATCATGTATGCACCATGAACATTACTAGATGATAATGGCATCGGGCGATTTCTTTATTATTGTAGTAGATATTGTGGTCTGCTACCTGCTTGTTTCGCGCTCTATTAATTATGTAAATAATGAATCTTTTATAAAATTAAAATTGATAAATTAAAAAAAAAGCAATCTTAATTCAGAACGCTGAAATTATATAAAAATCAATATTTGATCAAAAATAGAGTCAAAAATTTTCACCAAATTTTGAACAATTTAATAATTTACAACTTCATCTTTGATGTAATGTTCAAAGCAATGAAAATTTTACACTCATCAGTAATACATTTACTATCTAAAATTTATTATCCAACTAGAGCTATAAATGATTATTATTAAATCTATAAATTATGTCAGATCAAGAAATGTATTAAAGTAAATTAGTGAATTTATGCTTATGCGTACAGTGACAATATGCCATTTACGAGTATTATAGAGAATAGTCCTTTATTTTAGAGTGTTCTCCTGTTTCTTAAAAATCCATTTTTGTATTGCCATTTAAAGGACAGAACTTCCTATCAGTTTAAATGAAATGACAGTAAAGATGATTTGGATGAAACATCTACTTGAATTTTTATAAATAAATAAATATATCATCACGCCTTTTACCCATTACTGGGTGTGGCACTCTGCTTAAGAAGATCTCGGTAAGTGATATATTTTTTCGCGTGAAGTGCAATTACCAGTTTTCTTTACTTTAATTTTTCATGTTTGTAATTTTGATTAAAAACATCATTTCAATAAACATTGTGAAAAAATATCTCAGGTAATTATTCAGTCTTTGTTTCTAAAATAAAATAATAAATAGATATTGTCTTTCTATCTTTATGAACATTTTTCAGATTTGTCCTTTCTTCAAAAAATATAGTACTTATGCCTCACATAAAAGAGAAAAGCTTGTCAATGCAATGTTGTATTCGATTTTATTTATAGATTAAAATGAATAAATTATTCTTTAATATGTATATTCACACTAAATTTGATATCTACAATTATTTAAATATAACGCATTGACATATACTGGACATTAAAATTAAGCATATAGGTATTTGCTAACTTAAAGAGAAACATGTTATAATTACAGTGATAATAAATATGTATAAAAAAGAAAATAGAGTTGATTTTAATTGTTTGTATGAATATTAACGACTAAGTGTCGACGTTTTGTCTGATTCGGATGTACGTGCGCAATTTATATTTCGAAAGCTATATAATTCCTGTAGACATAAGGTATTTGCGGGGTGTGTGTGGGTAAACAAGATGGGATCGTATCCAGAATATGTTGGTGTATCACGAATGTACAATTAAAACGAATATTATTATTAGAAGAGTTAGCGTGAGTCAATTGTGCTGATTTGGACATGTGGAAAAATGTATGTCGAATAAAAGATTGGTAAAACAGTTGGATATTAGTGAAATTGAGAGTAAGAAATTGTGTGGATAACTTAGGAATAAATGGATGAATATGATTGAAGGTTTGTTACGTGAACGATTCTATGTGCGAGGAATAAACGTGCTTGTTTTAAAGGAATAACGAATGTGAATGAAGCGAAAGTAATGTGTCAAGATAGGAATGTCTAGCGAAGATAAATTGCGAGTGTTCCAAAGAAACGTGCTATCCAATTTCATTGAATATTGGAATTTTAAAATAATAATGCGATCATAGTGACGACAAAAGTTTGCTTGTTCTTTTTATGGTGCTTTTTGGGCGCTAGTGAAGATACAACTAATATTTACAATAAAGAAAGTAATAAAACTATAAATTAACTAATATTATATTAAAAGAACTAATTTCGCTGCTACCGTCAAAGATTCCCTATTACCATCAAGATCCAGACATTTGTACGAAGAAACATATAATGCGTATCGCAAATTCAACAATTTTGAGAGAAGTGAAGAACAACAACGGAATTGCCAATATGAATATTTCTAGTAATACTAATTGCGTAATAAATGTAAATTATTATTATAATAAAAATTAGTAACAGTATAGTAATGTTTTGTAATTAATTACAATTTAAATTGAAATAAATATATTTTGACATTAACTGTCAGTTAACAGGACCTTTATTTTACTTTATATTACTAGTAAAATAAAGTTACTTTATTTTACTAGTACTATAAAGAGGTGTTTTATAGCCGCATAATTGTATTATAATCAGTATTTTATAATGCAGTCGTACATAAATAAGTTTTTGTTCTTTTAGATTTCTAAAATATAATTTCTCTTAATTTTATACTTTATTTAAGCGAATTTCACGTGTATAAAAGTTTTGTAAAATAAATATAAATATATCATCACACCTTTTACCCATTACCAGCCGTCAAATCACGGCTTCCAAAAATGTTAGTGAAGGGGGAGCCACAGGGGTAGATTTAATTTGGGGAAAATTGTTTGTCGGCTGAGGGGATCGAACCAGGGATCTCAAGATCCACAAGTCGACTCGATACCACTGAGCCACCTACCCGAAAAGTTTTGTAAAGAATACAATGCATAATCTCGCGTACGTAAAGAGTTGACGAGTATAGGGTAGAGTAGATTTTAATTAGATTGCCTCTTTTCTGATTTTGTTTTTAGAAATTTACAATTTTAAAATTTCTCTGATATAATTGTGCAAATGCACCCTAAAATATTTCAGACAAATGAAATTATGATCTAAACATACGATATATTAAATGAAGTACTATTAGAGATTTACGTTTTGTGTATTGAAATTAATATTTTATCTTGTCTATAAATATTCCTGATATGTATGTGTTAAATTATGGGCGTATTTAAATAAGCGCATGCAGATTATAATTCACACATGAGAGAGTCACCTTTATATTACTTTTTACGCAAATCTTCCTGGTTTAACATTTGCTCATGTGCAACAACCTGATCTTTTCCAACACACACATATTCCGTTATTTCTAACTTTGAACGTATTTACGTTGCATTCCGTATCAAATTATATATTTTTATCACATAAAAATTTAAATCAAATTGACACAATCCGTATTATTACATGTAATTCTAAATAATTTGACGAATACATTTTTAACTGTAAACGAAACTGCCTATAATTCTAGTTTTCATAGCAAAGTTCTTATAAAATAACAAGTAAATCGTCAATTACAACTCATGAAGTATGAACATATCTCTACGAATCATGTAAAATCGGACATGGTTACTGACTAAATGATTACTGAGCTTCGCTACCAACTTAGTGAAGTCAGTTCTTCGTTCGAAGCTTGAACTAATTAAAGTACAAGCCACTAATGTAATTAAACCTGCATATAAAATCATTCATAAAGTCGTGTTTTTATACAAAGCGACCTGGTTCACTTATGTTTTGCGAAAGTGCGTGAATATGTTAATAAATGACGTAAGAGTACTCCTACCTATATAAATGAATTCAGTTGAGTATATCGTAATTCCAAATGTATATGTGATATAATAGTTTTAATTATGCGAATTATTTAATTTTCTTTACGGACAAGTCTACAAGTAGAAAATGTAATTTAAATTTAATTAGTGGTAATTTATTGATTTGATTACTTTTTTGTTAATTATTTTTATGTAATATTATGATATTATGACATAATTAAACAGATATTACAAATTATTATCTTGAAAACAATCTGTAAACAGAAACAAGCTCATTACATACTTATTTTTATATTCATTGTATGACTATATAATATTAAATGTATTTTTAATATTTCACTTCATATGTAAGTAATACTTAGGATAGATGAGAAATAAAGATAATAAAACAAACATAAAATTAAATCAACTTATGAGCGTAGCAATAATAATTATTTAATACGCAAATTAATATGATAATAAAATAAAGACGTCATTATCAACAGTCCGGCAGTACGGCGGTAGGGGTAGCGTTACTGAATTCGAATCCGGAGATCCCTAGTTCGAATCGCATTCAAGCTAACAATTATATAAACTAGCACACTGCGGCTCGGTGACTCCGGACCCGGTATTGTAACTGGGATTAAGTTTCTGTTGAAAAGCGAAACAGTGAGGAAGACGTTATATAAATATGAGATGTACGCAAATAATATTCAAAAAAACAACATATAAGTACCGAACCGAATCATCTCTTTTTTTTAACCGCAAATCTGAACCGAACCGGTCACAAAAAACTGATTCATTGAACCAAACCAAACATATGAACCGGTTTGAACTGTTTCGAACCGATAGTATTACTTAATATTTGATTTTTAAACAATTTAATAAAACTGAAATTGAATATAAAATGAACCGAATCAATTTTGTAAACCGGTTCATAAACCATTTCAAAATCTAACTAAATAACCGAAACCGAAACGATTTATTCAGCAGTTTACAGCGCTACATATTTAATTCTTCTTGTCTATTTTGCTTAAAATCTATAAAGGAATTTATAATTCTTAATTCAAGCAGCATCAATCCACAACCATTACAATCTATCAAAAGCATGCGCGGTTAAATTTTAGCGATCAAGTAGCGCAAAATTCGTGACTGATATGTAATCAGTTGTTCAAGCATGTACAAAAATTAGTTGGAAACTATTTCTAACTATCACAATAATCCATGGATTTTGTATGAATTGTCAGTCAGTGACATGCGCATATATTGAAACAATCACAAATTATAATCTGAAGCATGCGCAGATAAAAATTATATCAACATTTCTGATAGCTTATTTAAAACAAAACTTATATTATTTCCAACATTTCATTCTAATATTTTATCCGTTATACGAGTATTATTTATGGGGTAGATGGTTCAGTGGTATCAAGTCGGACTGTGAATTTGAGAACCCGGGTTCGATTCTTATAGTCGACAATTTTCACCACATAAAAATTACTTCTGTGATTCTCCCTCCATCAACATCTTTAGGGGCCGTGATCTGTAAGAGCAGAGTGCCACACTTAGTAATGGGTAAAAGACTTGATAATATATTTTTGTCTATTTCGTGTTCATTACGATACGCAACATTTTGTTTTAGACGGTTGGTAGTAGCGGATGATATACTGAATCTATCAAACTGAGAACATCAAAATTTCAATATAATCGGAACAATTGCATAAATGCCAATAACAGTTACCAACCACAACATTTCATATAAAAATTGCCCTACATTGACTAGGGTTTTTAATATCACAACTTTCTTTTTAATTCTAATTTATAAAAAATGCATTTTATAAGACTTTTATTGCCGCGTGTCTAAATTTAGAAAAGATCATGTATCATAAAACTTTGTTTTTAATATATTATCATATTTATTTATTAAATTATTTTACTTTACAACTTCTCTCATTCTTCCTCCTCTGTATACCAACTTCGACCAATAAGAACTCCCTCTTGAATACTTTTTTGTCCAGTTCTTAACAATTCTTCTTGAAGCACTGTATACTTTCTTGTTCAAAATCAAATAGTGGATATAAAAATAATTTGCAATCATGCATAAACATGAAATTTAATACTTCCTTTGAAATTTTTCCAAACCCTTACAAATAAGGAAAAGCCATATAATATTTCTAAATTCCATAGCATATGGTATTTTAATAATTTTTACGAGCGAAATCAAATTTAGATCATTTATGAAACACAATATACAAAATAATATGATCCCGTGAGAAAAGGAATTTTTGGTTGCTCTTTGAACAACAAATGTGGTATTGACCCTTCTTATATGCAAATGTAAATATCAAACATTATGTAGTCTGTTCGAAACACACCTCTTTCACTTCATTTAAATTCCGAAATCTTTTGAACGTGACCTTTTATTTCAAACACTAATAATTTCACACTTTCTTTATAATGTCAGACATTGGCAACTTTAAATAGGTACAATAAAATGCGAACACAAAAATGTAATTCTAAGTTGATATAAATAAAATATAATAATGCATAGCAAACTATAGCATGTTAATAAGATTTGTCATTTTGTTGGCGTTTTACTGTTTTTAAATCATTCTTGAATAAATATGTGAAATATATGTTGGAAGGAATTAAATCTGCATCGAAATAATTAAAAAAAATAAATATATCATTACGCCTTTTACCCATTACTGGGTGCGGCACTCTGCTGTAGCAGGTTTTGGTAATTGATATATTTCTTCACGTTAAATGCGGTTAGCAGCCGTCAAATCGCGGCCAAGATGTTAGTGGATGGAGATCCACAGGGATATGTTTTTAATTTTAGTGATAATTGTTTGTCGACTGTGGGAATCGAACCAAAGTTCCCAACTCTACAGACAGACTCAGTACCACTAAGTATTTATTTTAATACTGCAAAAAAATATTTTAAAAGTTAAAAGATATTATTTGTATGTCATTTCATTTACTATTCTGCACAATAGAAACTGAATTTCAATTACAGTGCAGAGTATGTGATTAATTGTTATGTATTGCAGCATTCTAACACCATACTTGCCGGCCGGTAGATTCGAACCCGAGATCTAGTCATAAAATTGGAACAAATAAGAACAAATGTATCACATTTATCTGTAACAATCATATTTTAAACTCAACTTTAACAGTAACTAATTAAGATAAAATATGTAATCTTAGGTAATTTATATGTAGAATTTATCTACAACGTTTATTTAAAACTTTTTCCTGTAAAATAATTAGAGAAGTAATAGTCACGTTCCTATATTAATAGTAAGGCTCAGTTTTTCTGGAACCAGTGTTTCTTATTCGCTGTACACCATTGGGATTTGAAGACTTATAAGAGGACTTTAGTTAAATTACTTTCTTAATACATATACTTGTAGATTATGTAATGACATAAAGAAAGAAAATTAAATAAAAAAACTAGGCGTTTAAAATGCAGAATATGAACATTATAAACAAAATTAATCTGTGTATGCAAATATATTTCACTTTTTCGATGTAAAGAATACATAATTATGATGTATTACATTTAAAAACCTGTTTTACATGACCTAAGCTAATCTACTAAACTTATTTATCACCTTTAGTAACTGTGCTTAAACAATTGTTTTTCTACTGATATACTTTATTAACCCACTTATTAATATTCAAATTTTACATATTTCCATAAGCAGTTAACTATATCATATAAATCGCAGCGTAATTGCTAGGTAGCTACGACCGGAGTAGAATAGTATAATACTCGACTTACCGCTGTTCATTCTAGCTCTTAATTAACATGAAACGCATGCACTTAGTTGATTTAATTAATAAGCACATTAATTACAAGCAAATCACTCTGTTCATTAGGTCTGCAACGTACAATAAACGTCACCAAGGTGTGAAATAAGAAGAAGAACACGGGTAGCAAGAATCAAAATTGAGATGTAAGTATAGCATAATTATTGTGCAATTATGTGCTGCTTTACTGGGTTCATGGTGCTTTAATGGAAATGGTGCATTCATTTTTCAAATATAATATATAATACGAGTAGGTTTTATTTTATTTGAATATAATAGCTATTTATGTAACAAGTACATAATGTCGGACTTTATTTGACGAGATGAAGTTTATGGCAGAGCGAGGCTAATAAATAAGGCGGGTCTATAAACTCCGATTATGTACGAGTTTTATACAAGGCTTTGTTTGACTGCCCTACAGAAGATTTTTTATTACCTATAATGACATAATTACACATTTGACAAATGACAAATTTAAATTTAATATCTAACAAAGGGTGCCGATTCTATTCCATGGTTACCAAGTTGTTTGTTGTTTGTTATTTATTTGAAGCAAAATGCAAACGCACAGTTTTAGTGAAGAAATTTTTGACGGAATAAAACATGTCGCTGCTACCATCAAAATCCAGATATTTGTACGAAGAAACATATAAGGCGTATCGCAAATTCAACAATGTTGAGAGAAGTAAAGAACTGCAACGGAATTGCAAATATGAATATTTCTAGTAATACTAATTGCGTAATAAATGTAAATCGTTATTACAATAATAATTAGTAATAGTAAATGTAATGTTTTGTAATTAATTAGAATTGAAATAAATATATTTTGACATTGATTGACAGCTGATAAGACCCTTATTTCACTTTATATATATATATATACTAGTAAAATAAATTTACTTTATTTTACTAGTATTATAAAGAGGTGCTTTATAGCCGCATAATTGTATAATAATCAGTATTTTATAATGCAATCGTACGTAAAAGAAATTATATTGTCTAAACATATCAAAACAAAACATATATTTAATTGATGTATTTATTTTCACTATCAGACGTGTCTAAAGTATTTTAGTATTAGACGTTTTATGTAGGTATAATAGCTATTTATATAACAAGTACATAATGCAGGACTTTATTGATTTATTTTCTTAAAATATGTTAATGCGAAAAACTAAGCTACATCTTAAAATGTGCTTAGTTGTTGTTTATGTTATTTATAATTATACATTTGAAAAAGTAAAGAAATAAATTAAAAAATTGCATTATATTCAAAAGTATTAATTAGTTCATTAGGTATAATAATTGTTTTCACTTTGATTTTTTTGCATTAACAGGAGTCTAATTTTGCTGTTTTATCGTAATTGTCTAATAAAGTGCTATTTTATAGACACTAAACAGTGTCATAAATCAAGTAGGTATGGTGCAATCGAACATAAACACATTTATTAAAAAAAAATACCAATAAAATTTCAATAACTTTCTTATTTGCCTATCAAGTCTGATATTTTTTAGCCTAACCTACAAATTTAAAACCTCTTTTAATTTTAAACTTATTTATTTATATCAGAGATAAAAATTGCTGCTTAATTTCATATCCGAAATCATTCCGCAACAAACCATTTATTCACTCCTGTACACCTGTTTCATAAATCTTTCACTTACGCCCACTCCTTAACAACGAATCTATAAAGAAATGAAGGAAACATCAACCTGCGCTTGTTTTGGAAGTAAATTGTCTATATACTACTATTGATACTGTTTACTAGTCCAATAAAGTGCTATTTTATAAACACTAAACAGTGTTAAAAATCGAGTTCTTTTGATGCAGTCGAAATTAAAATTAATTTAATATCAACATGCAACCAAAACACGTGTACAACACGTAAAGAAAGAATCATTTTTCTTTCATTTGATTGATAAACTCCTGCTTAACCACTATGCAAACAACTTTTTTCTACAACTGTCAAAAAATGTTAATTTTTTTTTCACTAACATCAATACGCGAAGTAAGTGATTTTGTCATCATTTACATTACCATGACAACGCGTATTTTGCACCCTAGTGCGCAAAATGAGTATCTCGCGCACGCTCCCAAATTATTTGTTGCCCGGTTTCATTAGTTACAACACATCAATAGTATCAAATTAATATTATTGTTGATTGTTATCTTTCAATTTACTAAAATAGATCAATAATTATTGTATTATTCTTTATTTACAGTTAGAGAAAAAATATTTGTATTTCGTGGGCAAAATTCTTGTTTTTTGGCGCGTTCGAATGACTTTTATTGTCTCGACCTGCGGTCTCGACTAAAAGTAACATTCTCACGCGCAACAAAAAAAAACTCTCATTTTACGCACTTAACACAAAAATAACTATTCATAAACAACAAAGTATTATTTTCATTACTAGTTGTACAAATAACTAATATAATATTTCTACCTTAGAATGTAGTTGTTACTGAAACAAGCACTGGCAGACAACACAGAACATACAAACAATCTAATAAGTTACTTCAACCTGTTCAATAAAATATAATGTACTAAACCATATTTATCACTTTGTAAAATTCACTGTACCGAGGTATTAGTGGCGTGAGTGCCGAAATACCTTAAATTTTTTTAATAAAAAAATATATATATATATATATATATATATAGTTGTTACCCGGGAAACGAAATAAGAATCAAGAAGCTGGCAGATACATACTTCGAGCAGGAATCAGCTCCTATGAGGTCCATCCAGTCTATTCCACAGTACTATCACTCATATATTAACATTTCTTTTATATATCACACACTAATACACACAATAACGCACAATGTAAGTCAATTTACGAATTAAAATATTCACTAAAACAGTCACAAAACACCGAAAATACTTCAATCACTACATCACTTCGCGCTCTACTAACTCAACTTGAACGAACGTATAACGTTGTGAATTGGTAATATAGCACGTTTGTTGTAACAAGTTCAGGAACGTTGAGATATTTTAATTTATCATTAAAAATCGATACTCATACCTACTAAATATAATATAAAAGTATTATACAGTTCTCGAATTCTGTCGATAATGACCGAACGAACCCGATTAGCCATTATTAAAATTTTGGCGCAGCAATATAAAAAGTGATCCAAAATGACTCCTCAACACTTCATTCTAACTTTTTGTTTGTAGGTGGCTCAGTGGAATTAAGAACTTGGGTTCGATTCCCACAGGCGACAAATAATTTTCACCATGTTAAAGCTACTCCTATGACTTCCCTCACTATGGGAACCGTGATTTGACGGCTGGTAACTGTGCAGTAACAGATTAAAGGAGATATATATATATCATCAAGCCTTTTACCCATTACTGGGTGTGGCACTCTGCTTAAGCAGATCTCGGTAAGTGATATATTTTTTCGCGTGAAGTGCGGTTACCAGCCGTCAAATATATATATATATATATATATAAAATTTCAATAATGAATAAATAATTTATTAACACTAAAACTCAGTTACTATGTAACTCTTGAGGTACGAATATATACCTCAACAAGTTTTTTAATGTTTAATTTTCAATTGACTTCAATTATGTTACCCTTGATTGTAAAATTTAAATTGTTAATTGCTATTTCATACTAAAATTGCTTGATAATGGCCCAAATATTGGCCGAAACGTCGCCTTCTTAGGTTAATAAAAAAGGTTTATAAAATGAATAATTAATTTCACCTTTTTAATTCCAATTAAAGTCTGAAATCCAACTAATATAAAAAAATATAAATAATTTAAAATACAATATAGCCCCAAATGCAAATATATATATATATATATATATATATATATATATATATATATATATATATATATATATATATATATATAATTTTTGTCAAAAATTCAAACAATTTCCTGGTATTTCTTAATTTGTTGAACATCCTCTCTTTATGTAAAACAGAGCATAAAATGCAACATCCTATTCAGTTATTATTTCTACATTGACTCACTTACATTATCTATTCTACGTTCCTTAAACATCTATGTCATGTTCATAATATTAATGAAATGATAAAAACTTGATTTTGCAACCGGTAATTTTTACTCATTCCGCGAAACGATGAAGGAAGCAACTTTTCCTTCGGTCCGGTCTCGCCTCAGTGCAAAGATGAGCATCTCTTACACTTCTTCTTCTAAATGCAGGTAGATTATATTCCGAAAAAAATTTACAGCAAATAAGAATTTCTAATAATAAAAACAATCTTTGGTTTAAGGTCTGTAATTTTATTTAAATGTAACATTTTAGTACCTTCAATAAACGAGTACATTCAGTAGAAAAAATTAATAATAAATACTCAAAACGTAGGTAAGTTAAACAATGATCTTAGTAATAAGTAATGAAGTAACTAAGTAATAAAGTAAACAAGTAATTCAAATTTCTTGATCAACGGTAACCAAGTGTTATTCAATTCATATAAATAAAATATATAATCACGCCTTTTACCCATTACTGGGTGTGGCACTCTGCCTAAGTAGATCTCGGTAAGTGATATATTTTTTCGCGTGAAATGCGGTTACCAGCCGTTAAATCATGACCCCCAAAGATATTAGTGGAAAGGGAGCCACAGGGGTAGATTTAATTTGGTGAAAATTGTTTGTCGGCTGTGGGGATCGAACCAGGGTTCTCAAGATCCACAAGCCGACTCGATACCACCTACCCACTATAATATATATCTCAATTATAATTCTTATATTCCAACAACTTCTCCGATCAATTGAATATTTGTACATATATTAACGCATGGCAACGTTTTTTGTATCATATCGATAAATACTTAAAACATATCAATCGCTAATACCACTATAGTTCCAATTTTAACTCATTTTTTAATCATAAAACCGATTGAACGATAACTCAAGTCACCGCTAATATGATTTTTATTTCCATTTTTAATAATGTGAAATGTCAAAGTAACTATTGTGAATTCATAAATCTATGAAATAAATTATTTAGTTCTTAACTTTAGTGGAGTTAACAGTATTTTATAAAATAAAATAAATATATCATCACGCCTTTTACCCATTACTATTTCACAGGCGACAAACAATTTTCACCAAATTAAATCTACCCCTGTGGCTCCCTCTTTACTAACGTCTTTGGCGGCCGTGATTTGACGACTGGGAACCGCATTCATCACTTACCGAGATCTACTACAGCAGAGTGTCACACCCACTAATGGGTAAGAGGCGTGATGATATATTTATTTATTTTCAATAAAAGACAGGCGTTACTAATATTTTTTCGGTAGTTCCTATTCGAATAAAACAACATACTCGTAATATTGCGTTTGCATTTCATTTCAATTTCACACCAAATTAGAATTTTTAAACACATCAAAAACAACAATAATATCTGCTAATAAATTTGAAACACCCTGTATGAATACATTTAGCCTTCACAGCGAATATGTTAATCACGAGACAACCGAAACGAAATAATGTTAGGAAATTCGAAACTGTTTCCGTTGAAGGTAACACAACACATGTCGTATTGGTGAGACTGATTGGATTTTTAATTAGACTACTCGGATTAAATATTCGATTTTGTTGTAATTTCCTTGTTGGTCTAAATTATTTCTTAAGAAGGTAACGGCGGAATGCAAGGATTTGCAATTTAAATTACTGAAGATTACACGAACTGTTTATATTTTACATAGGTAATGATTTTGTGTGTTTGAAGCGTAAAGATTAAAGACTGGAAAATATTTAGCAATGTTAATTTCTAGCGTAAATTTCAAATTTCTAGTACTTAAATATGGAGGTTCTGATTAATATTCTAAACGTTAATTAGTTATTTGTAAATAAGGACCTATCATTTCACATTTTATTGCTATATTAATTAGTTATTACTAATAGAGAAATATAAGTACTAATATTTATGTCAAAAGATAATATTATGTAAAATGAAAAGCGTAACATTATTTATAATTATATATCAACAATTTTCTACTGTGCTGTAATATAATAATACCTACTTCTATACTTTATATTAAAATATATTGTTACAAATTCTGTGATTCGAGCAAATATAAACATTGCACAACCAAGTTCGTGATTTCAAATTTTTTAAACTTAAAACGTCATATTCATAACAAAACCTTCAATTAAACCTGAGGTGAGAGGAAATAATAATATCATAATATATCATTAAATTCAATTTAACAACAGTATATATAAAATTAATGACTAGTTGCACCAATACCATTTAAAATAACATTTTTACTTATTGTTGATTATATCAAATTATACATTAATTATAGCTTTCACACCATGGCCATTTATTTAAAGCAAAGCTTACCTTTTTATGTTGACAGCGCACCTGATCGGAGATAAATTATTTCATTAACAATTGCAATATATCATAGTAACATAGAGTTTGTGGGTGTAACACAGATTCGTAGTGTAACACAATTAGCCAGGTATCCGGTTACTAGGTAAACACATTATGGTGCATTATAGTATCTAGGTTTACACGAACTTTTTTTACAAAGCTTTTTTTTTCGTTGCTGAGCTATAACACGTATTCATTGTTTTATGTTTGTTGTAACCTAGAAAGTAGGACGATATAAGGCCCGTTTATTAATGCTGGGATCAAGGCCCGAACTAAAAAAATTCACTAACCGGAACTTCACTTTAGAACGTTGTTCCGGTTTGCTCCAATATATTTCGAGCTCTGATTGGGATAGAGTGACATAACTCATCTCATAACTAAAGTTATTCAATGAAACAATAAATATTAAATAATATAGTATCACGCCTTTTATCCATTATTGCGTGTGGCATTCTGTCGTAGCATATATCGGTACGTGATATATTTCTTTGTATGAAGTGCAATTACCAGCCGTCAAATCACGGCCCTCAAAGATGTTAATGCAGGAGGAGTCACAGGGGTAGTTTTGATAATATATTTTCCAGCCGTCAAATAACGTCTTCCAAAGATGTAGTGAAAAAATCACAAATGTAATTTTAATATGGAGTCGAACTAGGCTTTTTAAATCTACAAGCCGGTACGTTTCCACTTAGCTATCGAAACTACAATATTGGGTAGCATTAACATCTTTGGGGGCCGTGATTTGACGGCTGGTAACAGCACTTCACGCGAAGAAATATATCACTTACCGAGATCTGCTACGTCATAGTGCCACACCCGGTAATAAATAAAAGGCGTGATGATATATTTATTTATTTATTTATTATTTATAGAAATTTTTATTTATAATCCTAAAATCTAATTTCATATATCATCACGTTTTTTACCTATTACTAGGTATGGTACTCTGCTGTAGCAGATCACGGTACGTGATATATTTCTTCACGTGAAGTGCAGCTACCTGCTGGAAAATTACGACCCCCAAAGATGTTAGTGGAGGTGGAGCCACAAGGGCAGTTTTAACGTGGTGAAAATTGTCAGCTGTAGGAATCGAACCCGGGTTCTCAAATCCACAGGTCGACTCGATACCACTGAACGGATAACAGCCGTTAAATCGTGTGCCCCTAAAGTAGAGGAAAAACCACAGAGATAATTTTAATATGGTGAAAATCAGTTCATTGGCTGTAAGCATCGAATTCGGATTCTCCAGTTCATCTACGCATTACCACTGATGTATCTATTTAAATTATTGAATATTATTATTTAAATAATAATTTGACATATTAGCAACAGCTTCAGCTGGAGTGGTTTGAAGTAGAACCCGGAGCTGGAGCACGGAGCACTGGAACAAAAGGTTCTTGCCCCGCGCTGGAGCGGAGTCTAGAGCAAATCATTTTGATTGCTCTAGGTACAAATTAAAATTTTATTCAAATATTTTTTAAAATAAAATTAAAAAGCAATTTTACTAAATATTAATTGTGTTTATTTTATATATCTCATTTGGTTTATTTCCCCTATCGCTATTACCGTAGCGTGTAGCAACACTTTTAAAAATAAAACACTCTATTCAAAATTTATTTTAAGATTAGCAATTAAAAAATATATATTTCAAACATGGACTGGAGCTGGAGCAGGAATTTTGTTTACCTTTAGCAGGATGCGTTTCACTCCGCAATTGAGACCGACTTTATCGTATTGCATCTTCGCTACATAACTGGTCAGTCGTTTCTAATTGAGTAAACTCTACACAGCAAATTACTGTATATCTAGATCATTAAAGACAGTTTCAAACAAAAAAAAAAAGGTTCAATCGGTAAAGTTAAATAAATTTCACAAAAATATTAATTATATGAACACCATGTACCATTGTCACACCACATCACTATGGCTCGTTACTCAAACTGTACTTATTTATATTACAATAAGGCTTATTGTAATCCTTGTTTTTCAATATACTATTTGCTGGAGCACACTTTCGAGATACGATAAAATGTATGATTTTGAATTTTATTTTTGCAAGTAAAATGCGGTTACCAGTTATCAAACAGCGAATATTATTTTATTCATTTACAGACAGGTTCATAAAATAAACTTATTTTTAGTTCCAATTTTAACCACATTTCTAATCCACAACAATATTAAGGTGGTAAATATACAACTTAATGTGAAGATTTTAATGTGGAATAAAAATCTAGTTAGTTATCCTCAAGTTAATTTATATTATGACAGAAAAATTCTGATGACGCCTGGATTCGAACCAGGGACCTTCCGCATACCGGGCAGAGATGCTAACCGCTACCCCAAGTCACCTGTGTTCGAAACCCAACTTGGGTATGATTCCCTCATAATCAAAAAACTGTGTCACTGTAGACGAACCCGGTTGTCAATGCCTATATAGGAGTCTCTCGGAACGAAGCTACGCTTAGACACTGTGACAGAAAAATTCAGTTGATGCCATATTTCGAACACAGGTGACGTGGTGTAGCGGTTAGCATCTCTGCCCGGTATGCGGAAGGTCCCTGGTTCGAATCTAAGCGTCATCAGAATTTTTCTGTCATAATATAAATTAACTTGAGTCAAAAACTACAGGTATGATTACCTTTAAAAATCACACAACTTAATAATATTGGTTATCCTCAACTTAATCTTCAATTACGAATTTAACTATAATATTACTAATTGATATGTATGTAAATGAAACCGAACGAATATATCCAGTTTAAATAACATTGACACTATTAGATGTCAACATAACAACTATAAACAACAAAGAAATACGTAACTATGGGTATACAAAATGACAAACATATTAAAATAATACCGTACAAGGTACAAGTCATAATAAAATACCAAGTTAAAACCAACGTATTGCTAACAAAGTAATAAAACAGCATTTCGTAGAAGTACTAAGAATCCATATTCTATAAACATATTATTATGAACTGTAACTGTCACAAGGAGAAATAAAAGAGCATAGTAAAACCAAGCTAATTTTGTTAGAAATAACAGTACACATACACGGCCTAGTGTTATAATACACACTAGCAGTAGAGTACGCCGAGTGTATTCAAATAGAGACAATGCCCGATAAAATTCAAAGAGATGTGTGATTTCGCATGTCCTGTACAAGTTGAATATCACGCTGTTCCAAAGCGTAGCGTGACGTAATGTCACGATTACATAAGATTCATAATTGAATGCAACGACTCGAGACTGTATTTAAATAGATATGTTATATCTGTTCATAATTAAATGCGAGTTTATGTAACAGGATTTAGAATAATTAAAATATGTGTGAAATATTAGTATCATGATTTTTTAAAAAGATTTCCTGATATTCTCGTTATATAGTTGCATTATATATTTCATAGATCGATCAAAACTTAATTGTATATATAAATAAATAAATATATCATCACACCTTTTACCCATTACTGGATGTGGCACTCTTCCTAAGCAGATCTCGGTAAGTGATATATTTCTTCGCGTGAAGTGCGGTTACCAGCCGTTAAATCACGATCCAAAGTTATTAGTGGAGGAGGAGCCATAGGGGTAGTTTTAAATTGGTGAAAATTGTTTGTCGACTGTGGGAATCGAACCAGGGTTCTCAAGATCCACAGGTCGACTCGATACCACTGAGCCACCTACTCCATTATTAATCAGTAACAAATAATGATAGAGATACAAAATAGGGCAATTGCGCACTATTTTGCACCCTAGTGCACAAATAGTATGTTATGCATCAAGAGAGGGACACAAGGGATAATTTCGCCCTCCCGTGAAGCATATTATACTTTTCGTAACAAGTGCACAAAAATTACTGTCTTATCGGGACAAATGTCAAATATGGGTTGCGTAACTAGTTACCTAGGAAACGCCGCAAACAGCTAATATTCGTAGTCTCTAAGGAAAGAAACATCTCCCTAGGGAGAGAAACATGCTACCTAGGGAGAGAAACATGCTACCTAGGGAGAGAAACATCCTACCTAGGGAGATAAACATGTTTCTCTCCCTAGGGGAGAAAAGCAGTGTTTCTCTCTCTAAAATCAGGGAATAAGAACGTGTTTCTTGTGCATGTGTTACGAAAATGAGTATTTGGGCACTGTTTCCCACCCTAGTGCGCAAAGTGAGTATTTCGCGCGCGCTCTTAAATTATTATTTTTTCATGTTCCACTTGTATCAGTAGTACCAAATTCATATTATTTTTTATTGTTTTCCTTTAATTTACTTGAATAAATTAATAATTATTGTAATATTCCGTTTGGACAGTTGTAGAAAAAATGTTGTTTGTATTTTTTGCCTCGACCTGCGGTCCCGACTAAAAGTAACATTTTCACGCACTTAATACAAAAATAACTAATTTAATTTTAGTAAAAAATGATATTAATTTTTACTTCATTAAGGCACTTTAAAGACGAATTTACAGGCGATCTCCTTTTTCTTTCGGTATTTTTTTCGAGCTATTTATATTAACAACTAATTGAACTAATAGTTTAAAATAACATCATGTGAAGATTCATCAAAACATCGCTAAGTATTGCAATAAAATGTAACCCAGACAGAAATGTCTGACGAACCTACTAACTCATCAGTACAAAAAACTTGGCTACTATAAGTTCCAGGCAATTAACTTTAATTGATTTAAAGTACCGTACCATCTCTATCACTCAGTATTCAGTGATTTATTAATTTCTGTTTATTAGTTTATTATATCGGCAAGTTTTTAAAACAATTAATACATGTAATTTATATAAGTGTTTCCCGATCCAAATAATTAGAATTTCTGTCAATCCTGTTAACCGATATCTTACCTTATGATCTAGTTTGTATATAGAGATATTACTTTTTAAACGTAATTAACCTGATTTTAGATAAAACCAGTAGCGACAACTAGTATTTGTTTTTTTAAAGTAACTGTAATAAGTCTTGGTCTGTCTCTGGATTTTTTATTATTTCCTGATCTGTTATCTTGATTGATTATATTTATTTTTCCAACTACATTTGCTATAAAATTATTGTAATTAAATGTTTAAGTAATTATTAATAATAATAATAATTTCATTAAGCAAGAATAGACATATGTTTATCCTTTAGTCATTTTCAAAATATTGATATTATCAACAAAGTTCAAGGGAGGTCCTAAATACAAAAT
Source organism: Pterostichus niger (assembly GCA_947425015.1). Lineage (NCBI taxonomy): Eukaryota > Metazoa > Arthropoda > Insecta > Coleoptera > Carabidae > Pterostichus > Pterostichus niger. Next base: position 20,913,957 of record OX380334.1, on the reverse strand, counting down.
TTCAACTTTCTACGCCTTACCGTTTTTGATTTATGCGAGATATATACGTACGTACAGACGTCACGTCAAAATGAATCCATAGCAAACTTAATTACATGAAACAAGAAATATATAATGTTTAAATTTAGATATCTCGCTTATACAAAAGGCTAATTTAAAAATTCTTAATGTGCTAGACGCAGAATTTAATTCTGTAAAACTTTTATTTGCAGCATTTATTTCTAAAATCAAAATAATACCACCTTTTTCAAGAAAAACTGTTAACAGCTTCATGTAATGTATCACTTCCGGTTGTCTATTTTAACTAAAACCTATTATGTTATTTCCATTGATATAGTACCTAGTCTTATATACCAAATTTAAAAACGTTTGGATTATATTTGAATATAGTTTTTCATTAAAATCTATTATAGACAACAAGTAAAGTAGCACTTCCGGAAGTTATATAATGACCAAAAAGCGAGGTGCACAACTAGATGTTATAACAATCCTAAATACAAAATTTCAATTTTTTACGACTTACCGTTTTTGAGTTATGCGAGATACATACGTACGTACGTAAGTATAGACGTCATGACGAAATTAGTCAAAATGGATTCAGGAATGGTCACAATGAATATTTCCGCTGAAATCTCAAAACCGAAAATTTTCGCGATTGCAATACTTCCTTTACTTCGTACAAGGAAGTAAAAAACATATTATGAAGTTTAATAACTGTAACATTTGACCAGACCATCAATGAAAATAAAAGGCTTAATTTTCTTAAAATTACCATTAAATTTAATACGTCAGAGCGAGTCAAATGAAGCTGTAGGTTTCTTGTACTGGTAATTAGGATTAAGTTTCTCTTCTGCACAGTAGCAAAAAATTATTATAATAAATAGTAATTAAAAGTATGCAATTAATTCGATCATATCATATTAAATTTGTTTCTTTGAAAATATTTCTGATATTTAATGGCCATAAGATTATTATTAAAAATCTTCTAAAACTTGCAAATTTTGTGTGCTTGTTAAAATGAATACGAATTTTGTCTTAAAGTAAACAGTTAGTCAAAAACAAGGCCTTTTTATTGTTTAAACCATGGGAAATAAAAATATTCACAGAATTATGTGTAATATAATAAACCTGGGGTCATTGTCAATATCTCTTTCATCATCGTAACAGAATAAAACGCGTAAACATTTAGCAATCGTCATTAAGAAGACATACATATTTTAAATTACCTACGCACGTTTGTTACTCAACTGATAATTGTTTCTCATTTGTGTTATTTGCCTCATATTTTAAAGAGAATGTTTACACTTCTTTTATTATACTATAAATTGTACCTGTTTACTGTGTGTTTTCGTTTTTTGTATTGAATTTCAATACTAAGTTTTCAACAAAGTATATCGTTATAATCACACTGCTGCTTGTATCAAATTTTTTATAAAATTCATATATTTATTGTGGAAATATCTAATCAAGTTTAACACAGAAATAATTTACCGTAAAGTACTTACACCTATTTATATGACATTTACTCTAAGATCTACAAATTTTATAAACAAAGTCCTTCACAAACAAAAGTAAACTAGCAGGTTACATTTAACATCAGCTGAACAATCACAGCTAAACAGAAACGATAATATTTTTACAACTTGACAATTCATTCAAAAATATCCGCAAGAAGATGATCTTTGTAATTCTGTTATTAACAACAGCAAAAAACGCACTTTTAAAATCAGATTTCAAATTATGTATAATACCGGCAGAGTATAAATAATACAAAATGCAAAAATTATTTTTTCTACGATTGCTATGAAAAGTTGATAATTACGCTTTGTCATCGTAAAGTTGACGTTTTCTGTAGAACAATCGAAAAATATCTTATTTGCGCGTCTAAATGGGCAACGCACGGATAAGACGTTAAATGAGCGCGTTTCCAATGGCAACGCGCTAAAAATATATTAAATGCACGCTTTTTTCAATAGTTACCAGGGATACAAATAAAACGGAAACTTGTCATATTGACAGTTGACAGAATACATTTATTTTCAGTACGTATACGTTTTTTAATAATTGTAAGATGCAACTATTGCACTATTGCATCGAGTAACAAAGAATCACTTTACGCTCTTAATAAACAAATAACTATTGTTAGCCCGTTATTTTTTATTATATCTAAATTTAATTCAAATTATTCTGAATTTAATACATTTATTTCAATATTTAACGTATCCTTCACAAGGCTAGCTTCGATCAGGTTTTGCTTCCCGAATATGATTCAATTTAATATATAAAAGTAATATTAATTAATTTTTCGGAAACCAAAATTTTCTTCCATCAATTGAAAAAATAAAACATTAGACATTAGTGATATCCAGGTGACATCAAGAAAACTATGGGAAAGGCGAGAAAAGTTAATTTTCTTGTCTCGAAAAAATGTGGCTACTTGTACGAGACTCTTCATCTCGTCTTGTTTCAAGACATAATAACAATACGGAATTAAAACAAAAAACAAATGTCGTAGAAATAATGTTGATAAAAGTGAGCACACATTTCCCCACAAAAACTTTTACTTAAACGCTTAGCCAAGCTTGCTAAATCCTAAAACAGACAATTTGGCGTGAGATTTTTATCACTGCCTCCGTTAACTTTGTGTTAACTCCAATGTCGAAACATTTTCAAAAGACAGAAGACAACAATATGGTTGGAGTGTTTATTTATTCGTCTGGCGACGTTAATTTCATGCGTCCAGACATAGACAATACCGATGCGGAGGAGATGAGAATGTTCATACACATGCACGGCCAACTTGCGCGTACACAAAACAATAGAATGTCTCGGTTACATAATCACTTACGTCCCGTACCGCACAACGTTTCATCACTCACAGTTGTGGAACGTTGATCGTAGTATGTCGTGCAATGCGGGAAATAACAACTGAACGGGTCAGACAGTTGAAGTATGGTATGTTGTTACTTGGTTACTGGAAATCAGGGTATGGACTACGTAGTATAAGTACTTGGAAGTTGCTACTGTCTGATCAGAAGATAGGATGTACTGTAGAATGCTATTAAATGGTAGAACTAAAAAAAGTGACTGATAGCCAAATTTAGAAAAAATAAAAAACGTCTAGAAAACGGTAAAAAGTTATTTTATATTCTAAAAACTAGAGTAATGCTAAAAGTATCTACGAGTAAGTATGTTAGCTGTACTACAAACAAATACATATTATCCGGAATTATATTTAAAATATATGGGGTAGGTGGCTCAGTAGTATAGAGTCGGCCTGTGGATCTTGAGAACCCTGGTTCGATCCCCACAGCCGACAAACAATTTTCACCAATTTAAATCCACCCCTGCGTCTCCCCCTCCACTAATATCTTTGGGGGGCGTGATTAGACGGCTGGTATCTGCACTTCACGCGATGAAATATATCACTTACAGAGATCTGCTTCGACAGAGTGCCACACCCAGTCATGGGTAAATGACGTGATGATATATTTATTTTATTTATTAATTTATATTTAAAATATACCTGCTACGAAACAGCACAATTAGCAGTTAACATGACAATATCCGGAAAACCGTGGTTTGTTCGGGAAATAACGAAAGATGGGAAGTTTAAAATGAAAAATTAGAAACAAGTTTCCTTAGTAATTTTCTGTCGAATTATCGCTCATATCTCAAAAACTATTGGTGATATCAAGTAAATTTTGGTTTCAATCGATTTCTTGGTTCTAATTACATTATCCAGAGTAACTAAATTTTCCTACATTTTCTACATCATTTTCTTTCAACATGACGTACTAAATGAATTTTCCGGAGAATGAGACCTAACTAGATTGTTTTCTGAGGTCAAAAACAAAAGACCACAAAGTTTTATCAAAATTGTTGAGTCGATGCCGAGATCGTTGACAAGAATTGCTCGTATTAGTGGATAGGATTATAGGTGCTTCCCTAAATCAATGAAGTTCGCCAAAATGCATAATTCATCTTTTAATCAACCTTCAAATAAGAAAAAAACAACAAATATGTTTTATTTCGCCAAATTAATTGATAATTAATTTGAAATTATACTGAAATTGCATGTAAATATTAAAATTCTAAATTAAAAGCATTTTTAATTTAACTAGCGTGACTACACTGATTTGCACATTGTAGACAACTACTTTATTCCTGCTTTGTCTATTTAAAATTTTGTTATTAACTATAAACGAAGCATCTATACTTCCCAGATTACTGTAGAAAATTACATTCTTCATTTTTAACAAATATCACATTTCATTTAACCTATTTCATTATCATCGAAATTACAACTAAAAATAATTTAAAAAGTTGTCAAAAACAAATACATAGGCTGGTACTACAAGCTCTGTTTTGCCTGTTTTAAGAGCATTTGGGTGTTTTAGCTATCTGTAACATGTTAAAATCGTGCTCTTAGAACACCCAAAAACAAAGCTTGTGGTACTAGCCATAATGTTTAACTATCATATACATATTTTAATCTGATTTTAAATAGGTACTAAATAAGTAAAATGAAATATCCCAACATCGTTATGCATAAATAAATTCTAGAAAACTGTTTCCTGTAAAATAGTCATGAAAACAATGGTTGCAAAAATCTATTTTTACACGACTGGGAGAGAAACTCCGTTTCTATGACCACGAAATCATTACAGAAGCAACACATTTCGCCCCTAGGGACGAAATGTGAACATTATTTCCCTAGGGGAATTTTCATTATTTTGACAAGTAATGACATTTAATTAATGAAGAAAACATTACGGTTGTCAAGTAATTTTGTTTATTATATTTTATTTCTCTAGACTTCTAAATCTTAAAATTAATAAATGTCAATGTCAAATTAGGTTTTAAAACTACATTTTTTCATTTTAAAATTGCTTCGGTCGAGTAAAAAATAGTATATATACCTCAGGATAATGAAATTTTCCCTCTGTGCTTGCACCTCTGGAAAATCATGCATTTCTCTCCCTTGATATATAATATACTATTGTCATATTATTCATATATTATTTAATTATCATTTTTAAAAGTAAATATTTATCAACTGACTAAATCAAATGAAATATTTGTCTCTAAAATAGGGAATATAAATCCTTATTTTTCCCCAAAGTAAAAAAACACCCATATATTAGATGAAGGAGCAAACGAGCATGCTTTTGAATTGAAGGTTTGTTCGTTTGGTGTATTATGTAAATACATTTTGAAGAGAGTACGAGTAATATCTTGCTCATTAGTTATTCGTCGTTCCTATCAATGTTCACGCTAAATTCACCAGTGCATCTATTTTGCCACCTTTAAAGTAGAATACTACAAAATTTTATAATTATATGCAAATTCTGAAATTTATTTTAATGATCGTCAAATTAAAAAATGTTCTTAATATCAGTTCATTAACATTTTAAATATCTATATTTTAAGAGGCAGACAAAAGTCCGTTAAGTAAGGGTAACAATATTATTCATCATCAAAATAAATGAGGGTAAAAAAGAAACAGCTCACTTTACATAATCTAGACATTATCTTTTGATTTAATACTTATAAACAACAAAATTCAAAATAACTATGTCATCTTAGTGAGTTTTCTATTTAATTGGGTATAAATATTTAAAATAAAACAACAGCATATTAACAGTAGAAGATTATACAAAACTTATAAAATATAATGCGCTTTCCTTTGATATTTAAATAATTAATAATCAGATAAAATTATTTGCAAAAGAACGAAATCTACGTTCAATAATATATTTCCCAGAAAATAAATATAGTAATTAACAAAAGAATTTTCAATTAAAATAACTCTTTTAGTAATAACACCGTTTACTTTACGTATAGCTTTATAGGAGTATCTCATAAAATAAACATGTTATTGATAGTATAATGACATTATTTTCTAATCAAACAGATCAAGATATGTAAATATATCCCAGCTATCCACTACGTACATGTGTTATTTAAGTATGCTGAAAATTATTGTTTCTATATTTAAATTATCTTTTACTAGAAACAGTTATAAACACACAATACTATAACCTTAAATTATTTTATAAAATACGGGGCGTTTCTATACCTCTGCACGAAACTTTAATGACTTATAATTTGATATACTGATTATAGAACGAATAAGTTACAGAATACGCCTATAATAAATAAACAAAATTAAATCCAGGTTGTACATAGATAAATAGTTTATCTATTTTGTTTTCTTTTTATTTGTACTGTCTTGTATTATTTCGCCATTATTTAATTGAAACATATTATTTGTAAAGTGGACAATTACTTTATGAAAGTTTGAATAAATAAATAAAAATATAAAAATAAATAATTAAATATATCGTCACGCCTTTTACCCATTACTGGGTGTGGCACTCTACCGTATCAGATCTTGATGTAATATATTTCTTCGCATGAAGTGCGTTTACCAGCCGACAAATCACGCCCCTCAAAGATGTTACTAGAGGAGGAGCCACAGGGGTAGTTTTTAATGTGGTGAAAATTGTTTTCGACTGTGGGAATCGAAACAAGGTTCTCAAGATCCACAGGCCGACTCGATACCACTGAGCCACTTATCCCATAAAAATAAATAAATAATATAAGATATGGAAATTAAAACATTACTGCCACTTTATTAAACGTAGGTAGGTAGCTCAGTGGCATCGAATAGGCCTGTAGATCTTGAGAACCCTGGTTCGATCCCCACAACCGACAAACAATTTTCACTAAATTATATCTACCCCTGTGGCTCCCCCTCCACTAACATCTTTAAGGGCCGTGATTTGATGATTGGTAACTGCACTTCACGCGAAGAAATATATCACTGCTTCGGCAGAGTGCCACACCCAGTCATGGGTAAAAGGCGTGATGATATATTTATATTTATTTATTTAGTTTATTAAACGTTTGACAGTGGAAAATATACGAAATTGTTTGGCAAAGAAAGTGCCAGGCACTTTTGAAAATTCTTTACATTCGCTATCATTTGTATTATCATAAAATATAAATAATAAATCATATTTTGTGATTGATATTGGTGAAGTCATTAGCAGAGCAAAATATTTGTGTAGTAACCTTGTATACTGTAAAATCCCTGGACATTAAAATCTAGATCTAGAATCTAGTTACTGAAGATACATTAGCTGAGGCATTACCTACTACACATGTCAGTATTCTCGTCATGAAACCTGACTTCACAAAATAACAACAATCTTAATCTGAAACAAATTTATTTTAAATCATTCACTTCCGTTCTGTAAGTAAGCGAACCAATTCTAATATACCAACCAGAACCACAAAAAACCGTTATAACTAGTTACATCCTTTTCTTTCTTATTGCTGCTGCCGATCTTAATAGAAACCCACTAATTTCACACATCAGCACTCAATAATGATCATAGATCACTAATATACAAACACCTGCAGTTCAAGTTCTCGTCAAATCGTCACGTTATTGCAATAATCATATCGCTGCAGCGGAAGTACTTAGCAGAACATTCATTAAATAAATGGTCTTTATCATCAGCAATGATAAGCAAAGTTACACATTATTGCATTTAGCAGTAGCTTCGCTTTTAACTTTTTTATCAAGCGGACTCTACTAACAGGGTTATATATCGTTTCGATTCTTCAATGACGGTTAATAATTTAAATAAACTTACAAGTACAAAGGGTTTTTGAGATCGCCAAAATCTATTTTCGAGGTCATTTTGATCATATGCACTTTTTTAAGAGGTTAAAAAGGGGAAGTTGGGATGAAATTACGATATTCAACTGAAATAGAGTTTTAGGTTCAAAACTAGTTACATGAGGATTTTTGGGGTCGCTGAATCTATTTTCGAGGTTACCCCTGGGTAACCAGTGTTGAACGCGTAATATTTTGGTATTATTTAATTTCATTTATGTCGATTATTACTTTTACCAGCTTTCAGGGGTGGTTTGTACCTCTAAAAAATAAATTCCGGAAAAAATAGGGGTTCAATATTTTTTAGTTCTATTAGTGTGCCAAGTTTCATTTAAATCGGTGAGTGACAGTTGGGTAGTGTTACTTGTTAGATTTATCCAGACTGTTTCTTAACTTATGCATACAATTTACATCGCAAATAGTTTTTGTTATACTAATTATAGATCCAAAATATTTTATTGAAATTAGCAAAAATAAGTGCAGTTTCCTCGAGGCAAACATTTTCGGTACCTCTGATATGCTCGTTATTTCTAATAATATTAATAATTAAACATTACAAGTAGTTAGGTAATTAGTTAGGTAGGACCTAACTATTTGTAATGTTTACAATTATTATTTAATTTAAAAATTAAGCAATGAACGACACTTGGTTGTTTCAAAGATAATATTTATTTTAACACTTAATACGTATTTCGGCTATTACACCATTAATTAGCTAGATACATATCGTAGCTTTACAAAGGTTTACACTGGTTTAATATTATATTTAATTACTTATAATTATGTTACTAATGCAATAAAAGTATAAACACTGCGTACAAATAATCAGTTATTAATTAGTTATTATGTAGGTACCTGGTGTAATGCCTTATTTTTATTTTTATTTGAGTACCTAGTCTGATTTCGTATACGGTATTGAAAGTGTAAGTTGTGGGAGAAATTTGAGAAAAATGTATAGCAACAGTGGAGTAGTGGATATACTGTTAGTGTATGAAAAAGCGGCGCAAAATTCCGAATTAAACCAATGACACTAAAAATGTTCGCTAGGAATGAAACACCCTAATTTTTGCGAATTCAAAAATTTATTTTTGTTCTATAATCAGTATATCAAATTATGTCATTAAAGTTTCGTACAGAGGTATAGAAGTACCCTGTATGTAAAGGATTATATATTTATATATATATATATATAAATTATTTGTTTAATATTTATTAGAGAATGTGTGAAATGTGTGTGTGTAAACTAGCTTGCAATTTAAAACAATCATACCAGTCTGTTAACAGGAAGATATGTATTTAACAATGAATTGTAGGAGAAGTTGAGGAATACCCAAAGGGCATAATATACGCAAGTGCAAAATAGAAACTGAAAACATTCTTTCGATTTACGTTTAGAGAAAGGAAAATTGAAACTATGGCATTATTTTATGCCTTCGGTAATATACGGTTTATCTGATATTTTCCTGAGTAAAATATATACTATTCCGACTTATCATGATGGCTATAAACAGAAATTTTAATTTATGATTACTGCTGAAATGAAAGGTAATTAATGGCGAGAAATTGTGAAATTAACGTATGTTCTTCTGTACATAATTTGCAGGATAATAAATTACGAAAAGAAATATGTTTCACTTAAAGATTAAATTAATTACATTTATTTTACTTTCATGTAGATTTACACAAGTTTATCACATTAGAAACAAATATACGTCAAAAATAATAGATCGCTATTGGTGGAGACATTAATATCACAAGAAACGTATTTTTAATGAAAATATAGTATTTATAATATAGCAATCTTTAGCTATATTCATAAGCATTTTAATTTAAATGGAGTCGTGTATAGTAGGTATTATAACTAAACAATTGGATAAAAAGGACCGTTTGTCAATGCTAGGATATCTCATATACCAGATAAAGGAATAAATATCGTATCAATATATAATAAATTTAAAGTTAAACTTATGACAGAAAAATCTTCTTCTGTCATAGTGTCTAACGCAGCATCGATCTCAAGACTCCTATACGACATGTATTTACGATACATGTTCTGCTTTAAAGGATCTCACACTCAGAAGTAATTTTTTCTACGACCACTTAGAAATCCGCTCATTGTATGTTTATTGTGGATATAGAAATGAGGTACATTGTAATCACATTTTCGGTTACCATAGGAAAAGTGGCAGAACTGTGCAGGAATGAACATTCTGGCACAGTTCTGTCAAAAACGAATTCATTCTAGCACAGTTCTGTCAAAAATGATAAATTGTTTCAAATTTTAGGTCAAAACAAAAATAATTATGCAATCCCTTTCAAAATATTCTTTCATAAATATATTTTGTACAATGAAAATATACTTAACGAAAACTAAAAAAAAGTATTTCTTTATAAAAGAATAATTTTTAGATTGTAAATAACGGAAATGTGTTGGTCCCTTAATTGTAATTGGAAATAATTTCGTTTTCTGCGGTTAAATACATAGGTAAATAAAAAGTATGCCTGAAATTTTTTAAGTAGATGAAAAATATCTCAAGAACATTTTTTCGTAGATCTGCAGTCAATTTTCGAATTAAAATTCTTGTGAATTATGATTATGAAACAAGTAGGTAAAAAGAAAATGTAATTTTAAATACACGTTAGAAAAACTGGTATAATCTCAGTGACTTGGAGTATTATAGGAGACTGAAAATTACAGCAAATCGTGTCAAATAAAAAACAGAAGGACAAACCTTGAATGAAAACTATAATTAAAAATATATTTTAAAATAATTTCAATCATAAAACGCATTAGATTTTAATTTATGTTGACCAAATTAAGCATATAGCACTCAAATCGGTTTATAATTGATTTGTTCTCACTTTCACGTGCACTTGGCGACTTGACTTACTTTAAATTAATGCAAAACAATAAAACATTTGTTTTATATGCCTGTGCATATATGGATTTTATAGTTTCAGTACCGTTATTTTAATTAACATTTACATACCAAAAAGAAACTTGTGTTACATCAACAGACAAAATTTAAATTTAATATACTATCAGTAATGTATTTCTTAAACAATAACAATGAATCTGGCAAGACTATTCCACTTGAATTCCACATAAATTTGTTGAAACTTCTGTGAACTTCTAAACTACTAAACTACCCTGCCAAAACTTTTCTACATGACAGTAATGTGTCAGTGCAACATTATTTTGAAACAGACTGTATATATAAATGAATGGACACTATTAAAAAAGATGTTGTTTTTAATTTTTCGCTGTGATCTGTATTTGCGCATTGCCATATTTCAATAATATTACTGTTATCTACTTTAATGTTAAAATGTTCCTATTTCTTTATTAAGTATTGTCACTGTGATTTCATGAGCTTGATTCCATGGGAATAAGGGTAATAAAAGTGCTTCATGAAATTATCGTACAATAATAAAAATAAAATAAATATATCATCACGCCTTTTACCCATTAATGGCTGTGGCAGATTGCCGTAATAGATCTCGGTAAATGATATATTTCTTCGCTTGAAGTGCGCTTACCGGCCGTCAAACCATAGCTTCCAAAGTTGTTAGTGGAGAGAGAGCCACAGGGGTAGTGTTTAATGTGGTGAAAATTGTTTGTGTGGGAATTGAATCCAGGTACTCAAATACACCGGCCGACTCGATACCACTGAGCCACCAACCCCATAATAATAACCCCATCAAATTTTGATTTTTGGATTCAATTGGTTTTTATTTAAAAAAAAAACGATATTTCGGCCAAGGTTTGTGGCTATTTTTAGGTTTCTGTAAACTGGAAAAAAACTTATTGAATTGAAGCTCTATGTAAAAAATCTGATCACATGACTTCCTTGTACGCGTATTAAACTGTAGATATTTTTTAATTGCACATATTTGACATAAAATCTTGTATTTTTTGTTCTAATCCATAGCAAACTTAATTATTTTTTTTTAATCAAAAAATATATAATATTTAAATTTAGATATCTCGTTTACGCAAAAAGCTAACTTAAAAATTCTTAATGTGCTAGACGCAGAATTTAATTCTCTAAAACTTTTATTTCTAAAATTAAAATATCATTTTTATCAAGGAAAACTGTTAGCAGCTTCATGTAATGTGGCACTTCCGGTTAGTCTATTTTAACCAAAATCTATTATGTTATTTCCATTGATGTAGTAGTCTTATATACCAAATTTGGAAAGTTTTAAATTATATTTGAATATAGTTTTTCATGAAAATCTATTATAGGTAAAGTACCACTTCCGGTAGTTGTATAATGACCAAAAAGGGAGGTGCACAACTAGATGTTATAACAGTCCTAAATATAAAGTTTCAATTTTCTACGGCTTACCGTTTTTGAGTTATGCGAGATACATACGTACATACGTACGTACAGACGGCATGACGAAATTAGTCAAAATGGATTCAGGGAGGGCCAAAATACCTATTTCCGTTGAAATCTGAGAACCGAAAATTTTCGCGATTACAATACTTCCTTTACTTCGTACAAGGAAGTAAAAATGAAGTGAAATTAATTGTTTACTTAATAAATGTAGTCAATTAAGTCTCAAATCCAAATATAATCCTTTATATTATCTTTCGGCTTACTTAATTCTTAAATAAAGTGTTTCCATCACACATTAAATGAATGATATATAAATTGTTAAACAATCGTAAATCAATTATATTAGACAAAGACAAGATAAGTTAAGTTAAGAAAAATATGAAAAGGCCATGAGACCCAGCTGGGCTTCGAACTCAGAACCTCCCACTTGCTTTATAAATTACAGAATTTAGAAATTAATTTAAAAGTTCTTCCTAAAGTACAAAAATGTGTATGTATAATAAACGTGTAATATTAACATAATTAATTTTTTAATAATTTCCCTTTCATTCTCATCAAATAATGCATGCTCAGTTTGCACTTAACTCAATATCCAATATCAACAGCCATATGTGCGGACGGTTGACACAAGACGTCAACGAAAAACAAGTAAAACAGTTAAAAGCGCGCAACAGTTGACTAACGCCAGGGCAGATACCTGCATTACCTACCTGCCGCCTAGGACAGGTGAGCTCAGCTTGCGAGCATATGACAGGTGCATATGTAGTTGTGTGTGTGTGTGTGGATTAGTGCCCATTATCTCTCTATGGTATCGAAAAGTCCAACGGATTTTTAAACGAGTTCCTGTTTCCGGTTACCACGTTACCGGACCCGGGTAACTGCCCGCTTTATTCATGGTAACGATAAACAGCTGTTTAACTACCATTCGCATGCATTTGTGATTTTGTGACGTCATGTTATTCAGAACACATACTTTTTGAAAGTTTTATGCAGGAATTTGATGAAGCAGCATAATTTTAGCAGTGAACTCATTTTCCTTCAGATAAATTCGATAGGGAACTATCGGGACTTTTGGCCGTTATGACATGCAAACTACACTTGTCAAGGGTTGTCGCTATAAGCTGGAATATTATTTTAATTTAAGTTTCTTGACTGAAATATTTATTACTGATTTTTTTTTAATATTATTTTATTTGTTTCTTATGGGGTAAATGGCTCAGTGGTATCGAGTCGGCCTGTGGATCTTGAGAACCTGGTTCGATCCCCACAGCCGACAAACAATTTTGCACCAAATTAAATCTATCCCTGTGATTCCCTCTCCACTAACCTCTTTGGGGCCGTGCTTTGACGGCTGGTAACCGCACTTCACGCAAAGAAATATATCACTTAGCGAGATCTGCTTCGGCAGAGTGCCATACCCAGTAATGGGTAAAAGGCGTGATGATATATTTATTTATTTATTTGTTTGTACAACAAGAAGTTATTATTTGAATTACAGTACAGTTTATAGTAGAATACATTCCACTCACATACAATATTTTTTGTATGTAGGTTTTATTGTCGATATGTCAAACTCCTAACAAAGTCCCTAATATATTTATGTCAAACAATCAAAATATATAGCACCGAAATCATAATTCAGATGATTAAATTATATTAATAGCCATTTTTTATATGTAATTTTTAGTTTGTTAGAAGAATAAGTATATTAAAATCTTTTTTAGGATATTGAAATACTAATATCAATCAATATTTGTTATTCCTAATTACAGTACGTTGTGTGTGATTAAATGATTGACCGGAAAACTCGAACCCGGGACTTATGTCACAACAAACAGTTGTCTATGCTGTAACGCGCTCAAATATTGCACCGACATATATTTATTTATTATTTATTTCAAAACTGTTAGTTGGAATTGTTTCATTCTAGAACATTATTTAAAAACAAAATGAAACAATATTATTTCGTATTAGTTTAGGTATTTCATATAACATGACGTAAATTTATATTTCCTGATGAATACTTGGAATTTATTCTTGTGCTGCCATCGCAATCAAGCTTTGTGTTAACGATCTAATTGAACCTGATTGAAATATAGCAATGTTCTCAGTAAATCAACTGTCCAGTTATTTTGCAAACTAATACAATCCAGACAAATACATTTTGCCTCGTTTTCATGTATGTCGAACAAATCAAATGTAACAGAATAAGTTTATTGCATAACAGATAAATGTTCTTGCTCTCCATTTTCGTATGTATTTCAACAAATAGCACACTTGGTCAGTGGCCGCGGAAGTGGGATTGCAGGGGTTGCAGTTGCAACCCCTGATCATTTTTGGGGGTTGCGCTGCAACCCCTGTTCAGGACACAAAAAATTAAATAAAATCCATATACTAAAATCCATATACTAAAAGAGAAAAAAGGTATATTTATATATATATATAGATTCGTCACGGTCAGTTGCCCATTTCTACAGCCTAGACGGATTATCCGAAAAATTTGAAACAATTTTTATTTGATAGAGGGCAATTCTGGGGAGTGCCTTTTGATAGTTTCAAATTTTTCGTACACATGATGTGCGAGATATTTTGGAAAAACATGCGTTTTTTGCGCAAAATCAACTTAGAGCAAGGTAGCTTTGGATTTTTTAAGAAGAACATCTATCGTCGATTTGACATTTCTCAGTGGCCATGTCGTATTTTTAATTATAAATTACTTCAATAGAAAATTTTTTAGACTACATTTGATATATTTTACGCATATTATAGGAAAGAGGGGACGTGTATATTATAATTACAGATTTTTTAAATGTTTATTTAAAAAATATATTTTTTGACTTGACAGTGCACCATGAAGTTGCCAAGTATTGACAGAACGAGGTATTACACTATCAGCTTGGCTGCGTATTTTCTCAACAAAATCAAGTTTCATAATGAAATATTTTAACAGACTTGATAGTCGTTAGAATTAAAATTAAAATTAGTAATCAACTATTATCAATATATTCGAGTGATTGTCTATTGTTTTTTCTGAAAGTCAATAGAAATGTATCGTGTTTGGTATCAAACTAAATGGTTTGAAGATAGCTTTAAACGGAATTAATAAAAATTGTGATTCACTGATTGTCAATTGTTTTGCTTTTCTAAAAGTAATTAAAAACGTATCGTGTTTGGTATCAAATTAAATGTTTTGAAGAGGGATTTTGATCAGAATAATAAAAAATTATAATCGAATGATTGTCAATTGTTTTTTCTAATACTGTTTAGAAATGTATCGTGTTTGGTATCAAATTAAAGGAATTGAAGAGAGTTTTTAAACAGAATTATTAAAATTTTAATCAACTGATTGTCAATTGTTTTTAATAAGAAATATAACGTGTTTGGTATCAAATTAAATGTTTTGAAAAAAGATTTAGAGCAGAATAATTAGAAATTATAATCGACTGATTGTCAATTGTTTTTTCTAAAAGTTTTAAAAATCTATCGCGCTTGGTATCAAACTAAAAGGATTAAAGAGAGCTTTCGAACAGACATATTAAAGACAGACAAAAAAAATTATGTCTACTGATTGTCAATTGTTTATATCTAAAGTCGTTAGAAACATATCGTGTTTTTTATCAAATTTGAACTTAGGAGGAGATATAGAAGCCAAAAATTGTAATCGACTTATTGTAAATTGTTTTAACCTAAAAGTTATTGAAACTGTACTTATTTCAGTTCTAATGAAAGATCTGAGAGATAATGTAAAAATAAATCAGCAACGAGTTTTTTCAGAATTTTGTTCAGAATTAAAAGTTACCCATGAAACTGTTTTTACACAAAGATTTAATTTAAATTATAAGATTAACTTTAATAAACATCAAAAATTGACATTTAACGCATTTGTCATAAAAATAAAAGAAAAGTCATGGCTATTACTACAAAGTAACAGAAATTTCGAAATTTATTTTTAATGTTACGGCTAAACCAAAAACTTAATAAAACATGTAAAAACAGTTTCATGGGTAACTTTTAATTCTGAACAAATCTTCCCTCTACAGTTTTTTCCGTAAAATGTACAGGAGAGCAGGAAATTGCATAAAACTAATATCCCGTGTTAAATTCCTATGTTCGCACTCACCGAGCACCACCCGGTAAAGTAACAATTCTAAAAAATACTTTTCTTCAAGAGCTGCGGAGCCTAGCTGAGGGTCGGCGAAGCCGACCTGATCGCTAGTCCATATACTAAAAGAGAAAAAAGGTATATTTATATCTATATATATATAGATTCATCACGGTCAGTTGCCCATTTCTACAGCCTAGACGGATTATCCGAAAAAATTGAAACAATTTTTATTTGATAGAGGTCAACCGTGGGGAGTGCCTTTTGATAGTTTAAAATTTTTCGTACTCATGATGTGCGAGTAATTTTGAAAAAACATGCGTTTTTGGCGCAAAATCAACTTAGAGCAAGGTAGCTTTGAATTTTATAAGAAGAACATCTATCGTTGATTTGACATTTCTCAGTTGACATGTTATCATGACAACAAACAATAGTTTTATTTACATTGGTGAAAATCTGTATAATTTGTTTAAATATCACTGAATTATTTGATAATTATTAGTTATTTTGTGTATTCAAGATATTAATTGAGGTAAGCAAGTATCTTTTACTAAATTTTACATGATTAATTGAATTATTTTTCGTTTTTAGGCATGAAATCAAATAGGAAAGAAACAACAATAAAATATTCTGGCGATTGGTAAAAATAATAAAATTCTACAATAAATATCATTCCATTGAAAGCAGATCCTGACCAAATCTGAATGACAAAAACAGTACAAGCAAAAAGAAATTACATTTTTATTCTAGAAATGATTTCTTATGATGTAGGTAAAATACTAATCTGTTCAATAATTTCTCATTTTTTAAGTTTTTCTGATTTTTAGATTGCTCTAATTTTTTAGATAGATTACCAATCAAAATTTCGGTTGATGAAAAGGAGAAACCAAGATGCATGAAGGACATAATGAAATAAATATTTCCCTACATTATATTTCTATCTGTCATAACATCGTAACACCCCCTACATGCACGAGTTGGACTCTTCCGGAAGAAATTTAACTTCTGCACAAATTTTCATTGTTGTAATCAAATCTACATAATTGAAGCAGATTACAACAAAGCATTGTATTACTCTATATTGTTAGTCCTAAAAGATCTATTAGTTCTTTAGTAATATTATTGTACCTAAGTTTATTCTAAATAAGAAAATATACTGGAAATTATTTTAGCATTGTACCAGATGTATTAGTTTTCATGTAAATAAATTTATTCATACTGATTTAAATTCATAATTTTATTATATAATTTGTTGTTATAAATATAATAATATTGTAATTAATTAATATATTGATGATTTACATTAAAAAGGTTTTATTGTTGTTTATATGATAAGTTAAGTTCATTAATTGGAAAACGTTTTCAGATCTAATATTTAAAAATCTAAATAATTTTTGGTTTAAATTTAAATTTCTAGACAACTGAGAGAAATTTTATAAATTGATTTAGGTATTAGTGGAATGAGTATACATATTTCAAACTGTTACAAATTGATTTCAAGTTGTTTTAAACGTTTTATGAGAAAATGTGTATATAATAGAACCAAATAAAAATATGTCCTCGGTAATAATAATATACAGTAAAACCAAGCAAAATATGACCGATCTACATTGTCAAAAAAAATATCATGCCAATTGTTGTTGTTAAATATTTCAGTAAATTATTCAATTTAGCATACATTGTACAGGTTACGCATTAGCAAATTTACAAATTTGTGGACTTTTCATTTTAATTTGTTTTAAGAGAAACGTCAATTTGACAGAAGGTTTGTAAAATGTGTATATAGTAGAACCAAAGAAAAATATGTCCTCAAAAATTAATAATAATATACAGTAAAACCAATTATATTCAATGTCCCTAGCTGCACACAACACATATTCTATTCTGATACCGGCAAACGATTGGTTTAGATTCCAGGCAGTCTTACATACATAGTATCCAAACACGATTTTACAACTAGATTTATTATCACGGTTTTCAAACTGTACTAAGTCCAAAAAATTTTAAACATACAATTACTTAAAAACCAAATGGAAATATTAAAAGATAGTACATATTATAGGAACTATAGATATGAGACGACGTTTTTATTATAATTATATATTTTTTAAATGTTTATTTAAAAAATAAATGTTTTAACATAACAGTAAAAAATGAAGTTGTCTACATTTGCTCAAATATTTTTAACCAAATAAAAATATGTCCTCGGTGATAGTACCATACAGTAAAACCAAGTAAAATATGATGAAAAGATAACTTGAATAAAACATCAGGTTAATAGTTGTTAAATATGTATTTTAACAAATTATTCAATGTTCGCATTACAATCCATGCTAATACCGGCACACGACTCTATAGGTTACGCATTAAAAAATTTAAAATTTGCGAACTTTTTGCATATAAAACAGTGAAAGTTTGTAAGAAATTACGATTGTAATAAAATATTTATATCAATATTAAGTACGTAAAAAGCATAGATTTATTTATGATTTTCCATATTTACCGCCTATAGCTCGATTTGTCATTTTTTTATTTGTTATCCTTTCTTTAAACGCATACACTCTACATGTCTGTTAAAATCATAAACTCTCATTGTTGTAATAAAATCTAAATAATTTGATTTTAATGAAACTTCACTATATTGTATGTACTTTGATCTAAGTACCTTAAAAACTACATTGTTGAAGCAGATTACAACAATGAATTATATTACTCTGTATTGTTATTCCTAAAAGATCTATTAGTTCTTTAGTAATATTATTGTACCTAGTGCATGTTATTTATAATGAGTATACTAATTCAAATAAAAATTAAAACTAATTTTATTATTAGGTCTTTTATCCATTACTAAGTATGAAACTATACCGTAGCAGATATCAATAAGTGATATATTTATTGTTGCGATAGAAGAGTTACAAAGTTTATTTTTAATATTATAATATGGTAATTACAAAACTATGTTCATAAATATACAGAATTTTTTATACAAAATCGTACTCGGCATTTTTGAGAAATTAAGACTCGAAATTTTGATATCTTGACCTGCTGAATTTCAATTCAAATTTGTTTGTTTTATAGAAATTTCACATTCTTTTGTACATTTCAAGAAGTAGAATGTTGTGAGATTATTCTGCACTATTTGTTCCTTCATTTAGATGAGAATAAGTATATAATTTTTTTTTTGAAATTTGAATTTGTTGCAGCAACTTTACGAAATACTCATTTTAAACACTAGATGTGTGCTTTGTCGTACACTCAGCGCAAAAATGAACATCTAGATTGACAGCTGTCATTCATAATGATATATTTCACATGTTTTAGAATGAGTATTTCAGAATTTGTGGTTTGACATATATCTATTTTATTTTTATACTAGGTTAGGCATGGTTAGGGGTGTTTTTTTTCACAGTTTATCTCTTTTACTTTACGTTTTATACTTTTTAGCATAAAAATGCGGTATGTACTAGGTTAGGCATGGTTAGGGGTGTTTTTTTTTTTCACAGTTTATCTCTGTTACTTTACGGTTAATACTTTTTATCATAAAAATACGGTCTGTACTAGGTTAGGCATGGTTAGGGGTGGGTTTTAACAGTTTATCTCTTTTACTTTACGTTTAATACTTTTTAGCATAAAAATGCGGCCTGTACTAGGTTAGGCATGGTTAAGGGTGTTTTTTTTTCACAGTTTATCTCTTTTACTTTACGTTTAATACTTTTTAGCATAAAAATGCGGCCTGTACTAGGTTAGGCATGGTTAGGGGTGTTTTTTTTTCACAGTTTATCTCTTTTACTTTACGTTTAATACTTTTTAGCATAAAAATGCGGCCTGTACTAGGTTAGGCATGGTTAAGGGTGTTTTTTTTTCACAGTTTATCTCTTTTACTTTACGTTTAATACTTTTTAGCATAAAAATGCGGCCTGTACTAGGTTAGGCATGGTTAGGGGTGTTTTTTTTCACAGTTTATCTCTTTTACTTTATGTTTAATACTTTTTAGCATAAAAATGCGGTCTGTACTAGGTTAGGCATGGTTAGGGGTGTTTTTTTTTCACAGTTTATCTCTTTTACTTTACGTTTAATACTTTTTAGCATAAAAATGCGGCCTGTACTAGGTTAGGCATGGTTAGGGGTGTTTTTTTTTCACAGTTTATCTCTGTTACTTTACGGTAATACTTTTTATCATAAAAATGCGTTCTGTACTAGATCAGCCATGTGGTTATTGATGTTTTTTTCACATTTTATTCGAAGTTATTGGTACGATACATCAGGTTTTACTGCAAACATTTGATCAATTTTAGCAGAGCAGATTAGGAGAATTTATGAGGCGATATAGAAGCCAAAAATTGTAATCGACTGATTGTCAATTGTTTTGACCTAAAAGTTATTGAAACTGTACTTATTTCAATTCTAATGAAAGAACTGAGAGAAAATGTGAAAATAAATCAGCAACGTGTTGATAGCAAACCATTTTCGAAAAAAATTTTAATTTGTAATTTTTTAACAAGTTCAAAAAATAATTTTCTTCAAGGGCTGCGGAGCCTAGCTGAGGGTCGGCGAAGCCGACCTGATCGCTAGTCCATATACTAAAAGAGAAAAAAGGTATATTTATATCTATATATATATAGATTCATCACGGTCAGTTGCCCATTTCTACAGCCTAGACGGATTATCCGAAAAATTTGAAACAATTTTTATTTGATAAAGGGCAATCGTGGGGAGTGCCTTTTGATAGTTTCAAATTTTTTGTGCATATGATGTGCGAGATATTTTGGAAAAACATGCGTTTTTGGCGCAAAATCAACTTAGAGCAAGGTAGCTTTGGATTTTTTAAGAAGAACATCTATCGTTTATTTGACATTTCTCAGTGGCCATGTCGTATTTTTAATTATAAATTACTTGCATAGAAAAATTTTTACACTACTTTTGATATATTTTACGCATATTATAGGAATGAGGGGACGTTTTTATTATAATTACAGATTTTTTTAAATGTTTATTTAAAAAATACATTTTTTGACATGACAGTGCACCATGAAGTTGCCAAGTATTGACAGAACTAGGTTTTACACCATCAGCTTGGCTGCCTATTTTCTCAACAAAATCAAGTTTCATAAAAGAGAAAAAGGTATATTTACAAAATCAAGTTTCATAATGAAATATTTTAACAGACTTGATAGTCGTTAGAATTAAAATTAGTAATCAACTATTATCAATATACTATTCGAGTGATTGTCTATTGTTTTTTTCTGAAAGTCAATAGAAATGTATCGTGTTTGGTATCAAACTAAATGGTTTGAAGAGGGCTTTAAACAGAATTATTAAAAATTGTGATTCACTGATTGTCAATTGTTTTTCTATTCTAAAAGTAATTAAAAACATATCGTGTTTGGTATCAAATTAAATGTTTTAAAGAGGAATTTCGAGCAGAATAATAAAAAATTATAATCGAGTGATTGTCAACTGTTTTTCCTAAAACTATTTAGAAATGCATCGTGTTTGGTATCAAACTAAAGGATTTGAAGAGAGTTTTTACACAGAATTATTAAAATTGTAATCAACTGATTGTCAATTGTTTTCATAAATGTCTTTAGAAATCTATCGTGTTTGGTATCAAATTAAATGTTTTAAAGAGGGATTTCGAGCAGAATAATAAAAAAGTATAATTGGCTGATTGTCAATTGTTTTTTCTAATACTATTTAGAAATGCATCGTGTTTGGTATCAAACTAGAGGATTTGAAGAGAGTTTTTAAACAGAATTATTAAAATTGTAATCAACTGATTGTCAATTGTTTTTCATAAAAGTCATTAGAAATCTATCGTGTTTGGTATCAAACTGAAAGGTTTAAAGAGAGCTTTCGAATAGAAATATTACAAAAATTGAGGTCAACTGATTGTCAATTGTTTATTTCTAAAGTCGTTAGAAACATATCGTGTTTGGTATCAAATTTGAAGTTATGAGAAGATATAGAAGCCAAAAATTGTAATCGACTGATTGTCAATTGTTTTGACCTAAAAGTTATTGAAACTGTACTTATTTCAGTTCTAATGAAAGATCTGAGAGATAATGAAAAAATTAATCAGCAACGAGTTGATAGCAAATCAGTTTCGAAAAATGTGTAAACTTGTAATTTTTTACAATATCAATACTTGACTATATGATATATAAAGTAACAATACTAAAAAATACTTTTCTTCAAGGGTTGCGGAGCCTAGCTGAAGGTCGGCAAAGCCGACCTGATCGCTAGTACCTAACTAAAATACGAGTACGAATTCAAAATGCAAACCGAGACTTCAAGGAAATAGATACTCTCCAGCTTCTGAATCGTCAGCCGAAAGGTCATTCAGCGGGGTTCGTCGAATTTTGACTTGGAGCCGTACTCAATGTTACAAAAACGACTGTTTCATTTAGTTTTTCTTCATATACACAAAATTAAAACATTGGACATTGATTTAAATAAGGTGATGAAAATATTCATCAATAAATGCGCAGAGCGAATGACAATTTTCGGAGCAATAGAGTAAAATTGTCTTTTTCAATTTATACAGATGTAAAATCTTTATAAAACTGTTACATTAATTGACAAAAACAAATTATATTATTAATATAATGTATCTCACCTAATTATTCATTTTAATTACCTAAATTTATCTGTGTTCTATTTTTACTCCGGTCACAAAATTTTCGCAACCCCTTTCGAAAAAAGATTCCGCGGTCTCTGTGTATTTCAACAAATAGCACACTTAGTTAATGATCAGTTTACAAAACAACTGAATTTATAGCTCTGTACAGTTAATTAGAATGAGATATAATCTGAAGTAGTTAATATCACATTTAAATGAAGTCTTCCAAAACTATGCAACCCTTAACTCTGTTCTAGCAGTTTCTCTGTTTAATATATTTCCTTTCTTTTTTAATAAAAAGAGGGATACTATAATTAGAGTGAAATATGATACGATTTATTCCTATGGAAACATATGGGCAATAGTCATACCAATATACAGGATGTTTCCTTTATAATAACCAGTTCTTTTTTGGACAAACAAATTACTTTAGAAAAAAATGTTATATACATAAAATAATCAGAAATAAGAGGCTAATTTATCAGTAATAATAACCTCTATGATTAAAACAATTATCCTAGACTGGCATTGTCTTAATTAATTTGAACAAATTGTACGAAAATATTTCACAACGTTTCGAGTGTTGTAATCTACACTCGGTGATAATAAACTCTATATTGAACCAGTGATTCTCAAACGGTGGAACAAAATTTTAATTGTTCTAAATGGCAACATATACATTTTTTAGTCCACTGGAAAGATTTTTTTTTATTTCAACTAGGATTATATAACAATAATTTTTATAATCATTAGTCCAGAAAAAAATAGAAATAATGCTATACAATAAACAAATGATACACGTGACAAATGGTTTTGTTATTAAATAATCGCGAAGACAAATAATTAATAACATAAGGAACAAAACTATTTATCACGTGTATCAACTCTTTGAATTTGATTATTGCATAACCTACTTCAATATTGTAATACTATTTGTAATTTTTATTAATATTTGTCTTCAAATAATTGTCATACAACCCTATACAATATTTATATCGTTGAAATCAAAATAAAATTCTCTATCTAATTATTACAAAAATTATATAGGGTACCATTCAAAATATGTTGCAAATATTAGGCTGGGTCAATATTAAAACGTTTATTAAGTACAACTGCTTAGTTTTTGTGCATAAAATAAAACTGGGATTAATGCCGCAATACATTGCTGATAGTGTGAAATATATGAATACAATATATAATACTAGAAGTCAGGGTGACTTCCTTATAAAATTAAAAAAGTTAACTAAATCGCAAAATACCTTATTTTATAACGGCTTTAGAAAGTATAATTTGTTGTCGGAAGAAATGAAAAATATGAATGTATCTAAATTTAAAACTAAACTTAGACTCATGTTGAATGAGACATAAGTCTTATAAGTCGTTTTTGTATTTATTATATTTGCTTATTGGTTGTATATGTTTGTATTTATATAGCTTTTAGCTAAATAAACTATTATTATTATTATTCAAAAAATAAAATTTTGTTCTACCGTTTGAGAACAAATGGTTGAATATAGGGTTTGTTATTACTGAGAACTTAGTCCCTTATTTTTGCTCATTTTATGTATATAATCTTTTTCTCTAGTCCTGTATATCCTATTGTAACTCATTGGTTTTGTATGAACTTGACCCATAGCAACGGTGTAATCATCAGCCGGAAACAAATAAAACCAAAATGATTAATTGAGCCCATCAGTCTTTATTTCATTTAAAACTTTATTTTTCTGACTAACTTATAATATTTACCAAATATTAGTAATTGATGATTTTTATATAAATGTGATAATGTAAAGATTGCCCTATCAGTGAACGTAAGATATGGATTCATTTTTAATAATATTTAGTAAAAAATTCTAAAATATTAATTTCAAGCACGAGGTAAACT
This sequence comes from Pterostichus niger, assembly GCA_947425015.1. Lineage (NCBI taxonomy): Eukaryota > Metazoa > Arthropoda > Insecta > Coleoptera > Carabidae > Pterostichus > Pterostichus niger. The sequence goes on along the minus strand of OX380334.1, from coordinate 20,889,315 downwards.
AGTGTACCTTCTAAAATTATCATAAAATGTGTGCCCGACTTCTATCACTACTGGTAAAAATATTTAATTGGACAAGACACTTTCATTCATTATTAATGTTTTGTCGTAATGATATATATGTATGTCTTATTATAAAAGATTCAAGTTACGTATACAGACACCTATGTGCAGAATTAAGACGTTTACAAAGTTTAAAACAAGCAGTTAATAATTGTCTGTAACTGAATTTGCAAAATTAGTTCATAAGATTAAATAAATAAATATATCATCACGCCATTTACCCGTTCCTGAGTGTGACACTCTGCCGTAACAGATCTCAGTAAATGATATATATCTTCGCGTGAACTGCGGATACCAGCGGTCAAATCAAGGCCCCAAAAGACTTTAGTGAAGAGGCAGCCACAGGGATAGCTTTAATTTGATGAAAATTTTCACCAATTTAAATCTATCCCTGTGGATCCCCCTCCACTAATATCTTTGGAGGCCGTGATTTGACGGCTGGTAACCGCACTTTACGCGAATAAATATATCACTTACCGAGATCTGCTTCGGCGGAGTGCCACGCCTAGTAACGAGTAAACGGCGTGATGATATATTTATATTAATTTATTTATTTTTAAATTGTTTGTCGACTATGGAGATCGAACCCAGGTTATCAAATCCACAAACCGACTCGATACCACTAGCTATTATTGCTAGTTATTTTAACATTAGTGAGGTACGTACACATGTGATTACAACTACAAAGCAAATTTATGAATAACAAATTTCACGTCCCAAATTTCCAAGTCAAATTTCATTAGCAATAGTTATATTCAAATTTAATCTGTCTTTAACCGCTTTATTATTTCTGGTGTTTTTTATGCAAAACTCGGGAATAAATTCAAAGACTAGATAATGTAAATGATTCAATAATTGGTTGAAGTCTGCATGTTTCTTGCGTGATTTTATGCACTTAATGTATCCAAGGTCAGTCTTTTAAAGAGAAACAGGTCCGCAGCCGAAAAAAAACATTAATAAAATTCATCTAGATCAAGACACTAATCGCCAGAGAAGAGCAATCACAAACCGTAAATTAATTCTTGATTAAACCAACATCACCTTCAATACATTCAAAACAATTAAGTTTTTTATTCGATAATCATTAACTAAATAATGACAAATACAAGAACGGAAATACAACCGGAAAGATGAGTTTCAAATGAAAAGTTAGTATTCGAGACTTCATTTGAAATTTGATTAATTTATTAATTATATTTCCGTTCCAAATTAGAGCGTTATAAAATTCATATTACTTACTAAAATAAATAAATAGTTTAATAAAAGTGAAATACTACAAGAAATAAGAAAAGTCCCGTAAAAAAATTATCATCAGGTATGCACAATATAGAATATCTTGGGTTTAAGTAGCCCAACTTATTTTAAATATTTAAAAATAAGAGAAAAAAAAATTTCACAAATGCGCGAAATCCTTTATTTCTATTTGTATAATTGCAGCAGTGCATTATTAAATTATAATAGAATATCAAATATTATTTTATTAATTTGAAATCATAACCAGAAGTTGATGACATTAATTTATTATGTAACACAATAACACATTCAATTTATAAAATAGATGGTTAATAATAAACAAATATTTTCTGTTCCAAATTTTAGTGTGTTTCTAATATATTTCCGAAGTGCTCTATGTTTACACACATAGAATATGTGCTAATAAAGTATTTGTCTACTGCTAATAATATTTGATATTTCATTATTATAACTAGATTTTTACTATTGCATTGCTCCAATTATAAAAATAGAAATATCTCTAAAATAAGCATAGACACTTATTTGCTCAAATAAACTTTTTCTATTATTTTTAGGTGTTTATATTATGGTTTAAGTTTTGCAGGTTAAACTTGGGATATTATGTTTATAAATATTATATAAAACATGAATGAAGCCTCTCATCTTTTATGTCTATAATATGAATAGAATATGAAATATTATGCCTATACACTTGGTTTTATAGGTAGGTATATGAAAGCATATACAAATTTCATAAACTCGAAGTATATACCTCACGGAACTCTATATAGAACAGATTATTAAAAATATATTTAATTTGACATATAAAAATAAATATTTTACAATGTTGGAATCCCTCAAAGAGCAACCTTGATACTGTCATAATAACAGTTGTAATATGTAGTACATGATAATTCTGCCAAGTAATAGATTAATAACAAGCGCATGATTTGGCACAAATAGTAACATTTAATTTGACAAGTAACAAAACAAATTTACAATCTATTACCTGTCAATCAACAATCACTACTCAATAACCACCGTGTCGACAACAATAAACCATAACCTAACATAAACATGTCAAAACATCAATTGATTTCCACCTACCGTTTCGTAGTTCGTACGTCAACCAACTGGAGTCAACTTTCAACTGTCACAAAACAAACGTCGTGCACGCAACGTCAACACTGCACTGTTTTACACACACAATGTTGTTTCACTCGAGGTGCTCTCTCGACGACGCCACTTGGATGACTGAATTGACTGACTACGAAGTCGGCTGTCAGTGTCAACAGAGCGCACTGCGCCATGCGCACCAACCGCGCACTCTCCGCGAAATTAAAACGCTGAATGGAAACAGTAGGCTACGATTTCCATGCTGACCCCCACCACGCAGGTAGATCTTCAGCTAGTTGAAGATGCTATACTGTACTCCGAAGAAAATGTGCAAATAGCAACATTTAAATAAGAACAAAAACTACAGCTTAGAATGTAATCTTACAGTAATCCTGATTGTATTGTTAATTAAATAAATACTCATTACTGGGTGCGGCACTCTGCTGTAGCAGATCTCAGTAAGTGATATATTTCTTCCCAAAAAGTGCGGTTACCAGCCGTCAAATCACGGCCCCCAAAGATGTTAGTGGAGGGGGCGCCACAGGGGTAGATTTTAATTTGATAAAAATTGAGTGTCGGCTATGGGGATCGAACCAGGGTTCTCAAGATTCACAGGCCGACTCGATACAACTGAGCCACCTACCGACCTACCCCATTAAATTAATTAAAAATTGTCAAACACTCTCCAATAATACTGCGATCGCGAGATTTTTGAGAGTGTAATTTAATCTTTTTTCATCTCGAAATCAATTAGTTAAATGAAAATGTCAATTAAAACTTGTCTTCTTAAATACCACTGAAATGATAATTATTTTAGAGAATTGTTTTTTTTTTGTCTTTTCCATCACAAATTAATTTGCAATTTCAGGTAATTTCCCTCAACTTCTTTTCCGGAAATTTCCAGATTATATTTCGTGTTGTGAATTTGACAAAATAAGTTTCCATAGAAACAATTAACAATTTTCAAATAATTTTCACCTCTTGTGGTTTTACCCCTGACTATTTTCTGTACACGATTGTAAAAAAATATGTATAAAATGCCAAAAAGTAATCTGACTTGATATTTATTTCGATTTAATAAATTTCTTTGGATTTTTAACATTTTTGACAAATAAAGTGTTAGATAATCACAACAAAGACAAAATTAATTGTCATCCATGCACTTGGTGAAACTAGGTTTAATAAAATATAAAATAAACACTTGGCTAAGTCTCACAAAATTCAACCTCCAAGTCACCTTATGAGGGCATCGTCAGAGGCTAGCCAGCACAGTTAGTAACCATAGACGCGTTTCGCTCTTATTAGAGCTCATCAGTATGGTATAACTCACTTCTTCACCTAGAACACAGTCCACGTGAAGCAGCTGGTGACGAAGGACTGTGCCAGCAGAGAATAAGATCTCTAACAAACGGTAAGATGATTTTTGTTAGATAATCATTTTGGTTTTTGTGTACGACATGGATAATGTAAATAATTTTAATATAAAGCATTAAATTAATATTTAATTACTTTCTAAATCATTTAGATACTCCCTAGTTTTATAATAATTTTATAGCTGATATGTGATTAAAACTTTAATATGCTCTGTGAAAAATTAATATACAAGCAAAAAAGTACAATAGTTTAGGTGCATATAGTATAACTAAAAATATATCGAAAATTTGTAATGATCATGAGTTTACAAATGAACAGTTCACTAATACATCTGCTTCAGATTAATTTAACAATTATTTAATACAAAAAAAAAACAAAATATGCACACACATTTACTGCTTAATGTTAAAAATATTCTACTTCCCGAAATGTCCGATCTTCCTTGAATTGTGTTGGTAGCCTTGCTTAATTCGTTGTTGCAATACATCAAAAATATCTAAAGTTGTTAAGTCGTTGTATTGTTCTTAAAACAGAAACCGAGATATTCTCATATCTTGACAATCCAAGGGCAGCATAATTTAGGTGGAAAAACACATTATTAACATCAAATAGTTCCATATTCAAATCCCGATGTCGATGTTATTCCAATTTTTCTCTCTATTTTTGTTGTGTTAATGGCAACCTCTTTTTACTTCCTTTTTCGGTTTTGAGATTTCAGCGGAAGTTTATGGCCATCTCTGAATCCATTTTCTAAGTTGAGATTTTGTATTTAGGACTGCTATAACATCTAGTTGTGCACCTCCCTTTTTGGTCAGTATATAACTTCCAGAAGTGGTACTTTACTTGAAGCCAATAATAGATTTTAATGAAAAACTATATTAAGATATAATCTAAAACTTTTAAAATTTGGTATATAAAACTACTATATAACATAATAGATTTTGGTTAAAATGGACTAACCGGAAGTGATACATCACATGAAGCTGCTAATAGTTTTTCTTGAAAAAAATGGTATTATTTTGATTTTAGAAATAAATGCTGCAAATAAAAGTTTTAGAGAATTAAATTCTGCGTCTAGCACATTAAGAATTATTAAATTAGCCTTTTGTATAAGCGAGATAACTAATTTAAATATCTGATGTGGACACCACATGACTTCCTTGTACACGTATATTTTTTTAATTACACATATTTGACATTAAATCTTTTATTTTTTGTTCTAATCCATAGCAAACTTAATTTACAAAAAAATCAAAAAATATATAATATTTAAATTTAGATATCTCGTTTATGCAAAAAGCTAATTTAAAAATTCTTAATGTGCTAGACGCAGAATTTAATTCTCTAAAACTTTTATTTGCAGCATTCATTTCTAAAATTAAAATAATACCATTTTTTTCAAGGAAAACTGTTAGCAGCTTCATGTAATGTGCCACTTCCGGTTAGTCTATTTTAACCAAAATCTATTATGTTATTTCCATTGATATAGTAGTCTTATATACCAAATTTGGAAAGTTTTAAATTATATTTGAATATAGTTTTTCATGAAAATCTATTATAGGCTTCAAGTAAAGTACCACTTCCGGTAGTTGTATAATGACCAAAAAGGGAGGTGCACAACTAGATGTTATAACAGTCCTAAATATAAAGTTTCAATTTTCTACGGTTTACCGTTTTTGAGTTATGCGAGATACGTACGTACAGACGGCATGACGAAATTAGTCGAAATGGATTCAGGGAGGGCCAAAACACCTATTTCCGTTGAAATCTGAGAACCGAAAATTTTCGCGATTACAATACTTCCTTTACTTCGTACAAGGAAGTAAAAATTATATATTTCTTGTTTTTTGTAATTAAGTTTGCTATGGATTAGAACAAAAAATAAAAAAATTCATGTCAATATCAAATTACGTCAAATATGTGTAATAAAAAAAATGTAGATGTAGTATAATTCACGTACAAGGAAGTCATGTGGTGTCCACATCAGATTTTTAACAGTATCTCTGTAAACAAACCCTAGGTTAAATCTTGCAATACATGAAGTAGTTGTAGGATTGAGAACGGTATCAAATTTGAATCAAATGGCGACCGTAAAAGATTCAAATCCTGGCGATATCTCAATTTTTTTCTCATGATGAATTATTATCTATTTACTATAAAAACATATTAATAAATACTCATAAAAGATACTTGCACTCTATGGTTCGGTAAGTCTGGATCTGGACCCTATTTGTTCCTGTTGTACAGCGTAGCGTAAATAAATAAATATATCTTGTCTTGAAAACAGCTCATTTGCGAATCCATGTCCATCAAAACTTTATGACTTATTTATTCTTTACAAAGTAGTAATTACTTAAAATTATAAGTGATCTTTTATTGTCAATATATATATTTTTTCTATCTTCATTTAAATGTCTATTCGTTTCAGCTGAATTGGAATATAGCATCGTTGATACAACGATATTTTTTTAACAGTCATTCAACAAAAACTAAGACAGAAACCTAGTTTAGCACATTACAATTAATTAGAGGTAACATTTGACTTTTATTTGAATGATATGATCTAACATACAAACACATTCGTCAAAATATTTAACAAGGATGGTCCGAGCCGCCCGACGACAGGTTAATGCACTTGTGTCACGGTGTAACAAAAATAAAAACATGCGCGACAAAAACTAGAAAATGCACATGTCACTAAATATTATTTCCATGCCATTAGCAATAATTACGCCAACAGTGATTATTAAACAGCTTTTGCCCCACCTTTCTTCTTAAACGGATGTCTCTACTATTATGCAAAGGATTTTATATTTAATATGCATAAAACAAACAATGAATGACAGTTTATATGTTTATTATGTTAATTATTCAATATTATTACACATGCTTGTTTATTTTTCTCGATTTCTCTAATTTATAAAATAAACAAACATATCGCAATCTTTTGTTCATTGGTATGGGTGTGTGTAGTTTTGATGGGATAATTTTGGAACTGCAGTATAGATAATAAATAAAACAAAATATATCATCACACCGTTTATCTATCTCTGGGTGTGGCACTCTGCCTAAGCAGATCTCAGTAAATGATATACAGGATGTTACAAAAATGGGTACAAAAAATTCAAGGTATATTCATTTTGATGTGCTGATTCAAAATCAAAAAGATTTTTTCAAAATTAGAAAAATTATGGACATACATATAGAAGACTACATTTTTAGTGCCACTGGTTGACACGTAATTTTTGATAAAAATAATAATGAATTTTGTAACCACGTAACTGATTTTGATAACAAATGAATAATTTTTATTAAAAATTCGTGTCGACCAGTGGCTTTAGAAATGTAGTCTTCTATTAGAAGCATGTCCATAATTTTGCGAATTTTGAAAAAAATCTTTTTGATTGTGAATCAGCACATCGAAATGTATATACCTTGAAATTTTTTTACCCTTTTTTAACACCCTCTTCGCGTAAAGTGTGGTTACCAGCGGTAAAATCACGCCACCCTAAAGATGTTAGTGAAGGGGGAGCCACAGGGAAAGTTTTAATGTGGTGGAAATTATTTGTCAGCTATGGGAATCGAACCCGCTTCCTCAAATCCATAGTTCCACTGGGGTAGATGGCTCAGTGGTATCGAGTCGGGCTGTGAATCTTGAGAACCCTGGTTCGATCCCCACAGCCGACAAACAATTTTCACCAAATTAAATCTACCCCCGTGGCTCCCCCTGCATTACCTTCTTTATGGGCCGTGATCTAACGGCTGTTAACCGCACTTCACGCTAAGAAATATATCACTTACCGAAATCTACTACAGCAGAGTGCAGCACCTAGTAATGGATAAAAGGCGTGGTGATATATTTATATTTATTTATTTACAGAGAGGACGAGATGTTTAGGTAACACATCGAGGCCGTAGACTGTATATTCAGGTGATTTTCGAAGCTCGTGTTGTATATATTAAGACTGAAGCAATCAGCTATACAGGGTGTTTCAGGACTAGTGTAACAAACTTTAACAGCTTATTCCTGAGGTCATTTTGGGCCAAAAATGTCCTGTGAACATAGGTCCTATTCCTTCTAGTTACCAAAATACAAGAGGTTGAAATTCTATAAATAACAAGAAATTTTCAAATTTTTGTAATCAATATACTTTCGAAAAACAAGAGTTTTATTGAAAAGTCATACCTTATTTGTCTTAATTAATTTTATTTATTAATATTAACGAATACGATTTAGAGAACAAAACATAAAACACAATTAAATAGACACAGAACAACATAACCAAACATGGAATAGGTTAACACGATATGAAATAAGATAACAAATTTAAAAAAAAATACAGCAAGTGTTCAAAATGAGTGCCTTGAACTCGTTTGCATGTTATCCATCGATACGATTCATTTGTTTGTCACCGAAATACTCATAGTAACGCAATAATATGCAATCTTATACAGCGTAACTCAGACAATGGAGCTATCTAATTTATCTTTCGATTAATTATGTAGTATTAAATATTTCGATCGAACACTTGATTCAATATTTTTCATTTAAGCATTATTACGGATAAACAAAGTTTATCAGAATAACACTAGTATTTCACAGCAACCTACCACTATTATTTATTATTTTTACCTCCTGAAAAAGTGTGGAGGAAGTGTTAATGTGGTCGAAACGAGTATCGTGTGTCAGGATGAGAATGTTGATGTGCACTGATGCTCTATGAATGTTTCAGGGGTTCGTGCTGCTCCATTTAATGGGATATAGCGTGATGTTATGTATGTAGGTATAAAAAACTATGAATACGAAAATTAAGAACATATCTCGACATTTACATATATTTACTTAAATAGGTTGACTGTGCCCAAACCCCCGAACAAATATTCGTTTATGTTCGTCGTTTATCGTTTTTGAATTCTAGCATTGACTGGTTCATTGCTGCATCATTAATGCCAGTAGAGGATTGACATTGCCTGTGGTAATTCGTGTATTTGCATTGCAGTTGATTTTAAATCATTACATTTTGTGTGTGTTTTGCTTATATCCAGTGTCCAGTGATGTATGTATTTATATTTTACAAACAACTTTCTGCTGCTGCTGTTGTTGCTGCTCATCATTGACTTCCTCCGAAACTGTAAGTTTTTATCATAATTCAAGAATATCTACTAATTGTTGCTATATAATTTTATTGATTTATTTACTTACATATGGTTTACGCATATACGAGTACGATTTCCCTGCTATATTATCGTCTCTTTGTGAAATACTAAAATTGATAATTTTCCAACATTTGTATCGAAGCTACTTGTATTACCGCCTGTACTTGTATCTGTTACGATTTTACATTATACTTTTTTTGGTTAGAAACTTTAACAAGTTTCTTATTATGTCTACTTGTATAATGTAATTTATGAATATGTCAATCCAAGTTTCGTAATAGAAACGTCTTTAAAAACTAGATCCAGATCCAATTTTGATTCCATGTTACACTTGCACACTGAGCGCGTATTCTGTGTTTAACAACCTAACCGCCATCTTATCTGCTATCCGATTTTGTTTGACGTTTAGTGATTTGTATCATCGACCAAGAAATTAAAGTGTGCAAATATTAATTGTCACCAAAGAAATGTACCAGAGAATTAAGAAAAAACATTAATTAATATATATGAGTTACAAACAGTTCTCTATCAGGTAAACACAGTTTATTGATAATATTACATATTATAAATATTTGTACTATTCATATTTTACGTGAATTCACAAAATTATTACAATAAAATTATGAGATCAATTACTATCGACACAAAAAGAAAAGAGATAAAGTTAATATATAAATAATTATTTATTTTTTGTTGTTGGAGTGCTAGCATTACTTGACAAATAATCTTGTAACTACTACATAAAATAATTGTGATTCTAGACAAAAAAGTTTTAAAAAATCAAGCTAAAGTTTCTCGCTAAAAAAAATATAATGTCAAACAGGTTTAACACAATTTCCGAGGCACAAGAAAATACTTAACACATTTTTAGTCAATATGTGTTAAAATGGAGTAGGTGGCTCAGCGGTATCGAGTCGGCCTGTGAATTTTGAGAACCCTGGTTCGATTCTCACAGCCGACAAACTATTTTCACCAATTTAAATCTACCCCTGTGGCTCCCCCACCACTAATAACTTTGAGGGTCGTGATTTGACGGCGGGTAACAGCACTTCACGTGAAAAAAATATATCATTTACTGAGATCTGCTTAGGCAGAGTGCCACACCCAGTAATGGGTAAAAGGCGTGATGATTTATTCAAAAGCAAAATAATGTAGTACAACTACGAAGACATATATTTATTTACAAACACTTATTTATATTCACAATAAAGCACTAAGCAACGACTTGCACTGTTCACACTTCAATATAGACTGACTCTTCCGGTCCAAATTCTACCTTATATACTGAATCATGTTATTTCCACAACTCTCTAGAATATTCCAGAAGTATTCCAACTATCTGCTTGTGAGTCACCGTGATATTTCGATCGTTCTAGAGAGAATAAGACCGTACTCGTTACAAAATCATCACGTCTTTTATCCATCATTGGGTACGGCATTCTGCCGCAGCAGATCGAGGTAAGTGATATATTTATTAGCGTGAAGTGCGGTTACTAGCGGTTAAATCACGACAATCAAAGATGTTAGTGCAAGGGAGCCACAAGGGTAGTTTTAATGTGGTGAATATTGTTTGTCAGCTGTGGGAATCGAACCCGGATCAAATCCACAGGCCGACTCGATACCACTAAGCCCCCTACCCAATACTTTTAATATAAATATTAGAAATAAATAACCGTTTGTATCGAAATATTTTGTAATTTTTTTTATCTGTCTCGTTAAAATAAGGATACCTGTATTAGATAAGATGTTGGAATAGGTGTAGGATTATTGTACAGCGTGTTTCAAAATTATTGCAAAAAATAATTAAGGATATATATTATTCGTATTTACGATATATATTTTATTTACACTATTAACTAACTAACAATCATTTGTCATGATACTGGACTGATAGGTTACAGTAATGAATAAAAATTAGTAAACATTAAACATTGAAAGAACCATTACACATTTTTACTTCCTTGTACGAAGTAAAGAAAGTATTGTAGTCGCGAAAAATTTTTGTTCTCAGATTTCAGAGGAAATACCCATTTTGATCATCCCTGAATCCATTTTTACTAATTTCGTATAACTCAAAAACGGTAAGTCGTAGAAAGTTGAGATTTTATATTTAGGACTGTTATAACATCTAGTTGTGCACCTCTTTTTTTGTTCATTATATAACTTCCGGAAGTGGTACTTTACTTGAAGCCTATAATAGATTTTCATGAAAAACTATATTCAAATATAATTTAAAACTTTCCAAATTTGGTATATAAGACTACTATATCAATGGAAATAACATAATAGATTTTGGTTAAAATGGACTAACCGGAAGTGTTACATTACATGAAGCTGCTAACAGTTTTTCTTTTAAAAAATGGTATTATTTTGATTTTAGAAATAAATGTTGCAAATACAAGTTTAAGAGAATAAAATTCTGCGTCTAGCACATTAAGAATAATTAAATTAATCTTTTGTATAAGCGAGATATCTAAATTTAAAAATTATATTTTTTTGTTTTTTTTTTAATTAAGTTTGCTATGGATTAGAACAAAAATTAAGAAAAAAATAAAAATTTAATGTCAAATATGTGCAATAAAAATATATCTATAGTTTAATACACGTACAAGGAAGTCATGTGGTGTCCACATCAGATTTTTAATTAAATTAAATTAATTTTAATGTTTACTAACTTTCATTCATACCTGTAATGTGCAATTATTTTTGCGAATTTCGGATTTTTTCGCCGCTGTATTAAGTACATCAAATAATGTTTATTTTTTTGCATTAATTTTGGAACATTCTTTTTGTAATTTGGTATCGAAATAATTTGCTTAACAAATATAATAAAAAATATTCTCTAACACAGTTAACAAATAGATACTTCATTTATTATATTTTATCAAGTTATAGCCTATACAATAAAACAATTAGTCTTCATATTGGCTAGTAAATTCAGCATCATGATTTATAGTTACGTATAACTCTGCATGTGATACAAGTTTTCTTATCGGATAAAATACTTTCACTGTAAGTAGAATATTTGTCCAAGGAAAGTTCATATTAGGTGGTAAATATTTTGTTGTCATTACATAATCCTTCACAAAATACAGGCCCTAAAATTTCGTAAACAACATTTATTATTTAGATTTTTAAAAATGAGGCTTTTTGTCTGTATGAAAGCATTCATGTATATCCTAAAGTATATAAGTAATTGGGATTAAGTTTCTGTTGTACAGAGACACATAAATAAATTAAATTATTATAGTTTAGAATACTTAATTTTCATCAAATACAGGCTGTTACAAAAATGTGATCGGATTTTTTAACATTCTTGGGTTCGAAAACCAACCGTTTCAAAGAAATATAGTTATTTGTGTATTAAGAGCGTAAAGTGATTCTTTGTTACTCGAACACGGTAATTGCAGCGCGAGCCGAAGGTGAGAGCTCCAATAGTGTAAGAGGAACAAAGACAGTTTACGTTCGTGATGCACACATAATTTTTTCTACCATTGCATCTTAAATAATTAAAAACATATACGTACTGAAAATAAATTCGTTGTGTCAACTGTCAATATGACAAGTTTCTGTTTTGTTTGTATCCCTGGTAACTATTGAAAAAAGCGCGCATTTAATATCTTTTTCGCGCGTTGCCATTGGAAACGCGCGCATTTAACGTCTTTTTCGCGAGTTGCGATTGGAGACGCGCAAAAAAGATATTTTTCGATTGTTCCACAGAAAACTCCAACTTTACGATGACAAATGAAAGCGTACGTTAATTGTCAACTTTTCATAGCAATCGTAGAAAAATAACTATTATGATAAGATAATAATAATACAAGAATATACCTTTTTGATAGGACAGCTTCTAGGAACGATAGACCCTTCTGGAATGTCTTTAACAAATATTTTATATTCATACTGAAATATATCGCACAATTCTCTTTCAATTACAATTGGTGTGTGACTATATTTGTTATTATGTTCCACTTTGACTGTGCCAAGCACCTTAAATTACGAAATTAGTTACTACTCCATCCATTTTAAATTTAAATATACATTTAACATTCTATATTTTATATTTTTTACAAAATTAAGAGGGTTAAAAGTTAAATTATAGTATTTTATTTATACTGCATCGTATGTCCACGTTTACAGTAGTGATTTCAGTTCAGAAAGTAAGACTTTACCGTGCTAGTACTGTTACAAATATACACCTTTTCATAACTGGTTACGTAAATAACTATTTTTTTGTATTTAAGACGACTGAAAATAATAATGTCATTCTATTGCCACATGAGTGCAAAAACCAGGGCCGTCTTAAGCATCTCCTGGGCCCTAGGCAATATAATATTTAGGGCCCCAAAACATATAAATATATATAAATACATTGTTGCCATACCTCAATAGAATTCATATCAAATGTAGTAATTATTAAAAATATTTTGGTCAGAAAATGACTTAAAACTTAAAATGTGTAAATTTTTTTCTATTTTTTTCATTTTAGTCGAACGATTCGGGGCCCCCAGAGTCACGGGCCCCCAGCACTTGCCTAGTTTGCCTAGGCGAAAAGACGGCCCTGGCAAAAACTAATGACTTTCTGCACGCAAGTGAGTACTTTTCACATTGTCGTAGAATAAAATATTGAATATTGTTTGAATTTTGTACCTAATTTGATATGACATGAAATGCTGGATGAGGAAACATGAATATCGTATAATTGTTGTGGAAATGAAGTACTTGCAGGATGTGTGTGGTGTGGATATATAAGATGAGATCGAGGGTCAGTTAAAATAGTTTGGGCATGTGGAACGTATGTCAAATGTGTATAAAGTCATCTTAGGAACAGGATACAAATGTTTGGCGAAGATTCATATCAGATATTAGTAAATATTTCAATGGTTTGTGCTCTCTAATTTGATGTGAGATAACGTGATCTTATAATGTATGTTAAAAATGATTTATTATTATATAATATTTTAGTCAAAATAAGTAAAACCATAATGCTAAACCTAGTGCCTTTTAAGGTTCTGAAGGGCCCGGGGCCTGGGTTGATCGGGAAGCCCCCACAGATTTTACATGATTGAAAATGTCCAGTATTTATTAAAAGTTTTTTGCATTTAATTGTATAAAATTATGAGAGAAATAGTTTAAAATTTCACAATGAAAATAAAAGTGTTGAGTAAAAATTTCGAAATCTTGAGTCAAAATTTACTGCGTGCCGCAACATCCAAATTATTACGAAAACTGAGATTGTGTATATCTGTCAATTGTATCAACCAATGACTTTAAATCTTACACCAACATTTAAATTTGTATCTCCAAATTTAGTACATTCCTAATCAAAATGGAAATTTAGTAAATCTTGAACCAAAACGTAAAAATTTTGGCGAAAAACAAGGTGGATAACATCTTGAGTCAAGATTTTACATTTTGACAAAACGAGCTTTTTTAGAATGAGAAAAAAAATTTCCTTAGAACGGAAAACAAAATTATAAAATTATTTGGAACACAATTTTATTATTTTTAAATGATATGAACAGTTTAAATATCTATATATATGTATATATAAAAATATCATATAATAAAATAAAAAATTAATTTAATCTTTACTCCGGGCCCTCCTAAGAAGTGGGGTCCCGGGGCCGTGGCCCCTCGGGCTCGTGCCTTAATCCGGCAGTGGCTAAACCTATTACTAAATCTTCCCTGTATAAAATGTATTGAATGAAAATGTTGTTTAATCTGCTGAGTTTTACCTTAGCATGTGCTGGTATTTCTTGAAATATTTCAACATAAACCGATAGTCCTTTAACAGTTCTATTTATCCGTGAGATATTTCCATCGACATGGCAATAATTAATATCTTCATATCTGTTAAATGCTCTTTCCCAAGTTATTTTGTATTTCTGTAGAAAATATAAAATTAGTTATTCGTATAACTAGGCCGTGAAATGACTGTTTGGCGTATTAAAGAATTAACTTGTGGTTGAAACGATAGATGGCATTCTGAGTACGCCAATCACATTTCACGGATGATATGTATATACAATATTTTTTATGTAACTATTAAAAAAATTCAAAGTTTATAACAAATTCGATTTAAAATAGTTTTTTTTGTATTAAGTGCGCAAAATGAGTGTTTTTTTGTTGCGCGTGAGAATTTTACTTTTAGTCGAGACAATAAAAGTTAGCCTAACGCGCCTAATACAAACAACATTTTTTCTACAACTGTAAATAAAAAAAATCATACAATAATTATTGATTTATTTAAGTAAATTGAAGGAAAACAATCTACAATTATATTAATTTGATACTATTGATGTGTTGTAACTAATGAAACCTGACAACAAATAATTTGGGAGCGTGCGCGAGATATTCATTTTGCGCACTAGAATACGAAATAGTGCGCAAAATGCTCACTTTGCGCACTAGGGTGCAAAATAATTTAGAATTACACAACTTTGGTTCCCCCTGCACTAACAAGTAACACTACCCAACTGTCACTCACTGATTTAAATGAAACTTGCCACACTAATAGAACTCTAAAAAATATTGAACCCCTATTTTTTTCTTCCGGAAGTCGCTTTTTAGGGGTACAAACTACTCCTGAAAGGTGGTAAAAGCTAGAATCGCCATAAATGAAATTAAATAATACCAAAATATTACGCGTTCTACATTGGTTACCCAGGGGTAACCTCGAAAATAGATTCAGTAAACTCAAAAACCCCCGAGTAACTAGTTTTGAACCTAAAACTCTATTTCAGTTGAATATCGTAATTTCATCTCCGCGTCCCCTTTTTAACCCCTTAAAAATGCCTATGATCAAAATGACCCCGAAATAGATTTTGGCGATCTCATAAACCCCTGTGTAACCAATGTTGAACGCGTAATATTTTGGTATTATTTAATTTCATTTATGGCTATTTTTTCTTTTACTTTTTTTCAAGGGTGATTTGTACCCCTAAAAAGAAACTACCGGAAGAAAAAATAGAGGTTCAATGTTATTTAGAGTTCTATTAGTGTGCCAAGTTTCATTTAAATCGGTGAGTGACAGTTGGGTAGTGTTACTTGTAAGTTATATGAGGCCGTAATTTGACGGCTAGTAACCGCACTTCACGTTTAAATATCACTTATCGAGATCTACTATGGCAGAGTGCCAAATCTAATAATGGATAAAGGCGTAATAATATATTTATTTGTTTATTTAATTTATTTTTTTGGTATTTTAAGAATAACAGCGTCCAATAAAATCGTTTCAACGAACACCGCAACTGGCAACTTCCGCGTACGTAAATGTTAACTTTTTTTTAATAGTTCCATAAAGAATAAATTATTGATCAACTCCTCACAACATTGTTTTATATATTACCGGAATTGCAGAAATTGAGATTGCTAAAATACTTGCAATGCAAATTACAAATTTGATACACATATTTGGATATTTACTCGTATACTGTGAATACCACGAGTATTGAGTTAGTATAATAACTATTTGATAACCGTTATGGATTTATATCTACAAATTTTTTTTTATAAATATATGGTAAACAATTTTATACGCTATTAAATACAGATTATATTTATTTGTCAACTAGGAAATTCAAATAGATTGATTAGATTGAAACATTTAGAAAATGTAAATTTATGTACATAAATAACAAAAGCAAATGTAGACAACTATTCCAATTAAAATTTTGTATATCAAATAATTATGTTCATTTGATGTTAACAATCATTTATGGTACATGCGCTTCAGAATTAGAAGGTTAAATCGATCATGTCACGTGGAATTTGGAAAAATAAAATATTTAATGAAGTACAGAAGCTTTGGATTTAGTTATCATGTTTGTACCATTAATTTTGAATCATATAACGACGATACTACCTACAACATGTAATAGAATTGCATATATTCCACACGAGCGAAAAGTTTGTAGTCGAAGGAGAGGATTACGGTTTGCGAGTATGAAATATGCCATTCCATTACGTGTTGTAGGTAGTATCGTCGTTAAAAGATTCAAAATTTGCGGTATAAACATGATCACTAAAGCAGAAGCTTACTGTACTTCATTAAAATTATATTTTCCCAAATTCCACGTGACATTATAACTACAATGTCCATTTGTCTTTTATTTATTTATTTATTTATGTTACGTTGTACAACAGGAACTTAATCCCAATTACAGTACAGGATCCGCACTCACCGATCCGCAGTGTAGTAGTTTATATAATTTTTAGCTTGAGTGAGATTCGAATTCGGGATCTCCGGATTTGAATACCGTATCGCTATCCATCCCACCGTACTGACGGATATTCATTTATGGCACGCAAGCCTTGGGATTGAAATTTGTGCAATCTATAAATTTAATGAAGAACAGTAATCTTCAAATTTATATGAGCATGTTTATACTACGAAGTTTGAATCTTATAACAACGATACTACCTTAATTTCTAATAACCGAAAAGATAGAATTCCATTTTAAAATTGTTATATCTTTATATTTCTTTAATCTGCATAGAGAAATTGATTTTCCGATTTGTGCAAAAGAAGGATCATCGTCAACATTCCTTACGAGATTTATTGGCTGTAGTCCGGAAGAATTGTGGTGTAGTTAGCGTTAGGATATCCGACTCCGCAGATCCTGAGTTCAAATTCCATTTATCATTTATGCTAAATTTATGAACGATCACATTGCAGCTCAGTGAGTTCAAACTCTGTACTGTAATTGGGATTAAGATCCTGTTGTACAAAGTACCTGAAATAAATAAATACTAAAAATGAAAACAAAATGTCTTACTTTTTGCATGATCATAGAAAAAAATGTATGTATGTATCTTCAGATTAGAATACAATAACGCTAATCAAACAAGTATTTAAAAAAAATTATTTAGGTGTGCGTAAAAACCGACCATTTTATAACAGGACAATTAGTTGTTCAATATGGTGCCTGGACTTTGCATCAAGAAAGAGACACAAGTCTTTCACTTTAGTAACACGATTTAAAGTTACATTGTTCATATCGTATTGAAATATTAAAGGGAGACATTTTTCTAATGCGGACTAAAATTTAATTGATTCTATATATGACTACAGTACAGTAGCGACTTGTATATAAGTACTGCAACACTGCAGTACCCTCAAGGAAAAAACGAAAAAATAAATTGTATCAAGGCAGAAATAGAAGAATAGATTTTATTTCCGTATAATTTAGTTATTAGTATATTGGTTACCGATTAGAAACAAAAATTATTTTTTCTACTTCCGTTAGGAAATAGACGTTTTATTTCACTTATTTGAATTAGGTAATGAACTGCATTATTTAACTAGTGAAATAATGAGGTAACATAGCAACACAAAAAAATTAAGATATCTTGGTAGACGAATTCTGATGTGTTATTCTTTTATTTTTTGAATTTATAACTGTCATTAATATGTCAAAATATCATAATTTCAAAAACGCTCTTTCGTATTTATTAGAACGGAAGTAGAAAAAATATTGTATGCAACACGTAAGAAAACTCGGTTATTATCTTACTTATGTAAATTTCACATGCGTAAGGTAATAACCTTCATTTCCTTACTAGTTTTATAAATAGCTATTTTATACAACTGTCAAAAAAGTTATTTTTTTTACTAATATCAATACGCAAAGTACGTGATTCTTTCATCATTTACATAACCATGACAACGCGTATTTTGCGCATGATATTGCACCCTAGTGTTTCGTATTCTAGTGCGCAAAAAGAGTATCTCGCGCACGCTCCCAAATTATTTGTTGTCAGGTTTCATTAGTTAAAACACATAGTATTAAATTCATATTATTGTTGATTGTTTTCCTTCAATTTACTTAAATAAATCAATAATTATTGTATTATTCTTTATTTACAGTTGTAAAAAAATGTTGTTTGTATTTTGTGGGCAAAATTCTGGTTTTTGGCGCGTTCGGATGACTTTTATTGTCACGACCTGCGGTCTCGACTAAAAGTAACATTTTCACGAGCAACAAAAAACACTAATTTTGCGCACTTAATATAAAAATAACTAATTTTTCATATATTAAAATTTTTACCGGTCGCCACTGGATAGTACCTACTTATCATAATAAATTTAAAAATTTGGCATCGCATATTTTCCGCTGTCAAACGATTCTAAATTATATTAAAACAAAATGCTTTAAATAAATTGGTACAAAATAAAAACAGTAAATATTACACACAACACAAATATATTTCTTTTGAATATGTTTTAACGAGAGCCAACACACACGTCCATAGAAAAAAAAACCAAATATATTTGATTAACATCAGACAATTGTAGAGAAATTTCTAGTAAATTTTACATTGTCATCTATAGTTATATAAACTTCTACGTGTCCTATTAGCACCTGTCCTGGATAAAATCCTTTCAAAACGATTTTCATTTTTTTCCAGGGCACATCCATAATACGTGGAATATATTGAGTTGACAGTAAATAATTCTTAACAAAATATGATCCCTAAAATTAGAAATGTATAATGAATTAATAGCTGTGCATATCATGAAAATGTTGTGTCTTTTTATATGAAAGAATATTTTAAAGAAAACAATACCTTTTTAACAGGACAGCTTGTTGGAATCTTGTTATTTTTCGGAAAATGACCAAAAAAATCTTTAAGATATTGATGATGGATTATTTCACAATGATTAATTTTTCCTACATCAATTGGATTATGGTTGTATGCATTATTATGTTCGACAAAGACTGAAAGTGAACCCTGCAAATAATTTAACAAAGTATATTAAAAGTAGTAGCGGCTCGACAGAGCAATGCCTCACCATAAAATTCCAAACAAATATGATTTTTAATACTTATTTGTGTATTAAGAGTAGGGTTGTGCATTTGACCAGTCAAATATTTTTCGGTCAATTGACCAAGAAACATTTAATAAAAATCACAATTAAAATTGTAATTTATTTATATAGTACTGTTTACTACATCCAATATTACTTAAAATGAAAAACCAACAACAACTAATAAACAAAACCATATCAAATTAAAAATAAAGGGGAAAATAAAGTAAAAGACGTAATGAAATGAAATAATATGTATTTATTTTATTTGTAAAGTAAAATAAGCAAATTCGCCAGAATCCAGAATACCAAACTAGATAATAGTAAGTAGCTATTTCTATTGAACAACAGATGTCGTGGCGGTTCCATTTAGATTATTTGACTGTTTTATTTGGCCGTCAAATATTTTTGGTCAATTGACCACGGCACAACCCTAAGAGCGTAAAGTGATTCTTTGTTACTCGAGCACGGTAATTGCAGCGCGAGCCATAGGCTATAAAACAATAATTTGTTTGATGTGTCTGACATTATTTGACATATTCGACAAGAATTGGAAGCTTACTCTAATTTATTTATTTATTTATTTATTCGAGCATTTAATTTAATAATTAAATTAAATATAGCAACTATTATTTTCTTTTTTCTACATAATCTAGACAAATAAATACCAATTATTAAGTTATCTAATTTGTTTTATTTCTCATGGCACTCTGCTTTAAAGCATGTATTTTATTTTGCTTCTAACTCGGATATAATAAACAATTGAACAACAATCTTATACTCTATGAATGCAGTTTTTCATTCTGAACATTTTTCTTCATTACACTTTTGTTTTAAAATTAATACGTAAAGAGATGTCGGTAAATCAAAATTTTAACATTGAATTTCCTATGTTCGGAAAAAAAGTAGACATTCGATATATATATATGGGGTAAGTGGCTCAGTGGTTTAATAATAAAAATTCATAAAACTTATAACACAATTTTACGGATTACAAGACGTGTACAATAAAATTTGTGATTTAGATGAAGAAATCAATTGTCTATAACTTTTATTTGAAACATTCTGTTTAAATTTTTTTTGGAAACGTTAGCGCTCGGAAAAACAGATTTTCAACGTTAAACGCCTATGGACCGCATTTTGATTTACACCCTGTATATTTAGAATTCTTAAAAGATAAATCAGTTATCTTCTATTTAATGTTTTAACTACAAATTTTAACAAGATATACACATACATTTATAGTTCGATTACAAACTTAAATAATTTTCATGACGAAATTCAGCATATTTCATTGCTGCTTTGTAAATGTGTGCAAATAATAAACAACTGTTCACCTCTCAAAAAATAATATAGTGTAATAATTAAGAAATTAATAAGATACTAAGTGAGTTTGCACATCCAATTTTTATTACAATTAATGCGAGAAATATATTATTTTTCCTTTATCATCTTGTATCATTATCAAGGAATTTAATTAACAAACATGACCTTTTGGAACAATATAATTACCTACATGCATACATAACATCATGCTATGTCCCATTAAATGGGGTAGCACGAACCCCTGAAACATTCGTAGAACATCTACTAACAGATTCATAAAAATATCGTCCTCGTCTAACATTCTCATCCGATACTAGCTTCAATCACACTAACGCTTCCTCTATAACAAGCTCATTCTTTCCTCACACTTGAAATCAACCATCACGCAACAAACCCTCAATCACATCCATCCATTCGCTCCTGTACACCTGTTTCATTATTCTTTCACTTACACCCACTCCTTTCATTATCTAAATAAAAATTTGCCTTATAGTGGAATTCTATATAAATCTTTATGTTTTGTAAATTCATAAATCTGTAAATGATGAATAAAATCGCAACGCGAGTTATTATTTTGTTAATTATTTTATACTTATCAACAAATATTGATGTAATTTTGTTCATTATTTACAGATTTACTAATCTATAAACATAGATTTATCAGAGAATTGCACCATTAGTCAGATTTTAATTAATTTTAAAACATAAATTTGGGTAATAAAACCAGTAATTTTGTATCCGGTACTGAAATATAACTAATATAAAAACATTAGCAATATTTAATGAAACATTTAAAATTTTAATAGGTCACTATCGATATTCAGAAACTATAATGCTATCCATAGTTTTTCATCTCTAATACCTACCGTGGCTTCAGCTGGCACATCATCAAATATATCCAAATATACTGACACTCCTTTAGTGGTTCTATTGATATGTGAAATACTTACATTTGTTTGAATATAATTCTTATTTTGATAGACAAGATATATTCGGTCCCAAATTACAGTATATCTCTGCAAAATAGAGTGACTTAAAATATTGTAAAAAAAAATGGATTACTAAGCTTTGATATGATTCATATTTAATAAACTGATGTTACAGACCGGGATTGGACCATTATCAACATCTATAAACAATCAATACAAAAAATGAAGTGTACTTAATTCCGTTATGAAAAGCCCTGTTTTACATCAATTTTTGATGTTAGGAAATGTCAATTATTTCATAACCGTCATTCAAGAGTTATGTAAAGAATTCTTTACATAACTAGTTACGTAATAAATATTGACGTTTGAACTTTCTCAAAAATGTTTGCAAAAACGGAAAAAACTATTTATTAAAATTTTTAGGATTTATATACATTTAATAAGTTTTCTGGTATTAAAAAGTTCACGGGCAAATTAGCAGATTCTTCGATATCTGAAGGAAGGTCTGTCTCGGATTCAGAACTAATTTTCAATGATGAAAGTAAAACAAACATTTAACATTATATAGTAACTTAAACTGTGTTTGTAATTCATTTTTAGCTACCTCAAAAGCAGTCACTAATAAAACAAATACCAAACAAACTAATGGTTTATTGATGTACATTTTAAACTATTTAAAAATTATTTCATATGTTGAGCTATTTATACCAACAATTTCAATTATGTACTACAAATTTTATGATAATTATTTCTACTTTAAGGTCATTTTAGTTTGGCATTCTGAAATTCTAATAGATCGCATTAGAAAATAATAATTATAAATAATATACAGGAAACACAAAAATGCATTTATATAAATGGCGAGGGTACAAACAGTGGCGGCCCTTCAAATAATTGGCCTCTCGTAATAAAATTCTCGCTAAGGATATATACAATTTTATATCCTGATTACAGAACAAAAATAATTTTTTGTAAAATCGCCAAATTAATTTCACACATTGTGCCACTGCATGGATACCTATACTGCTTGAATTGCGCGGGTCCAGTCGGTTCCAGGGAAATCCCCTATTTTTTACTGTAAAACTAAATAGGTTTTGTATGAAACATTTTGCGTATGCGTACTGAAAATCAATTCATTCTGTTAACTGTCAATATGACAAGTTTCTGTTTTGTTTGTATCCCTGGTAACTATTGAAATAAGCGCGCATTTAATATCTTTTTCGCGCGTTGCCATTGAAGACGCGCAAAAAAGATATTTTTCGATTGGTCCACAGAAAACGTCAACTTTACGATGATAAATGAGAGCGTAATTGTTAACTTTTCAAAGCAATCGTAGAAAAAATCAATAGTAACAAATAGGAGACAATCATTTACGATGGAATTAAAACTATTGTTTATATTATTATATTATTGGATGATATAAATATAATTTATAAATTAAGTACTGTTTGTTTTTTCTGTAGTGCTTTTAACTTTTTTCATCTTTTATAGCGTTTTA
Organism: Pterostichus niger; assembly: GCA_947425015.1. NCBI lineage: Eukaryota > Metazoa > Arthropoda > Insecta > Coleoptera > Carabidae > Pterostichus > Pterostichus niger. The sequence goes on along the minus strand of OX380334.1, from coordinate 20,865,809 downwards.
TAGATTTTTGCGTTTTTTGAGATTTTTTCGCTTTTTCGTGTCTTTCTTCGTTTTAGGTGCTTTTTATAGGCGCTTATATTTTAAAAATAAATGCTTATAACTTCGCGCTCTAGTGATAACTAGAAGGAGCGTGCCTATTTAATAGCTTTTTCTGAAATCGTCAAGAAAATGCCTACTTCCCTGACGCATTTTAGTATGGAAAGTAAGCGTTTACCAAAACAATTGCAAATCAGTCAGGTAAAGTACTTTCTTGACTTTTCAGGAAAGTACTCTACCTGACTCAAGAAAATAAACTAAATAACTAAAAAATTTCATAAGATTTTTATTTATTTTTATTAATAACGTTAATACTAAATATACAATTGCTTAAGTTACTAAATTTTATGCATGACACTGGCGAATTTGAAGCTAAATTATTTGTTGCAATCGATAAATTACTTGGAGATTCAATGAATAAAATAAGCAAGTAGCACATTTTGTGACAAATTATTTACTTTATTTTGCTTTTTCCAATCCGTGAAAATTTTATACTCTTTATAATATCGGTCTTTGGACTTGCTCGGTAATAAATTTTCAACAGCCGCAGTTGCTTGATTTAAGATTTCAGGTGGAGTACTTGAAAACACCGCCTCATACTCATTTTCACCTATATTTTCCAACATTATAAAGAAATCTTCTCTCTCAACAATATTACTTTTGACACATATATTATGTTCAATAGATTTTTCACATAAGATGTTGTTTTCAACAACTTTTGTTATCACCTTGGATATGTAGTTTGTTGCCAATGTGATTCTTACCAAAAAATTAAACATTTTGAAATATTTATTATTAATTATATTGATAAAATATAAATATGAACAATTTCAGAAAAAATAGTATACATAATACGTCACGAAAGTGTTTTACTTGACTCAGCGAATTAAAATACTCGGCCTGACGGCCTCGTACTTCAAACAACCCTTTCGTCAAGTAAAGCATCACTTTCATGACTTATTATGTAATATACTATTACGAACGTTGCCATTAGAAACGCGATGTAGATATATTTCGATTACTCCATGGAGCACGTCAACTTTATGATGGCAAGAGCAAGAGCGTAATTGTCAACTTTTGTGCAACTCTGTATTATCAAGTTGTAAAAAATGTCACACATAATTATATCAGTTTATTAAAAATTAAAGGTATATAGTCTTATAACATAACCTAGATAAATATAAATTTGAACTCTAACCCAACTAATAAATGTCAAAATAAATTAATTTCAAATGTTTATTGATGTAACAGATTTCACAGTTTATTATACAATTTACAATTAAAATTAAACCGTCAGAATTTATGACTCATAAAGCCGGTATTATCAACCACATTTGTTTCTTAAATCTAGTTTAAGAAAGACAACACTTATTGGAAATTCCTATCAAAATTTAAACTATAATTATAACGATAAATGTCCATTACAAAGTTGGATAATTCTGGTCAATAAAACATTGTAACATAAGTATCTAAACCTAATACCTCATCCGAAAAAAATGACCAAATCTGCCACTAACGCAAACTTTACTTATAAGGGTTATTGTAACACTTGTTCCTCAATATGCTATTATTTTTAACGAAACCTTTTAATGTGAAACAAATTCATGAAACTAATTTATTCTCTGATAGTAAAAGAACGTAATTTAGATGTTTAGTAGGGTTCTCATATGTCACGAACAGAAAAAGAGAACAACATTTTTACACATAAAAATGCGATATGATACTCCTAATACGTGGTATCTTATTCTCTACTCTGTACTATCCAAAACATGCAACACACATGTGCTTATAATTTGCATGTTGAAATTTTAGGATTATCAAACTCGATTGAAAATAAAAATAAGGCTCAAGGAGGGGGGGTGGGGTGGTAAGTGGCATAACCATGTTTAGTTATACTTGTGTGTTGCAGCTATGTAAACTTTTTATTATTGCCAATAGAAAAGTTAGAATTTATTTTGTTAATATTTCAATTAAATTAGCAGCTGTAATCGATTGCCAACATTGAAATTGTAGAAAAATTAGAATTTCTTTTGTTAATACTAAAATGAAATTAGCAGCTGTAACCGATTTATTATTACCAACATTTAGATTATTATACTACATATAAATATTAAAAAAGAGGACATAAGAAGATATTATTCAAATTGAAAAGAGTAAAAAAAATGTGATCAAAAAAGAGAACATGTTTTTTTAAAAGAGATACTATGGGAATCCTAATGTTTAGAAGATAGATAGAAGAATACTATTTCACATCTAACGTTGAAACTGTCTTCAAATATTTAAACGACTTGAATTCCTCTAGCTAATGATTCAATTTCGAATATTTATTTTAGTCGTTATCATCACACCGCTGAAATACGAATATAACCAATAAAAATTTCCTAACTGCCAATTAATTAATTTTATCATTTAAAAGCTACCGTGGCATGTAAGTAGTTCAGAATTCTTTTTTCTAGGATGCATCATTGGATCTAATCTTACATCTTTAGAGATATTTTTCTTCTCAAGTACTATGTTAATTTTATTTTTATTTAGTCCCAAGTCTCTCACATTACAATCAATTTAAACAAAATATATTGATGTCGTTAGTTTATATGTTAGTAAACAGTAGTTAACACATTTTTGAAATAAAATAAATTATTAACTATTACTCTTGATGCGGATATAAAATATTTAAATTGCTATAGTTGCCTTAAAAAGATCTCAGTGAATATTTGTATTTTTGTAAGATAATTTTTGTGTTAGATTTTGTATCTTATTATTCTGGAATTGTTTTAATAATTAAAGTTAACAACCTATCAGATACTCAAAAGAAGTATAGTTTTAATACTATATTTTGGTTTGATGTGCTATAAACTGTTGAAAAATAATATAGTACGCAAAAATTTCTAAAAGTCATAACTTTAAATTAAAAAAAATGACCTTATGTTTAGAAACTATGAATCTATTATTGTAAGTTTAGGTTTATAAGAAATGAAATTAAAATGGATGATATCTATTCCAATATAAATATTTTGAACTAGGTTTACAGTAAAATTAAGGACATATGTGATTATTGAGGTGTATACCTCAACAAGTTTTTTAATTTTTAATTTTTCAATTGACTTGAATTATGTTACCCTTGATTGTAAAATTTAAATTGTTAATTGTTATTTCATACTAAAATTGCTTGATAATGGCCCAAATATTGGCCGAAACGTCGCCTTCTTAGGATAATAAAAAAGGTTTAAAAAATTAATCATTAAGTTTACCTTTTTAATTCTAATTAAAGCCTGAAATCCAACTCTTATAAAAAATTTACCATTCGGCTTATTAAAAAAGAATTAAAATCTTTCGATTTTATAAAAAAATTTCACGAATAGTTATTTGTGTATTAAGAGCGTAAAGTGATTCTTTGTTACTCGAACACGGTAATTGCAGAGCTGCAATAGTGTAAGAGGAACAAAGACGCTTTACGCTCGTGATACACACATAATTTTTTCTACGATTGCATCTTAAAATTATTAAAAACGTATGCGTACTGAAAATAAATTCCTTCTGTCAAATGGCAATATGACAAGTTCCTATTTTGTTTGTATCCCTGGTAACTATTGAAATAAGCGCGTGTTTAATATCTTTTTCGCGTGTTGCCATTGGAAACGCACACATTTAACGTCTTTCGCGCGTTGCCATTTTTCGATTGTTCCACAGAAAACGTCAACTTTACGATGACAAATGAGAGCGTAATTGTCAATTTTTCATAGCAATCGTAGAAAAAATATATTTTGTAATATTAGATAGTAGCATATTTCAAGTGGATACAAAGTTCTCAAGTTTAACAAGATGTGAATAAGGGCAAACTATTTCACAAATGTATTAGCAATGTTTATACCTGTTTCAAAACTGTAGTACATGGGAAAAATTTTAAAACAAATTTTTATGTAAAGAAATAGCAAAAAATATACCCGGTTTTTTATTTATATATAATGAGATGCCAAATTAAGAAAACAAACTTCCTTCAGATTTGGACATTTTTTTCAAAAGACAAAAAAAAACGTGTTCCGTTATGTGACAATGGCACTTTAATTTTGGTGTTTTTTATGTCTACTGCATGTCTAGCTGTGAATGTTTGACTGGACATTTGTTTTCCCTCGGGGCTGCAGCACCGAGCAACCTCTGATAACGTACATGGAATTCTAAGATAATGTAATAAATCTTTTTGGGCTTCATACACCCACACTTTACAGGTCTGTATTTAATATTTAAAGAAATTAATTATTGAATGGGAGTACCTGAATCTTTATGTGAAAATATTATTTATTCCTTGTAAATATTTGCAATAACAAGGATGTCAATTGGAATATTTAAATTTAAATCAAATAATATAATGAAAAATTATTTAAAATACAGCTAAATAAAATATATTTATTTTATGTAATTAAACATTGATTGGGGTAGGTGGCTCAGTGGTATCGAATCTGGTTCGATCCCCACAGCCGACAAACAATTTTCATCAAATTAAATCTACCCTTGTGGCTCCCCCTCCACTAATATCTTTGGGGGCGTGATTTGATGGCTAGTAATCGCACTTTATGCGACGCAATATATCACTTACCGAGATCTGTTACGGCAGAGAGCCACACCCAGTAATGGGTAAAAGGCGTGATCATATATTTATTTATTTATAAACATTGATTACAATTCATTAAGCCTCAATATACTTTTATTAATTAAAAATTTGGCAATTATTTTGGGAATACAAAAAAACAAAAAAATATAATTGTTATTTTGACTCATTAGTTCCGCTGCAACCTTCTTAATAATAATTCGCTATATTATAATTATAACCCAAAGTGAAGCCTACAGCCAGCAAGTCACAGACTGCTAAAGAGACACAAACAAACACCTTTCATGTACAACACATTGTACATTCGCACGAAGGTGCTTATCTAACAAGCCCACATAATACTTTACATTTTTATGGCCTACAACTAAAATATATATTCATTATTCCGTTAGTGTATGGCAACTACACTCAAATCGTATACAAATCATAAGCGCGCTCATTGTCAAATCAATTAAGCAGGTATGTCGTTCGCCTATATTGCTGCAACTCTATTATCAGAACTGTAAAGTTTGAATATTCTGTTCCAGATTGTTTGGATTTTGGTAGCTACTATTTCTAATTTAGAAAATTGATATTTGGATCCTATATTATGTATTTAAGTGAATCGGTAACAGGATCGTAATATAATTGAATGAATTAATCAATATATTATTTTTATTATTGACGTTTGTAACAACAATAAATAGATATTTAAATATAAAGCACCAAGATGCTGTACAAAACAACGGAATAAATAATTTCAAAAATTTCATGTTAAAAAATGCGCTCATGAGGGAACATCGTCTTCCCGCACTTAGTTCGTAAATAACTATTAAATAAAAGTTGTAGCGTTTAAAATGCTATATCGAAATTAATAAATTAATTTAACGTATTGTAACGGAAAGAAATTAAATATAATAATTTACTAAATTATAATTTAATACTATTAGCCACGGAATTAAAACAAAATAACAAACAAATTCATTGAATTTAATATTACAATTACAGGCTGCCATGCTTTTTAGTTTATAATCATTACAATTATTGAAATTATTTTGATGTTTTCTAATTTCAATTGCTTCTCTAATTAATATAGCATTGATATATTTGGACCTAGCGACAATTTTCGGTTTTTCAAAATCAAAAGGAACTTAATAGCACACTAAGCAATAGCAGATTTTTCTGGATAGTTAGGAGTAAATGGAACCTTTATGTTCTTCTTAAACTTACCGTTCAATAACGATATGAAATAACGATAACATATTAGCAGAATACGATTTTGTCAAAATTGTTTTGTTACTTACTTGTTTATTTATATTTGTAATTCTGATGAAGGTGTATGTTCAAAACGTCGAAAGTTGATTTAATGTCAAATAAAACAGAAATTTAACGAAACTTATATTTAATTCAAACTCATATTCTCACATTCATAATCCGACTCGTTGACACTGAGCTGAAAAATTCTTCTATTTATCGGAAATAAAATGAATGTGGATAAAATTGAATATAAAATGAAACAAGTTTTGTTAATAAATATTTTATTCCGTCAATGCCTTTCATAATTCCATAATCCATCATATCAGATCTCTTTCAATATCATATTTTATTCTAACAATTTATATTCGCAGTAAACAAAGTAAAAAGCATGCAAAATTTTACTCTTAATAATATACAACGATTTTTGGTTATTTTATACACATCGAAATGTCCCACATAAATAATGAATCAGCAACAACAAAACATAAATAACAAAATCTTAAAACTGTCAATGTAAAATTGGTCCAAATGGAATTTGTGTTAAGCTTCAGTCCGATTCTTATTTGTGTGGGACAACTACAGCTACCTATAAATGTACTTTAGTCATTTGGTTGCTCCTGACGGAACTGTTCCTACTTTAAAACTGCTAAAATGTTTCATGTTATCAACATCAAGTCACAGGGGACGCTCTTTCCGTTAATGTAAGAGCTGATTATTGTTCAATTAGTACATTCAGTAATTATTTTCTCTTATCCAACATATCACATCTAAAACAACAAAAATTCTCAAATCTGTACTTGAATTAATCCGGTAACATTTTAAATTATATTTTTGAATAGATACTTGCACATCAAGTTCTTAATTTAAATTGTTATTACAAATAAAATATATTAACATTTTAAATGTAGTTTAAATATTTGGCAGTAGTGATTCATTTAATACTACATTTAAAGATACATGATAGGTCTGTCTAATTATAGACACATATGTTATTCCAAAATATTTAAAAATGTAACCAGATATAAAATACTTTTTTAGAAATGAAAAGTAAAATGATAACATAAACAAAACCCAAAGTAAGAAATAATTACGTATATTTACAAATTGTTACATTAAAAATAAAATAATGTATTAGAAATAAAAATAAACAAAATTATAGTTATACACTGAGCACATTTTAAAATTCATAACTGCTTTTTAAAAATGGTCAAGTATAGTCTTGATAACATAATTATTTTAAAATGACATTTCTATAGATTATCAGTTGATCATCAGTAACAAAACATTAACAATTCCAAATGAACTAAAGTCAAGCATAAGATATATTATTATTATATTACTGTCGTCTGCCTGTACATAACACTCTTTCTCTGCTATCTTCCCGATTAACAGAATTCCGTCTGGGTGGTGAATTGCCAGAATTCGCTACTCTACTCTTCCTCGATCTTTTGAACTTGGCCATGTCTTCACCGAACACATCTCCCGTCCTCAGGGCGGATATTAAGTCATCGAATTCACCTTTTGCGTCGTTTTCGTTTGCGCAGTGGCCGTTCTTGATATTCAGGGTCTTGGATATGGAGGATAAGATGCCATCTCGGCTCTGTTTTCGTTCGAGCGTGAGTTTTCGTAGCTCTGCTTCCTGTTTGGCACGTTTCTCTTCGTCTTCTTGGCGACGGCGAAGGTTCTCGTTGTCCTGGCGCGCTTCCAGGAACGCGGTGAGGAATGTGTCGAAGATACCGAAGAATTCGTCGGGTTGGATTATGTTGGGATCTTCGCCGAACAGGCGGACTGCTCGGTCAAATCGAGTCTACAAAGAAATATTTTACTTAATTAACGTACCAGCAATAAAATTCAAAATGTTTATTCAGATTCAGAAATCCTTACGATCTCGAGAATTCTAAAAAAATTAGACAAAAACAACATTAATTTCGGGAGATTTCTAATTTTCAAATAATTTCTGTGCAATCGTAATTGAGAAAAATGTTTCAAATAAAATAGATACACTGTTTAACCAGCGGCGTAGAATGTTATATTGACAAATTTCTTCTAAAACGTATTTTTGAAACGCTATTTTCCCCGTGGCAGAATACCATACTAATCTTATTCTCACCTTCATATCCTGGAATAAGTCTTCAATTTCAGCAAGGCGGCACGTGGCCGTGGCTTGGAATTCGCGCATAACAGGCACGAAACGGTCGCCATTGGGTGCATTCTGTGATAAGTGGAACTCAATCTCGCGGGCTACATCTCGGAGACCGGCGCGAAGCTGTGCCATGTCCTTCTCCAGCTCACCCAGTGATACTTTCGATGCCACGCGCACGTTCACTAGGTCTTCTTCTATCCGCAACACATCTTTGAACTAAAATAGAGACTTTTAGATTTAGCTACTGGGTTTAGAGGAAAACTTGCTTAATAATTTGATGATCATTTTAATTAATTGGAATCATATTTTCAACAAATAAGTTACATTCTTTTGTGCTATAATCGCCATCCGTAAAATGTTCTTTACTTATTGTAGTACCTTGTACATATATTTTTAAAAAGTAGAAACAATAAATAGATAAATACACGGATAATTTTGACTGGATTCCTGCTTATTCATATTTCCAGAAACATTAAACTTTTGAGATCAATTTTTTAAATTTTACCCTCTAATTTACTTCGTTTAATGTATACATTAAAATCAATTGTTTCTAAATTTTTATTTTAGATAAATAATTTAATTTAATAATGAAATATTAAGTAGAACAATTAGTTCAAAATTTGAGATTAAAATGTAATTCTAGGAAATAATAGTTTCAAAGGGTAAGGTTAAGGTTCAGTTTAATTTTTTTTTCATAACTGGTCCTTGAACTATTAAGGAAATTATATTGTCAGTGATTATTAGTCAAGGTTTCGAATTTCAGTCAAGGGAAAAGGGTAAGAGCAGAGTTTCCCTTGATCTAAATACTTAAGGGAATGCGCGGCAAATGAAAGTAGATATTAACTATTATTGTATAAATATTGAATTTTGTTGAAAATGCAGATATTCACAAAAGTTAAAATAAATAAAATTGTTCTTATTATTTAACTTTTGTTAGTTAAACAATTCCTTATTATTATATTTTCCGAAATCTGCTACGACAGAGTGCCACACCTAGTAATACAAGGCGTGATAATATATATTATTTTATTTTTATATTTTCCATTTGCTTTTCAAAAATAATTAGATATCTAATCAAATAGTAACCACTAAACACTTCAATCTTGAAAGTTGATTCAGCTTTAAAATAATACCCTTTATTGTATAATTTGATCATTATCTGTAACAGATCGATAATTGAATGACAACCCTTATTTTTCATGATTATTCTATAGCATAGCTACTAGACATACAGGTTGTGTAACTTGTGATGGCAAGGCGGTCAATTTTAATCCTCATAAAATGTGCTATGAAAGAGTCGAGTGATGCATTACTTAACAAATCTTAAATTTTGAAAAAAAATATATGTAAATATGGATCACAACGGACTTATATGCATTTAAAATTTCTTAAATAATCAAGAATAGTGCCACATAATATAAATTTGTAAAGATTATTTTTGCACAATGTCAAAATATACATTTCAGGCGTAATAGTACAATAGTTTTCATGTTGAAACAGTACTTACTTTAAATTATGTGCAATAATGTACACAGTGAAGTGATGCACTCTTAACATTTATCGGTCAATTTTGAAATGGTTAATCCTGACCGATGGATTATAATGGGTAACTATACGGGTAGCAAGTTACGCAACATGTCTGTCTTATTACCATCAGACCTTTCTATGATCAAAATAATTTATCCTATTACATCTTTTTACTTCCTTGTACGAAGTAAAGGAAGTATTGTAATCGCAAAAATTTTCGATTTTGAGATTTCAGCGAAAATATCCATTTTGACCATATCTGAATCCATTTTGACTAATTTCGTCGTGACGTCTGTACTAACGTACATATGTATCTCGTATAACTCAAAAACGGTAAGCCGTAGAAAATTCAAATTTTGTATTTAGGACTGTTATAACATATAGTTGTGCACCTCCCTTTTTGGTCATTATACAACTACCGGAAGTGGTACTTTACTTGAAGCCTATAATAGTTTTAATGAAAAACTATATTCAAATATAATTCAAACCTTTTCAAATCTGGTATATAAGACTACTATATCAATGAAAATAACATAATAGGTTTTGGTTAAAATGGACTAACCTGAAGTGAAATAAATGCTGCAAATAAAAGTTTTACGGAATTAAATTCTGCGTCTAGCACATTAAGAATTATTAAATTAGCCTTTTGTATAAGCGAGATATGTGAATTTAAAAATTATATATTTCTTGATTCTTGTAATTAAGTTGGATTAGAATAAAAAATAAGGAAAAAATAAGAAATTTAATGTCAATGTCAAATTACGTCAAATATGTACAATAAAAAAATGTAGCTATAGTATAATACGCGTACAAATTTTTAACTATACTTTTTACGAAACTGTCAACGAGCTGCGTTATATATTTTTTGTAATACCAGAGTAAAATAATCATGAAAATAAAAATTATCTTTAGTATATCGATCAATTATAGATAATGATTCAATTACAGTTTAGGTGAGATTATGTCTAATAAATGAAGCTGAAAAATTGGTCGTGACTTATTTTCATGTTAATATACTCGCAGTACCAACTAATAGTCACCCCCCTTACCTTTTTCTCAAGTATCTGCACAAGATAATGCAGCAATGTTGTCCCTTTCGCCGCGCTGGACTTGGTGTCTGCTAATCTGTTCAAGGACGTCAAACGGAACCCGGAAGCATTCCCTCTGGCACCACGGTTCATATAGTTGCCAAGAGCCAGAACGACTTCCAGCAGGCGACGGAGACGACGTGACCGCGCTACCTCGCGTGAGGCTTCCATCACGCTGGAGATACGCGGGGAAATCTCGGTTAGAGTAACTTGGAAGCGTTTCTTGTAGTGCAGGCTTCGGAGACGTTGTTCGTAGTGGGGAACCCTGGAAAATTGAACACAAAATGTAAATTAATATTATTAGTATTTATTAGGGTACCAAGATATAGTAATATTAAAAACTTTTTTTTGTAATAATTACTACTGAGTTGAAAACATATTTTACCTGTAACTGACAGGAAAATACACATTTGCCTAACCCTTAAGACTTAGAAATGCTTTGTTTTGCATGCCTAGCAGAGATGTGCATCTACGTGTAATCTTTAATTGTCTACATCTACACGTAGACAATACGTCGACAATTCTAGCGACGTAGACAATGTAAACAATGTAGATAATTCATCTGATAGTTGTAAAATTCAACATAACCTAAATTTATTCCTTTGTAACTATTACATGTATTCGTATTCGTGAGCTCGGGTCATTATCGGTCTTTATATAATAAAACTAATAAAGCAACTGCTCGTACATTACTAGACGAATGTCTGTCTTGGGTCTTGGGCGAACTGTCATATTTTTAAAATCGATCAACGCGCCATCTCACCAGACGGAGTTTTCTTTGGCGCTATTTTTAACAGTAACCAGTTGACAAATTTTCAACGTTTTGCCCTGTACAACTAATTTTTTTCATGTAATCCCTAGAATAAAAGTAAAAATCTCTAACAACATTTAAAATTCCCTAGTTCTAGGGATAAAATTTCTAATCTGACCTAAGTGAACACAGGTGTTTTCATTGTCTACATAGTCTACATTGTTTACATGAAAAATGAAGACGTAAACTACATGATTGTTTACACGTAGAGAATGGCGTAGATTACTTGCAGTAGACTACACGCACATCCCTGATGCCTAGTCATGAAAATAACACATTGCCTGCCTAGGCAGGTAATGAAAGAAACGTGATTGTCTAGTTACTTAGCAACATAAAATACTGACTGAATATGTAAGTCATATATTTCTTTTAATATAAATTAATTTAAAATATTTATAATTTGTTTATAAGTTTCAGGTAAAATGTTAGACGTAACACGTCAGTAAAGCGTCGTACAGGATTCGTAAGCTGTTTCAACCCTCACTATAGCTCGGCTTGAAACTATCTACTCATACTGTAATTGAACGAAATTAAAGTAAAAAACACTAGGTTAGTTTCAAATAATGTAAAGTTTATTTTACAATACGTATTTCGGTCGACTAGACCATCATCAGGTGAACAAGATAAGAATAAGAATTCTTATCTTGTTCACCTGATGATGGTCTAGTCGACCGAAATACGTATTGTAAAATAAACTTTACATTATTTGAAACTAACCTAGTGTTTTTACTTTAATTTTATTATAAAATGTTTCAACGAGAACCGACAGTTAAATCTATCGAATGTAATTTAACGCTTTCCTGACTTTTTACGTAAATAACTATTAATTTCGTACTATAAAGAGATATTTAAAGCTTACAATTTTTATTTGATACTTTACTCTCTAACGAATTAAAATAATTTTAACAGACATTTTCACTTGCATTAAGTGACCTATATATATTTTTCTCGTGATCTGAATATGGACCAAGTTAAAAAATAAACTATATTTAATGTTTATGTATATAAAAACTTATTACTGACTCTAATTACAGTATAGGGTGCCTACAGCATCTAGTGGATGCTAAACCACTCATGCACAAACGTATATTTTTATATAAGTGAAGTCAACGAAATTTGAAGTCACGTCCTCTTAAATGGTAGACATAAACTTTATCCACTGGATTTTGTTCGCGTGTAAAAATATTCAGTGTAGGTAACTAACCAAACCAAAATAAACTAAGAAGAGTGATGGTTAAATTAAAAGTTAGTTTTGCAAGAGAATCACTGTTATATAATAATGATAAATGTTTACTTACTTTGATATTTCGTATAAGAATCGATCGGCTCGCGCAAGAGAATCGATTTCATCACTGTGCTCTTCTAATAACGCACATTCCTCGGGACTAGGTGTGAATTTCAACAGTTGCTCAACCATATCAATAGGCAATTGTTCTTTGCTGTCCATACTTAAAATCGCTTTTGAAATGTCTTCGTCGGACATTTTTAACTTTGACAGTAAAATTGTGCAGTTTTGCGCTCGTCTACCATCGATAACTGATAATACTTTGTTTCGTTTTTTGTTACCAATTTGACTTAAATCTTCTATGGATCCGTCATTCTGAAAATGAATTTTATTTTTTATGAATATTGAAATACTTCACATATATGTTCAATATAATTAATTTTGTGATATGTATTACGTAAAACGATTAATTGTATTATTTATTTCAATAAATATTACTATTTTACAAGTACATTATATAATTCACATAGAATCGGCCTCGTTTTCAATTATATATTTTTTTTTATTTCATCATAATTAAGTAAATATATACGAGTAATTAGTAATTTTTGAAGATTACCTTCTCAATAATATCTATAATCTATTCTATACAAATAGGATCAAGGCATATCGAGTATATTAAATAGTATATTGTGTAACTAGCAGGAAAAGTGATATATTCTCGGATTGTGGTGTTTGAACGAGGTGTCAGCTGAATCCAGCAACCACATGAGTTCGCGAAGTTCATTTTTCCTTCGTGTTAAATACACCGTTTTTGTATTTGTGATCTAAAAACGTGAAAATGTATTGTTTAAGATCGGAAAATTGATTCCTATACTGTATTTCTTATCTTGTGAAGAGTATACGAGTATATAATATACGGGAATAATTAATTTTATAGATCAGAAACACACAAAAAATAGTTATTTTTGTATTAAGTGCGAGAATAGAGTGTTTTTTTGTTGCGCGTGTGAATGACTTTTTAGTCGAGACAAAAAATGTCATTCAATCGCACCAAAAAACAAGAATTTCGCCCACGAAATAATACAACTGTCAAAAAATATTAATGTAATATTTATTGATTTATTCAAGTACATTGAAGGAAAAAACTCAAAAATAATATGAATTTGGTATTATTGATGTGCTGTAACCAATGTTACGTGAAAAAATAATAATTTGGGTGCGTGTAAATACTTATTTTGTGCACTAGGGTGTAAAACAGTGCGCAAAATACGTGTTGTCATGGTAAAGTAAATGATGAAAAAAATCACGTACCTACTTTGCGTATTGATATTAAAGAAAAAAAGTCAACATTTTTTGACAGTTGTAGAAAAATACAATTTTTTGTTTAATTGAAGAAAAAAATCGACTCTCTCAGCCGAAAACTGATTATTCAATAACTATTTTTTTTAGAGAATTACGATTTCTTGGTTTGTAAACGAACTTTAGGAATAGGTAAAATGAGTTGATAATTTTACATATTTCCTTATTTATTTAAACATTTTATTAATTTTGTACTATTTCTTTATTTTATCATACTAATTAAAATTTATCCCTATTACAGGAGAAATTATAGTTTTTCTTGAACTTCTAACTTGGAAGATATATTTTTCAATATTAGTTATTGATGGCAATATTTTACTAACATCAATTTATAACATGAGCGAGTTATTTATTTAATCACAACTGCTTTTACCGATTTCTGTCCTTAAAAAGAACATTTTTAAAATAAAAAATACGAGTACATTTAAAAAATAGCTTACTCACCGCTACTCCATTTTTCTGATAAGCGCAGAACAATTTATCAATACAGTCTAGTTCCATCGTGTTATATAACTTCGAATCATCTAATTCACTCCATATCGTTCCATTGACCTTCACATCGGGAAGTTTCGACCAGTTGAAAGACTTGAGCGGGTTGGAGGGCTGCGGCACATTCTTCTTCACCAGCTCCACCTTGGGTGGTGCGACCGGCGGCGGCACTGGCGCAGAGGGGAACGGCGGCGGTCCCGGAGCAGGTGGTGGTGGAGGTGCGAGCGGAGGAGGCGGCGGCGGCGGACATGAGAACTCAGCTTTATAATCCAAGTTAGCATCCACACCTGCTTTCAAACTAATCACTTTAGCGTCGTCGGGAATGCTACCCGAACTAACTAATGATTCCAAACGACGTCTCTCGCCGCGCTCGCAAGTCACTTGGCGGTCCAAGTCAGCTGCTCGATACTCCAATTCTCCCATTCGTTGTTTTGTTTCAATGTGTGCAGCTGTTTCTTTTTCTAGCCGTTCTTTTACCCGCCCTAAATTTGATTCTAAATCTTCTTTCTGCTGTAATTGAAGGTCTAGTTCTTGTTCTTTTTTCGCTAATCGATTTGACATGTCAGTGTTTTCTTTTTCAAGTTCTTCTGCCTTTTTTCTAGCTGCAACTAATTCTTCTTCTTTTGCTAAAAGGTGTACTATTTCTTTGACGTTAATATTGACAGGTGATACATCAGGATCTTTTACGCCTCCTTGTTTTTCGCTGGTGTTTTGTTGTAGGACAATTTGTTGAGCTATCCTGTCAAATAATAACCAATGTTGTGGATGGGAACCATAATCAAGAGGTAACAATAAACAATGTTCTAGTAATGACAACAAATGAGGATATGCAGCAGTATGACTTAATTTCTTCCTAATTAATTCAAACATAGTCGTTGCGCTTTTTGTATCAACATGATCGCATTCGAATTTTCGCGCCAATTCTTTTTCATCTTCATTCCTAACCATTTCGAAGAAGTCAAGATGTCTGTTCAAGGTTTCATTCTCATGACTTCTAAGTTTATCGATAATTGGTTGAATGCCAAGCATAAGGAACTCGTATCGTAGGTGTAACCTAAATTCTAGATTCTCCTGGCCGAGCCCATAGTTGAGCACGGCGTTGACGAAGGACATAATGGCAGTTTTGAGGTTAACTTCATCTCGATAGACCCCCGTTGATCGATCCAAATCGTTAATAATCCCCTGGAATCGGGTTCGTTCGTAGGCATATTTCTGGTAATGTAGCATGGCATCAAGGATCTTTTTGTGGCCGCCGGAGACAAGGCAAACGGCGCCCAGAATTTCCAGGACGGCAACTTTAGTCTTTATGTTCTCTGTGCTTAGGGACTGGGCAATGGTGTTGATACTAGTGGGATGAGCCAGCACGTGCGCTCGGCCGGTCTGGAATAGATTTAATATTGTAAATTGTCAGGTACTGAAATGTCAGACTCAACGAGAATATTAAATTTGCGGATCAGAATGTTCGGTACTAGTTACATATCAGTAACATTTGGTGTGCATCGAAGTGTAATACCACAAAATGACGATGCTCATCTTCACATTAAATTTATTATGAATACTTGAATGATTCTTGTACATGATGAAAAAGTTTAAATAAATTAATTTTAAAGAATTTAAAAGTTAATATTGGAAAGCTTATAATTGTTTATTTAATTCATTATAGTGAAAGTTTTCTTTAAAAAAATAATTTGATAATTATCACAGTTCACACTTTATTAATCTATTAGTGAAATGAGTATTTCTGCATAACACATGTAATTAAAAAGTAATTATGATGAACTTGCAGTGCGTTTAAAGTTTAAATACATACGTATTATAAAATGAAATTATAACTATTTTGCTGACTGAAACCCCAATATTTTTTCCTGTCCCATTCAAAACTTGAAGTCATAAGCAATACAAAATTAATGAAATATTATTATTATCAGATCACACATTTTAATCATTTGTTGTGACAGAAAATTGAATACATATTTCCAATATCTTCGACTACTTTTGAACATTAACGAAAATATAAAAATATTGTATTTTTCTCATTAATTAGAATGGTCTTGAAACTCATACCGTGAAGCCTCACTTGATAACTGTAGGTGTCTTGATGTGATCATTGATATCTGCACTTTATTTAAAAACATATCGTTTACAAAGATCTGCAAGTGCAGAGCAGTCATTCCAGTCAAGAATGAGTAAAAAATCTGATAATACATTTATTTTAAATTTCAATTAAACGTTCACTGAGACAATTATAATTTTACGGTGCTCTAAATACACGAACAAACACATCAGAGGCCCCATTTTAAACTAGAAAAAAAAAGAGAGCGAATAGAATTTAGATTTAATGTAACTCCCCACTTTGTTTTTAGCTTATTCCAACGGAATATGGTATTCAGCTAGTCAGAACGATATGAATATGATGTTTACGACTCAACAATGTTGTTATCGCGCATTTACGATGCAAACAATATCTACGTTTTTATTTAATATTAGTATTCGTATTCGTTCTCGTTTTTTAGTTCTAAAATAAATGTAACCATTTTTTGATGTCCATAACAGCAATATTCATCAAAATTCTCGCATCAAAAATAAAAAAGTAATTCTAACTACAGTGGAATTCTCATACAATAGACTTCAAGGGACTAAGGGAATTCGTTCATTATAACCGGGTACCCTTTTTGTTAGAATTTGAATTAAATAAAAATTTAAAGGGATACACGCGTGGAAAAATTAAACAAACATACATACTTCACAAACATGTATAGAATGGTTTTATAATTTGGAAAAAAAGGAAGATATATATTACATACCCCTAAGTTGCATACTTGGAATATTTTGTTCACTAATCTAATGGTCATAATTCAATATGTATTTATATTTTCTGTTACTAATTTTGTATGACTATTTAAATTACGGTAGACGAGCTAAATACAACGAGTATATTTCAATTACAACTAGATAGGAACAGAAATATTAATATTTATTTGTGTATTAAGAGCGTAAAGTGATTCTTTGTTACTCGAACACATTAATTGCAGCGCGAGCCGAAGGCGAGAGCTGCAATAGTGTAATAGGAACAAAGACACTTTACGCTCGTGATACACACATATTTTTTTCTACGATTGCATCTTAAAATTATTAAAAACGTATATACTGAAAATAAATTCGTTCTGTCAACTGTCAATATGACAAGTTTCTGTTTTGTTTGTATCTATTGATATAAGCGCGCATTTAACATCTCTTTCGCGCGTTGCCATTGGAGATGCGCAAAAAAGATATTTTTCGATTGTTCCACAGAAAACGTCAACTTTACGATGACAAATGAGAGCGTAATTGTCAACTTTTGATAGCAATCGTAGAAAAAAGTTATTAATTTATTGAAAATTAATGGTAATATGCTTTGAATCTTTAAATTATCTTACAATTTTGATTCAAATAAATAAAATTTTACCTTTATTGTATTTATATTTTTTCTTAAGTATATTCAAAGTTTACATGATTTTTTTAAAATAGAAAAACTATAATATTATTTATAGGCAAGTCAAATATAGCGAGTCCATCACAAGCGAGAATTTGACATGTATTTTACCAAGATTTACTAAATTCGTTAACATACACGATCTTCCATTATAAACGAGTTCATTATAGGTGAAGTCCACTGTAATTCTATTATTTTCCGACTTAATCCAACCAATCATACATTTATCCACATTATGTTAACCTACCGAATTGTTCATGAGCGCCTTGAAGCACCCAATGAGACTGGTGTGTATGGAAGTCTGCGCCGTGAAGTAGTCCATGCGCACCAGGTACTCGAGTAGCGCAGATAGTCCATCCAACTCGATGAAGCGGATGACGAAGCTGTGTGTTGATGTTCGTAATGCAGTCTTCAACCCATCGAGTTGCTTAGTACGGGTGCGGATCTCTTCTTCGGAGCCTGGCTCTGTTGGGTATTGGAGCTAGAGACAAAAAAACATTGTGTTAGAGTGTTAGACTACTGTATAGGTTAATACTTGTGTTCAAATCATTTTAAATGATGTTTAGGGGTTAGTATTAGCTAGATATTCGCTGTCTTGCAATTTCAGCTTTCTGTTATTTTAATTAGCACCTTCTACAGTCTGTTATCGTTAGTATTTAGGTAGAATATATTCACTATATTATAGCACCTATAGTAAATGAGGTACATGGCTCAGTGGTATCGAGTCGCCCTGTGGATAGAGAACCCTGGTTCCATCCCCACAGCCGACAAACAATTTTCACCAAATTCTCTGTGGTTCCCCCTCCACTAACATCTTTGGGGGCCATGATTTGACGGTTGGTAACTTTACGCGAATAAATATATAACTTACCGAGATCTGCTTCGGCCGAGTGCCATACCCAGTAATGAGTAAAAGGCATGATGATATATATTTATTATTTATAAAAATTACTTTCAGTAAAAAAAAATTATTAAAATTTTATTTAGTGCCGAGTTATTAAGGTCATTTTTATATATTTTGAAATAAGACTTCTTATTGGCTGAACGTTTTCATGCCACCTCAAGCGGTACCAAAACATTTAGTGCTTGTGATATTGGTTCAGCAACACTAGCGCCGCTCGACTGTCAAATTGTTTAGAAATGTACACTACTTTTTTTTTTAATTTACTGAATATAAATATTGAATCACTCTAAGTTGTAATATCTACTTAATTTTTAAACTAATATAAAATTAATTTTGAATTTTAAATAATATTGAAAATTGTTATATATTGTTATGAGGTTTTATAAAAAAATATTAAAATAAAATGGTTGATGAGTCCATCCAGATACAGCTACAATTTTTTTTCCAACATTAATTAAGGGTAGGTATGGGGTAGGTAGCTCAGTGGTATCGAGTCGGCCTGTGGATCTTGAGAACCCGGGTTTAATCCCCACAGCCGACAAACAATTTTCACCACATTAAATCTATCCCTGTGACTCCCCCTTCACTAACATCTTTGGGACCGTGATTTGACGGCTGGTAACCGCACTTCACGCGAAGAAATATATCACTTACCGAGATCTGCTTCAGCAGAGTACCACAACCAATAATAGGCAAAAGGCGTGATGATATATTTATATTTATTACTCGTATTATATTAATTGAGAGGAAAGGAAAAACTGATTCATATATGAACTCATTTTGCACATAAATATTTGATATTATTCGTTTTGGTTTATAACAGAAACGACAATGTGTGTAACCAGCCATACATATTTTCAATTTTAATTGTTTTGGATTAGAAAACAAAAAAAAACTCAAAGTTAGTATCAAAAGTTTTTGAAATACAACGTTTAAACTAAAAGTTTTTGTTTGGGTTTGAAATGTTTGGCACAACACCAACAATATGTACAGATGACAAAGATGAAAATAATTAGCTTTACAAACTTAAAGGACATAAAATACAAAACATTCTTGTTTTAGTTTTAGACTAATTTGTTCCATATAATTATTTGCAAGTTTAGTTTTTAGTGGGAAACTGACAAGCTGTTATGTTTTAGTCATATATACAATACTTATTCAGATATTAAAAACGAAATAAGTTATTTTTAAAGTTAAATTTTTATGACAGAAAAATTCGGATGACGCCTGGATTCGAACCATAGACACTATGACAGAAGAATTCGGTTGATGCCATACGTCGGACACAGGTGACGTGGTGTAGCTGTTAGCATCTCTGCCCGGCAAGCGGAGGGTCCATGGTTCGAATCCAGGCGTCATCCGAATTTTTCTGTCATAAAAATTTAACTTTAAAATTATCTTCATTACTGTACGTTCAGTCGAAGTCATATGTTAGAAATAAGTTATTGTTGATTAACGCGTAACGAATAAATTTCGATTTGTTTTATAAACTGTAACCTACGTATAAACAATAGTTAATTGTATTAACTTATATATTTTAATTAAAAATAATAGAGGTTTTGTAATGTATTGTATAACAGAAAATAAATAGCATCATTATTATTATTATTAAAACAAAAAATGTTGCAGAAAACAGTTACAATTATTCATAAACGGTAATAAAATGAAATATAGTTTACAGTACTTGGACAACAGTGTCATACGGAGGCGGTGAGTGGGTTGCATAAACCCACAGGTAAATTTCAATGTTAACTGCTACTGTTAACTTATATGAAGAAAAATGTTTTGCAAATGTTTATCCATGTATAAAAAACGGCAAGGACGTTCCATTTACTATTTAATATGTTATAACGTGCGTTAAACTATAAAATGATAATAAACATAGGTATTTTAATTAAATATATTATACTATGTCGCATGCAATTACAGTAAGTAAACAACTGTCGTGGAAGTATATGTGTAAGAGATTATTGGAAGGAAAGACAATTGCCGTAGTATTTACAAAACCAAAAGACAATCATCTGTCATGTAAATAATTATATAAATTAAAATCTTTCTTTTTTATTAGTATTTATAATTTAATGGTTATTATTAATTAATAACAGGTTTGTGTAGGCCGCTGCCATAATAGTGAATAAAAAGATATTCGTCTTGTTTAGTAGAGAAAATAAAAATGACTTAAAATTTTGTACTACTAATTTATATTCTTAGTGATATTGCTCAATATGCTTTCAAGGAACTGTTTGTTAATTTAAAAATTCTTACGCTCACTGTACTCTACATATTTGAAATGGCTTGTTACATTTACAATAAAAGAACAAATTTAGAATTAAATAGTAATGTGCATGGTTATAATACTAGACAAAAGAACGATTATAAAATCCCTGTTTCTAAATTGAACATCGTTAAAAGCTCTCCAAATAGAACAGGTCTAAATATCTTCAATAAATTGATAAAATTAATTAAAACTGAACGTACTCCTGCTAGATTTAAAAACGAATTCAAAAATTATTTAATTGAGAAAATTGTTTATACACTCAATGAATTTTTATTGACTAAATTAGATATGTGCCATGTACCTATATTATTATTAATATTGTTATTTATGTTACTCTGTACAACAGGAATTTAATCCCAATTACAGTACAGGGTCCGCACTCACCGAGCCGCAGTGTGTTAGTTTATATAATTTTTAGCTTGAGTGAGATTCGAACTCGGGATCTCCGGATTCGAATTCCGTATCGCTATCCACACTACCGTACTGACTATTTTCTATACATATTTGTGTCAAAATAAATGTATATATAAATATAAATAAATATAACCTAATTTTAAATCTTAATTCAGATTAAATTCCATATTAAACATTATTGTCTAATCGAGCGTTTAACCGTTTTAGAATCCATTGATTAATTATTTTGTAATGGAAAATTTATTTATTAAATATTATAAAATTATACAGCTCAATCCTCAAAAAAGTTTTAGCTAATTTTGAATTTTGAATTACTTAAACTTATTCTAATCTGATTTTTAAAAATATCCAAATCACGTCCAGAAAATCAAAGATGATATTAGAGTTTATTTTAGCTTTTTTGGAAATACGATTTAGCTTAATTTGACTAATAAAATTCAGGATTAGCAAACACATTTTTGAGAAGAAGCAAATGATTAATCAGTACGGTGGTGTGGATAGTGATACGGAATTCGAATCCGGAGATCCCGAGTTCGAATCTCACTCAAGCTAAAAATTATATGAACTACTACACTGCGGCTCGGTAAATGCGGACCCTGTACTGTAATTGAGATTAATTTCCTGTTGTACAGTGTAACATAAATAAATAAATAAATATTAATTCTCTTATTAATTTAATCAAAATTAGGTAAGTTATATTTAAAAAGGTGTATGTATAAGTAGATTCTATAAAAATATTAATTAATTTATTTGCAAGAGAGAAATTTGTCACCTAAATTCACATGTCTATTATGGTACAGCTTATATAACAAGTTAATGTTAAAGACTTTATAAAAACGGTGGTTATTTTGTGACTATTTTGTAAATAATGTAGTTTTCCATATAATAACTTACGGTCTGTAAGGTTTGTAGTCTTTCGATGTAATGTTCGGGCGCGTGTGTGAGGTCGGTAGTACTGTCGGAGCCCTTGCGAGAGCAGTAGATCTGCCATTTCTTCTGCGATGGTAAACTTAACATCGCTGCCTTGTTCGGTGCCGTCAGGTCCAGTTCTTCCTGTAAATACACAATAAAACAAATTGTTATATTAATGATTCATAGCTGTTATTTCTAGTTATTTTAGTCGAAAATTGTACCATTTTGAAAATTATTATTAGTTGCAAGTTTTATTACGTTATTCCATGTTTAATTTAATGAAATATATTGTGCTTTTTTTTCTAATTTGTTTAATTAACCTAGAAGTTCTTTTCCAATCATCAATCATGGGGTAGGTGACTCAGTGGTATCGAGTCGGCCAGTGGATCTTGAGAACCCACAGCCGACAAACAATTATCACCAAATTAAATCTACCCCTGTGGCTCCCCCTCCACTAACATCTTTGGGGGCCGTGATTTGATGACACCCAGTAATAAGTAAAAGGCGTAATGATATAATTATTATTTATGTTTATTTTTGTTAACCACATTGTAATGAAGCTCATAGAATGTTATTTCTAATTTTGCGAGTAGGACAGATTTTTTGTTACATTGCTATATTGAAACTTTTGGACTGTTTCGTTAAATCAAAATTAGCAAATGCTGTGACTATATGGCATTCATATATTGCTGTCCATTCAGAAAAAATAAAAAAGTTCAGAAGAAATTAATTACTACGATGTGTATATTTTAAGAAATTTAAGTAGAGCTCTATTATGATTTCATTAGAGAACAATTAAACATTTTTGACCTAGTTTCAATGAAACTTGGAAGAGAATATCTATGTATTATTTTTGTTATCCATATTATACGCGGTCATATTCATTTGTTGGAAATGCTATCTGAAATACTATTTTTGATTTCTAATGTAAATGTAAGGGCTATACTATTTAATATTCAAAATTCATGTTCAGCAGTATATAAAATGTTACAGATACAAATTATTTCCCAAAAAATACGTCCAAAATATTTTTGAAAGTTCTATCGAATAGCACCAAATAAAAGTTACCCCTTCAATCCCTGGGGAATTAAAAATTTTTTTCACCTTATACGACAAATTATGAGTACTTCGCCGAGTATTTACAGCTCTAGTGGTAGAGCAGTCACTTAGTGTGTGAAAGGTTCTGGATTCAAATTCCGGCGAATGCTCATGATTTTTCAAAATTATTTCAAAATATTATTATTATTACATTTATATAAATTTTGCTGTTATTGATAAAACTTTGATTTCCTTCATTTTGGTAACCAAAAAATAGGAGTTCTCAGGAATAAACCATTAAAATTGGTTACACTTGTCCTGAAACATTCTGTACAGTCAATAATGTACCTACTTAAATGAAAAATTTAGACCAATTCTGAAAAAAGTCTACTGACGTTTATAATTATTGGTTCCACGCTCGTTAGGTTTCTGGGAGTGCTATTGCACCACTTCGTAAAATATACAATTTACTAAAAAAAATTATTAATTTTAATTGACCATACGTATGTTTATAATAGATTTGTTGCAGCCCAGAGAATCTTTCTACGAGCTTATATATGAAGTTCCTGTTTTAATACAACGAAGATTCGCACAGTGACGATTAATTTCTTCTTCCTTCAAAACTTTGCAAGCTGGTGCAGGCATCGAAGAAGAAAGAGATTGAATGGTGAGTGAGATTCAAATATACTGTAGGTATATTTATGCTCTTTTTCGTAAATGTCAAAAAATGTATAAATTTCCGTCTACCTAATGTGATAACTAGTATACGAGAAAATAATATATTGAAATATTATAATAATAATTAACAGATTTTACATTATTACCATTATAATATTTTCAAAAGTTTCTTTTTTTGTTCTGTGAATAAATATTTCTAAGCTTATAATTTATGAGATATAGAAAATATGATGTTGCTATGATCTTGAAAGTGTCTAATCCTATGTAAAATAGTTACAGACAACAATCTACATAATATATTTCATTCTAATGTCTAGAAAACGAAATATTTGAAGGAAATGACTAGATATATAAATTTTGGCGTTCCACTTTTCATTACAAAAATATATTCTAATTCTCATATTTTGGCCGGCATATGTTAAAATATATAATTATTATGTAAACAATATGCAAGAGGAAACAAAACATTTTAAGTTTCTCTATATTCGACGATGTTTCCTAATAATTTCGTAAAAATTAGTTCATGCACTATCGATAAATTTAAAATAATTATTATCATTTTCCTTTGCATATGAATCACTGACAATATTATTTCGCCATAATGTACCTATTTGTAGTATTTTGGGTCTATAATATAAAAATATAATATCAATCTATTCTTATTTAAATATAATTCCTTTCCTAGGTCACCAACCCTCAAAATACAACAGTGGCGACGAGGATATTAAATTCACAAATAAATTAAGAATTAAAAGTAAAAATGAGTGATAACTATGTTGGACATTTGGACTGGACAATATTCAATGCCAGACTAAATAGCTATTTCATCGCAAATGAAATTGCGGAAGTAAATAAAAATCGCACTATTTTAGTTAATTCTCTAATTGAAAATGCGTATAAATTAATATACAATTTATACCAGTTGATTATCGGTATTTGACTGGGGTACATGTGATTTAATTGGGTCTATAATATAAATATAAATCTATTCTTATTTAAATAAAATTCCTTTCCTGGACCACCAACCCTCAAAATACTACACTATCGAACAAGTACTAAAGTTAGCTTAATATAACAAGACTTCAGAAAGGTCAAAGGTTACAAATCCTTGTGAATACATACCTAGACAAAATAGCTACGTAACAGAATATAGATTTCAGGAGAAATGAGCCCTTTTCGGGAGACAGGAGAAAATTCGAAAATGATTCCATTCCTGTAGATTTTTGGTCAAATCAGGAGAAGTGACAACCCCAGCTATTCCATCATCAACCCCATACATAAATCAAAAACATCCGTACCCTGGGTAAGATTTGAACACATAGTCTACGATGTAACCAATATGCTGACCACTAGACTATCGCGGCCAGGTTATTTTTAATAATTTATTCTTATAGTCACGCTGTCTATTAACACCTTTAGAGATTGTAATTTGACGACTGGTAAGTGGTAATCACGTATCATTCATAAAAATATATCACTTGTAACAATATTTACTTAACAATGCTGCCACACACATATAGAAATAATTACAATGGCGTGACGATAATTTTATTTTCACTTGTTATTGATTACATCTTTATGTAGGTACTTAAGTTTTTGTGTAAGTACATAAACAATCAGTTTGTTTACTTAAAATAATTGCTTTCAAACAATTAATATTGTTTCTACAATTAGTTCAAACTGCAAAACAATAACAATGTTTACTTTTCAGTAAAATTTCTTAAGTAGTTTTCTCTTTCATAAAACAATTCATCAATTCACATTCTAGATATTTTGAAACCACATTATGATTTTACGCAAATTGATTTCTAGTTATTTCAGTCGCAGTGCGATTTACTCAAGTTCAATAACTTGTTATGTGTGGTCATGTTATTTCCAGCAATTATATCAGCTAGCTTAAATGCGATAGAGCGATCGGCTTGAGTGCCTACCTCTGTACCTCTGTACCTCTGAACGGCAAATTACACTTTGCGAAAAACATCACATGCAAAAACTATTAGATCGCGTGAGATTGAGAATAGTCAAAGTTTTTGCAAATGAAATAGTTGTTAAGCTCTCATATCTATTTATAGATCATTTCATTTCAATTAATAACGTTAATTATTTTAATAATTACGTCGGGTGTAACGCATATTCAGGCCATAGGTATTTACTATAGAAAATTAGTTTTTCTAGTTTCATTGCCCGTTATATTATTTTAGAGCGACGTGCTTTAAATATCAGTTGTAGAGAATCAAATTCTTCATCTAAACCAATTAACAGATTTCATTTTATTAATTTATTAACAAATACAAAAACAAAATAATTCTATCATCACGCTTTTTACTAGGTGTGGCATTCTGTTATAGCAGATATCGGTAAGTGATATATTTATGCGCGTAAAATACAGTTATCAATTGTCAAATCACGGACCTCAAAGATGCTAGTGGAGTGGGAGCAACACGGGAAGTTTTAATGTGGTGAAAATTGTGAAAAGTATTAGCAACTATTTCGGTTTTATAACGAAGAGTCATGGATTTATACAAAATACGACCAAATGTTTCACGTTTTATTATAATTATTAAAATATTATATATTAACATAGACAAAAGTACTACTGTTTTACTCACTTATAATTATTCGTCTTAGCACATTGCAATATACTCTATCAAGATATATGGGGTAGGTGGCTCAGTGGTATCGAGTCGGCCTGTGGATCTTGAGAACTCTGGTTCGATCCCCATAGCCGACATACAATTTTCACCAATTTAAATCTACCCCTGTGGCTCCCTTTCCACTAATATCTTTGGGGGCCGTGATTTGACGGCTGATAACCGCACTTTACGTGAAGAAATATATCACTTACCAAGATCTGCTACGGCAGAGTGCCACACACAGTAATGGGTAAAAGGCGTGATTATATATTTATAAGATATTTTAAGGTTGCCAAAAATTTAATAAATTAAAAAAATTAATAAAAAGTACTTATAGTTAAAGCCATCAAAAATATGTATTTTTTGGGACTGAAAAAAATTAAAATATTGAATTATTTTCTTCACACACCTAATTGAGTACATAATATATATTGTTGTGTCAACATGTTTGAAAATCGTCAATCGGGTTCTATCTTTTATTGTTGGAAAAATCCGAAAGTTACAGAATTTAATAAATAAATAAATAATTATCTTAAAGTGATAGAACATGTCACAAAATATCTTATTAGTTAGTTTACTCTGTTGTACAATGTTTGTTATTAGTAAGTGATCTAATTTTTTTGGCGTTTTATGGGTGAGTGATATTTTAATGCGTAAATTGGCTTAAATTATTGTGCGTGTTGTGTTAGTGTGTAATATATAAAAGAAACGTTAATATACCATTGTTAGTGCTGTGGAATAGATTGGATAAAATCTCAGTATTTGCTTATTTAATAGTGAACAATGTGGGACGTGGCCGATACCTGATTCCTGCTCAAAGTATGCTACAAAATTTCTTTATTTATTGTACTGTAAAATATGAATTTAATCTCAATTACACTGAACCGCAATATAGTACTTCATATATTTTTAGTTTAAGTGCGATTCGAACTCGGAATCTTCGGATTCGAATGCCGTAACACTAACCACAATACTGTATCGTTAACATAATGAAAAAGTTTCAGAACTCATAGTTACAATACAAAATACATTTTAAGGAAAAATTGGATAAATTTGAAAAGGTTATTTGAAGTCAAATTTTAAAATATCAACTATCTAAATAAATGTTTAACTAGTTATGTTTCAGTGAGTATTTACGTATTTTATTTATCTAAGAATTGATATATTCAATAAGTAGCCTAACAGACAATGCCATGAATATATTATTTGGAACACCTACAGAAACCGATAAAACTTTAATACTTACAGAAACTATTTTCAGTGATAAATCATATTGGCTGTCAGATGAATTGTGACAAATGGGCTTTATCTATAAATGACAACAAATAATCTAAACAGACAATTTACCTCAGGGTCATCTAATTTAAGCAAATCCTTCTTTTAAAATAAAATGCATTTTTAACGATTGTGATTTGATAAAACTATTCATTCCAAACACGGAATAAAGATACCTAACTAATTCTCATTATGTTACTGTTATAATTAATCTCATGTTAAATCAATTAAAAAATATAATCATGCCTTTTACCCACTACTGGGTGTTGTACTCCGCCGTAGTAGATCTCGGTAAGATGTTAGTGGAGGGGGAGCCAACGGGGATTTTTAACTCTGTCATAACAGATGTCGCCAAGTGATATCGATATCACGGCCCCCAAAGATGTTAATGGAGTGGGAGCCACAGAGGTAATTTTAATGTGGTGAAAATTGTTTGTCGGCTGTTGGAATCGAACCTGGGTTTTCAAATCCACAGACTGACTCGATACCGCTGAGCCACCTAGTAAATGATTTATATATAGTTTATCATTCTTGACTGTTATAAGTTCTGCTATTATTATATTTTTGTTAAATATAAGTAATTATGTATAATTTATATTGCTATTAGTTAACAATTATTTAACAGTCGAATGATAAACCAGGTCTATAACAGTTGTAGTGATTATAATTCTGCATCTTAGCCAATGAATAGATTTAAATAGCTGGAAAAATGTTTGTTTTTATAAGAAAAATGCATGAAATTTGAAGAAAATACGAGTAAATGTTTGGCAATATTTGGAAGATTGAGCTTTACTCGAGAAATAACAGAATATGAAAAGTTTAAAATGAAAAATAAGAAACCAAGAAATAGATAGACAACTATTCATTCCAATTTTCTTTCGAAATAACATACTAAATGAATTTCCTGGGTGATATCGTTTTCTAAGGTCAAAATATATTACAATACCAACAGACAAGAATTGTTCGTATTTCATTAATACAATAAAAAATTTTACTTATTTCCAGGGATTATTTTTAGATTTTAATCATGGTCTATAGATTTATGGACCATCTCCTAAACACAATTGCAATTTGTTTATACAGTTACTAAAATTTCATTACATAAAATATAAGTCGTAAACAAGTTACTAAACATCACTGCCTGCAATTTAAGTTACATTACATCTTGACATTTACCAAAGTAAATTGTTGACACCGTTGGGACAAATGTTTCGTAAGAATACTTTACTTATAATTTGGTATAAAATTAATGTTTAAAACGTTACACAAACATTAATATTAGCATAATGACTACTCATGACTTGTGTACTAGTTTGTTAGATTATAAAAATGAGACACAACACAATGAAACATTAACCTTGCGAATGTTATTACAATTATGTTTATGAATGGTTGATACACTATTCTTGTGACCTTAAAATTAAACAAAGAATTGCAGAATGCACTGTGATCTTCATTGTTACGAAGAGCATTTTGTTCTAAAGAGGATATCCATTCTAATTATGACTGACATTCTCAACAAAATTCTATAAAATTCTTCTGAATTTCACCTTCAAATATGTGCAGATTGACAGTAAAAAATATATCCGTCATTCTATATTAAACAACCGAGAGTGCAAATATTTCTAGAACAAAACAGTATCGTACTTTCTATATTATTGTGTTTATTAAGGTCAAACTTCATTTAATTTAAAAGAAATTTTGTGCATCGCTGTTTGTTATTATTGTATCTTGTCAGTAAAAAGTTTAATAAGATTCACTTTAATACGGAATTTTTTGTTAACTTTTTTGAAGAAAGCATCTTATTATTTTAATGACAAAAATGAAAAAAGATCAAATTAATATCCTGTTACACTTCAATATTTAAATTTTCCTAAATTACGTAAAATTAAACTATGTATATAGTTGAAACTCAAGTTAAATGTATGCTATAAATAAATTTATTAGTGTCATTAATTTTAAATTATCCTAATCTTATTAATTAAGAACCAATTTAAAGCAACGAAACATCGGCTTTTCAAATAAAATTGCAGAACCGAAACAAACATTATAATTTAATCATTAATTTTGTTTGTTTTATTTTGTTTACTAAAAATAGATGACTTAAAGTTCAGATTTTTTAATTTCCTGTTTTTGTTTTCATTAAATGTTAGTTTAACGGGACACGTTGGCGGTTAGGATATTAAAATTAAAGATTTTCCTCCTGTTCTGTAACTCGATCATTATCTGTTACTGATATTTTAATGACAACCCTTATTTTACATAAGTACTATATATGTTACCACCACTTCGGCATTCAGAGACCAAAAATCTCTTATTTTGTTACTTATATTTTACTTTTATAAATTTTCCTACAAATACGGTGGTGTGGATAGCGTTACGGAATTCGAATCCGGAGATCCCGAGTTCGAATCGCACTCAAGCTAAAAATTATATGAACTACCACACTGCGGCTCGGTGAGTGCGGACCCTGTACTTTAATTAGAATTAAGTTCCTGTTGTACAGTGTAACATAAATAAATAAACAAATAAATAAATAAATAAAAATATTACTTTATTTCCACACTTTTTCCTGAGCTATTTACATTCTTTTTAGCTCTTAAACTCCTAAAAAGACGTACATAAGTGATCAATACGATTTTTATATCATAGGTAATATTAAAATAAGGCATTACACCAGGTACCTACATAATAACTAATTAATAAATGATTATTTGTAGGCAGTGTTTATACTTTTATTTCATTACTAACATAATTATAAATAATTAAATGTACTATTAAACTAGTGACACTAAAAATGTTCGCTAGGAATGAAATACCCTAATTTTTACTAATTTCAAAAAAATTACTTTTGTTCTATAATCAGTATATCAAATTATATATGTCATTGAAGTTTCGTGCAGAGGTATAGAAACATTCTGTATAATGGTCGTAGAAGTTATCAGCGCGAATTAAACCAGCGATACTAAAATTGTTCGCTAGGAATAAAATACCCTAATTTTTATTAAAATATATGGGGTAGATGGCTCAGTGGTATCGAGTCGGCCTGTGGATCTTGAGAACCCTGGTTGGAACCCCACAGCCGACAAACAATTTTAACCAATTTAAATCTACCCCTGTGGCTCCCCCTCCACTAATATCTTTGGGGGCCGTGATTTGACGACTGGTAACCGCACTTCACGCGAAAAAATATATCACTTAACGAGATCTGCTTAGGCAGAGTGCCACACCCAGTAATGGGTAAAAGGCGTGATGATATATTTATTTTATTTATTTATTTATATATTTTTGTTTTATAATCAATATATCAAATTATATATGTCAATTAAGTTTAGAAGTATAGAAACACCCTATATTTGACAATTCTAAAGAAGAATAACTATACATCACTACATCACTCGAAGCGTCTTCCTATTAGTCAATTTCTAAGTACACAAAAATATGAGTTTGAAATTTGCAAATTTTTATGTTAAAAGCAATACTAAATACTGATTTGTAAATGGCTGCATAAAATCACATGTCTACAAGGTTGTTAAAACAAAAAAACGGAAAACATAAAACTAACACTAATTTTGATTTGCGAATGAACCATTAAGGTTCAATTTAATCAATAAATTCTATCAAACAAACGTTCATCAGATACCTTTATCTGTACTGTTGAAACCTTTGAAATAGAATTAATCGCACAAAGCCTATTATTATGTTTGAATCATCATTTCATTTCTTATTAGGGTCAGCCAACCGGAACCAAAATATTCCGAAATGTTTATCTACAGCGAAACATACACATCCACAGTCGCACCCGAGAGTCATGAGTAGAGACTCAAACTTTCGACGCGCGGTTTTGGTGCTAAATGACATCACAATGTTGGCATTCCGGTAGTTTCATTTTGTCACCTTTCAATGTCAGAAAGGGAAACGTTTAAAGTTTCGCTCTGGTACTGTTGTGGTTTTGATTAATGGTTCCTCCCTAACAGGATATGAAGAAAGGCGGATCGATAATGCGAAATCATTTTGCTTTCGATGACAGCGGGTATTGTTATTGTTTCGAGTGAATTGATTTTTATCGAGAACAAAGTAGTATTGTGTTATCAGTACAATTCCTTTGGTGAAATTTTGTTTAATGTATTAGATTAGTATTGAACTTAGTTACCTTGATAGCAACTTGATCTTGGAGAGACAAAACTATATTGCATTGTTCTTGTATACAGGTTTTTTGTTTTTGTAGAATGGCCACCATTTAAATTTCGACTGTAAAAACTACAAATCCCAATTGAAATAGCCCATTTTAATAAGTCATTAAATATGAGGAAAACTGTAAAGCTAGACATTATATTTGTTAAATTATTTAATGGGCTCATAAATCATAATCAATATATAACAAATTTGTATCACAATTATTACATAAAAATTACTATTAGTAAAAGAAATATTATTAAAAGTTCATTTAATAATGAATTATAAATATAAATAAATATATCATCACGCCTTTTACTCATTACTGAGTGGGGCCCTCTGCCGTTGCAGATATCGGTAAGTGATATATTTCTTCTCATGAAGTGCGGTTACCACCCGTCAAATCACGGCCCCAAAGTTTGTAGTGAAAGAGGAGCCACAGGAGTAGTTTTAACGTGGTGAAAATTATTTGTCGGCTGTGGGGATCGAACTTGGGTTCTCAACATCCACAGGCCGACCGACAAATTTGAAAAGTGCATCATATTTATTTTACAATTATATAAAATAATCCATGTGTCACATGATTAAAAAGTAAAATGGCGAGCACTTTACTATACACCTAATCGGAAAGAGAATAGTGAGCCATGACTGTGGGTTAAAATAAAACCATTAACTAAAACAATTGTAACTATTATTATTAAACGAAGTAATATTGTTTTGTCACAATAATACAGAAAATAAGAATAAGGAACACTCAATAACAACAAAATGATTTTATAACAAACATTCAAAATGGCTTTTTTATGGGGCTACGTGAAATATTTTGTTTATGAAGAACCAGTAAACACATTAAACAAACTGAAGAATAAAATTGAAGCTGCAATTGAATCTTTATCTGCAGACCAAGGTCTACTTATTCTGTTCAAAACGTTGTGAAAAATGTAATGAAGAGGCTGGGAGCCATTTTGAATATTTGTATATATATATATATATATATATATATATATATATGATATTTAATTATCAGATTTTGACAGTAATTAAAAAAATAAAATGTAATATCTTAATTGAGTTATTAGCAGAATTCAATATCTATACATTTATTTGAATATTTTTACTGTAAAATAAACACAGAAGCAATGGCAACGAAAAACTTCTTTTCATATTATTTGCCTATGGCACAGTTGTCATAAGACATCATGTATATTGCTCTTGAAAATTATGAATCGGGCTTGTTCGTTTTTAACGAAAAAATCCGAAAGCTGTAGCATCTGTACTTTATATTTAGTAAGAGTAGGTACGATTATCGATTTTAATGATAAAATAAAATATCTTAACGTTACCGAACATGTTGAAACATATCTTGCCAATTATTCTGTATTGATGTACACGTTTGTTAGTTCGAATATGAACTTCTGTAGTGACCGAAGTGAAGTCGATGTGTTGTGAATGTTTCATTGTATATTTAGTAAGATTTTTGTGCGTAAATTGGCATAAAATGTATATAATTGTGCGTGTTAGTGTCTAACGTATAAAATAAACGTTATATATGAGTGGTAGTGCTTTGAAACAGATTGGATGGAGTTCACCGCAACTAAAGGTATGGTAATTTGATAGAGTGCAACAATATTATTGTTAATGGTGTAAAAAATAAATTCAGAACTCATAGTTATAAAAAACACAATGGCTGGTAGCACAAGCTCTGATTTTGGGTGTTCTAAGAGCACGGCTTTAACATGTTAGAGATAGCTAAAACACCCAAATATACTGCTCTTAAAACAGGCAAAAACAGAGATTGTGGTACCAACCAATAAATTTGGAAAGTTATTAAAAATAATGTTCTATAATTTTAGCGATTGAAAGAAATAAAAAAAAAATTGTAGTGACATCAAGACTAGGTATTCACAGCATTTGTCAGAATTTATATTTTTAATCTAATTTATTTTTAGGTGCGTTCGCTTTGCTTGCACTTTTAATAAACAAACCTTATAAGCTCGTTGTACTCAAGGTGCATAAACTCAAGACATTATACTTAATTTTAGGGAAATTTAATTTTTAATATATAAAAATATACGTTATATTAGTTGGGGTAATTTTTGACTGCTATTGATATTTGGTGTACATTTTACAAATAAATTACGAACAAAAGAATATTTTTTTTAATGGG
Source organism: Pterostichus niger (assembly GCA_947425015.1). Taxonomy (NCBI): domain Eukaryota; kingdom Metazoa; phylum Arthropoda; class Insecta; order Coleoptera; family Carabidae; genus Pterostichus; species Pterostichus niger. The sequence goes on along the minus strand of OX380334.1, from coordinate 20,831,339 downwards.
GTAGGTGGCTCAGTGATATCGAGTCGGCCTGAGAACCCTGGTTCGATCCCCACAGCCGACAAACAATTTTCACCAATTTAAATCTACCGCTGTGGCTCCCCCTCCACTAATATCTTTGGAGGTCGTGATTTGACGGCTGGTAACAGCACTTCACGCGAAAAAATATATCACCTACCGAGATCTGCTTACGGCAGAGTGCCACACTCAGTAATTGGTAAAAGACGTGATGATGTATTTATTTATTTACTTATATTTAAAAGAAATTTTTCATGCGATGAAAGCGCTGAAAGATTTGCTTCTGTCGGTTTATCTGTATCATCAGATGTGCTATCTATATTACAGAGACCAGCTTTTTATGCGGCATTGGTAGGATATGTTAGATCTAAAAATGCATTTCATTTTACGAGGTTTCTGTATTTTAAAATCCATTTTGTTTTATGTTATGGAGATGACTTTCAGAACTTTTTAAAAATAATACTCGTAAATACTTTTTCAGTTTTATTTTTAAAGAGTCTGAAAGTAAAAATCATTTTATAAGCATTTAAAATTTTTATTGTTTACCATAAAATAGTCATGAACCTAATGAGAAATATATAAAAAAACTTTAGTTCTAAAAGAATTATGTGCAGATGACAATTAAAACTCTACCTACAAACACATACATGATTTTTTTTTATAAAACTGTTCCATAATTAGTATACTACTAAATATTAACGACACAATGCGTAATATACTCTAACAGTAAATGAAAGCCGTAAAGCTTATTTTTAGAAATATATAAGGAATACTCATTTCCCGTACAAGAATTACAACAAATCTTGAAATGTAATTTTCCAGTTTTTTGTAAATTATTAGTCATATCCGTTAAGTAAATGTTATAGATTCCTAATATGTATTACCTGTAGATTTTAACGATTAATGGAAAAATATTACTCATGCGGTCATGTGCAATGTGCAGATTTTTTGTTAACCGGTTCATGGTCAGAGAAAAAGGTAAAGATACAAAGTGATTGATGAATGGATGCAAGAAATTTTCAGTAGCATCTACAAACTATAAATTTCATATGAAAACTGTCAAGGCGTTTGACAGTGACAAATTTGAATGAAAACATGTGTAAACTGCAGGTTTTTATAACCATATACTCACTCAAAGTAAATAATAATTAAAAAAGGGCTGAATTTTGTGAGACTTAGCCAAGTGTTTATTTTACATTTTTTATTAAACCTAGTTTCACCAAGTGTATGGATGACAATTAATTTTGTCTTTGTTGTTATTTAAATAATAATTGTTTGTCTCGTCTAGAAACTTGTCTAGAAACTTGTCTAGATCATTTATTTGTCGTCTCAATCTCAATATTTCAATTCATCTGATCGTCTCGACAGATAAACATTTAATATTGTATATACTTTTTGAAAGACATTATTTAACATTACGGTAACAAACATATGGGGCAGGTGGCTCAGTGGTATCGAGTCGGACTGTGGTTTTGAGAACCCAGCTTCTATTTCCACAGCCGACAAACAATTTTTACTACATTAAAAATACCTCTGTGGCTCCCCTCCATTAACATCATCATCAGCTTATTGCACATTGATATTAAAAATAAAAAATTATTAAAATTGCAAGAACATTTTTCTCAGTATTTTTATTATGTAAGGATGTAGAATGATTACATCGTTGAATTAAAAAAAAAGTACTCTATCGAATAGGCCTAAAAAATGTGTATAATCCCATTTGTAAAAATATAACTTTATGTGGTAACTTGAGAATCACTGGTTTAAAAAATATTTTATTCCTTAAGCAGACGTCCCCCTTGGTCTTCTACAACTTTGCTTTCTAATATTTTTTTGTAACTATAATAATAAAGAAAATATAGGCGGTGGTTGGTTTCGCTGTTACACCCTTTTACCCATTACTGGGTGTGGCACACTGCTGAAGCAGATCTCGGTACGTGATATATTTCTTCGCGTGAAGTGCGGTTAAATCACGGCCCTTAAAGATGATAGTAGAGGGAGAGCCACAGGGGTAGATTTTAAATTGGTGAAAATTGTTTGTCGGCTGTAGGGATCGAACCAGGATCCACAGGCCGACTCGATACCACTGCGCCACCTACCCCATAAAGACGAATAAATAATAGGTATGTCTAGTCCGTGAAATAATTGATATATTGAATTGAATACACTAGTTCGAACGAAGATGATATTCTGAATACGCCAGACACAAAACGTAAAGGCACTTTTATAAAATTGCATTATGTACATAAAAAACTGTAAAGTTTATTACAAATTTTAATTTAAAAAATCTATTTTTAACATGTAAACGGTAACTTTATTTGACATAGATATCCAACAAATCAATGATATATGATTTCGTGAACAAAATCGCGTACGTAAATATTATGTTTTTTGAGAGCTGCATAAAAAATATTGATGTGTTTATTTATTATATTTATAAAAAGTAGATTTCTATTCTTTCTTCTCATTGAAATATTATTATACATATCTTTTAATCTGTTATTAAAAACAGATATAAAATATACAAGGGATTAGCTTCTAATAAGACAACGTATTAGTACGGAATTAATGTCCTACTATTAATAATTTTAGAAATGTGATTCGTATGGCGCCAAGTCGAATTATGCAAATAAGAAAGTGACAAATACTATAAATTCACTCCATATGAAAGAACTAAATTTATGTGACACTTTTTTCCTTCAATTTCTCACAGAAATCTCATAGTCAATTCTATCCTTCATAAATCACAAAACACAAAAACACTAGAAAGGTTTTACGCTTAAATACGTATTAATTTAATTTATACCAAAGAAATCATCGCCAGCGGCAATATTCAACTGCAATTACAAAGTTTAATTATTTTTATTTATAGAGAAATGAATGCTCTATTATTTATATATCACGGCTCAAATTACTTTTTAATGAAGATATATTCTATTTTTGTTCTGCATTATTTTTTAACATAATGACTTTAAAATGACGACTGGCATATGTGAGTTTTGTTGAGTACACTCCAAGAGTTATTATTCGAAAATGTTTTATTATAATCAAGTTGTCACTCATAACTCATAACTTGAGTTTAATACAAATGATAGGTACAGTCTATAAAAAGTGAAGACAATCTACGCGTATTATTGTTCTATAATGGATTGTAATTACATTGAACATTTAAAGGAATGAAATATTTAAGATTTGTTATGGCAAAGAAACTTTTTTTTTTATTTTCAGATAATAAATGCATACGTAGATATACAAATAAGATGTGGAAAAAGATTGCATCTTAGGTAATGGCAATTTTTTTTGTCAAAATATTTACGATATATCACCATTGATATATTATGTTTTTTTTTTTATTTGCGAATAATTATATACAGCATATTGATTACTTAATTTACAATCTCAAATATTTCTCTTTTATTTATTAAATGTTTTAGACATAGAACCTATGGTGACCTTTAAATATAATTAAAAAAAAACTTATGAATATTAATTTAATGATCATGTATGATAGTTTAATAACTTTATAGTTTTTCTGGGGCTCGTCTACCAACGTAAAATTGTTAATTCATATATCTCTTTACACGATCAATTTAAAAGAATAATCTGGATCTGAATAGATAAGACATTTTATAGTTTACACTGCATAAAACTAATTTGGAAATATTAATTGGCTTGACGCATATACATTTTTATTTTAAATAACAGAAAATTACTGCCTTCTAAACCTACAGGCATTTTTTTGGAATTATCAAACAATTTCTATTTTATAAGAGTACTTTAATGAGGGAAACAAGATTTTTTTTGACAAAGGATTATTAAACTTTCCAGTTTTTAATTGTTTATTGTGGAGGGGAATTTTATTCGGAATTCAACGAATACAAAATTACAAAATTTTTGAGATAATTGTATACTACTAAATTGATATTCATTTAATTCAAATCGCATAGAAATCAGCGTGTTATGAAAGAAACAAATGAACAAATAATGATATTTTTGTTTGTTTGATTAATTAAATGGCAATAACTATTTTCTAAAGTAAAATAAATATAAATAAATATATCATCACGCCTTTTTACCCATTACTGGGTATGGCAATTCCTCGGTAAGTGATATATATATATATATATATATATATATATATATATATATATATATATATATATATATATATATATATATATATATATATACCGGGTGTAACACGAAAAGTGAAACATAGGCGTTTAACATGGCAAATCAGTTTTTCCGTGCGCATTGCTTTCCTAATTATTTTAGAAAAAAATGTGTCAAATAAATGTTGTAAAGAATAAAATTCTACATCCGAATCAATAAACAAAATTAATTTTGACTACTTCATAACTGCAGAAATTAAATTTGAAAATTCACGTAATTTCAATTTAATAGTAATAGCCATGGAATTAAAAACAAGAGATGAACAAATGCGTAACGTTTTATACGTCAAATTATTAGTATTTATTTTGACCAACTGTGATATTAAATCAATATTAGGGTTTATTATTATCAAAAATGAATAATTATTCAGATGAAGAAAAGTTGCAAATAATTAAATGGCATTATTCTGGCCATAGTTTGCAAAAAATGATTTAAATTTTGTTTTCAATACTTACAGTTCACTAATAATTAAGTTGAAACCAGCACTATGTTTACATAAATTAAAGCAATAATATGTTTGACAGCAATGTCAATTATGTAACAAGTAACTTTGCTCAATGTTTATTTATTTAAACTAAATTTAAGATTGAAATGTAAATGTATTAATAATTTTAAATCTTCAAGGTAAAACTTCATTATGTTGAAAAATAAAAATATATTTATCAGAGCAGTTATTTCAAAAAAAGAAACAAATGCTAGGATAAGAATAGGAGAATAGAGATTACTAAACATTACTTTATCATCCTAAAAAATTTTACAAAAATATAGCTTTTCAGTATAACTCAAACATGATTAAATAACACCGTTAAACAAGCCAAAACTTCCTGAAGATTTTTCATTAAAATAAATAAATATATCATCACGCTACACTATTTAACATTTGACCCACTTCCGGGCAGCTCTGCAATAATACAAGATATCTGAAAAGTCATTTTGTCGATGGAGAAGTATAATTTTTCTTGTGATCGTCTATATCATAAAATGATAGAATGAGTTTTGTTATTTATCTCGTCATTATTAGTCTATACCACGAAAGCTCAAATTGATGCTATTTACTAATAAAATTAAGCAATTTAAAATGAACATGTGAGAAAATGCCACGAGCATAAACCCATATAGGTATCTCCTTTCTCCTACTCTCCTACTACTGTAACTATAACTACTATAATGACTAGTAGTATAGCTTTACATGTTGCTAACTTACCACGAGTTCGGCGAACTTGGCGTCAAGCTCATCCTGTGGCGGCATCGGTTGCGTGGGCGTGAGTGCCTGCAACGACAGCGTGCCCGTGTGCTCCACCACGCAGTACGTGATCTCCGGAGGTTCGTCATTCTAGAACACAACAAATAATGTTATAACTACAAATTGAGAGTTGTGATAATGTCTGGATAATAGGAAATTGTGAATTATTTCAGTACATATATTATACGAGTATGTATAACATTAAGCAAAGAAAGCTCAAGCTTCCTGAACAAAATTCACGCGGTTGAATAGAAAATAATCATAGCTTGTCTCAGTTTTTTATTTATTCATAAATATGATTTCAAACAACATTTATAATATTTGTAATTAATGAAATATTAGTGCATTCCATATTTAATTGAATTTCATATTTTGTTTAAATAAAGATTGCAAAATTAATAGCTACATAATAGTTATTTATACACGACGAACATTAAGGAGCTGTACAAAGGACAATGGTATTCAGCCCGAGGGCTTTGTCATCTAGTAACGTCTGTGGTACATACCAAATTTTATTTTTCAGTGGAATATATAGAATTAAATTTAATTTATAATAATGATCATTATAGTAATGCGTAAAAGAGTATTAATCAATTGTGCCATTGTGTGAACGGAGCGGACGTTATAACCCAAAATGCTCCGGTCGTCATCTACGGGGTCCATGGCTGGTAACCACAATACACGAGTATATATATATATATAATATTTAATTGTCACATACATATATTACTAAATTTTAACAGTAATTAAAAAATAAAATGTATAATAACTTAATTGATTTATTAGCAGAATTTAATATCTAAACATTTATTTGAATATTTTTGCTGTAAAATAAACACAGAAGCAATGGTAACGAAAAACTTATTTTCATATTATTTGCTTATGGAACAGTTGCCATAAGACATCATGTATATTGCAATATTAAAACTTTTTAAAATTATGAATCGGGCCTGTTCGTTTTTAACGATTAACTCCGAAAGATATAGCATCTGTACTTTATATTTAGTAACAGTAGGTACGATTATCGATTTTAATGATAAATTAAAATATCTTAACGTTACCGAACATGTTAAAACATATCTTACTAATTATTTTGCATTGATGTACACGTATGTTAGTAGAAAATGGACTTCTGTAGTGAACGAAGTGAATTCGATGTTTTGTGAATGTTTCATTGCATATTTAGTGAGATTTTAATGCGTAAATTGGCATAAAATGTATATAATTGTGCATGTAAGTGTCTAACGTATAAAATAAACGTTATATATGAGTGGTAGTGCTTTGAAATAGATTGGATGGACCTCACCGCAACTAAAGGTATGCTAATTTGATAGAGTGCAACAATATTATTATTAATGGTGAAAAAATAAATTCAGAACTCATAGTTATAGAAAACACAATGTTCTATAATTTTCGCGATTGTAAGAAATAAAAAAAAATTGTAGTGAGATCAAGACTAGGTATTCACGGCATTTTCAGAATTTATATTTTTAATCTAATTTATTTTTAGGTGCGTTCGCTTTACTTGCACTTTTAATAAACATACCTTATAAGCTCGTATCATTATGTATTATATTAAATTGACAAAATATTTGGTGTCTCTAGCCACTTCCCTGAGATTAAATTATTTTGCACTCTTTGTATAACATCACGCTATATCTCTACCAAATGGGATGTCATTGAATATTTATTGAATAGAGTCATCCCGCAATTAATCTTCACCAAATATTTATATCTTGACACACCTCTTTAGCTTCACCCACATTAATAATTTCTTTATAAAATCTCGTTTATTCCATCCATTCGACATATTTCCTTCACACAACAAACCTTCAAACATATTCATCCAGGGATGGACTGACCCGAATGGCTATTATGGTGTAATTTCAATATTTATTTATTTATGCTACTGTGTAAAAGAGGAACAATTACACCACAGAGTTCGGACTCACAGTGTATGTTAAAGTTAATATTCGAATTCTGACAAAAGCAGTGCCGAATTTAGGGGAAAGGTTCAGGGAGCCCAGGCACACCCAGAAATAAAAATTTGTTATATTTTTTCGGTAAATTTAACACCATATGCAAATCTATAAATATATGAAAGTTTAGATAAGCCATGTTATTAGATACATATACGAAAATTAGTAATTTTTCTACAAATATTAAAATATTATTTCAATTGATTTTATGGTTTTCAGTGATGATATACTCAGTTGAGCGCTTTTTTTCGACGTTAAAATTATTGAAAATATATTTACGTTCTAAAATGACAAAAAAAAATGTTGAGACAAGCTTTATTATACCTATATCTATTCATTGCGATATAATTCTAGAACTCGTGGAATTTATAAATAATTTTGCATTGTCAATTCCATGAAGAATGCAATTACGAGATATTTAGATGTATATGCGAGAGATGTATATTTCTGATGACAAATATATTTTTTTATTTTTCATATTTCTTTGTTTAGAGAGTCTTTTGCATGTTTTTTTTCAAAATTACCGAGTTTAAATAGAATTACTGAGGTATGGATAGTTATATTTTTCTTTTATTACCTCAAAATTTTAAAAACAATTTTTTTATCGTATTTGCACATAAATTTAATGTTTACAATTTACTACAATTTCGGCATTGCTTCGTTTATAATAACAATATTATCTTGTTTTAAAAAGTTCAGCGTTCAGGTGCCAAATTTGGATTTTCCAATGTTATATTCTAAAGTGTGTTAAATAAAATTTTCCATCAAATTCAGTTTTTATAAATAGTTTTGTTTGTTTTGTTATGAAATGATTAAAACATTCACTTATCAGTTTTATTTATTTAGTTATGTTACTCTGTACAACAGGAACTTAATCCCAATTACAGTACAGGGTCCGCACTCACCGAGCCGCAGTGTAGTAGTTCATATAATTTTTAGCTTGAGTGAGATTCTAACTCGGGATCTCCGGATTCGAATTTCGTGTTGCTATATACACCACCGTACTGACGGACTTTATAGTAAAGTTGAAAGAGGGGAGAATATCGACATATTGTAATGTTAATATACGTATTCATTTTATATCACTTTTCTTTTTTGCTTTTTTCAAATCAAAGAATTTGAGTTGAAGTATTTAAAATATAAACTGATTATTTGTAAATCACGTTCATCTTTTATAAAGGGTTTACCAACATTCAATTTTAGAATCTTTATTTCAAATGATAAAGGCATTATAAACAATATTTAATATTTATTTTGTGAAATAATTAAATATGCTACTAAAACTTGTATGATTATTATATAAGTGTATTTTCTACAAATAAATTTAATATTGTAAGTACGTAGGTACTTAAACATTAGTTAATTGTATGATAATAGCTTCAGGTATAGAAAACATATTTTTCTCATGCAAAATCTAAATAACTGATCTTCACGTTTAGTACACTAGCAATAATACTTTAGAAATAAGAAATTTATTACAACATTTTAAAGGTTAACTCATTTGCAATATATTTATAGTTTATAAACGTGATTTCATTTCAATTTATTAAGGACGGATTATAAATTAAATTAAAATAGGAATTCAATATTATACTCCGTTAGCATTTTATAAAAACTTACACAATACTTAACACAATTCATTTCCTTCTTTCAGTATGGAATAAATAATCAGTACATATAAAATATCTCTTGAAATTATGTTTCTTCATAGTTACTATAAAATACGATTACTAATGAACAAATAACAAGAAAAGGTGTACAAAAGTACCTATACCATTTTATCAAAATAAAATTTGATATCATATATTATTACATGTAATAGAACCAAACCTTCTGATTTTAATGATTTTTCCACAGCATGACAAATCCTGAAGTCAGAGTATTATCTATTGTATGTTTGATTTTGCTATAAGCTAAAAAAGTTTTTGAAAATAAATAATTTTCTGTCAAATTTAAAGCATATAAATATACGATATAAATAAATAATCTCTTTAACAATAGATTTTTGTGAAAAGCTTTAATTACAAACTTGTTCCATTTATGGGGTAGGTGGGTCAGTGGTATCGAGTCGGCCTGTGGATCTTGAAAACCCTGGTTCGATCCCCACAGCCGACAAACAATTTTCATCAAATTAAATCTACCCCTGTGGCTCCTCCACCACTAACACCTTTGGGGGCCGTGATTTGACGGCTGATAACCGCACTTCACGCGAAGAAATATATTATATACCAAGATTTGCTACGGAAGAGTGCCACACCCAGTAATGGGTCAAAGGAGTGATGATATATTTATTTTAATCTTTTATCGCATGTCAATAAATAAAATTATTTAAATTATATAAAAGGCTTTTTGTCTGTAACTAGAATTTTTACTTCCTTGTACGAAGTAAAGGAAGTATTGTAATCGCGAAAATTTTCGGTTCTCAGATTTCAACGGAAATAGGTGTTTTGGCCCTCCCTGAATCCATTTTGACTAATTTCGTCATGCCGTCTGTACGTACGTACGTATCTCGCATAACTCAAAAACGGTAAGCCGTAGAAAATTGAAACTTTATATTTAGGACTGTTATAACATCTAGTTGTGCACCTCCCTTTTTGGTCATTATACAACTACCGGAAGTGGTACTTTACTTGAAGCCTATAATAGATTTTCATGAAAAACTATATTCAAATATAATTTAAAACTTTCCAAATTTGGTATACATATAAGACTACTATATCAATGGAAATAACATAATAGATTTTGGTTAAAATAGACTAACCGGAAGTGGCACATTACATGAAGCTGCTAACAGTTTTCCTTGAAAAAAATGGTATTATTTTAATTTTAGAAAGGAATGCTGCAAATAAAAGTTTTAGAGAATTAAATTCTGCGTTCAGCACATTAAGAATTTTTAAATTAGCTTTTTGCATAAACGAGATATCTAAATTTAAATATTATATATTTTTTGATTTTTTTTTAAATTAAGTTTGCTATGGATTAGAACAAAAAATAAAAGATTTAATGTCAAATATGTGCAATTAAAAAAATATCTATAGTTTAATACGTGTACAAGGAAGTCATGTGGTGTCCACATCAGATATTTTATTTTATGTCTTACTTAATTTTTCGTTTGAATTTTAACATTTGCTAGCGAAATATTATTTGTAGTTTTTTTCTCTATTTTTGTTATGGTTATATAATAAAAATTATATAGTCGTTTTCATGAAATATTGCAAGAATCATATTTTATCATTATTAGAGGAAGAAATGAACTTATTTCATCTTTTACCTTAAAAATAGAGATATTTTAAAAAAGGAAACATTTTAAACGTCATTAAATTTATATATTTAAGATCAGTCCTTATTTAAAAATCAATATAATAACTTTAGCAAAAACTGGGGATCGCGAAAAATATTCTGAATATTTGTGGTCCGTAATGATGAAGAGGTTAAGAACCGTTGGCTTAGAAGAACATTATATTATAGATATGTAGCAGATACTAAATTAAGCTATTAAGTAATTTTCCAAGTATTTATAATTTTTAATTAGTTGGTAATACTAGGATTACAGGAAGATACTTACATCCTCATGCAGAATTGCCAATATGAATATATTAATCTTACATAATTATAATACATATATTTCCTTGTTATTGGAACAAGGAAATAAACATACTTTTTACTTTTAATCAACATAATATGTAAGATGATGAAATTATACGTTAGTAATAAGTCATAAACCTATTTTATTTATTAATATACTTCCAAATTTCACCTATGAATCTTCTAATTCTTCAACCGGAAGTCTAAAGTGTTACAAGTCTCATAATAAACGCAGTTAAATAAATAATTAATTTTAACATGGAAAATAAATGTCAACCAGAAGCAATAAACATGACGATAGCTACAGAAGTTAAATGGAATACTCCGTCATCTCTTCGTCTCTCACGTAGAAAGTTCACGCCACACGGTTCTCGATTGTTTAGTTGACGTCTCATTTTATATCACGTCCCATCGCACGTTAGACGCTCTGCCAAAACTCATAAAAGAAATTCTTCAACTCACACATTCTAAACTATTCGACACTGAGACGTTAAATAAAGTTGGGAGTTATGTCGAGCTTAGAAATCAATACTTGCCGTTGAGATGGGCATAGTTTCTTTTCTTTTATTTCCTGCTTTTTATTTATAAAATGCATTTTATATACCAGTTGAAATAAAATTCCATATTCTTAGAATTTCTTTATAGCTCCATTTTAAACATAAGTTTATATACAGGATGTTAAAAAAGTTCCGGGACGGTGAAATATCTCGAGAAATATACATCGAATCAAGAAACAAAAAAACACGTGTTTCATATTTTGCAAAAACCTATCTACGCACACCAAACACAAACCCCAACTTCCACCCCAAGGAGGTGGGGCGGGGGGCAACTTTGAAACCTTAAATGGGAACCCCCATTTTTTATTGCAGATTCGTATTCTGCGAAAAAAAAATAAGTTAATTTTAACTGAAACTTTTTTCCAATTCGGAATAGATGGCTCTCTAATCGCAAGGGGATCGAAAAAAAGTCACCCCAAAAAACAATAAAAGAATAAAATAACGTTTATTTTATAAAATCGTTTTGCAAATTTATTTCAAGCATTTAGTCGGTGAAAGGCTTGTGGCTACTTGTGATTATGTTGATTTGTTTATTTGATTCAATGTTTATTTCTTGTGATATTTGACCGTTTTTTACTTTTCTTTCAGAATCATGTTAAAACTTATTTTTGCGATTAGAGCGCCATCTATTCCGAATTGGAAAAAAAGTTTCAGATAAAATTAACTTATTAATAAAAAATGGGGGTTCCCATTTAAGGTTTCAAAGTTAACCCCCGCCCCACCCCGTGGGGTGGAAGTTGGGGTTTCTGTTTGGTGTGCATATATAGATTATTGCAAAATATGAAACACGTGTTTTTTTGTTTCTTGATTCGATGTGTATTTCTCAAGATATTTCACCGTCCCGGAACTTTTTTAATACCCTGTATATATATATATATATATATATATATATATATATATATATATATATATATACTTGAATTTTAATTTGAAGTAAAAATAAACTCTAATTTGGTTGTCAAAGTGTGGTTTGAATTAATTTAGTAATATCTAAAATAAGATTAGTTAAGCAAAAATTCAGGATTAGTTAAACCTTTTTTTTGCGAATCGGTTTGTTTGTTTTTTATTTGTTTCAATTTGACTGATTTTGACATATCATTGTTCAATTGGCCCAGCCGTTATTCTGTGTTCATACTAGCGATTATTGTAAAAAATGAGAACAATACAACACTAACAATGTAAGTGTCAATGGAACAAGAAAAATATTGGTATAATTATATTAATTAATAAATATAATAAATAGTTAACCAGAGGAGTGTCATAATGCCACAAAAGAATGTAGTTCATGCTTGTTATTTTTATTAACTTAATTATATTAGAAAAACGTAAGCGTTTATTTATTATATTATTTCTTGTTGCCTAGAGCTAATTTTAATATAAATAAACAATAACATATATTCTAGAACATGATTTATATGATTTAAACCAGTTTTTGAAAATTAAATGTTATTCTAACTATCTACTAAGATTTAGTACAATTCAAATTTCAATACTTATTTGCACTATCGTAACTGTTGATAATATTGTTTTATATTTCTATATACGCGATAATTTCTTCCCTATTAATATTAGAACAAAAATGTTATTACAAAACTTGATTTGAATTAAAAATTACATCAATTGAGTCTAAAATTATTATTATAATAAGTTCCTATAACGAGAGAAAAATAAATGATATAATTGTAATATTTATTTATTTATTTATGCTTCACTGTACAACAGGAACTTAATCCCAATTACAGTACAGGGTCCGCACTCTCCGAGCCGCAGTGTAGTAATTCTTTTTAGCTTGAGTGAGATTGGAACACCGTACTGACGGAGTTATTGACAAATCTGGCAAATTATTTCTTTTATTATTAATACCATTCTGTAAATAATCCGTCTTCATACCTACATTACGTTGGTCTCTAGGCTCTCCATTGACTATAATTTTATTTTACGTCAATTTCGCGACAGGAACATATTATACAAATTAATTTGAACTCATTAGACGCAGATTTTAATTCTGAACATATTTTGTATTTTCCATTGCATTTCCTTTATTACAAAAAAAGTAGACATCCAATATATATTATAGCTATGTTGGTCTTGTACATAATTCAGGAAACAATCTAAATAGTTTATTAGTAATACCATTTATGTGGTTTCCCTCCAAAGAACAAAAGGAATCTGGCCACCCAAGAATCTAACAGAAAATTAGTCTCATTTTTGTGGTTTAGTTGAATCTCACTATATTACAAGATAATAATTATTTTTGATATATGGTTTAGTCCATTTTTAGATACATAGTACTCATAAGTCAATCTTATTTTAATCTTGATAATTATGGTTTAATTTTTATCTATTATTTGGATTTTTAAAAGTGGTTGTCTTTATCTAAATGAAAAATATTTTTATCTGTTAAAATACTGAATATCATCATTATCATCAGAAATATTCTGGTTTTGCAGGTCCTCAGATATCCCTCCTCTATCTTTGACAGTCCTGTTTCTCTCGTTAGCCCTGCTTAGCCCGATCATTTCTTCAAATTATCTATCCACTTGCTTCTTCTTCTGCCTGCCTTTCGTTTTTCTTCAGCAGCAACCGAATCTTCCAAAACATCCTTCAACAAGGAATTCCTCGTCATCACATGGCTCAAATAATTTCTCTTTCCTTTCCTATTCGCTACCAATAATATTCTTTTCTCTTCAATCCTACTCAGTAAGTCGTTTCTAATCTTATGTAATCCGTTTTGTTTTTCGCGAGAAATTGGGGGGTTCGGGTGGTCTAAAACACCCCTGTATATATTTTTTAAATGTCAAATTGACATTTTTGACATGAAAAAAAAATACTTTTATTAATTTTGCTTAGTTAGATAAAGTAAAAAATTAAAAAAAAATAATGTTGTATTGCGTTGATAGCCAAGCTTAATACAATATTTAGATAGGCTGTTAATTAGTGTCGTACAATTTTCAATCAAATAATTTCTTTATTATTTTGATTTTTCCGCCAGTAAGTGTTTTGGCCCAATCTAATATAATCCCATAACATGACTATTCCTTACTACTGTGAACTAGTGCAATAGTAGTTTAAAGAACGCCTGTTGCCTTGATATCAGTATCTATCTTTCTTAATAAACAAACAGCTCCCAAACATTCAACGGTTTTTTGCACTAAATCAGTTCCGTGAAGCTGACGGAACATATCCGCACCCTACGCATATTATATTCGCGATTATTTTCTCTGCGTGATTCACCGCACAGGAATTCAAATAAAACTTTGCGTTCACTTGTTTGCAGTTTTGCTTTAGGCGTGCTCTCAACTCCACCACAACACGACTTCGAAGAGTTTCTAACTTGTGAGGTTATGTTGAGCATAAGTGACTTTCTGCTAGTGATGAGGACGATGCTAGCGCACCTAGCGGTGGTTCCGTGAAGTTATTAACGCTTGGATTGGTGGAATTTTTCGACTGTTCATGCAAATATTGCACCGGCGGGATATTAAAAGTTCCCCATACTGTAAATTCAGATTTTTTTTTTGGAATTGAAGTAATTTTTGCAGTACTTATATCGATGAAAAGAAAGTGTGTTAATTAATTTAATTTCTAATATTGTACTTTATTTTTTTAATCTAGTCATCTTGAATATTTATTTCAATATATCTACGTCTACGAGTATGCATCGTATGCTATATGAATGACAGTAAAAAATTAAGTTATGAATACACATTAGTTGTTCATATGTATCAAAGCAATCATCTGGATTTCTAAACCCATTATGAAAAATTAATGACTGTTGTATGATTGTAAATTATCTATATACTTTCCTTATTTTTCATCTTAATGACGGTATAGTACGTAATGAAATATGTATATTCAAACTTCAGATGAATATGTAAGTATTGGTTCCTCTTGTCTCATCTTCGATCACTAACGAAATAACAACACGAAAATAAGTTCCTTCACTGTTTAATTTATTTATGAAACATTATTTAAATTAAATATAATGTACAGTTGAAAAAAGCCCTAATAGATATTCATTAAGTTGTAATGATATTTAAAAAGTTTGTGACGTTAGATTTAACGAAATTTGAATCAGAGGTGCGCTGTCCATATTTCTAGAGTTCGCGAATACAGGTGCCGGAACGCTAAAGGCGAAAAAGTGTCTTAAAAATGTAGACAAATTAAAAATTCGTTACAACTTAACAAATGCTAGCGGAGAAAAAAAAATTCAAGTGTCCGAACCTAAGTTGTTCGGATCTCATCACCTATGCAAAATTTTAGAATATAATTTTTGATACAAATGTTTTTAATTAATGACGCGTCATCAAAAATTTTGCACATAGGCGCTGCATGCTTCTGGTGCGCCCCTGTTTTAAATCTTAAGCGGAGCTCTCTTGTATTTATATTTACATATATATTAAATTTTATCATTTAGAAAAAAATATATAAATAGAGTTTAAATATCTTTTGGTACAAATAATTTAAAATATGCATGCATATCAGTTATTTCAGAAAGAAAAGTAAATAAACTGTAAGATTATCTTAATCAAAGATTTAATTGCGACTGGTATGATTTTCTGTTCTACATCATTCAGCTTGACTTGCCCTTCACTGATTTGTGTAAACCTAACCAAAGATTCGAACTAGGCAGTATTTAACAACAATTTTACCTAAGTAACATGTTCATTAATTAAAAAATAATAATACATTAGATATGTATTTAAAATATAGTTATCAATTCTATATATAATGATGTAAACAAAATAATAACTTCAAAATTCGCTGTCAATTAGATTAAAACAGAAGACATGAAAAGTTATGCGGGAGTAATGGTTATAAAAAGACCGCAATACTCTAACCTCACAGGAAATTGCATTAAAAACACAATTATCTTCTGGTACGAAGTTCTTGGGTCTATTCTTAAAATAAATAATTAATTTATTACTTTGTGAGTGAAGAACCCCATTCTGAGACGCGTCGAAAGTTATCTATCTACTTCCCTTCTCGTCTCATGACATGACTTTATGCAAATATTTATATAAATATTGTATGTTTATATCTGATATTTCGACCATATGAGTGTAATTACTCCAAAATATTTTTACATATAGATAAAAAAACAATAATGTAACAACATCCTGCAATAAATATTATATCCTATACATATCACTAATGATAATGATAGGGTCATTTTTATATAAAATATAACACAAGATATCCCTTTCATATAGCAAATGTTTATATATCATGTATTTGTATGTAATTGTATCTTCACTTTCCTTCAATTAATTGATATCTAGAAAGTAATTTCTAGAGAAATATAAATCTCATATAAGATATAATTTATATACACGTATTAATGTAGTATAATAGAATTAAGAATACAATTCAGTAGGTTATATTATTTCATTTTTTTTTTCATATTTAATTGCGCATATTTAATTATGTCATTACATTTTACTGCCCCAATATTAGGAAGTAATAAAAATATTTATTATAGAAATTAAAATAATATACATACTTCTAATGCAAAGTATGTTAGAACAATAATAGAATGCAGCATTAACCTGATTCGTATTCTCATGCGTACATACTAAGCTCTGTAATTTTGACAGCAAATTATTCAATTATTATTGACAGGGAGGACATTTTATGACGATGTATCAAAATGTCATTATTAATACCAACAATCGGATAAACACCATCAACCTTAAATGAAACATGTTTCAAAAATCTTAGAATTATTTTAGAATATAATGACATAGATAGTTCAATGATAACTCTTCGACCGCTGAGAACCCGAGTTAATTCCCACAGTCGACAAACCTATTTACATTACATTTAAAATTACCCCTATTCTTCTCATCCTCAAACATATTTGGGGTCGTAATTTGACGGCTTGTAACCGCACTGCACGCGCATAAATATATCACTTATCGAGTTCTACTACAACAGAGTATCACACATAGTAATAAGTAAAAGGCTTGATATCTTATTTTCGAATAAGCAATTTCAATTTGTATCAGAGCAAACCATTGAAATGGAAGGCAAAAAAATAGAACTCTGGCTGAATATGCTTTCGCTTTCGAGTCAGGGCCGGACTAATACCGTTGGGGGCCCTAAGTACTGCTCGTTCGAGGGCTCCCCTATATCAAATAGATCGTCCTAAAATCTAAAAAAGGAGGGTGTATTTGTTGTTGCACCAAATATAAAACAAAATTTGATTGGTTAAACAAACAGAAATTTTATAAATATATTCTTATGAATTAATTCAGAATCGTAAAATTCTGTTGTACTATATGTTCTACTATACATCTTGTAGGTATCTCACGAAAAGTCTTACAAAATTTAAATTGTTGATTGTATTAAGAAGGATAACTAGGGTAACAAATATAACACATAATTCATTATTAATAATTGAACATTTCATAAAATAAAATTTAAATAATAAAACACATTCCATTTAATAAAATAAAGATTAATTATGTTTTATTTTTTAACATAATTTGATTGTATTTTTTCTTTTTATCTGTTTGTTAAAATAATCGAACATAAAAATAAATAAATTGGGGAAGGTGGCTCAGTGGTATCGAGTCGGCCTTTGGATCTTGAGAACCCTGGTTCAATTCCCACAGCCGACAAACAATTTTCACCAATTTAAATCTACCCTTGTGGCTCCCCCTCCACTAATATCTTTTGGAGCCGTGATTTGACGGCTGGTAACCGCACTTCACGCGTAAAAGTATATCACTTACCGAGATCTGCTTACGGCAGAGTGCCACACCCAGTAATAGGTAAAAGGCGTGATGATATATTTATTTATTTATTTTTAATTTAAATCTACCCTTGTGGCTCCCCCATCCACTAATATCTTTGGGGGCCGTGATTTGACGGCCGGTAATCGCACTTCACGCGAAAAAGTATATTACTTACCGAGATCTGCTTATGGCAGAGTGCCACACCCAGTAATGGGTAAAAGGCGTGATGATATATTTATTTTTATTTATATAAAAATTTGTATATACCTGCGGAAAAAATATTTGATCGGAAATTCTCGGGGGCCCTAAGCATGTGCTTAGTTTGCTTATACATAAGTCGAGTTCTGTTTGGAGTAACAAAATAGGACCAAAATTTCTAGAATCCTTTTTCGCCAAGTGCTAAATCAAACTGTACGTGACAATTAAATGAGAGAGTAAATATAAAAGTTTTATTTCCTTCTTAAATATTTTTAATTACTTTTATACCGCATTACCTAAAATATTTCCTTACTACATCACTCTCATAACTATCTCTCACAAATATTTCATAACAAAATCGCGTGTGTCACAATTGAAAACCAAATTAATTAAATAAAAATACAATACAATAAAATATCTCATGATATTACAAACCGAGACAAACTATACAATACAATTATTTCATGCTACAAAAAAAAAACACGACATCCATTAAAACATAATAAAAGCAAGAGCTATCTCGAAATCAAAATTGTTGTGTACTAATTAATTTATTTGTTTACAAATGACCGCACGATCGCACAGCTTACTTGGGTAGAAACATCCGTGAAGTAAAAGCAGTAACGAAACAACAGGGAGAAAGTTACGATACGCGCGAAAAGGAATGAAAATAAAAATACTACGATAACAAAAATGCATCATACCACATGTTTGCGAAACGTAAACATTCGCGAGCGATGTACAGTAGCTTCTTTTGTTTTGTTTTAACGACCATGAACTTTTCATTTTATTAACGAGACAGGTACCTTTCTTTATACATTTTTTGTGACTATATTACTCATCATGTAAAAATGATGTTTATTTGTTTAATAATAGTATAATTTAACTTGACAATTTCCATTAATAAAGCTTTAACATTCTATAGGACTGACAAAATTAAAATGGTATTAGTTAATATTATTCATTGAATCTATATTTATTTAATATAAATAACTACATTAAATATAAGATTTTTTACATTAAAACAAAATATTCTTAATTTAGCAAACAAAAAATAGCGCATCAAAAAAATGATAGTTAATATAATTTTTATACTACCGTTAGAAAATGCCTTGATTTCAATATTCATAAGAGTTAGGAAAAGTTATATTGTATGTAAGTCAATTTTTATTGTAACTAAAACGTTATTTATTGTTAATATTAACAATAATATTTTTACATTTAGAAAATTTAAC
This sequence comes from Pterostichus niger, assembly GCA_947425015.1. Taxonomy (NCBI): domain Eukaryota; kingdom Metazoa; phylum Arthropoda; class Insecta; order Coleoptera; family Carabidae; genus Pterostichus; species Pterostichus niger. Next base: position 20,811,617 of record OX380334.1, on the reverse strand, counting down.
TTTTAAAAACCAACGTGAGTAGAGAATTTACTATTTCAAGAGAAAATATTGAAGACTTGGATCTCGTTGAAATATTTTCTAAATATAATAGGAGAAGTATTAATTTCCGTACACGCTGTGTTTTTAATCTCGGCTACGCCCCAATCAACCTTCACACCTAATACGAAAAAATATTATTTTTCCTTATTTATTGAACAAATAGCTATTTCATAATTTGAAATTGTGATTTGGTTGCTATATTTTTTACTTGTTTGATAGATACAATTATTAGAAATTTTGTTAGGAAATAGAAATATCTAAATACGTGTCTAAAACTAATTCATGAATTAGGTGTGTTGTAAATACATGGAAAGAAAATTGTATAAAAGTATTGTTATCTAGGAATCACTTTGTTATTTATTGCATTTATCTTGATGATTTGTCTAATTTATTTGATAGTAATTAAACTTAAAATAATGCAATATCCGTTAAACAATAAATTATTTCACTTAAATATTGCGGAATTATCTATTGCCATTACTTAATTAGCATTACATTAAGATTAATAGACATTTTAAATTAAAACAAAGTTCATTAAACAGAATTGATTATCTTTGTTTAGTAATTGTTCCCAATTGTGCTAAATCCCACAATAAAAGATATACTTGTATGTTTTTAAAGTTTTTATCAATTGGAGACAATTTTGAAATCAGTTTCATTACCTATTTAAAATAAAACTATTAAAATTTGAAATCGCACATGCTTTTACAATTAAATTAAGCTTTGGACAAATATTTAAAAGAAACATATACAAAACCGTAACTAGGGTGGGGCAAATGAGGCATTTGCCTCGAGCGCAATTCAATTAGAGCGGCAAAAACTATAATTGTGAAAAAGAAAAATCTGATGTGGACACCACATGACTTCCTTGTACGCGTATTAAACTATAGATATTTTTTTAATTGCACATATTTGACATAAAATCTTTTATTTTTTATTTTTTGTTCTAATCCATAGCAAACTTAATTAAAAAAAACACAAAATATATACTATTTAAATTTAGATATCTCGCTTATGCAAAAGGCTAATTTAAAAATTCTTAATGTGCTAGACGCAGAATTTAATTCTCTAAAACTTTTATTTGAAGCATTTATTTCTAAAATTAAAATAATACCATTTTTTTCAAGGAAAACTGTTAGCAGCTTCATGTAATGTGTCACTTCCGGTTAGTGTATTTTAACCAAAATCTATTATATTATTTCCATTGATATAGTAGTCTTATATACCAAATTTGGAAAGTTTTAAATTATATTTGAATATAGTTTTTCATGAAAATCTATTATAGGCTTCAAGTAAAGTACCACTTCCGGAAGTTATATAATGACCAAAAAGGGAGGTGCACAACTAGATGTTATAACAGTCCTAAATATAAAATTTCAATTTTCTACGGCTTACCGTTTTTGAGTTATGCGAGATACATACGTACGTACGTACGTACGTACGTACATACGTACATACGTACATACGTACATACGTACATACGTACGTACAGACGTCACGACGAAATTAGTCAAAATGGACTCAGGGAGGGCCAAAATGCGTATTTCCACTGAAATCTGAGAACCGAAAATTTTCGCGATAACAATACTTCCTTTACTTCGTACAAGGAAGTAAAAATTGAATTATATTTAATGATATTTGATTAAATACTTATTTTTATAAAGCGACCAATAATATACAAACGTGCCAATTTTACATTGTTGAAGCTGATTATTAAGAAAGATGTATGTATGTTACAAGTATGTAGAAATATGACGTACAAGCGTGCATTTCTGTGAGTTGAGAAATTGATTGTTGCTTGTTCGGCGGTGTATATTGATGATATTGTTTATTTTTACTTCCTTGTACGAAGTAAAGGAAGTATTGTTATCGCGAAAATTTTCGGTTCTCAGATTTCAGTGGAAATACGCATTTTGGCTATCCCTGAGTCCATTTTGACTAATTTCGTCGTGACGTCTGTACGTACGTATGTATCTCGCATAACTCAAAAACGGTAAGCCGTATAAAATTGAAATTTTATATTTAGGACTGTTATAACATCTAGTTGTGCACCTCCCTTTTTGGTCATTATATAACTTCCGGAAGTGGTACTTTACTTGAAGCCTATAATAGATTTTCATGAAAAACTATATTCAAATATAATTTAAAACTTTCCAAATTTGGTATATAAGACTACTATATCAATGGAAATAATATAATAGATTTTGGTTAAAATACACTAACCGGAAGTGACACATTACATGAAGCTGCTAACAGTTTTCCTTGAAAAAAATGGTATTATTTTAATTTTAGAAATAAATGCTTCAAATAAAAGTTTTAGAGAATTAAATTCTGCGTCTAGCACATTAAGAATTTTTAAATTAGCCTTTTGCATAAGCGAGATATCTAAATTTAAATAGTATATATTTTGTGTTTTTTTTTTAATTAAGTTTGCTATGGATTAGAACAAAAAATAAAAAATAAAAGATTTTATGTCAAATATGTGCAATTAAAAAAATATCTATAGTTAATACGCGTACAAGGAAGTCATGTGGTGTCCACATCAGATTTTTTTAATGCTGAAGAAGACAAACGTAAAAATAAAATCATTATACAAGAAAACTTATATTATTTTTTTAAAATGTTTTAAAAAATATAAATACATTATTTATTTTTAAATATCTATAGTTACTATTAAAATACAGGGTGTTTTAATACCTCTGCACGAAACTTTAATGACATATATAATTTGATATACTGATTATGAAACAAAAATATTTTTCTTTGAAATTCGCAAAAAATAGAGTATTTCATTCCTAGCGAACATTTTTAGTGTCAGTGATCTAATAGTTAATAATTATTATATTATTTATAATTATGTTACTAATAAAATAAAAGTATAAACACTACCTACAAATAATCATTTATTGATTAGTTCTTATGTCCTATGCCCTATATTTATTAAAAATTTTATTTGAGTACCTAGTCTGATTTCGTATTCGGTATTGAAAGGGTAAGTTGTTGTGGGAGAAATTTGAGAAAAGTGTATAGCAACAGCGAATTAGTGGATATGCTGTTTGTATATGGAGAAGCGGCGCAAAATTCCGAATTAAAACCAGTGACACTAAAAATGTTTACTAGGATGAAATACCTTAAGTTTTGCAAATTTCAAAATAATCTTTTTGTTCTATAATCAGTATATCAAATTATATATGTCATTAAAGTTTCATGCAGAGCTATAAAACACCCTGTATAGATATATGAATAATTACGTATCATAGTCCATATCACATTACAAATTAGTTCATAATAAAAGATAATTGGATAAGCAATATTACTTTTATCAAAGATATTTATTTGCAAATAGAAAATGTAGTAAAAATTTTATTTATTTATTTATTTACTTATTTGGTGTTTATATTTATTGAAAATTGTTCCCAGCTGCACAATTATAGTATATTTTATATTATATTTATAAAATTAAAGATTACTTTCTCACACATTTATACCAAATAAAATACTCGTGCATCTTCCGGTAAATAATACTACTTATTATTATTTAGTCTGCATCTATACAGTACATTTACTCATTTACATTATTATAATAACCCCATAGACTACCTATAACAAATAAGATAGTTTAATCTTTACGTATTCTTATGTACCTTACATGCATAATTTAAAATTACGTTCGCTCCAACAGATAATAATTACCCGTCAGTTTCATATACCAATTAATTACAACAAAATTATTCAACCACACCGTAAAAAAATAATTTAAACGAAAGCTACCTTCACCTCAACCATAAACCGCATCTAACAATTTAATACAAGAAAATGTACCGTCAAAGATATAAAGGTAATATTTTGACTTAGGATGATATCTATCCCAATAAATTTATTTAAATAACACAATAATAATTATTATAATTTCAAAAATCATGTAAATTATAAATACCTTCAGGTTATTATTAAAGTCCGGATTTTAGGCACTAAAAAGTTCGATACTACTTCAAATAAGCAAAAAAAATATGGTTAAAATAGGAATTAATAAATTCAAAATAGGCAAATAATAAGTCAAATTTTAATACTTCAAATAAGGTTTCAGGATATGAAATCTATGTTTACATGCACAAAAGTAGGCTGTAAGTAAGTAATAACTGTATTCTATACGGTAATATTACCATTCTGACTTGTCAAATCAATCAAGAAAATGAAAATATAACACTATTAATACAAACGGAACTCAAAACAACAATAATACAAAGATTACTGCTCCTGCTTATCATAATACATATTAATTGTACAGTCTTTCAAATAAGAGATGACCACGTTATGACGTTGAAATAAAAATATTATTTATAAATATGATACAAAACAATTATAACCATGGCATTAAATAAAAACATACAGACCACAGACTTACTTGATCATCTTCTAAAATAATGACAATGACGTTATTCATAAAAGGATTTCAAAAAATAATATTTATTAATGACGTTAACCTGTTTATGTTCTGAAGCCGGTAAACTATTGAACAAACCACGGATGTTATGATTCATAACAGGTCTTAGATGTCTTAAAATTTTCGCTCTACGAGCTCGGATTTCAAACTGACATCTGGGGCTGTAACGATAATCATAACATTTCTAGGTATGTCAATAGCTATTAATTTAATACGGTTTGTTCGAAATAAAATACAGGATGTTTCAGGACTAGTGTAACAAACTTTAACAGCTTATTCCTGAGGCCATTTTGAGCCAAAAATGTCATATGAACATAGGTCCTATTCCTTCTAGTTACCAAAATACAAGCGGTTGAAGTTCTATAAATAATACGAAATATTCAAAATTTTGTAATCAAGATACTTTTGGAAAACCAGAGTTTTATTGAAAAGTCATACCTTATTTGTCTTCATTAATTTTATTTGTTAATATTAACATGCATACGAATTCAAGGCGCTCATTTTGAACACTTGCTGTAATTTTTTAAAAATTTGTTATCTTATTTCATATTGTGTTAACCTATTCCATGTTTGGTTATGTTGTTCTGTGTCTATTTAATTGTGTCATTTTATGTTTTGTTCTCTAAATCGTATTCGTTAATATTAATAAATAAAATTAATTAAGACAAATAGGGTATGACTTTTCAATAAAACTCTTGTTTTCGAAAGTATCTTGATTACAAAAATTTGAAAATTTCGTGTTCAACTTCAACCTCTTGTGTTTTGGTAACTAGAAGGAATAGGACCTATGTTCATATGACATTTTTGGCTCAGGAATAAGCTGTTAAAGTTTGTTACACTAGTCCTGAAACACCCTGTATATATAAATTTTTTTTTCGTAATTTTTTATTTTAAAAATACTGATATTTTAATTTCTTGTCTAGAATCAATTATACAAAAACAAAATTTGTTCAAAGACCCTATTAGCGCTGTCACTATCACATTTTTTTATACTACGTCATTTCGTGACAATGAAACAGGGAATCTGATCACTATAACTCACTCTTATTATAAATACGTATAGAAATATTTTAATTAATTTGCACATTCGATCATTCAATATCTTTAAAATAGACAGGACTGTTGCATGTACTTATCGTGGTCGTGGTCAACGTAATGTCCAAGTACTTTTGAAAATACTCAACCAGAAACAATTTCCTAATACATAAACGATAAACGGATCTGGAATATTGTTGGTCAGTGCTGGGTTGTAATGAAGCCATAATTCTTTCTCTCGTTGCTATCAGATCGAAGACGTTTCTATGTCAAGGGCAATTGCAGTGAAGCTAGCGTGGTTATGAGTGCACAATTTAAAACTGGTTTCACATCAGTCTCACAAGAACATGAAGTTGGTCTCGGACGAGTTCGTTACTTGATGAGGAAGAGCAATTTCACTTGACACCTACTACGCTTTACATTTATCAATTTGTGAAATGCTATGCTGAGTTAAGGTGGAATGTTTTCCGTGACGTGAATAATTGAGATGAGTTTCGCTTTTTTTCTGATGGAAGAAATTTAATGTTGAGGTTTTCATGATTTTGTTTGGAACTGACGTTCATTTGGGGAATCTTTTATATTTTAATAACATACCTATGTAGGCTCAATGATCATTAAAATACGTTCTTATATCCGTGCAATTTTATGAAAATCATTATAAGCTCTGACAATAATCGCCTCCATTTTGTTTTAACATTAATATTTCAAGTTTCAGATTAACAATAAATTATACTTTAAGTTGGCGAATTTATAAACAATTATTTGAATTATATAAATAATTAATTATCTACCAAAATTTTTAGATATGGATTAATTAGTTTGTAACTTATTTTGATATCAAATTATTACAAAATAATAGCGAGCTAAATTTCTTTCAAAGCCAATATCTCGTTTATTTATAAGTTGAGCGATTTCAATCATATATAACATGATTTATACTGCAACAAACAATTTTTACCACATTAAAAATACTTGCACTAATATCTTGGGGGGGGGGGGTGATTTGACGGCTGGTAACCACACATCACGCGAAGAAATATATCACTTACCGAGATCTGCTGAAATTCCAAATACGACATATTATTTTTGTTTTTACAAATATAATTAGGAAGTGCTAAATTTGTCATATGTTACATTATGAAAAAATCAAATTCCGGGAATTTTAATAGAAAAGTAGGAAACAGAAACATATGAAATACTAGAACAGCAGATTCTGAAATTAAATATTTGTTGAAAACAACAGTACTTGTCAACAGTCGGTGCAAATAAAGTTACAGTAATCCTATAAACTCGCTGATACTAATTATAAACGTAACTTATACTAATTGTTGACATAGTTTTTGACCGGCTATTTGATATTTTCATAATGTAACACATCAGTTATGTAAATTAATTCTTTAAATCAATTAATACGCAAAATAATTACTGATCTATCTATGGACATACATTCTCTATCTATGTATCAGTGTTGTCCAACTTACGGCCCGATAAGTTTTAACCGTTCCGATCGAGGCTAGATACGCTTAAATGATTCAAAACGTCATCTTATAAAATTTTACCTATTTTTCAATTTTTTATTTTGATGTTTTATCTCTATCATTTTCCATATTATACAGGGCGTTTAAAAATGATAGCAAACAATTTTCAAGATATATATTATTTGATGTATTGATTACAACCTATAAAGAATTTTTCCGAAATTCGCTAAAATAATTGCACATTACCTGAAGTATACATTTTTCATGTCATTGGCCTAATAGGTTACAAGAATTATCAAAAATTAATCTTTTTTCGAAAACTGTCATATAAAGTTAAAATTTACATGACAACTATCAACACGCGAAATGAGTGTTTTTTGTCTACAGAACGCAAAAGACTTTTGCATTTTTTAACAGAAGAAAGGCTCACAATTTAATAAAATTTGTCACTTTATTTTTTTTGCTTAGAAACAATACTTCTATTTTTTAACAAAATTTATATTTAATGTTCCAATTGAGCAATTATTCATATTTATCCCGCTTGAGGAAACTAACTGGTGTACTGGAATAGTTTCTTGAGAAATGCAATGCGAAATGCAATGCGAATCCCAATAAATCGCAGAAAAAAATTAGAACGTTTGTTTGGTTTCTATTGCCAACCAGATGTCAATTGCTGGTCAGAGAATACCAGATTTGATAGCAATTATATTACATACATTGTTGTCATGGAGACATTAGATGTCACATTAATTAATCCTAAACGTCAAAATTTTCTCATTACATTATTACTAATTTTGGGACATAGTTCTCGAAAAAACGATGTTTGATACTCGATTGCGAAATGCTTTTGCATTCTCGAATGCAAAAGTAACATTTCGCAATCTAGAATCAAAAATAACTATTTGCGTTGTAATCAGTATATCAAATAATATATTCCGTAATTTTTTTTTGCAATAATTTTAAAACCTCTTGTATAAAATTGTATAGATAGTTCAGCTCGCTACAAATTTCTATCAATATATGCGGACCGGCTATAAAAAGGTTAAATTGCTCTATATTAAATCTTTTGGCTAAAATAATTACGAACATTAAACAGCAAGAACATATATTAACTTCTAATAACTAGTTAGTTATTATAAGTTGACATTCATAGACATTATAATTTTATCACGTAGATTGGATGATCATAAGGGCACAGCTTGAGATAATTGAGGCCAGGGTGCGATCCAAGCCCTCTACAATTCCATCACTCAAAATTAATTTTTTCTACGATTGCTATGAGAAGTTGACAAATACGCTCTCATTTGTTGACGTTTTATGTGGAACAATCGAAAAATATTTTTTCTACGATTGCTATGAAAAGTTGACATTTACGCTCTCATTTGTCATCGTAAAGTTGATGAACAATCGAAGAATATCTTTCTCGCGCGTTGCCATTGGAAGATGTTAAATACGCGCGTTTCCAATGGCAACGCGCGATAAAGATATTAGATGCGCGCTTACTTCAATAGTTACCAGGGATACAAACAAAATAGGAACTTGTCATATTGACAGTTGACAGAACGAATTTATTTTCAGTATGCATACGCTTTTTAATAATTTGAAGAAGCAATCGTAGAAAAAATTATGTGTGTATCACGAGCAGAAAGTGTCTTTGAACCTCTTACACTATTTCAGCTTACGTCTTCGGCTCGCGCTGCAATCACCTATTAAAATAAACCTAGTAGGTACTTAATATTGAATTTCATATCTGTCTTTAAAAGCATTTTGTTGTCTTAATTACTACACCGAAAAAATATCAACACTCTTCATAGGTTTCACTACATTCTAAACACATAAAAATTCCAACATTACACTATTAACATAAATATAAATATCAAAAAAGTTACCTGCAAACATTCAAATAAAACACCGTGATCAATTACTTTCTAACTAATTACATATTAAAATCCAAATCTCCGTTTCAAAAACAGTCTGTGCACCTACTTTTTTCCTAGAAGTTTACAGTTGATATTAACTTAGTTTAATTGATGCCAAATCGTAGCTAGATTATAATCTTCGGCTAATACATTTTCTGTAATTACTTGTTAAACACACGTTTTAATGCAGTTTATTGATGGAGCAGTAATATAGGTTGTCTGTATCACGAGTGAAGAAAGTGAGTTAAACTTTTCAAAATCGAAGAATAATACTGACTTGCTTATTTGTTAATTATAGTCTTGCAGCGGTATGCAGAATTTTATGTGAGATAGATAGTTCACTTTAATTATCTTTCCCTGGAATAACAACTTTCATACAAATTTTTGAGACTACAAATTTATTAATTTATTCAAATTTGGAACGTCATTAATTATTTACACAATGTGTAATAAAATTTTACTTTTTTTATGAATTGCACTGATGATTAATGGTAGTTTTGAAAGCATACACTAGAATTTAATTTACGTATAGGAGTAAATTTTGTCTAGAATTGCTTATTATTTCATTTTTAAAGACTGAAAATATGTTCTAGTTATTTCTCTTTTTAAAATATCTCAAACTAATTAATTCCAAACTATTTTCTCTTTAAATATAAATATCTAGAAGACAGAGCTACGATCGGAAAATAACAGGAGATAGGAATTAAAATGAAAAATAAGAAACCAAGAAATATATATAAAAAACAACTGTCCCCTCCATTTTTTTTTGAATTTTTGCTCATATCTCGAAATTAGTCGGTGATTTCGAGTTGATTTTAATCTCAATCGATTTTTAGAGTCAAATTACATTTCTATAAAGTACTCACATGCTTATATTTCATCATCATCTGTGGCGCTAGAGCCCAAATCGGGCCTGGGCCTACCGGACACACCGAGCCGCAGTTTTTACACTGCCGTACTGCCGGTTTTCATAGTCAAATGCTACATTATTTAAGGCGTATAAGTGACTAGCTTATAGCGCCCGAGTGTGATAAATACATGTAACTGTATTTTATATTTTACGACAAATCACACATTGTCGACAGGCGGATTCTAACTGACGAACCTTGGTTCGGGTGACGTCACAGTATGTTAAGAGATGTGCCTTAACACGCTCGGCCATTTTAATGATTTTTTATAAGATGCAATCGTAGAAAAAATTATGTGTGCATTACGAGCGTAAAGTGTCTTTGTTCCTCTTACACTATTGCAGCTCCCGTCTTCGGCTCGCGCTGCAATTACCGTGCTCGAGTAACACAAAATTACTTTACGTTCTTAATACACAAATAACTATTTCCAGAATACTACCAATACATATTTAAAAAGTATGTTTTTTAATTTTATTTAATATTACTTGTACGGTTGGTTTTAGCTAAAGCTAAAAGTATCTGGATAGAAATAAATTAAAATAAAATGTATATGAACTCCTTTTTTAATAACTAACACATAAAAGTTACCTTTGTAGATCTAAATAATTTTCAGTTTTCCGAAATTTTAGATATATAGGTCTGTCTCAAAAATAGTTACGCGAACATGCAATGAAAACAAAATATACACTAAAAAATCATGTAATTATATAGCAGTAAATTTGTAAAAGGAACAAATAACACGTTACACTAAGAAAAATTTTAGTCCACTTTTTATTTATAATTGAGAAATATGAAATTGTCATCTACTTGTCTTCATTTTTCGTGGCAAAAAGAAAACATTTCATTCACACAAAAGAAATATTTCACATATTTTGGAAAACAACGCGATAATTTTAAAATCATCAGTTTTATTCAAAAAATGAAAGTGAAAGAAATTACAATTCAATTAGCATTGTAGTAAAAACTTCCATGACCCACACACAGTTATACAGATTGGTTGTCAATTTCGTAGGAAGGTTCCATTTTTGGCAGAATATGAAAATAACCTTGAAGTGTCTTCCTAATTAATTCTTTTCATAAGTGACTATTATAATTGTTTAGTTTTATTGGTAGGTGCGCTGAATATAAAATTCCGAAATCATGTTTTATTATAGTCATAAAAGTTATAAATAAATAAACATAGGTTCGTAAGATATGTACGTTGAATATATTGCAAAATAAGTTGACAACTTGACAAGTAAAAATTAAATAGTATTTGCAATTCAATTAAAATAAAGTTGTTAAAATAATTTTTAAAATATTTCTTCTACCTTTAGAGTAAATGTCGTTGTTCCAAAATTGTTTTAATTATTACTTAATAGTTATTTTATCTGTCTTTATCTAGAAGAGAAATATTTTTATTGATCTCAATCTAAAGTAATATGTTTATTCTTAGAAAGCAAAGAATTAATCATATAAAAATGGAATAGATCTGCAAGAAATAATTAACGAAAGTCTTTATTAGAGATGGGCGAATATCAAATTTCTCGAATTCGAATATCGAATACTCCTAAAAGTTAATATATTTATTATTAATAATTATTTAATTACTGTCCTTTTTATTATTTGAATGAAATTGTTAAGATAAAATAAAATTAAAACAAAAAGTACAAACAAAAAAGAAAAAGATGAAAACTTCAAATTTAAGGTGAAACGTACGGGCTGATGTTGGCGAAAAACAAATTTGAAATATGGTACGTCTTCATGGTTTGGAAACAAAATATCTTTGTTATTAATAACTTCAAAGTATTGTAATAGCTTTAAGTTTATGTACAGATGATAAAGAAAAATATAGTCAAAAATTGAGGTCAACATAAAGCGCGATATTCGAGGTATTCGAATGTTCGCTATACTGACGTTAATATTCGAAAATCTCGAATATCGAATACTGGCAATATTCGCGGCATTTGACTATTCGCGGATGATATTCGCCCATCTCTAGTCTTTATAAATAAGTATTTGCTTAAAAGATCTTTGAATGTGTACGATGATATAACATTTCATAATATTTCTGAGTATAACTGGCTAGAGACTAATGGCTAGTTGCAGCACCAAATGTTAGATTTTAAACTTGGTTTAAATAAATACAAGTAAATCGAATGTTTTAAAGCCATGTCATTTACTGCATGATATATAAATTGTTTTCATTAAAGCTTAAATTAAACTTTTGGCGATGTTACTGGCTACTAGAATGGGGTCCATCACTATTATTTTTTTTGTTGAAACTGTATCTCAATTGAAAATTTGAAAATTGAATGATTTTTATTCTTTTGGGACGTCACGTTTAAGGAAATGTGGACGTTAAACTGTGGGGCTCGCGTTGAATTGTAATTACATAAATGATCTATTTTAGCATTTAGTAAAGTATATAAATGGGGTTTCAAAAACTCTCATAATTAAAATTTAATAAAGATATCAATTCTTTCAGAAAGAAAAATAAATAAACTGAAAGATTTTCTTACTCAAAAGTTTGATTATCTTTTTTTGATTTATACCATTTAGCATGTCTTTAGCCTCACTTATTTGTGTAAACATAACATAAGTTGCGAACTAAACAATACTTAACATTCGTTTTTATATTAGTAACATATTTTTTAGTTAATAATAATAAGTAGATATATATTTGAAATACTTAAATTCTGTGTATAATTACGTAAGCAAGACAATAACCTTACAATTAGTAGTCAATTAGACGAAGACAGACGTAATTAAAAATAAAAAGAATTCTGAATAGACTAGATGCAAAAGAAAGATCGCAATGTTCTGACGTCAGACTTAAAATTAAATATCTTAAAACCTAATTTTTTTTAAAATTTTATCGCCTCGGACACGTTTTGGGGTCTAATCTCAATATAAATAACAAATTTAGTAGTTTGTGACTATAGTGGAGGATCCCATTAAGTTCCTGTTGAACAGAGTAGCATAAGTATGTAAATATCTATTGCAATATTTTTAAATTTAATATTTAGTGATTATATAGTGAAGGATCATATTTTTTGGTATTCTTCTTTGTAACATAACAACAGTTACACTATTGACATTTTACACTTGAAATTCGAAAAAAATCTATTTTTAATTTAAATGACATATTTTGAGAAAATCGTCTAGACCTCCTGGCCTACTAACTATGATTTTTGGTGACAAGTACGCTATGAAAACATCTGAAATTGTGACTGTTACTTTTTGTTGCAAGTCTGTCTTCGTACTCGTATATTAGAAATGAGCAAGTGAGTTTGATTTCTATCTGTCTCTATTTACGTGGAATACAAAATGACGTGAGTGATGATGATGCTGTGGGTTGTACTGACCTGGAGGCAACCGCACCAGCCGCGCCGCGAGCGCACGGCGGGCATGGTCGGACAGTGCAGCCGCGGCAGCGCACCGGTGATGTCCTCCCAACCCGGCAACTTCACCGAGCACTTCGGCAGCCCCTAAAACATACCAAAAATAAATCATATTAATATAAGTAGAACAAGATAATCATTGCAATTAGTTATAAAAAAATAAACGGTGTATGCAGAAAATATGAGCAAATTAAATATAGTAAATTATTTTAAAATAAAACATAATAAATGAGGACAATTTAAATATGCTATATATAAATTAAAATGTGTATTATGTGGGCCATAAAAAATTACAATAAAAAGAAAGAGTAAAAAATGAATTACAATAAATGTTTTCGCATTTATAAATTTAAATGTTCTCTTTTTATTTTATTAAATTAATATGCAATACATTCCTAACCTCTATAAAGATATATATATATATAATGTAATATACTCGTAAGTAGTGACGTAGCTGGACCTTACTTTCTAATCAAAGAAAAAGTTGCCGATTTTTTTTTAGAGGGTTGAAAAATAATCGGTTAATGTTAAATAACGTTTCTTTATTTCTTTGTAAAAGAAGGTGACAATCTAAATTGCTAAAAATAAATAACTTCCTTCATTGTATTTTAGATAATTTCAAACTTATAAAAATGAATTTCGACTAAATATTTGCAATGCATACGATAACATCGAGTAGATTCGCTACGACACATAACATATACAAAATTAATACGTAGAAGAAACAATTATAATAAGATTTGTCTTTTCTTCTGTGCAAAAACATTTAAGACTTCTTCAATATCCACCACTATATGTCTATGAATACTCAATAGCGGAAGTCCGGCCGGACGATTTTCTTCCATTGAGATAGGTAAGTATTGCTTAATACGTTTCAAAGTAGAAAAACTACGTTCCACCCTCGCTACGATTACAGTAGCTCCAATATAACATTAGATTGAATATCATTTCTGATATCTAACATAATTACAACAAACATTGCTGTTCTTCACTGAAATCATTTTGAAAACTTTCCGAATATTTCAGGAGGGGGGAAGGTTTGGACCCGTAAACCCCTCCATAGCTACGACACTGCTTGTAAGCTTTTACTTTCTAGGGAAAAAAATTGAGTCAGCCGGCAAACTTCTTGCATGCAAATGTATCAACGCAAATATCGCTGCACAAAGACCAAAATCACCGAAACTGTAGGGTGAAATGCAATTCATAACTTCTCGCCAAATCATCGTAGGAACTCATTTTACCCTGAAAGTAAAATGAATGAATTTTTCGTCCTGGTGGTCCATTGAGTCCACGATTTTTTTCGCACACGGTATAAGGTGTCAAATTTTGACATTTTTTTTTTCATCTGGGATATTGTATTTTCGAACTGGGGCGGCGGGGATGTGATGGACTTGGCGACATATTAACTTACATGACCTTAAAGAGAAAACTTGAAAATTTTCGGCACTCAAAGATTCATCAATTTTCGACCAAATTCAACCGAGTTATGGCTGTTTGAATATTTAGAATTTTTGGTGCATTTTCAAGTGGTGCGTTTTTTTCCCGAGTGTATATTCTTAAAATTTGAGACGAATACGTATTTGTATAGATATAATTATGCCAATTAATAAATACGAAGTATAGTAAACACGATATTTGCAATAAAAATATAGTTCAATAATTTAGTACTTTAAGATAGTTACATTTTCGTATAACATAGCATATATGTAGATATGTGATGACATGAAAATGAAAGTGAAAATGTATAGCAAATTTTGCATAATATTAGATAATACTGAATATTTAATAAAATGTAAATGTACTCGTACGTGAACAACATACATAATTCATATTTAAATGCCAAAATAATTGCAAATAATAATATATGGATGATATGTACTGGTTGTAGGTTATTCACTGTTTCATATACGTTCTTCTCATTTCCGGTTATCAAGCTATTCGTATTTGATACATTGTAATATGACATCTGGTGATAAAATTTTATACTAAATATTGGTATCTTTCTATTATCGTATATTCAAAATTGATTGAGTTTTAAATCAGGATCAGAACTTGGGTCCTTTATACAGGATAAAATTGGCTATATAGATTTAACTCCAAAAGGCAAATATAAAACATTTATTACTATTACTAAGTTTTTAAATAATGTAAATAAATATATCATCACGCCTTATACCCATTTCTGGGTGTGTTCTTCGCGTGAAGTGCGGTTACCAATCGTCAAATCACAGCGCCCAAAGATGTTAGAGGAGGGGGAGCCACAGGGGTAGATTTAATTTGGTGAAAATTTTTTGTCGCCTGTGGGGATCGAATTTTGCATTTTATTTATTTATTTATGTTACTCTGTACAACAGGAACTTAATCCCAATTACAGTACAGGGTCCGCACTCACCGAGCCGCAGTGTGATAGTTTATATAATATTTAGCTTGAGTGCGATTCGAACTCGGGATCTCCGGATTCGAATTCCGTATCGCTATCCACGCCACCGTACTGACTGATTAATTTTGTTATTGTTATTAGTAATGAAAAGTGCACAGACTAGAGCCGCTATCATATTTGGCTGTCAAAACGCTGGTTCCGATGTGTCAATCGCGATTTTACTGTCCATATTTGGTAATTATGTGCCATCGTAATTGATAATTGTTCATACAAATTATATATGTATGATTTTACTCGTATGTGTAATAGTGCTATCTTCACATTAGTAATAATAACTGAAGAATAAAATATTTGTCGCATTCGTAATAGTACTATTTATTTTATTAACAAAATTATAAATACATTTACGCGTATGCATTTAAAAATGTCGAGTGATTAGTAGGTTAGGTATTGCTAAAGATTAGATTCCATTAAATTGAAGTTATATATTTAAAATAATACTGATGAAGCAACAAGCAATTATAATGATTTAAGAACAATTTAGTTGTTATCGCTGAAATACTTGCATCTCTCTGCAGCTAAAATATTTTAATGGCCAGTAGCATCAACAATCGTAAATTTTAAACCAAACCTAATGAACAATATCAAAAGAAATGGCCTGGTAGCAATTAAAATTTCCAATACAGCTGGATATTTTATTATGACAATTGGGTCATTCCACATTTTTTTTTAAGATTGAGTAAATTTGTTAATATACGTGCATGTTTCACCTTAAAAAAGTGTTTAGTATTTTAAATATTATTATCTCAATAAATACAAATCGAGGTTTATATTTTTGTAGCATAAATTTTTTTTTTACACTCACTCAAATTTGAAATAAAATAACTTGAGCAATTTTTATATTACATAAAATCTCTCTACCTTTGGTATCGCTATTGTTTCATATATAATACCATTAGTGACTACGATTTTGGCGGAAATTTTTGTCATGATCACGACTGCTTGTTGCGACGAAAATCTGCACGAGTGCAATAGAACGAGTGTAGATTTTCTTAAAGCAACAAACAGGAGTGATCCAGGCAAAAATTACCAAAGCAAAATCATAGTCACGTATGGTATTCGGCTTAACAATTTTCGATATATTTTATTTACTCCAAAAAAATTTACTTGCAGTATTTTTCAAACAATATCTGAACTACTATTACCTTGGTGATCAATTTACAATGTTTAATTCTTAGACATAACTAAACAAAGTAAACAAAGTCAAATAAAATTCAACAATATTAATCTGCCGTAGCGAATTTCGGTAAGTGATCCATTTCTTCACGTGAAGTGCGGTTACCAGTCGTTAAATTAGATACATTTAATTTGGTGAAAATTGTTTGTCTGCTGTGGGGATCGAACCAGGGTTCTCAAGACCCACAGGCCTACTCGATACCACTGAGCTACCTACCCCATAATTCATTTCATAATCAATACGATATAGGGTTAAAATAAGTGTCGTAAGTTGTAAAACACCCTGTAAAGAGGTTAACCTCAAGATTTCACTTAAAAGCTTAACCACAAGGCCCAATCGAAAATTTCACAGCGTTTTTAAGTTATTATACTGCTAGACAGATTGACAGATGTGAGATGTCATCAAAATCTCAAGATCGACAAAAATCAACACCACAGTACTTTATTATTGTATTTTTCGGTCGGGAAAATAAAAACACAAAACAAATTAAACTCACTTATACTCTCCTGATAACTATGTTTGTCATAGAGGCATACCTGTGATTTGTTAATGGATGAGAAATAATTTTAGACTACAAATTACAGTCTCCTCTGGAACTAAAATTACTAACAATTTTTGTAATCATAAGATATTTAAAGACGAAAAATAGAAGTAATTTGTATATGATGTTATCCTTTCTTTTCTTCATAAGCATTATTATATATAAAATTGGAATAAATTGTAGATTCGTAGAAAACAAAAGTACTCACTAGCCGTATGCTACTATTATAAATAAGAGCAATTATTTAGAAAGTGAAAATAAACATAATGTAAAATTATTAAGTGTTAAGAATAGTTTCATGCACGCTCAAAATGAAGCTTTTGTAATTTAACAATCATTCGTAATGAGTTACAAATGATACTAAAATAATTCTAACATGCTAGCAGTACCGAAACATTTATATAAATCATATACAAGTACAAGAATATTTGACATTTGACAATAACTCGATTTTTTCGTCTAAATGAAAATTTGTTCGGTGAAATACAAACTTCTTGTTGTAGTTATTACCGTCGATAATAATTTTCAATTAAAATATATTACCGATTTGTTTTATCAAAATAAATAATTCGAAATATAATCAGTATGTATGGCGCCAAAAAAACTGCTCCTGTAAATTTTCCATCGCAGTTATATGTTTAATATATTTTTTTCCCTACCAAGAATAAACTGTAACTTTATATAGTTGACATTTGATACATAATAGACTATTTTATTCCCTAGGGAATAAAGTGAGAGAATAAAGTAAATAACAGTTATCCATAATTATTTTATTTTTAATAACAATATTCACATAAGCTGAATTTACAATATTTAGGGTTCATTCCTTGAAATATTGCTTGTTGAAGGTTCGTTTCCTTTTCCCAGTAAAACCTTTCGTGCTATTTGAATCTTGTTCTCCTTTGAAGCTTGTATGTAACTTTCCGCAACAGCATTCGATTTCCATCCACCATATCTTTTGACAGTAAGAGTATCAACCCCGCTATCTGCCAAAAAACTTGTGGAATTTTCTTGATTTTTTTGGTAACAAACTATTTGTTGCTTCTTTTGCCGCAGCAGCAACATCTTCAGGTATTCCAACAATTTCCTCTTCACTATCGATTTAGATTTTTATGAAATTGAAAATAAATCGCAGGAACAAATTGAAATTTTTTCACCATTTAAATAAAGAATGTCCTTGACAACTAATTTTTATAAATTTTTTCATTGCAAACTTGATTCTCTGAACGTATATCAATGAACCATAAATAATTTAAATAATTTAAATTTATATGTCGGGACGTTGGGAAAAAAGTTTTCTATGCATTTCTGGAATAAACTTCGTTAATCCCTCAACTGAAAATAAACCATAAATTAGTCTCGGGTATAAAACCTTACTTTATTCACTTAATACATAAATAACTATTTTCTATGAGTAATTATGTAAATATTTATGAGTAAATTATGTATACATTTTCAGTACAAAAAATGACTGTTTATCGCACGGCGTGCGATAAAAGTTTCATCCCACGCTGCTAATGGCAACATGCGATAAAATAGTTGCTACGAAAGAAGCTTAATTACGAAACCTATAAAATATGTTTTTGCAGTTTGAAATGTAATTACTAAAATTGGTATAATTATTAGTTAAAATTCGTTTGTAAAAAAATAGTATATGCAACTCGTATTAAAAATGGCTTTCCACTCCTGCAATAAAGTGACACTTTTAACACTAGCGACATAAATAACTGTTATTCTGCCTAGAATTGTTTATTCATATCTTTAAAAGTATGTAAAAGATACAAGAAAACTGCATTCAGTCCGCCGATTCTTTTTCATATTATAAATGCATTTTATGTGTAATTGTTAATGTGTATGAATTCATTACAAAATGAACAGGAAAATGTCACATTTCTTTTGAAATATCACGGCCATTCAAGGTTACAAAGACCCATAAAAACTTTAAATGATAAATACTGCAAAACATAAATCTGAACAATAGGTTAACTCCAGTGCATTAATGCATTTCACAGTGACATTTATAAGGGGAGAAAACAATTTGACTGCCTAGTTCACCCCCTCTCCAATACACTTTCAATTTCATCAGCATATTTCTAACGCTTTTCATATCCCCTACTTCATAAATTTGCATCCTGAAGTATGATTAGATTTTTGGAAGCACTGTTTAAATTGAGAAGCATCCTTGTAGTTAGCCCCACTTTCTTCAAATTTTTCAACATTATGAACGCACGTCTGTTCTGATATAATAACACATGGACGTGCGTTTCGAACTAGTACTAGTAGAACTAATAAGTACCGGTTTTTAAATCTTGCTGCTAGCCGAAGGCTATAGGGAACGTATGTGTTGAAAATAGGTTATCTCTCTTCGAACTAGTAAACCCATTGATTTATTAACGTAGAGAACTATGAATACGATGAAACATGATCGTTTTGAACGTTGGAGCGCAGTATTGTTATCTAAATCTTGATGTTTTTCAAAGATATCAGTTTAGTTGATGCCTTCATTTAAGAATACAAGTCTAAATGCATATTTATATTACAATTAATGCCAATTCAATTAAAATCAATTATTATAAACTGTCAATAGAATGGTATTTATAAATCTATATTAGCTCATTTAGAAACACTAGCTTCATATGAGTATAAATACTTGTTGAATTAAATATATTAGTAAACTCTTCAAAAAAATTAGGGAAACACTTGATTTTTGGCGAAAAATATCAAATATTTAGACCGTAATAACTGGCTCAATTTTGGACGAAATGAGTTGAATCTTTGAGGTAAAAAACTATAAAGTTTTTTCGTTATGACAGTCTAAATTAATCTGACGTTCAAGACATTTCGACCCCCGTCAGCCCCCGATGAAAACAAAATGTTTTCGACTAAAAAAAAAATGTCAAAAGACAACTTGCACCGTGTACCAAAAAAATCGTGGACTCAATTCGCGACCAGGCCGATAAAGTTCATTCATTTTCTTTTAAATCAGTGGAAAATTGGATAGCCTACGATGATTTGGCTCAAAGTTATGAGACTTGGAAAAAAAACGGCATTTGGGTCGGCGGTACAAATCATTCTTTTACATGTGTTTACACATTCACACATACCGACGCGTAGAAACACATAATAAAAATGTAATTTAATATACTACCTTAAAGTATAATCTTTTTTGAAGTGAAAGATTCATCAATTTTGGTCGATAAACAGCAGATTTATTATAATTTTAATATTACTTAAAAACATTTATGACTAGAATTGATATGTGATATACATTTTCTTAAAATAAGAAGACTTACAAACCCTTATTGTTAATCTTTTAATTTTTATAATAGGGTTAGCTTTAAATGTAGTGTGAATAAACTCTAAGATCATAAGTCGTCAACTGTATCTTGTAATAAATAATCAATAGTGTTCTTTTTAAGCTGAGACAATACAAGCAAGTAATTATTAGTTGCTGTTCGTAATAATTAGATACCTTAAAAATTTAATCCATTCTATTTATAATATTTCAGACAAATTATATAATATAATTATTAATGTTTAAGAAGTATCCTCCAATTTCTTTGACAATAAAAGCTAAAAAACAAAGTTTCAGAATTTAACTTCTGAATTTTGTTCCACTGGAATTAAAAAGGAAAACTATATATCAAGAGATGATATAATATTGTCATTTACTAATATGTTGTTATATTACTATTATCCAAAATAGTGTTAAATCTAAGCTTTTAAATATTAATATTAAACAATTGTTTAATTCTGTTCAACAGAATCTACTCATATACGTGAAATTATAAAGAGATATCAATTTGAAAAATGTAATCTGCTCCATGGTAATTTCCTTGTTAGCATAGCATATCATAACGTAATTACATTGTTTCAAAAAATTATTGACTGTCAATAACTGCGTGATTAGATTTTTGATTCGATTCGTTTGTTAATACCGCATTACATTCTTGATACATATTAATATTTGAATTAGTCAATGTCCCTGAATTAGATTTGTTTAATTTTATCGTTCATTAACTGTCATTCCAATTTGTTTGTCATTCATATTACCTATAGTAATTATTATCTGTTCGAATTAAGTTCCGCGTACTAAATAATTTGCATTCTAAATTAATGTCTTATTTAAAATTGATTAAGGAAACATTACTTTTATATCAACTAAGAATTAGTTAGTTTTGTAAATGTTTTAAAATTATTATGTTTTTTGTAGTGAGAAGAAAATCTGTGACAAGTTAAAATTAAAATCGGAATTTTTCGGCAGCCTATAGCTAATTTATTTATATAGCTTACACTGGTTTCAGATCGGTAATAGACAAAGTGATATTTTTCTTCATTATGTTTCAAATTTTGAAATCTTCTTTACTCATCTAGATAAAGACCTTGTGTTCTTGATAACTATCGGCAGGATAAATAAGAAAATATTGCATTAAAAAAACTGAATTATAATACTGTGTATAACAACAATTATTTTCTACCACACAATATTAGCCAATTATAATTACTGGCAAATTAACCAATAAGATGCTAATAAAGAAAAGCATGCATGTAATATGATTTTCATTTAGTTACTATAATCATTACAAACAAATCAATTTTTAAAATAAAAATTTACCTAAAAATAGTCATCCTACGTAAAATACAATGAAACTTTTTTTCCACAACAACTTGATTTGCTATTTTATTCCACAAAATGTCATATAAAATTTCCGTGAACTTCGTTTCGTAAAGTTTTCAGATATTTTGTGTCATGAAATTGATAAAATTAAGTTATCATGAAAACGACTAATAATTCTTAAATAATTATCAATTATCACATAGAACCTATTTCATAAAACTTCTACACTAAATTGCCAATATAGAACTAAAAAAAGATGGTTATAAATAGGCACAATAATTGGTAACCATGGTTTTCTAATTTTACAGTGGTAATTTACAAGTGTAAAAAGTAAGGTTCTGTTGTGGTATTACTTCTGACTATTTTAGTAGTTATATTAACAGCGACTATACGCATATGACATTGTTAATTTTTTTATTGTATCTAAATATCTAAAATGAATCGTTAAGTTGTAGAATTTGTTCAATATATAAAATAGTCATATATAATACCATTAGTGACTATGATTTTGGCGGAGTGCGACAGCACGAGTGTAGATTTTCTCAAAACAACAAGCAGGAGTGATCTAGGCAAAAATTACCAAAGGAAAATCGTAGTCACATATGGTATTCGGCTTGACAATTCCTCGAAATATTTTATTTACTCTAAAACAATGTTACCTGCAGTATTTTTAAAACAATGTCTGAACTGCTATTACTTTGGTGATCAATTTACATTGTTTATTTTTTTGCATAACTAAGCAAAGTAAAAAAGTCAAATAAAATTCAACAATATTAATCTCCTCAAAATAGATAAGAAACATTATATTTAAGCAACGATTTGCGACAATTTTCACTAGTGAAATTGTCGCTGTAATATTACTGTGATTGGTTCAATTCAGCAAAAATGAAAAGTTATGAGTACAATTGTCAAACATATACCACTCGAATATCGAAATTAATAGACAATACTTTTGCGTTCTGG
This sequence comes from Pterostichus niger, assembly GCA_947425015.1. Lineage (NCBI taxonomy): Eukaryota > Metazoa > Arthropoda > Insecta > Coleoptera > Carabidae > Pterostichus > Pterostichus niger. Next base: position 20,788,672 of record OX380334.1, on the reverse strand, counting down.
TTGATCGTATTGCCGCAAAAATATCTCTTAATCTACGGTTTCGGAAGTGTTTTTGTGATAGTACCATCAGTCACTGATTATTTTCGGCGCATTTGCAGTATAATAACTATCATTACAGATACAAGAGATTACATTTATTATGTTGTAGATCTTTCTACCTTCAGATAAAATGCGCGATAAAGATAACTAACTGCCAAATAAATAAAATTGCATTAGTAGTAAAACTGGACCCATGAACACAAATCTTTAAAATTCATACATCCATTATCCTTTCAGTGCAGGATCGAACTACTCATAAAACTGAAAGCCGTTAAATTTTATATTAAATTTCTATGGCCTTAAAATAAAAATAAATCCAAATCAAATCAGTAACACCAATAAATACTTTAATTATTCTGTCAAGTAGTCATCAACTTCTTAAGATATTTACAACCATTCATGATCCAAATTAGTTTTCGACTTTATGTGAGCTGTGAGAGTAAGAAATAATCCCCTTTAAAAGGATTTACGAATAAAGTTAAACTCCACATCAGCAAAGAAAGTATCCTCGTTTGCACATAAATTAAATGGAATTTATCGATATTCATTTCGAGCGAGCAATAAACAGACTTTCACGTGGACTTCTTATAATAACTTTATTGTGTTGTTAACCTTCATTTAAATAGAATGTCAGTCCTGTAAGGACTAAGCCACTAAGCCTAATAAACGAGGATGACGCTCGGAGATGAAGTAGCCTTCATAAAATGTATTAAGTGCTAAAAATTGCCAGAAGTTATGGTGCTGGTGTTCAGTGGGGCACACTACACACTCATAGCACAGAGTTCAGAAGACATTCGACATTCTCAATTCACAGCACACTTGACATAGAAAACAGTTGCTGCGCCTCGGGCTAAAACGTGAGCACTCTGCACGGTGCACGCGAATGTGGATATGAGTACGAAATATATATATATATACGAACAGTATGTAAATTAGTAAATTGTTACAACGTAATTATTACGACTACGAGAATATATTTTACACAAATAAAATAACTGTTAATTCATACATGTAAGTTTACGTTTTTATGTATGTTAAATGATAAAAATACGTTTTGTTGTCACGTTTTACAAATAATTAATTGTCAACATGAGAAAAACAGGAATTTAAAAAACCAATAGTTTTATTGTAATGTATTTAATTTTATAATGTCATTTTTTTATACATAACATATCACATAGAAAAGTGACAGAACTCAAAAAAAGCTATTTTGAATTAATACCATAGTGAAACGTTTTTGATAGATTTTAATTGTTTCCAAAGTTGTTAATCATACATTTAGTTACAAATAATGCATTCATTCTCATTTTTTTTTTGATTACCTGAAACTTTACATTTTTTAGTTGCGTCGCTTTTCTATATAATGTGCGATATATTTAATAAGTAAATTAGAGCTAGGAAGCAGAAAAAATTAGAAATCAATATTAAAATGTCTGCTAGGAAATAACCATAAGTGTTTTATTAATATTTCATTAAAATATGTAATATTCCTATATTTCGATTCCTATAGCCAACAAACAATTTTCACTACCCTTGTGGGTCCTCCACCACTGAGATTACAGTATCTTGGAGTAAGTAAAACTTATAAAGGACAGGGTTGATTTTTATCTTAAACATTTTCGAATACAATTCAATTTCTTTTTTAAATCGTTTAAATATTTATCTTCAAATTTAATTGCTCTAACCTGGAAGACTGGGACAAGGTGAGAAGAATTAATGTGTGATTCATCAAAGGAAATGAGATATCATTACCCAAAAATAAATATTAATTAATCAACACTTAATGAGATTTAGAAATATTGTGACATTGCAGAGGTACATAAATAATGAAAATAATATTTTATGAAACCATTTTGTAAATATGGCAGATTTGGCCTTCAAATTAAACATTGTTTTATGGGGTTATGGGGTTTATAGGAGTACATCAATTTATTAATTTAGCCTTGCTTAATGAAACAGACAAATAAACATGTTTGCGCAATGTCTTTATGTTTATCGTGAAACTTAAATAGGAACGAAAGGTGAGATAACAAAATATATCATGTTTCAAATTGAGAATTGAAACTTCGATGATGAGCAACGATGAAACAAATATATAAATATTCTGAATTCATTTTTAAATTAATAGTACTATTCAGTAGATAAATATATACTTAGTAGAACCGAATAACTCGCAGTTTTTGCGCACGAGGCGAGAATAGAATAGAATAGAATAGAATTTATTAGTTCAATGATCGTAGTACAAATGATATAGAACAAGTCAAGTAATTACAAATTAGTATACATAATTCAAATATTCTTGTACATTATAAAAGCAATTCTGCAACAAATATAATTTTAGTTCTCTTTTAAACTTATTTAAATTCACAATTTTTTTCAATTTTTCATTTAATTTGTTGTACAGAATTGTGCCTATATATTTTGGGCTTTTCTCAAAGAGTCCAAGTTTATGACTTGGAATTAACAAAGTATTTACATTTCTTGTACAATAAGTGTGACTTAAATTTAGCATATGAAACTGATCGATATTATTCTTCACAAAAATTAGTATTTCGTAGATAAATAAACAGGGAATTGGTAGTATGTTTAACTTCTTAAAATGCTCTCTACATGAATCTCTTGATCTCAAGCTTAATATTATTCTTATAATATATTTTTGTAAAATAAAAACTTTCTCAGCGTGATGTGAATTACCCCAGAATATTATTCCATATTTTACTCTAGCTTGAAAATGTGCAAAATAATATATAAGTATTGTATTTTTGTCTGTAAGAGTTTTAATTCTACGCATAGAATAACCAATGGAAGCTAGTTTTCCACATAGTTCATTTATTTGTGCCTCCCAATTTAAGTTTTCTTGTATGTGTAGACCAAGAAATTTTGTATTCTGAACCAGTGCTATAGATTTCTTGTTACATTTAATGTACAGCGATTTATTTGGTTTTCTGTTTGAAGCAGAGAATTTTATTGCTACAGTTTTTTGTACATTTAATACTAATTTATTATTTAGAAACCAATTTGATACATTTTGAAGACAGTTGTTTGTTGTTTTTGTTAGAGATTTTGTAGTGGTTGCACTATTCAATAATGTAGTGTCATCTGCAAACATTGTAAAATTTCCAGCTGGGATATCATTTGGAAGATTGTTAATGTAAATAGTAAATAATAGTGGTTCTAATACAGAACCTTGTGGAACGCCTATAGAAACGCTTTCTGCTGACGACACTACATTATCTAGGCTTACAATTTGTATTCTATCCGCTAAATATGAAATGAACCAATTTAAGCAAATACCACGGATTCCGTACATCTCCATTTTTTAAATAATATAAAATCCTCCTTTTCTGTATCTCTCAAAACATATATTATTTCATTATTAACAGCATAATAGCTGTTCAACGGCTTAAGTTTGTTAGATATATGGTTTCAGACTAGAGCTGGATTATTAAAAATGCTAACGAAGCAAATATTTTTTGTTTTTTTTTAATTTATATTTTGATAATTGACTATATTGACAAGATTTCTCAATATTGGACGCGAGCCCTTTGAAATACCTTTCTCAAATACGATAGGTTTTCTAACAATTTTAGCTACAACAATGAGGTCTTCCAATACTTTAAAAAATATATATGTAACTTCATTTAAACTAAAATAATATACAGTTTTAGAAAGTTTTAATTGATATTTATTAAGTCGTCATAATTATTTAAAAATTGGTGTCTTCAGACTTAAATACATTTGAACATAAAACAATGAGACAGGAAATAGTTGAACAGTTTAATATGGTGAAACGTTATTTACCGGCTGCGGGAATCAAACCTGGGTTCTCAAAACTACCGGCCAGCTCGATACCACTGTAAAATGATCTTAGTTAATGGTTTGATCACCAGTAGTAGAATTTGCTGATATAAACCAATTAATATGTATTTCCTCTCACTGATTTATATAAACATAACCTAGGTTTCAAACTAAGCCATATTTAACTACTATATTTACTAGCCAGACATATTTGTTGGTGAAAAAATAAATAAATAATATATAAAATGGGGTAGGTGGCTCAGTGGTATCGAGTCGGCCTGGGGATCTTCAGAACCCTGGTTCGATCCCCACAGCCGACAAACAATTTTCACCAATTTAAATCTATCCCTATGGCTCCTCCACCACTAACATCTTTTTGAGCCGTGATTTGATGGCTGCGCTGGTAACCGCACTCCACGCGAAGTAATATATCAGTTACCAAGATTTGCTACGAAAAAGTGGCACACCCAGTAATGGGTAAAAAGACGTGATGATATATTTATTTATATGAAATAAATAATGTATTCGAGATTTTTTTAAATATACTTATTACGATTTTGTCTATAATGTCGTAAACAAAATAATACCCAATAACCTCACAATTAACTGACAGAAGACATGAAAAGAAGAAAGAAGAATGATCTCATATCAGAATTTTTGAGCTTAGTCTTAGTATACATGACGAATTTATTATAGTGGAAGATCCCATTGCTGAACGAAAAATATTCACTTCTGCAATCTACATGCGGGCCTTCGATAGTGTCCATATATTAAGCTCATCGATTAGTAATCTAAACCAAAGTCGGACTCGATCCAGGATTCTATACAAAATTTGACTGTTTTAGGATGTCGTTGAAACCAAATTATTTATTTTAATAATAGATATGCTCCAAGAGAAGTATAAAATTCAAACGAGAGTACAACTCCAAATTAAAATAATCCTCAATGTGTATTACTTTTACTGTTATGAATATATATGTATAATTAATAAGATTGCTTTTGATTTAATAATTCAATTCTCAGTAATTCATATATATTCATAAAACAAAAACCGTATGTATATCCTATTAAAGTTGCATACAAAATGTTTCAATTAACATAATGAAATAACAAATATTCAAGCCATTCCCCAGTCAATCAATTATGGAATATCCCAGTGTCTTTGCTACATTATATTGATCTTTATTGTGTTATCCTTAAAAGGTTAATATTACTCATATTTATAAATAATATTCACTAACTAAATATTTATAATATAGAGAAACTTAAATAAATTTAAACACACAATTTCTATAACAATAAAAATAATTTATCTATTTATTTTATTTTCTCATTTTCTTTATGTGTTTTAACTATGGAAATCATTGATAAGTAAGGATGCTATAAAATTCTACAATTATTTTAACACGTTGAAGTAAATGTTCCATTCATTTTAATTGTAAACCTTCAATTTGCAATTAACATCAGTGGTAATAAAATTGTTATATGTTTACGGTTATTAGTGAAACAAAAACACAAAAAAACTTTACACCTCTTTGAAAGTTGCAATCTATTAAAATACTCAAGCACCAAACAAATATCTAATAATTTAATTAACATCTATACACATGAAAACCCATAAAATCCTAGTTCCCGCCTTCGCACTTTACTCGATACCCCAGTGCCATCTTTCCGCAAATCTAGACAATTACATCACTAATCTGAGGGCCACCTGTCACGTGCCTATCACCTGTTCACGTGCTCGCAAACCACAAGTAAATCTTTAAGCTCCGCGTTGAAGCCTACGCTTGCTCTCTGACACTTATTCCCGGTTGTATCAGCGTGTTTGCAACGATTGAAGCAATAATCATTAACATTTACACCGTAGGTACTGCATTGTTGCATTTGTAATCAGTCGGCTGACTTAGGTTCACGTGTAGCGTGGAAGCTTGGTGCATGTGACATGTGAGTGTGATGTGAGGTAAATGTGTGATGTAGAATGAGGGATATGATATTATGTAGGATTTTAATATCGTAATATTGTTGTTTACCGTAGTTACAAATTATTATATGTTATATTGGTGCAATTACATTCATGTAACCTCAAATTCTAAAACTATACCACAATACATATATACTATTTTCATTTTAAACTTGAGGGATAGGCATAAAACGATTAAATGCATCGCAATTACGTTTACAAAGGAACTCAAAATATGATCCGGCATAACTGGTTTCACAAAGTTCACACAGGGTTGTACAGCCCCATTCGTCGGTACGGTCAATCATAGGAAAAAACAAGAATAATTTTAGGTTGAATACGACCCTTCAAAATTTACCTATTTTGACCATCGATAAGCGATTTGGAGTAGCCGCACTAATGGATTTCATTGTAGTTATATGGGACAGGGACGTTTAATCGTTTTATGCCGATCCCTCGAGTTTAAAATGAAAATAGTATACTAGGTTTACATGGATGTTGAAAATGGTTTTAGTTTTTAGCAGAAAATTATGTGAAATTGTTTTCCGGATCGGTTTAAAAACAGTATTGGCGCATGCGCATTTGGCTGATTTAAGTGACAAATCTATAGATAAATGAGATATAACCTCATAGTATTTGTCGTTGATAAACTTTTAGATTAGATTTAAAATGTATTTCAATACATCCACAAGTTATTTTATTCAACACCCCGAAGAACACAACTTTTAGTTTATTTGTAGGTTAGTAAGGTAATAGAAAACATTTGCAAAGTACGTAAGCGCTATTTCAAAACTGAGATTTACATTTTTATATGACCAGGTTTGAAACTAGTTTTCAAGTCAAAGCTTTGAAATTTAGTTTTGATTTGAGTTAACTCAAATCAGCTTTGTCAGTGTATACATGATGTTTTTAAAACTACATGTAAATTTGGCAATAGGGCAGGTATTATCAACTACATTTATTTCTTATGCCTATGGCACACTGGTCGAAGTGCATCGAAGAGCTCTTCTATGAAACAACAGAACTAACCCTTCAATGACAAACAATAAAAGCTTCTAAAGTTGAGAAAGAAAAACTAAATTTCAAAACTATGCTAATGTGAAATGAGACACAAAAGATACGAGTGAAATGAGATACGTTTGTTTCATCGATGAGCTCTTCGATGGAAATAGAGGAGCCTCTTATTTTCGTCGATGACGGGTGCGTTCTGTTGTTTCATCGAAGAGCTCTTCGATGGTCTTCGACCAGTGTGCCATAGGCATTACATTTATTGGAAATTAATATTGCTGTCAAAATTGAAACTATAGTTATAACTATAAATGCGCATTTAAAACTTTAATAATTCCATATTATTATGTCTGGTTGATTTTGATGTTTAGAACACGATGTTTTTATAATTAAATACGTATCTAGTATCAACAAATTTAACATTTTTTTGTAATACAAATTTCAAATTTCATTTGGACTTTTCACTCTATTATAAATTTGATAGCAGTAATATCATGATTGCAAAAAAAAAATACACATCTAAACTTTTTTTCAATTCTAATTATTTCTTAAATATGTGGGTTATATCAACACTTTCAAATACTAAACTATACAAAAAAATTGCTAGAGGCTTGCCACCCGCATATTTGAAATAATAATTGGCGGAGAAACAAGAGAAATTCGTTTCACAAGTCAGCATATTATAATAATCATAATACCCACGGAATTTATTTTATGTAGATATGAACAAAGTTATTTGTACTTGATCTTACTATAGCAGTTAGTGGGTACTACTACGAGTATGATATTATGACTTTCCATTTTAAATATTGATCGTAACGGTTTAACATAAATAAATCCTGTATCCCACGAAAACCATGCCGTGGGTATATGGCAAACTTATTATTGCTTCCTTCTTTCGCTACTTGGGAGGAAAACGATTCAAATAATATTTATAAATATTTAATTCTGTATCTAACTCCTTTTACATATATTATATTATTTATTTAATTATTATTAAAAATAAATTGAAAATATATATGGAACAATTAAATATGTGTATCTGTCTAGTTTAAAGATTAACTACGTAAACAACATAGATTTTTGACAACTTTTAAACTGTATTTAAGAATAATGAAATAATAATTATTAATGCAGAATTAATATTAAAATAAATAAATAAATATATTATCACGCCTTTTACCCATTACTGGGTGTGGCACTCTGCCGTGGCAGATCTCGGTATGTGATATATTTCATCGCGTGAAGTGCGGTTACTAGCCCTCAAATCACGGCCCCAAAAAATGTTAGTAAAGGAGGAGCCACAGGGGTAAATTTAAAATAGTGAAAATTGTTTGTCGGCTGTGGGGATCAAACCAGGATTCTCAAGATCCACAGAATTAATTTGAATTAATCTCTCAAGAAAATAGAGACTTGTGCTTTTAAAACGGGAAATAAGATTTTACGGATCAAATTAAGATACTAAATTATAAATAGCAATAATTATATATAGAGCTTGCCTAATTTTATTGCCACAAATAAGAGAATTTAATTAAAATATTTCGCAAAAATAGCTAACTAATTATGCTTTTCTGGTGACAAATATGCCATGGTAACAACTACGGATATCACTGCTATTATAAAGTTTGCAGTAAATATAAAAGATTAATAGGATTTTAAATTAAAATATTTTAATTAGACCCATCCACACACCTCATTTCAAACAGGTTATTTTATTTGACTATAGAAAAATTCATTAAAATATTTTGGTAAAAACGCCTGTTAATTTCTCATATTTGGAATAGAATAACAATTAATTTCACGACGGAGTTATCGCCAAAACTTATAATCGGCAATTTTCTAGAACTGACAATTATTAATTTCTCTAATTTCAGACATTCAAATGAAGTAATACGTAGTAAATAAGGTTTGTGGATAGGTCTAGTATGATCAAATGCAATTTCAATTTGGTATCATAATTATTATTTACCAGATATTTTGTATTTGCAAATTTATTCATATATATATTACTCTGTATAACAGGAACTAAATCCCAATTACAGTACAGGGTCCGGACTCACCGGGTCGTAGTGTGGTAGATATATTTTTAAATGTCTTTAATATTTTGGATATACGGTCAACAAACTTTAATTTTAAACTCTTTTCAGTAAAAGATTCGTTTTCCTGGACTACTTGTGTCTCAGTATTTATTATATATTGAAATGTTCAATTACTAAAGATGGCGTTGATCACGATATGCAAACTTGAGACAAAGATACAGTTGATCTCCATAAGTTTACTATTGTTGACAATTGTATTTTTTGTTTTTTTTTTGTGTGTGCTAGTATTGTATTTTTATATTTATTTAGAATATAGTTCTGTGTGTCATTAGTTGTAATTTCAGTATTAGTTTCATTTATTGTTTAAGTTTTATGTCTAAATTTAAGTATATAGGTTATTTTAATAGTGTAACTTTTTCTTGATAGAAATTAGTTCTTTTATTATAATACTATTTAATTATAGTTTTATTATCATATATTTTTATTTATTTTTGAAGTACTCAGTTATTAGGTTAAAAGTAAAGAGTACCTTTGTCGCTACTACTCGATGAGCACATTCTTATTTAAAAATCCCAATTGCAGAACAATGATTTCGATAAAAGAGAGACGATATTGTATTATTAAAATATAATAAGGGTACCCTTACGACATCTATTATAGATGTTAAAGTTACATATTTCAGTTTTCTTTATATTTACCGCTGGTATATTAATTACAATTAAGTAAATATAATTCTGTAGGTATTATTCGTTGATGTTTTTAATAAGAAGGTTTTCTATTATTTACCGGAATAACATATCAGATGCAGAAGCAGATGGTTAAAACCTGGAACATATGGTCACCCTCTGATGTTTGATAAATGGATTCTTTTAAACTGTCCCATCATTTAGATAAAATCAATTTTCTAGCTGTTTATAAATAACAATAAGTAATTGTTTATGGTGCCTTCTAATTATTAATACATAGGTACCCATAAAAATTACATACTTATGTAGAAAACAAGCCCTATTCTTGTCTGTCTATCTGTCTGTGCGTGATAATGGAAGAAGCTTCAACGATTTTGATGAAACTTGGTATTCTGATAATTTTTGCCCTCAGAAAATCCCTCATCCTCATTCATATAGTACGTCATTTTGAACAAAAAAATTAAATGCGGAGAAAATTTAGTTATTTTGAAATATAGGTATGTGAGTATTTTTAATCCAAGAAATCAAGGGAGAACAAAAAAAAATAATATCACCAATTGTTTCTGAGATATGGGAAAAATTCGAAAGAAAATTGAAAGAAAACTTGAATCTTTTATCTATTTCTTGGTTTCTTATTTTTTATTTTCTCCCATTATTTATCAAGCAAATAGCCACGAAACTTTGTAATTAAATTGCCTTAAGTTACAGATATATTAATAATTTGACAAACTACTAGTATTAAAGTTTATCTGCAGAAAATTTTCCATATATTCTGGAGCATATTTTTTGTAGCGGACTTTAAATTTATAATAAATTAAAAATAAATTATCATTATCATATTATTATTGAATATGGCACTCGGCCAAAGCAGATCTCAGTAGGTTATATATATCTCGTATATATTTACGCATAAATTTATGTTACCAGCTGTCAAATCACAGCATCCAGAGATGCTAATGGTAGAGAAGCCACAGGGGCTCTGAGCATCGTACTTGGATTCTCATATCCACAGACCGACATGATACCACTAAACTATGGCCTATTTATAAAATTAGTTTATAAACCACATCATTTTGAAAAAAACTTAGTAAAGATAAACTCTCTAACTCATTTTAAAAAAATACTTTAATTGAATATTAGTATATCTCTTGATATAAATATATATTTTTTGTAAGCATTATATCTCTATTGGTAACACTGAAATGTGAATGTGCAATATCTATTCACAATTCTCAAACAGTGTATTTTGACAGTTTCCTTTTTGTGTTGAATATTGAAAATTCCTAAGGCTCAGCAAAGTAAAGTACTCATTGAAAATTTAATTTAATATTAAGGAGCGGAGAAAATCTATAATGAACATAGCTACATATAAACTTAGTAAGGATATGACGTCATCGTTTTTAGTTACTTTTATCTATGACGTGTAAAAACTGATTCAGCAAATAGACCCTATCTACCCTAATTATAATAAATATGTAAATTTATACGATAAAAATCAAATGGCATGATAACGTCATCTTGCAAGTTCTTAATCATTGTTCAACAATTATGAAATATTTAATCTTCAATAGATACATTTTTCAATCTTATTTTTGTGCTTGGTCCAATCAAAAATAATGTTTAGATTAAAGATATCTTTCTCGACTCTGAGAACATTCCAGTTACAGGTTACCAAATAATAATAACAAAAGTTATAGATAAGCATTCTTAACAGAAATAGATTTGATATAATTTCGTGAATTACAAATAATTAGAGATCGAAATCTACGATTGAAATCCTGTAGGAAACAAAAGATATATTGGTCACGATTTGATAAATGACTCTAAATTGTTATCACAGTTAGTGCTCACGATTCATTTTTTGTTACAGATTTCTTTTACCGCCTGCACAGATAGGCCTGCAGTGAAGAAATAAAACAACGCAGTATAGAAATTTATGTAAGTACTTTGTTGGTATTTATCTATTCTGTATATGCAGATATTTTTCTGTGGTAAGCATTTAGGTCAAAAAATACCATGAAGGTTAATAGTTTAACCACATCTTTAGGTAAAATGCAATTTTAGACGAAATGTGTTTAGAAATGTGTAAGTTGAACTACATATTTTACTTCTTAATAACCCAAAACATTATACAATAAAATGAAAGTATTAAATGTATTTATTGTATGTATTCTGAAATCTGAAGTATCAGTTTAAGTATAACAATAAAATTCATCTTAAGCTCTTATACTAGCAATCAAATATTATTTTTTCTACAACCGTTATTAAATTGTCATTTAACGTACTGGTTTTCATAGAGGTAAATAACATCTTAATCACATGTTGACAAGTTGTGGCTTCGAACGTTTTAGTCACGGTATGAAGGTAACAACTGATATATTAAATACGGGGTGAAGTTAGCTTCCTGTATCTATCACTGTAACTTAATCTTACTACTTAAATAATACGGAACAAGACCACAAATTCTGAATTGTTTCACTTTGTTACAAATGCTTTGAATATTTAAGCAAAGTGGACGAAAGTATAAACTACAAATATTTATAGATCATTTCATGAAAAAAAAAAATGACTAATAAATCTAAGATTTTTTGACTTTAATCTTCAGTAAACCTATTCTCTCTCTGGTATCCGAGGTCCAATCCGATTAGGCTGAGTTCACCTTTTATAGTATTCTTCTAATTTGTTATATATCTTTTTACCACACGTTCACTGATATGACCCCCTTATAATGCATTTTTCTGGAACGGAAACAGCCTTTTTAGGTGATTTCATTGTCGCCCAGATTCTGGCCAGTAAAAATGTTATAACCCTAAAACTGGCCGGTAAAAATTTTATAGCCTTCAAACTGGACGGTAATGATAATTACGTCACAAAACAAGACACCCATTAAAAAGGGGTCTTTTAGTACACTTATGACAAAAACTCCCGTACGTTTCTTGACTGGAACGTCTATTTTAACTCGTGCAAAGTTGGCAATCCGTTCAAATAGAACTTGAATCGATTTAGAAACTTAATGTAATGTTTGTATTAAATATAAGGTAATAATTTCGACATAGGTTGCCCGTCTGTAATATGTTTATATTCGTAGGTACAAGTAGTTACGGTAAAAACCCTAATATTTTCTATAGTCTTTATTATCTGTTTTCTTTAACTCTATTTATTATAACAGTGAATAACAAATTCAGCGAAAGATATTATAGAGTATTTTATCAATATTATATATTTTGAAAGTGAAATATCTCGAGAAATAATGTTAGATATCTGGTTATGAAGCAAAATAAATTATAAATTTTCCTTTATTTTGTACATTATATTTTTCATCAATTTGTCAAGTGTTGCTTAAAGATTTTTGATGATCTATATGTATTACATTATAAATAATTAACGTGCGTAAAGTGTCTTTGTTCCTCTTACACTATTGCAGCTCTCGCCTTCGGCTCGCTCTGCATTTAACGGGTTAGAGTAACAAAGAATCACTTTACGCTCTTAACTTACAATTAACTATTAAAGCAACCGTCTGAAAATGTTTAATTCAGAGATACTCCTATTTTTAATAATATAACAGTACAACTTTAAAATATCTAGGGTTATAACAATGAAATATCAAATATTATTAGCTGTAGACAAATACTATGTTTGGTTTATTTACTATTTCGCAAAAAAATTTAAAACTCACTAAATTTTAAAACTAGTTATTTCTAACCATTTATTTTATAAATTAAATGATTTAAGTTCTAGTCAAAATTTAAACTTAATAAGAAAATATTTGCTGTTTTATTTTTATAACTAAATATTTTAAATAACAAATTAAAATATGCTTATAAATAAATCAAATAAAAGTATTATATTGTTGAAAACAAATTAATCGAATGAATATCAAATACAACTCTATAAGTGCACAAGGTGAGCAGAAAGGTCAAACAAAACGTCAATTTCACTTACACTTATTTATCAAGGAATTTTGTTATTAAATTACAGGTTTGCTTTAATAATTAATACCTTGAAGTGTACCTGGAAGATTATTTCCAACATGCAGATATATAACATATACTAAAACTAACTTTTTTTAAACTATCAAAATATAATTTAGCTTCGGGCAATTATTTCCTCACGGAATAACAGTAATTATTTTTATTTTATAAATTCGACAAATGACATTTAAATCTGTTTTTACTTTTAAATATGTACACAGTACTTACTCTTTCTTAGTTCATAATTAATTTTATGTTAAGAACTTTTAAACAGACGTACTTGCCTATTAGAATTTCGTTTGTTTTGTATTTGTTCCTTCTATGCTGAAATTTCTAGAGTAAATCTAATTTACTTTTATATAATTATTACATGTTATTGTTATATCAAAATGTCATTCGCTTATCCGCATGTGTCACAATACTTAATTATTTTTAATATGAAAAATGTACTTGCATTTATTCTTCATTTTGCGCAATGCAATTTTATTGTAATAAATATTGTTATGAATTGAAAAAGTGGTTTAAATGAGAGAAATTTTTACATAATTATTTAATTCACATATAATATCTTATGTTATTTTTCATTCTTTACACGTTATTAAACAATTGAATTTTGTGACACTATAAATATTTTATTTTCCCAAATTTATTTTAACTTTTAAAATTGGTTTCTGTAATTTTTTGTCAAAGTTGTTTATTATGACATAATTATTATTGTGCTTATTAAATAATAATGGTATATAATTTAGATTTTATCCAGGCTTTTATCAACAAATAGTTCTAAATGAAATAGAAATAAACATTCTAATTTTTGTAAAATATAACTTTTTACAACTGTACATTTTCACATTTAGAAATAAGAATGTATGAATTGCAAATATGATAACTATAATAAATTAATTTCATGCATTAATTCTTTAAATTTCAAAACAGTGTTATATCAACCCAAGTACTGCAGTATTTTTTTTATAAAATCTTGATTCTAAAATTATTAGAATTTCGTAATTTAAAAAGACAATTTCTGGAAGACTGAGCTTTGCTCGGAAGTAACAGAAAAAATATGAAACCAAGAAATATATAATTTAAACAACTTTTTCCTCAATTTTCTTCAGAATTTTCGCTCACGTCTCGAGAACAGTTGATGAAATCGAGTTGGTTTTGCTTTAAATCGATTTCTTCGATAAAATTACATTTCCCTAAAGTACTCACATTCCTGTATTATGAAGATTTTAACGTAGCGAGTTTTTTTTTGTCATTTCTCTCATTAATATGGAAATATTGTAACAATACTAAACTACAAGTACATTACACAATAAGATTATAGTTTAGGATATCCAAACATTTATACATAAAAAATGTGAAAAATAATGTATTTCTTTTAGTAAATGACAATAAACCAAACAATAATAAAAAATATTTTGAAGAACTAATTATTATGAATTTTCACTTCAATTTTATTTGAAAATGACATATTAAATGAATTTTCTTGAGAATGAAACATAGGTAGCTCGATTTTTTTAAGAGAAAAAACTTTAAAGTACAAGTTATAAAACACCCTTAGCCTTTTGAGACAAATGTAGTTTATAAAATTGATTGTTTGGATTGCCATGAAACTTATATAGGTCAAACGAAAAATTGCTTATTTACGAGTACACGAGTCCAGAACCATAAAAACGAATGTAAGAATTGTCACATGAAGGTTGATAAGACTACATTACACAACATCATTTCCAAACTGGTCATCGCTTTGATTTTGACAATGTTAGATCCTAGAAAAGGAACGTAATTATAGAAAAAGGATCTTCTAGATATTCTCCATTTTTACCATAATAAGAATTCGGTCAACTTCAGACGTGACGTTCAATATTTTATCCAACACCTACTACTTATAAAGTCATTATTGTTATCATTTTAGATTAGTAAAGTGATTTATAAGTCACACGTGAGTTATAAGTCATAAGTCACGCATCAATTATGACTTGTAACTCACTGTTGAATTTAAATATAACAAAGTTGAAAAAAAGGTTGCAGCTGTAGTATTTGAAATGGAAGACGAGAATTTTATTCCCGAAATAATCATTAAGGAAACGGCTGTTGATGTTTTACCAAAAAAGTCTAGAACTTCCTATGAAAAACACTTTCATTCATACCTTTGACGTTTCTAGTTGTCATTCAGTCTTCAAACATATGAATTTTTTTTTCATAGGAACTTCTAGACTTTTTTGGTAAAATATCAACAACCGCTTCTTCCGCTTCCTTAATGATTATTTCGGGAATAAAATTCTCGTCTTCCATTTCGAATACTACAGCTGCAACCTGTTTTCAACTTTGTTTATTTAAAAAATTTGAGTAACCTAGACAACAAAACAAGAAAGTATGGCTAACTAGAATATTATTTGAAATGTAGACAATTGTGTCAAAATTTATATTCTAATGTTTCAATTGTAGGTGTTGGATAAAATTTCGTATGCCACTCGTGTGTTATTACAAATAAGTCACTTCAGAAAATTATTCCCCTCGGCCTGCGGCCTCGTGAACTAATACTTTTCTCGCGTGACTTATTTGTAATATAACACACTTGTACCATAAATAACTATAAATTATGTATATACGAATATCTAATAGCTTTTTTAATAATTGTTAGTTGGTTTTTAGGCTTTAACGAAAAAAGAAAAATTTTAAAAATTTAAAATTTTAACTTTTTTAATTTGGCGACGTTTCAACACAATATTTTGGTCATTTCCAAGCCATAAAAATAAATATGACTTTAATCACTTAGTTCAATTATAAAGAAAAAAAGATTGAAGTTATAATACATTGTTGTAGTATACACCTCAAGAGAAAAACTTAAATCAAGTTTTTTATTAATTGAAAATGACCAAAATATTGTGCCAAAACGTCGACAATTAAAAAATTACAAATTAATTATTTAAAATTTCTCTTTTTTCGCTAAAACCTGAAATCCAATTAACAATTATAAATTATATCATTCGGGGGTTATTAAAACGAAAACATCTTTTGGATTTTTAAAATGTTACATTATAACATTTTTAATTAATTTTGTTGTTCGACAATATAGTTTTTTACGTTTGTTCTGATACTTGTTGATTGGTTCCTTTCCACGGTAATTTCATTACGAATTTGTCCAGTATACACCTCAAGAGAAAAACTTAAATCAAGTTTTTTATTAATTGAAAATGACCAAAATATTGTGCCAAAACGTCGACAATTAAAAAATTACAAATTAATTATTTAAAATTTCTCTTTTTTCGCTAAAACCTGAAATCCAATTAACAATTATAAATTATATCATTCGGGGGTTATTAAAACGAAAACATCTTTTGGATTTTTAAAATGTTTCATTATAACATTTTTAATTAATTTTGTTGTTCGACAATATAGTTTTTTACGTTTGTTCTGATACTTGTTGATTGGTTCCTTTCCACGGTAATTTCATTACGAATTTGACCAGTATACGGCTTATAAGCAAACTCATAGTCATTCATTGCCTTCTGAATGATCTACATCAACAACCAGGACGGCCTGAAGGGCCGAGGAATATCCGATAAATTATTTATTTATGTTACGCTGTACAACAGGAACTTAATCCCAATTACAGTACAGGGTCCGCACTCACCGAGCCGCAGTGTAGTAGTTTATATAATTTTTAGCTTGAGTGAGATTTGAACTTGGGATCTCCGGATTCAAATTCCGGATTGCTATCCACACCACCGTACTGACGGACAATGAATAGAAAGATCGAGAAAACTGGAGGCAAACGTTAGGAAGCGATAAATATATATTATGCAGAATAAAATAACAAGTCAACGAGCTGTGATAAAAGTAGAGGCGTAAAAATCCATTAATAACAATATAACAATCACTAGAATTTTTTACGGCACGCCACTGGTAGGTGCAGCAAGTAAAGGGGAAAAGTGCAATAGTTTGCCTTGAGATGACATCTTTGTGCAGAGATTCATGGCACTCTATGATGCGATCACTCCGTTATGCACGTATATCAACTACGGATACGGAACCAGTTTATAAGTACGTCAACTCGAAATACATTTCCTGTTAGACTATTACCGGTAAATTACTCACAGGGAAATTGTAACTCTTGCTCGAGCACTCTTCATGATTTTCTAAATTTTGTTTTCGTAATACGGATGGTACGCAATAAATGGTTTAAAAGTGAAACGGTAATAATTGAATTATGAATTGAATAGACTCAAGTCACGAATATTGTGAAATATATATTGATACAAGATTTACAATTGTTTTAATGTTTTTTAGTTTTTTTGGTTGCTGTTCAATTGGTTTTGCTTTTGTCAGAGCAATAAATCATGATTTTTATATAATATATTTACTTTTGATTTATTGCATAAAAATGTGTGATCATGATTTTAATTATAATTTGAAAGTTATTTTAATGAAACTGTTATCATTATAATTTTAATATTAATTGAAAGTAAAAACTATAACTGGTAACTAGGGAATGCAATACCTGTCAAAAATTTCAATACCGGAGTCGGGATACCGGTATTAATACCGGTATTGATAAAGTTTTAAAAATTGAACCTATTTAACATTTATTTACAATAGGGTGTGGTGTGTGTGTGTGGTATATACCGGGTGTTTACTTTTTTTTCAAACAGGAAATTTAATGTTAAAATTTTGATTTATCGATATCTCTTTACCTATTAATTTTAGAACAAAATTGTACTGAAGAATGAAAAACTGCATCTATAGAGTATAACTTTGTTGTTCAATTGTTTTTTATGTCCGAGTTAGAAGCAAAAGAAAATACACGCTTTAAAGCAATTATCAGAGTGCCATGAGGAATAAAACAATAATTTGTTTGTTGTGTGTGACATTATTTGACATATTGGACAAGAATTGTAAGCTTACTCTAATTTATTTATTTATTTATTCGAGCATTTAATTTAATAATAAAAATAATTATAGCAACTATTATTTTCTTTTTTATACATAATCTTGACAAATAAATACCTATTATTAAGTTATCTAATTTGTTTTATCCCGGGATCCCGGTATTGCATTCCCTACTGGCACCCAAGTAAAATAGAAGTAATTATACTTTAAACACATTTGTTTTTAGTTTTGACATTAAAAATGCAAAGATGAATATAATTTTCCCAAATTTATCAGTAAATATTTATTTTAACTAATATTGATTGTCTATGAAGTATTTTTGAGATTTTGCTGTACTTAAATTAACTGTGGCAACAAGCGAAAAATTCTCATATATAAACCGTTTTAGTAAAATACATACATGTTAAATATTGTAAACAAATACGGTATATGCAATGCTAATGTAAAAATAATGACTAGATTTACAGCTGCAAATATCTTAAAACCGTTGTTTACCGCAGAAAATATCAAAACACTTGCTTAAGTGCTTATAAATCTTTTGTAATAAAAACCTATGTTTTTGTAGTAGATATTATATAATAATTTAGATATGAGTTCTCACTTAGATTTTTTAAATTTATTTCTTGTGTAGGTAGGTTATTTACTTGTTTTTGTAGTTGAACAAATGTCATTTAAAACTAAAACAAATTTATGAAAACATTTATTTACTATTAAACATACGACTTTAAATATGGGTAATAGTGCCGCATGATGCGAATTTGGTGTCGAGATCGCTTTTAGCTAATCTAAGGTAAAGTAACTCCAAAAGTAAATGGGTGTATTTAATGTTACTCTAGTAACACTGCTTAAAATATTCCAACAGAATCGCCTGGCCGGAACATGCACCCTAGACATAAAGACAATACACTACACTCCGCCCAGTTTCTGGCAAGAGCTGGACTGACCTGCTTATACCTTAAATGAAAGACATAGTGCAATGCAAATCAGCCGACGCCACGATACACAAAAAAGTTTAACGTCCAGAGGACTCCCCAATTTCAAAGTAAAATCAGTGTTGGGTGACTTTTTTAACGTGGGATTCTACCACACTTTGTTGCTTCTTTCAAAAATGCAGTTTAAGTTTAGGACTGGCTTACTAGTAGTTGTTCCCATTTGCTGTTCTCTTCTCTTCTGGTGTCATTACTAAATATGAAATTCATTCCATTTCAAGTAATAATTAAATTTAACATCTATATATTTTAAATTTCTAAAACCACAAAACAGCCATGAATAATATTAAAATGTATTCAAGACATTAATAATTATTTCTTGAAATACAAAAACTAAATCAAATGCAAACTACTTCTCATATAAAGTACGACATATATTTTTTACTTTCAAAGAAATTAATTTACATTTTCTAACCACATGATTTTACGTAACACTTCTAGAAATGCCTATTAAACTCAGAACAAAAAAAATGTATAGTGAAATAGCAATAGAACTGTTATTATTTGCGTTCCTAACATTTGTTTTTCCATCGACATCTAGTTTGAGAACAATTGAATTTTACTGTTATATGTAGGTATGTTACATAGTTAATTTAGAATTTGTGATCTTTTTAACCTAAATTTAACTTAAAATATCGTACTTATTTTTAACTTTAATTAGAAGAATATCTCTTACATTTATATAATTCAATGATCAGCAGTTGTTTTAAATTGAATCATGAAACTAATCAAAAAAGACCAATTAAGTATTTTTTCTACGATTGCTATGAAAAGTTGAAAATTACGCTCTCATTCGTCGTCGAAAAGTTGACTTTTCTGTGGAACAATCGAAAAATAACTTTGCCGCGCGTCTCCAATGGCGCACTTACTTCAATAGTTACCAGGGATACAAACAAAACAGAAACTTGTCATATTGACAGTTGACAGAAGAAATTTATTTTCAGTAGGTATACGTATTTTAATAATTTTAAGATGCAATCGTAGAAAAAATTATGTGTGAATTACGACCGTAAAGTGTCTTTGTTCCTCTTATTCTATTGCAGCTCTCGCCTTCACTCTGCAATTACCGTGCTTGAGTAACTTTACGCTCTTAATACACAAATAATTATTTATGTACCCTCAATATTTTGCATCGTATATTCAAACGTTTCTAAATGGGATGAAAAATGTTTTAAATAAAAGTTATGAGACTTAAATTTATTCTAATATAATCTAGAAATTGATACAAGTAGTCATGATTAAATAGTATGTTATTTAATGAGCATATAAACATTATATGCGAGTCAAATACTATATTTTTAAATAAACAAAACAAAAATAGTAAAATATAACGTTACTTTGATCTATAAAGGATGGATCAAACTACAGCCACGTCCATGAAATACAAACATATTAGTTGGAAATAGACCGGGTAATATGAACATTCATATTACATGGAGTAGGTGAATCAGTGAAATCAAGTCGGCTTGAGAAGTCTGGTTCGATCCTCACAGCCGACAAACCAAATTAAATCTACTCCTGTGGCTTCACCACCACTAACATCTTCGGGGTCCGTGATTTGCCGGCTGTTCTTACCGACATCTGCTAAGGCAGAATACCATACCCAGTAATGGGTAAAAGGTGTGATGATATATTTATTTTATATTACATTAGTGTAATACGAACAATTTTATATTTGTCCGTCAGTACGGTGGTGTGGATAGCGATACGGAATTCGAATCCGGAGATCCCGAGTTCGAATCTCACTCAAGCTAACAATTATATAAACTACCACACTGCGGCTCGGTGAGTGTGGACCCTGTACTGTAATTGGGAATAAGTTCCTGTTGTACAGCGTAACATAAATAAATAAATAAATTTAGAGTTAGATGCATTGATGGAATTATTTAATAGTTGTAGATAAAAGATTTATTTCATCTCAAATTTCAGTTTCAGTTACAATACATTTACAAACACTTTGCTTTCGTCAAGTTAATCATAATGAGCTTTTGAAATGGATCAGCTTATTTATGTTACATTTAAAAAGTTGATCTTCATTTTCAACGTTGTAATAAACTAAGTGAAATCAAGAATATCAGATTTCAAATTGCTATCTAGTTTTCACATTATATTAAAAAGAAATTATAAACACTATAAAATGAAAAATGTAAATACGGTAATATGTCAAGCTAATTTTCATTTTCAGCGCAATAAAATTAAAATACCTCTCTCCCATATCTCATGGAAACCTATATAAATCCGAGACACACATTTTTCTAAAGCAATAACATTATTTTAAGTAAACCGCAAGAGATATTTTTACTACTTCACATTTAAAATAAATTACTTTACAAACATATTAGCAGTATGACTAGGTGATCTATAAAAATATTGACGGTGTTATTAAAATTTCCCAATGGAACAAACAAATAGTTTCATAAGCGCGCGGGACGACGTAATGTTCTAGGAAACCGTTTGGTTTAAGTGCTCCTCGGATGGTAATTGTTCTGTAAAAACCGACATTACCATGTGATCTGTGTTTTTTATGTAATCGGTTTCTTGGTTTCTATCTTGTTGCGACTAATTGAGGCAATGTTCAGTAATGGAATTGCTCTGTAGATAGTTGTGTTTTAGTGAGAAAGTAGTGATACTTTGATAGATACATGGCATTTCTTTTAATTCTAATAATTAATTGATTTGAAATTAATTAATAGTTGCGATTTATATCCTGATATTTTGTTTCCTCTTTGATGATTTCTTTTTTTATCTTAAGAACGTATTATCTCACTAATAAATAATGATAAAAAATTAGTGATGGAAAAAGTTTTAGAAAAATTATAGGAATTATTGTTTTGCACAACAGGAACTTAATCTCATTAACAGTATAGAAAGCTTCCAGTTTATAGAGAAGCGAGATTTGAACGCACAATCTTTTCCTTTTTATCTATGATTTTCTGCCTTCTTATCAAGATTTCAACTCAAAATTCTTTTATGGTCCACCCATATTCAACTCCAATTAACACCTCCTTATTGCATGTCTGTGAAAAAGTGTTACATCAATTTTTTCGTCAATTATCTTTAAAGTGAGTGTATGACACGATCAATTTTTATAATCATGCACATGCGCAATTAGGTGAATAGTTACTTTGAAGGTTGCGATTTAGATTAAAGTGTTAAAGCTGATAATTATGGAAAACGAAAATATTTTATTATTATGTGAGACAATTTTATTATCAACAATCTATGTTTAAATGTACAATTAGCGATCGAACTTCAATATACAAGGACCAGAGTAACAAAATTTAATAGTTTATTCCTAAGATCATTTTGAGTAAAGTATGTCATACACAGGTCCTATTCCTTTTGATTCCAGGAGTTAAAGTTTTATAAACAATAATATTTTAAATGAATATCCTTTAAATTAAATATGAAATAACAACAAAATATGGAACAAAACAAGATAATAGAATAAGAGATAAAAATATTTAGATTTTTTTTTCAATAAATCTTCAAAATGTGCTATAAACAAAAAACACTATCTTCTTATTCCAGCAGCACTAATTTCAATCATTATGAAATAAATAATGTGCAACATGTCAATATATATATTATAGTTTAAATTTGTTATTGTATGTTTTGTTTTTTAAAAGTATCTTAACTACAAAATGTAAACAATTGCTGTTATGTATAAAACTTTGACCTCTTGTATTTTGATCACCTCAAGGAATACGAGTAGAACCTATATTCAAATGACATTTTTTACTCAAAATGATCTCAGGAGATGCTAATAAATTTTATTTCAATTGTCCAAAAACACCTTGTATACTGATTGAAAACATTCATAATAAGCAAAATGACATTTTTGAAATTATAAACATCCAATTTAAACAAATATATAGCAACAAAATGACTACGATAGTTAATAAAAATTACAAAATTAATATTAATTTCAAATTCAGTAAACATATTATGTGTTCAACACGATAAAAACTATTTATAAAAATTAAATAAATTTTTATATATATCATCACACCTTTTACCTATTATTGGGGTAGCAGATCTTGGTAAGCGATATATTTCTTCGACGTACCAGTTGTCAAACACGGCCCTCAAACATTTAATTTTACATTAAATTTTTAAAATATACCTGTACAATTTAGAGCAATATATATATATATATATATATATATATATCCTTTTAAGTGAAGTACCAAGCTCACTACTTAATCAACATTAATAACGCATCACTAATCCGAATATAAAAATGTATTCTGTAAGCAAGTATAGAATAAAATACTTTAATTAAGTTATTACCGACTATTCTCTGGTTATTAAAGAATGCACTCGTTTCCCATATAAGAAAATTGGCCATGATTTGCATTTTAATACTAGAATAGAAATACCGGAATGATTAAACAAACAAATGACTCATTAAATTATTAAATATAATATAGGAGTTACTACTGGTCTACAATTTAATTGAACTATTTATATTCCTAGGAATTAGGAAGCGTAAGCTAGTAGGTAGATACCACACCTTACTAAAGAAATTTTATTACTTGTACTTTCGAGAAACATAAAATATTCGCACTAAAAAAATTACACTAAGTTAATGAGCTTCACATGTTACTTGTGAAGTAATAAAATTATTTAGAATAATATTATACATTTTTGAGGGAGCTTCACGCAACTTTCTGTTTTACTCATTAATTTTTATATTTCAATATTTTCCTGAATAGTAACAACGTTAAGATTGATACAGTGTTAATTTTTTTTATTCTGTATATGAAATTACTAATTAGGTTCTTCATACAGGTCAATAACAAATTCATAGCAACAAATAAAATTTTTAAAGAAACTGATGCACTGCATATTCGGTGTACTTTTTAACATATTCGGCTTCGGTCGAAGCCGAAGCATAGGAAGATTAAATGTAATAGAAACAATTTTTAAAACTTTATGATGAATACTTTTTCTTTTGGTAAAACTTAAAAAAAAATTATATTAATAAAGATTATTTGGAATTTACAAATGAATATATTATTATGAATATATTTCTTTTTGAAAAAGTGTTTTATTTTTTTTCACGAAAATTTTAGCAGATCTCGGTAAGTGATATAATTCTTCGCGTGAATTGCGGTTACCAGCCGTCAAATGTCGCCCCCCAAAGATGTTAGTGGAGGAGGATAAATTTAAATTTGGGAAAATTGCTTGTCGACTGTGGGGATCGAATTAGGGTTCTCAAGATCCAAAGGACGATTCAATACCACTGAGCCACCTACCCCATTTAAAAAAATTAAAAAGTTAGTCAATAATATGAAAATATTTAAATAGGGTGTTAAACGATTTTAGACAAAAATATCTTAAATAAATATTGTATAGAATTAACTTCTGCATCTAAGTTAGAAGTTAGACTTAATATTTAACATTTTGTAATTAAAAAAATCAAGTTTAAAGTTTTTGAAATCAGATACTTTATAGTAATAGCCATGGAATTGAAACCAAATTACACACAATTGTATAATATAGGTAACTGAAAAAGTATATTTCTGTAGCTTTGTCATTTTGTAATTGAAAGAATCAAGTTTAAAGTTTTTGAAATCAGATACTTTATAGGAATAGCTATGGAATTGAAACCAAATAATAAACAATTGTAGAATATAGGTAACTGAAAAAGTCTATTTCTGTAGCTTTGTTCAGAGTAGAACCAGTTGATGACCTGAAGCTTTTATTCAAGAGAAAACTATTCCATACTTTCATAAATATCTGATATTGAACGAAAATCGCAACACACCATTTTTTTGACAGTTACAGTATCATACAATTGTTTGTAATTTTGTTTTAATTCCATGACTATTCATACTATCTATTTTCAAAATATTTTAAAGTTGATTTGTAAGTTATGAAATATCAAAAATTTGATGCAGTATTTAAAGTAGTGACATTTCACTGAATTATTAGTTTTGTAAAAGTAATTAATATATTATTCCGTTCATCAAATGACGAAGCCCTACCTAAAAGTACACCCACGACATCTCACTTCATTAATTAAAGTGACAGGTCCTTTCTAATTAAGTACCAAAATTCATCTTCATCTGGATACGTAATTATCTTCGTCAGAACATTTGCGTTGACACCAAATAGTCCACAGCAACTAGATTGACAGTTATAGCGGTTCAAACTATACAAATTAGTGTTCAATAGCTTAACCGACTCGGATGTAATCCTGGATACGCCTGGATGAGCAGCTAGCGCTCAGGAACTCTGTATCTTATTGCCTAGAACTTGGAACATATTTCATAGCACTCTAATAAAGCAGGAAATCACTCAAATACCGTACATATTCTGTGATTAAATACTGAAAAAGTTGTAAATTCATGTGTTTTTATTTTTGTTGCCCTCCGGAGGTTAATTCTGAATATAAGTAAAGTTAAATCACTCAGTAATTATGTTTAATATGCCAATGAACCTACTGGAATTTTACCGTATGAAGAAATATGAAAGCAAGGTAGAAAACCGTTTATATTAAACAAATATTTATTTTTCTCGATATATTTTGTTAGCTAATATTAATATGTTTGCATTTATACATTGCTCTTTTTATATTTTTATATAGGTACTACATACAGATAATTTTACAAAGGATATAGTAGACGATAAACATGTGAAACGAGCATTTCCGTTTTAGTTGTTCTTCTAAAATTAGAAAATCTGTTGTGAACACCACTGTACTTTTCCGATCATAAGTTTAGATAAACTCGGTATACTTTTGAAATAACAATTGTTTTCCCAACACAAAACAACATTAAGTAGGTTGTGTTTTTTTTTATATTTGTACTAAAATTCCATCTACATTTGATACTAAACATTTGAACAAATTCTGGAAAGTAATTGGCAATCGCTAGTATATCATTTTCGACACTTACTAGAATTCCTTGTCTGAGAACTCTAACTTCATATCAAACTCGCCATATTTTAAATAACTTGACGCTTAAATGTCATTTTTGATACTCAAATAGGAGTTATAAGCTCTAATTTTATATTATGATTAAATTTTTTTTTTAAAAAACACGACTATTTTAAAAATTATGAAAATGTTACAAACGAATAATTCGTTTTCAAAATATGTTTCAAACAAAAGTTGTTTTAAATCAGGATTTAGTTATTACGTATTTTGTGATAAACGTTACCGTTTTCATAATAACATAAAACTTTAGAATCCCCATTAGCACCATAAGTTGTATACATAAGTATAACCCATTTAACGTACTTAACCTCAGCTTTAGGCTTGAAAGATTAAATATATAATTTCAATACAAAATTTCACCGCGTTTTCCTGATTTCAGACAGAACGATAGATATACAGAGACAGAGACTGATTTGTTTAGGGAAAACAATTTGAATTCTTTAGTGTCTAAAACGTGAACATTAATTAAAATCTCTAAAACAAAATTGATCACAATATAATAAGAAAAAGTAATAAAAAAATGTGGAAAATTTTGCATAAATATTATTTCATTTGAATAATAATTGTAAGAATTGAAAAGTGCGAAAAATTGCTTTAGAAATAAATCCTAGAAACCATTTTGCAAGAATAATATATGTATAATACATTTTCCATGGTTAATCCGACACAGAATAAAAGTAAATGAAATTTGCGCTGCAATTTAGCACACGTATGCTTAGAATTTTATATTGTAGAGAAAACAACTCTGAGAAACATAGTTTTAAGTTGCAACATCAGAAAGGTATGATGATTAGGCAGTTTCGTTGTAATTAATTTATATCTTATTTAGTTATTCAGATAAACTTGTTGCGTTTTATATCTTCTAAAATTGAGCCAAATATAAATTCTTCAGATTTAAGATTTACGCAAATGTAATCATGAAAACTAAACTTCTGATATACTCGTAACCTTCAACCCAAAATAAAATTAATCAAAATTTGCAAAACTTTATTGGGAATTAGATATATAATTTATTATTTTAGAATGTAACTGCAATTGTGTTAAATGTATTTTTAAACAAGCGCAGGTGATGCTGCCTTCATTTCTTATAGATTCGTTGTTAAAGAAGTGGGCGTAAGTGAAGTTTTACGAAACAGGTGTACAGGAACGAATGGATGAATGCTTGTTGCGTGATGATGGATTTTGGATGTGAGAAAAGAAAGAGTTCGTATGGAGGAAGTGTTAATGTGGTCGAAACGAGTATCGTGTGTCAGGATGAGAATGTTGACGGGTTCGTGCTACCACATTTAATGGGATATAACGTGATGTTATGTATGTATGTAAAATTCGGCCAATATTTAATTTGAACCCGGGATATTTTACTTTTAGTAAAACGATTTTCAATTAGGTTATGTAGGAGCATAAAATTCAAGTAACGTACTCGTATGTAGACTTGGTTCGAAACGTGTTCAAATCCCGAGTTTGGCCGAATTTTTGCTCTCTAAAATAATCATTCATTTAGTCAGTTGATAAATATTTCCTTTAAAATACTGATAAAATAGAAATAATTTCGTTTCAATGTTGAGAATATAATATTGAATGATTAAATCAATTCGATAGCCTGTTTTGCGTATTATTATCATTTAATATTTAATTACTTCTTAAAAGAAAACAAAATATACAACTTGTCATAATGGACACATTACTGACAGTTATTGTAAAACGTTCTAATTGATATTTTTCATTGAAGTAAAAATAAAAATTTAGTTGTTAATGCAACTGGCCATGAAGTTAATGAAAATATGTTGTTTCTAAATATATATATATATATATATATATATATATATATATATATATATATATATATATATATATATATATATATATATATATATATATATATATATATATATATATATATATATATATATATATATATATATATATATATATATATACATGTATCTATATCGCTAAACCAATAGGTACATATATTTTCAATTATTTCAACTACACAACACAATTTTCATGTATCAATCATGCTGTAAAATATTGATATTAAATTAATATAAAATCGTAACATAATGTCAAATGAATTAATAAACATTTCTGTCAACAATTTTATTCGATATTTTTTACACTTAAGTGACACTTGATAATTAAGAAATGGTGGTGTAACTAGCTATAAATAAGCATAAAAAATGTTTAAGTACTCTTATTATGAAATTGTAATAAAAACTTAAACTTGTTGACAAGTTATTCCCGGAAGTTTTTCGAACTTGACCCACCCATAAATTAGTTAAATTGTCCCTGAATGACGGAAAATTAAATAATAATTATAATATAACCACAGTTATATTCGCATAATTCAGTTTCTACCACGCCTATGTAACTACGTATTTTCCAGGTTTTGAAAAAATTGATCGATGTTATGTTGCTTAGGTAACGAAATAAAAATGGATAGCTATGACTACACCACAAAATAATAACGTATAAAGAAGCGCACCGTAATGTTAGAAAAAATGGAACTGCCAGTATTGCTTCTGGTGTTCTTTTCGCATATTAATTTGACAACTAATGCATAGATTACTGCGAAATTCAAAACATTTAATTTGGTTATTAATTTTTATATATTTAAGATAAAACGCTAATTAATCAAACAAGTCTTTTGTATATTTGAAATATAATAGTAGTTGATAAATGTTGATTAAATTCTTAGGATTCAATCGCCGATATCATAGTATAGACATATCAACATATTTTTCAGAACTTGTCAGAAGAAATCTTAAACGAAAGTATAAATTTTTAATGAAGAGTAAATACGGTGATCGACTGTTTAAATAATGAAGAAACTTAGATAATTGGAATATCAGTCTAATTTATTTTTAAAATGTTACAATTCCGACGTTTCGGCGATAACCATCGCCTTCTTCAGGGATCTACAAAGTAAATAACAATAAGACTTATTTAAAAAAAAACACAGAAACAAAAAACTTAAATGTAACGTCTAATAATTGATATAAACAATTTGTTTCAAAAAACTTAACATAATTAGTCACAAATTAAAAGAATAAATAGTCAATTCAATTTTTAAACATTTTTGACTATTTATTCTTTTAGTTTGTGACTAATTATGTTAAGTTTTTTTAAACATTTTGCTTATGTCAATTATTAAACGTTACATGTAAGTTTTTTGTTTGTGTTTTTTTTAAAAATAAGTCTTATTGTTATTTACTTTGTAGAGCCCTGAAAAAGGCGATGGTCATCGCCGAAACGTCGTAATTGTAACATTTTAAAAATAACTTAGACTGATATTCCAATTATCTAAGTTTCTTCATAAATTTGTAATAATTTTTAATAAAATAACATTGCAGGATGACAATTTTAATTTGTATCAATATAAATCATATATTCCTAATTATTTACAAGTTTTTTTTTTATGTGAATATAATATTTGTTAAATATTTTCTAGTTTGGCGTTAAATTATCATTTGATACAAATCATCTTTATTGGTATTATTGAATCAAAACGATAATTTTTTTAACATAGCACCATCTGTTGCCATCCTGACAAACTAAATCATGTGACCAAATACGCTTTAGTAGTTTCACCCCCGTGTACTACAACTAAACGCACAGCTTACTTTGTTATAATTTACGAACTGTCAAAAGAAATAGATCGGTTATTTTGTTCTCTATTAGATTAAAATATAAGTTTTATTTGACAACTGACAACTTTTCTGTTGTCGTAAATACAATTACATGGCGTGATCCAAGGGAAATCCTATTGTACTCGACCTTAAATATCAAATTAATATGTCGTGTTTTTATCTTGATTTCTCCCTAACGACTTCAATTACAAATATATTAAGATATTAAAATAATCATATCAAATAGAAATAGATTTCAGTAGTCTGTCATGATATTAATTGATTTGGCTATTGGTACAAAGTGAAATTTTTAAACAAATAATTACTAAAGAATCTTCAAATAGCTTTACTGGTTATTTATTAATTCAATATATATTTTGAACTGATTTAATTCATCTTCAGGAGTTTTACTTTAGAAATAAATATATCATCACGCATTTTACTCATTATTGGGTGTGGCACTCTGCCGTAGCAAATATCGGTAAGTAATATATTTCTTCGCATGAAGTGAAATGAAGATGTTAGTGGAGTGGGAGCCACAGGGGTAGATTTAATTTGGTGAAAATTGTTTGACGGCTTTATTATAAATAGTATGTTACGCAAGAAGTTATAAACGTCTCTTTAGTTACGAGTGTATAGAAAAAAGGTTAAAAATCGAGTCACATACTATATTTTTTCTACGATTGCAAATTTAGACAATAACAAAAAAAATATAAATTTTTATGTATTATTTGAAAAGTAATGTTAAGTTGCAATGACAAATGCAAAAAGCTAACTTCACACTGTACTTAACATGTCAGTTGTTACCTTCACGCCGTGACTAAAACATTTGATACCACAGTTTGTCAACATGTGATTAAGATATTATTTAGCATCATGGAAACCAGTACCTTAAATAACATTTTAATAACAGTAGTAAAAAAATGTTTAAACACTTTTCACTTGTCTTATTATATGCATCAGAATATTTAAATCGTTTCTATCTATTCTGACATTTAAATAAATAATAAGTAAAATTACAATTTCTATAAGGACAGCTGTCAAAATTGTTAAGAATGTTCACAATAACCTATTCGTTCTATTTATCTATATATCCATCATACATATGCAGTAATTTGTATAACAAGGTGTCCTCGTCTTTCGCATTATACTTCGTAGTTTCTACATTTATAAACAGTTCTGAATTCATCAGTTCACGCAGAAAAATGTTTCGTTTCTATCGTAAGAAAACATGTGCACATACAAACATAACCCACATACTAGTAGAACATACAGCTCGTACGTTCCGTCCATTGCTCTCCAAATATTGATTTTCGCCATGAATAAGTAACAAAACAAAGTAGGCGGCACAATCGGTGTTTACTCATTTTATTCACTTTACAACGATTTACAACACTCGTTTCCTTTTCATATTTCCGTGCCAATGAAATATTATAGAATCATGGAAAATTTATATTATGTTACGAAATAAAATTATAAATTTAAATTTGAGTATTTGTAGAGTTTTGGTTCGGTCCAAAAGAGAAAACTGTGATGGATGTTTTGGTCATAAAATTCTGTTTTCACCTACAATTTAGCGGATTTGAGGAAGTAAACAAGATAAACAAAATAAATATAAATTGGTTAACATTCACCTGTTAGATTAGTTTTCTCCAAATATTTACTCAAATTATTACAGTTCAATATAAATACCAATAATCTTAGTCAAATATATTAATTAGATAAATATATATACAGAGTGTATCTGTACTTCGGGAGAAAAATTAAAGAGTATATACTATATAATGTACTGATCTTTGAACAAAAAGAATTTTTTTAAATTTGCTAAATTAAGGATGGTTTACTTGAAATGAACATTTTTAGGGCCACTTGATTAGCGTACTTTATTGCTTGACCTGCTTCATTTAATTAAATTAAATTATTAATTACACATCAGACATGTATTTGGTGTTGTGTAAACAATTACTTGTAAGAAGATTTAAATAAAATTATTAAAAATAGCTATCAACCAGTGGCCAACAAAATGTTGCATTTAAATGCGATATAAAATTTATTGCGAATTAAAAAAAATATGTTTGTTCCATGATCAGTACGTCTTATAATATATACCCTTTAATTTTTTTCCCGAAATATAGATACACCTGTATAGAGTGTTCCGCGAATAATAACAAATAACTTTTTCCTAATTATTTCTTTCCTAATTTCCTTACAGGTTTATTTAAATAATTTTTTAGACAAAGTATTTTCAATTTGGCTTGTAAATCAGTCTAGTAACTAATGTAGTCACTGTTAAAATCAAGTTTAAAATATATTTGTGACAGTTATATATTTTTGCCAACATTTAAAATTAATTATAGCAGTTATGTATTTGTGTTAATTAATATCGATGAAGAAATTAATTCTCCACAAGTTTTATTTGAAATATTTTACTGTGAAGTAATCAAAAAAGTAAATGTACTATTATTATTTCTCATAGTAATCGCCTATGGCACAATTTTCATGGGGCATTCTGTATATAAAATTAGGGGTGGGTAACTAGCAATTGACTAACTTTATTTTTCACTGTTAAGGGTTTCTAAGGGGCGTATTCTGTAACTGTTAATTTTTAACAGAAAGTTAAAAACTTTAATTAATAAAAATATATGTTTAAAATGATATTTAAATTTTTGTTTAGCGTCGTCTGTTAAAAATTGGAATAGACCATTAAAATTTAGCAGGTATGTTATAGAATTCGCCAATAAATTATTTATAAGGAAAATTGATTAAATATTAGTGTATCTTTAATTCGAAGAATTTATCTTTAAAATATCTTACGACCATTTAACAGTGAAATTAAAAAATAAATATATCAGTAGGTACGCCTTTTACTCATTAATGGATGTGGTATACAGCCGAAGTAGATTTCTGTAAGTGATTTATCTATACGTGTGAAATTCGGTTACCGGCCGTCAAATCATGGCTCCCAAAAATGGTAGTAGTGTGGGAGCCACAGGGGTAGTTTTAATTTGGTGCAAACTATTTGTCTCTTGTGGGAATCAAACCCGGGTTGTTAAATTCACAGTCCAATTCAATATCACTGAGTTACCTACCCTATAGTAAAAATTAAAGTTACTGAATTAGTTAATCACTCTTAATCGGTTGTTCTTACTAACGTTCTTTATTTTTTATTATTTTCACGGCTTTATGTATAAATAAATTTAAGTTATTATTGAATTTCACTTATTTGTATTCCGCAACTGCAGATAGTGGTACCGGTCGATCAGAATTTAAAATTATATTTAAATCTATTTTTACTACTAATTTTAATTGTTTTATTTAAAAAAATATTTCAAAATAAAACACGTTAAAATCAATTTATTTCTTGCGCAAAATTAACCTTCATGATAATTATTCACTTATTTATAAATTTAGAAGTGTTCATTTTTATCAGAAAATGATAGCATGAGCGCGATATCTAATAGTTATTTAGATATCCAGTGCAATAAGAATATTTTTATTTACATTTTTAATTTGAAGTTGGATATTGGTTTATTTTTAAATAATAAACGCGCGCGAAACATATTAAAGAATATTATTAATTAAATAATTAATAAATTCACATACCATGTGAATCTTCCCCATAATTTCTGCTAACTGTTCCTTGCTACACATATTGTCAATGTACAATCCAGCACAAAAATCACAAACCCACTCTCATTTTAGCACCATGTCACTGTAATCACCCAAAACTCAACTTCTGTCTCTGAAACTTGACCATCCACAAAACTGTTCGTTTCTCAAATGTTCGTATTCGAAGTCGCGCTTGCCAGCTGCAAGAACAGTCGCGTGTAAACGGCGCTGAAACACACCTGAGCACGGCTGCCTTCACGGCAGGTGCAGCAAGAACTGTCGGACACCAGAATCAAACTCCGCGGCAACCTACTTAGTGACTGTGGCGCCGTGGAGGAGAAAGTTGGTACTAAATACTTTAAATAATTAATTTATTATCTTTGGGTGACCCATCCTGATTATTAATCATGCCAGGTTTTTTTTAAGGTTATAATTTATTAGATTATTTCAAGTAGGGTTTTTGTGATTGCGGGATTCAGATTTAAAACAGGTTTTACAG
This sequence comes from Pterostichus niger, assembly GCA_947425015.1. Classification (NCBI taxonomy): domain Eukaryota; kingdom Metazoa; phylum Arthropoda; class Insecta; order Coleoptera; family Carabidae; genus Pterostichus; species Pterostichus niger. The sequence continues at coordinate 20,754,606 of OX380334.1, read as the reverse complement.
GACTTTTACTTTTTAAATGCAAAGTAATGATAAAGTGTTGAATAGAGTAAACTTTTAGATTGCTATCTGATAATCTAATTGAATTATCTAGATATTTAACAGGTAGTCAATAAATGATTTAGTAATTTTAAATGTTAAATTTTAGAAGGGACCTACACAATATGATATCACAATAGATTTTTTTAAATGATTTTTAAGTAAGAGTGCGCTAACGGCGATATTTTAAACTAGAACACGGGTGCAGTTTCGTAACGGTAGATATTTGGATCAGATCTAATTTACCCATAGGCAAAACCGTTCCTAGGGATACAGATACTCGCTACCCCTTACAAGTAACACTACCCAACTGTCACTCACTGATTTATATGAAACTTGGTACACTAATAGAACTCAAAATAATATTGAACTCCTATTTTTTTTTCTTCCGGAAGTTGCTTTTTAGGGGTACAAACCACCCTTGAAAGGTAGTAAAAGCAATAACCGCCATAAATGAAATTAAATAATACCAAAATATTACGCGTTCAGCATTGGTTACCCAGGGGTTTTTGAGATCGCCAAAATCTATTTTCGGGGTCATATGCACTTTTTTAAGGGGTTGAAAAGGGGATGGGGGATGCAATTACGATATTCAACTGAAATAGAGTTTTAGGTTCAAAACTAGTTACTCGGGGGTTTTTGGGGTCGCTGATTCTATTTTCGAGGTTACCCCTGGGTAACCAATGTTGAACGCGTAATATTTTTTTCATTTATGGCGATTTTTGCTTTTACCACTTTTCAGGGGTGGTCTGTACTCCTAAAAAGCAACTTCCGGAAGAAAAAAAAATAGGGGTACAATATTTTTTATAGTTCTATTAATGTGCGAAGTTTCATTTAAATCGGTGAGTGACAGTTGGGTAGTGTTACTTGTAAGTGTTAATTAGGCAATAATGCACAATTTTTATTATATAGGATGTTCAATTTAAGTGTGTCACCCTTGTTATCTCGAGAACTATAAGAGCTACAAAGTTGGTTAAATTAACAAATAGGTGACATTTTGTAAGACTATTACAAAACTATTAACAACATATTTTTTCGGCCAGTGGTTCTCCAAATGTGAGGCACTACTTTCTTATTTTAAATAATAACAAATTAAAAAAAAAATATGCCGAAAGGAATTTTATTCTGAATCCAATGAACATACAGGGTGTTTCAGGACTAGTGTAACAAACTTTAACAGCTTATTCCTGAGGTTATTTTGAGCAAAAAATGTCATATAAACATAGGTCCTATTCCTTCTAGTTACCAAAATACAAGAGGTTGAAGTTCTTTAAATAACACGACATTTTCAAATTTTTGTAATCAAGATACTTTCGGAAAACAAGAATTTTATTGAAAAGTCATATCTTATTTGTCTTAATTAAAATTTGTTGTACTTTTGATTGTATTTTTGTTTCATAATGGATGGTTATAGTAGTGCTGAATATGCAGATATGATTTTTATTTATGGATTATGTAATGGTAATGCCCGTTATGCGTCCAGAGAATACCAAGACAGATATCCAAATAGAAGCCAACTTTCCCATCCCCTATTTGCGCGCATGTTTGTTTTCCGAAAGTATCTTGATTACAAAAATTTGAAAATTTCGTGTTATTTATAGAACTTCAACCTGTTGTATTTTGGTAACTAGAAGGAATAGGACCTATGTTTATATGACATTTTTAGCTCAAAATGACCTCAGGAATTAGCTGTTAAAGTTTGTTACACTAGTCCTGAAACACCCTGTATATTTCTATATTCATTTGTTTTTGTCATATCATGATAATTATCAACAATTTGTAATTATTTGGACAAAAACTAATCATTATTCGCTTAGGTAAACTTTAAATGAAATATATACTACTTATACGAGAACATCAGACTATATTGCATTAAATGGAGCAGCATGAGTCTTTGAAACATTCATCCACTCATCAGATTTGTCAAGAATCAGGTTAGGTTCAACATTCTCATCCAGACACCATACTGGCTTCAACCACATTCACGTCCCTTCATATATATTCATTTATTCTTCATACTCAGTATCTTACATCACGCAACAAGCCATATATTATATCTAAATATTCATTCGCTCCTGTACACCTGTTTAATTAACCTTTCCCTTACGCCAACTCCTCTAAGAGCTAATCTATAAAGATAAGAAATGAAGGGAGCATCAATTTGTACTTGTTAGTAAATTGCCTATGTACAAATATAAGAAAGCTCGACTAGGCAAAGTTGGAGACCATCTTACACAATTAGACAACATTTCATTTTGTTTCCAAAACCTTAAGTCTGAAGTTAAACAGTATTTTTTTTATAATCGGGTGACCAATAGTCATTCATCTTAAGCATACTAAAAATATATATATATATTAGCATAATTATCCTTACTTTAAACTAGATTTTACTGTACAAGTACTGTTGTGCCTTAAAATTAAATAATTTAAATACTTGACTAGGTAGTAAAAAAATCTGATGTGGACACCACATGACTTCCTTGTACGCGTATTAAACTATAGATATTTTTTTAATTGTACATATTTGACATTAAATCTTTTATTTTTTGTTCTAATCCAAAGCAAACTTTTTTTTTAAATCAGAGAATATATAATATTTAAATTTAGATTTCTCGTTTATGCAAAAAGCTAATGTAAAAATTCTTAATGCGTTAGACGCAGAATTTAATTCTCTAAAACTTTTATTTGCAGCATTTATTTCTAAAATTAAAATAATACCATTTTTTTTCAAGGAAAACTGTTAGCAGCTTCATGTAATGTGCCATTTCCGGTTAGTCTATTTTAACCAAAATCTATTGTGTTTTAAATTATATTTGAATATTTTTTTTCATGAAAATCTATTATAGGCTTCAAGTAAAGTACCACTTCCAGTAGTTATATAATGACCAAAAAGGGAGGTGCACAACTAGATGTTATAACAGTCCTAAATATAAAGTTTCAATTTTCTACGGCTTACCGTTTTTGAGTTATGCGAGATACATACGTACGTACAGACGTCACGACGAAATTAGTCAAAATGGACTCAGGGAGGGCCAAAATGCGTATTTCCACTGAAATCTGAGAACCGAAAATTTTCGCGATAATAATACTTCATTTACTAAAATAAACCATAAAATAAAAATAAATATGTCATTACACCTTTTACCCATTAATGACTGTAGCATTCTACAGTAAGTGATATATCTATACGCGAGAAGTGCGGTAACTAGCCGTCAAATATCGACCCCTAAAGATGTCAGTGATACGAGAGCCACACAGGTAGTAACTATGGTATTTATAAATTGTACTTAGTTGTTGATTTAATTGTTTCACTTATAAATTAAATTATGTCTCATTCATTAAAACAAATGCATTAATTTTTATCAAAAGCTAGACTAATGGATTATGACAATCTCATAAAAAATTGAGTACATATACTATTATACTAATTAAATAATTTAATCTAATAAATTTAAAAAGCACAAATTTTCTACGGCTTACCGTTTTTGAGTTATGCGAGATACGTACGTACATAGGTACGTACAGACGGCACGACGAAATTAGTCAAAATGGATTCAGGGAGGGCCAATATACCTATTTCCGTTGAAATCTGAGAACCGAAAATTTTCGCGATAACAATACTTCCTTTACTTCGTACAAGGAAGTAAAAAATACGGATGAATGAACATATCACAATTTTAATGTCCTTATAATTTAAACACACCCACATAATTTAGTAAACACATATTAAAATTGTACATAAAATTATGAACTCTAAACAGTACCCGTACTGAAAATGAGCGAGCAAATGTGGGCTTCATTTTAATCACACACACGTGTAGATGTAGAGAAAACAATATGCAGGCATTTTGTTGCGAAATTTAAAATGTCAGCGACATCTATAGATGTGCTATACTCAGAGCCTCTTGAACAAGTACTCAAGTGTCGTGCTCAAACCTTCGAAATAAGAAAATAATTTTCGAAATTAATTTGAATAACTCTGCCTACTTCAGTTTTAATATCACGTATTGAAAAATAATTTATTTTTTGAAGGTATTGCGCGATTGGTTCCATATGTCGAAACATAAAAAAAGTAATATGTAATTTAGTGTGTTATAAATCGCAGAGTCGTGATTCAAAGTGCTATAATTTGTATTTATAGATTAGTGAATTCGTTTCATTTGCATATGGCACATATGTATTATTAACTTACATGTAAATCGTAATTGGTTAATTTTTATGTATGATATTCATTTGATTGAAAAGTAATTTCAATTTCATGAACCATTTCGCAAACAAAGCACGTTCCTTCTGAATTGCATCTGTTGTTATTTTTAGTTTTATATTTATTTTATTACGAATTAAAATTTTAACAGCATTGCTAACATTCAAATAATAATGATAGCTATAATAGTATTGAAGGTTAAGAATGATTTAATAATAATTTGTAAAGCATTTTTGTCCACTTTTAGGTGTGGTAATATTTGAGTTTTTAATCACGGTACCCAAATGTATTAATACAGGATGAGACAAACACAAGATTAATTTTATATTCATAAAGAATCTGGCGAGAGTCTGCATTGATCAAATATTGTAGAAGAAATTTCACATATGTTCTTTAAACGTCATCTCATACATTTATACTCAAAATAAAAACTGATTTTATGAAAATGTATACAAAGTGTTTCTATACCTCTCCACGAAACTTTAATGACATATAATTTGATATACTGATTATAGATATAAAAATATTTTTTTAAAATTCGCAAAAATTAGGGTATTTCATTCCAAGCGAACACTTTTAATGTCACTGGTTTAATTTGTAATTTTGTGCCGCTTCTCCATACACTAACAGCATATCCACTAATACACTGTTGCTATACATTTTTCTCAAATTTCTCCCACAACAACTTACCCTTTCAATACCGTATACGAAATCAGACTAGGTACTCAAATAAAAATAAGGCATTACACCAGGTACCTACATAATAACTAATTAATAAATGATTATTTGTAGGCAGTATTTATACTTTTATTACATTAGTAACATAATTATAAACAATTAAATGTACTATTAAACCAGTGACACTAAAAATGTGCCCTAGGAATGAAATGTCCTAATTTTTGAGAATATCAAAAAATTTCTTTATCATTTATTAATTAGAAAAAAATAATTGCTTTCCTCCCTTATTTATGGTTGTTTCATAGCAACAGTCAGAACATTCTTAGATATTTATTTATTTATATATTGTAAGAATTTTTTAATTTCTATTTAAACGAATGAAAGAATTATCCCTAGAAAAAGACATATGTATACCTTTAAAGTAAAAAGTCATTTCCTCTCTTGTGTGATTTCTACGATCTCAACCGAAAGTAGGCTTTTCTTCCCTCACATGTGGGACGAAATTTAGCTATTCTCTCTACAAAATAAAATGCATTATTTCCTCTCGCGAGTACTTGTTTTCCTCTCTTATGTATGGTTGATTTCGTAGCAACAGTCAGCACACTCATATATTATAAGTATTTTTTAAATTATTTGAAAAAGTCTTTAAATTATATGGAAGAATTATTATAGAAAAAGTTATATGTATATATCCCTTGTGTGATTACTGTCCTCAGCAATCACCCGAGGGAGGAAATAATGCATTTTCCTCCCACGTTATACAAATAGCTCTGAATGTGTTTGAAACATGTTAAGGAAAATAGTAGATTTACATATTTAAATATTGATCTTGTTCTTGGTATGACTCGCTTCACTCGTATTTTATCAAATAAATCTTATGCCCAAAAAACACTCGTTCCATGCATTCAAGCATTTATATTTGTTTTTTTTTGCGAAATTTGCATGATTTATGACTTTACCTGAATTTCACATTTTACTCAGCTTTTAATATTGTGAATTAGGGATGATTTTGACTAACAAAGTTATCTACTAGTATTTTAATTAGGCTAACATTATCGTTGGCAATCTGTCTTGTTCTTTTAATGAATTTCTAATTTCGAATAACTAGTAGCTGAGCTGTTAGAAACATCTGCAGCCTTAATAAATCATCTAGATGCTTCAATTTGACATAATGTCCAGCAGATTGTGACATATCATCTGGAGCTGATTGAATTTAGATGAATGCAAGTATTTAGTGTTGCGACAGATAGTAATCTATAACAGGTTGCCATTCAGCGATCGACGATTGCCTAATCAGAATCTAATTCCAGGTTAAGGCGACACAGAGTGGGACAAATTCAACAACATTTTAGTTCATGTGGCATATGTTGTTGTCTTTTAGTGAAATTTTTCTCTTCGTACAATTTTTAATGTTTAGTTTTGTTCGCCTTCTTGCTTACATATAATTTAAATTTAGAACAAAAAATATATATTGAAGGTAAACAGACAGTATCTTGTAACTAATGCTGTTGATGATAATAGAATTATTTTTTTCAAATTAAAATAATTTACTTTTTCGTTCTTAGAATTTATAAATATGAAGAATTGGATATCACAGTTGAATATTATTACAATGAAAGATAAACATAATTACACATAAATATTTCGTTCGATGTTTACTGTTAAAATAAACGCAGTAATACATTTCTGTCAGTTTATAACCATGGATATGACATATCACATGTTTACTGTAGGTGGCTCAGTGGTATCGAGTCGGCCTGTGGATCTTGAGAACCTTGGTTCGATCCCCACAGCCGACAAACAATTTTCACCAATTTAAAAAATCTACCCCTGTGGCTCCTTCTCCACTAATATCTTTGGAGACCGTGATTTGACGGCTGGTAACCGCACTTCACGCGATAAAATATATCACTTACCGAGATCTGCTTAGGCAGAGTGCCACACCCAGTGATGGGTAAAAGGCGTGATGATATATTTATTTATTTATTTACTGTTAAAAAAAAACTCCCGGTATTCACAGTAAAAGACAAGTATTACTACCAATGTTTCTGTCATATCCATGATCTATAGATGTATCGCAATTATTAAAAAAAAATAAATAAATAAATATGTCATTACACCTTTTACCAATTAATGACTGTGGCATTCTGCAGTAAGTGATATATCAATACGCGTGAAGTGCGGTAACTAGCCGTCAAATATCGACCCCCAAAGATGTCAGTGATAGGAGAGCCACACAGGTGGTAACCATGGTATTTATAAATTGTACTTGGTTGTTGATTTGATTGTTTCATTTAAAAATTAAATTATTTCTCATTAATTAAAACAAATGCATTAATTTTTATCAAGAGCTAGACTTAATGGATTATGACAATCTCATAAAAAATTTAGTACATATACTATTATACTAATTAAATAATTTAATCTAATAAATTAAAAAAGCACAAATCGTTTATATATAGCATGGTAACTTGGACGACACATCAGAGGGATTTAAATAGTAATTCATTTTTTCCGTCGCCTTTCTGCATCTGGATCGTATTCTTATACAACACGACATGGAATTGTCAAGTAATAACTACACCACAAAAATATTTTTGAAATGTCATTCTTCAAATATATTCTTATCTTTCTTTTTATCTGAAATATTTTTAGTATGTCTACATGTATATCTATGCTTTAAAAAAATCGTTAAATGAAGTTCTAAATGTGGCAATTTTGTGTAGTTTATCTGAAAGCTTATCTTTAAACTTTCTTGCGATCCTAGTAGTGCCTCCGATATTTCAACCTATCTACTTAAAATACAATTTTAAAAATAGTTTTAGATGGGTCGCATAAAATTTATATGCAGAAAAGTAGCATTTAGGACATTTTTCTACGATTGCTAGGAAAAGTTGACAATTAAGCTTTCATTTGTCATCGTAAAGTTGATGTTTTCTGTGGATCGAAAAATATTTTTGTCGCGCGTCTCCAATGGCAACTCGCGAAAAAGATATTAAATGCGCGCTTATTTCAATAGTTGCCAAGGATACACTCAAAACAGAAACTTGTCATATTGACAGTTGACAGAACGAATTTATTTTCAGTACGTATACGTACAATCGTAGAAAAAATTATGTGTGTATCACGGGCGTAAAGTGTCTTTGTTCCTCTTACACTATTGAAGTTCTCGACTTCGGCGCGCTGCAATTACCGTGCTCAAGTAACAAATAATCACTTTACGCTCTTAATACACAAATAACTATTTTCTCATTTTCAGTCAAAATAAGAGTACGTGAAAATGCACAAAGTATACGGGTGTTTCAGAACGTATGGCACTTATCTTAACGCCATATAGTACGTACTCAACGTACTGATTATGAAATAGACAGATTTTTTTCATAATCTACAAAAATAATTGCACATTACTTGAAAAAAACATTTTTCGTGTCACTGAACAGACTGGTTACAATAATGAATAAAAATTAGTAAACTTTAACCATTGAAAGAGTTGTTACGCAACTTTAATTAAATTAAATAAATTTTATTGTTTATTAATTTTTATTTATTACTATACAAAAAATGTTTCTTCAAGTAACATGCAACTATTTTTGCGAATTAAAAAAAATCTTTCTGTTTCATAATCAGTACGTTGAGTACTATATGGGGTTAAAATAAGTGACATAAATTGCGAAATATTCTGTATAATTAACTAACGAGATCATTATAAATATCTATTCAGATATAAGGTTATATCAAATTGAAAATAAAATAATGATATAAAAAGATATTATATAGTCTGCATTCTCTGAACCGATTCTATAGTCTATAAGAAAATTATCATCTGACGTTTATTGATGGTTTATCCAAGAGTAAAGGATAAAATGAAAAATTCTTTAATTGTTCTTATTATTATTTATGGTCGTAGATAAAGTATAATACACAACTCGAATTGTAACGCAATTACATTGCTCGTGAAATTACTGCATTCGCCAAGGCTCGTGCGCAACTTTTTCACTTACATGTAATGTGCTTGTTACAACTCTCGTTATGTAATATACGATTTTAGAGTTCACAATCGGTCCATTACTATACTAGAAACAGTGTAATAATAGAGCCTATTGTTAACCAGTTTCTAGTAACTATTTACACGCATTAAATGTCATTTACAAATGATAACCTCAAATATATGAAAACAATTTAAAAGCATTTCCTACGTCAGATAGTTATTTCATAATATTATTATTAAGAAAACCTAATACTACAAGGTCAATGTAAAACGATATTATAATATGGTAAGCCCGAAGAATTTAAATCATCAAAATATCAACATTTCTCTTTTTAGATTTTATTAAATAACTATTTATTTTGCTCGCAAATACACATGTGAGGTAAAAACAAAAGTGTGAAAATTACTCGAGCCTAACAAATTTGACGATTAAAAATTATTTTACACCGCGCTCTTACTTTCTTCTGAATTTAGAATTGAAAACGTCAAACTTTATTTTTATTGAAATTTGCAATGTTTCGATAAAATAAATGACGCAAGATAATAGTACTTATATTATGCTATATTAAATTTGTATAAATATCATGAGTTCTGTCATGTATAATGTTTTATTTATTTAAAATTGATATGCATCTTGTAAATACAAGTCCTTGTAATGACGCCATGAATTTATTTTGAGAATCTAGGACAAAAAATTGTAATGCTGTTAATGCCCACATTTTTGAGCATGGACGTCCTTGACAATATACATTTAAATTACGCACATGTGTACATACCTACGTACATACATACATTTATACATATGTCGGTAAATTTCCAGAAGCAATCAGGAAATATCTGCACTTTCAATGTATGATTCAAGAAATATCTTTGAGCTTTTTCATTCGTTTATTTTTTTCTACTCCTTATTTCTTGGAAGTAAAACATTATAATGGTTGATTCGAAATTAATACTTTTTTCTTACACATTTGTTTTTTAAGACGTTATTATTTTCCTTTTTTGCTAACGCCTAAATGTTTAACTTTATGATTATTAAAGTAAGCTAGGTAATATATGGTATTAAAATTACTACTGTGGCTCCCATTCTACTAATACATTTGGAGGCCATAATTTTACGGCTGGTAACCACACTTCACATCTACTACGGTAGAATGTCACACCTAGCAATAGGTGAAAGACGTGATGATATATTTATTTATTAATATTTTTAGATAGATAAATAGTTCTACGTATATCATCATCATTCGTGGTGCTACAGCCCGAGATCGGGCCTGGTCCTACCGGACACACCGAGCCGCAGTTTTTTAAACTGCCGTACTGCCGGTTTTCGTAGTCGAATGGTACATTATTTAAGGCGTATAAGTGACTATCTTATAGCGCCCGAGTGTAATAAATACATGTAACTGTATTTTATATTTTACGACAAATCACACATTGTCGACAGGCGGATTCGAACTGACGAACCTTAGTTCGGGTGACGTCACAGTATGTTAAGAGATGTGCCTTAACACGCTCGGCCACCGCGCCTAGTTCTACGTATATACAGGCTGTTAAAAAACAAGGGTAAACAAATTTCAAAGTATATACATTTCGATGTTTTGATTCACAATTAAAAATATTTTTTTCAAAATTTGCAAAATTATGAACATGCTTCTAAAAGAGTACATTTCTAGTGTCACTGGTCGGACACGTAATTTTTAATAAAAATCATTAATTTGTTATTCAACATCAGTTACGTGGTTACTAAATCCATTATTATTTTTATTAAAAATTACGTATCGACCAGTGGCACTAGAAATGTACTCTTCTAGAAGCATGTCCATAATTTGAATTTTGAAAAAATATTTTTGATTGTGAATCAGCACATCGAAATGAATATACCTTGAAATTTTTTTTACCCTTTTTTGTAACACTCTGTATATATATACACAACGTAATCCTGCTATTTTGTAAATATGGAAAGCTTGAGAATACTTAGGCACATACAACACACAAATTAGAAGAAAAGTCAAATACAGCTTAAAATGAAAAAATTCTATAGAGTTGTCACTGGAGAAAACAAAAAATCGACGAAATATAGGACATGGTCTATTTCATCAATTTAGTTTCGTAAATAAATAGATACATTTTTCTGTTTTACGCGTAGCAATAAATTGAATGTTACAAGAAGTTGTGGTAGGCGGCTCAGTGGTATCGGCCTGCGAATTTGAGAACCCGGTTTCGATTCCCACAGACAAACAATTTTCACCGTATGTAAATTACCCTTATGGTTCCCCCTCCTCTAAAATCTTTGGGTGCCGTGATTTGACGACTGGTAACCGTACTTCACATACATACATATATCACTTACCAAGATATGCTACGGTTGAGTGACACATCCAATAATTGGTAAAAGGCATGATTATATATTTATTTAAGATGATGCATAAATCGATCGATTTACACAGCTATTAGAAATAAAATCTATCCAACAACGGGTCGCATCGAATTCTATTAGATATTTTCAATAATGCATAGCGTATGAATGAAACTATGGAAATCTTGGTTAAATTTAACGAATTATTTTTAAATTTATTGTCCACGATAATTTAAGTTCAAGAAATTTAAACATATTTCATTCTAAAAAATCATTATTTCAGATAGTACAGATTACAAATAGTTGTAGTCTTAAATTAATTAGATTTTACTAAATTAATAATATTGTTCAGCATAATCATTTAATGGACAACAAATTAATATAATTTTGAGGCTTAAACTACCCATAGGAAAAACAAGATTATTATTATTATTAATATGTTAATATGAACTAACAATAAAAATAAAGAATTCCGTAAGAAGCAAAATCATGAAATATATGACTATAGAACTATGAACTTTAATTAGATTTTCAGTCAAAAATAATTTTCATCTAATTAAAACTATATTTGTGAATTCTCCTCCAGTAGCATCATTGGTGACCATAATTTACAGGCTAGTAATCGCACCTCACATGCAATAAGCCACACTGAGAAATGGATATAATTTGTTATTAACGAAAAGTAAGTAATCAAGGAAACAATTTTGCATTTATTGTTGTGATAACTGGAATAAAGAAAAATTTAAATTTAGAAATTTACATTGTTTGAATATTTCCAAGGAAATGGTGTTTAAAAAATTAACATTACAAAATTAGCATACATTTTGAAGTTACTGCAAAATATTTATTTTGTATTATACTTTCGTATAATTAACTTCAACATTTACTTGAACCAATAATTAACTACATTTTTGTATGTTTAGTATAAACTTGGAATTACAAATACAAATAGTAATCGCGGTTTACCTGTATAATTAATATATTATTTATTAAAGAAGCAAATTTTTTTAAAAACATCACGCAGTTATGTTTCCTTTCTGTATAAATTACAATAGAAGAAACATGACTTATAAATATGACAAAAAATATCTACAGAAAAGTACAGACTATGAACCATATGATATTCGTGTTTGAATTTTAAAAGGATTAAATATATTGATTAACTTCAATATTTCAAAATGTTCCATGATTTTGCTTCTTACGGAATTCTTTATTTTTATTATTGTTCATATTAACATATTACTTAATAGTAATAATAATCTTGTTTTTCCTATGGGTAGTTTAAGCTTAAAATTATATTAATTTGTTGTCCATTAAATTATTATGCTAAACAATATTATTAATTTAGTAAAATCTAATTATTTTAAGACTACAACTATTTGTAATCTGTACTATCTGAAATATTGATTTTTTAGAATGAAATATATTTAAATTTCTTGAACTCAAATTATCGTGGACAATAAATTTAAAAATAATTCGTTAAATTTAACCACGATTTCCATAGTTTCATTCATACGCTATGTCATTATTGAAAATATCTAATAGAATTAGATGCGATCCATTGTTGGATAGATTTTATTTCTAAGAACTGTATTACAATTAACGATAAATCGACCGATTTATTCATCATCTTAAATGAATATATCATCATGCCTTTTACCAATTATTGGATGTGTCACTCCCCGTAGCAGATCTTGGCAACTGGTATATTTATGTGTGTGAAGTAGGGTTACCAACCGTAAAATCTCGGCACTCAAAGATTTCAGAGGAGGGAGAACCACAAGGATAATTTTCATATGGTGAAAATTGTGCAGTTGCGAGAAAAATTTTGTATGTACCTCGGCCGCGAAATGATTTCTTGCGCTCAGAAAATAGTCTGCCTCGGTTTTTTCAGCTTCGATCGCTATAACTTCTTGAACGCACACAAACGATCATTTCGCTGCCTAGATATACAACTATTGTTAAACATTTAATACTATGCAAATCTAGCTCAACAATACTTTGTTAAATGTCCTACGTTTCCATGGAAATATAACAAAAAAAATATACTTTGAATGTATGCTTTTAGTCAATTCTTTTTACAACATATCTACACCAACTAATTTCATAAGAAATATTTTATATACAAGAGAAAACAAGATAAACATTAAAATGTATATTAAGCTATATAAGAACTAGTATTATTGTAGTAGCTACCAATTTATGTATATTTATATTAATGTCAGTTTTATACATAAAAGAACAAAGTGAGATCGTGGAAAAGCTAATTATTTAAATTAAGTCTTTATAATTATCCTACTACTATAGGTACATGTAACAATATGTTTTGTTTTTCAAAACGCTGAAACTTCTCTCAGTCTCCATTTTGTCAAAATTGGATCAATTATCGATCTCACTGTTATTTCATTCATTCTAATATATCGTTTATTTGTATAATTTTGCAAAATAAACTGCTTAATGGTCTACTTCTGTTAGGATTCTAAAATAGGTTTATGTAATAATTATTGATGTTCTTCATGGATTAAGGTAACTGTAAATAAGCATATATGTAATAACTTGAAGTGTTCGTGATTTCCTCGCAGAATAACATAAAATAACTTATAACATTTTTATTAAATGTTCCTTATTTTATCAAATATCCTTATTTAAATATTTATATTAAATCAAATTTTTCCTCTGCCATGTCTGTGAAAAAAAATGCCTATTATAAATATGCAAATTTATTGTTTTATAAAAATTTAATACTCATTACTATGGTTTTGTACAAAAATTAATTAAAATAAAAGTAGTATTATTATAAATAATCAGAGACTAATTGTTAGTTTCATTTATGAAATTGAATTTTAAATTTTATAAAATGATTGACTTGCAAACAAGTCATTTGTATAATGAATAGATATTACATTTAACTATTGAAAGCACATTTATATTTACATTAATCAAAATAATTCTCTAGAGAAGCGGACAACTGTAAAAATTAATGAAGTTTTAAATAAGCAGCAATTCACAAGTCACATACCTATACAATACTGTTTAATTTTGTACAAAATTAAATCTTCTTTAACAGTGTTTCTCAATCTGTTTGCTTCAATATCTTCTTTCAGTAAATACTAAAATTTATTTTATCTGTTTAAACTATTAATACAAAAGTGCATGTATGAGTATTATTTTTACTTCCTTGTACGAAGTAAAGGAAGTATTGTAATCGCGAAAATTTTCGGTTCTCAGATTTCAACGGAAATAGGTGTTTTGGCCCTCCCTGAATCCATTTTGACTAATTTCGTCGCGCCGTCTGTACGTACGTATGTACGTACGTACGTATCTCGCATAACTCAAAAACGGTAAGCCGTAGAAAATTGAAACTTTATATTTAGGACTGTTATAACATCTAGTTGTGCACCTCCCTTTTTGGTCATTATGCAACTACCGGAAGTGGTACTTTACTTGAAGCCTATAATAGATTTTCATGAAAAACTATATTCAAATATAATTTAAAACTTTCCAAATTTGGTATATAAGACTACTATATCAATGGAAATAACATAATAGATTTTGGTTAAAATAGACTAACCGGAAGTGGCACATTACATGAAGCTGCTAACAATTTTTCTTGAAAAAAATGGTATTATTTTCATTTTAGAAATAAATGCTGCAAATAAAAGTTTTAGAGAATTGAATTCTGCGTCTAGCACATTAAGAATTTTTAAATTAGCTTTTTGCATAAACGAGATATCTAAATTTAAATATTATATATTTTTTGATTAAAAAAAAAAAGTTTGCTATGGATTAGAACAAAAAGATTTAAAGTCAAATATGTGCAATTAAAATATATCTATAGTTTAATACGCGTACAAGGAAGTCATGTGATGTCCACATCAGATTTTTTTAAATTAATGCAAGCATAAGCAAGTGTATTGGTCGCAACATTTTAAAAATATTTTGCACAAGGTAAACGCAAGTCGATATCATTTACTTTTTTATATATTAGCTAAAATATGTATATAATATCCAAAAGTGTACAACACTCTGATTCTCAAACGTATGAGTTCGGAATCGGCTCTAACAATTTGGATAAAATTTGGTATTTTAATGTTTTTGATCTCAGAAAACGATCTATCTAGTCTCATCCTTCGGAAAATTCATGGAAATTTTGTTATTGAAAATATAGTCATGTCGAGAAATATAATTTAACCCAAGAAATTGATTTAAACCAAAATCAACTCGATATCACCAACTAATTTCTTGATTTCTTATTTTTTAATTTAATCTTTTCATTTTCCGATATTTTCTAGCCAAGCTCAATCTTTCAGATATTGGAATTAAAATACGTAAAGAATCTTTATTTCTTTTGGAGTAAATAGATCAATATTTTATCCAATATTTTTATATTTATTTCAATCTTTTTTCTATAAATTTCATGTGCCCACCTAGCCAGGCTTTTTACTTCCTTATACGAAGTAAAAGAAGTATTGTAATCGAGAAAATTTTCGGTTTTGAGATTTCAGCGGAAATATTCATTTTGACCATCCCTGAATCAATTTTTACTAATTTCGTAGTGACGTCTGTACGTCGTACGTACGTATGTGCGTATGTATCTCGCATAACTCAAAAACGGTAAGCCGTAGAAAGTTGAGATTTTGTATTTAGGACTGCTATAACATCTAGTTGTACACATCCCTTTTTGGTCATTATATAACTTTCGGAAGTGGTACTTTACTTGAAGCCAATAATAGATTTGAATGAAAAACTATATTAAAATGTAATCCAAAACTTTTTAAATTTGGTATATAAGACTACTATATCAATGGA
Organism: Pterostichus niger; assembly: GCA_947425015.1. NCBI lineage: Eukaryota > Metazoa > Arthropoda > Insecta > Coleoptera > Carabidae > Pterostichus > Pterostichus niger. Next base: position 20,738,535 of record OX380334.1, on the reverse strand, counting down.
AATAACATTTTGGTTATAATGGACTAACCGGAAGTGATACATCACATGAAGCTGTTAACAGTTTTTCTTGAAAAAAATGGTATTATTTTGATTTTAGAAATAAATACTGCAAATAAAAGTTTTAGAGAACTAAATTCTGCATCTAGCACATTAAGAATTATTAAATTAGCCTTTTGTATAAGCGAGATAGGTATCTAAATTTAAAAATAATATATTTCTTGTTTTTTGTAATTAAGTTTGCTATGGATTAGAACAAAAAATAAGAAAAAAATAAAAAATGTAATGTCATTGTCAAATTACGACAAATATGTGTAATAAAAAAATGTAGGTATAGTATAATACTCGTACAAATTTTTAAAATGACTCGTTCTACTGGTTAAGAAACACTGCTCTATAACATCTGGACTCTGGCCGTTACAATTGAATGATGTTTTATTCAAAGTTAATTATTTGATTTATAAACTTCAATGTGTAACAAAATCAGTTATACGAGTATAAAGCAATAAAGCACACCTGCATTGACAATTGGAAGATTCCTCGAATATAGTACCTACTTGATGGTTTGAATATTTCTAAATAAATTTACAATTTGATTTCTCTCGAAGAATTTGGCAAATATTGACATGCCGCCTTTACAGTCAATGTCAGAGTTTTAGTTATTTGATGTGTTTAAATATTAGCAAGTATATAACAGTTGTGTGTTTACACAAATACATCATAACATCATTAAATTTTTATTACTAATTATAATTTAATTTTTATGTCTGGTTACAGGAACAGAATTTCAATGTGAATAAACAAGGACAAACAATTTTAATCAGAAATTTTAAATTTAGAAATTAATTATTTTTAATCTTACGTAGGTAAAGTTTTCGTTATTATTTGTAAACTGAAAAAGATATTTATACTTTTACTAAATCAAAATAAACTCGCGAAATTAAAAAAAAACTAAATACGAGTATCTTTTTTTTTAATTCTTTGTGGAAAATATATATATTATTTGGTTAATAACGAAATATGACATTTTGATATAAAATAATTATTGTTGCTCCTGTTGTACAGCGTAACATAAATAATCATATAAATAAATAACTGATAGACATTATTTTATCATATTTATTTTAGTAACTCTGCACAACAGGAATTTAATTACAGTCCAAAGAGTGTAATTAAATGAGTCTAACCCGAGCCTACACGGGTGTCTTATGTCACAACAGACAGTGATCTACACTTTAATGCGCTTGACCACCGTACCGATAATTTTATGTTAACTTTAACGATAACATATTTATTAATTAGTAATAAATCGGTCGTTGAAAATGACAGCCGTTGCGCATTATCGTCCACAACATCGAACATTGAAAAGCTTGTAAGGTCGAAGTAGCTAATAATAATAATAAATGATTGCAAAAATATGGTGTTTTGATATTGGGTGGAGGGAAGGCATCGGGTTTTCATGATAATTAAAAGGAGGCATGGTATGGAAAAGATGAGAAATGTAAAGTATTAATTTTGTTTTTCTATTTGAATAAATAAATATTACAATAATTGTTATAAAAAAAAATGATCACTATTCTTTTGGTAATTGAAAGTTTTTTAATTTCTTTTTGGATTAATTTTAAATGAAAAAAAACAAAAAATGTGGACAAAATTTGAAAAGTATTTGTAATATTAGTAAATCAACCGTTTTAAAATCATGGGGTAGGTGGCTCATTGGTATCGAGTCGGCCTGTGGATCTTGAGAACTCTGGTTCGATCCCCACAGCCGACAAACAATTTTCACCAATTAAAAAAAAATCTACCCCTGTGGCTCCTCCTCCACTAATATCTTTGGACGCCGTGATTTGACGACTGGTAACCGCACTTCACTCGAAAAAATATATCACTTACCAAGATCTGCTTAGGCAGAGTGCCACACCCAGTGATGGGTAAAAGGCGTGATGATACCATATTTTATAAATTGTCAAGTCAAAATGTCAGAAACGTCAAATAAATCGCTTGCAAGAAATCAAAACAAAACAGTCGTAGGTAACGATTTTTATTTTCGTTAAAAATTGAATAAATCAGTGAATTTACAAAATTTAAAAGTTGATTTACGGGACCAAATTACTAGTAAATTGAAATGTATTTTACATCGTTTGATTTAGAAAAATGATATCTTTTGTTTGACACTTCAATCTTTGTTGTCCGGTAGAACAACGAGCAACAGCATGCAAAAAACTGATTTCCCATGTTAATCTCCTATATACACTTTTAAAACAGACACCCGGTATATATATATATATATCATTCCAATCTTCTGTATAGTATACAAAATCAGCTTAACTCTGCCGTGTTTCCAATGTTTATAATCCTTATTTCAAGTGTTAAAATCATTTACAATCATGTAGCTATACAATCAAATGAATACAATTTTGCATAGTGTTTTGCTTAAAAAAATGATAATGTATAAAATCATGTTGTATAATCACTAACATTAGGCTACATAAACAAAACAAACAAAAAATTCTTTAGTTCTTCACCTTCAGATAAATATCTCACATCAACCGATCAAACTTCCATTTACATACACCTGCCAAATTCCTCTACTAAAATTGCACCTTTGCATTTAGCATCCTCTCCTTCAAATATCAAGTCATGTTTCTAGAACTGCTACTCTCTTAAGTAATATTGAACCACACTGCCTCTGCTGCACCTGCATTTGGCAGCCCACCTCGAAATTTCCATCATAACAATGAACGTTTAACGCATACAGAATGCGTAAGCGTAATCTAAATATTAGCCCACGTCGGGCGTTTTCACACCTACTTTAGTCTTCCGTGTGCAAAATAAAAATACGAAGTCAAGTATTTTACGTGGGTTGAGGGTTATATAACGTGATGACAATATTGGATTACGTTCATATTTTATGAATGAAAGTGTTTAGCGTCATTATAGTGGTATACTTTAGTTTATAGTAAATAATGAATGTTGTTGTTTGACCTAACATGACCTGGAACTGAAATCGATTCCACGGATAAATATTATTTGGTGTTTAATTATTCATATTTTTTTCTAACAACAGTTCTTAAATTACCTTAAACGAAATTATGGACTTTTCGATTATTGTAATTTTATTTACAACAACAACACATATCGAAAATCCGTTATTTTATGCCTCAAATTTATTATCACAAATATTAATGTACATTATTGTTTTATTCTAAAATATATTTCAGATTCCGAGTAATTATAATTAATTTAAATAATGATATAACCATTTCAAAGTAGTTTTATGGCATAATAACAGTTATTTATGTACCAAGGGTGTTATACAGGCTGTTAAGAAAAAAATTCAAGTCATATACTTTTCGATGTGCTGATTCACAATCAAAAAGATTTTTTTTCAAAATTCGCAAAATTATGGACATGCTCCTAGAAGAGTACATTTCTAGTGCCACTGGTCGACACATAATTTTTAATAAAAATAATTCATTTGTTATTCAACATCAGTTACGTGATTACAAAATTCATTATTATTTTTATTAAAAATTACGTGTCGGCCAGTGGCACTACAAATGTACTCTTCTAGAAGCATGTCCATAATTTTGCGAATTTAAAAATCTACCCCTGTGGCTCCCTCTCCACTAATATCTTTGAGGGCCGTGATTTAACGGCTGGTAACCGCACTTCACGCGACAAAATATATCACTTACCGAGATCTGCTTAGGCAGAGTGCCACACCCAGTAATGGGTAAAAAACGTGATGATATATTTATTTTATTTAAAAAAAATAATTTTTGATTGTGAATCAGCACATCGAAATGTATATACCTTGATATTGTTTTACCCTTTTTTTAACACCCTGTATAGATGATAATACACATAGGGCGACGGTATCCAATCCTTACTAGTTAGAGTAGGTATGTAAAAATAGTAAATGATGAGCGGGCGTTATGAATCATAATGTCCCAGTCGTTATGGAGTTGTTTATATACATTATATCATAACAATAAATAAGAAATAATGTTCAATTGAAAAATAACAGATAAAATGCATATTTAATTTTTTCTCTCATTTGTCGAATTCAAATGGAATAAAAAATTAATGAGGTAGTTATAGCTCGCTGAATTTATAATGGTACCGATTATTTTATTATCTTTCTCCCAACCATTTTAGAATAATTAAAACAAATATCGTATTCCATTGTTATTTACAAATTAATTTACTGTTTTCAAATTTATTACAATACTAATGCTAATAACAATTTATAAGTTTTAAAATAATATCGACATTACTACAAATAATGTGTTATAAATATTTATAAATTACAATGGATTTATAGATTAGTTTATGTAGTAGTCTTTAAAGTTATTATACAATTTTATTAAGTTTATATACGACTACTGTAGATGTGTAGATACAGCAATGAAATTTATTACGGTACATATTATATCGGATTATTAGATTTAAAAAATAATTATGTTAACTGTTATTCTCAATAACCAGATGACACAATTCACAATAAATAATCTAATAAAATCTTATGTACAGTTATTTGCGGTTTACTTTTTGTTATTCTATGTTTTGTACAAATATAAATAACAGAATTTTAACATTCATAATGAGGCAATTGAGTTTTTGTTACGAAATATTTGGTATGAAACAAAAACGAAATATTTTTAATCTAATGGAATGTTATTGAACGCACTAACTCGATGGTGTCTGATCTTCAAAATCTCTGCTTCAATTCCACACCTCTTCTATCCTATAAATATGAGTGCCTTTAATTCTAAAAAATCTACTCTTCAGCTCATCATTAATCAATATTTACAGATGTAATTTAATTAATCGTAATCACAATTCACGATAAAATAGCTTCTACCAAGAATACCGTGATTTGCAATTGTAAAACTACCATGCCTTTTCTTAGAACATTAGTAGCTAGCTAAACTCTTAGTGATAATGCATTTGGTTTATTTTTTATCTGGGATAAAATTAGAATCTCGAGAACTGTCAGTGCTACAACTCCGGTTAAATTCATATAAAAGTTTGTCATATTAGTTGGATATTAATAATGTTTTTGATTTTGTAGAAAAATGCATATAACTAGACATGAACAATAATGTAAAATTATTCTCTTTTCTAATAATAACTTTGGGATTTCGGAAACTATCAATTTATTTGCGTCACAGACGAATTTTTGCTTTAAGAAAACTTCTTATGAAGCACACAAGAAGTAATGCTGCTTTTTCTTCTTTTAAAATAATTAATAATTCGTAAAGAAAATCATAAACTTATGGACCTTCAAAGACACAATTATAATATCATTTAATAGAAGTCCTTATAGTAGATATTTTGTGTAATCCCAATTCTGACATACGAAATTGTATATTCTAAAAAGGGAGTAGTTTCTTCTAAGTATTTCGTTTACATAATAAACCTACGATCAGGTCGGCTTTTTAACAGACACTAACTTATAGAGAAAACTTATAACAGGGTAGGATAAAATACGAGTTACCTATATAAAATAATAAGGATTAAACTGAAAAAGAAATATGATTTATTATATATTTGTAGAAAAAGGGGCAACTTGAGGATCTAGTCTGTTGAATAAGGTACACATGCTATCTATTGGAGATTGCAAAACAACATTTGTTCGAAGTTTTACATTCGCATGACAATTGACAATCGATTTTATTATTCAATTTTGCACGCGAGTCCTTTAAAAATGATGGAATTATCCATATCTAAATAAATAAAATAAATATATCATCACGCCTTTTACCCATTACTGGGTGTGGCACTCTGCCATAGAAGATCTCGGTAAGTGATATACGAGTATTTCTTTGCGTGAAGTGCGGTTATCAGCCATTACGACCTGCAATGATGTTAGTGGAGGGGGAGCCACACGGGTAGATTTAATTTGGTGAAAATAGTTTGTCAGCTGTGGGGATCGAACCAGGGTTCTCAAGATCCACAGGCCGACTCGATACCACTGAGCCACCTACCCCATATCTTAAGCTCGTAAATTATCTAAATAAGTAAATTTGAATATTTCGGAAATGATTTTTTAAGATAAAGTTAGCAGTAGTTCAAAAAAAAGTCTCTACAGGATGAATTGTAACAAATTTTTTTCACCTAATGTTGGCATTATTTAAAAATAATTGAAACATTTCGGCCGAAACTGATGGTTTTTTATCCGTAAAACAAAATTATTGAAGTCGGTTTTTTTCGCCGGAAGTTAGTAACAATTAAAAACAATTGAATTGTCTCGGTTCTCTACAGGTTGAACTTTAATGTGTGAATATGTTCAAACCGACTGAAAACTGCAGGAGGAGCTTATGACCATCGATGTAATAAACTACATACATACATAATATATGGGGTAGGTGGCTCAGTGGTATCGGGTCGACCTGTGGATTTGAGAACTCGGATTCACTACTTCTGTGGCTCTCCCTCTACTAACATCTTTGAGGGCTGGTAACAGCACTACAAGCAAAAAAATATATCCCTTACCGAGATCTGCTATATATATCATAATATTACCGTATATCTATTTAAAAATTTTGGTATAAATCATTTGTACAGCTTCTGATAAAATAATAATTTGAAACGAAAACAAAATACGCAATTCATTTGATTTCATTACCACCGTCAATAAACCCATTCAATCACACGCACGAAACGATTTACTAAAGTGTTAACAAGATGTTAGAAAGTCAATAATAAACCATTTATTATTATGTGACTGCTTTAAAAAATTATCTGGTTGAGATCTTGTATGGTTGTAGTAAGGCTGTCTGCAATGAACCATGAATACTCTTATCTCTAAGATCATTTAGAATCTCGAAGAAAGAACTGTCATTTTCAAGGTTTATAATTGAATTCAATTCAGCGAGTAATGTGTCCACTGCCTGTTAATATTTATTAAATTATGAATTGTTAATACACGTAGCACATGCTTGATACTGCCCTCGTACCTGCCTAGTTATCTGCTATTGTTCCGTGTGGGATTACAATGTGAGCAACATTGCTTAATAGTTTACTTGTTGAATACCCGGAACTACAAGAGGTCACTAGTTTAGATGCAATTAATTTTATAAAAACTAATGACAATAACTAAAACGAATAAGTAAACAGTTGATAGTTAATAGCTGGTACGAGGAAATCTTTGTAGAGAATTAAAATGTTGCTAAATACGCCTGAAGTGAAATTTTTTTACTTTATTAACAAAGTAATAAAGCGGGTTAGTCAGTATTGTTATTTTTAATTACATCTATATCAGTACGGTGATGTGGATAGCGATACGGAATTCGAATCGCACTCAAGCTAAAAATTATATGAACTACCACACTGCGGCTCCTGTACTGTAATTGGGATAAAGTTCCTGTTGTACAGCGTAACATAAATAAATAAATCCGTTTTTGATTTAAGTAAACTCATGAATTGAATTAAATTTTCTTTTAAGCAATACTTTTTTTAATTTACCAGAAAAATATAGTTCAAGAATTGAATAGGGCAGAATTTTTCCATATTTTTAAACTTAACATTTACGTTAATCAGAAAAAATAATAATTTATGTAATCAGTTGAGAAGTATTTACTTAGGAAAATAAAAATTAAAAAAAAACTTGTTTTAATTATTAGGAATGAGTAAAATTGAGAATATAAGAGATGAGCAAACTAGTTAATTTACATCAAAACCATAAAAATGATTAGACCGTGTATGTAAGAGATTTTTTTCTACAACTGTCAAAAAAATTTAACTATTTTTCACTAATATTAATACGCAAAGTACATGATTTTCCATTTACTTTGATAACGCGTATTACGTGCACTATTTTGCAAAATTAGTATTTCGCGCAGGCTCCCAAATTATTTATTTATGTTCATTGGTTATAACACATCAATAATACCAATTTCATATTATTTTTGATTATTTTCCTTCAATTTACTTGAATAAATAAAATATTGTTTATATTTCATAGGCGATATTCTTGTAGTTCGAATGACTTTTTATCTTGACTAAAAGTTATTTTTCGCACACTTAATACAAAATTATTAAAAATCTCATCTATAACTTTCTATAACCAAAATTATTTACAAGTAAAAATAATTAAAATAAATATATCAATTTGCCTTTTACCCATTACTGGGACTGTAGTAGATATCAGTAAGATATATTTAACGCATGAAATGCGGTTACTAGTCGTCAAATCACGATCCCCAAAGATGTTAGTGAAGAGGAAACCACGGGGATAATAACAGTCCGATTTGATAATACTGACAAGTAAAAATAATTTACTTATTACTTTATTTTAATGGGGTAGGTGGCTCAGTGGCATCGAGTCAGCCTGTAGATATTGAGAACCCTGGTTCGATCCCCACAGGCGACAAACAATTTTCAACAAATTAAATCTACCTCTGTGGCTCTCCCTCTACTAATATCTTTGGGGGCCGTGATTTGACGGCTGGTAACCGCACTTCACGCGATAAATATATGACTTACCGATATCTGCTTAGGTAGAATGCCACATCCAGTAATGGGTAAAAGGCATGATGATATATTTATTTTATTTATTACTGGATTTCGGTCAATTATTCACTCATTTTTGAAGCGTTGCTAATATACTATGTCTATTTCATTTATATACTTTTAACATTAGTTCTAACACTACGAGTAATTGCTTTTAACTTCTGATTTCACAGGTCCTGAAGTTTTTAAAAAATAAATATTCTAAATGGAATTCAGTACTTTGTAAATTATTTCCATTCGAATTCAGTCATATATAATAATATATGATCCGTCAGTATGGTGGTGTGGATAGCGATACGGAATTCGAATCTCACTCAAGCTAATAATTATATAAACAACTACACTGCGGCTTGGTAAGTGCGGACCCTGTACTGTAATTGGGATTAAGTTCCTGTTGTACAGCGTAACATAAATAAATAAATAAATAAACTTAAAACTTACTAGCAAAGAAAGTAAAGTAAAACTAAATCTATGATCATTCTTTTCATAATCTTTACGACGTTCGGGGCAGAAGTTCATAAAGATAATTTCAACCTATAAAATAAATTTAAAGCCCAACCAACACTAAATAATAAAACTTTAGTTGTTAACACTAGTTTAGAGTCTAGACTATAAATTAAACCAGTTCACAGACTGACATACAAAACCTTCATTCGTCATTCATCATAAACATAAGACACATAACCAGCATAACCTATAAAAATTCACGTGTTTGCATCGTCTAGTTACACGCGTCATTCATACCGTTAGCCAAGGTCACACGTGAGTAAAATTAATACGGAGTAAAACCAATAACACAGGTGTAAACAATAAAACGTTTATTTGATCATGCGCGAAATACAGTTGCTAGACAATGCGATCTAGGCCATTTGATGTCGAACATCGGACGTTTGTTGTGGTAACGTTGCTTGAATTCTGAGTAATTATTAGAGGTAGTTTTATTGCACCTTGGTTCAATTATAGGGTAGAATGTAGTGGTTGAATAAACCGCAAGTCGGTATGCTAATTATATGCAGGTTTGTTGCTCGTATCAATCTGAAGTTATTAAATATGAATACAGCAGCAACTGGTTAATCATAATCGCTTCACTGGTTGCATATTACCTGGTATATTGTAAGCGACAGCTGAACTTCTGTTATTTCAACTTTAAAAGTTTTTCTTACGGTGAATATATGCATCTATTTTAGACTTAAATTTACACCTGAACAGTGATCTTATAAACAAAATATAAATGAAACATATTGGCTTGTAGTACAAGCTCTGCTTTTGCCAGTTGTAAGAGCAGTATTTTTGGGTGTTTTAGCTATCTCTAACATGTTAAAACCGTGCTCTTAGAACAACCAAATACAGTGCTTGTGCTACCAGCCATTATGTATTTAGGGCCTACTAAAGGTACTAATAAATTTTTCAGTTTAACAAACAAAAAATGACAGTTTATATAGGGGGTATCTGTACTTCGGGAAGAAAATTAAAGGATATATATACTATTTTCATTTTAAACTGAAGGGATCGGCATAAAACGATTAAATGCATCGCAATTACGTTTACAAAGGAACTCAAAATATGATCCGGCATAACTGCTTTCACAAGGTTCACACAGGGTTGTACAGCCCCCCATTTGTCGGTACGGTCAATCATAGGAAAAACAAGAATAATTTTAGGCTGAATACGACCCTTGAAAATTTACCTATTTTGACCATCGATAAGCGATTTGGGGTAGCCGCACTAATGGATTTCATTGTAGTTATATGGGACAGGGACGTTTAATCGTTTTATGCCGATCCCTCGAGTTTAAAATGAAAATAGTATATACTATAAGATTTTTTGTAAAATTCGCTAAAAATTTTGCGTCCTATTTAATGACAACATTTTGATAGCCACTGATTGATAGCTACTTTTAATCATTTTATTTAAATCTTCTTACAAGTAATTGTTTACACAACACCAAATAAATGTCTGATGTTGTGTAATTAATAATTTAATTTAGTTAAATGCAGCAGGTCAAGCAATAAAGTACGCTAATCTAGTGGCCCTAAAAATGTTAATTTCAAGTAAACCATCCTTAATTAAATAAAAATAAATATATCATCACACCTTTTACCCATTACTGGGTGTGGCACACGGCCATAGCAGATCTTGCTAAGCGATATATTTCTTCGCATAAGGAGCGGTTACCAGCCATCAAATCACGGCCCCCAAAGATGTTAGTGGAGGAGGAGCCTCAGGAGTAGTATTTTTAACGTGGTGAAAATTGTTTGTCGGCTGTGAAAATCGAACCAGGGTTATCAAGATCCACAGGCCGACTCGATACCAACCACCTACCCCATATTCTTAATTTAATAGATTAAATTAAATCAATGAATTTAGCAAATTAAAAAAATCTGTTTGTTCCATGATCAGTACGTCTTATAGTACATATCCTTTTCTTTCTGACGTATTATAGATACACCCTATATAATTTTCATAATTTAAACTAGATGTCATGGCCATATTTTTTGTTTGTTTGATATATAAATTTATTAGTAACTTTGGTACTGGATCCTTAATTTACCAAGAGCAGTTGGATGAAACATAATTTTAAAAAATGTATTTTTATAAATATAGTGATCTGTATCTCAATAAAATTTTATTCTATTTGAAGTTGCCAATTTTAAGAAAAAAGTACATTTTTGACCAGTTTTTGAGTATTAAAACATATAATTTTTTTATTGAAGAATTAAAATCTAACTTTATAATACTTGCGTAATATACCTCAATTAAAATCTGCAATTGCAAAGCTGCCACAGCCTAAAGTAGATAGTAGATAATTATTTCATTTTGTACAAAATATAAATCATGTGGCAAGTTGTTAATGCTCGTAGGCACCAATGAAACTTAAATTTTAGAAAAGAAATTCGTATAAAATAACATCTAATGTCAGTCAAAATTTCAGTTTCGTTGGTGCAAAGGAGCATAATAGATTTAATAATAAATTATTTAATTTTTAAAATCATAAATAACTCAAGTTCTATTCCCGCAGCCGCCATACTTTACTCCACATTAAAAATTACCATCAATAACAATTTTGGGGGCCGTAATTTATTTTACTTTTTATGATTCTTCTGATTTAATAAAAAAAAATTGACAACATTTGTGAATATTGAAACATGTTCACGTCATTTTAAACTATGAAGTATACTAATATAAATATTGTCGATAGTAATTAAACTTGAATATATTTGGTTGGATTTTCACATTTTACAAAAGGATCAGATTCTTTACGGATTGTTGTCAAATCTAGTCACATGTTACCAACACGTCTGAGAAGGAAATTAAAATGTCACATTCCTGTGAACATGTGTGTTGAAAATTTGCCAAGAAAAATTCAAAATTTAGTAAGTGCAGAACAAGCACACGTGGTGAACGAGTAGCGTACATTTGCATGTGTTAAGTTAAAATATTACAGAGCCCCATTCGATAAATGTTTTACATGTAGCATTTCTTATAGATTTTATTCAGTAAATCTCAAATAAGATGCGTGTGTATTGTAGTTTAAAAATAATATCGAGATTAATTCCAATCGAAAATATAGTTACAAATTGGTAACCTGTAGTCCGTTCAGTGAGAGATTAAATATAGTTGTATAAAACGTTTTGATTTCGATGACTAAAACGACAAAATGAAGACATGTTTACATAGCATAAAAAATTGTGACATTAACAGTAAATATATCTTATTGGGTTCTTTTCTAGACAGTGTATTGTAATAATAATAATAATAATATATTGTCCCGCGGGTTGAGGGCCTGAATGATGACCGTAAGGTCGTGGGTTCGGGTCCCGCCCGTGGCGGCCACACAAAGAACATATCGGCATATGACCTGAGTAGTTGGTCCGATATATAAATTTAAAAAAATAAAATAATAATATAGTGTATGAAGTGTAGTTTTCCATGTTAGTATATACAAATATACTAGATTTATTAAATATTATTAAATCAACGCAAAAACTGACCATCTATGTATTTATATTTACAAAATTAAATAAATAAATATATCATAACGGCTTTTATCCATTACTAAGTGTGGCACTCTGTCGAAGCTGATCCCGGTAAATGATATATTTATGCACGTACAGTGCGGTTACCGGCCGATATATCACGGTTCCCAAAGATGATAATGGAGGAGGACCACAGAAGTAATATTGATATGATAAAAATGCGAAACAATAAAATTGGTACAGCGGTGAGAATATCACAAGTGTTTATGCTATAAACATTTCTTCATTTTGTTAAAATATCTTATGCAAGCACGCTGTAGTTTGTCACCGAAGCTACTATATTTACTTTTTCAGAAAAATAAAAACAAGGTTCGTCTGACCTACTAAATAATAGAGAAATGACTAGTATTTTTATCCATTTAACAGACTCGTATCTATTAATTCTTGTAGTTGAGATTGCAAAACAAATCGTAAAGAAAATACTTAAGTTTAATTCCAGAATAATACTCGTATACATTTTAGCTTCAGCAATAATAAAATAAATATATATCATCATCATGCCTTTTACCCATTACTGGACGTGGTACTCTGCCTTGCCAGATTTTGGTAAGTGGTATATTTATGCGCGTGAACTGCAGTTACCAGCCGTAAAATTACGGCCTCCAATAATATTAGTAGACGGAGAGCCACAAGATTAGTTTTAAATAAATAAATAATATAAATATATAATCACGCCTTTTACCCATTACTGAGTATGGCACTCTGTAGTAGCAGATCTCGGTAAGTGATATATTTATTCGCGTGAAGTGCGGTTACCAGCCGTCAAATCACGGCCCCCAAAGATGTTAGTTGAGAAGGAGCTACAGGGGTAGATTTAGTTTGGTGAAAATTGTTTGTCGGCTGTGGAATTCTCAAGATCCACAGGTTGACTCGAAACTACTGAGCCACCTAGGAGTAGTTTTAAATAAATATAAAATAAGTATATCATCACACCTTTTACCCAGAGTGTCGTAGCTGATCTCGATAAGTAATATATTTCTTTGCGAGAAGTGCGTTTACCAGCCGTAAAATCACGGACCCCAAAGATGTTAGTGGAGGGGGAACCACAGGACTAGTTTTAATGTGGTGAACATTGTTTGTCGACTGTGGGAATCGAATCCACAATCCGATTCGATTCACTTGAGCCACTTACCTCATAATAGAATGTCCAATCCAGAAATGAAGAATATATTTATTTTTTGGTACCTCATTTGATGGAATATAATGTAATTTTATGTATTTTTTGCCAATTTTTTTTAAAAATAAACTAATATAAAACCTACTCAATACAAAAACAATCTGTATATCAGTCAATGATTTATTATTTTTGTTCTGTTTGTCTTTTAAAACAAAAAATGATTTATTAACTCTGACAGATGTAAAACCGAATAAATTTCCATGAAATTAAACATCAAAACAAAATTTGCATGAAACCATCTCTGAGTCCATCTCTGTGTTGCCGGGATAGCCCAAACAAGAGCAAAACATAGTAGAATAACAAATGTCCCTAGTGCAGCGTGGCTCGCGGGTGGTTGTTGAACCCGGTATTGGCAGTTGGCCAGACTGTGCCGGCACGCCGCGACATTGCATCAGTGCTGCCAACCTTGACGGGTCAATACCACTGTGGCACTGTAGAGTGTGGACTGTGAGGTTACGCCTACAACTACAACTGCCTACGATTGTAGTGTTTGTAGTGTTTTTTAAAGTTAACAAAGAAGTAACAGCGCGTTACAGGTATTTTTCTATTAATAGATGGTGGCTAATCGTATCAAAACAGAAACTGAACTAGGCTAGAATTTACACAAATCATTGTATAGGGACATAGAAATGGGCATCTCCACCGTAATCGTAATAGAGAAAGTATATATATATATATTTTATTTTATTCAGAATTTACCAAGTATATGTAGGAACTAATGGAATCACAAATTTGTTTGAAAATGAAATAATGAAATGCAAGCTATTTTGATAGTTTTCCAATAGTAAGTTTAATAAAAGATAATTTTTCACTGCAATTAAATCACTTTGGCTACGAATAAAATAAATGCTATTTTTATAAACGTCAATTGAAAAAAATCTATGGAAGTGGCAAATTCTCCATGGGGAATTACTTCTAAAGAAATGTTTGCTTGTTAAATTCCCATGCAATATATAATTTGTAATATGTTAATAATTCATATCAAAATAGTATCGTCAATTATCATATCACTTATTATATTAGTTATGAAAATTCTTATTTAACAGTAATATCATTGATTAACAATCAATGGTAATATATTGAAATCTTTAAACTTTCTTACCATTTTGATTCAAATAAAATAGTACCTTCATTGTACCTACTAGATCTTTCCTAGTGTATAAAAAGAAATAATTTTTTTAAGCATATCGTGAAAAAAATGTTTGTAACAAGAGAGGAAAGCGCAAAGAATCTAGCTTTTTGCTCTAGTTTGACAAATAACTATAAATATAATCAACAGATAAAAGTTGACCCATCAAGATTTTTGAAAATCGATCATTTGATTCGTTCGTATATTATCGGAAATATTCGGGAGCTACAAGATCTGTACATTATATTTAATAGGTAATGGTTATTAATTTTATGAATAAATTAACGCTACCGAACATGTTACAGCATATCTAACTAATTATTTTCGTGTGTTTAAATTGAGTTAGTACAGTGCGAACTATTGCTGTGATCGAAGTGTTTTCGGTATTTGTAAATATTTTAGTATATATTTATTGACATTTTAATGCGTAAATTATATATTTTTGAGCGTATTAGTTTGTGAATATAAAAACGTTAAAATATGATTGGTATGAAACTTCATAAGATCGGTGGGGTTGAGTGCACAACGTAGAACGTGGCAGGTAGCTTATCCCTACAAAAGTTTGCAGTAATAATATTGTGATTTTATGAAAATTCATAATAATACTCCATCAGGATATTTTAAGGTTGGTAAAATTGAATAAACTCTGAAAGTTATAAAGTATTATTTTCGCTATTGAAAAATATATATCAGAGTTTTAAAATGAAATCAAGACAATTGATTTGCACAATATATAAATAAAATAAGCAGATCTCGGTAAGTGATATATTTTTTAGCGTGAAGTGCGGTTACCAGCCGTCAAATCACGGCCCCCAAAGATGTTAGTTGAGGGGGAGCCACAGGGGTAGATTTAATTTGGTGAAAATTGTTTGTCGGCTGTGGGGATCGAACCAGGGTTCTGAAGATCCACAGGCCGACTCGATTTATTTTATTTTTAAAATAAATAATTCCTAAGCCGATTGAACTCACACTCCACAAACTCAATTTTAATGGAACATATTTTAAATATACAGGATGTTTCACAACTTATAGCACTTATTCGAACCACATATAGTAGTGAACGTACTGATTAAGAAACAAACATTTTTTTCAAAATTTGCTAAATTAATTGCACTTTACATAAGGTAAATAATTTTAGTGGCACTGGCTTGACAATAATTTATAATTAAATTGTAATTATAAACACTACAATTGTCAATTTGTTTGTTTAAGCAATATGAGGTACGATTAAATGCCTATTAATATATTAGAAATATCTCAAACCAGTTACACTAAAAATATTTACCTCATGTAAAGTGGAATTAATATTTGGAATTTTGAAAAAATAATATAAATAAAAAAATAAATATATCATCACGCCTTTTACCCATCACTGGGTGTGGCACTCTGCCTAAGCAGATCTCGGTAAGTGATATATTTTTTTCGCGTGAAGTGCGGTTACCAGCCGTCAAATCACGGCATCCAAAGATATTAGTGGTGGAGGAGCCATATTCATTATAAAGAAACACGCAAATTCAGTGGTACTAAAAATGTACTCTTTTAGAAAATCACCCCTAATTTTGCAAATTTATAAAGTAAATATTTGTTTCATAATCAATACGTTAAAGTAAGAAGCTGGCGTTGTGAATCACCCTGTATAAAACAATCAAAATGTAAACACACACCCCATTGTTTACCGATCACCTTTGAATCCCATATTAAATGTACATATCTCTATTTATTGGTACGTACAAATAGTGGAATATTATTAAAACAACTTCATATTATTGTCTGTAACGAATTAAACCTACCAATAATCAACTCCAACTATCTCCACGCTTGCTGTAAAGCTGCAACGGCATGCAGCATGATGTTCATGTTTGTATATTTACATGTGAATGGTCCTCCTGGGATTGATTTCCAGACTGAATTTGTGTAAAGGCAGCGAGCCAAATGATAGATTCGGTTAGTCCCTGTTCTGGGACTTGTTATTGGTCTGTTTACAAAGAATGGAACTGATGATACTAGGAAGAATATTGATCTTGAGTCTGAGGCTGAGCTCGAATTGTGATAAAGTCATAAAAGTCAAATGGATATATATCTACTGTATACGTGAGTAAATTTGATAGCAACTTGTTTTTAAAAAATCTTCTTTGTTGAATGCGGATAAGTGCGCTTTAATTTCATGCAGAAAACGGAATAACAGATGTGGAGGATCTATGATGATCTATGAAGATTAGTGATTTTAATTTTAATTAATATTTTTATATAATTAAATTAAATTAAAATTAAATGGAACACTGCAAAATTGACTTATCTACAGAATCTTAAATGCAGAAGGTGCAGAGTGCCTGCATGAAATTCATTTTTTATTTGAGTAGAATAAAAAATACTTCCTTATACATATATGATTCAGGAAAAAAAATCATGGCAATTACTACCAACGATGTCCTTTGAATAAGTTATGCCATGCATGGTTCGTTTGTGTACCAGCATCTAATGCACAAGGGCGGAAATAATGTTTGCGTATGTATTACTTTGCGCGCCAAATATATTTAAATTTAAATATTTGTAAGTTGTAGATATTAGCAAGAATTTTTCCAACAATTTCAAAGAGTACAACCGGCGCACTCGTGTTTGATTCTCTTTTAGAAAACTATAAACACGAGTAAAACAAATTAATTATAATCAAATAATATATAAACATAATACTTCTTAATCAAATGTTAATTCTATTCCTTTGCTACATCTACTACGACACAAGTAACAACTTTTTGCCATTTTGCTATCAAACAAAGCAAAGTTCACGATGCATAAACAGAAATTAATATTGGTTATCGGTTGTACGAATTTAGCGACTGTCACTTGCATTACCAGCTTAATAAAGAAAATAACTAGAAACAATTTAATACTTCTAATTTTTCAATTGTTCACAGAAAACGTCAACTTTACAGTGACAAATGAGAGCGTAATTGTCAACTTCATAGCTATCGTAGAAAAAAGTTATTTAGTTGATATCTGTTGGTATATAAGACATCGTTGGTACATGATCTTTTGATTTCGGAACAAAATTAAATTTTCCATATTAATAATATGACTACAACTTTGATTATTTGTATTATGTAACCCTTCAGAAATAAATAAATATTATTTAATTATTTAAATAAAAATAATAATAATTGAAACCAGTGTCACTAAAAATGTAGACTTTATAATAATAATAATAATAATAATCTTTATTCATGCCTTTAGGCCTAGAATCTACATATTCGTAACTAAAACAGATTACATTCTATTGTATATTTACATTTCACTTATTTTCTTCTGTGTCGCTCATAATATCTAGCATGCTTCTTTCTTCCTTATTATCGCCGCATTCATACATCATGTGCCATAATATTTCTTCTTTGTTTTCGCAAATTCTACAAATTCGATCTTCGTTTTTCAACCAACTTTTGTTTCCCTTTTCCTCATTTCCACATCTGAATCTTGCCACTGTTTTCATTGAACCCTTACGATTTTCCCTCTGCAAATATCTAGGCATTCCCCAGGTTCTCATGTAGACTTTATGTGAAGAGCAAATCATTTTGAGAACCTTTTATTATTTTTTTTTAATCAGAGATCAGTGTCTGTCATTTATTTTTGCCTAAGTATTGAAACATTGTCTATAAAGAATTTAAAATGCCTACCTAGCAAGGAAACTAGACGAATGCTTAGCTCACCGTGTTGTGATAAAAGTTACGGCATTTGAATCCGAAGATTTCAAGTTCGAATCTCACTCAAGCTAAAATTATATGAACTACCACACTGCGGCTCGGTGAGTGGAGACCTTGTACTGCAATTATTTGGATTATGGTCTTGTTGTACAGAGTATTATAAATAAATAAATATCTATTGTAATATTAATTTATTTTATTTTGAATTAATAAATTTTGCATTGTATTAATTTTTATTGTTATTATAGTTTATATAAAAAATATTAGTTAATAATGGAAGGTACGTGACTCGGGCTACCAATATTCCACCATATTTTGCTCTCAAATCGCTGGCTTTGTCCATATGTTAATCGTGTAGATCTCTAATTGTCATATGGAAATAATTTACATTTCCAGGCATGAACTCATAAAAATCTCTCTTTTAAACGTACTCATAGTTTCCTAATAAAATCCTGTCCTTAGTATCAGTATTAATACATAAACTAACCGCGTTTACTAATAATTATTTTTTAAATTGACAAAACCATTTTGACACTGCACTCAGGGGCGTATCTGGGGTACTTGGCGCCTGGGTTCTGAAGCAGAATGTGGCGCCCCGAGGCGTGCGCCGCAGGCGAAAATTTTGGAGCACAAAAATGCGATATGGTACTCAAAATACGTGGAATTTTATGCTCTACGATACAGAAAGAGTAAGGCAGTAAGCCGACACGCCGTACTATGCGAAACTTGCGTGTAGATTTAGTGCAATAAGCAAACTCATGACAAATAATATGTTATTCACTTTAGCGTAGAATAATAGAACATTATTTGTCTAGAAAAATAACTATTTTTTAAATAAATATTTTATTATATAGTTTCTCATAAAATTAAATAAAAATACAAAAAAAAACTAAAATAAATTAGTTGACTACATAGGTACATTCTAATATACCTAAACCTAATTAAAACTATATAGTTTACATTTTACAATTGCACATAATAGCACAAACAATTATACAAATAACAAACTAACATATCAATTCATGTAAATTAAATTTACAATAAAAATACTTAAATACTTATAACTATACCGCGCGTTTCACGTAAAGGTTGGCATAGGGAAATAACATGGGAAAAAAGGTTTTTGTAAATAAAAAGTGTCCGGTAAAAAATTATGGTATAATATTGCACATGACCATACTAGACCTATCCACACATATTATTTCATACAGATTACTTCATTTTAATGCCACAAATTAGTGAAATTAATGAAAATAGTTCGAGAAAATCGCCTACTAATTATGATTTTTTGTGACAGCTTTGTCATAGAAACAGAAGCTGTCACTATAACCGTCAAGATTTGTTGTGAATATTAAGAAATCTTGACAGTTAACTTTATATTTCAAACATTAATCACATTACTTCGCGATCTTTTGTAATTAAAGTCCTTAGTACGATAGTAGGTACCTACATTTGGTATTCATTTAATTACTTTATTTATTTTACAAATAATATTAAGACGCAGAATTTGTGTTCTTTTAATATACTCATATTTATTTTAACTTTTTGCCGTCTGCCGCCCTTTTATGCTGGCGCCCGGGTTCTGGGAACCCCAAGAACCCTGGGTTGGAACGCCCCTGACTGCACTAAAGTGATGTCGGCTGATATTATGTTACAAATCAGGTACATTTTGTTATAATGTAATGAATAATATTTAAATATATAATATAATAAATCTGTTTGAAAAAACAGTAATTAAAATGTATTTATGGCCTCATGAATGGTTCATTTTGTCAGAGTTTAGAAAACAAATTTCATTGCATAATTAATTATATTTTAATTACATTGCTTGTAATTTATAAGCTTATAAATATTCTTGTTGATTATTCAGTGCGAAAATGACATTTTAAAATGTCAATAACGTATAAATTTAATTTACATATTAACCATAGTTCATAATTTAACAAAAAGTAAATAAGACAACGTTCTTAACCTATATTTTACAATTTATTACAAACAAACAACCACACAAACAAATAATTTATTTACAGTTGAAATGAAATATG
Organism: Pterostichus niger; assembly: GCA_947425015.1. Taxonomy (NCBI): domain Eukaryota; kingdom Metazoa; phylum Arthropoda; class Insecta; order Coleoptera; family Carabidae; genus Pterostichus; species Pterostichus niger. Next base: position 20,717,935 of record OX380334.1, on the reverse strand, counting down.
CGTATAGAGAAAACTTACTAAAAGTTAAATAACCCACTTGTTAAATAGGCAAATGAAGCAATGCAATTACAAATGAGTATTCTTCTCACAAGTAGTAACTCAAGACGTTGCCGATGCAATATTATGATTTATTATGCATTAAACAGTCTTAGAACATAGAAGATGTTTAAAGTCTTTCATTGCAACCTTTAAGCGCACGAACAAAACCACTGACCCTACACGAAACATGAAACCGCTTTTGAAGTTACCTACCAGTAAAGAAAGGTTAGAATCGAACAAAAGTGTTGTTAATAGACTTGGCTATAATAACCTGGTTGCGTGTTTCCGACGACTAAATATCTGTATCTTTTTGCAACTTTTCATTGGGTTTATCGATTTACATTTATAAAGGAGAAATTTACTTTATGCTTTGTTATCTACAGAATTAAAGTGTAATCAATAAAGTGCAATGTAGCCAGTCATTCTCCGACAGGAAAAACAAAAATTCCTACAAGTTCGTGAACTTGCAACTAAAAGAAAATGCATTAGAACAGAGGCAGATATGGCCGTGTTTTAAGACTGTACTTGGTCATTTTATGACTGAATATAAAACTGGAAAACTTAGATCACTTTGAAAGCATAATAGTATCTGGAGCAACAGAGAGTAAATCAGAATTTTGTACATCTGACTTTAAGAATGTGAATAAGAATACGACACAATGAAGTTTTTTATTGAGACTGTAGATAAGACTATAAATAACGAGGGGTAAACTATTTCTAAATTCTTTGTACACTTCGATGAAAATCTCTTTAAAATTCTTGTAAAATTTGAATCTCTACAATCTTTACAAAATCTGGAAAAGTCGTAAAATCATACTTAAAATTTATAAAATCTTAAGAATATTATTAGTTATTTTTGTATTAAGTGCGCAAAATGAGTGTTTTTTTTGTTGCGCGTGAGAATGTTACTTTTAGTCGAGACCGCAGGTCTAGACAATAAAAGTCATTCGAACGCGCCAAAAAACAAGAATTTTACCCACAAAATACAAACAACAATGTTTCTACAACTGTAAATAAAGTATAATACAATAATTATTAATTTATTTAAGTAAATTGAAGGAAAACAATAAACAATAATATTAATTTGATACTATTGATGTGTTGTAACTAATGAAACCTGACAACAAATCATTTGGGAGCGTGCGCGTGATGCTCATACGAAACAGTGCGCAAAATACTCATTTTGCGCTCTAGGGTGCAAAATATGAGCAAAATACGCGTTGTTATGGTAATGTAAATGATGAAAAAATCACGTACTTTGCGTATTGATATTAGTGGGAAAAAAATGAAAATTTTTTGATAGTTTCAGAAAAAAAATAAAATTATGTGTTTCAGCAAATTCAATTGGTAGTAGCACAAGCTCTGTTTTTTTTCCTGTTTTAAAAGCAGTGTTTTTGGGTGTTTTACCTATCTCTAACATGTTAAAACCGTGCTCTTAGAACATTCAAAAACAAAGCTTGTGCTACCAGCCATTATGATTAATTTTATAAAGAATCTGGCGAGAGACTGAATTGATCAAATATTGTAGAAGAAATTTCACACATATTAAAACTGAGCTCATCGAACACAAAACAGAGCTTGTGCTACCAGCCATTGTGTCTCGTACTTCACTCCTACAAATTCAAATTTTCTGTCGTATTTTTAAGATAAATATAAATAGACTAGTATCTTGCTTTCTTATTTTTAATAGTGCAACTTTATTTTTATCTTGATGCAGAAAATAGCAAAGCATATTAAAGCGAGCCACTTCCAGCGGCAACTCATGTAGTCTTATATCTGACATCAGCATGATGAATTTGTATTTAAATAAATAAATATATCATCACGCCTTTTACCCATTACTGGATGTGGCAATCTGCCGAAGCAGATCTCTGTAAGTTATATATTTCTTCACGTGAAGTGCGTCAAATCACGGCCCCCAAAGATGTTAGTGGATGAATTTGTATTTAAAGGTACGAATGTGAAATAATATATATTTCTTATAACTTTACACAAAGTGCAAATATATTTTCTAACCATAATTCTGCAAAATTTTGATTTTATATTTTACACTTATATTATTAATATAATATATTTAATAATTTTGTAGTTGATTAATGAAAAATATTATTTAAAACTGTGAATTTTGTACCATTAAATGAAACGTACAATATAAATAATCAGAAACTCTATTAGTAATCAATATAAATTGATTAAAACAACTTCATACATATCTCGTTTTACTGCGACCAAATCACATTAGCGCTATTGCTGCTAGTAATTTGATGTATGCTTTTGATGTGTTATGTTGGATATTAATATGAGCTTTGTTCGGTAAATATTGTAAAAATAATATAGTGCAACTTTAAACGCGACCTCTGTTCATCGTTTAAAGGTAAATATTCAAATGATTTTCGTTAGTAGGGTAGTTTAAATTTATAACCTAAAATAAATGTATTCATGGTACGGTTTGTGCTGCATCAAGATAGAGTTTTATTATATGCCATCTGCCGCAACATGTAAACAACTAAAAGAGATGGCGTCACGCTTGTGACCTTACATCGAAGTGTGCGGGTGGCAAGCACTATAACCAGTGGCGGCTCGTCACGTCAGAAATTATGCTGTTTCAAAAATAAATTAAAAATCTATCAATTATACTAGTATTCGTATAATATGTAAGTTAGTGCGACCAATCGTTGGCTAATATCAAATGTTCTTTTATTTATAAATAAAACATATTACACATTAGTTGCAGCAAACATTTTTCGTGCCTTTGGACTGATAGGTTACAGTAATGAATAAAAATTAGGATACATTAAACAGGCAGATTCATAAAGTGGATTAGTGTTAATACCATTTTTTATTTCGCTTTTAACTCTATTTCTATTAACCTGGGATAAAAAGAATGTTAATTAGCATCAAATTTCATCCATTTCGTGAATCTGTTTTAATTTGAAATATAATTTATAGATTATATGAAAAATAGTATTAGCGCTAATCCATGTTATGAATCTGCGTGTGAAACAACTGATACACAACTTAAGTAAATAAAAAAAAAATATCATCACGCCTTTTTACCCATTACTGGATGTGACACTCTGCTTAAGCAGATCTCGGTAGGTGTCTCCTCTTAAACTATGAATTAAACATCTAAAAAAACTAAGAGAAAAAGTTCTTTTAAGCAAACGCCCGAAAATGTTTTAATTCAGAGCTACTTCTATTTTTAATAATACAACAGTATAACTTTAAAATAACTGGGGTTGTAACAATGAAATACCAAATATTATTAGCTGTAGACAAATACTATGTTTGCTTATTTACTATTTTGCAAAAATTTTAGAAACCCACTAAATTTTAAAACAAAAATAAGTTATTTATAACCATATATTTTATCAATTAAATGAGTCAAGTTCTAGTGATAAATAATATTTGGTATTTATTCTACCTATTTTAGAGATATGCTGCTGCAATTATAAAAAGAGGAATCTCTCTAAACCTCTCTCTTATTTTTTTAGGTATTTAAATATAAATAAATATAACTATATCATCACGCCCCTTACCCATTACGGGGTATCGCACTCTGCCCTAGCAGATTTCGGTAAGTGATAAATTTATTCGCGTGAAGTGCGGTTACCAGCCGTCAAATCACGGCCCCCAAAAATTTTAGTGGAGGGGGAGACACAGGGGAAGATTTTAATTGGTGAAAATTGTTTGTCGGCTGTGGGGATCGAACCAGGGTTCTCAAGAATTTTAATGCATTTTAATCAGTATATCAAACACCCTTAATTATTTTTACGTAATTTGAATCGTAATGAACTGTTTACTTAACTCTGTCTCTAGGGGTTACGAGACTTATAACGTGCTAGCCCGTGTAAAATTTATAACGGGCTGTTGACATTGGTTATCATGACAACATATCTAATTTTAAACGTTTGACACTTAAATATTTTTTGATTAAACAAAATCTGTCAGATTTTCAAAGTCTACCTTGATTGAACATTTTAGTTATCGCGTTATAGTATTGCAATTAATTTAATTAAATATACATATATTGCGATTCAAATGCACATAAAACATTGTACAATGCTCGACCGTTAACTGAAATTTACAGGCTCACACAGATAACAGGCTCGTTGACGCTCGCCCGTTACCTTCCTATGCTCACCTGTAAATTTCTATATAACGGTCTTGCAATGTAAATAACTATTACAATAACACCGTTTATAGTCGAGAAAGTAAAAACTATAAATGAAATGTTTGTTGTACATTTAGAATGTTTTAATATTCTCTGAAAAATGTATGTGCCGCCAATGGCAGAAGCCACACATATGCGCAGTCACGCACACTTAGACATAAACGGGCTAGACGCTTCGGCATCAAGAACAATATGAACCGTGATTGCTAAAGAACTAACAGTACTACACCACAACACTAACACTTCAAATATCATCATACCTATCTCTTCTCCGTTTTAAACATTTCCACTCACACAACGTGTGTGTGCACTCTTTACTCTCGCAATTAGGCCATAACGACGACTTCCTTCGAATGTTTTACGTTTAGGCTTTATTTATATGCAAAAACAACTGACATGAAACTGTCATTGAGTAGCCATGTAAATGTGTTTTTGTAGGAGTGTTCATTCTTTGAGACTGACAAGAGAAAAGATGAGTGTTGATTTCTTTTTCATTTAACGTTAAATGTAAACATCTTGATTGTATGCTGTTTTGGTTAAGTGCAATTTCACTATCACATGAGACATCATTGCCTCATGCAAATTACTTACATTTTATTACCAATTCTGATTAGGTAATTAATTTATGCACGTTAATTAAGGTGCTGTTTAATCTACTTTGTTCAATATGTTAAAGGCAGAGCATAAAAGCCTGGTAATATACAAAATTATAACTATTTATCGGTTAACGATTAACCGATATTAAGAAGTTTCTAATTGTAACGGTTTTCGTTCGAAAGTAGATTTTTTTTAAATGGGAAACCGGACTTAATCGGTTAAATATCGATTAGTTTTCGATAAAAAATTTAAAAAAAGTTAATAGACAAAAAATAAACAATAATTCATTTTTTAGTAGGTACTAGTTACTTCCTTGTACGAAGTAAAGGAAGTATTGTTATCGCGAAAATTTTCGGTTCTCAGATTTCAGTGGAAATACGCATTTTGGCCCTCCCTGAGTCCATTTTGACTAATTTCGTCGTGACGTCTGTACGTACGTACGTACGTACGTATGTATCTCGCATAACTCAAAAACGGTAAGCCGTAGAAAATTGAAATTTTATATTTAGGACTGTTATAACATCTAGTTGTGCACCTCCCTTTTTGGTCATTATATAACTTCCGGAAGTGGTACTTTACTTGAAGCCTATAATAGATTTTCATGAAAAACTATATTCAAATATAATTTAAAACTTTCCAAATTTGGTATATAAGACTACTATATCAATGGAAATAATATAATAGATTTTGGTTAAAATACACTAACCAGAAGTGACACATTACATGAAGCTGCTAACAGTTTTCCTTGAAAAAAATGGTATTATTTTAATTTTAGAAATAAATGCTTCAAATAAAAGTTTTAGAGAATTAAATTCTGCGTCTAGCACATTAAGAATTTTTAAATTAGCCTTTTGCATAAGCGAGATATCTAAATTTAAATAGTATATATTTTGTGTGTTTTTTTTAATTAAGTTTGCTATGGATTAGAACAAAAAATAAAAAATAAAAGATTTTATGTCAAATATGTGCAATTAAAAAAATATCTATAGTTTAATACGCGTACAAGGAAGTCATGTGGTGTACACATCAGATTTTTTACATTTTGAGAGCTAAAATGACAAATTTCAAACTGACATCTGCGGCTGTAATGATACTCATAACATTCCTAGGTATGTTAATAGCTATTCCAACATATTTCAATTTCACAAACGCTATATCTGTATAATAAAGTTTAAAAAAAAACTAAACATGCTTAATATATTAGAAGAATTAAAGTAGAAAAAAAATTCACCAAATTAAATTTATCCCTGTGGCTCCCCACTAACCCCCACTAACATCTTTGGGGGCCGTGATTTGATGGCTGGTAACCGCACTTCATGCAAAGAAATATATCGCTTACCGAGATTTGCTTCGGTAAAGTGCCATACCCAGTAATGTGTACAAGGCGTGATGATAAATTTATTTGTAATGCATGTTTTAATATTTATAATTATACAGAGTGTCTCAAGAAAACTGAGGCATAGATAATTAACATGAAAAATGAGTTTTCTACTATCATTGCTTTTCTGATTACTTTACGTTTACAGGAAAAGGATTCCGACAAAAGTTGTAGAAAATTAAATTCTGCATAAAAGATAAATCAAGTATCATATTTCATTTTATTTAGTTCGCTATTAAAAGTTAACAAACACTTACACTATTTATACATAAGTCATAAGACTGAAAAAAAATCAATTATATATAACGTTTAAGGGCCGGTGTCACCAAGAAAAGTTAAATTTTAAACTTTGTTCAAATAAATAAAAGCAAATAAAAATTACATTTCAAATGGAATAATTGATATTGCTGCCATACATTCAATTTGTTTTTATTTATTTAAACCAAGTTTATAATTTAAGTTTTGTTGATGAAACCGGTCATAAATTTCACATATTATAAACTTTATTTTAACAGTACCTAACTAAATGAATAAAATGTTATATTTAAATTGATTTAGATGCAGAATTTAATTCTCTACATGTTTTATTTCAAACTTTTTCCCGTAAAGTAATCAGGTAATCAAGTAATGGTTAAGAATTATTTCCCATGTTACTCATGTATATCGATAAGGTGCTTTTGGCACATTTCAATACTGATTTATAAAAATGATTATTGAAATTTCTTTAGAAAATTTTGTACACGCGTATAAATTTCAAGTCTTTTATGTAATTTCAATGAACTCTGAATAAATCAGGATCCTTTTCATTCTTCGTTGAACTTAAATAACAGACAAAGACACAAGCAAAGACTTGACTTGTAAAAGGTAAAATGGTAATTAGTTCTATTTAATATCTGAATTGTTTCCGAAAAATTAATAATCGAAATATTTTTATTAACAAGATTTTAACATTAAGAGTTCGTGCATTTGATTATTAAAAAATATTATATAACAATGTATCTTGAATAATATAAACATTAGTAAATATACATATGTATTGAAAATTATGACTATTGAAATGCCATTATTTTCATATTATCTACACAAATATTTTGTTTTATTTACACTGCTCTATTATCGTCTAAAGTACTTAGATTAAATCTCCATTAGTAAAATATTCAAACAGGTAAATATTTCAACAAAACCATTTGCTTTACTTACAAGTGAGACACGAAAACGAATGCTAAAAATTCTTATAAAACGAGACAGATCAATATGCAACCACGTAATCTAATAAAACCACCGTAAAACTCTCCTTTTAAACTCTGAATGTTATTCTAAAGCTTTTTAACTTGATTCCCTCGGGAAATGACATTCTCAGCAGTCACCACGCGAGGCTAACATAAATTCTGAGGCTTATTTGTGGCGCTGATGCTGGTTGAAAGTAACATTTCTTACATTCCTGTGTACTATATGCGCTTCTAGTTAAAATATTTTCAAATACGTATGGTTTTAGTAAGATTTGTTATATTTACTTACCGCCAACTTTTTTGGTGTTATTCTTCAAATCATTACAAATTTGTTTCGTTACTTCTTTAGATCTGAAACAAATTATTTTATATTATTATTAATTCTTTTAACTTATAGTACAGGTATTATTTTTACTTTGGTTAAAAGTTGTTATGCCATGTATCTATAGCCAAATATGATTAACATTTTATCGTTATAAAAAAATTAATAAAAGGATTCATAATTATATTCAGTAGAATAATGAATAACTCAGCACATTAAGATTTGAATAGTGATCCTCTAGTTTTTCGGTTCGATTCCATTACTATAAAAATCTATTAAAGTTATATTACACTTAAAATTAACTAGTATCATCAGTGAGTACTGTTATTGAATGGATGATAACCACATTTTACAATATCTACCGTGATATAGATGATAAATACTCGTATTTAATCATTATATTCTGATTTTACAGATAGTCAACTCTGATCTGAAACACATTCCTGCTCCAGTGCTTTGAGTTTCTTTTAACTGGTAAGTAATTTTTATATTTTACAAAGAAATTTTATTTCAAGAAATTGCGCCACCGATTTGGTGCACTTTTGTATATTTGATTTATTTCAGTTGTTTTACCACCAAATACAAATTTGACTAGTATAATTTATTAAAATTATATATTCGTCGTTTATAAGGCGAAAAGAATCAGAATAAAACTAATTACTTGTTACCTTTACCTTATCTGAAGTCAAACGAAAAATTTGATATTTCTTTATGGGGTAAATTAGCAAACTAAAGCGTTCTGGCATCTACGAGACACTCTTGAAATTAAGGCATGTTTTGTTGCATTTTACAAACATAATAAGTAATAATGAGTAACTGAAAAGATAACTACAATTGGTAGAAATTCATTCTTATCTAAATGTTCATATGTTAGTATCTCAGACAAGGTATTTCTGAGCATTCCTCTAGCTAGATCTACAAGAACTTTATACGTTGTGCGTTTCAATACACATTTTTTTTTTATAAACAAATTTACATGAGACCTCGATTCAACTGTTAAGTCCCTTGAAATCCAGCTAGTTTAAAGTACTCGTTACTCGTATATTGTTACAAAGTAATCACGTACCTACGTCAAACACGTAGTACATGTAATACATCCAACACCCGTTACAATCACCCATTCGATAATTTCCATGATTACACTGCTCCTAGCCGCTAAGATGTTAATAACTGATTACTGTTCTTCTATCTGCTCCATGCGCTGTGTGCTTATCCTCATGTGGTTTCATTGAACTTCCCGCCATTGGATAAACGCCGACAGTGTTTTGTTACGCATCACTGATATCCGACAACAATGCACAATGACTACCTTATAACCTCTTACTACAATTAAAGTGTTTAGCAACCTGAGATCAAAGGCTGCCTTGAAAACATGATTATAATCATAGAGAAAAGTAAAGTGTGTGTTTAGATCTATGTTAGGGGCATCATGGAAAATAGAAAATTTGATTGTATAGGTTTTATCTGATTCTTCAAAGAAACAAAAAATTCAATAATTGTTGATGTGTACTCATATAGTTATAGATAGTTCCAGTATAACTGATTATTTCGTGCGTATTTGTAGATGAAAAATTAGATCTGGCAGTTGTTAAATTCAAGCATATCTATGAACAACAGATTTGTGAATGTAGATTTTTATTATAAAATAAAATAAATTCTCATTTAACACTAATTAACTTGTTGACCCTAAATGAGATGAACTTAAGTGATTGGTACGGTGTCTTTATGGTAGGTGTAATAATTTTTTTAAAAATACATGAAAAAAATCCTCGATAGAACCCCTAGATGACTAATCTGAAAATGTTTCACTCAATAATACTGCAATTTTCAACTGATTTCAATCTTTTATACAGGCTGTTTCACAACTTAGAGCAAAAAATTAAAGAGTATATTCTGTACGACGTGCTGATCATGAAACAAAAAGAATTATAATCGTAAGAATAAGCAAAATAAATACAACACTATATAATTATTTAACAAATAATAGTTTACGAGTATAATTTGTTATAGAGAATATTATTTAACATATAATAGTTAATAACTTGTTATAGAGAATATAAATAGTGTCATACTTATTGAAAGTAATTTGAAGAAATTGAAGAAGAGATTTATGTGCGTGAAGTGCGGTTATTAGCCGTTAAATCACGGCCCCCAAAGATGTTAGTGAAGGGGAAGCCATAGAGGTTTGTCGGAACCCGGATTATCAAATGCACAGTCCGACTCGATACAATTGAGACACCTACCCCTTAAAAAGATACATGAAAAATTTAATTAATGTAATAAAGACAAGTATTTGAAGATAAATCTTTGTTTGAACTTATTTCCTTAAAGTCTAATTGGCAATAATACTGTTTTTCTTAAACTTATGTCAATATGTTTTGGTTATATTAAAATATAACTATTGTTATTTAAAAATTTAAGTTGTACTATCCTCTGATGTCGTGAGTATCAATATCATTTGATCTTATTTATTTTCATAAAAAAAAACAACGTAGATGTAAAACTAATATTTATCTTCATTGCCTATTTTGTTTTTTATTGTCAGCTATTTATGAAAATAGATATGTGTTCCTACATTAAGCAGAGAGTATTTTTAGAATCCTCGTATTAAAATACTTCGAAATAGTTTTAATAGCTACACATAAAACGATAAATTAGGTATGTTTTCAAGCATAATACCCTGAGAGCTTGAAAATTATCGGGTATTTCCCGATTGTTTCGTTGCTCGGGAATTTTTTAAGCAAAACTTATCTCAATCGATGCTACGCAGGGAAACAAGAGGGAAATACCCGATTAATTTTCAAGCTCTCGGGGTATTCGGCTGATTATTTTTGATGATTCTGAATAGCGCGTAGGTTACAACTGTCAGAAAAATGATTTTTTATCGCCTAGCAACCTAGCCGGGAAATTATCGAAAAATTATCGATATAATTTAGACCTAGTTGTACCATGCGATGTAAATGCCACGCTCTTATTGGTCGAAATTGGGGTTGAAAAAATAATCTAAAAAAATTCAAAAATGATATTAAAATTAATCATATTAGATAGAAATATCTTTTAGTTCTTACGCCAATGTATATTTTCATTATATTTCAAGTATCAATCACAAAATAATAGCAGCAGGTGAAACAATTCCACGAAATTTTGAAACTAGAACATAAATTTGAATGTAAGCCATGCAACAAGGATCCAACACCGACATCACTTACACGCTTGTTAACATGCATCGCGCATTACCAGCGGTGACTCGATATCCATTGTGACGAAGTTTGAATCGCCCTAACAAGGACAGGGTTATACAATATTTTACAGACGACACATTCTACTGCGCTAGATATTGTTTGTACAAATAAGTAAAGTATTACAAAACAAACTATTGTAGAAGTAATTAACTTGCTTAGTAATTGGAAATATGTATATACAGGTCACACACGTTCATATACCTTTATGTAGGTGAGTAAATAATAACAACCTCCTTATTAGAATTTGCAAATAGAATCATACAAAATAAACAATTCAGATTCCAAAATGTTTCTCTGTTCTATTTTAATCCACAAATGAATCATAATTTATAATAACTGTTTGCGAGTGTTTTCGATTTCCGATTCCTCTAAATTGTCTTCGTACTGCTTTTGGGATTAAGTTCCTATGTTACCGATTTAACAAAATCCTGTACATATTTAAACTACTCTTGTAACTCCTCTTCCTCTGCCATCTTGGGGAGCAGTAAATTGACGACTAGTAACCGCACTTCACACGCATAAATAGATCACTTACCGAGATCTGCTACGGCAGAGTTTCATGCCAAATAATTAGTAAAAAGCATGATGATATATTTTTTTTTACTACATTTTTTTTTATAAATATACATATAATGTAAATTAAATTTACTGTACAATTATAATAAATTAATTCATATTTCTTTTATAAAAAGCAAAAAAAAACACGTGTTTAATATTTTTCAAAACCTTATCTTATGTCACCTAGCACGATCCCCCACCGCCACCCTTGAGGGTGGGGTTGGGTGTCCCGATTGAAATCTTAAATGGGAACCCCCATTTTTTATTGAACATTCGGATAATACAGCTAAAACCGAGCTAAAACTAAGTAGGTTTTGTAAGAAACTTTTTTCCGATTCGCGATAGATGGCGTTGTAATCAGATAAATAATTATTCTCATGATTCCCATTTAAGATTTCAAGTGGTACCCGCCCCACATCCAGGGGCTGGTGGTGGGATCGTGCTTGGTGACATAAGATAGGTTTTTGAAAAATATTAAATACGTGTTTTTTTGTTGTTTGATTCGATGTATATTTCTCGAGATATTTTACTGTCCCTGAACTTTTTGAACATTCTGTATATATACATATATAAATGGCAAATTCTTGATGGGGAACTACTTCGACACAAGACATTTTTACTTGTTATATTAGTTACGATAATTTCACTTCAAGATAAACTATAAACAAAAAATAATTTTGTTACTATGACATCGGATAACGGTAACTATTTGCAAATGATAAAATCTTATTTACATTTTAGCAAACTGATGGAAATTAATGTTATTTGTATTTTTTTTAATGTTCAATTATCTTGCCAAACACTCAAACACTTTATTTTCTTCGGATAAATTTTAGTTTCATACTTTAACCGTGTTATTTGACAGCAATTTGTCTCGAAAAACTGTTTTAAAATAAAATCACTCCATCTAAGTTGTCGTTATTTTATTGAAACAGTTTTTCTTGTTAAATTGTAACAAGGTTCATCAATAACATAAATTTATCCGGAAAAATTAAATATATTTTAGTCGCAGAAAAAAATTACAGGCATTTATCGGTTAAGTTGTATTAAATGTAAAAATACTGGATTCTAAGCAAAAATTTGTGAGTTCAAACGTCACTAACTTCAACACAAGTCCAAAAACACAAGTGCGACTTTAAATTTCTTACACTATCATTGGAATCCATTTAGTACTATACAGTGGAACAAATTACTATATAATTATCCAACTGACAACGAATTCGCAACGTGAAATTCGATTTAAAAATTTATGAAGGTACAAGAACTGAACAATTGTAAGGTCAATTTGTAGTTGATACTTTTAAATAAGTTTAAATAAGTTTAAGTGATAGCAACCGAAATTACGAAATCCCAGTTTAGAAGTGGGTTTTCGTAATGTTCTGTATTTGAAGTTGTAAATGATTAAATATAGAACAACGAATTCTATTTAACTCCAGAAGAGCATCAGTGCTGCACTTTATAGTCAATAAAATAAAAGTAACGTTTTATTTTTGGAGCGAATTACACACCCCTGACAAAGCAAACACCAGACTGTATCTCAACCGTATATCCGAGTGTAAGTGTGGAAAAGCTTTAACAAGACAGCATAATGCGTAACCACTCACTTGTGACGCATACGTGATCATGAGAAAGAAATTAGAAGCAATCAATCATTATTTAAATTTCCCATAATAACATTTATCTCAATGATCTTGTAATTGTGTTTCTTAAACTTTGAATTGACCGGTACTTATCGTCTATATTACATGGATGCTGTTTCATAATTTTTTTTGACGATTTTCATTTTTTTAATTCTTTACTGTAATTTTTCTACTTTTTGTAATAGTGATTTACATTGCAAGAACGTTTACAGAAATTTACAGGCAAGCATACAAAGCTAACAGGGGAACATAGAAAACTAACAGGCGAGCAGGCAGGCGCTCGCCTGTTATCTGTGTGAGCCTGTAAATTTCAGTTAACGGTCAAGCATTGTACAATGTTTTATGGGCATTTGAATCGCAATATATGTATATTTAATAAAATTAATTGCAATAGTATAACGCAATAACTAAAATGTTCAATCAAGGTCGACTTTGAAAATCTGACAGATTTTGTTTAATCAAAAAATATTTAAGTGTCAAACGTTTAAAATTAGATATGTTGTCATGATAACCAATGTCAACAGCCCGTTATAAATTTTACACGAGCTAGCCCGTTATAAGTCTCGTAACCCCTAGAGACAGAGCTAAATAAACAGTTCTTTACTATTCAAATGCCCATAAATTTCTTTACTTGTTCACAACTCTTTGAAGAAGAAGAAGTGGTCGAAATCGGTCGTTTTTCAAATATCCGGCTCGAAGAAATATTTTACAATTACACGTGTAAAAGTGTCAAAGATTTTGAACAGTGTGGATAATAATTTTTTCTAAGATTGCTATGAAAAGTTGATAATTACGCCCTCATTTATCGTAAAGTTGACGTTTTCTGTGGAACAATAGAAAAATATCTTTTTTGCTCGTCTCCAATGGCAACGCGCGAAAAAGACGTTAAATGCGCGCTTTTCCAATGGCAACGCGCTAAAAAGATTATAAATGCGCGCTTATTTCAATAGTTACCAGGGATACAAACAAAACAAAAACTTGTCATATTGACAGTTGCCAAAATGAATTTATTTTCAGTACGTATAAGTTTTTAAATAATTTTAAGATGCAATTATAGAAAAAATTATGTGTGCATCACGAACGTAAAGTGTCTTTGTTCCTCTTGCACTATTGCAGCTCACGTCTTCGGTTCGCGCTACAATTACCGTGCTCGAGTAATGAAGAATCACTTTACGCTCTTAATACACAAATAACTATTTTCCGCATCTCTAATAGCAACGCGCGAAAAAGATATTAAATACGCGCTTATTTCAATAGTTACCAGAGATACAAACAAAATAAAACTTGTCATATTTCCAGTTGACAGAACGAATTTATTTTCAGTACGCATACGTTTTTTTAATAATTTGAAGATGCAATCGTAGAAAAAAATGTGTGTATCACGAGCGTAAAGTGCCTTTGTTCGTGTAACAAAGAATTATTTTACGCTCTTAATACACAATTAATTATATCACCTAAAAGTTCCAATCTCGATTATTATTCTGTTAAAAACTAGTTTAACGTGACTATCGTTCATCTTTACATTTGTGGTGGCTCAGTGGTATCGAGTCGGCCAGAGGATCTTGAGAACCCTGGTTCGATCCCCACAGCCGACAAACAATTATCACCAATTTAAATCTACCCCTGTGGCTCCCCCTCCACTAACATCTTTGGAGGCCGTGATTTGACGACTGGTAACCGCACTTCACGCGAAAAAATATATCACTTATCGAGATCTGCTTAGGCAGAGTGCGACACCCAGTAATGGGTAAAAGGCGTGATGATATATTTATTTATTTAACTTTACGTCTGGTAAGCACAGTTATCTCCGGGATATGCAATTGTAGAGCTATATCACGTCACACATCCATAAGTTGTATAAACAGTTAGACCTATCAAGTCTCTATAATAATACGAAATAGGAAACTGCGTGACAAGCTATAACTAAGCTTGCTATTGATGTGCTTTAAAGCTTTATATATGAAGAGAAATATGTTGAATAAATTCATTTAGAAATGCGTGCGTGTGGGCAGAAGTTAATCTCATCAAGTCATTGAAATTTCATCCGTGTTGTATTGTACCATAGCTCACAGACATTACCAATGAAATATGAGCGTTATTTAAGCGCTACTTTCACGTATCCTGATTAATAATTTAGTAAATATACAGGGTGTTTCACAACTTAGAGCAAAAAATTAAAGGGTATATTCTGTACGACGTGCTGATCATGAAACAAATTTATTTTTTTTAAATCGCAAAACTATTTTCCATGTTTCCCAGTCCAAAATTTTTTGTTGCCACTGCCACTGTGTGGATGATTGTTAAAGTTATTAATTAAATAAAATTCTATTATAAATAACTGCTAATAATTGAATTGTGTAATTATTCTTTCGTAGTTGATACCTACTTCATTGTTTTCGAATCCAGTGTAGTACTACAAAAAATGTTTTAGGTTAACAACCTTTAATTTTTCGAATTTAAAAAAAAATCTTTTTGTTTCATGATCAGCACGTCGTACAAAATATACCCTTTAATTTTTTGCTCTAAGTTGTGAAACACCCTGTATAGTTACCGATTTTATTATTTATTGAAATAAATTATTTAACCTGTAGGTTTGGGAGACAAGATGGCCGATAAATAATATTGGCTAAGTTCTTACGTTCTGTTTTATGTTAAATTTGACGCGTTGTTTTAAATTTTAAATATGTGAAGAATTAGGAAGTACGCACGTTGTATGTTTAGAAATATGCTTCCTTATTGACGCTGTAAATTCCTATTATTTGAAATGTCATAAATCATTAATTTATTATTCGCATATTACAGCTATAATTAATCGGTAGTTAAGATATATGGTTCAATGGTATTCATAGCTATATTATGTTAATGTACTAGTCCGCAATATGTAAATTTGACTCGTATATTGGTGATTGTTAAAATATCCGTTTCCGCGTAAGAATGGTCACGTTAAGCAGTGGAGTGCGTGTAGAGTCGGATCTAACAGGAAATTTGATGTGCTCTTTAAGATAAGTTACATTTGTTAACTTTTTTTCTCTAAATTACAGACATCATAATTAGATATACTAAACCCTAAATATTGTACTACCTAAATGACGATCACGCTATTATATTCTATTAACAAAAGTACAATGGGGTAGGTGGCTCAGTGGTATCGAGTCGGTCTGTGGATCTTGATAACCCTGGTTCGATCCCCAAAGCCGACAAACAATTTTCACCAAATTAAATCTACCCCTGTGGTTCCCTTTCCATTAACATCTTTGAGGGCCGTGATTTGACGGCTGGTAACCGCACATCTCGCGAAAAAACATATCACTTGCCGAGATCTGTTATGACAGAGTGCCACACCCAGTCATGGGTAAAAGGCGTGATGATATATTTATTTATTTATAAAAGTATAAAAGTAATACTAACAGATCAAAACGTATCATAAATCACAAAATTATTCCGGGGTTATATCAAAGCATTAGTGCAATTTTGCTCAACTCGAGGTACTTCGTAAATGTTGCTAGGCAACGTAAATTATTTGGAACCACCGTGACGTCACTACTAAATGGTCCTATAGTCCGTTCTTTGAGTGATTATCCCGTCGTAGTGCAGGACGTGTTTGATCTTGAGTATTGGCTACCCATAAAAAACTTGTAGCACTGACAACGCTAAACCAATTTTATTATTTGTTTTATAAATAAATATATCATCACACTTTTTATCCATTACTGGGTGTGGCACTCTGCCGTAGCAGATCACGGTATGAGCCGTCAAATCACGGCCCCAAAGATATTAGTGAAGGGGGAGTCACAGGAGTAGATTTAATTTAGTAAAAATTGTTTGTCGACTGTGGGGATCGAACCAGAGTTCTTAAGATCCACAGGCCGACTCGATACATTATTATTTGTTTTTATAGATGTAAATATACAGAATGTCAAATTTTATATTGATTTAATTAAATTTAATAAAGTGATTATACTATACTGTTATACGTATTATGTGCTGTGTAAACTTTGTCTTTGTTTTGTTATTTTGCTCAGCCAATCACAATAATATAAAATACGTCCTATAAAGCTATACATCCACGCTATAATCTATCACCGAACGAACCAGTTACACTATTTGTAAGTCATATTATTTAAAAATAACAAAAGCATTTACAAAGGAATGTCAATATTTTCCAATGGCATCTAAAATAGTGGTTTTTCAAACAATCGAAAGTTATGATAAAAATAAACAATGTCTACTATTTTAAAATAGATATGTGTCTATCTTTATCATGGTATGCGCAAAGAAGTAGTATTTCTTGTAAACCTAATACTAACATAATCTGATACGAAGCACATGTATTTTAACTATTTAAATAAACACCATGTGAAACGAAAAACAATCAATTTTACAACAATAAAATTATTTATATTAGACAAACAAAACAAATTAAATAAATAAATAAATATATGATCACGCCTTTTACCCATTACTGGGTGTGGCACTCTGCCGAAACAGATCTCAGTAAGTGATATAATTCTTACCATCCATCAAATCACGGCCCCCAAAGATATTAGTGACGGGAGAACCACAGGGGTAGATTTAATTTGTTGAAAATTGTAGAAACAAAACAAATTGATTATTTAATTTTATTACAACACAATTTTCACAACATTACTGCATAACAAACAAATATGAAACAACGATATCCATTTTCATTATAACTGCTCACTACACACCACATCCAAAACAAATTTAATTAAAGCAAAACTTTTTCATTTCACAATTGTCACCGCTTTGAATTTCTGATCCTATTAGCAGATGCAAGTCTGTAATGTAATACCGGCGGCAGGCGTCTAGACACAGCATAATCAACAATAGCTCATAACGAATGGCCAATCCCATATCAACTGCACTGCGCCCATACCTTGTAACTTTTCTGGTTTCTCGCACCCTTAGTTTCACTTTACATTAAGTTCATTTTCGTGTGGCGACAATAGGGGAAAAGATGAAGTCTTTCATCCCGACAGCTGATGTAAACATGGCAGGATTGTTGGTCGGTGGAAGGGCGGAAGAGACAGGGGAAATGAATCACCCTAATTTTATTAACGCATGTCAGGAATCTCTGCGTCAGGGCTGAAATTGTTTCAGTGGTGTAATGAAATTTTTTGATGAAGATGGCTGATAAAGTAGCAATGGGAATACAGTTTCGAGAGCGGTATTTAAATAATGAAGATTGAGGAATGACAAAGTAAATACAAAAGTGTGATTTTCCCAGAAAGAATTTCATACTAGTTTAATTATTATTTTAAATATTTTATTTGCATTTTTCAATAAAATAAATAAATAAATATATCATCACGCCTTTTACCCATTACTGGGTGTGGCACTCTGCCTAAGCGGATCTCGGTAAGTGATATATTTTTTCGCGTGAAGTGCGGTTACCAGCCGTCAAATCACGGCCACCAAAGATATTAGTGGAGGGGGAGCCACAGGGGTAGATTTAATTTGGTGAAAATTGTTTGGCGGCTGTGGGGATTGAACCAAGGTTCTCAAGATCCACAGCCCGACTCGATACAACTAGCAAAGAGCATAAATGGAATCCTCCACTAAAGTCACAAAATAGTAAATTAGTCATTTATATTAAGACTAGAACAAAAAATTTCATAAACGAGACGATACAGGTTTTATGGGGTAGGTGGTTGAGTGGTATCAAGTCGAGCTGTGGAATTGAGAACTCTGGTTCGAACCCCGCAAGCGACACATAATTTTTACCACGTTAAAACTACCCCTGTGATTCCTCCACTGCTTTCATCTTTAGGAGTCGTGATTTTACGGCAGACAACAGCACTACATGCGAATAATTGTATCACTTACCGAGATCAGCTGTGAAAAATAAATATATCATCACGCCTTTTACCTATTACTGGGTGTGGCATTCCTCCGTAGCAGGTCTCGGTAAGTGATATATTTCTTCACCTGAAGTGCAGTTACCAACCGTTAAATCACGGCCCCCAAAGATGTTAGTGGAGAGGGATAGTTCTTTAATGTAGGTTCTGAAATCCACAGTCCGACTAGATACCACTGAGTAATTTATAAATCTCATGTTTGCCCAATTTCTCCTCCTGAATGTTTCAACTTACACTTACAGTATATTCCGTAAATAAACCACGGTTACTACTGTTATTTTAAAATCACGGTTTTAGTTAATTTACAACAGCCCATGTAAAAGAAGAAACTCTGTGATATTAAACACTTGTCAAACTATCTGGTCGTTGATGTTACCACAGTAAGTGTAATTACCAAAAACTAACCACGAGGCCACAACTTTTAGAAACCATATTCTATTATTGAACCGGTTTCTATAAAAAATAGGTATGGTTACTGTACTATACTATATGTACGGCACATTGTCAATAAAATATTTAAAAACACTTATAAAGTTTCACAAAATTTCAGCCTCTGAGTCGACTTATCAGTAAATCCCGGATTTTTAGGCAATTGCCTAGATTCAAATTTTAATATACTTCAGGCAATTTAGTTTTTCTATACATAGGTAACATGTTTACGTGTGATGGAAGGTTTTTTTTTCGTGCCTTAGAGCCTATTTTTCATATATTTTGGTTTTTGTGCCTATTTTACCTTATACAGCCTATTTTGTCTATTTTTGTTGCCTATTTCATATTTTATTGAGCAGACAAGGTTTATCAGCGCCATCTATCATCTATTTCGTTGACTAATTCAACACTCTGCAAAGTGTTTCAACCTAATCTATAATATTTAAAGTACTTACTTTGTCTTTAATCAAGTGTTTGTGTGTGAATTTAAAATGCCGAAAGGCAAAACGCGTTTTAGTCAAAATTTTATGTGGCAATTCAATTGTGCCTTTGCCATTATAAGAACGCCCCTGTCACATTTTGTGATGTCGAACGAAGTTTTCAGCTTACAAGCAAGTTCTGACTGATGGAAGACAGTCCCTTTCCGAAAATTCCATTGAGCAATTGCTCATAATATTTTGTGAATCAAAATATACTACATAGTTTGAATTTGTATAATAGTTAATTAAATCTAAACCCTAATTTATTATTTTATTATTATTTTTAAAGAAACTATTTATATATAGGCTGCCTAAAATCCCGCCTATTTTAGAGTAATTATCAGCCTACATGCCTGCTTATTTAGGTGTTTTTAAGTGCCTAAATATCCGGGCTTTACTTATCAGGTCATCATCTTAGAGACCGACCAGCACAGTTAGTAACTATAGACGCGTTTCGCTCTTTTGTTAAGTTTGAAAATTATTTTAATAAAAACAATAAAGAATCGCAAAAATGACATTTATCTTACCGCTACTCAACATTCCTCTTTGAGTTCTTGAATCTTAAACCACATTTTATAGGATTTGAGTATATTTTGTAAAACCATTGAGAATCAGTCACATATCAGTTTCACACAACTGTACACAGCACAGCAGTAATAGATTAAGAACTTAATTCTCTTGCAAAACAAACAATATAAATATTAAAGTACCATTTCTTGCAAACGTTGTCGGAATAAAGAGCTGTATAATAATAAAAGTCAGTAGGTACGTTCATGAACAAAGCATAAACAAAAACCTGCGCAACAAGTCATTTCAGTTGTTTTACAACAGACCACACAACGTTGCTGTAACTTAATGTGCACCGTAATTCCGTAATTAACATGGGTACTTGCAATAGCGACGTTATTTTACATACTTGCTTCAAAAAGAAATAGACTGTTAAACACAAAATACTCTGAATCTGACTGAATTATTTCGGCAGCTGACTTGCTAAGTTTGATACAGAAAAAGATATTTTACATATTTAAAACAGTAATAGTCAGTTGCGCTAAAAAAACGTACAAAGTAAATATAAATAAATAAATAAGTATATTATCACGCCTTTTACCCATTACTGGGCGTGGCTCTCTGCCGAAACAGATCTCGGTAAGTGATATATTTCTTCGCGTGAAGTGCGGTTACCAGTCGTCAAAAGTAAATAAAAGTATCATAAACAAAAAAACAAATAAATATAGCATCATGCCTTTTAATTATGTTTTGGCACCCTATCGTAGCAGATCTCGGTAAATGATATACAAATAATTTTCATCATATTAAATTATTCTCGTGGCTCCCCCTCCACAAACATCATTGGGGACTATTATTTGCCAGCTGGAAACCGAACTTTATATAAATAATACAGCATGTCCTACGAAATTTGTGCCATGGGCAAAAAATATGGGAAATATTTTTTTTTTACCATTGCTTCCCTGATTTTATAGGAAAAATATTCAAACGAAAGTTTGAAATATTAAATTCCGCTTCTAAATTAGTCTAGATATTATATTTAACATTTTTCTTTATCGTTAAAATCAATTTTAAAATATGTATGTGATAGTTAAACGTTACAGTTTCATGATTAGTTACGTAGATAATATAAATTTTTGACAACTTTTAAACTTAATTTTAGCAGTAATGAATAATAAGTGAAATAAATTTTATTCATTGATTTAGATGCAAATTTTATTCTCTACAACTTTTATTAAACATTCTTGAAATGTTAGCAGGAAAGCAATGGTAGTGGAAAACTTATTTGCCGTATTTTCGTCTCATAAGGCAGTATGCAAAAATGAAGGAATATTTATTTTTTAATAGTTAATTTTTTTTTATAAAAGAAATGCCAATTACATTACAGAGTACTTACAGCTTAGGCCGATTTGCCGGTGTTACGTGGTCAATGGTTTTAACTTTTATAGGACAAACACAAAAATATAATTTGGTCTAATACTAAAAAGCAATAAATTAAAATTTATGCGCGTGAAGAAAAAGTCCACAGAAGTAAATTGATGTAAAACCAGCATTTCAGACGTAGAAATCAAATCGTCTGCTCAAATCCATAGACTGACGCGTTACCAATGAACTATTTAAACGTTTTATGTACACCTGATCATAAAAGTATATTATATAACAAGTTTTATAAACGTCTCTTTAGTTACAAGTGTATAAAAAACGAGTATCTAAAGTGTTTTTAAAACGAGTTAAATAAATACTATACTTTTTCTACGATCGCAAATTAATACAACACAAATTTTTTACTTTTATGAATTATTTAAAATGGAAGGTTAAGTTATAATGACATATGTCTGAAGCTAACTTCATCCCGTGCTTAATATCTCAAGCCGTGACTAAAACGTTCGAAGCCACGACTTGTCAACATGTGATTAAGATGTTATTTAGCGTCATGGAAACCAGTACGTGAAATATCATTTTAATATCGGGAGTAGAAAAATAAATAAAAATACATATTTATTAGTAATATATAACATATCAAGTGTAGTATGACGAACAGACAGACACAATGACAGAATATTATAAAATACTTATAATTTATTACACCATTACTTTACATATTACAACTTAAACAATCCGGTCTCTTGTCTAACACAATGCATGATTACGTTCCTAGCTGCTTGATTATGAATGAAAATGTAACAATGCACATTAGTTACCATGACATTACTTTCATCAGCGGGGGCAGGAAAAACAAACGAGGAAAACGTGGGCGTAAAAATAAGAGATACCGAATAAACAATGCGTTCTTTTGTCTTGTATCACACTGAACGATATCTCGAGAGATATGAGTCAGTATCAGATCGTATGAAAAGTATGTGCTTTGTTGCAAATGAATTTTATTTGTTTTGCGATGCTCTTACGCAAGACTTTGTTGTGAATGGTTGTTTTAAATCAGCTATCAGCTCAGATATCTTATGATATTTAAATTATGTTGTTTGTTGTATGTTATAAACAGTTTGTGATATGATCCGACTCATAAGATATAGGATCTATGCACTATGCAAATATGACGGAATACGGACCTATTTATTTTTTTATAGATATGTTTATTAAAAAAAAGAAATACCAATTACATTACAGAGTATTTACAACTTATGCCGATTTACCAGTGTCACGTGGTCAATGGTTTCAACTTTTATAAAACAAACACAAAAATTTAATAAAAAAATTCAAAATGAACACTTGGCTAAGTCTCACAAAATTCAGCCTCCAAGTCACCTTATGAGGGCATCGTTAGAGGCTGGCCAGCACAGTTAGTAACCATGTTTATGTTTATTTTATATTTTTTATTAAACCTAGTTTCATCAAGTGTATGGACGACAATTAATTTTGTCTTTGTTGCTACAAAAATATAATTTGGTCAAATACTAAAAAGCAGTAAATTAACATTTATTGCTTTATTAAACCTAAATGAATAGGTGGATCAGTGGTATCGAGCCAGCCTGTGGAATTGAGAACCCAGGTTCGATTATTACTGGCGACAAATAATTTTCAATACGTTAAAACTACCCCTGTAGCTTCCTCTTCACTAACATCTTTGGAGGCCGTGATTTATCACGTACCGAGCTCTGCTACGGCAAAGTGCCACACTCAATAATGGGTAAAAGACGTGATGATATATTTATTTTTATGTTATTAAACCTAAATAAAAATAATTTTCATTTGTGAATGTACATTTAAATCCTTTATTCTCACCATTGAATGTGCTTCTGAAATATCTAACTTGTTTTTGTTTACGCATAAACATTTACATTCTCTATAATTTTATAAAAGTCAATAAAACAAATCATTCATTACTGATTGAATCAAAATTATTATCAAAGGTCTAATGGTATAATTAAGATATTGCGTGAGAGAACATCAATAAATGTTCTTTACAATTAGTCAAAGTTCTACAACTTTTTAGCACGAGTAATTACAGGCAATCCTGATTTATATTGCAAAAACACCAATAACATTCCAGGCTTCAGTTTTCTTTATACTGTTTAAGCGAGTATTAATCATATTAGACGCAAATATTGATTCATACTAAACAAGAAGAATATTTAAGTCTCGAGTACATGTATGTTTTTTTTTATATTATATTTTACGATACAAACAATGTTTGAATAGTATATTTCTGATAGTCAATGTGTCAAAGGATTCATATAGAAGAATTTACACCTCAAACAAAACAATAATATTTGTATTATAAATACGATATCTAAATCAACTGTAGAATGTTGAAATGACAAGTCGAAAGATTACAGCGATCAAATGAAAATAATAACAATGTATTAAAAAACTAAATATCTTCAGATACTAGATAACTAGATATATGTCTGATAAAACATGTTTGTAAACATGATGTCAGATATCTATCAGATAGATATGTCATGCTACTTACTTTTGCTACTGACTACTCAGATTCATATACATTTAACAATTAATATTTGTATTTAATAATGTTTTACTTCCTCGGTTTATACTAAATGAAAAACTTTGATTTAATTTTTGTCTTGTAATAATTTTCATTGTAGAACTCATTCATAAATTATCTAATAAAAATTTTAATTGCCTTTGTCATAAATAACATGTAATATAGTTATAGATATGAAATCATATTAATCATAAATATGAAGATTCTATCTTACAGCTAAAAATTAGCAACTTAAAAAATTATGCTCTTATATAATTGTCAAGGTTGAAAGACGAAAATAGCTAAATGAAAATATTGTCTGACAATATTTTTTTTCATGTGACTACGAGTGATTAATTAGCTATTAATTTTTCTGTCAAATGTGTCTAATTATTTCAGAGAAAAAATGCAAGCAGAACTTCGAGTAACTTATAGCATACTAAACATTATTGAACATGTTATCTTCTATACTGGAAATATTGCGCCATATACGTTGAGCTGAAAGCAATTTTTTGTAATACTTACATTTGTTGGTGTCACTACTAAAATAAAACCCCAAATAAAACGTGATTTGTGAATGCTGCTCCAAAATAGTATAAAACTTAAAACAAGTAATACTATATGAATGAACATTCACATGAAGATAATTTTCTAGTAAATATTACGTTAGGACAGGATTTAAAATAAAATTTATTTAAAGGATATATTTTTGTATTTTCATTATATTTTGAAAATAAGAATAATCCTTGTATATTTTTTTATAAGTATAGAATGGACAACATTTTCCATAATTTTATTCTAACATTATTAATTATTTGTCATTGTTTGCCTTATTATAAAATACACGAAACGTCACTGGTCAACTGCTATAGTATATGTGATGACTCAATCGCATATCCAAATTTAAATTAAATAAAAAATGAACAAAAACTAACGCCAAATTAATAGCTTAGCTAAAATTGAATGTAAACATCAATATAATTTAATATTCAACTATGCTATTCTAAAAGCATTTCTAATTTGACTCATTTGATTGATTTACAATGATAATATTTTTTTTTCATCCTACTTCATGTCTTAACATTTTGAGTTAACTATAAACTATGTATATTGTAGATGAAACGTCATAATTATTCATGACATTTGACACGACGCAACTTCTTTGGCTGAGCACAGTAACTATAATTCATTCTTCTTTAACTACGTGTTAATACTTCGTCCAATCTATTTAGAATTATTAAACCATCTATTTATTTTATTGTCCTCTATTAAAATTGTCAAATGTTTTGGTACTATTTGATATTCGTCTAGGTTTAAATTATACAATTTGTTGGAAATATGTGTAGGTATATACTAATATTTATTTATTTATGTTCTTGAGGGAAAACCAACAGTCAAAAAATGACTAATTATAGGTTTCCACGTATTGATACAAAGACTTCTTAAAAATAAAACAAATTGTACATATTGGAATATATAAATATAAAAATCTGATGTGGACACCACATGACTTCCTTGTACGCGTATTAAACTATAGATATTTTTTTAATTGCACATATTTGACATTAAATCTTGTATTTTTTGTTCTAATCCGTAGCATAATTAATTTAAAAAAAAAAACAAAAAATATATAATATTTAAATTTAGATATCTCGCTTATGCAAAAGGCTATTTTAAAAATTCTTAATGTTCTAGACGCAGAATTTAATTCTCTAAAACTTTTATTTGCAGCATTTATTTCTAAAATTAAAATAATACCATTTTTTTCAAGGAAAACTGTTGGCAGCTTCATGTAATGTGTCACTTCCGGTTAGTCTATTTTAACCAAAATCTATTATGTTATTTCCATTGATATAGTAGTCTTATATACCAAATTTGGAAAGTTTTAAATTATATTTGAATATAGTTTTTCATGAAAATCTATTATAGTTTTCAAGTAAAGTAGCACTTCCGGAAGTTATATAATGACCAAAAAGAGAGGTGCACCACTAGATGTTATAACAGTTTCAATTTTCTATGGTTTACCGTTTTTGATTTATGCGAGATGCATACATACGTACAGACGTCACGGCAAAATTAGTCAAAATGGATTCAGGGATGGCCAAAATACGTATTTCCACTGAAATCTGAGAACCGAAAATTTTCGCGATTACAATACTTCCTTTACTTCGTACAAGGAAGTAAAAAATTATATAATAAATAATAAACAAAAACTGATTTGAAAATATAGGTATGAGCAATCGATTCAATATTCTCGTTAGTGTGATCACTAACAATCAGACAAATAAAAACTGACTGGCCACAAAATTGAGTAAATAAAAATACAATCATCAAGTCAGCCTTGGAACCGGAATGCACGTACAAAGTGCAAACAACCGACGAACTAATAATTTTTTCATCATGAGATATCAAATCAAATGGTTCCTGGTAGCTTATTCTCCTCTCTCGTTGGGATATTTCCCAATAGGGTTCTGGAACTTGCAACTTGCTTATCGATTATTTTCCCCTAGATGGAGTTGGACTTGTAGACGCCGTACCGCGTGTAACCAATGATGCTCGTTTGTCTGTGCGATAACATTTGTTTCAATCGTTGAGAACTTGCTGCGCATGTAAAGTACGGTAAATTGTAATTATTATTTAAATTACGGTCAACTGAAAAGCCAAATGACAGTAAACACGTTTTGGGTGGGAAAATGTATCATAGTGACTACCTAATATTTTGGGTATTGTGAGAAAGAATTTTTATTGAACGTTTTGGAAAATAAGGTCAGTTAAACTTAAATTATTCGACAAGTTTAAGAATACAAATGGTTTTACTAACAAAATAATAGATAATATTGAGAATATAGACATTCAGTCTAATTCTATAAGTGAGTTGCTAGGAATAAGCAACTCACGTGTATGGTTAAGTGTCATGTGACTTGCTAAGTTAGACACTTTTACACTATTTGTATTCTATAAGTCTGAAGTGGTTAAAATTTTAGCAACAAGTGGTTAATAAGGTTGCTTATTTGAGCAACACCTACATGAGTACTTGCTAAGCGTTAGCAATGTTATTTGTGGATGTATATTAGACAGAAAACAAATTCTAAAATGAATCCTGCGGGTATTTTGTTTGAGTTAAATATATTACATAATCTAGAAGAAGCAAGAGAACAGTGAGTATCATAAAGAAACTAAATTTCGAAGTTGTAACCTATAACATACTATTTTAAAATAGAAGAGATCTAAGACTTGAGTATTTGGTCATACGAGATACAAGTAATCCTTTTTCTGTAACTTAAACTATCTTTAAAAAATTATATCATTTATCAAAAAATTTTGTGTTAAATACTTTGACTCCTGAACTTGAGCCACATATCAGAGGAGGGAGTACGCAGTACATACATATCTGTTCATATAAAAGTAAGTATTTTGTTATGAAAGAATAAGAAAATAATTTAATATAAAAATAACTTTTAAGGTACTTGTCGCACTAAATTTTTTAGCAGTAGGTTCATGTCCGTCAGTACGGTGGTGTGGATAGCGATACGGACTTCGAATCTGGAGATCCCGAGTTCGAATTGCACTCAAGCTAAAAATTATAAAAACTATCACACTGCGGCTTGGTGAGTGCGGACCCTGTACTGTAAATGGGATTAAAGTCCTATTGTACAGCGTAACATAAATAAATATCAAAATAATATCGGCAAAGATTTTCATTTAGCAGTATCACAACCAATGGTTAGCCGTATTTTAAAAGTTGTTACGGTTTTTACAAATCATTTACTTGCCAGATAAGTAAAATTTCCTACCACATCTGAAGAAATAAGACAAGTGAAAAATGGGTATTTATAACATTTTTACGCTAGAATAAATTGAAAAATATAAAATCTAATATTAAACTAATTATTTAGCTGACAACATTATTCTATGCTGTTGAAGGAAGATAGTAGAACTTCCATTTGTTCGCTTGCTGTTCTACTCGCCCTTGGAAGTTTTGTTTCTCAAGAATAAAAACTTTTCATATATAAAAAATAATCAAATCAATTTAGTTGTAATATAATTAATAATAAATACTTTTCAATGAATTTGTTATCCTTTAACCAAAATTTTGGTTATGTTATAAACGTCAAAACAACACACTGACCCTAACTTCATACTGATGAGTAAGCAACGTTGTTAATTTTTAGACAAATAAGCAAGGTTGCTAACGTTATAGTTACAGAATAACATTTTTCATCATGTTATTAAATAGGTTGCTAAAATTCTTATAAATAAGCAACGTTGTTAGTTAACAACAAGTTAACCACTTTGTTACAGAATTAGACTGATTATTTCTACAGACTAGCCCAAAGGTTACGTTCTGAGTTTATATTAGCATTAAGTTTATGAAAAGTAAAGAAAATACAATCTAAGAACGAGATTTTGTTGGTGTTTTAGATAAGTTAAATGTTGATCAGTAACATTATAGTAAACTAGAAGTTTCAATGTCGATGAAAATAATGGAATAGGATTAAAATTTGCAATTTTGCAAGGAGTAGCGATTTCCTAATTTTAATTAAATAAATTTTTTATTTTAATTTTTTTTAAATAACTTTTGTTGATAATCGTATGATTTTTAGGACTAATATTTTAATGTCCTAACAAAATTTATAATAATTTGTATCTGTCAGATACAAAAAATATCGCATCGAAATAAAATATATCATCATTACTGGATGCAACAGTATGCTGTAACAGATGTTGGTAAGTAATCTATTTATGCGAGGAAAGCGGGAGCCACAAGAATAATATAAACGTGATGAAAATTAAAAAAATATAAAGTAAACACTTGGCTATGTTTCACAAAATTCAGCCTCCAAGTCACCTTATGAGGGCATCGTCAGAGGCCGGCCAGCACAGTTAGTAACCATAGACACGTTTCGCTCTTATTAGAGCTCATCAGTATGGTATAACTAACTTCTTCACCTAGAACAAAGTTCATGTGAAGAAGCTGGGGACGAAGAACTGTGCCAGCAGAGAATAAGATCTTTAACAAACTGGTAAGATGACATGAGAAGTTCTGTGGAACTGGTCATGCCATCTACCGAAAAAAAGGGAAAGCTACGCAATAGCAATTTAAATAACAACAAAGACAAAATTTACTTTATATTTTTTATTAAACTTTGTTTCACCAAGTGTTGGATGACAATTAATTTTGTCTTTGTTGTGATGAAAATTGTTTATCGGCAATGGGAATCTAACCAGAGTTCTCAAATCCATTGACCCACCTACCTACCCCATATTTCAAATTATAAAAATTAAATGAACTGCCATGTACAATTTTTTATAGTGATATACCGTTCCATAATATATTATGTTACGTTATATATAATGGGGTAGATGGCTCAGTGTTATCGAGTCGGCCTGTGGATCTTGAGAACCCTTGTTCGACAAACAATTTTCACCAAATTAAATTTGTCCCTGTGGCATCTTTCGGAATCGTGATTTGATGACTGGTAACAGCACTTCACACGAAGAAATATATCACTTACCACCCAGTAATGGGAAAAAGGCGTGATAATATATTTATTTACTTATTTATGTTATAAGTAATGTACAATTTTTTAAACATAAAATTAATGCATGCCCCCACGAAACGTAATTGGCACCACCTGCCCTATACCGTATGATATTGACCTATTATTGACATATTTTCTCAGTAAATGTCATTTCCTGTAACATATTCTGAAAAGGACAAATGACATATGTTATAGTTAAAACTAGAAATTGCATCTTCACATTTTTATCCATTTTTTGTTTTTTTTTTGTTTGTTTTGTTTCTCTAGTCAGATATCAAAAAATGACATAGATAAAGTATATACAAATTAATGTACTCGTAAGTCTGTAGATTGTCAATAATTTTTGTTTTAATTAAATTTAATTATTAAGTTGGTTACATTGCAAATACTGGTTGCTCTTGGTTTTAATTTTTGTTTTTTTTGTTATTATTATTATTATTGGTTACTTGTTAAAATTTATTTTATTTCTTGGGGTAGATGGTTCAGTGGTATTGAATCAAACTGATGATTTGAAAACCTGGGTTCATTTCCCGCAGCCGACAAACAATTTTCACCACATTAAAACTACCCCTGTGGCTTACGGGGTGCAACTTTCTTATTCGCATATGAATCAACGTTCTATGAAAACAACAAATGAACAAATAATAATATTTTTGTTTGTTTGATTAATTATTAAATGTCAATACGTCTATTTTGTAAAGAATTTCGTTAATTGGTGAAATATATTATGAATTGTTCATTTGTTCATTCATTTGAATTAAATTCATGGTAATTTAATATACACTTTTCTCAAAAAAATATATTGGAAGGGTACTTCATTCAGTGAATAAAATGTTATTCATTGAATGAAGTATCAAATTCCCTTCTGTACAAAAAAAGGTTCCTATATTTCGAAGTGCATGCCATATTTTGAGATCCGCTGGTCGAAATACATTTTTGTTTCGCTCAATAAAGTAGCCTTATAAAATAGAAATTGTTTGCTAATTTAACCAACTTCGTAGCTTCTATACTTGTCAGGATAACAATAGTGTGCCTCTTAAAATGAACACCTATGTATATTTTTCAACTATATTGATTTCTCTCAAAAAAAAAAAAATTACAAATATAATAATGGGATAGGTGGCTCAGTGTTATCGAGTCGGCCTGTGGATCTTGAGAACCCTTGTTCGATCACCACAGCCGACAAACAATTTTCACCAATTTAAATCTACCCCTGTGGCTTCCCCAGTCCCCACCACTAATATCTTTGGGAGCCGTGATTTGACGGCTGGTAACCGCACTTCACACGAAGAAATATATCACTTACCGAGATCTGCTTAGGCAGAGTGACACACCTAGTAACGGATAAAAGGCGTGATGATATATTTATTTATATAATTTTATGTCTATTATTATTCTCATAATTATTCCACAAGTATTCCCTTTTATAATTAATATTTAATGTTTGAGTCTTATTAACGCCTCGTTCTGTAAATACCTCCAACAAGAAGAAGGATTATTTCAATAAGACTAAACCCTTGTGTCTTCCGCCTGCGGGATTTCTCTTATCATCCTCTAATTGAAGCGTCGTTCCGGCACATTACGTATTTGATGATGAATGTTCCCAGTGACACGAGTATCAGTTACAGCTACTTCCGCCCTTTAATGGATGCACGCTTCGTGCACAACTTATTATAATGCAGTTGACATAGATACGTGCCGTACATTTAGGTTGTTCTGAATCAGCTTGTTTACTGTTAAAACAATCGCTGTTTGACTTTTTCTGACAGTGTTGTGTCTTAAATGTACAGGGAATCTGATACATTAGCTAGCGAAGAACGAGAGGGAGGAAGTTAATGTTTTCTTTAACGGAATGGTTACAAACTTAAACAACTGTAGATGTTTAGCCTATTAAAAATGTTGTAGAGACTTATTTCTGCATTCAACAAAATCAGTAAGAGAGTAACTTTTTTGTACGGCCGGGTTTTTTATGTTTACCGATAGGATTTCTAAGGCGATAAATACATAAAAATTTAACATATTTCCTTTGTAACATATTCTCAAAAATGACAACTCTGACAATAAAAAATAATTAAAATATGAAAATTTTCAAGTAATTCTACATTTTAATTGCGTCGATAGTGCAAAAAACTTAATAAGCATTGCAGTGAAATTAAAGGGCTGGCTGGAATAATGATTTAATTCGACTTGGGTAGTTATTGCCGAGATCATGAATTTATGTTCCTACCGGTCAGTATATGTACTAAAAAAAAATGTTTCTGTTCTCCACACCTAGAGGTCAGGAGTTGAAAAATAAATATGAATTAGGTACGTGAGATACATTTAGGTTCCGAGTAGCGACATTTTGTTTAATAGGTTAGATGAAGTGAGGTTATGAGAATATAATGGAGTTAAGATATTTTTACTTTAGAAACCGAATATATATAATTTACTGATTGTACCAATAAATATGAATTATTAGAATATAAAAAAGAAATGAGTGAGTTAAATAACAAAGATTTGTATCGTTTCTAAAATGAGTTAAAGCCAAAAGAACATTTATTTTGTACTTTTCAATATTAATTCGAATTTAGAATTCAAAAATAAAGTTAATTTATTTCTAAAAATAAATTATGTAGTCATTTCTTTGTTGTATTTATAAAGTTAACAAAGTATTTTAGACAACTAGTATTTGAAATGACTATTTAATTATACATTTTTAATTATATTTAATTAATTATCTGAACATGAAACTAAAATATTTATGTATTTAATTTAGTAATTATTTAGTGCAGTAAATAGTATTTTTCTTTTACTAGAAACTATACTTTCTTATTTAGGGAGTTATCCCAGTCAGTCTCTTAATTGCAACTGATGTTTCTACAAAAGATTCTTTAAATTTAGACATAGACGCAAAATTACTTAACGCGGGTCAATCATTGTCCCACAATTATCGGATGTATTGGAGATTTCATCTTTATTTTCCTTAACTAGTAGGTAGGAAACATTATACCCATTAATACATACTAGGCCTTTATAAAACGGATTAGTGCTAGTATTATTTTAAATATAATCTGTGAATCTATTTCAAATTAAGACAGGTTCATGAAATGTATTAAATTTGTTACAAATTAACACTCTTTTGAACCCAGTTTAAAATAATCTTATTTCGTAAATTGGAAATAGAGTTGTAAACGAAATAAAAATGGTATTAGCGCTAATCTGCCTGTATATAATTATTATATAATTTGTTATAAATGAATCAAATAAATCTGCTAATTCTTTTCAATTTAATTAATAATACATCAAGATTGTTAAAATGGATTAACAAGCAGATTCACAAAATGAGTTAAATTTGAAATTGACTATCCTGTGCATAACTCAAAATCAGACGAAAATAAATTTGATAGAGAATTAAAAATGAAAAAGAAAACGACTAATCTGTTTTATGTATTTTTTTAGTTAAAAATACTTTTTTCTGTCTTTATTTAATAATTGTCCAGAATTAGTAGTTTTAGATCAAAAAGGTTGGTAATATGTAATTGATCTATATGGTTAATTTTTAACAATTGTTATTTTTTTATCTAATAATTATGGATGAAACTAAAACAAAATAAACTTACTGTTGCTATGTATATTTACATTTGTAAAAAATTGTAAGTGGCGTTAAAAATTAACAGAATCAAATACATAATACGCCCATGACTTAATTTTTAACACCCATTAAAATTTTATTTATAATAACAACAAAGACCATAAAAAGTAAAAAAAAGAAAAGCGCAGTTGCTATGTATAGGTCATTAAAAATTAACTGAGTCAAATACAGAATATACCCAATATTAATATAATTTATTATTTCATAACTCCATTGTAAAATAAACCCTAGTGACCCAAAATATTGACGTAAACTGCTTTATTTCCCCTACACGCAATTATAAAAAATACAAAAATAAAACTGCACATAATATCCATTTCAAAAGCTTCAATCAACAAAAAAATCCATATAAATCTCTGCAAATTTCCATCGAAAAGCGAATCAATGCAAACAAAGCATTTGTCACCACATGAACACAGCACAGATGATCACGTTGGCGTAGACCAGGGACCGACAATCGAGTGCCATCGAACGGAAGACAAATGAAATACGCCCTCTTTCAACATCCACAACAACCGTCAACCAGAGTTGATAACAAAACAGTGGCGTAGCCTACAGGAGTGTTTTAGAGTTAATACATTATCATTAGATACAAAAATTTGTCATATAACTAAAATTTTCGTGAATAAATTAGGAATTTAATATTAGTAACGATTCACATGGTTTTCGTAGTAACATTTTAATAATTTTGAAAATTGTTGTCGTAGTAAAAAATAAAAATGATCAAAATCATAATATAAAACTAGAGTCCTTTTGACTGATAATTAAATGTCAAAAATGATATTTAAGCGGTTGTCAATTGTTTTCTCAAAAGTTATTCAAAATATGAAAAGTTTTAAAATTATTAAAAAACGTATACGGATTAAAAATAAATTCGTTCTGTCAATATGAGAAGTTTCTGTTTTGTTTGTATCCCTGGTAACTATTGAAATAAGCGCGCATTTAACCTCTTTTCCGCGCGTTGCCAGAAAACTTCAACATAATTTTCGCGCGTTACCATTGGAAACGCGCGCATTTAATATCTATTTCGCGCGTCGTTATTGGAGACGCGCGACAAAAATATTTTTCGATTGTTCCACAAAAAAACGTCAACTTTACGGTAACAAATGAGAGCGTAATGGTCAACTGATCATAGCAATCATAGAAAAAAAATATATCATTGCGCCTTTTATCCATTACTGGCTGTGAGATTCTGCCGTAGCAGATCTCGGTAAGTGATATATTTCTTCGCGTGAAATGCGGCAAACAATCGTCAAATCACGGCTTCCAAAGATGTTAGTGGAGGGGGAGCCACAAGGGTAGTTTTATTGTTTGTCGGCTGTGGGAATCGAATCTGGGTTCTCAAATCCACAGGCCGACTCGATACCACTGTTGTTCAGACAGTTTGACAAATGTTAAAGGTCATAGTAATTCTTTTTTATATACCCGTGTCGAAGCGAAACCGTGGTTAAAAGTAACCGCAACCGTGATTTATTTTCAGAATATACTATTAGTATGTGAATTCCCCTCGTTCAGCAATCTCGTCTCCGCCACTGTATCACAATAACTGGTGTAGTGTGTAGTATGTTGGAAGCGGTGTGCGGTGTGCAATTATTGATTATACGGTCCTGGTGCAGACGCATTCATCACGAACCGACAGCAGCGGCAGCGTGAGTGGGACATGTGGACCATGAGTCGTGTGTATGGCACGCGAGTGCACGCAACTCCCACTCGAGAGAGAAATTCGATGGCGTGCAGCGCGTACGAGTATGTTAACGCGCAATGCTGTCATTTACTACTTTTTGATAGATTGTATTATAGACGTTCTAGTGAAATATGTTTAAATATTTATTTTATTTTGTGACTGCGTTAGAATGTAGGTTATAATTGCATTATCTTGAATAATTGATAGATTAATGAAGATTAATTTATACGGATAATACGGATAAATATAATTCCATATTAATACGCATCATGAATAAAAAGAATAAAAAATAATACTCATTAATATAAATAAATAAATAAATATATCATCACGCCTTTGACCCATAACTGGGTGTGGCACTATGTCGAAACAGATATCGGTAAGTGATATATTTCTTCGCGTGAAGTGCTGTTACCAGCCGTCAAATCACGGCCCCCAAAGATGTTAGTGGAAGATTTTTAAATTGGTGAAAATTGTTTGTCGTCTGTGGGGATCGAACCAGGGTTCTCAAGATCCACAGAACGACTCGATACCACTGAGCCATCTACCCCATTAATTAATACTACTATTAAAACAAGGAACAAAGAACTAACCAACAATAGCAGATTTTTCGATACTGAAATAATTTTGAAGAAAATAGCGAACTATAGCTAACCAAAATACAATTATTTGATGTACTGAATGCAACACAAAAAGTTTTTTTCGAAATTCGCAAAAATAATTACACATTACTTAAAGCAAATATTTTTCGTGTCACTGGATTAAAATTCATATAATTCAATTAAAGTTGTGTAACAGTTCTTTCAATGTTTGAATCATAGTGAAATATGGAACGGGCGTGAAAAAATAAATTTTCTTGAGTGGGTGTAATCGTAAATTTTTACTTAAGCGCCTAGTTCTATAGATAATTGCAATGAAAATCTGTAATTCTGGGATCATAAACCATTATCTAATGAAAAGTTCGTCCTTTTATTAATAATGATTAAAGATATAATTATAAGTACCTTCTAGATGACTCAATCAATGGTTAGTTGCAGGTTTATTTCTCATATTTTAAGTTTTATTTAAATGAATGCCATATTTAAGATGAACTAACAAGTTTGTTGCTAAAAATTGCTATAAAATGTACAATTAGTTATTTGCAGCTCGTCGACATTCAAAGAGGTGAGCTTAAAGCTGAATTTATAATGAAGTAACGCAAAACGTAACGCAGTTGCAGTAAAGTAAGCGAAAATAGTTGATTTATATTAAAAAGTAGTTTCACTACTGCTAGCCAATCAGGTAATAGTATAAAAAATTTACATTTATTTCGATATCTTTCATTTTAACTTCAGCATCAAGTTTGAATATCTGTACTTTCGTCATATCATATAACGTTTGTTAGGTTAATTGTTGTTTATTGCTCGATGATACTTCGGTCCATTGTTTATTTTTAATAGAAAATATTTCGACTAACAAAATAAAATCTGACAGATAAACAGATGTATAAATCGATAATAAAGATTTCTGCGCAACGTTCAAAATGCTGACTTCTTATTGGCCAGCGGTAGAAAGTTTTCGTTAAGGCAAGGTAGAAAGATTAATTGCGTTACATATTTTACCTTACTTCTTAATTTACTTCAATATAAATCATAACTAGCTGTAGTACACGCTCAACTTTTTACGTTACCGATACTATTTGCGTTACTTCTTATGTTACTTCATTATAAATTCAGCTTTAATGTCTGTACCATCGATAATAATAAGAAATTATGATTTAGAAACCAAATACAGAGCCTATAGATGCCGAATCCAACTTTGATCAAGATGTATGCAAGGATGTATGTATGTCATTTATTCGGTTACTCGGTCACTCGCCTTTTAATTCCTCAAAGGCCTCTTGCAGTTTTCAGGAATTTTTAAACAGATCAAGTTCAATCTGTGGATCTAGATATTAATTTTTTTTTATTCTGCTAAAATTAGACGACAAATCAAAGTTTATTTTCGTTTTCTCAGTTAGTTGACGAGCTTAAGATATAGACACTCATGTGTAGAATAGAATTATTTCAATTGCCAATTGCTTTATCTAATGTTGCTTTAAAACCTATCATAACAAAGGTCTTTTGAAGGACTCGCGTACAGAAATTGAAAATAGATCAATTTTAATTGTCTTACAAATGTGAAGGCTAAATCGGTGTCCGTTGTTTTTTTGACTGGTGTAACTAACCATATGCATTTATTTAGTAAATTATTTTGTTATCATCCAAGTTTTAATTTGACTAAGTATTTACCCACAAATGAAAAGTCCTTTCCCTAAAAAATGTTCATTTACTTATTAATAATCACTTCCTGCCCTCTTATTTCTATTTCATATCTCTTTTTTTAATAAAATACGTTTCCTGCCGAAGTGAAAAAGCACGCAAGAAACGCATCTAGCACCGACAAGCAACCCCTAATCCATTCTTGTCAAAATTACCCCTAAAACTACCCTATCTCAACCCCTGATCCCAAGGTACAGCGTAGCGCCCTCACTGCATCCCTGTCTGGGTCAATACTCCTATACTGACCACAACAACATAAGAGCGGCACACCCGCTGCGACTGATGATTGTTAGGGTGGATTCCCAGTTCGACCGTTACAATGTTGTTTACTTTGAAAATTTATTTCCGTTGTCATCAAAGATAGAAAATTAGTAGGTAGCAGTTATTTATTAAATTTAACAAAAATATCGCCGGTAATGATACTTAAAATTAAAGAAATCAAACGACAGTATCTTCATATTTGAAACACTAATTAATCAAATTAATACTCCGAAAGATAATATTTAATTTCTTAGTTTATGAGTGATGTTCAAGATCGATTTACAGAAATCGATTCGAACTCCAAATCGAAAACTGTTCAGAACCAAAATTGCTGTTAATTTTGTTGACTTGAAGCCAAATCGGAACTGACCTATTTTCCGGTTCTAAAAGGAAGTTCGCTGAACCAATATTTTTCAGTACTTCTGTGTTAAAAAGTTAAAATGAAATTATAGTTTTCAACTGAAATAGAATAAAAAATATAATTAGATTTATATGCTACAATTTTTATCAAGCTTATCATTACTATTTATTTTCAAATAATTAAAAAAAAGGAATTTTATATATTGTATAACATCCGAGTATTTATAAGTATTTTATAGTTCGTAACTATAATATTTTATTGTTAATATCATTATGATATAAAGTTTCTTGAAGCAGGCCGATGTGTTGGTCGAAATAAAAAAAAAATTATTGACTGAATCTTGAAAAATCAGTTTTATGTTTTTTTCAAATAACATTTAAATAATTTCCATTAAAAAACCTACATGTTTATTATATTAGTTTGATTACATTGTTGCATATCCCATGTTTGATAACTTGACAAGTCAGTAGTCTAGTAGACTACTTGCTTAGTTGGGAACGAGCCTTTTCCGCATTGAAATATCCTATTTTGCTATCTCAGCGAGCCAATTAAAAGATATATTATCTGTTACTTTAACAATCAGAAAATATCTTTAACATGTAAATCCAATTATTAACATATAAATAATTGTTTTTTTCTACGATTGCTATGAATAGTTGACAATTACGCTTTCATTTATCATCGTAAAGATGACGTTTTCTGTGGAACAATAGAAAAATATCTTTTTTGCACGTCTCCAATGGCAAGGCGCGAAAAAGACGTTAAATGCGCGCGTTTCCATTGGCAACGCGCGAAAAAGATATTAAATGCGCGCTTATTTCAATAGTTACCAGGGATGCAAACAAAATAGAAACTTGTCATATTAACAGATGACAGAATGAATTTCAGTACGCCTTCGGCTTGCGCTGCAATTACCGTGCTCGAGTAACAAAATATCACTTTACGTTCTTAATACACAAATAACTATTTTGTTTAATTTGTATTATTTAAAAAATACTATTTTGTTATTAATGGACAGATCGCTTTTTCTTTATAATATGTATACAATTTCTGATTTTAGTTGATATATTTAATTTAATTTGAACCAGTACCGAACCGTATAATTTTTTTTTCATCTTGGAAGCCAAACCGAACCAATTTTTCTGCAGTTTTCAATCTCTGGTTTTAGACAGCAGAATTCTATTCTCAGAAACTTGTAAAATGATGTAATGATATATTTATTTATTTAATAATTTTTTCGGGTAGGTGGCTTAGTGATACAGAATTATAAAGTTGACTTGAGAATCCGGGTTCGATTTGCACAGTAGACAAATAATTTTCATCACATAAAAAAGTTCCCTCGTGGCTCCTCCTTCACTAACATATTTGATTTAATGGCTGGTAACCGTACTTCACGCGAGTAAGTATATCACTTGCTGTGATCTGCTACGGTGGAGTAACACCTAGCAATGGGAAAAGGACGTGATTCTGTTCTGTTCTTTTAGAGATACATGGCGGGCCCTAGAGCCAATCCTGGTTTATTTACATTCTGCTAAGTATTGAATAATAATTATTCAATATCCGAACAAAATCGCCAGGCCGGATCATGCACCCTAGACATAAAGACAATACACTCCGCCCAGTTTCTGGCAAGAAATTAAATTAAAGACATAGTGCAATGCAAATCAGCCGACGCCACGATACACAAAAAAAGTTTAACGTCCAGAGGACTCCCCAATTTCAAAGTAAAATCAGTGTTGGGTGACTTTTTTAACGTGGGATTCTACCATACTTTGTTGCTTCTTTCTAAAATGCAGTTCAAGTTTAAGGCTGGCTTACTGGTAGTTGAGTTGCTTTCCCAATTGCTGTTGCTTTTTTAAATTTTCTTATTCAGCAATGGGAAAAAGGGCGTGATTGTATATTTATTTTTAACTACTACGAATATGAAGGTGTTGCATCTTCAAATGTATTAATTGTATAATATGCATAGTTATAATGTACAAGCCGTTTGTTTATGAAACGTTACTTTTAAAACATGGTTAGGTTGTCAAATCTTCATTGACTTATCATTATTTCTGCACGTTCGGATTTCCTTGAATATTGACGATAGAGTAAATAATTTTTATTTAACATTTATTTATTTAGCAAAAGATGCTACATTAGAAAAATATATTATTGATAAAAACAAGAAACATATACATATATTAACATAACTGTTTCTTTGTGGAGAGGTATGAATTTAAACACTTTTGAGAAGTATATAGATCTTTACATTCTTTTAAACACGTTTGTAATGAATTATACATACTGAGGCCGTCGTAAAAAACTGATTTGCACGTTATACTTTTATTGTATTTATAATTACTGATCGATAAGTAAATAATTGGATATTTTGAAGACCGAGATAGTAGGAAGAATTTACTGCCCATTATACTTAAATAACTATCAAAATTTGGCCAGTCATTTTATAAAACAGATGCGTGTTTTATACCCGACGACCAGCATACGGCCACATTATCTAATTTATTAAGTTACCGCTTGTTTCATATTCTGGCTAAAGCATGTCAGTCATTCAATAATTTTATAAAATTTGTTAGAATATGGCTCGCCTAAAGTTGCATCTGCTGTGGCATTTATAATAAAGACATTTGTTAGTCCATCATTGAGTTTAATCAAATATAAGTATAAATAAATATATCATCATGCCTTTTATCCATTACTGGGTGTGGCACTTTGTCTAAGCAGATCTCAGTAAGTGATATATTTTTTCGC
The DNA here is from genome assembly GCA_947425015.1 of Pterostichus niger. Classification (NCBI taxonomy): domain Eukaryota; kingdom Metazoa; phylum Arthropoda; class Insecta; order Coleoptera; family Carabidae; genus Pterostichus; species Pterostichus niger. The sequence goes on along the minus strand of OX380334.1, from coordinate 20,676,985 downwards.
GTAAAGTGCGGTTACCAGCCGGCAAATCACGGCCCTCAAAGATATTAGTGGAGGGGGAGCCACAGGGGTAGATTTAAATTGGTGAAAATTGTTTGTCAACTGTGTGAATCGAATCAGAGTTCTCAAGATCCACAGGCCGATTCGATACCACTGTGCCACCTACCCCATTAATTAATTAATCAAATAAAATGCTTCAACCTGTATGTTTTACATGCGGTGACTTAATACATTTCAAAACGTGGCCCTATGCTATTCATAGTTTTATAAAATGATTAACTTATTTGTAAAATTTAAATCAACGAAGATTTGACAACATGGCCTTGGTTTATAACATTTGTAGGCATTTTACAGTAAAAATATAGCTACAGCATACACAATCCACCTGCAAAAATTGTTTACGTGTAAAACTTCTATGAACAGAAAAACTAATTGAAATAAAATCAATCAAAAAGCATGATTAATACCAACCCTGATGGAAATTGTGGTAGGTACAATAATTTCTTTGATTGTCACCGTGGACAAAATGAGAACAATCGAAAGGGGAGCTTTCCCACTTACTCTGCAGTTGTAACCACACAATAGTTCTAGGGCGCCAGTTACTATTAATCCTGTTTGACCGTTGAAACGACTACAGAATTGGTGATATATTACCGTATTTTTGATGCCTTTGTTAGTCCTGTGAAATATGAAAAGGTATTTGTATCGATATTGAACTACTTGACTCGTTTGTAACAAATAAAACTTCGTGATACAATAGTACAAGTTGCGTAGGTATTTAAATAGTTTGTTACTACATTGATAAGAAGGATATTATTTCCGTATATTTTAAAGGTAGTATACTAGTAGGTACTATTATTATTTTGTAATAGAAATATTGAAAATAACTGCTTTGTGCAATCACATAAACATGTAATTGTTTGACATTACAAAAAGATTGATTTTAAATACATCTTCAAATAGGCCATGTAATAAAACTAACATGCTAAAACAAAAGAAGTTAATTCTTGCAATTGTAACTTGGTTTTAGTAAAAACCGAGCAACGGCAATTTTGCATTGAAAAAGTTGTAAATAATTCTCGTTTGTTACAAACAAAAATCATTTCATATTAGATGTCAACAGTCATATGTATAAAATAAAACTATAAAAAACTATTAATTAATTGTAATGTGATAAAAAATAGTAAACAAATAAATTTTGATTGAATTTTATGTAAGGTAAGTCATGTATTTGTGACATTATGTATCTGCAGTGTTGTAAGATCAACATTTCGTTACTCGGTTCAAACTAAAACCAAATTAAAAAATGACAGAATAACAAAAACAGGTTCAAAAAAGTGAAAATATGAATATACAATTACACATAGTTTACTCGTATTCAAACTAAATAAATTCTTCTTAAACGATTATAAATAAAATAAATATATTCTTACAAAATACAGAATATTATTTCTTTTCTCTATCGGCTATAATTGTACAATTATCTATTTATGTTACTACAGCAATTTAATCCCAATTACAATCCCGGCGAATGCTCATGATCTTTCAAAATTATTTATAAATAACTCCTTTTTGTTTTAACAATATCAGTTTATTTCTATCTGATAGTTTATTTCTATTTTTTTTTACATTTTAATTTTATTTCTATCTGAAAGTTTATTTCTAAATTTTTTAACATTTTAATTTTAGGTATAGGGAAGTGGATATATCGTTGAAAGGCAATATTTCGGATTATCAATTTCTAGAGTTAAAAGTATCCCTTGTCACGGGAAAAAAATAATTTTCCTTTTTACTTATAGAATTATACCCCTCCCCCTCTTACTGTATAAGACTACATATTCTATTTTCTCTAAAGTCAATAGCTACTCAGGAAAACTGATTCGTTGTCTTAAAAATATACTCTGTATTTTACGTAATAGTATAAAAAAAATTGAAGTGCAAATGAAGCAGATTTCTTATTTCTTTTCCTATCCATTGCATTTACAGAGCTTTTAAATAGGGATTTTGACTTACTTGTATTTACTGAATTTAAATCGTAACAGTACATTTTTCCCACGATATTTCGTATATTTTCTTGAAGAATACAAATCTGATAGGATTAATGATTAGCGTAGTACAACTGAATTCTTATAAACATAATAATAATAATAACTTTATTCCACGGGAAAATGAATACATTTTATAGGAAGCGTCTATGTTAAATTCGAAATTACATAAAAAATATTAACATGCGTATTGTTTACATATTATAATTACAATATTCTTTCAAATCATAAAAGCAATTCTCTATAAGAAATTCTATTTAATTCTATTTGTATTATTTTATCCTTAACTTAACTTAAAAATACACTCAGTTAAAATGCAGAGGAATCTTGTTGTCATCTCATAACTCACTTTACGTATTGACTTTTGTACCGGTATTTAATGAACACGGTAAATATTTTCGACTTTTCATAATAATTTATTTACGTAATAAATAATAATTCATATTTAACTATATTTCATCTTTGCGTTTTGTTGTAGTCAAAAATGACAATGTTAATTACATATTTGTTATTTATGCTTCTTGTTAAAAAACCCTGAATGTAAAAAGGGGAAATAACAGAAATATTTATAATTACATTTTTGAACTGACTCTTTCATTCATACAATGAAATAAATTTCAAGATTTATGGTGAGGTACAAGGGTATGAACAAAACTAGTAATTATTTAGGGTGGAATAAAGCTGGTGCCTTTTATATTTTCCACCATAAATGATTTGCATTACAAGAGAAAATAAATTAAAGAACATATAATATATTGCAGAGAGGGAATAAATTATTGTAAATAAAATACTAGAATAGTTATTTTTGTATTAAGTGCGCAAAATAAGTGTATTTTTGTTGCGCATGAGAATGTTACTTTTAGTTGAGACCGCAGGTCGAGACAATAAAAGTCATTAAAACACGCCAAAAAACAAGAATTTTGCTCACGAAATACAAACAACATTTTTCTACAACTGTAAATAAAGAATAATACAATAATTATTGATTTATTTAAGTAAATTGAAGGAAAACAATCAACAATAATATTAATTTGATACTATTGATGTGTTGTAACTAATGAAAACTGACAACAAATAATTTGGGACCGTGCGCGAGATTCTCATTTTGCGCACTAAAATACAAAACAGTGCGCAATTTTGCGCACTAGGGTGCAAAATAATGCGCAAAATACGCGTTGTCATGGTAATGTAAATGATGAAAAAATCACGTACTTCGCGTATCGATATTAGTGAAAATATTAACATGTTTTGACAGTTGTAGAAAAAAATATATAAATTTAATTTCAATCAAGAATCAGATAAAATCTGATGCATCAGAACATACAATCAAAATATGAATTACATGATCTATGAATGTTGTTATCAAAATTATGTTAAACAAAAACACACGCACATGGTACATATTTTACATAAAATTAAAATAACGGTGTAATTAACCTCATTTCTGTAATCATGTGGTAAACAATACTCTTATGGGAAATACACGCTCTTATCAAAACATACAATTTATTCTAGATATTAAAATATGACTAGTAATTCCATTATCAACTTCAAACTTGTACCTAATTGTATTTGTTTTGTTACTTATTGTTTAATATTCATAACATACGTTTGGGCATATTCTGTATCGGACTATTCATTTTTAATGTCAGTTAAAATTTTAATCAATGGAAGTATACATACCAATAGTAATTAAATTAAAATAAACAGAGTAATGGAGGTATTCTGTAGGTGACTGTTAAATTTTAACTGGAATTAAAATTTAACAGTCACCTACATAATACCTCCATCTCTAATTTTCATTTTTTATTTAGTATCGTCTACTGCCGGTCATAGGACTTTAACATGGGAAATAAGTTTTTTGCAATTTCCTGCTTCCCTAATTATTTTAAGCAAAAACGCATCAAATAAAAGTTTTTGTGTATCAAATTCTGCATCTAAATCAATAAACTTTTACGTGCTTTGTAATGACAGATATACTAATATATTTGGGTGCCGTGATTTGACGGTTGATAACTGCAATGCACGCGAAGAAATATATCACTTACCGAGATCTGCTACAGCAGAGCGCCACACCCATTAATGTGTAAAAGGCAATATGATATATTTATTTTATTTGTATATGTCTTAAATTAAAAGAATAGATTAATAATTAAAAGTTGGTGTATTAGGGAGGATATATTTATTTATTTGGACTAGTTGTAAATTTATTTTAAAAATACGAGTATAGTGCAAACCCTTATCTACATTTTAACACCATTGGCTCTACTTCTATTCACTTATATGATGTACCTAAGTTAAATTATGTTTGTCTTCCTACCATATTCTTTATTATAATTATCAGAACTCTTTGAATTATTTCTAACGAAAGTTCATATTGAACGAACTCGCCTTTTACGTAAGTACAGAAGTTAAACAAAAACATATTTTAATCTTATGTTATTATTTATGCTTCATGCATACGCCATGTCAAATTATGCGGCATGACAAAAACATTTACGTCATTTCTTAAACCCTGATAACGTAACAACAAAACAAAATACGTTGTTATTTTCTTTATATTGAAATTGAAAGTGTAAATGACAGACTGAAAATGCATAACGTATGTCTTGTATCACACACAAATATAATTATGTAATTGTATAATTTATTATTATGTAATTTATTTTATAAGAATACAAAGCTTCTTTATTTTACAAATAAGTTTTAAAGTAAGTCTTCATTCATAAGTCTAAACAAATAAAAACCTACTAAGATAAATCCTGTCAGGAATGCATAAAACGGAACTAGGAGTACTTCAGTTAATTTTAAATGCGCATGTGTTTCTGCAAAAACTCGTAAACGAGGTGACACGTGATTTGTGAGCTACACGCATCGGGCATCTGGCTTCCGTCTCTCACCCTTCGCCTTGTTAGCAGCCCTACATGCACAACCTAACACACGGGGTGACGAAACAGTGTGACAAAAACTACACACTAATAGGAAAAAACTATTGCTTGACTGCCAAACTGCTCTTTCCAGACCATAAAATCAACGCAAAACGACGAAAAATCGAATAACACGATACAGAGCAAAACTAAGTTTATTTTTTCGTAGTTTTAACGAAATAGTGTGACGAAAGATTGCAGAGGCAAGTTATTCAATCTTTCTTTACGTCCATATTTTTCTGCTTTTAAAATCTGGCGACGAAATTTGGTATTAAACATTAGTAGATAAAATGTAGAGAAGTTATTCGAAGGTAATTCACATTTTATTAAATTTTTGTTATTCTTATACTAAATACAAAGAATTCCTTACACTTCCTTAAGGATTATTTATATGTTGTACCACATAGAATTCATTCATTCCTTAAAATTGACCTTGGAATATTGTCTACTTAAAAATAAGAATTCCTTATTTTTATGTAGTAACTATAAATATAACTGTCAGATAAATTTTGCCATTCGTATGTCAAATATTCAAAATTAAAAACAGTCTTACAGATTTTTATAATTGAATTTTGTACTTTAAGTAAAGGAGAAGATGTAAATGTTAATTTTCCATATATTATACGACGTTTCGGCCAATGGTTATGGTCATTTTCATTCAATTACAATACAACAATTATTTAAAATAATTGAGGTGTAAATATCAAGAATCAAAAGTAGCTAATAATTATATTTATTACAGTTTGAATCTTATATTTTCTTTTAAAATGTTTGTGATATGCAAAATACTTTTTACGGCAAATTTTTTTATCAAAACTTTACAGTTATTTAATAAAGAAAAATTTAAATATCTGATGTGGACACCACATGACTTCCTTGTACCCGTATTAAACTATAGATATTTTTTTAATTGCACATATTTCACATTAAATCTTTTATTTTTTGTTCTAATCCATAGCAAACTTAATTTTTTTTAAAAACAAAAAATATAATAATATTTAAATTTAGATATCTCGTTTATGCAAAAAGCTAATTTAAAAATTTTTAATGTGCTAGACGCAGAATTTAATTCTCTAAAACTTTTATTTGCAGCATTTATTTCTAAAATTAAAATAATACCATTTTTTCAAGGAAAACTGTTAGCAGCTTCATGTAATGTGTCACTTCCGGTTAGTCTATTTTAACCAAAATCTATTATGTTATTTCCATTGATATAGTAGTCTTATATACCAAATTTGGAAAGTTTTAAATTATATTTGAATATAGTTTTTCATGAAAATCTATTATAGGCTTCAAGTAAAGTACCACTTCCGGTAGTTGTATAATGACCAAAAAGGGAGGTGCACAACTAGATGTTATAACAGTCCTAAATATAAAGTTTCAATTTTCTACGGCTTACCGTTTTTGAGTTATGCGAGATACGTACGTACGTACAGACGGCATGACGAAATTAGTCAAAATGGATTCAGGGAGGGCCAAAACACCTATTTCCGTTGAAATCTGAGAACCGAAAATTTTCGCGATTACAATACTTCCTTTACTTCGTACAAGGAAGTAAAAATATGTACTCCTTTGCTAAGGAATAGTTTCAGGGAACTGTAGTGCAACTGGTGATTAGAACATAATAATAAGTAGAGACCGGATTATATGCATTTGCATATTTATCCCATTCTCAGCGGTCATTGCATATTTTATCTAAGATCTAGTGATGATTCATATTTTCGCTATATTTACAATTTTTCTGCGAAAATATTGCTTAAATCAAAGTATAGACGGATCAACATTGCGTAAAAATTATATACCAACAATTTACCTACATGTTCTGGAAGAAATACTCAATGAACTCAAGGATAGCATTATTTGGATTTGAATTTTTGTGTCAAATTGATAGTTTTATTACTGGAACGGCAGAACTATAGCCAGAAACTATAAGTGCTAACATAGCACCTAAATTTAAATACTGCCCAGTGACTTCAGTAAATGTGGAGCGATCCTTTTTCACTTATAAAAATATTTTGAGTGATCGAAGACACAATCTTACTAACGAACAGTTGGAACAGTACCTTATTATTTACGATTACAAGAGTAACAAAATGTTAAATAATTGTTGATTTTATGATATTATTGTCGATAAGGTTGCTAAATTCTGATATCGATAATTTATGAATGATTAATTTACAAATTGTGTGCTGATTTTGAAATAAAATAATAAAAATAAAAAATAAAATAAATATATCATCACGCCTTTTACCCATTACTGGGTGTGGCACTCTGCCTAAGCAGATCTCGGTAAATGATATATTTTTTCCCGTCAACTGCGGTTACCTGCCGTCAAATCACGGCCCCAAAGATATTAGTGGAGGGGGAGCCACAGGGTTAGATTTAAATTATGAAAATTGTTTGTCGCCTGTGGGGATCGAACCAGGGTTCTCAAGATCCACAGGCCGACTCGATACCACTGAGCCATCTTATTTTTTATTATTATTTCATGTTGCATATTTTAAGCATTTTTCATGCATATTTCAAGCTTTTTATGTTGCATATAATCCGGTCTCTAATAATAATAAATGAAGGTATTAAATTTATTCCAGTATCGTCTGACAATGTTACGATATGTTATGACGTCAATGTGTCAAACCAAATATAGTAATTATTGATTTTATGTGCTCGTTATTTATTATCAAGATTATATTGCAATAAATACAAACATTGAATAATACATACATAGAAGTAATATACAAGGCAGACAGATTAGAACTGCAAATTCAAATTTAGAGCTACACAAATAAAATCCGCACAATAATTATTCATCAATAAGTGGCAAAAGCACTTTCCTCTCGTGTTAGACAAAATGTCTAGTACCACAAGCTTAGGTTTTGGGTGTTTTAAGAGCACAGTTTTGACATATTAAAGATAGCTAAAACACCCAAATACAATGCTTTAAAATAGGTAAAAACGGAGCTTGTGCTACCAACCAATTTTTTTTCACGACATGCTCCAAAAAATCTTTATTTAAACTTTAAATACAATCAGGAAAAAGTTTAATACGAGTAGGTACAATAAAAATAATATTTTATTTTTTGAAACAAAATTGTAAGATTTAAAGTACTCGTATATTATTATTAAATAAGATTGTTTTTGTTAAATAATATGCATGTAACGCTGTAATTTTTATCGTTCTAGTGAAGGAAATCTAATTTTCCTCACTATTTCGCGAGAATAAAAATTGATTTTCTGTGCATGAAAAAATTATTCAATGATTGCGCATGATAGACAAATATTAGTCATATCATATTAGCATACTTCAATTTAAATATAACTAATGTAAAAATTTGTGGACTGCATGGTGCATCAGTACATATACCCTTTTTTTCTTTTAGTCATGTGACTGAGTATTTTAAATGTGTTGCAATCATGCAAACCATGTGCCAATGTCGAATGAGTCATATAGAAATTCACCAGTGTCATAAAATCTGCAATATGTAGTATAAAATAAAAGGATTTATATTCCTAATAAATTATTTGTGTTGTTGGCTTCCTTTTATCAGTTTAATAAATATAGAAATCAATTATGTTACATATATTGGTGCTAGAAATTCAGTGGTATCGAGTCGGCCTGTAGATTATAAAACCCCTGTTCGATTTCCACACCTGATTTTCACGACATAAAAACTACCCCTGTGGCTCCCCTTCCACTAAAACATCTTTGGGTGCTGTAATTTGACGGCTGGTAACTGTAATGTACGCGATGAAATATATCAGTTACCGGCAGAGTGCCACACCCAGTAATGGGTAAAAGGCGTGATGACATATTTATTTTTTTCTATTAAAAAGTCACAGTTATTCAATTAAAGTATTACTTGACCTAAACTTACTCCAAAAGACACTGTTAAAAATATTCAAAAATCTATTTAATTTATTTTAATTATTATTTTTTTAAGTAAGTACTTAACAATTAATAAAACTTAATTTAATTACAGGCAAAACAAATTGTTATACCACCAGGGCTTGAACCTGAAACCTCTGAACTACGGTTAAATGTTTTCAAGAACAGAGCTAAAGAAAATAAATTCTGTCGTAGCAGATCTCGGTAAGTAATATATTTATGCGAGAGAAGTGCGGTTACAGCCCTAAAAATGTTAGTGGAGGGAGAGCCACAAGAGTAACTTATTTATCGACTTGATAAAAGTGAGTCAACTACCCTATAAGAGCACCCATGTAATTCAAATTCTAGTGGTATTAAAATTATATTTACTTTGATTTTTCATTTAATTCTATGGGGTAGGTGGCTTAGTGGTATCAAGTTGGCCTGTGAATTTGAGAATCCGGGTTCGATTCTCACAGCCGACAAACAATTTTTACCAAATTTCAAAAAAACTACTCATGTAGCTCTTCCTCCACTAACATCTTTGAGGACCGTGATTTGACGATTGATAACCGCACTTCACGTGAAAAAAAATATTACCTACCAAGATCTGCTACGGCAGGGTGCGACATCTAGTAATGAGTAAAAGGCGTTAGGATATATTTATTTATTTTATTTACTTTAATTCTCTAATCATAAAGTACAATATCATAAGTTCAAATAATTTAACAAATATCACTACTGCAATTCTTTTTTCTTCTTCTTACACACCCTGTACCCACTAAATCCTCTCTATGTCGATAGCTTATCATGACTCACAGATAACGCAACATGATGGCCCTCCAGAGAGCAACAACAAGAGCTCGAGTATACACTATAACATTACCTAACCCATATGTGTTTGTGTTTGGTGCAAACTGCAAGCGCCATTCGCGTTTGCGATGTAATCTCCTGCATATCGGATATCAGTGCCTCACAGTGTCACGTTACACTTGATGTACACATTCACTAGCGTGTATATAATTAGCGCACGGAAATTAAGATGCTGGTAATTGAGTCATTAGTGAACAAAAGAGGATGAAGAGCTCGTGCTCTTTAATAGAGATATTAAATTGTGAATATTAATTATGATTTTCACAACTCTTTACATTCATTAACTTGTTATCTTTAATAATTAAAATGGCTATGCTAAAAATAATGGTGCTGAAGTTCTTTGTTTTTCAATATAGACAAAATAAAAAGTATGTTCAAGTAAAGGACGCTTTCAATTATAAAAATAAACTAAAAATATTTCAGCGCAGGTGTAGAAAAATCAATTGTTATTTTAAGGTGCGAGAATGGAACTCAGGGATAATGAAATTTTATTTTTTTTATTTATTTATTTATTTATTTATGTTACGCTGTACAACAGGAACTTAATCCCAATTACAGTACAGGTTCCGCACTCACCGAACAGCAGTGTAGTAGTTTATATAATTTTTAGCTTTAGTGAGATTCGAACTTGGGATCTCCGGATTCGAATGCCGTATCGCTATCCACACCACCGTACTGACGGATTTTATGAATAGTATCGCATAAACCTAGCCGTCGCTTATGGTATACAAGCTGGTCCATCGATCTATATATTTTTTTACTCGATTAATTTAAATATTAACGAAAATCTTTTAAAATTTTTTAATGGGTGTTTTATTTTCGCGGAAACTTTATATTTTTAAATAGAGCACCTTATATATTTTTGCAAAATTTTAAAGATGTTTTATTTCTTTTTAAAACAGTTCTAATTCATTATAGTCCTAAAATTATCAATACAGATACTATTTATGTTTTTATTAAATTAATAATCACTCACAGAAAGTTTGCCACGACTTCACTTGTTTAAACAATTAGATTAGTTACTGTCAGATCTTTAATAATTATTGCTTGCTTCTCTCACTTAGTTTATCAATTTATCTTTGTTATAATTACAAAATATGAATTAGTTAACATAGCATTTAATTTTGGTGAATTTTGGCATACTTTATGTGTATGATTATTTATTAATAAAAACACGAATAGTTTATGTACTGATGATTTTAGGACTATAATGAATAAAAACTGTTTTAAAGAGAAACAATATTTTTTTATATTTTGCAAAAATATGTTGTGCGTTCTATTTAAAAATATCAAGTTACATATCAGTAGGTACGTAAAAATGGAACATCCGGTAAAAAACTTGCACTGCAGATATGTGGGCATTTCAATTAAAAAAAAAATTGTTTGATAAAATGTTGGGTAATATTTAAAATAATCGAGTAAAAAAATACAGAGTGATGGACCACCCACCCAAGGTCTGGAATGTTATAAAAAAACAGGAGAACTTTAAGTGCAAAACTTTTCCGATAATAATTTAAGCAATATTTATTTTGCAGATTCATTTTTACACATACATACAAACTATTTACATTATTGTATGTAAAATTAAAATTATGAAAATTGGAAAAAGTATTTGTTTTCTTTTATTGTAACTCTCAAAAAATGAATTGGAACAACTAAAATTTTTATTTGAGAACTGTTCAACAAAATCGTTGCAATAGGCGTCACTTGCGGCAAAATTATAAACGTTTATGTACCAATTTTACTTGGAAACCGGCGACGATCTAGCAATACGTTAATCACAACTAAATATAAATGTTTTGTCTTATCCGTACAAAGATCTAATGCAATCCAGAATTAATGTAACATGAGAACGTTGATAACTGTTTCGTAGGTTTTCTATTCTTTGTTTTGATTCAAGCAGCTGTAACATCATTATAACGCTTGTCGATTCACAACCAATAGTTCGCTGATTTCAATATAAAGTTAAAACAAAAAATACAATTTATATAAATCCCGTGTACCGTAAATAATATTACTCTTATGTCGTGGGTCTTAGTAAAAATAATAATTTGTTTCTTCCAACAGATATTCTACAGTCTTAAGACTATTTTCTGCTTCCATGAATCTCTATCATAGACGTCATCATCTTCGAGATTCCTCTCGCTCATTGCTTCTTTGATTTCATCGTACCATCTTCTCCTAGGTCCACCTCTCTTTCTTCTCTTGTTCGGTGTCCATCCCCATATTTTTTGTGGAGGTCTCTCTTGGTCCATTATTTCATGTGGCCATACCATGTCAGTTGTTTCTCTTGTATGACTTCTGTTATAATTTGGTGTACTTCCATATATTCTATTATTTCTTCATTTCTTTTATGGTCCAGGAGTGTATAGCCGCAACATCTTTTCCAAAAGACCATTTCCACTGGTTGTAGTTTTTGTTTCGTTTTTTTGTTTGTTATCCATCCTTGCTCCATACAGTGTACAACTTTCAAACAATGCATTGTATATATGTTTTTTTTGTATTATTAGAAATCTGTTGCTCCATAGGATTGAGTTTAGTTGTCTTATTATAGATCTTCCTTGTGTCACCTTTTGTAGTATATCTCTCTCGTCTGTACCATCTTCCGTTATATTGACTCCTAGGTATTTGTATTGGTTTGACTTTTTAATTATTCCTCTTTGGGTGATTATATCTTCTGATATACCGTTATTTCCTATAAACAATAATTCTTTTGATTTAAATATCTATACCCGTTTACTTTCGCTTGCAGCAATAGTAATTCTGTTTGTCTTTTAGATATTAATTAATTCTCACAGTACATATATTTCGAGATTAAACATTTATAAAATCTTCATATTTGCCGAGTAATATTAGTTTCTGTTAACTAATAACTAATGATAATCTAAAGCGTAAATTAATATTGATTTACTAGTATAAACAGTTTCGTACACAGTCCCTTGTCAAACCCTTCGACGAAATTACGTTAAGCCTTTGTTAGTTTAGTAATCGCATTTCATGTCCTAAATAATTTACTTTATTTAATTTTGATAAACACGAGATAAAATAGTGTTATCCATTCATTCTCTTTCATAAGTTATCAAAAAAAATGTTGCATATTAGCAATTTATCAAGTTTCCTGTAGTGGAACAAGGGAAGTACAAAGTACTGTACCGCATTTAAAAAATATTTTTAATGCTATACGTACCGTAATTAATTCAAAATCATGATTTTTGCCAACCCTGGTAATAACGTAAATATATGATACATCTTTCAATGATTATTTTTTTAAATTCTTTTTTGTGTGTCAATGTGCGGAAGTCGTACTTTTTATATATTAATTATATGCATTTTATGAATGCGCACGTTTAGATCTCATGACACTAGTCAGCACAAACAACCAGAACTGAATAGCAGTAGATCAAATTGATATAATTGTTAACATCAAGGCTGAATTCTTGACATTGTTCGAACTCAATGAAACTGAAACTGGACGTGAACTTCCAACTTCCTAGTTGCTTTGTTTTTATTTGTTTAATCTGGAGTGATTGATTTGTTAGTTATTGAATTCCACTGAAGTAACTGCCATATTTCATTCATCTTCAAGTTATTTCTCATTGATTTTTGTTTAAAACACGATCATTAATCATTTGGGTTTCATTACTTTTATTTTAGAAAATATATAAACGGGTTATAAGTAACTGAAATTATTATTATAATACAGGATGTTAAAAAAAGGGTAAAAAAATATCAAAGTATATTCATTTCGATGTGCTGATTCTTAATCAAAAAGAATTTTTTCAAATTTCGCAAACTTATGAACATGCTCATAGAAGAGTACATTTCTAGTGCCACTGATCGACACTTAAATTTTAATAAAAATAATAATGGATTTTGTAACCACATAAGTGATGTTGAATAACAAATCAATTATTTTTATTATAAATTAAGTGTTGACCAGTGGCACTGGAAATGTACTCTTCTAGAAGCATGTCCATAATTTTGCGAATTTTGAAAAAATTCTTTTTTATTGTGAATCAGCACGTTGAAATATATATACCTTGAAATTTGTTTACCCTTTTGTTACCACCCTGTATAACTGAACAATTAATACATAGCACATAGTTTTCGTTGTTAATCCTTCCGAAATTATTTCTTTGAAAATGGCATCAAAGAAAAGTAATAGAGAATGAAGTTACTTATACGACTATTAATTGAAGCATTTTATTTTTACAAGAATTTGGGAATGATTGGAAATAAATATTCCGCACCTGTCAATCATTTTTTTAAAAATAGTTAGTGTTACACATAATTTAAAAAAATCAAAACAAGAACTGTTTAAAAATATGTTTAACAATAATTCTTGATTTCTTGGAAATAATGTTTGTTTTATGATTTAAATTATAAATATTTTGGAATTATTTTTATGAAATATTGCAGAAAATCTAAACTGAATCATTTTATTGATAAATAAAACATATGTAAAACGCTTTTTTCATTCCTATTGCTTTATGTAAAACTTATCAGTTTATTTATCATTTGTATATAAAATAGCTAAGTCAAATATAAATATAATAATCGAAAAAAAAATTCAAATAAATCAGTTGTTAAAATAACAATTACAACAAAATCATTATTAATAGTTAAATAAAATAAATTTCAGATTTCTTGATTTCAAAACAAAAATTGCATAATGAAAGTCAAGAAATATATGTGAAAACAAAATTAGCTTTTCTTGGTGAAACGACAGTAATAGTTAATGTACGTAAATAATATAAATATAAAATAATATAGTTTAAGTATTTATAACAGAAAAAATATTTTTGTAAATGTGTAGATTTTCGTGCATGTAATGTGGTAGATATGTAGCTCAGTGGCAATGCGTAGAACTGTGGAGACCCCTAGTTCAATTCCTATAGGCAACAAACTATTTTTACCACATTCAAATTATTCAATAATTATATATGAGGCATAATGTGACAGGTAGTAATCACACTCAAAGCGCATAAATATATTACTTACTACTCTGCTACGACAAAGTAATGGGTAACAGACGTGATGATATATTTATTTATATTTTTTATGTCGTTTAGTAAATTTGTTGTATTTAATTTATAATTATACTCAATGAATATACTGAAATTATTAATTAATTTAAATTTATAAGGAACCAAAGTTTCAACAGGAACCTTGATTTCCGAAAGTGTCTTCCGTTTTGTAAATATCATTGTAATAAGCATTTTTCTAAATCATTAATTAAATATAGAAACTTTCCAATTAATTCCTACAATAATTTTTCCTGCCACAAATATCATAAAATCACCATAACAAAAAGGTTATAATCTCAAAATTGAAAGTTTTTTAATTATAAATTTGATAATTTAAATGATTTTTAAGTTTCTTGTCATATTAAATAAAACTATATTCATCTATAGGTATATAAAAAATAATATTAATTATAATATTAATAAGATTAGAAAAAAATAATGAAGTAAACAATTATTTAGAATTAGTGACTTGATGATAAACAACTGATTTCTACTTTAGTTCTTTTTTATTTTTGTTATTTTGTTTTATATCTAAACTAAATAGCTGACCGTTATTTTATATTTTTAATACTTTTCATATATTCTCAATTTGTTTTTTTTTTAAATCATTTTTCGTGTCAACATTTTTGTGCTATTATAGCTGCTTTCTTTTAATAATAATAATAAGTACTTAACAAACCATGATACAAAGTTAGCTATATGCTGGGTTGAACCCATATTTATACAACCCATTCGAACATCGATTTTGTGGGCTTCACGCTCAGAGAAGTCCTGCAATTTCTAATGTTTCAGAGATATATTGATATCGGAAATATTTTAATTAAATTTATATTGATTCTTTGTCCTTTTTCGATTAAGAGACAGCAGTTGTCCTCCTATAGTTTTAGAACTTTAATGACATTATTAACTTCAAAGTCTACATTTTCGACAACTTTAGCTTCGAATTTAATTTTGATTTTAATTTTAATATTTTAAATCTTTGAGTTTATTAATTTCTATTTTAATTTTTCATATTTGATTGGTACATTCATTCGTAATAAATAAATAACTTATTATAATCGTTAAAAACCGTGCCCCTTATGTTCCTTGTAGCAATATTTATCTGATAAAACACTGAAAAATTCTGAAAAATTGTCTGAAAAGTTCCAATTTACGATAAAAGTCTTAATATCTCAGAAAAAAACTAACAAATTTAGAAAATTGCAAAAAAATTACACATACCTACATTTTAAGTAAATCCCATGTTTATATAGTTTGTTTAATAATTTATTTTTTCTACGGTTGCTATGAAAAGTTGACAATTACGCTCTCATTTGTTATCGTAAAGTTGACGTTTTCTGTGAAAAAAACCGAAAAAGATGTAAATGCGCGCTTATTTCAATAGTTACCATGGATACAAACAAAACTGAAACTTGTCATATTGACAGTTGACAGATCCAATTTAATTTCAGTACGTATATATTTTTTAATGATTTATGGTGCAATCGTAGAAAAAATTATATGTGTATCACGAGCGTAAAGTGTCTTTGTTTCTCTTACACTATTGTAGCTCTCGCCATCGGCTCGCGCTGCTATTACCGTGTTCGAGTAACACAGAATAACTTTACACTCTTAATACACAAATAACTATGTATGAAAACTTTTTTTACTAGATTTGTATCATGAAAAAATTCTCCCACTTCCGTTGACAGAAATTTCACATTATAATTGCCCCCTCCCTCCAAGAAAAATTGTGTTCACTCGCATAATCCTAAACAAGATCAAGACATATTAGTACGGCCGCGGTGGTGTTTTTTAAATTGGTACGGTGGTACAATTACTTCTACTTTCGTTTATTGTGGTACATTTTAGAAAATTCTATATTCAAAGATTATTCTCGCCATATGATTAGAAAATTTTAAGAAACTTATTTATTTTATATTTAATATTTGTATTTTCTGGCTATTAGTAAAAAAAGAAATGCATTCTAATTTAGTAGCTAGAGTAATATTTATTAATTATATGTATTAAACTCAAAAAACGGAAAAAATCAATAAATATTTTTATTCAGTTTTTTTTACTAGTCTGATGGGTTGCGACAAGTTTCCATTTTTGTAAATGTGTCACGGTTCACGAAACTTTGAATTCCTCTATTCTTTTTACTTCCTTGTACGAAGTAAAGGAAGTATTGTAATCGCGAAAATTTTCGGTTCTCAGATTTCAACGGAAATAGGTATTTTGGCCCTCCCTGAATCCATTTTGACTAATTTCGTCATGCCGTCTGTACGTACGTATGTACGTACGTATGTACGTACGTATGTATCTCGCATAACTCAAAAACGGTAAGCCGTAGAAAATTGAAACTTTATATTTAGGACTGTTATAACATCTAGTTGTGCACCTCCCTTTTTGGTCATTATACAACTACCGGAAGTGGTACTTTACTTGAAGCCTATAATAGATTTTCATGAAAAACTATATTCAAATATAATTTAAAACTTTCCAAATTTGGTATATAAGACTACTATATCAATGGAAATAATATAATAGATTTTGGTTAAAATAGACTAACCGGAAGTGGCACATTACATGAAGCTGCTAACAGTTTTCCTTGAAAAAAATGGTATTATTTTAATTTTAGAAATGAATGCTGCAAATAAAAGTTTTAGAGAATTAAATTCTGCGTCTAGCACATTAAGAATTTTTAAATTAGCATTTTGCATAAGCGAGATGTCTCAATTTAAATATTATATATTTTTTGTTTATTTTTGAAATTAAGTTTGCTATGGATTAGAACAAAAAATAAATAATAAAAGATTTTATATCAAATATGTGCAATTAAAAAAAAATCTATAGTTTAATATGCGTACAAGGAAGTCATGTGGTGTCCACATCAGATTTTTTATATTGACATGAAAATATAACAACGCACTGTTGATGAATTATTATTTAATTTAAAAAAAAATATCTTGGAGCAATTTCTAAGCCCACTTACTATATTTACAAATAACACAATCACATTTATTACTTGAACAATACAATCATGTCAAGGTGTACTTATATATCGTTTTTTATTACTAAAATTTTTGTGTTTTCAAAATATTCGATAAGAAAAAGAAATAACATCTACCTACATTCTCTAAACATACTTGAAATTCATTTTTTTCCTAATTATCTTCAATTTATCAGTCACAATTTTAAATAACAACATTCTTTGTCCGATGTCCCCAATGCCTTCAAATAGAAATGATATGTTTATTGTCTATTATAGACTCAAATTATGTGGAAAATTTCAAAACCAGAGAGTAAAAATAGTAATTTTACTGCTTACTGTTTACTATTTATGACAAAACCTTAATGATTAGACATTGACATACTGATAGTATCTACGGCTAATTGTAAATCGAATCTAACCTGATTTCGAATGTTAAAAGTGGAAATTGTGGTATAGGTAAATTTTGTTATCTAATTTTCCAAGATAATTAGTAAATATATTTAGTTACTGGGTTAGCAACTCAAGATAAGGCAACATAAAAATGAAATAATATATTTTTTAACATTATCTTAAAATATGAATATATGGGCCATAAAGATTTGAATTCTAATAAAATGAAATATAGCTAATAAATTAATACATTTTGTGTGAAAATGGATAAATACTCATATTTTATGTAACAAAATATTATTTTCATTTTATCACTTATTTTGAAATAAAATACAGTTGGTCGATAAATTAGATACATAGACAGAATTATTCTTTATTTGCTGTACGAATCACCATTGGTTTATCGATAACTATAACAACTGAAAATGTTGTAATTTTTGTCGGCAAATTTAAATAAATTTTTGTTTCAAAGAAAAATGCATTGTTGTAATCACAATATATGAGCGAAAAACTAATTTTGATTGATTTCTATGCTTGCAAATAATTCTTATATAATCGAATATTTAGTAGATTAGATATTTTCACTAATCATTCTAACCAATGGTATCGAGCCATACGCGCCGATACGTGGAGTGTTTGTAATTGCATTCTCCAAAAAATGTGAAATGCAAATGATTATAATTGCACCCAATAAACTTTTTAAAAGTATTTTATAAATTTTAGTCGCTTACGAAAAAAAAATTGAATATGTTGTAATCTACAATTTGAAATTTGTATTTTTTTTATTTTTCATTATAATGTCCGTCAGTACGGTAGTGTGGATACCGATACGGAATTCGAATCCAGAGATCTCTAGTTCGAATCTCACTGAAGCTAAAAATTACTACACTGCGACTCGGTGAGTGCGAACCCTGTTCTGTAATTGGGATTAAGTTTTTGTTGTACAGCGTAACATAAATAAATAATACAATCGCGAACATGATCCAGAGTAATATTGCTAAAATCAATTCAAACAAAAATTAAAATTCACTTATTTAATTTTTGAAATCACATTCTTTCATTGTTGTAATTTTTCTTTGTTGTGATTTTTCAGAATTCGACGTTTACATTGTCTACTGTTTCATTGTTGGATTTTTTTATTGTTGTAATCGAAATATTTAGAATTAAAGTATAAAAGTGCAGTTCACTAAATATTATATCCGGCGAGTTTGTACCTAAGTAAAGTGATAGCTAATAATAAATAATATTTGTGTTTATTCAGTAATCTATGATTTATAAATAGTTTATTTTATATATTTATGTGTAACTATAATATCAGTACCCGTCAATATCAAGAAGAAATATTATAATTTTATCCGTATAATAAATAAAATATACATAATTTACATTGCTAACAAAACATGTTACGTTTTTAATTAAAAGCAAACTTGACATAAAAATATGCTTTTTATTATGATTTTTTTAACTATTGGTTCCATCTAACATTTTTAAAGTTTCTACCATATGTTGGTAATGGGGCTTCAAAAAAATATCTATCTACGCCACTAGAATTTTAACCATTTTTCGCAAAATCCGGTTATTTAGAAACTAATCATCATAGAATTTGAAAACAGTTCTAATGTATCCAACTTAAAAAATGGGATGTAGGTAAATTATTGCTCCTTACCATTTTGAAATCAAATGGCGTTGAATGATGTCTAAATCGGAAGGTAATGATGTTTTTATTCAGTTTTAATATTTTACTATAAATTCAGACCGCTATCCTGCAACAAAGTATCTTGGAGACTGTTCGACTGATTTTAATGAAATTTGAATGTTTTTTACAATCTCGTTATTATAGTTTATAAAAGATATTTTCCTAAATATATATATTTTTTATATTATGCAGTAATAATTATTTTCTTTTCTACCTATTCAGTTGTTCAAAAAAAAAATTGACAGGAATATTAGTTTTCGTGTAAATCAAAAATATCCGACAAATAATTGCGGTGCCATATTGCACATCCACACACCTTATTTAATACAGATTTAATCAATTATTACTGCCACAAATTATCTAAATTAATTAATATAGTTCGTGAAAAAGATATACTCTTTCATATTTATAATAAAAGATTACAGTCGTAGTGATAGCTGTTATCACAAAAAATTCCAAAAATTATAGAAAATTGCCTACTAACTACGACTTTTTTGTAATGGAAACAACAGCTGTCACTATTAGTACTTTTGTTAGTAGGCATTTTATCAAAATATTATACTTAATTTCTTTATTTTGAAGCGCTAAAAAGAAAGTATCTGTATTGAATTAGAGATGTAATGAGGTCTATTATTGCTAGGTGAAATATATGGTGCCCGAGATGGTACTATATTTGTTTGATTGACACTTAAGAACTACGAAAAATTGTTTGCCCATCTTATTTCATTATGCACATATTTCCTTTGCGCCCACTGTATAAGATGCTACATAAAGAAATAGATCATAGATATTCTGTAACCGTTTTCCTCTAGGAAAGTTTTATCACATTTTAAACTGCTTTTGATTAACAATTATTTGCAATTATTAACTGTCAAATTTCCCAAAAAATGAGGAAAAAAGTGTACATAATGTTTTAAAACTTAAAGAAATTGCATTAAATGCAAAGGAATCAATTAATCATTGACAGAAGTCCAAATTTGCTATTTTATCGTACTAGGCCAATAGTGCTAGTTTATGGCCATTAAACAGTGTTATAAATCAAGTAGTTATGATCCAATCGAACATACGTATTCTAGGGACAGTAAAATAACTATTACTTAGCAACCACGGCAAACTTTAATACTTGAGTGAAAAGATTAATTTTTTGTACCTAATCAAAAAACGTTACTTTTTGATACGATAAAAAATATGTTAATAGATTTTACGCAACGCTATTATATTATTTCTAAAACCATGACTATCCAAACTAGTATTATAAAGCAGTATTTTAAAATTTTTATAAATAATGCACAATTATTCCTAACTCACTGATATCAAAACAGAATTATTTTTTTTTGCAATTAGATTTGCTTATAACTATTTGTCTAAAATAAATTAGAAACTTTTGTAAACGAAGTAATTTAATTTGTGTGCATGTTTTTAAATTTCGAAATATACTATAATTAAACAAAAATGTAGTAAATATATACCTTTTATATTTAATCCAATATCCAAATAATCCAAATCGAGAATTAGATAGGTAGCACAACACCACACTCCACTTGGACTTCACCAAATAATTCACTTTCTTTTACAAACCGTCAAACGTCAAAACAATGTTACACTCGCAGTTGGCGGGCTCGTTCGACTTCACGTCCCAGTAGTCACATGTCAACTGGCGTATCTGGCTGGTTCACGCCGCTTGTTCCAGAGCAGCGCGGATGCTATATCTCTCTGAGTCTTGGCTCGGATGTAGAATTCTGGGTGCATGCCACGGTGACGTATCGGATATGTGGACATGTGGATGTGAAGCGTGCTAAGGGTGGGATGTGGGGTGCGTCCTAGGTCACTCCTTTGCAGTGGCGGGTAGGTCAGAATTTAAAGTTTGCCTTTTTTCGACAAAAACTTTTTTAATAAAAATTTGCTAAATACTTTATTATCAACACGACCCATGGTGCTATTCTATAATTTTCTATAACGCTGTAATCTGTAAATCTGAACAAAAGAGCATCATATTTGATTGTCAAATGGCATTAAATGTATTTGACAATAAAAATCTATGCGCTTTTGTTCAAATTTACAGAACAGTAGTGTTATAGAAAATTTCAAAATAGCACAATAAATTTGTATGAATCACAAATAAGTACAGAAATTTTATCTGATAATATCAGTTGCTATAAACAAATAAATGCAGAAATCGATTTAACTTCTTTTAGGTTAAACATAAATTAACAAATAAAATATTATATTTAAATTAGATGTCGGACTGTTGATTTGAGAACTCAGGTTCGATTTCCACAATTTTCACCATATTAAAAAATTACTCTTGTAGCTCTTCCTTCATTAACATGTTTGGGAACAATTATTTGACGGCTGGTAACCGCACTTCACGCGTATAAATATATGACTTATCGAAGTATGTTACGGCAGAGTGCCACACCCAATAATGTGTAAAAAGGTGTGATTATATATTTATTTAATTTAAATTAGATACTCAAACTAATTTTCATTTTAAGGTCCTTTTGTGTAAATATTAATATTTATAACTTTTCTCAGAACTTTATTCTTACAATTATTAAAAAAATACAATTAACTTTTTTAAGTATTTGTTTTAATTTAATGTTAGTACTGATTTGTGATAAGAGAGCTAAATTCAAATGTATTTAACAAATTATGAAAAAAGGGAAAAATAATTTTAATTGATTTTAAAAACAAAACGCACCATTTATTTCGGACCCATAAAAATGTAATGTACATATAGTTTTTTTCTTTTAATTTGAGCGTTATTGTAAATTATTTCAAAGTTTACGCTGAACTTTGTAAAAATGTAAATACAGGGCGTTTCAGGACTAGTGTAACAAACTTTTTTGAGCCAAAAATGTCATGAACATAGGTCCTATTCCTTCTAGTTACCAAAATGCAAGAGGTCGAAGTTCTATAAATAACACGAAATTTTCAAATTTTTTTAATCAAGATACTTTCGGAAAACAAAAATGCGCGCAAATAAGGGATGGGAAAGTTGGCGTCTATTTGGATATCTGTCTTGGTATTCTCTGGACACATAATGGGCATTACCATTACATAATCCATAAATAAAAATGATATCTGCATATTCAGCAGTACTATAACCATCCATTATGAAACAATAATACTATCAAAAGTACAACAATTTGTAATTAAGACAAATAAGGTATGAATTTTCAATAAAAATTTTGTTTTCCGAAAGTATCTTGATTACAAAAATTTGAAAATGTCGTGTTATTTATAGAACTTCAACCTCTTGTATTTTGGTAACTAGAAGGAATAGGGCCTATGTTCATATGACATTTTTGGCTCAAAATAACCTCAGGAATAAGCTGTTAAAGTTTGTTACACTAGTCCTGAAACACCCTATATATATTTATTTTATTTATAATAAAAGCGACAAGTCACTCGGACATTTATTGTTTCAATAGCGTACAAAAAATGAATTAAAACAATTAATAAAAATCAAATAGTTTTTTTTAAGGTAAAAAAATATTTTTTTCATTCTAAATTTGTTTTCATTACTTTATGCCCTCCTTTAACAAAACTAATGACCTCCAAGAAGGGTGCGCCTCACAGTCAGGAAAGCACTAATCCAAGTAATAGCTGTCAAATTTTCTTAAAGAAAATTACTTGAATCAAAAAACAAAGGTGCAGAATTTAATGTGTCTTCAACTTTTCATTAAAGTGTTTTGCTCTAAAAACAACAGAAATTATATTTAATTGAATTGAAAACTGTACTGTTTGCAATTTAATCTACTCGTTATTGTTATTTTTACATACCTAACCTATAAACGTATCATAAAAATAATGGTTTCTAATTTCAACCTACGCTAAAACAAAAAATAACCAAATTATTATATGCACTTCCTGCATACTAATTTAAAAATACATATGAAGGGCTGATATGCGCTCTTAAATTTTGTGTGCATCTGCGCCACTGGTACCCCTACCTACCCTGAATTAGCGATGCAGGCATACCACCCGGTTTATGAATAATAATAGCTATTATAAGTTCTCGTGCCAAACAGGAAATAAACAAAATTGTTCCAGTCGTTTATATGCTTCTGTTTTTTATGGATATTTGTTTTAGCTTTTAGGCTAAAGGGATTATAGATGTAATAATGGAGATTGACAATTTGTAAAAATTGGAAAACTTTCTAATGGTTTCAGTGACAGATATTGAAGATAAAATTAAATTTATAATAATTTTATGTTTATCATTACAGGTTTAATTAAAAATGTAACTTTATTATTTTTATTAGTAGCTACATTGTTTAATGGCAATAAGTGTTTCATTAATTTGCAGTTAGGTTTTCTACATTTCTAGATAATTATCTTTACAGCTTTTTATAATTAGTACTATTCATAATGAAGTTTATTTCCCAATTAGCATATTTTATTCGATAAATTATAGATGATTATCATCTATATAATCTTTTAAATTTAATGCTAAATTAATTTGGAAATTGGGATAAGATGTCATACAATATTTTCAATCGAGTAAATAATTATTTATTTATGTTACGCTGTACAACAGGAATTTAATCCCAATTACAGTACAGGATCCGCACTCACCAAGCCGCAGTGTAGTAGTTTATATAATTTTAAGTTTGAGAGCGATTTGAACTCGGGATCTTTGGATTCGAATTCCGTATCGCTATCCACACCACCGTACTGACGGTGAATATTCATATATTGTTACAGTGTTACAAGATTCCACTATTATTTCTTGCGTTACCTTCAATAAATTTTATTTATAAACTTAACAATGTTTAGAATACAAAAAGAGTTTATCAGCTATGTAATTGACATCAAATACAAGCCTGCTCTTAACTTTCGCGTGTCATTTATCAAATTTCAATGGACGGGAAATGGAAATGAATGTCTTTGTTTTATTGTCACTTGTCAGGTATTTAATCTGAAGGGTGGAAATTATTTAAGACTGTCTTCAGTTTATTCATTCTATTCATTGAAATATCAACAGCGCAAGAAATTTGAAAGAAGAGTTTAGTAATTAATGACATCATTATTAACTTGGTGCATGAATATTTTAATATTTTGAAGTTGATGACGAAAAGATGTTTTAAAGTTTAATTTCTTGCATACTTTTCTAAATTAATTTAGGAACTTTTTGATTATGAATACACAAAGTTAGTTAAATTTTACAGTTTGACGTTTTTAGAGCCCGTTTATCTATGCTCAATAAAGTGACAAATAACTCTCTGCCAGATAAGTAAAATAATAACGTGCCTGTCAATAAATGACGATATTTTTTCATTTAAAAAATAAACAAATTAATTAAGTCTTTATTAATTAGTCACATTTAGTTGGCGACAATGCTGGAATTGTCATTATAATTGTCACAAAGGTCATGACTTTTCTTAGTATAATTAATAAATATATCGTCATACAATTTTACCCATTACTCAGCATGACTGTAAAATAACTCTGCTCTAGTGTAAATATCTCGATATATGCTATATTTTTGCGCATAATGACCAGTTCCATCTCCAAAAGTTAAATTGTATGCTTGGTTTGAATAAATAAAAGGAAATTAAATAATAAACAGACATATTAATGACATGTAACTTCGCTTTGCTTCTATTTATTTCAAACCAAATTCAAAATTTAATTTAACAGGACAATTGATGGCCATAAATATGGTTAGCAGCCGTCAAATAACGGACCCCTTCTAAAACTGTCAATGGAGGGAGAACCAATGGAACAATTTGTAAGATACATTATCCCGCTTACCATAATATCTTAAAATAGTTATTTGTGTATTAACAGCGTAAAGTGATTCTTTGTTAGCGGCAGCACAAGCCGAAGGCGATAGCTGCAACAATATAAGAGGAACAAAGGCACTTTACGCTCGTGATATACACATAATTTTTTCTACGATTGCATCTTAAATTGTTAAAAAAAGGTATATGTTCTGAAAATAAATTCATTCTGTCAATATGACAAGTTTCTGCTTTGTTTGTATCCCCGGTAACTTGAAGTGAACGCGCGCTTTTAATATTTTTTCGCGTGTTGCCATTGGAAACGCGCAACAAAGATATTTTTCTATTGTTCTACAGAAAACGTCAACTTTATGATGACAAATGAGAGCGTAATTGTCAACTTTTCTATAGCAATCGTAGAAAAAAATATTTGTGTCTAGTGTACTAAATCTATATTATAATAAAGTTTATCTTTCAAGTAATCTAAGGTCAACGTTCTTATATTACTGTCAATCACAGTTGTAATAACAATAAATATTACATCAAGTAATTAATTATGAATCAAAACATTTTAATAAAGTATATACATATAGTAATAAATTACTTAATAACAGCGTATATCCAACACCAAACAAATTATTACTGTTTGTTCAGGGCTTGTCAACACCAGGCCCACATCTGTTGTATCTGAAGTAAAAACAATTCCTTCAAAACTGATCTACTCCATTTCTTGTTGCTATGACAAAAACAGACCCACAAAAACCAAACATGATCAACCTACAACAATTCAAAAAAGGAATTGAGTTGAAAAAAGTGGAAAATAAAAATAAAATAAACAAAATCCTTCAACACACATTCCTTCGTCGTAAAAAGAAACAAACGAATATGACTGAGACTTGTTAAACTATTTTTATCCCTTTACCTGATGAGGTGGGCTGTATGCTAGTCTCTGAAAGCAACCATCATATTATGTGATATATGGTCGTTGGACCAAAACATATAATTTCTTTGTTAGTAATTAATATTACTAGACTTTAATGGTAATTTTAGATTTATTATATTTATGCAGACTTCATCGTGTTAATTTTTAAATTTGTTTAATAATTAAGTATTAAGTATTTTTTGTATAATCATAAAATAATCTTATTTAATTTTTTTATTAAATAGTCTGCCGACGTCAATACCCATATTTCGGACAAACAGATTTAGAACTCGTGAAGTCGAGCTGATTCATTTTAGTCCTTCTAAAGTGTACCTTGAAATAGAGCAATTACAGAGACTAAATTAAACACAGTGAGCTGAGTTCAGCATCCTTCTCTAACTAAAGAAGCTTATTTAAAAATAACTATATAAATAAAGATATATGCAACAATAAATTAATATTTACTAGAAGATGATCTTTAAGCTAAAGACGAATGTTGAAATCAGCTCACTGACCACATAAGAAATAGGCAGCCATATTTTAACTAAATTTAACATTTTTAAATGAAGTATATGAAAATGGGGTCATATCAAAATTAAAAAGTTACCGAATTTTAAATAAGCCGAATATTTAAGTAGTATATATTATTCATAATAATAATTATAATCATAATAATAATAATAGTTTATTCCTAACAGAAATCCAAATATAGGGAAGAGCAAAACATAAGTAAAAGGAAAACGAAAAATTTAAAGAAGTTACAAAATGACCAAATGTAGAATAATTTTTCCCTAGTAGAGGATTTTACCCTAATATCAGGATTTTCTCATATAGGATCTCATGAATTTATCTGTAAAAATATATGAGAGATCGCGTATTATTTTGGAAATTAGTTGTCCTAAACAAATAAAATATTGTCAAAATCACAGCATAAAACACAAATAAAATAATTTTGTGTCATGAACAGAATATTTACTATGTGACGGGATTTTACAAGTACAAAACTGTGCTTATTGGTTGAATTTTCAAATGTTCTCCATTATGACAAGTCAATGAATATTATCAATATAAATCTGTTTGATTTTTTATTTTATTACATTACGATTGGTTGACAACACGTGAAGGGAAATTATCTATATTAATTGAGAGGGATTTAATCAATTTTAGTTTTGATGAACTTCATTTTAGAATATGTCATTAAGGCAAGCAGTACTGGGCAATACAAACGATAAACTACATTTTTTGGGAAAATATTTAATGATATTTTTACCGATAAAGAAAGTAGAAATAAAACCAGCGCAGCATTACATTCAAGTCTATAAACGTCAATGTTGTCGCGCATGTCACAGTGTTACATATAACAATCTTTGTTCAAGTTTTCAATCAATCCATATAATCATAAAATTTTCATAAAAATAGTCTTCAGATAAGCCGCCTTCAAACATGAACCATTAAAATACCGGTGATATAATGCGAACGTGTTTAATTCATAAATAAACTCTCCTTCCTAGATTAACTTTCAAGCAAGTAATGAATAAGCCGACTAAATATACTCGTATATTTGCACAAACACAAAGTACACATGTGATACTAAATCACTTGTAGATTTAATGCTTTGTAAAACAAATTATTAGTGTAAGTGTAAAATTTCTTGTTCGCAGAAAAGTATTATTGTCGCAATTTTTATGTTTGAATTGACATTGACATAAACAAATTTACGTTGGTGAAGTTTTATCTGCTTTTGTGGTAAATTAAATATTAGATTAAGTATAAATAAATGTCTGTGAATATTATCTTGGTTGACAGTAAATAATAAATGTGATAAGAATAAATTTATTTGTACGTGATATTTAATTCTATAATGTCAAGAATTGTAACAAACATATTTAATCCGACCTATTACTTATTTATATTTTTCATATCACCACAAAGTAAGACGCATGCTTATAAGATAACTTCAGTGGAATTATATACATAGTCATAAAATTAAAATCTGCTTATAAAATATTTACAAAAATAAAATATTTCAAGGCTGCCATTTTAGTGGCGTCTCGTATATTTTATAATATGACAAGCAATGACAAATAAGTACTAAGGATTTTCATCATTTACAAAATATAATTAAAACAAATTTAGTACAAAAATCTATTCTTTAAATAACTTTTTTCTATCCTGTCCAATATTAAGTATTTACTACTAAATTATCGTCTTATAAGCATTATGTAAACTGCTTTCAGCTCAACGTTTAAAGCGCAATATTTCCAGGATAGACTACATGTTCGGCAATCTTCGGTATACTGTAATTACAAGCGACGTCTGCTTGACTGTACGAATTGTAATACAAAGTAAGATCATAATAGTTCGTATGCCCGTGTATGCATTTAATTTACGGTGCGGTAAACAAAACAAATTAAATTTATGTACTTTGATTTGCTTTGCATGGAAAAAATGGCACTATGCCATTTCAAAAAGCTTAACTATTTATTAATTATTTTTAAAACCATGAAAATAATATACTACGTTCATAAGTAATTGAAAATTTTAATAATAGAAACAAACAAATTTAGTGACGTGTTTTTCGTTTATCTATCTAATTAAAAAAATTAAAATACATATATCATCACGTCTTTTACCCATTACTAGATGTGATTCTTTGCCGTAGAAAATTCTCGGTAAGTGATATATTTATGCTCGTGAAGTGCTGTTACCAGCCGTTTAATCACGGCCACTAAAGAAGTTAGTGGAAGAGAAGCCACAAGGGTAATTTTAATGTGATGAAAATTGTTTATCGACTGTTGGAGTCGAATCCGAGTTCTCAAATATACAGTCGGACTCGATATCACTAAGCTGCTTACCCTAATTTTAAATATTACAATTAATTAAACGTACCAAATCTATTGAAAAATACTTGTTTCAAAGGCCTCATCATCGAGATACGAGTGTAACATGAAATATACTCGTATTTTAAATTAATCCATTTGTAATCATACCTTCTTTTGTTTTTTCAGAATATAACCATGTCAATTGTGCTGCAACTTGCCGATCCAGCAGATTATATCTACCTACTATTAATGTAAGTGGTGCATTTGATATTTTATTTTTTATATACAGGGTGTTAAAAAAGTTCCGAGACGGTTAAATATCTCGAGAAATACACATCGAATCAAGAAACAAAAAAAACACGTGTTTCATATTTTGAAAAAACCTATCTAAGCACACCAAACACTAACCCCAACTCCCACCCCCAGGGGGTGGGACAAGGGGTAACTTTGAAACTTTAAATGGGAACCCCCATTTTTTATTGAAAATTCGTGTTCTGCAAAAAAAATAAGTTAATTTTATCTGAAACTTTTTTTTAATTCGGAATATATATAAAAGAGTCTATTTCTTGATCGCAATTTTTATAAAAAATATTACGAAAACATATGTTATTTTCCTGACTAGGCATGCAAAGCAAAACTTTCCTGAGTCTTAAAGGTCAGGCAAATGTATATTTTCCTATCAGTTTCAGGTAAATTTATTTTATTTAAATTTACCGGAAATAATATTTTTCACCAATATGTAATTTTATCAATAAATAATGTGCGGTTAAATATATTTTATGTTATCGGTTGTACCTTTCCTACACTGTGGCTGAAAGGAAAACATAAACGGATTTTCTGCGATATTAACCGCGATAAAATTAAATGGAACAAATTAACGTTACCAAAGATAATACACACCCGGTGGATATTTTCAACCATTGAGTTTCAATCAGCGGTTTTCAAATAGTAATTTTTTTATTTAATTTTAATGAAGATTTATTGTTAGGCTTGCGAAAAAAATACATTATCCTTAACAAAATTTATTGATATATCGGGTGTACAAATACAATGTTAAATTTTTTCAAATAGCAATTACTGTTTTCCTAATTATTTGAGAATATAAAATGTTTAAAGCTGCATCTAATTAGAACTAATTTAATTATTTTTAAATTCGTTTACATTTGATTTTGACAGTTATAGTGACATTATTTAAAAAAATGTGCAATAATAGTTTAAAAATTAATATTTATAAATCATTTTTTAGTTTGGTAACTATTAGAATGTTTTTAAAACAAAATTAAATCCGTTACTTGTATATTCAGATACAATGTTAAATTTTTTCAAATAGCAATTACTGTTTTCCTAATTATTTGAGAATATAAAATGTTTAAAGCTGCATCTAATTAGAACTAATTTAATTATTTTTAAATTCGTTTACATTTGATTTTGACAGTTATAGTGACATTATTTAAAAAAATGTGCAATAATAGTTTAAAAATTAATATTTATAAATCATTTTTTAGTTTGGTAACTATTAGAATGATTTTAAAACAAAATTAAATCCGTTACTTGTATATTCAGATATTAATATATTATTTTCTATATTCCAAAATTCAAATATACCCCAACTACTGATGTATAAACAATGAAAATGATATCAATTATAAAACTTTTTGTCATTTGACATTTGACACATAATAGACTATTTTATTCCCTAGGAAATAAAGTGAGGGAATAAAGTGAATCAATAACAATATTCACATTAGATGAATTTACAATGTTTATGTAATGACATTTATCTGATGTCTTCCTTGAAAATTGCTTGTTGAAGGTTTGTTTCCTTTTCCCAGTAAAACCTTTCGTTCTATTTGAATTTTGTTCTTCTTTGAAGCTTCTATGTAACCTTCCGCAACAGTATTCGATTTCCATCCACTATGTCTTTTGACAGTAAGAATATCAACATCGCTATCTGTTAAAAAACTTGCGGAATTTTCTTGATTTTATTGGTAACAAACTATTTGTTGCTTCTTTTGCCACAGCAGCAACATCTTCAGGTATTCCAACAATTTTCTCTTCACTATCGACTTCCATTTTTACGAAATTGAAAATAAATCGCAGGTTTTTAATTAATAAAAATTTTTACACGATATAAATAAACAATCTGCTTGACAATAAATATTTATGATTTTTTTCATTGCAAACTTGATTTTCTAAACACATAGTAATGAACCATAAATTAATTTCATTATTTAAATTTAAATGTCGGGACGTCGAGGAAAAACTTTGTATGCATATCTGGAATAAACTCGTTAATCCCTCGACTGAAAATGGCTTCGGCTTCACCTCGAGCATAAGTTACAATCTCGGGACTAAAACCGTAGTTTATTACCTTAATACATAGGTAAATAACTATTATAGATATATAAAAAAAATCTATTTGAAATACTTCAAATCTTCATAATGTAATTGCAAGTTAAATATTTAAAAAACAGATATAACAAATAAAATTAAATAAAACAAAAGTCATGCAAGATGGCCATGAAATAGTAACTAATTAAATAAAAAATTAAAATTTATTATATGATATACTCAAATAGAAATCTCTATTTTTGAAATTTCCAACCATCTGGAAATTATGATGAGTGTCAGCTGTTTTAGTACCTAATATTTATTTCCCCTGCAGAAATCCGCATTTAGAACAGCCTTTAATCAAGATGTATTACATAAAAAAATATATTTTTCATATACGATTAACTACATTTTTCTTTATACAATAGTTCGTATATCTAGTATTTTAGATATAATTGAAATAACTATTATATAGAATTTTGTACATAATTAAATAATTATAATCTTCTATAATCATGCTGACTATAAGATCTTAAATTGAAAGAACTTGCATATTGTGAGTTTGGTATTTGATTGTTAAAAATATATGTAAGAGAGTTCATAGTCGGCACTTGATGAAACGTGATTAACAATTGATTTAATAATACACACTTGGTTGTTTTACAATTCGTATTTCTTAATGTGACGATAATTGCGGACATCTAGTTGTCTGAAGATGTCCGAAAGGATGAAACGATTATCACATTTGTAAATGCGAATGTGAAACAACCAAGTGTGTATTATTAGATCAATTGTTTGTTGAAAGTATAACTATCATCGATAAATTTATGGGACAATTAACGACCAATAACATCCATTCAGATTCAACATCTCAAAGAAATATCTCAAGTATGAATTGTAGACACTGAAAGTTCATTTAAGAAAAAAATGAAATCAATTAGAACAAATAATTGTTTTAAAACTAAGGAAGTTTGGCATCGGTGAAATAAAAAAAAATTACATGTCATCCCGCTTTTTACTAATTCCTACTATCATTTGTGAATTATTTATTTCGCTTATTTCTAGCGACCTATGCATTTTTCTGTAAATATAAAATAGTTATTTGTGTTTTAAGAGCGTAAAGTAAACGTATACGTACTGAAAATTAATTAATTCTGTCAACTGTCAACATGACAAGTTTATATTTTGCTTGTAGCGCGCATTTAATATCTTTTCGTGCGTTGCCATTGGAGACGCGCAAAAAAGATATTTTTCGATTGTTCCACAGAAAACGTCAACTTTACGCTGACAAATGAGAGCGTAATTGTTAACTTTTAATAGCAATCGTAGAAAAACGTCATTAATAGGGTAGGTAGCTCAGTGGTATCGAGTCAGCCTGTGGACCTTAAGAACCCTGGTTCGATCCCTACAGCCGACAAACAATTTTCACCAATTAAATCTACCCCTGTGGCTACCCCACCACTAACATCTTTGAAAACCGTGATTTGGTAACCACACTTCACGCGAAAAAATATATCACTTACCAAGATCTGCTTAGGCATAGTGTCACACCCAGTAATGGGTAAAAGCCGTGATGATATATGTATTTATTTATATTAATTTGTTCTACTAATTGTTAGTTAAACCAGCAAATACTTCGTTATATAATTAAAAGGATATCTAATGTTTGACAGAAATATAAATTATTTCATATGACATGTAACTTCGATATCCTTTTATAAATTTAAACTAAGTTTAAAACTTATTTATCGATGTAGTAGCTTTTGCAGTTCTCGATATTCTAATAGTTGCTCTCGTATAGGAAGGAAATATCTTGTATATACGAGGTATATCTTATCTGCATTAGTTTAACATGTAGATAAATATTTTTTTAACCATACATATTTCTTCTTTAGAAAACCACATAGTTTTACTCGTTTTTATGATATCTCACATCCTACACAGTCACAATCGCAATCAAGGCAAAACTTCCAACACGCAGAACCATTTCTTTATCTTTGTTTCTTTCTCTTTCTCCATCTCTACTTCCCCTAAAGCGTGCACGCGTACTCCACGCGTAGACACGTGCCACTGCAGCTGCTGCAGCTGTCACACACCCTCCGTTCACTATAACTGGCACCCTACTATTAGTCCGCCACGCTCTATATCTCTCTCTGTTTACCGTGACGTCGCTATATCGTGCTATCTCTTTCTCTGGATGTGCATCAAGGTATAAAATCTTAGGGTAGACGGTTTTACGGGCGCCGATGATTAAAGTTTGGTGATGGTTTAATAAAATGTGCTATGCGTGTGAGGTTAGAAGTTTGAAATTGTGTTTTGGTCATTTGACAGCAGATTAGAAATGTTTGATCGAACGATGAGGAAATTGAATTTGTAATGCGTTTAAATTTTGATTAAATATTGCGGTAATCCGATGTACTTCAAAGTGAATATGATTTTAATTGGAATATATTTCTATAAATAAAATCTGATTTCTGCATAAATAATTTGGTAGTTATAATAAAATATAAACTAAACACTTGGCTAAGTCTCACAAAATTTTCTCTCACAGAATTTTGTGAGACTTTGCCAAGTGTTTAGTTTATATTTTATTAAACCTAGTTTCACCAAGTGTATGGATGACAATTAATTTTGTCTTTGTTGTTAATTTGGTAGTTATTTAGAGAGTAAATCTTACATACATAAAATTACAAACTTTACGTTAGTGACTGCCTTTACTGTTAAAACAAATTAAAAACTAAGATTCCTAAATTAGTTTAGTTTTATAAATACCAAAAGCTGCAGCTATTGCTATATATACCTACAACTGATTAAACAAATTCTTCATACATATTTAATTATGTATGTGTTCTTTTTTTGCATGATCGGTTATTTTTTATGTTTACCGATAAAGTTATGTTATATTTAAATGATTATTTATCGATTATAAAATAAATAAACGACTTTTACCCATTACTTGGGTGTAGCACTCTGCCGTAGCACAACTTGGTAAGTGATATATTTCTTTGCGTGAAGTGTAGTTACCAGCCGTCAAATCACGGCCCCCAAAGATGTTAGTGGTGGGGAAGCTACAGGGGTAGATTTAAATTGGTGAAAATTGTTTGTCGGCTGTGGGGATCGAACCAGGGTTCTCAAGATCCATAGGCCGACTCAATACCTCTGACCCACCTATCCCATTAAGATGCGGAAATTGAACATTCCTCTATAATAACATAACAACTATCAAAATATATTTTTAAAATGACAGCTTGGATTAGTAATAGTTATTCATGCAACTCGTGTGAAAAGAGTCACTTTATTACATGATTTCTAAGCTTGGAGCATAAGCAGTGAGCGAAATTTCAAACCCATCAGTGTAATACAAGACACTTTTAACACGAGTTGCATACAGTATTATTTAATAATAATAATAATTATAAACTAGACATTTCCTCGGAAATTGTAGCGGTTCTTTCATCAAGAACTCGAAAATCCTTTTTCAAAAAGGATTAGACCTTATTTTCTTATTTTTTCATAGTGCTTCATGTGTTCTTGCTATCCATACTATTATTTATCGTACTTTAACTAATTTTACTAATTCAAAAAATCAAAAACATGTATTTTCATATTAGGTTATGTAATTAAGTTTGTTTTGTAGCATCTACACATTTTATTGCCACTGTGTGATGAACAACCACTTTTCACAATGAAAATGTATATATATATAAATATATAAATATTTACTTTTATCGTATAATTATCCTTAAAATATCAAAAAAATGCTCAATTATTTTTAAACTATAATTTAGTTTTTGCGTCAGTTATATAAAAATGTAATAAGAAGTGAGGTCAGTGACTGCCCTACCGCTTGAGAATGATTTTAGAGATCCATAGGTCCAATACATCCGAGCACTTACTGAATTTAAAACTAAAAATATCTATAAAGTTAGGAATTTCATGTTAGTTACTATCATTACTATGAATGCTAAATTGAAAATTAGATTGTTAAATTAATTTTGTTTTCTTTTGTTTTTAATTCTAAAATCTGCAACAACAGAGCTTTCAAATATAATTACAATTAAAATAAATATATCATCACGCCTTTTACTGGGTGTGGCACTCTGCTGTAATCTCTCGGTAAGTGATATATTTCTTCGCGTGCGGTTACCAGTTGTCAAATCACGCCCCCATAGATATTAATGATGGGGGAGCCACAGGAGTAGTTTTAATGTGGTGAAAATTGACTGTCGACTGTGGGAATCGAATCCGGGTTCACAAATCCACAGACCGACTCGATACCACTGAGCCACCTACTCCATATAATTACAATTGATAAGATTATTTTCTTTATTATGATAATATTTCATTATTTAAATCTAATTTTAATTTATTAATACATAATCAATTGACACTGTGGGACAGTGAGAATGTCATTTACCTGTAATTCTAAAGTATACCATTTTAAGAAACAAATAATGAATCTTATCGTGTAAAAGTGGGTGACGTGTTTCTATACTCATAATTATTTCTTGGAAAAATGTACAAGGAAAAACAAAACTAATATTTAATTTATAGATTATAAACCTCAATACAATAAATTTTATCTATTAAAGCACAGTAAAAATAAATCTAAACTATTAAAGTATCAATGTCCAATTCGTCATACGAATAAAAAATTTAAACAATAGATGACAAATAATAAAAAACTACCATAAAACTATTTTAAGACATCGACCTTTCTCTAAAGTTTAGGTCGTGTAAAGTGTAAACAATAAAAATTATATACTCATCAATCTTAATCTTATCAAAATTGATTAAGGTCTAAAGTTTCAACGTCATATTCAATTTTAAAATCAATACATCATGTATGTACACTTCTACTTCTAAAACTACTTTGACAAGTAAAAATCGTTTATAGAAACAAGCGAAGTGTAAATAACAGCGGCTCCCTAAGAAGCAAACTTTAGCCTGGAGCAATGGACCCTAATCGTCTTGTCCCCTGCTTACTTCACACCTTATTTATCATGCATCACTGCAGTAATCGACGAATTAAATTGAAATGAAGCACTCAACAATAAAATTGAATAATGAACAAAAAGTATTTGAGTTTAGTAACTAGTAAAAAATAACTAGAAAAAAATAATTTATCCAACATAAAGTGTAGAATATGGTTTTTAATAATAGGAACTTTCTACATGAGATTAAAAAGATCTTAAAATATCATTAATATAAAAATTTATATATTATTTTTTTATATTATATTACATTTAAGTCTTATAATATTTATTTCTTGATTACAACAATATGTTGATTGTAAATATATATATTCATTGCAATAGTATAATGATTACAATAATATATGTAATAATATCTTTCATGATATAATTACAACAATATAGTAATTATAACAATTAATTGCTTACTACTTATAAAACAGGATAAATAAAAAATACAGGAAAATGTTTATTTTCCTTGATTTTATAATTTTTTTGTGTGTGCTTATTTCTTGTAGGATTTAAAACTTAAATCAAAAAACCCCTCCTCCCCTAGACAAATTAAATACTCCTCAAGTCGTTATTAATTAAAATATTCTAAATAATAAATTATGTGTTATGGGGGTAGAGAGTTCAGTGGGAACAAGTCGATCTGTGGATTTGAGAACCTCAATTCGATTCCCACAGCCGACAAACTTTATACCACATTAAAATTACCTCTGAAATTCCCCCATACCCCGCAGTCTACATATTTATATGAAGTCTAATTTAATTTTAAATTAATAATTAATGGGGTAGTTACCTCAATGTCGGACTGTTTATTTGAGAACCCAAGTTAGATATCGGTAGCCAACAAAATAACAGCACATTAAAAGTAACATTGCGGCTTGACGGTTGATAACAACAATTAGCGCGCAAAATATATTACATATCGAGATCTTCTACGACAAAGTGTTACACCTAATAAGGAGAAAAAGGCGTGATGATAAGTACTTATTTATTTTATTTTATGTTATGTACTATAATTTGAAGTCATACCAGATATGCAGTATCATAAAGAAGATTAAACTTGGCGCAATTAAATAAATAAATACAAATATCATCACGCCTTTTACGCATTATTGGGTGAGGAACTCTTCTGTAGCAGACTTCGGAAGTGATATATTTATGCACGTGAAATGTGGTTATCAGCAGTCAAATAACAGCCCCTAAAGGGGGAGCAACAAGGATAATTTGAATGTGGTGAAAATTGTTTGTCGATTGTTGAATCTAATCCGGGTTGTTATCAAATTAAATTTACAATTTTATTACGGATTGAAAAGATGATTATTAGAACTGTTTACTAAACAAATTACAAATTTGAAGTTATTATTAATGCTTATAATTTTGCCGCTAACTTGATTATTTCAGTAAATTAGAAACAGTTGAAACTAGAACTAAAATGATATTAGTAGATAACCTGTTTTATGAATCTATGCTCGCACTTTTCGCAATACTTATGCACAATCAAATCCAAATCAAACTATAAAAATAAGATTTAACGAAGACATCGCATTTATATTTTATTTTATTTTTGTATGTATAACATTTCCAAGTATATTATTGTCTTTAGAAAAAGCAAAATGGACCTTAATAAAAGTTAAATACATTTTTAATTTCTGACATCTACTTCTGGCGATTCCCGTAACAAAAAGAAAATAATTGAATCTAAATCAATTTTAAATAAAATAAATAAGTATATCATCACGCCTTTTCTACATTACTTATGTGGCACTCTGCAGTAGCAAATCTCGGTAAGTGATATATTTCTTCGTGTGAAGTGCGGTTACCAACCGTCAAATCACAGCTCCCAAAGAATTTAGTGGAGGGGGAGCAACAGGCTTTTAATGTGATGAAAATTGTTTGTTGCCTATGGGAATCGAGTGCAATTTTGACTGTTCAAAATGAAATAATTAAATATATCATCACCCATTTACCCACAAATGGGTATGGCACACCGTAGTTAATTACAACAGCAAACCAATAGAATTGAATAGAAGTTATAAAACAATACTAATCATAAACTTTCTAGATGTATTACCTACTTTACACGAATGATGTAATGTATGACATGACACTAAATTACTTCTAGTATCTAATTACATGTACGTTAACTCTAAAATGTATTTTCTTTATAAGTGAAAGATGAAATAAACTATGAAGTTAAAACAGATGTTTCATTAGTGTAAAGTGTAAAAGCTATTCACTAAAAATTCTACAATGCTCTCAATAGGTGTGAACGACATTCATTTACTCAACAAGCTACTAAAATTAGAAAAGTTCGAAACGAGAAAACTGTAATTAACGATACATGTGTCGACAGACACATCAGTAGTTAAACTTTAAAGCTTAAACTCGTTTCCAATAATTAACTTGAAGAGACAGAATTTCTTTAGACTAATTCACTAATTCAGAATTGGTTTCTTCTCGTAATGTCTTGCACTGTGTTTTGATAATGGTAGTTTATTTTTGGAAAAGTTCAAAGATGGTTAACATATTTAAGCCAAGCTATTTTTAAAACAGAGGAACTGGCTTCCGTGGCTCGCGAAGTTGTGAAAATAAATTCGTATTCAGGAAATTCCATGAACTGTATCTTAATTTAGATTACACGTTCAGCTACTAAAATCAAACTTAAGAAGTTAAATAATTAAAATAATAAAGAAATGAATACGTAATCGTCACCTACTTGCAAAATTTAATTTAATTTTTTATGTAGTTAATAATTATTTTATGATGGCATGACAATCTTATCTGCTTCCTACTTAGTTTTTTTTATGTTTTTATATTTAATTAAAAAAAACAATGGAAACGTTTTCTATATATAAAACAAAATATTTTTTCAACATTCATTTTGAAAAAACTTATAGTTGTCATTTTATAACTTGCATTGAAATCAAAAATGAAAATTGTCTCTATATTTTTAATATTATTTGTACATCTGTTTATGATGGTAGATTTGAGATGTAAGTACTAATTTAATATATATTTTTAGATTTTCAGTTCTATCCATTGACATATTTATTTAATGCTAATTTGTCCCAACGAAATTAAAATTTTATGTTTACATTTAAATAAATAATAATAATAATATTTATTTGCAATCGAAAAAAAATCATACAAAGAGAGGTAGGAACCATTCATAAAATAAATATTCTAAATATCTTTACAATTATTACTAAAACATTTGACAATACAGTATAATTATCATTTACAAAAACATGTTACAAGTTAGAAATTATGAAAATATTCATATACGAACATTATACTTGAATATACATAAAAAAGAGTTTTGTTTATTAATTTATTCGTTCAAAATAAAAGATCGAACTTTTAGAGCAGTATTTACAAAATTAAACAGGTTAAACATTATATCAGTTGTAAGTTCAGAGAGGAGGGCTTGTATGATTTGCGATTCATTACATTTAAATAAAAAAAAACCGAAGTATTATATCATATGAAGATATTTATATTACTGTCAAACATTTGATACGATATTGTCAGTTTATGTCAAACTTAAAATTAAATTCTTGTTGGTGCAAACGGGTATAAAATGTTTAAAAACAGTAATTACGATTAAAACGACTACTTACTTATTTTACAAGTAATGCATAAACCGTATGTAGTAACACGAAAAGCGGTCATAGGCTTTTAATATGAGTGTCCTGTTTTTCCACAGCCATTACGCATCAGTTTATTTCGAGAATATTGTTGCAAATAAAAGTTTTATACCCAGTAAATTTACGTTCATGATTAATTTATTTAATTTCAACAAATTTGCATCAATTTGACACATCTTCATAAAATATTCCTATCAAAAATTTGACTGTCATTTAACAAGTTTAAATTTATTTACTTTGAAAAAAAATTTTTCTGTCGTTTAAGAACTGAGTATTGGAAAGTTAATTTTCTCATGGAAACTAATAAGGAAATTTTCTTTTATCCGTTTGTTACCTCAAAAAATTTAATATGAAAGTCTCATAAAATTAGTTTGCCATTGACATTAAACCAAAATGCACAGAAATATAGATTGTTTTGGCTGTTAAATAAATATTTAATAACAATTTAACTTGATTAATTTTTCATAAAATATATAATAGTACATAATTACATATTTAAAAAATATAAAGTTAAGAAAAAAATACAAGTGACTAGTTGCATCGCCAAAAGTTAAATTTTATACTTAAATAAATAAAAGCATGTTTGACGGGAATATGAATGATTTGATATGACATGTACTTTTTCTTTGCTTATATTTATTGAAACCAATTTTAAAATATAATTTTTGCTGATACAACTAGCCAAAAGTAAGAAAAATATCAAACATTTCATTGCATTTTGTTCAAATGCTGTGGCTATCCTTTATAAGTACGTTATCTTCTAAACATCATTTTAACTTTAATGAAAACTGTTAATTGAATGAGGTGCAGAACTGAAAAACTGATAATTAAAACTAGTTTGGGCGTAAGTTCTGTTTAATTTACTTAATTACACATTTCGGTATGCTAAGCGTTTACTTTAGGAAGATGAAAATAATAAATAAATAAAACGTAGCTATAAATAAGTACCTTAGTAACAAACAAGTAAACAAGTTTGTTTGTTTATTTTGTAACAAGATTGCTTGTTTATTTCGTCACTTGTTTGTTACTAAGTTACTTATTTATAACTACATTTTGTTTCTATATTATTTTCATTTTCCTGACGAAGATACATGTTTAATGTACCAAAGCGTCGAAGAAAATAAATTATACAGAACTTAAACCAAAAATTGTTTAATTTTTATAACAACAAAGACAAAATTAATTGTCATCCAACACTTAGTGAAACAAGGTTTAATAAAAATGTAAAGTAAACACTTGGCTATGTTTCACAAAATTCAGCCTCCAAGTCACCTTATGAGGGCATCGTTAGAGGCTGGCCAGCACGGTTCAGTTAGTAACCATAGACGCGTTTCGCTCTTATTAGAGCTCATCAGTATGGTATAACTCACTTCTTCACCTAGAACAAAGTTCATGTGAAGAAGCTGGTGACGAAGAACTGTGCCAGCAGAGAATAAGATCTCTAACAAACTAGTAAGATGACATGAGAAGTTTTGTGGAACTGGTCATGCCATACTGACGAGCTCTACTAAGAGCGAAACGCATCTATGGTTACTAACTGAACTGTGCTGGCCAGCCTCTGACGATGCACTCATAAGGTGACTTGGAGGCTGAATTTTGTGAAACATAGCCAAGTGTTTACTTTACATTTTTATTGTTTAATTTTTTTTAGACATTAGTTCTGAAAACTTTTTCTATATGAAAAACTGAATTTCTACGTTAAATTCCTATGATTCGCTTTAAGTGTTACAGTACCTATATTTTAACAAATTATAAATCGAGCTCTGAGCTGAAAGAACTTTATACCAGTTTTAATAAATATATATATATATATAGTACATATAATATAGATAAATCAACAGAAAATAAATCCTCGGACGGTCTGATTGAATTGAAAATAACTTTTTGTTTGTACTTCATTTTCTAGACAAACAAATCTAAAAAAGTTTGAAAACAGTATAGTATATAATTTAGTACTTATTTTTTAGTTTATAACTGATTATAAGCAATAGAAGATATGTTTTCACAATTCAAATTGTAGTTCAAAGAAAGAGAATCGGTCAATATTTTGATGTTTTTAAGGCTACCTAAGTTTATCATTATTATTGCTCAGATTTGGCAGATTTTGTCAAGGTTCGAAAAGCAAAATTTTACGGAACGAAACTTTTAAGATGATAAAAAAAAGGCATTACAATTCCAATCTAATTGTCGCTGTTTGCTGCAGGTTTTAATCAATTATTAAAATAGTTATTTATTTTTGTTGATCTCTTTACGTTATATTTAAATAAATAAATATATCATCACGCTTTTTACCCATTGCTGGGTGTGGCACTCTGCTAAAGCAGATCTAAGTAAGTGATATATTACTTCGCGTGAAGTGCGGTTACCAGCCGTTATATTTCATGACAACAAATACTGTTGAGAATAAATATTGTAGTTTTAATATAAATAAAGTATATTTTCTTAAATACTGTATTATTACTTTTTGGATGAAGCAAAACGGAGAAATTTTACGTCTTTCAGAAACCCGAATAAGAATTTTAATAATTTCACGAACTGAAACAACATTTACCTTAATTTCACGAATCAGAATAATATTTAACAGAATTTCTTTCCAGTTGACTTCGGCACATTTCGAATTCTGTATTCAGATGGAATTACACTTTAGTTACATATTTTTCGAGTTTTACTTTCTGTTGATTGCTGTAGTCATTTAATCAGAACAACATTATAAAGGTTTAAAGTAAAAATTAAACAAATTACAATACTTTTCAGTAAGTGTTTTATGTAGATACTATTAAAAAGTAGTCACATGGAATTACACTTTAGTTCAGATATTTTTTTAGGTTTATTTTCTGTTGATTAGTGCAACCGTTTTAATCAGAACATCACTACAAACGTTAAAATTAAAAATTAAAGAATTTTCAATACTGTTTTGTGTAGATACTATTTAAAACTAAATGTCTCTTTGGTACTAACAATTAAATTTAATATTCTAGATATACCCAAAGAAGGACCTCATATATTAAAAAGACATCAGATCGGCGTACATGACCCAGATATAGACAATATCTATGGTGGACTGCTTAACGACAAACCAAATAAATATAGACCTCAAAATTAAACCAATTATGTGGCCATTTAATTTTATATTCTTACTATTTTAAGCCACTTGAGAAAGTAATATTGTTAATTTCACCTATAAATATATATGTTTGTTCGTCCGTTCTTGTATATCCTCAGAATGGATCAGTGAAAAACTTTTTGCATATTATACACAGTATATTTCTAGTTTTGATTATAATTTATAGACTCGTCCTTAGTACAAAATTAAATTTAAAACAAAGTTTTTATACTTTTTAAATTAATTTAATGGATATTAAATTATTTAAATAAAAGTAATATTAATAATTATGTACGTGGTTTATGAAAAACATATTTTGCATCTATTAAAATATAAAATATAATAAAAACACCTCAGTCTAATAATAATAATTAGTATGTATTCTTACTAATGATTTAAATTTGTATGTCACGATAACAATTAAATTATTTCATTATTAATAAAATAATTTGCAATTTAATTATTTAGTTTTTTATTAACATAATCACAAAATCACCTTTTTTATTATTTAAACTAAAAAAGTCTTCTAAATATTTACCTATCATATATTCGTACATATTCTACTTGACTATAACAGTATGTAAATACACACAAAGTACATATGACTATATATATATGGTCCAATTTATCAGCCAATTGAAGTAAAAGTCAACTAACAGCAAAATAAATTGTATGTATTCGCCTTTATTTAACAGACAGACAATGAGGGTATTCCGGAGTACCTGGTTAATGCAAAAATGACTTTAATCATAACAATCAAACTCGCAAAACGCAACAAATGTAGACAAATAAATGACAGCTAGGCCAGACCGCGCGGATGAGTTTTTCTAAATAGGTGCTTCATTCTGCATCAAATGCCAACAGGCAAAAGAAAAAAGACACTAGAAGCGCCATAACAGACAATTTAAATTTTGATGTAATTTAAAAAAATACATATCCCATTTAATATATGTTTTTTTTTGTTCAAAAGTAGATATTTGTCCTTCTATTGATCTAAATTAATAAAAAAAAATAAATTAAAAGGAAAATATCAGAGTATTCCATTATAACAGAAACATAACAGTTGACTGAAAAGCTGAGTTAAAATAAAAAGCCTAGACTAATGCAGAATTTAATTCTCTGCAATTTTAATTTTAAACTTTTTCCTTTAAAATAAGCGTGGAAGCAATGCAAGCCAAACACTTATTTCTGATGTTATTAGCCTCTGGCGCAAAAATATTTATTGCAAAAAATATCAAAAGTAATAGTACCCAAGATTCCATGCAGTATGGTACATTGAAATCAGAACTAGTCCGGGCCTGGTGGAGGTAGTGCTTCTTACACTGACACTCCATCAATCTATTACCCCCGTGAATACACAGGTCCTCAATGTTTGTTTATAACAAAGGCTGAGTGAACCTTGTGGATCGAGAAACTGGGATTTGAACCCCAGAACCCGTGCTCACAGCTCAGTAGACAGTCACCATACTGACTGAGCTACCGTATCCACGATAAGAACCGCGTTGATAAGTTTCATGTATTTATGAAAAGATTACAGCACTTACAATAACAACAACATTACAAAGTTCAATTTATAGTATTTTCAATCTCTCTTTTTCATAATTATAATAATTGTCATGAAAAACTATATTCAAATAT
The DNA here is from genome assembly GCA_947425015.1 of Pterostichus niger. Taxonomy (NCBI): domain Eukaryota; kingdom Metazoa; phylum Arthropoda; class Insecta; order Coleoptera; family Carabidae; genus Pterostichus; species Pterostichus niger. Next base: position 20,632,017 of record OX380334.1, on the reverse strand, counting down.
AATTTAAAACTTTCCAAATTTGGTATATAAGACTACTATATCAATGGAAATAACACAATTGATTTTGGTTAAAATACACTAACCGGAAGTGACACATTATATGAAGCTGCTAACAGTTTTCCTTGAAAAAAATGGTATTATTTGAATTTTAGAAATAAATGCTGCAAATAAAAGTTTTAGAGAATTAAATTCTGCATCTAGCACATTAAGAAATTTTAAATTAGCCTTTTGCATAAGCGAGATATCTACCCTTGTGGCTCCCTCTCCACTAATATCTTTGAGGGCCGTGATTTGACGGCTGGTAACCGCACTTCACGCGACAAAATATATCACTTACCGAGATCTGCTTAGACAGAGTGCCACACCCAGTAATGGGTAAAAGGCGTGATGATATATTTATATTTATTTATTTTATATATTTTTAGTTTTTTTTAAATTAAGTTTGCTATGGATTTGAACAAAAGATAAAAAATAAAAGATTTTATGTCATATATGTGCAATTAAAAAAACATCTATAGTTTAATACGCGTACAAGGAAGTCATGTGGTGTCCACATCAGATTTTTTTATTTTGCAAATATTACTTATTTGATTACAATACATTCAATTTCCCATAGAAATCAAAATAAGTATATGAAATTACTCAGTATTTATAAAATAAATCACAAATGTCAATCTTATCAAACAAAAATTGTAGAAATTTCCGATATTTGAAATATTTTTTCACGCAACTGTCAAAGTTGACATTTACGCGTGCAATTCAGCCTGCGTAAACAACCCGACAAAAATTCATTACTGGGCTGTCAGCTACTTTGGGGGGCTGTTCTAAATCAATCAAAAACACGATTACAAAATGTCGCTGATTAACGAAACAAAGTGGTATATTTTTTTAAAATTATCACTTTGACAATATATTTATATTTATTATAACCATCATTTAGAAATTAGATTTATAATAAATTTAGATTTTTAAAATTAACAGTTCCGTGAAAAATTGTGTGTGCATATCGACCTCGAAATGATTTGGTGCACTTAAAATATAGTCCGCCTCGGATTTAAACCTCGGCCACCGAACTTTTTCTTCGACGCACACAAACAATCATTTCACGGCTTATATATACAAATTATGCCCGGTTTTATAAAGGACAGAATACATTTATTTTCATAGTAAATTAATTTAAATTAATGAGTTTTAATCAATTTTATTTATGACATATATAACATTACTTTCAAAATTTTTGCTGTCATTTGAATGAATAAATTTTATTTACTGTAGAATTATATTTAAACAAGAACTTTTTATTTTTCCGTGTAAAATGTTTGTCGTGACACTTTATTATCACGACACGGTAGTAAACATGTTTTCGAAGAAAATTGCTATGAAGTAACAAGGCTGAATTTTCACACTAAAATTTATAAAAATAAAATAAATATATCATCACGCCTTTTACCCATTACTGGGTGTGGCACTCTGTCTAAGCATATCTCGGTAAGTGATATATTGTTTCGCGTGAAGTGCGGTTACCAGTGGAGGGGGAGCCACAGGGGTAGATTTATATTGGTGAAAATTGTTTGTCGGCTGTGGGGATCAAACCAGGGTTCTCAAGATCCACAGGCCGACTCGATGCCACGGAGCCACCTACCCCATAAATAATATATATAAGTTTTAAAATAAAGTAAATTAATGTGATATATTAAAAATTGTATGAAAAACACGTGTTAGAAAGATTAATTGCATCCCTTGTTTTTAAATATACTATTTTTGTTTATGGCTTACCTATATTGTATTGAAGTGAAATTATCGTTTATAAAACCGGCCAGTAGTTAAAAATCTCTAGATTAAAATGAACGTACTCTATTTTCAGAGATAATTCAAACACATATCTTGTGTACATTCCAAAGAAGCTTAGAAGATAGAAAAACTTGACACTTAAAATTGTGGATTAGCTTCTTGTCATTTAACAAACTGAAGCAATTTGTTTTACTGGTTCAGTTTCAGTAGTCAAGTTGTGAATAATGTGAACTCATGCATCAAGATCAGATACTAACAGAAATAAACTACAAATAAATTATTTTGTTGTAGGACAAATGCTACAATGCAATGCAAATGTGGTTTTTTAGATGATCAACCAGTCATGCTTTAACTAATCTTATTAATAGATGCTAACATTTAGCCATTTAGTTTAAGTATTCGATATTAATCGTGTCCTGTATATAATATCTTGTATGCCGAAGCATCTGGTGATGAAATCTATTATTTCTTTTCATTCTTATTGTTTTAGAGAGAAAAATATATCCAATGTCGTGAATACGTATTTACGTAAAAAATATTAATAAAATTATCATTCTTGTTTTCTTTTTTTCTTCCTTGTACGAAGTAAAGGAAGTATTGTAATCGCAAAAATTTTCGGTTCTCAGATTTCAGCGGAAATACGCATTTTGACCATCCCTGAATCCATTTTGATTAATTTCGTCGTGACATCTGTACGTACGTACGTACGTATGTATCTCGCATAACTCAAAAACGGTAAGCCGTAGAAAGTTAAAATTTTGTATTTAGGACTGTTATAACATATACTTGTGAACCTCCCTTTTTGGTCATTATATAACTTCCGGAAGTGGTACTTTACTTGAAGCCTATAATAGATTTTAATGAAAAACTATATTAAAATATAATCCAAAACTTTTCAAATTTGGTATATAAGACTGCTATATCAATGGAAATAACATAATAGATTTTGGTTAAAATAGAGTAACCGGAAGTGATACATTACATAAGGCTGCTAACAGTTTTTCTTGAAAAAAATGGTTTTATTTTGCTTTTAGAAATAAATTCTGCGTCTAACACATTCAGAATTATTATATTAGCCTTTTGTATAAGCGAGATATTTAAAAATTATATATATATATATATATATATATATATATATATATATATATATATATATATATATATATATATATATATATATATATATATATTTTTAAATTAAGTTTGCTATGGAATTAGAACAAAAAATAAAAAAATAAATGTCAAATATGTGCAATTAAAAAAATATCTATAGTTTAATATGCGTACAAGGAAGTCATGTAGTGCCCACATCAGATTTTTTCTTTGACATAATCAGTTTAATTCCATCTCCTTAATTTTATTAACCTCGTTTATATTATCATCTCTTTTTGTTATTAGTATTTATAAATAAAATAAAATAAATATATCATCACGTCTTTTACCCATTACTGGGTGTGACACTCTGCCGGTAAATGACATATTTTTGCGTGAAGTGCGATTACCAGCCTCCAAATCACGGCCCCCAATATATTAATGGAGGGGTGTGGGGGACCGAGTTAGTGTTAATGTGGTGAAAATTTGTAGGAATCGAACCTGAGTTTACAAATTCTTAGTCCGACTCGATATCACTGAGCCACCATTTATATAATTATTAATTGTTATTTCACCGCGTCGTCGGATTCCTCACCGTTATTCAATTCGTCGTATGATGAGATAGGTAGGAAGTGGTGAGATAGTTGCTAGTTGTATTACTGTTCGATAGAGTTTCGTGTGATATTTAGTATAGTTTAGAGATAAGTTCCTCCTTGCATATATGAGTTGTGTTGAATGTGGTATTGTTGAGATGGTGTAAGTATTAATGCCGTGGTATACTATTTTCATTTTAAACTGGAGGGATCGGCATAAAACGATTAAATGCACCGTAATTACGTTTACAAAGAAACTCAAAATATGACCCGTCATAACTGGCTTCACAAGGTTCACACAGGGTTGTACAGCCCCATTCGCCGGTACGGGCAATCACAGGAAAAACAAGAATAATTTTAGGCTGAATACGACTCTTGAAAATTTACCTATTTTGACCATCGATAAGCAATATGGGGTAGCCGCACTAATGGGTTTCACTGTAGTTATATGGGACAGGGACGTTTAATAGTTTTATGCCGATCCCTCGAGTTTAAAATGAAAATAGTATACGGCTGAAGGCTGGATGTATAAGCAGGCCGTGGTTGGCTTCCAGCAACACAGCGAGCACTTTGGTGGTGTACCTGATCATTAATGAGGCAGTGAGCAGCTTAAAGTTGTAATAAGCCTAGTTAGGTGATCCATGGTGATGCAAGCAGTTTAGAACTATAGTGATCCTAACAATATCACCAGTGAAATACGAAAGAATACCAAGGTTTGTGTGGTTTAATCAAATTGACATATGGAGTATTTGGGATGACTTTCGCACTCTGTTTTCAAATACCAAACAGTGATTAGTTAACTTAGAGCTTTCTTTGGATAGATAATTTTTTTGAGTTTAACAGATTTTAATATGTATAAGTAAGGTAAGTTAAAGTAGTATTTTAAAGTTAAATTTTATTATGACAGAAAAATTCGGATGACACCTGGATTCGAACCAGGAACCTTCCGCTTACCGGGCAGAGATGCTAACCGCTACACCACGTCATCTGTGTTCAATGTATGGCATCAACTGAATTTCTCTGTCATGTGTCTAAGCATAGACTAAATTAAGATAAAATTATTATAAACATTATCTCTATATTCTACACACTTAAAATAACCGTACATAACATTAATGTATGATTGTGAAACAATACAATATATTAAAATAAACTATGTCCCGCGTGATGGCCGTGCGGGTTGAGGGCCTGACTGACGTGGGTTCGGGTCCCGCCCGTAGTGGCCATACAAAGAACATATCGACATATGACCTAAGTAGTTGGTCCGATATATAAATAAAAAAAAACTATAGTAGCTATGTACTTATATTATCATATATAGCATTATATTCGTAGATATAAAAAGTTAACTGCATTGTGTATTTATGTGAAAGACTAAAAAATATATGAATGATTTTAACTTAAGTACATCCTTTCAATATATTTTTTTCCTCTCGTTATTAAAATGTCATTTAACGTACTGGTTTCCATGCAGCTAAATAACATCTTAATTACATGTTGACAAGCCGTGGCTTCAAACATTTTAGTCACGGCTTGAGATATTGAGCACGGTGTGAAGTTAACTTCAAGCATCTGTCATTGTAACTTAAACTTACTTTGTAAATCATTCATATAACTTTAAATTTTGTTGTTGTCTTAATTTGCGGTTGTAGAAAAAGTATAGTATGTGACTTGTTTTATAAACTCTTTAGATAATCGCTGTTTAAAATATATTTTTCCTTTATTTTCTCAAATTTGAACAATTATAATTCATTCATGGTTTAAGCGGGTAAGTAGATTCCACTGACGAAGATAAAGGAGGTTGGAGTGTGTGACAATAGTATATTACATAATAAGTCAGGAAAGTGATGCTTTACTTGACGAAGCGGTTGTTTGAAGTACGAGGCCGTCAGGCCGAGTATTTTAATTTGCTGAGTCAAGTAAAACACTTTCGTGACGTATTATGTATACTATTTTTTCTGAAATCGTTCATATTTATATTTTATCAATATAATTAATAATAAGTATTTCAAAATGTTTAATTTTTTGGTAAGAATCATATTGGCAGCAAACTACATATCCAAGGTGATAACAAAAGTTGTTGAAAACAATATCTTATGTGAAAAATCTATTGAATATATTTGTGTCAAAAGTAATATTGTTGACAGAGAATATTTCTTTATAATGTTGGAAAATATAGATGAAAATGAGTATGAGGCGGTATTTTCAAGTACTCCTCCTGAAATCTTAAATCAAGCAACTGCGGCTGTTGTAAATTTATTACCGAGCAAGTCCAAAGACCGATATGATAAAGAGTATGAAATTTTCATGGATTGGAAAAAGCAAAATAAAGTAAACAATTTGTCAGAAGATGTACTACTTGCTTATTTTATTCACTGAATCTCCAAGTAATTTATCGATTGCAACAAATAATTTAGCTTCAAATTCACCAGTGTCATGCATAAATTTTAGTAACTTAAGCAATTTTATATTTAGTAATAACGTTATTGATAAAAATAAATAAAAATCTTATTAAATTTTTTAGTTACTTAGTTTATTTACTGGAGTCTGGTAAACACTTACTTTCCATACTAAAATGCGTCAGGAAAGCAGGCATTTTCTTGACGAATTCAGAAAAAAGCATTTAACCTGTGTTCAAAGGTTCCAAATTCAAATCCTGGTCGTATTCCAAATTTAAAAAGTTACATTAGTAATTATAGCAAGTTGACGGCAAGCTTAGATATCAACAGTATTAAGTTTTCCGTTAATTTTAATAGAATAACTAAACAGTATCTTTGATTATTTACAAGACTAATAATCAACCGCCCTAAACTATACAAATAATTATTAAACTCCAAAGAACCAAACTTCACCCACCTTCAACAACAAACATCCAGAAACAGGATCTCAAAGTTTACATTTACATTTTAATATCGTAAACACTTCTTAGCATCCGGTGCTTGCGCCCGAGCTTGCGTGCATCCACGCACGCGCTAGCTGTCAAGTGAAATCATCGCTAAGATAATATACAGTTCTGTCCGTACTGCGGTTCTTGCTTCTAATAAGAAACATTTAGATAATTGGTGCAGAGATGCGCTTTGTTTAAAGTAAAGAAGCATGTCAAAGAAGTTCTAAGTTAGTGCTGTATATTTTCCTATGAACATGAGTTGAAAGATATATTGTAGTTTTGAATGATGAAGTGTTTGTTGTTTGTTTCTAAATGTTAAGTGGAAATATTCTCATTTGGTTTGGTTTGGGAAATTTATGTTCTTGATAAAAGAGTAATGTTTATTAAAATTGTTTCATAAATCATTGCTTTACGAAACAACGTTAATGATTAATATTTTGAGAGTTCAAACATCATATAGTCGTTTGTAATTTTGTTTTAATTGTATGGCTACCACTATAAATGAGCAATATTCATAAAACTTTAAACTTACAGTTTAATTTAAGTAGTATTTTAAAAGTACTTAACAATTTATGAACTCAAATTTAATTATAAATAAATAAATATATCATCACGCCTTTTACCCATTACTGGGTGTGGCACTATGCCGTAGCAAATCTCTTCGCGTGAAGTGCAGTTACCAGCCGTCAAATCACGGTTCGCAAAGATGTTAGTGGAGGGAGAGCCAAATTTAATTATAAAGATATATATTAGGATACCGCCAGTATTTGAAGTTGGGACCTTTGAACACTAGTCATATGCTTTAACCAACTAAGCTACGATCGCCATGCAACACAAATCTGGTTAAATTTTTATCCATCAGTCCAGTGGCATGAAAAATGTTTGCTTCAAGTAATGAGCAATTATTTATGTGAATTATGAAAAAAAAAATTGTCTACAACTGTCAAATAATGTTCACTTTTTTTCACTAATACCAATACGTACGTGAATTTTTCATCATTTATATTACCGTGACAACGCGTATTTCACGCACTGTTTCACACACAAGTTCGCAAATGAGTATTTCGCGCGCGCTGCCAAATTATTTTTTCACGTCCCATTGGTTACAACACATCACTAGTAGCAAATTCATATAATTTTTGATTTTTTTCCTTTAATTTACCTGAATAAATCAAAAATTATTGTATTATTCTTTCTTCACAATTGTAGCAAAAATGTTTTTGTATTTTGTGGGCGAAATTCTAGTTTTTCTTTGGTGTGTTCGAATGACTTTTTTTATCTCGACCTGCGGTCTCGAATAAAAGTTACTTTCTCGCGCACCACAAAAAAAATCACTCATTTCAAATAAAAATAAATATATCATCACGCTTTTTACCCTTGACTGGGTGTGGCACTCTGCCGAAGCAGATCTCGGTAAGTGATATATTTCTTCGCGTGAAGTGCGGATACTAGCCGTCAAATCACGGCCCCCAAAGATGTTAGCGGAAGGGGAGCCAAAGGGGTAGATTTTAATTTGGTGAAAATTGTTTGTCGGCTGTGAGGAACGAACTATTTTCTACAACTGTTAGTATTGCGAAATATGTGATTTTTTTGTCATTTACATTACCATGACAATGCGTATTTTACGCACTGATTCGAACCCAATTATGCAAAATGAGTATAGTATCAAATTTATATTACTTTTTATTTTGTTTTCCGTATTATTCTTTTTTAATAGTTGTAGAAAAAATGTTTTTCATAGGTGAAATCTTGTTTCATGGTGCGAATGACTTTTTTGTCTTGATATGGAGGTTTCGACTAAAAGTAACATTCTCACACGCAACAAAAAAATCACTCATTTCGCACTCTTAATATAATAGTTATTTATGCAACATGTGTATAAAGTGCTATTTTTTTACAAGTGGAAGTTTACACACACGAGCGAAGCGAGTGTTTTAATTCCATGCGCAAAAAAATGATTTAATACATAAGTTGCATATATAATTTATTTCCAGTAAGAGCAATTATAAAAAAGTGGAAAAAAAAGTTCTTCGAACCATAAAATAAAGTACTTTATTTTACACTGTGAGAAAAACGTGTACTTTAGACGAATAATTTTAGTTAAAAAACAATAACTTTATAAGTACGTGGTGCAAAAAAATATTCTGTTGCTTAATCAGTACGTTGAGTACAATATGGGGTTAAAATAAGTGCCATAAGTTGTGAAACAACATGTATATTATAACCACACTTGTAAGATTTTCGCGGATACCTTGTTATGATAACGCCAGTATCCCAGGACTCCTCGGACCACAGGTTACGAACCGCTGACACATTTTCTCTTTTAATCTTTTGTTACTGTGAGTATACTTTTTGAATGATATCTAATACGTGATTTTGTACAACAATAGCAATGTTTTATATTTCGTTTATTACATGAATATTTAATAACAGTTGATAACATTTGATATAATACTGCTACTACCTACACATAATATACGAGTACTACGCAATATATTTCACTTAGCTGCTAGCGACTAATCAAATAATTCATATTATATTACATGTTGAAAGTAGGGTCCTTCAATTTTAATCCTCAGGGGAGATCTTCTCGGGATAACCCTGTATTCAAATTTAATAAGGACGACAGGACAGTAGCTGAGTTGCCTTTGGGAAAAGGATGCTATTGAGACTACTTATCTTTTTACACCAGATTTTCAATACACTGTGGATTAAAAAATTAAAAAAATTAAAATTGTACTTGACGTTTAGATTCAATTATCGAACTTTATGAATGGCAGAGTTTGGTTTCAGTATATTTTTTTTAATATTAACTAGAAGTTTAATTCAGAGGAAAATATCCTCACAAAGTTCGACAAATAAGTTCAGTTTATAAATTCGAGGAATTTTCTGCAGAAAATGATGAAATTTTAATGCCACTGTACACTAACATGATAACTGCATGGACTATAACGCTATTTATCTAATTGTGAAACGTACATTGTCTATTCAAACTTGAAACTGCCATTTCTCCAAATCGTTGTAGTTTAATTTTCACATATGATACAATTTTGACTATATTTTTAACTTATTACTAATTATTAAAATAGAAATAGTGGATCGTAGAACTAATAATTATATTTAAATTGAAAAACCTCATTACGAAACTATTAGACTGCAGGTTATTTAATTTTAACGCCACAGATTATAAAAATTTAGGAATAAAATAATAAAAATATTTTGAGAAATATAACAAATACAAGGTGTTCAAAATGAAAGAAAATTGAGAAATCAGAAAATATTTTTTAAGGAGACGAAATAATCGTTACATTTTAATTAATAAATTGAAATTGTGAAACAAGAAAGTGTGAATTATATCAATCTTCCAAAGTTTAGATATGTTTCACCAAGTGCCCACTACGAGTTTCGTCTCATTTTATTTTTGATGAAAATTACGCCATTGAGATATCACTGTGACATCACAATTTTGTTAGTACTTAGTGGGCGTTCTCTTATTATAAATAATTTTTGTAATCTATGATGTTAGAATGAGGTTATCTATATTAAATAATGTATGTGGATATGTTTAACATTGCCATGTGTAATTTTGTATTATATTTGTTTGTATTTTGTGAGCAACAAATTTTCTATGTTATCACTTGTTATTTCTTAATTCAGAAAGTAATGACAGTGGCGTAGCTAGCTCTTGATTGTATCAAACATGACTAAAATCGAGAAAAAATAACGTTAACATGGCGGTGCTTCACGAAATCAAATAAATATTATAGTTTTTTATGTCACAGCCTGATAGTTACTATATGTTGTACTTTGTATTCAAATATTTTAAATTTAATCTACTTAGTTAAATTTAAATAAAAAATAGAGAATTTGAAATCAATTAAATTTTTTTTCTACGATCATTAAAAATACGAGACTTTTTTGATTAATTTCAGTGCGCGAAGTATCATTTTTGTAATAGTAACACATTTTTCTTATGTTCCCATAACAATTGAGAAAAACCGTTTTTTCCGTAACGGGACAACACTTTCTCACGGTTTTAGAAAAAAAAATCCACGTAAGTATTATATTTTTCAGGATATTAAATTTAAGTAAGTAAGTAATAACTGCATTTTGTACGGTAATATTACCATACTGACTTGTCAAAATAGTCAAGAAAATGAAAATAAAACATAATGCATTAATACAAACAACAATAATATAAAGATTACTTCTCATGCTGACGTTAACGTGTTTATATTCTGACACCGGTAAACTATTAAACAAACCACGGATGTTATGAGTCATAACAGGCTTTAGATGCCTTAAAATCCTCGCTCTACGAGCTCGGATTTCAAACTGACATCTACGGCTGTAATGATACTCATTCCTAGGTTTGTTAATAGCTATAACAGTAACACATTTCTCTTATGTTACCATGGCAATTAAGAAAAAACGTCCTCTCACAGTATGGGAAAATACTTTCACACTGTTTTGGAAAAAGTTTTTAAACGCAATATATTTCTGACATAAAACAACCAAAAAGTTATTCAAATTTATTTCGGCATTATATTTTATTGAAATAATATAAATTTTAATATTTATTATTTGAAAATTAAATGTACAATTCGAGCAGTTGCTAACATTAATTCTTAACGATTATTAAAATTAATTCGTAGAAAAAATATTGTTTGCATGTTGAGCGCAAAATGTCTTAGTGCATTCGATAAAAATATCTATTTCGCGCACTTAACCCATTAACCGCCAACGTCCCATTTTTGGGACGCTTAAATATTTGGCTGTAATAATTTTTTTTACATTTAAAATCTATATTTTTTTTAATGAATATATTAATTAGTTATGTTATGTTACCATACTGACTTGTCAAAACAGTCAAGAAAATGAAAATAAAACATAATGCATTAATACAAACAACAATAATATAAAGATTACTTCTCCTGCTGATGTTAACGTGTTTATATTCTGAAACCGGTAACTATTAAACAAACCACGGATGTTATGAGTCATAACAGGCTTTAGATGCCTTAAAATCCAGTCACAGCCAATTTTCAAATATTTGCAAAACCAATAATTTTAAAAATATTCAAAGTTACTTAATTTCGGTGTTTTTAACAATTATATTTCAAGGTCAGATATATTTTAACACTTAAGTATGTATAACTTTTATTATCAAAAACTTGTTTTTTAGAACTCAAATAAAGATATTTTTACTGAAAAGGTATTCTTTTATTGATCATTGAATTGCGGCGGGTATTGGGTTAATAGAAAAATAACAAATTCTTATTTCGCTGGCGGAAGGTTTGTTTGAGTATCCTGACACAGCGGTTCCTACACCCCAGCGTGAACATCAGCACTAAAGGACGAATGTTACGCTATTTTCCTTATATTCAATTTTTAAAGAAAACATAAATTTTACTAAATTTTGTACGAATAACACACACACAAAAAAATAATTTTCCACATATTATTGTGAGGTGGGTGGCTCAGTGGTACCGAGTCGACCTGTGCATTTGAGAATCTGGGTTCAATTCCCCCAGTCGACAAACAGATTTCACTACATTAAAATTACCACTCTGGCTCCATCTCCATTAACATCGTTATATATTACTTTCCGAGATCTGCTACTGCAGATTGCCACATCCAGTAATGAGTAAAAGGTGTGATGATATATTTATTTATATTAATTTATTATTACCTTTTTTTACTTTTATACATATTTTTACATTTTTGTTCATTTTTAACTTATATTTCATCCTAGTGTTCTTCTAAATGGGGTAGGTGGCTCAGTGGTATCGAGTCGGCCTGTGGATCTTGAGAACCCTGGTTCGATCCCCACAGCCGACAAACAATTTTCACCAATTTAAATCTACCCCTGTGTCTCCCTCTCCACTAATATCTTTGAGGGCCGTGATTTGACGGCTGGTAACCCCATTTCACGCGACAACATATATCACTTACCGAGATCTGCTTAGGCAGATTGCCACACCCAGTAATGGGTAAATGGCGTGATGATATATTTATTTATTTGTTTTTCTAAAATACATATTATGCAGGGTGTTTCGTACAGAGATATACTTTAATGACATATATACTTTGATATACCTACGGATTGTAGAACAAAAAGATTTTTTTGAAATTCGTAAAAATTAGGATATTTCATTCCTAGCTACCATTTTTAGTGTCACTGGTTTCATAGTACATTTAATTATTTATAATTATGTTACTAATGAAATAAAAATATAAACACTGCCTACAAATAATCAGTTATAACTTAGTTGTTATGTAGGTACCTGGAGTAATGCCTTATTTTTACTTCCTTGTACGAAGTAAAGGAAGTATTGTAATCGTGAAAATTTTCGGTTCTCAGATTTCAACGGAAATAGGTATTTTGGCCCTCCCTGAATCCATTTTGACTAATTTCGTCATGCCGCCGTCTGTACGTACGTATGTATCTCGCATAACTCAAATACGGTAAGCCGTAGAAAATTGAAACTTTATATTTAGGTCTGTTATAACATCTAGTTGTGCACCTCCCTTTTTGGTCATTATACAACTACCAGAAGTGGTACTTTACTTGAAGCCTATAATAGATTTTCATGAAAAACTATATTCAAATATAATTTTTTCCAAATTTGGTATATAAGACTACTATATCAATGGAAATAACATAATAGATTTTGGTTAAAATAGACTATCCGGAAGTGGCACATTACATGAAGCTGCTAACAGTTTTCCTTGAAAAAAATGGTATTATTTTAATTTTAGAAATGAATGCTGCAATTAAAAGTTTTAGAGAATTAAATTCTGCGTCTAGCACATTAAGAATTTTTAAATTAGCCTTTTGCATAAGCGAGATATCTAAATTTAAATATTATATATTTTTTTTTAAATTAAGTTTGCTATGGATTAGAACAAAAAATAAAAAATTAAAAATTTTATGTCAAATATGTGCAATTAAAAAAATATCTATAGTTTAATACGCGTACAAGGAAGTCATGTGGTGTCCACATCAGATTTTTTACCCTACCGAAATTATGGTTATTATAAATATGAATGTGTAACCAAGAAGACGTTTTCAGAAAAACTAACAATTTATTTGTTTATCGACAGAATTTTGTTTTCGTGTTTTTGATTGGTTTAAAACAGTCCGCCAAAATAGTTGGCAACCCAGTAATTATTTTTTGTAGGACTTTTTAAAAAAAGTTGAATTATGCGCGTAAATGTCAACTTTGACAATTGCGTGAACGTATCATCACAATTATTTCAAATAAATATCAAATGATATGCATTACCTACTGAGTTCATTTGCCTATTCACCTAATCACTATGAAGAAAATTAATTATTCTTCCTCTGAGAAATAAAATTGTAATTTAATTCTCTATTTGCTCTATACCCACAATGGATGAATAAAATTCCTCCGTCTATTAATATCTGCCATATACAACGGTTACAGGAACAGTAGTCATTAGAAACATGTTCAAATACGAATACTCGTATAATGAACAATATTTTTCCACCGTTTACAATTATGCTTCAATGTCACAAATGCATATGCAGTGTACACATTTGTTGAAAGATCTCATAAATTGCAATTAAACTCATTCAGAGAGACACCGCGACGTCAAAATGGGGAGATTGACTTCTTTATGTGTCTACGAAACAAATTAAAATTGCATTGCAACTACTAATTAACAAAACGACCAATAGGTATATACATTTCTTTGCGTCTTTTGTTGCCGAAGATGATCTAAGTATATAGAATAATTGTTTCAACAAGCTACTGATTTTTTATGCTGCAATATATTGCAATAAAATAAAAATATTATGCATGATTTTTCGGGCAATGTTTAGTTGTTAGAATTGAAAAGTGACATGGGTTGCACTTTGATAATTTTAATACGTACACCTAATTATTTATCATATATTCTCCATAAATAATATGAAATTAAATTGCTAAGTTTGTTAATTTGGCGAAATAAAAATGTTTGTTTTTTCTTATTCTAAGGTTGGTTAAAAAAAACTTTCCGGGGCTGATTTTCTAGATTTTAAATAAGATTATTTTTCAATTAATTTTTAGCTCTTAAAGTTCTTAAGAATCCAATGATAAACTTTTAAATCTGAACAAACTGTTACATAGAAATGAGCACACTTAATTATTCGCTTTATTATTACTAAAGAAATCATAATCATAAATTTTATTACTACTTAATGTTCATTTTATTTATAATGTAAACTGTGAAGAGTAAAAATTAATTTTAATGTTTAAACCAGTACAACAGATGTTAATTATACATAAAGGTTTTGACAAAACCTTGAGCAACTGTGCAAACTTAATATAACTTATGCAGATTTATAGTATAGTTATTTCTGTTATTTCCATTCAAAAAGTTTTTGTAGCTTTTCCTTTTATCAAGTTTTACAGTAAAATTTACAACTGCTTTAAATTATCATGTCGTAACTCTAACTTAAAATTTATTGTTTTATAAATATCTGCGACACGAGGTCATAAAGTTTGTGAGGTACACAATAAAATAATGAAAGAGAATTAAAGTTCAAAATACAATTTAAAAACAAAGTATGTATAAATATGCTGCAGTTATTTGTTTATTAGTAAATTATTACCCTGGGATAGATTATATGTTAGCAAAGTATCTACTAATTCACGTAGGTATCTAGGTATTTTATTCCATTTGATACTATGCACAATTTTAATTTAAATTACAATACAGAGAATGTAGAATCTGCAAAAGAAATTTTAATCAGTTGTATTAAAGTTTACGTTTTCGGTATAAGTTGAAGTTTTAAATCATAAACTCTCTCTTCTGAAACAACTGCGTTACCATAGTTCTACAACTATTCATTACATTTAAGTCTATATTTCAGTGTTATAACAAAGTTTCTAATAAATTTAGCATTACTAACTAACTACTAACTAACAAAAATAGCACATAAAAATGACAGTGAATATAATTTTTATAAGGTGAACTATGATTTCGATGTGATACTTTTTGTTAGTTTGACAGATAAATTTGTTCGAAGATTAAAATCCTGGTCCTTACAATATAAAGCGTAAACATAATATTGGTTCTATTACTTTTGGAATTACTTTTATAGACAAGTATTGCTATTTTATGTTGTTCTGTCTCGTATTTCTATGTTTACAGAAGTGATTTCAGTTCGGAAATTGAGACTTGACAGTATTAGATATGGTAATATTCATTATGGTACTGTGTCGTGAGGTTGCTACGTGACCAAACAATTTTTGACATTTAATTATAATTGTTTTAAGATGTCACTTTTAAGGTTAGAGTATTAAAATAGTATGTATTTCATACAGTATTTTAATTCCATGTTTACAGTAATGATTTCAGTCTGAAAACATCTTAATCACATGTTGACTAGCTGTGGTTTTGAACGTTTTAGTCACGACAAGAAGTTAACAACTGACATATGAAATACGGAATGAAGTTACCTTTCTGTATCTGTCGTTGTAACTTAACCTTACTTTTAATTAATACATGTAACTACATTTTTAGTTATCTTAATTTGCGATCATAAAAAATATATTTTACTATACAGTGTGTAACTGCAATTGTGTTAAATGTATTTTTAAACAAGCGCAGGAGATGTTGCCTTCATTTCTTATAGATTCATTGATAGAGAAGTGGACGTAAGTGAAGATTTACGAAACAGGTGTACAGGAGCGAATGGATGAATGTTTGTTGCGTGATGATGGATTTTGGTTGTGAGAAAAGAAAGAGTTCGTATGGAGGAAGTGGTCGAAACGAGTATCGTGTGGCAGGATGAGAATGTTGACGGGTTCGTGCTATCCCATTTAATGGGATATAGCGTGATGTTATGTATGTATGTATGTAAAAAATATAATATGTGATTCGTTTTATAAACTCTTTAGTTAGGATTTTTTTTAAAACGATCTAAGCCAGTGTATAAAAAAGCTTATAATACTTGTTACATAATTAATATTTATGGTATACATTTTAAAATTCCAGTCATCTTACTCGTAGCATACAAACTTATTTACCGAATTTACGTAATAGTTATTTACAATTGCAAGACCGTTATACAGAAATTTACAGGCGAACATAGAAAGCTAACAGGCGAGCAGGCTTGCGCTCGCCTGTTATTTATTTATTTATGTTACGCTGTACAACAGAAATTTAATTCCAATTACAGTACAGGGTCCGCACTCACCGAGCCGCAGTGTGATAGTTTATATAATTTTTAGCTTGAGTGTGATTCGAACTCGGGATCTCCGGATTCGAATTCCATATCGCTATTCACACCACCGTACTGTGTATCTGTGTGAGCCTGTAAATTTCAGGTATGTATGTATGTTTTATGGGCATTTGAATCGCAATATATGTATCAGTTCGTGGTATGATTCCGTATAAATCAGAATTGTGTCGCTGTAGACGAAACCCGTTGTCAATGCCTATCATAGATGTAGGAGTCTTTGGGATCGATGCTACGTTAGACACTATGACAGAAGAATTCGGTTGATGCCATACGTCGGACACAGGTGACGTGGTGTAGCGGTTAATATTTCTGCCCGGCAAGCGGAGGGTCCCTGGTTCGAATCCAGGCGTCATTCGAATTTTTCTGTCATAAATTTAACTATAAATATATGTATATTTAATCAAATTAATTGCAATAGTACAATGCAATAACTAAAATGTTCAATCAAGGTAGACTGAAAATCTGACAGATTTTGTTTAATCAAAAAATATATAAGTGTCAAACGTTTCAAATTAGATATGTTGTCATGATGTCAACAGCCCTTTCTAATTTTTACACGGGCTAGCCCGTTAAAAGTGTCGTAACCCCTAGAGACAAAGCTAAATAAACAGTTCTTTACTATTCAAATGCCTATAAATAACTATTACAAGTAAAAACAATAGTATATTATTATAAAACATGCATGGAATGGTATTCATTTTGTACGAGTATGAAAGTATGGAGTCATGAACTGGAGTCTGCAATGCATACGAGTAAGAACATGCAAGAACCATCTCTACTACTACGTTTTTGTTGCTCTATTAATTTCTATTTTAATAATAAGTTTATTTTTGTTTCACTATTCCAATATGATAGTCCTAAATTAGTATCCTAGCAACGGAGTAATACATGACATATGAAAATATGAGTATACTGTATTTCCGTACCAAAGACAAACGTTGAATGTGCACATTATGAACCCCATTTAGTAAAATCTCTTCTAAAACTTAAATAACCTTACAACAACTTGTAACCCCAAAGGTCATAACCTCAGAGCCACCATTCAAAAGTCATTAACCTAACGAAAGTAAAAAGACTTTATCCATCAAAATTAAACACATCATTTCTCAGGTATCCTTTATGATTCTATCAACATCAACATCTTTATTAAATAAAACATCACAATTTTATCCTTTCAACTGAAGTAATCAGCAATCACCCTTAACCTAATAGAAAACCTGTGACTCACCCGTTGATTCATCCCTTAATTCAACCCCGTCGCCTCATCTTGAGATAACTCATTTTCTTTTTCCTCTACAATGAGGAGAGTGGTCAGCACAGTTAATTACGGCACTAGAACTAGTTGCATGAAACCCGGAGTTTCCACGCGCCCGGACCGCCGATCGACTACTACCGGAGTCGATCCGGAGCGGGGATGAACTGGTGGATGAGAGACGAGCCTGCGCACTGAGAGCTGTGAGACGAGGGTTGATTTGACGAAGGGTTGCAGTTTGAAAGTGTCAGAGGAGGATTTGTGTTAATATTTTATGGTGTTGATGGTATGAATGTAGGTTCTGTTTGAGAGGGTGTGGGGTGTTATTGGGTTATGTTTATTATTTATTTATAACATAATGTGGAGTAAATATTTAATTAATTCAATAAATAGTTTTGTGATAATGTACCACATTCAAATTGCCGCTGTGACTACCCCACCACTAACATCTTTGAGGAGCAATGATTTCATGTATTACAAGCGCAAAAATATACAGGGTGATTGAATAAATAGGGACACAAAATGATTCTGAATTGTACTTTTAACTGCAACTGAAGCGATTTACGTTAATTTTTTTAAGTAAAATTATATATCGTACTTCAGGAAAAACAAAATAAATGACAGATACTACATGATATATCCACTCAGTTCGAATAAAAAAAAATTAAAATTCTCGAAATTATTTGCATTTCATATGAAGTAGGTACACATTTTTAGTGCACCTGGTTTGATAATTATTTTTAATATATTAATAATTAAATTGTAAACAAATAAAATTATACAAATAATATTTTACCTGATGTTCTACGTATAATGAATAAATGATTACTAATATTATTAGAAAAAAAAAAACTTTCAAACCGTTGGTATTAAAAATGTTGCCTTCGGAAAACTGCACTTAATTTTCCAGATCAAAAAAAATTGTTTGATCCGAGGTCAGTATGGACTTATACACATCATCATTTTGGGAAAAACGTAGCAAAGAAAAACTCTACCCTATACTCGTAGTTGTAATATTAGTATATCTCTTTATATAAATATTTATATATTTACAATTACATATTAATAATAAATATCAAATTTTAATAAAAACAGTGTTCCTTAAGTGTTATGTCGATAAATGTATTTTTTTTTTAAATTTTGTTTGAATTTGCAACACTGAAATGTGAATCTACATATGATGTAACGTCATAGTTTTTAATAATTTTTTTATATGACGTATATATTAATTTTAATTGGGTAAATAGAACATATGTCATGTAAAATCTGCCATTTATTTGTTTTCCTGAAATATTAAGATACTGTGTATATATACAGGCATCTCAATTTCAACGGGCTATCATTGCTAATTTCTACATTACTGTGAAATTGATTAAATGAATCTTTTTATTGCAAATTTGTTCATCTTAAACATTTTTTGCTTTCCAAAAAAAAACCAAAGGTAACTAGATAATGGTATAAAAACTAACTTGTTAATAAAAAAAAATATATCATCACGCCTTTTACCCATTACTGGGTGTGGCACTCTGCCTAAGCAGATCTCGGTAAGTGATATATTTTGTCGCGTGAAGTGCAGTTACCAGCTGTCAAATCACGGCCCTCAAAGATATTAGTGGAGAGGGAGCCACAGGGGTAGATTTTTAAATTGGTGAAAATTGTTTGTCGGCTGTGGGGATCGAACCAGGGTTCTCAAGATCCACAGGCCGACTCGATACCACTGAGCCATCTACCCCATAAAACTAACTTGTTCTACGATCAAAAAGAAGGTTTTCCAATCTTCATTTGGTAACATAAAGTAAACAAGTGCAGATCTAAGTTCTTTCCAGACTTATTGGTAACAACATCACGAATACCAATTTTTTCTTACATTTTTATTTAATTTGTATTGTTTTTCTAGTTTAGTTACATTACAAATTTGTATTAATTACAATTAAAAGTCGATAAATCTTAATTTCCGATTGTAGAAAAATAAGCCTTGATTGAAAGTATTTTTGCAAACCTCGTCTAGTTACAACCCTCTCTCCGCTCGTGCTACAGTAACAAATAATTATTGAATTTTTTTTTTTCATTTTAATTAATTCGTCAATTATTGCATACCGAGAAAAAAATTCAAACATAAAAAGTAGATTCTATTAATATCTAACCAGTGGTATAAGAAAATATTTTTTATAGCGGTACATTTTTTAGATATAACATTAACTTTAAATTTTTATAAATGAAACCAACTTTACAACTTTAAACTTTAAAATGGACTGTTTAGATATTTTTAATTATTTTAACGATTAAAATATAATAATTGATTAATTATTAAATAACAAAAATAAATTTAAGATAATCAATTAGCCTATGCAATGAAAATTATTTTTAAATATAATTTTAAGAAAATCACTAGATATAAATAAATTTTAAAAATGATTTTAAATCTATTATAACACAAATATAAATAGAGCATATTCTGAAATTCAACAAAAATCATAAAATTCCTTATTGTTTAATCCTTTTGAAGATAATTTGAATGATTGTTATAGTTTATATATTTACTATGCTAGAAAAAATATCATATGTAGATTAATTTTAAATAGTTAAAACCTGATTAAATATTATCAGAATGCCTCTTTTACATAACTATTTAATTGTTTAAAATATTTATAATATTGAACTTCTAAATTAATATCTGCTTCATATAAAATTCAATTCCTATGTAAAAACATTTTGTATATTTTTCAGTGGACATTTTGTAAATACACATGGTGTTTCAAAATTATTGCAAATATTTTTAAGGGTATATATTATTTGATGTATTGTATGGGGTAGGTTGCTCAGTGGTATCGAGTCGGCCTGTAGATCTTGAGAACCCTGGTTCGATCCCCACAGCCGACAAACAATTTTCACCAATTTAAATCTACCCCGTGGCTCCCTCTCCACTAATATCTTTGAGGGCCGTGATTTGACGGCTGGTAACCGCATTTCTCTCGACAAAATATATCACTTACCGAGATCTTCCTAGGCAGAGTGCCACACCCAGTAATGGGTAAAAGGCGTGATGATGATATGTATACAAAAATATGTTTTCTTAACTTCGCAAAAATAATTGCACATTACTTGAAACAAACACTTTTCGTTTGAACAGATAAGTTACATTAATGAATAAAAATAAACATTTATTTTTTTAATTGACTTTGAAAAACAGTTCTTTCAATGTTCAATATTTACTAATATATAATTATTTCTGTAATCTATCAGTTCAGTGGCACGAGATAAATTTGCTTCAAGTAATATGCAAATATTTTTGTGAATTTAAAAAAAAATTGCATTGTAATCAATACATCAAATAATAAATACCCTTAAATTTTTTTGCAGTAATTATGAAACATCCCATATGTTGTCGTAGTTTATAATGAATAGAATCATTTGTCTTTTGGTATTAAAAAATAAGTGTCGCGTGTCAATTTTCACTGAAATTGAGATCGGACATTTATACAGAAACCTGTATAAGATTTAAAGTTTCGAATTTTCACCTTTTCAGGTCAAACAGATAATTGTACTCAATGTGTGAACTAAGCAAAATAATAAAAAATTCTAGAAAGTGTTAATAAGATTTACTGTAAATGCAATTAAAAATCATATTAAAGAAGACCTAGGAAAAGTAGGAACTCTAAATATCTACTGCTACATAAGTATTATTTTCCAAAGATTCATTACTTCTATTATAATGCATATATGATCTAATTCAAAATTAGAAGATAATATATCATCACGTATTTTATCCATTTCTGGGTGAGGAACTCTGTCGTAGCAGATCGTGTTAAGTGATGTGTTTTGTGAGTAAAATGTGGTTACCAACCATCTAACCAAGGTCTCCAAATTTATTAGTAATTTTAATGTGGAGTACAGTTTATCGAGTACGGACATCGAACTCGGGTTCTCAAATAAATAGTCCAATGTTTTGCCAATGAATTAACTACATTATTAATTATTAATTTAGAATTAAAAGCATTAGATTTTAAATGAGTAGGTCCTCTAACAATTAAAATGCATAAAATTATTAAATATGCAACTTTTAATATTTCTAGTATAGTTACGATAAAAACTTTTATCAAAAACTTTATGAAAACCGGTATCCTATTATGTTTTTATAATTTAAGGTTGATCAATCGTCTAATTTGATATAAAGTTTGGTACCTGCATATTACTCTTTTTGAAACAAAATTGTATACCTATATTAGTAGTATATTGTAATATATGTAAGTGTTGAAAGGGTATTATTGAAAAGTATGTTTGAATGATAAAACATAAGTTCAAATGAGTGTTCCATTCTTACAAGTTTAAGAATGTCCTTACCTACGATAATTTAGCATTTTGCACTACAAGAAATAATTTAATTTTTAATTTTTTGATATTTTCTGAAATGATATCAAAGGTTGTTGTGGATTCATTATATTTTTTTTGAGTTTCTGAAAACAATAATGTCAGTTTGTTAACATATGAGTGCAGCAAATAATCACTTTCGGCATGCAAATGAGTGTGGAAAGTGAAATCCATACTCATTCGTAGGAAAACATAGTTCTGAAATTACACTAGTATATTAAAACTTGAAAGATATAAATTTGAAAACATTACATTTATATGTAAATAATAATTGAAAATTTGTATTTAAATTCTTAAACACGGTTTGTGAGATGCCAATAAATTTTTATAAAAGAAAAAAATACGCACTTCTTTGCCTTACTTCAAGCAAATTTTTGAAAAATAACATAAAATTTTGAAATCATTTTGCATTATTATTTGCTAGTAAATTAAATGCTTTCAAATCTTAAAAAAATTAAACTTTCATAATTGTTGGGAATAAGACTTACACAATTTTTTAAATTTAATTGATATAGTAAAAACCTATTCCAGTAAATGACGATGTTTCGACCCTAAGATTGGGGCCATTATCAAGTCGAAACTAAAAACAAGAGCTGAACCAAGATTCAAAAGTTGATATCTTTTGCATCTTAATATTTCCGTGACTGCTTAAATAGAAAATAAAGGAAGAAATTAAGATAAACTTGATATTTTTAATTACCAGTTTGATATTTTACTTAGAATAAAGCTTCAGGTTAAAATAAAATTATATTATAAGAATATATGCAGTTTCTAATATCTATTGTATTTTTAAAAATATCTGTTCTGTTCTGTTCTGTTAGAGATACATGGCGGGCCATAGAGCTAATCCTGGTTTATTTACATTCTGCTAAGTATTGAATAATAATTATTCAATATCCGTACAGAATCGCCAGGCCGGACCATGCACCCTAGACATAAAGACAATACACTACACTCCGCCCAGTTTCTGACAAGAGCTGGACTGACCTGCTTATATCTTAAATGAAAGACATAGTGCAATGCAAATCAGCCGACGCCACGATACACAAAAAAAGTTTAACATCCAGAGGACTCCCTAATTTCAAAGTAAAATCAGTGTTGGGTGACTTTTTTTACGTGGGACTCTATCACACTTTGTTGCTTCTTTCCAAAATGCAGTTCAAGTTTAGGGTTGGCTTACTAGTAGTTGAGTTGCTTTCCCAATTGCTGTTGCTTATTGTATTTATACAAATATCGTACATAAAAAATTATTTATAAAATTATAATAAATAAGATAGTCACTTGGGTCACTTGGGCATGAAAGAAACAAATTATCCAAAAACACGCGTCACAAAAATATCCAAAAAACGCATACATCTCCATTCTTATCATTCCCCCACATACCAGAATTTCTTTCTACGCGTGCGCACTGTAAGCAGCCGGTAATTTCATACCGACGCTCGGCGTCCATCGATTTCGCCGGCGTCCGTCGTCGGAATCTGCCAGTGACACGACTAACATACGCGTAATGCGTGCCGCTACCCGGAAATGGAATGCCCTGAAAATACGAGAATTGTACTTCGGACTTCCAGTCTCGTTAACTGGGCTTACTTATCCGAATAAATCACGTGGAGCGAGTTTGAACCTTATGGAAAAGGGACAGAAGGGTGAGATATAAGGGTCGGTCTTTTTCTGGCGGGTAATTGTTGGTTTAATGATGTAATTAATTTCTAAAATCGGTTTTGGCGCTTGTGTTGAAGAGTTCTTTGTTGGGTTTAAATAGGTTATTGGTTTATTATTAAGAAATGAAGAAATACGATAGATTTTTCATTCATTATTATGAAATACAAGAACACTTCATATATATTTCATTCTTTCTTCTGTTATTCTCTAATCATACTTCAAATAATTTGATAAAGAAAAATACAGTATTGTATTTTATTATCCGAAATTCTAAAACACATGGAATACAATTTTTAAATGTTTTTATACAGAAATTAATGAATATTAGACAGGACTTTGAAAGTACCGAAATTCACTCAAATTCTTTGTTTTCTTCCGGTATCTGGAATTTTTTATTATTTGATTGAAAAAGTTATTTTTAGTATGATTGAATGAACTAAGGGTACGGGTAAGAGGTCTGATTTCAAAAGTCATTATTCTGACATAAAATAATGCTATTAATAACACTTTGTCCATCAGTATGGTGGTGTGGATAGCGATATGGAATTCGACTCCGGAGAACCCGAGTTCGAATCTCACTCAAGCTAAAAATTATATGAACTACCACACTGCGGCTCGGTGAGCGCGGACCCTGTTCTGTAATTGGGATTAAGTTCCTGTTGTACAGTGTAACATAAATAAATAAATAGTAAAAAGCTTATTTGTGAAGAAATTATTTTACTATTATAATAAAATCTTAAAAACTCTTACGAGAATATTAACATACTTGTATATGTCGTGATTTGACAGCTGGTAACCGCATAAATATATCACTTACTGAGATCTACTTCGGAATAGTACCACACCCAGTAATGGGTAAATGGCGTGATGATATATTTATTTATTTATATTTATTTTTAAAATGTAGTTTAAAATAAACCTAGATATAATAACTTATAAGAAATTAATAAATAGATAAATGTACAATAATACGGTTTGATAGACTATCGCAAAAATATTAAAAAAATTAAAATTATTTACATCCAGTTGTCTCTGAAACAAATAAGTAAAAATCAGTTAGAATAACCTACAAATTTGCACAAGTATTTCAAAATTTTCCTAAATTAAATGTATCCCTAATTGCAAATGCAAAATGGTGTATTAAAAATGAAATTTAATTGAATATAATTTATACCCTCAAGTTTCTGCTAGATCTATTATAAAATATTAAGTTAATGAAGAAGAAACAACTGCGTAATCATTTATGACAGCTGTCAAAATGGTAAAGAACACGATCAAAGTTTACGGAAGGATAAAAAAACGTGCGAATAATAAACCGCTTATTGAGGTACATCGTCCAACAAAACATATTTTCTTTTCAACATCCTGTTAAAAATCACCAAAACTTCACCACTGTAATTATTTACAGAATTATGATATCCGGAAAGTGCGAGAGTTTGAAGAAATCATTTTCAATACGGACACAAGTGGAGATTATGGATTTTACAAAAACAGTAAACATCGATTTCGGTAAGTTCACCTCCATTACAAATTCACTGTGAATAATTCATCTGTCACTATTTGTGCTTCTTGTTCTGTTTCCTGGAGATCGGACAAATTAATGCAGTAGGGACTAATTTCAAGGGATAAACTGTATCAAACAATCATCACAATTAGCTTTCAAATCTTCTGTGCCACAAATTCTGCGTCCTGCATTCCTAATAAAATTTAGCTCTCTCCATTTCTTGTACTCTGTGAATACATTATAGTATTTGTTCTTTAGCACTGACTAGATAAATTAATCATTTGAATGTATTTTAGTTAGTAATAAACAAATCTTTCTTTCACTAAATATTAAAAAGAATCTAGTTTTCCCAGATTTTTTGTCCGAAAACCTCTTTATATCCGTACAGGCAGATTTATAAAGCGGAGTAGTACCATTTTTAATATTATCTATAACTCGGTTTCAATTTAAAATGCATCCACGAAATGAATGATATTTTATGCTAATTAATACGCCTTTTAACAGAAGTTAAAATAAACTTGTTTCGAGAATTGTGAAGGGAGTTTAGAACGAAATGAAAATGGCATAAATTTGTTTGCGAAAAATTATTGAGAACCTCAAATATATATATTTTTTGTTTACCTGAGATTTTGTGGGTTATATTTTTGCCGTATTTATTAGAAACTAAAACTAAAAAATATTTGAAATATGTAGTTCTTTATCCATTTAAAAATAATAAATCAGTACATTATTGGGACGGTATTATTTAAAATTTAACCTTAAAAAAATATGTATATCGTAAACATATTGTAACGTTCATTACAATTTCGGGTTCGGTGAAGTTTATTATTAAATAAAACACGAACAATGTAAACACTAACAAAAATATTTATTCAAAACGAGAATAATGTAGTATAATTACTAATATATATATATATATATATATATATATATATATATATATATATATATATATATTAATTAAGACAAATAGGGTATGACTTTTCAATAAAACTCTTGTTTTCCGAAAGTACGAGCTTGATTTAAAAAATTTGAAAATTTCGTGTTATTTATACAACTTCAACCTCTTGTATTTTGCTCGTAGAAGGAATATGACCTATGTTCATATGACATTTTTGGCTCAACATGACCTCAGGAATAAGCTGTTAAAGTTTGTTACACTAGTCCTGAAACACCCTGTATATATATATATATATATATATATATATATATATATATATATATATATATATATATTTACAGCACGCATTTATATTTACATTAAAGTACTAAACTACGACTTGCACTGTTCACACTTCAATACAGACTAACTGTTGACGGCCCAGACTCTCCCTACCAAAGAAATATTCTTATTTTATACAGCGATTATGATTGAAATATCAGTAAATTTCTTGATATAAATATTTATATCTTTACAATTACATACCAAATATATTATATCAAAATGCAACAATAATATCAGTCGAATAATCGCCGTTCGACTTTGATAGTTTCCACTACCAGTATATAGTTGTTAAAGTAAAAAACAATTTTAATTGTTAATTTTAATATGTTCATAAAATATTTATATTTAAATTCTTTTGCATTTATTGTTGACTTTGAACTATCTTCAATTTTGTATTTAATTTTGATTTGAAAATGGGTCCAAGCAAAGACCCGAAACGTCGTCTCTTGCATTGATTTAAATTAAAAATATAATTCAAGCCGTATCCAATTAGCAAGAAAATTCTTTATTCTTTACCTTTATTTTTAACATGTATAAACTTAATCAGCAACTGGACCATAAATGCTTTATGGATATTTAAATTTATTTACGACTTACTTATTTTTTATAAACATGGAATTATCTTGTTTCTGTTTTATCTGAAGTAAGGCCTTAAATCAAAATTAAAATGTATGTTTTGCTGATGCATACAAGTAAATACACTCATAGAAGAGCATAGTGTTCTAAACTACATATAAAAAATATGTTACAGATTTTGTACATTATTCAATGAGGACAGTACTCAAGCTGACGTGTTTGACGTAATTGCTAAACCCGTTGTAACCAGGTATCATTTATATTCGTACTTATTCACTTTATTCTACAGGGTATTTCACTATTTATGACACATATTTTAATCCCATATAGTACTCATGAAATGAAATAGAAAAGATATTTTTAATTCGCAAAAATAATTGCACATTGCTTTAAACAAACATTTTTCGTACCACTAGACTAATTCGTTACAGTAACGTATACAAATTAATAAACATTAACATTTATTAAATTTAATTGAAGTTGTGTAACAGTTCTTTCAGTGGTTAAAATATACTAATTTTTATACATTACTGTAACCTACCAGTTCAATGGTAACGAAAAATGTTTGCCTTAAAATAATGTGCAATTTCTGCAAATTTTCAAAAAAAAATAGGTAAAAACTCAAGAGAGTGTTCAATTACAGGATGAATAGATAGTTTCATGCCGAGCGACAGCGAGGCTTGAAACAGCTTACGAATCCTGTACGACGCTTTACGTATAACATTTTATCTGAAACTTATAAACAAATAATAAACATTTTAAAATAAGTTAAATTAAAAGAAATATTTGACTTATATATTCAGTCAGTATTTTATGTTGCTAAGTAACTAGAAACTCGCGTTTGTTTCATTACTTACCTAGGCAGGCAATATGTTATTTTCTTTACTAGGCATGTAAAGCAAAGCTTTCCTGAGTCTTAAAGGTCAGATAAATGTTTATTTTTCTGTCAGTTTCAGATAATAGTTATTTACCTAAAAAGTGAGAAAAAGCATTCAATTACAGGATGAGTAGATAGTTTCATGCCGAGCGATAGCGAGGCTTGAAACAGCTTACGAATCCTGTACGACGCTTTACTGACGTGTTACATATAACATTTTATCTGAAACTTATAAACAAATAATAAATATTTTAAATTAATTTAAATTAAAAGAAATATTTGACTTACATATTCAGTCAGTATTTTATGTTGATAAATAACTAGACACTCACGTTTCTGTCATTACCTGCCTAGGCAGGCAATATGTTATTTTCCTGACTAGGCATGCAAAGCAAAGCTTTCCTGAGTCTTAAAAGTCAGGCAAATGTTTATTTTCCTGTCAGTTAGAGGTAAAATTATTTTTATTTCATAATCAAGTCGTTGGGTACTGTATGGGGTTAAAATAAGTGCTATAAATTATGAAACACCTATATATCATTTATTTTAAAAACTATTATAAATTTATATTTTAGCGTTTTGGAAGGTTACAATGGTACTATTTTTGCGTATGGTCAGGTAAATATATTTATTACCGATAATATCTATATATTTATTCGTATACAGGTAATTTTGTAAAATTTGTAGACCGGAAGTGGAAAAACTTACTCGATGACCGGAGCTTCAGAATATGAAACAAGAGGAATTATACCTCGCACCATTCAACATGTATTTGAATATATTAGAAATGTAAGAAAACTATTTTCAATTTACTTCTTTGCATAAATAAATATATCATAACGCATTTTAGGCAAGATATTATATCTTGCTGACTACTAGTCCCCGTTATTTATTCTCTAAATATAAATCTGTAAAAATAATCATCAAAATTATATGTTAAATTGCAGAGAATTTTAAGATCCCGGACTTTTTAATAAAATAAATGTGGTGATGTTTCTTATGAATATGTTATGACGATAAACAGTTTACATTTTAGTATATTCATAAATTATCATTTGCTGGCCGTTATTAACTAAATAAAACATTAAGTTGATAAAACGCGGGTCCATTTATTTGGAAAATTCAGATTGTATAAGAAATATATAACTACGAAAATAATTTATAATATTGTCCCGCGTAATGGCCGCACGAGTTGAGGGCCTGACTCATGACCATAAGGTCTTGGGTTCAAGTCCCGCCCGTGACGGCCACACAATGGACATATCGACATATGACCTAGTAGGTGGTCCGATATATATTAAAAAAAAATAAAAATTTATAATAATTGAACGTTGAACTTCGAATTGGTTATTGGTCCGACTGCAGTTAAAATAGATTTTCAAAACATCAAGTAATTAAAAAAACCTAAATTGAATTCACAAAAACCTTACTGTCTCAGAGAGTAAAGGGCGTCATGATATATTTATTATTTATTTATATAACTCATCATTTTATGGAATATCACCATTGATTTTACTAAAAAATAAATAGTTTTATGTTTCAAATAAAAGTTTTAAACAATTCTGAATAAAAAGTTTACATACATTTCGTAGGTAAAACCTTACCCGCGTTTTTAACAAATCAGAAAACGAAGTCAAAAGAATTCTATCTTCTTCACACCAAATTCTTAAAATAATGAACTGAGTCGAAACAATTCTCTCAACATATACTGCTCTAAAACATTATGTAGTTCAGTGGAAATGCGTCGGACTGCGGACCAGAATTCGATTCTCATACCTGACAAAATTATTTTTATCTCTTTCAAATTAGCTCCATGACTCGCCTCCACTCACACATTTAAGGAACGGGATTTGACAATTGATAATCGTAAAATGTATAACACCCAGTAATGCGTAAATAGGGTCTTGATATATAATTATTTCAATATTTTTTACTAGAATATTTCATGATTTCAGTCTACAACCATCTTATACAACATCTACATTTCCTACTTGGAAATCTACAACGAGATCGGCTACGACCTTTTGAATCCAAGACACCGCACCACGTATATGGAGGATTTACCGTGAGTTTCAACGCCAGCTTGACGTTTCCCGTGTAACGTTCTAATGTTGCAGACGCGTCACTATTCTAGAAGATGCTAAGGGGCAAACTCACCTGCGTAACTTGGGTGTTATCTCAGTTGCTAGCGAAAGAGAGGCGATGTGTTTGTTGTTTTTGGGGGATACTAACAGGTATAGTTTGTTTATGTATCATTTTTCTTTTAACTTTTAACTCAAATTTACATCTTGTTTAGATAGATAATATTGAAAGATTTTATGAACAGTAGTAAAATTAATAATTAAGCTTGATGTAAAGTTTTAATAACCATAATAAAATTTATTCATCATAAATGTAACATCTTGCAAGCACATTTGAGTGAATTGAGATAAAATAACCATCTACGGTGACATTATAACAAAGTACTTTATAATATTTTTATTTGTAACAAACTTAACAACCATTTAATTATTAGTAAATTATTGCTATTGTAAAATTATATTCTTATTTTATTATATATTTATTTTCGTAACACATGTACAAGAAACACGTTCTTATTTCCTAATTTTAGTGAGAGAAACACTGCTTTTCTCCCCTAGGTAGAATGTTTCTCTCCCTAGGTAGCATGTTTCTTTCCCTAGAGACTACGATTATTAGCTGTTTGCGGCGTTTCCTAGGTAACTAGTCACAACCCATATTTGACATTTGTCCCGATAAGACAGTAATTTTTATGCACTTGTTACGATAAGTATAATATACTTCATGGGAGGGCGCGATTATCCCTTGTGTGAAGTTGGCAAACCTCGACTTCAGCTCGAGCCTTCGGCCGTCGCTTACTTCTCGGTTTGCCAACTTCACACGCGGGAATAATCTCTTGTTTCCCTCCCTTGATGCATAACATACTATATTATTTATTTTCTTCTTTTCATTGATTTATATAAGCATCTAAGAATGTTTTCGTAATTTTTGCGGCAAGATATGAAAAGAAATTCTAATAATTATCACTCTCGCAATATATTAAACAGAAACTAATGCAGATCTTGCTAATATCAATCTAATAACTAAAAATTAAACTGAATTTGTGTTGTTCGGAGTCTACTATAAACTGTAGGTTCATATATTGTAAATCAGAATAAATAAATAAGTAAATAATTTATTATTTAGAACAATAGCTGAAACTCCAATGAACATGTATTCATCTCGATCCCACTGCATATTTACTGTTCATGTGGCTGCAACAATGACTGAAGATGGTCGTGTTCGAAGATCCAAACTTCATTTAGTCGATTTAGCTGGGTAAATTATTATTATTTTCTTACATTTTAAATACAAATTCATAGTTCATCGTAATTAAATCCCACGAACTCAATTTCTAAGTATTTACATTAAAAATTCATGATTTTAATAAGACACGTAAAAGTGGAAATCGTTACAGACCTGTATAAGTATAATACAAACAATTTATGAGTTTAAATTCACTTTGAATGTTTGAATAAATTATTTCACGTTATCGTGATCTCATTCGGTAGAACTTTATTTAAAATTTACTCTAATTTTGTATTTAAATTGGTTTTCTAGTCTCTCGGCAACGGAAAACTTTGAAACCAAATGAAAAAGGAATAAATGTATTTCATTCGGATAAATCTAAAAATAATGTAAACTGATTATCACTATACAGGGTGTTTCTTTACCTCGCACGAAACTTTAATGACATAATTTGATATACTGATTATATCTGTAGAACAAAATGAATTTTTTTAAATTCGCAAAAATTAGGGTATTTCATTCCTAGTGAACATTTTTAGTGTCACTGGTTTAATAGTACATTTAATTATTTTGTAACAAAGGGTTCAAAAATAATACACAGATAAACTGCTCCCAAACTCTTTATTCCCACCTGAACTGCCTGCTACGGCTGTTTGTACAACAATGAAACCCCTCAATCCTAAAATCATCAAAGTCGTTAACTGTTACATAGGTAACTTAAATATAATAATTGTTCATTATAATATAGTCGCGTAACAATTTATAATGATGTTACTAATGAAATAAAAGTATAAACACTGCCTACAAATAATCATTTATTAATTAGTTATTAAATTACCTGGTGTAATGTCTGATTTTTATTTTTATTTGAATACCTAGTATGATTTCATATACGGTATTGAAAGGGTAAGTTGTGGGAGAAATTTGAGAAAAATGTATAGCAACAGAGAATTAGTGGATATGCTGTTAGTGTATTGAGAAGCGGTGCAAAATTCCGAATTAAACCAGTGACACCTAAAAATGATTGCTAGGAATGAAATACTCTAAATTTTGCTAGTTTCCAAAAAAATCTTTTTTTCTATAATCAGTATATCAATATATCAGCAAAGTGCTACACACAGTAATAGGTAAAAGGCGTGATGATATATTTATTTATTTATTTATTATTTATCGGTATATCAAATTATATGTCATTAAAGTTTCGTGCAGAGGTATAGAAACACCTGTACATAGTGGTCGTTCAGTACCTATCAATTGTTTCTATATCCGCCAAAACTTCTTGCATATACCACATACATGTGTGCTAAGACGGTTAATATGGAAAAACAGTATTTCCATAAATTATTCAAACAAATGTTGTGAAACATGAAATTGTGCATTTACATGAAGATAGAGTGCCTAATTGCAACTATGGAACTTACTTCCATTAACAAGTGTTCCTTTCCTATCTTATCTTTTTAGATTCATTGTTAGAGAAGTGGGTGTAAGTGAAAGATTAATGTATCAAGTGTGTAAGAGCGAGTGGATAGAGGGGATTTATGACTAGCTGCGTGATGACAGATTCCGAGTGTGAGGAATAAATGAGTTTGTATGAAGGGAATGTGAATATTCTTGAAGCGAGGTATGGTGTTTGGAAAAGAATGTTGGATGAAGTCTGATTCTTGATCAATCTGATGAGTGGATATTCTGTGAATGTTTTAAGGGTTCGTGCTATCTCATTTAATGGCATGATGAAAATCATCATCATCATCATCAATGGGGTAGGTGGCTCAGTGGTATCGAGTCGGCCTGTGGATCTTGAGAACCCTGGTTCGATCCCCACAGCCGACAAACAATTTTCACCAATTTAGAAAATCTACCCCTGTGGCTTCTCCTCCACTAACATCTTTGGAGGCCGTGATTTGACGACTGGTAACCGCACTTCACGCGAAAAAATATATCACTTACCGAGATCTGCTTAGGCAGAGTGCCACACCCAGTGATAGGTAAAAGGCGTGATGATATATTTATATTTATTTATTTATTTATGAAAATCATATAAACAATCATCATTTTATTGTTTGCATAATTAGACATAATTTAAAAGCAAACCTCTACTTGTTTTATATAGCACTGTAACGAGAAATTGACTTAAAAATTTATTCGTTGAAAATATTCCATTTAAACAATCAACAAATTTAACTATATTTTCGAAAAATTAGTAGAACATGTAAAATATAATTTATACTATTTTATAGACGAGATTTTGTTACAAAAGTTTTACATTTAAGATTTTCTTGTATCTTTAATTTATATTATGCTGGACAATGAAAAATTAACCAGCCTATATAAAAATTTAACTACGACTGTTCAAAATTAATTAATTATTAGATTTAGCATACTGAAACAAATTGTTGAAAGTTAGCGTGATCAATATTTATAATAATTTTTTTGCTATTGGTTCATATTTCAATCATGTTTGACTATTTTTTTGTTCATAATTTTTATAATTAAAAGTGCATTAGGTAATGAACACATAGGTAACTAGTGTGGTAATATACTACATTGCCTAACTCAAATAACTGTCATCAACTATATAATGAGCAGTAATCCAAGCACCTTGGCCAAAGGCGTATCCACGGAAGAGGACATGGGGTCCATGCCACTCCCTGAGTTAGTTTTCTTTAGTTGAGATTTTGTTTAAGTTTCATTTGTTTCATTCGAATTAGGAATAAATAGAAGTCACATGTCTGAAGATCGTCTTGTAAGACTTGCTTTGATGTATTTGCGTCAGGACATTTCATTACAGCCTGAAGTCATATTAGATAGATTCGCTAGGTCAAAAACCAGACGTTGTAATATAGTAATTTAACTTCGGATTGTATAGCGACAGAAGATACAGCGGTTTAGAAATACATGTATATCTTGAACCTAAAAATCTTAATGTCTAAAACTCTTTTTATTATTTATCGAGAAAAAAATATCGGTACGAAAAAAGGGTAATTGTCCCCCTTTCCTTCTTGTACGATTTCTGGAACCGCCCTTAACCTAGTCGTTGATAAAATATAAATATTCTATAATAATTATTATTATTATTCAGGTGTACAGGAGCGAATGGATGAATGTTTGTTGCGTGATGATGGATTTTGGTTGTGAGAAAAGAAAGAGTTCGTATGGAGGAAGTGTTAATGTGGTTGAAACGAGTATCGTGTGTCAGGATGAGAATGTTGACGGGTTCGTGCTACCCCATTTAATGGGATATAGCGTGATGTTATGTATGTATGTATGTATGTATTCTTCTGGTAACTGAAAACTGGCAATATGACGATGAATCCAACACATTTCATGGAACATTGTGACAACCAACTTCTATTCAATTCTTTTTTATTTTCTGTATTCTAGTTCCTAGTATATTGATACTACACAAATGCAAGCATCTTTTGAACAAAGTTTTTACTTGCCTTTAGATCCGAGCGAATACAAAAGTCCGGCATATCCGGCACTTTGCTAGTGGATGCCAAGCAGATCAACCTCTCCCTGCACTACCTGGAGCAGGTCATCATTGCACTCTCCGACGAGAAACGCGCCCACGTCCCTTACAGAAACAGTCTGATGACGTCAGTGCTCAAAGACTCGTTGGGCGGAAATTGTCTCACGGCGATGCTGGCGACGCTCTCGGTGGATCCGAGGAACTTTGAGGTTAGTGAAGGTGTGTTTATTTTGTTTTGTATGGAAAGTGTAGGAAGATTGGATGATATTGAGTTTTCAAGGAAGTTGATTTGAGAAACGTGGATTCGAATACGATTTATGAAAAGTACTTTATTTTTATATATATATTTGATACACTAACAATAGTATTACTTTTAAAAATTATATTCAGTGGTGGCTCGTGCTCTAAAACGTTGATGAGGCAGAGTTCCATAGAAAAATTGATGCTTTTTTATTATTATTTAATTTTTTTAATTAGCTATTATATTATTAAAGTAAATTATGGTCCGATTGAATAAAACGTTGTCATTTACTCACATTCTTAACTACACGAAAAAGTTTAATTAGAATTTGAAATATGCATCCAAAAAATGAAATTTTTTTGACAGTACAATATTTTAAAACCTTATAATTTAAATAGCATACATTAAACTAATAATTATTAAACTTTAAATAAGAATTTTAATGCTGACATTAATTAATTATAACAGACAAATAAACAAATATGTCAAATGTGGTGTCAGCCATCTTATCTGTTGTTAACTTTTAACTGGTAGCTAACATAGTTAATATCGCTTTATGCAACCGGACCAAAATTTATTATTAATGTGAAGTACAATAAAAACACGACTAAAAAATATTTAAATTTAACATTGTTATATAATATACGAATAAACGCGCAACGCATCTTTTGTTCTTCTCGCAATCGCAGAATTGTTGAGGCTAGCTTCCGAGCTCTTTCGTCTCGCACGCAGTGTCAACCGAACGCTATATCTAAATTTAAAAAAATATAATTATAGTATTATATTATCCATTACAAATATTTAACGAGACATGCCTCTGATCTAGAACTATGTATATAGTAACTGGTATTGTATATTGGTTGCGGGAGTGGCTTAAATGTTGCTTTTCCTATTATAAATAAATATACTTAAAATATATTCAAATTTACAAATATTTCAGCTCTTGCTAAAAGTCATATATTAATATTTAAAAAATTATTAAGAATTAATTATTTTTGTGTTTGAAATTCTAGTCTCCAAGTATATTAGGACTTTTATAAGAAATATACTTGTAGACATGAAATTATTTAGGTAATGCTTGAAATTATTAACAATAATTAACAATCAATCAACTTTAAAAAAAAAAACTAGTTTAAACAATAAAAAGGTAAGGTATCAAGAATGTATTTGATAGTGGACACTTTGTAATCCAATAATTTATTACTACAAGTCTGTTTCCAATAAAGCTTCTGGTAGATAATTATTTAAAAAATTAATTTTTGTTTTGAACTTCATGATGAGGCACTGCCTCATCTACCTCCCCTGATGAGCTGGCACTGATGATATTCCTCATATTTAATTATCTACTGTCCTTTCCTTAATTTTAAATTCTTCCTTAAAAGAAACCTATTGAATCAAGGGCCGTGGAAAAGCAAGGGACACAACAGGGCGCCGAAGTAACAGGGCGCTAAAAATTCGAAACTAACATACTAATAAATTCATATAAAAATGTCACATACAATTTTGAAAAATTATATTATCACTTGCAGTTGGTACATTTTTCAATGATTTATTTATTCCTACAAACAGTCTTACTCGAACGATAGGTTGTCATTACTCTCTGCTAGGTAATAATACAGTTTCAAAAATAAAATATTTATTAATAATAGTATATTAATTTTGATACAAATACACCCGATTTTAAGCGATACAAAGGTACCTACATAGAAAATGCTTGAAAATTATTATTGATTATAAACTTAAATAAGTATTATGAACAGAATTTTGACTTCACTGTTCATAAAAAATGAAACTTACTTGTATTTTACTTTCGAAATGATTCTTTTTTTAAACAATAGTGTCCAATACTAACGTTATATTTTTATAAAAATAAAATAATTGTTCATTACTTTTGTTTTTATGAAATGAATAATGAATGGAAAAAAGGAAACAATATCGACTTGTAAGTTTGCACAAAGAGTAGCTCTTGTAAGTTCTGAAGCTCACATAAATGAAGATGAAGATCCAGAAGTAAGAATTGAACAACTTAAATTAGAAATAGAAAACTTGAAAAAGGAATTGGTTTTTTACAAGGATTCAAGTATGCATTCCCTTAAATTAAGAGTAAGTCAACATATCTAGTTCTGTCCTTAACATTAACTTTAAAACCTATTGCTTATTTAGTTTCAAGAGAATAAAGAACTATCACCAGACCAAATTAAAGAATGTGAAAAACAAGTGTCGTTATATATTAAGAGTCCTTCAGATAATTTTCCATTTGAAGATGATATCAATAAAATATTAACTTATTTTAAAGTGTTCAAAAGAATTATAAAATCTCAGATGGAATTAATTAATAGTAACATGACGAGTAGCAAACCACTTGCAGATATCATCAAACAAAAAGATAACGAAATTTGTATCCTTTTAGTATTTTACTAGCACTATACACAAACACTTAATACAACATACGTTGTTTAATGTAGCATTTAATCAACAAAAATACGAAACTATATGAATTTATTATTACCGTTCATTATTGGCTAATTACGTTATAATCCAGAGTTTTTCATTCTCTTTTGTCTCTCAACACACATAAACTAATTACTAAAATTCTATAGCACACTAAATAGTTATTTGTGTAAATTGATTCTCGAACACGGTAAATGCAGCGCGAGCCGAAGGTGAGAGCTGCAATAGTTTAAGAGGAACAAAGACACTTTATGCTCGTGATGCACAAGTAATTTATTCTACGATTGCATCTTCAAATTATTAAAAAACGTATACGTACTGAAAATAAGTTCGTTATGTCAACTGTCAATATGAAATGTTTCTATTTTGTATGTATATCTGGTAACTATTGAAATAAGCGCACATTTAATATCTTTTTCGCGCGTTACCATCGGAAACGCGTGCATTTAACATCTTTTTCGCGCGTTGATATTGGAGATAGTTTGTCGATTGTTCCACGGAAAATGTCAACTTTTCGATTACAATTACGCTCTCATTTAGCATCGTAAAATTGACGTTTTCTGTGGAACAATCGAAAAATATCTTTGTCGTGCGTTTCCAATGGCATCGCTCGAAAAATGTATTAAATATGTGTTTTTTTTTTTATTTATATATCGGACCAACTATTAAGGTCATATGCCGATATGTCCTTTGTATGGTCGCCACGGGCGGGACCCGAACCCACGACCTTATGGTTGCGAGTCAGGCCCTCAACCCGCGCGACCATCACGCGGGACAAATATGTGTTTATTTTAATAGTTACCAGGGATACAAAACAGAAACTTGTCATATTGATAAATAATAGAACGAATTTATTTTCAATAGCTATACGTTTTTTAATAATTTAAGATGCAATCGTAGAAAAAATTATGTGTATATCACGAGCGTAAAGTGTCTTCGTTTCTTTTACAATATTACAGCTCTCACTTTCGGCTCGCGCTGAAATTACCGTGTTCGAGAAACAAAGAATAACTTCAGGCTCTTAATACACAAATAACTATTTAATACATACATCATTTATATACGATCCCGTTTTTAACAAAATATTTTACTTATTACATTTAAAACGTCAAAAATATTTGTTTTATACGTTGCGTAGTTACGTTTGTTTTGTAGAAAATATTTTATTACATTTATACGGATAATATAAAATTATTTATCACCACACTTGTTAAAATTTAACACCGTTGAAATGAAAGAAACGCAATTTAAACCGTCCTAATACCCAGAAGTATATGAACTGAATGCTTTTTATACATAAATGCACTAAACAGAAATGTGTATTAAGAAGTAATTAATGTTTTCATGTCCAATGAGGAATTATGATTAGATATAAATTTAACCATATTATAAATTTGTAGCAAGTCAGTTAAGAAAAATACATTACACTGATGACATTCAAATATGTTTAATATCATTTGCGGCGTAAATTTTGTTATCATAGACTCCACGATAAAATTAACTAACGTAGGTATGTATTGAAAAATCTTGCGGCACACCTGTGAAACTCCTATGGCAACCGGCTGAAAAACTCTGTTTTATTTCAAAACAATCGTACTACATACAATAATACAATGTTATCAACGTATATACTATTAAGTTACTAGAAGTACATTATAAGTATATATATATTAATTTTCCTGAATTAAAAAACAGCAATACTAGTACATTTATTGAGTAAAGAAAAGCTAAAAACCAAAGAAGCCGAATTGAAAACCATTACAGCATCACCAGAAACATGTCCAGAGGCATCTACGAATTGTGATCCAAATTTAAGTGAGAAGGCAGCTTTTGCAATATTTATGCGCAAGGATAGTAATAAATCAGAATTAAATAAATGCGCAACTGCATTGCAACAAAAAATTGCACAAGCGAAGAATGTTGCAAACAGAATCAAACTTTGCAAAAACAACATTGGTATGTGAATGCACACTTATCATTTTATACACGCGACTATTTTAGATTAAGTTTTTATTGGAATTCCATTAAATTTCGCAAGAGTTTCTTGAGTTTGTTTTGTAATAGTTGACTGATGATGACATTAGAATAAATACTAATACGAATTAAATTTTTGTTACATTTTTAGCTTCATTATATTTCAATAATATTTTTATGAATATGTGGTAAATCTAGATCTCTATAAGGCTGGTATGAGAACCTGCCGTTTATAAGAAACAAAACTCAAGGAACAATGTAGCGTATTTCTTTGGTATTTAACATTAAAAACATTCATAATTGAAATAAATTACAGCAAACATTTATACTTCACTGAATAGGTTAACGTTTACTACAAATATTCTAACCAAAAAAGTCACTTGTTGACACAATTAAATAAAAATTACCTTATATATCATTGTTTAATTTCTCTCTGACTTAAACTTTTATTTAAATTTTTTTATATAGCTATTCAATAAATATCGATTATATAATCTATGCTGTCATAAATACTACGGGACAGGAATTTTAACAACTCTTTTATAACGAGCATTTTTATTTTATGTCTGATAAAGCAAATAAAAAATACCATCGATTTATACTCTTACATATATCATGACACAGGCGCGGTGGCCGAGCGTGTTAAAGCACATCTCTTAACATACTGCGACGTCACCCGAACCAAGGTTCGTCAGTTCGAATCCGCCTGCCGACAATGTGTGATTTATCGTAAAATATAAAATACAGCTACATGTATTTATCACACTCGGGCGCTATAAATTGGTCACTTATACGTCTTAAATAATGTAGCATTCGACTATGAAAACCGGCAGTACGGCAGTGTAAAAA
This sequence comes from Pterostichus niger, assembly GCA_947425015.1. NCBI lineage: Eukaryota > Metazoa > Arthropoda > Insecta > Coleoptera > Carabidae > Pterostichus > Pterostichus niger. Next base: position 20,591,648 of record OX380334.1, on the reverse strand, counting down.
CTGTGGCTCGGTGTGTCCGGTAGGCCAAGGTCCGATTTGGGCTATAGCGCCACAGATGATGATATATCAATAAGAATAACCGGCTTAATACTTATTCTATTAATAAATGTTGCAGTGTCTCTAAAAGTAAAATTACGTGAAAATATAAACAACGGTCCCGATTCGAACAAATACATGAAACAATTACAAAGCCAACAAGATATCTACAGAGAAAACATCATGGAATTACGAAATTTAAAAATGGAAACTGATCATTTGAGTCATGGATTCCAACAAGAAAAATTACGAACATTGAAACGATTTAAAGACTGGTGGGCCAAGGAAAATCTTATATCACAAAAGTCACAAAATTCTAGTATTCCTTCATATTTCGATGAATCTCTTGTATTTAAAAATGAACCTGAAGTTGCAAACTTATTTACGCACAAAAATGTGAATAAGTTTAATAAGGAATACCAATCTAAAGATACAGAACAATTTGTTCCTCATTTAGCAACTAATAGAAATATAACTGATTTCTCCATTGATACTTTCCCGTCTTTTTATGATGCTGAATCAAATTATTCCCCACATATTGAGGAACTGCAAATTTCTTCAGACACGAATTATAGTCAACAATCTTTTCACAACCAGTCTTACCCAAACGAATTTCAAGTTACTGTTCCTACTAATACTTATGTGAAACCAAATTTAAATGAATTCCATCCGAATAGGATAAATTCTAATTACTCAAATCATAGCCGACCAACATCTGCTAACAGGATGAATGATCGTCTCGAGTTTAGTAGTTCGCAATCATCACAAAAATATAATAATTATTATCCAGAATCTGCGCCTAAGCAATTTACTCCGCTGCCTCGTGTAATTAATCAGTACTCTGGACATCAAAATAATGTTCAATATCAGTATAGCATTCCTCAGAATCAACCAAGTTTCTCCGGTAATTACCACCATTACTCAGAAAACAACCAATCCAACTTTATGGACTACGATTTACCGGAAAAACTGAGCAGTAACCCGAAAATGTCGCGGCAGTTTTCAGATGAAAACAACACTTATTATAGATATTACCCTCTTGAAAATCAAAGCTCTGAGGAACAAATTGATTCTAGATGTATTAGTTCTAATTCTTCAGAAAATGTTAAAATTACTGAGGTTCCGGGAGTAACGCAAACCACTGTAGGAGATAAAAATACGACAGATTTTTTAAATTCAATTCCATTAACAGGAGATCCGGAAGTGGATGAAGAAATCTTAGCTTTTTATCGAGCAAAACATAGCATTATTAACAATAATAATAAATAATGTGTATTTAGTACTTTTGTTGTATTAGAGTTATGTATTTACAAGTGTATTGTGCAAAAATAAATGTTTGTTTATGGTTCACAGTGGAAATTTTCGATTGGTCTGTCACCATACATAGTGGCTTCTAGTATTGTAATAGTTTTTTTATTGACTAATAACAAAAATTTTCTTCTACTATGAAAAGGTTCAACTTTGAGTGACACTGAAATCATTTTCGTTGCTTTGATGTTAGTTGATGATCGGAGTGTGAATCCTTCCGTACCTATAAAAATAATATATAAGTAACTTTTCTTGTATCCTTTCATCAGAATTTATAATTGTATAATTACACAGTATCCCACTTAAATGGGGTAATACGAATCTATTAAATATTCATCATACATCTATATTTCATACTGAACACGTAATAAACACTTTCGTCTCATCCTTATTAATAGTTTCTCTTTATCTCTCTGCTCTAATTCTGAATAATTTATTCACGTAATAAATATCTCAATCATGTATCCATCATTCGACTCAAATTATTCACATAGTGGTCTACCCTATTTGCATACACCTTCTTCACAAATCATTCATTATAAATCAACTATCTTTACACACATCTGTAATTCTTAAAACATTTTTCTCACTTCACACTTATCGTTTATCAATATAGTCCAATATTCCGGACATAATGCAGTATTATGTACTAGCGCTCTTAAACTAAATGTAGAAAACTCTAATTTAATATGGTAATATATTCTAACTTGGGTGCTCGGTTTGAAGTCCATCATCTTGATAGAGTGATTTTTGTTGTAATTAATTAATATCAACAATGAAATGCTTATTATTAGTTAAAGAACAATGATAAAACAGTATTTGTAACAAATAATTATTAATCTCATGCACACTGTAAAAATTATAACGAGTTATAGCTATTGACATACCTAAAAATGTATCATTACAGCCGCAGATGTCAGTTTGTTATGACTCATAACATCCGTGGTTTGTTCAATAATTTACCGGTTTCAGAATATAAACACGTTAACGTCATTAAGAAATATTATTTTTTTAAATTCTTTTATGAATATCGTCATTGTTAACATTTTAGAAGGAAATCAAGTAAGTATGTGGTCTGTATGTTTTTATTTAACGCCATGGTTATAGTTGTTTTGTATCATATTGATAAATAATTTTTTTATTTAAACGTCATAACGTGGTCATCTCTAATTAGAAAGACTGTACAATTAATATTGTATATTATGATAAGCAGGAGAAGTAATCTTTGTATTATTGTTGTTTTGAGATCCGTTTGTATTAATAGTGTTATATTATCATTGTGTTTTATTTTCATTTTCTTGGCTACTTTGAAAAGTAAGTATAGTAATATTACCGTACAGAATACAGTTATTACTTACTTACAAGCCTATTTTTGTATATGTACACATAGGTTTAATATCCTGAAACCGGTAAAAATATAAAACTATAAAAATTTTGATATTAAATTTTTCGCGTAGTTAACAAAATGATTACCTGACAACATTTATTGCAATCAGGCCTTTGTGTTTTTCATTTCAGCTTATTGATATAGGTAAAAATAATAAATGGCATGTTTTCAACTCAAATAATAATTCATAAAAATAAAACTGTTAATATTTTACTGTTAACTGTATCGTCCAGGATACCTAATTTTCATTGGTCAATTCCACAAAGATATACAGGGTGTTTCACAACTTAGAGCAAAAAATTAAAGGGTATATTCTGTACGACGTGCTGATCATGAAACAAAAAGATTTATTTTTTAAATCGCAAAACTATTTTCCATGTTTCGCAGTCCAAAATTTTTCGTTGCCACTGCCACTGGATGGATGGTTATGTTAAAGTTATTAATTAAATAAAATTCTATTATAAATAACTGCTAATAATTGAATTGTGTAATTATTCTTTCGTAGTTGATACCTACTTCATTGTTTGTGTTTAATAGGAAAGCAAATCCAGTGCAGTACTACAAAAAATGTTATAGGTTAACAACCCTTAATTTTTTGAATTTAAAAAAAATTCTTTTTGTTTCATGATCAGCACTTCGTACAGAATATACCCTTTAATTTTTTGCTCTAAGTTGTGAAACACCCTGTATAGTTTACTATTGTTGGCTAAATGTGTTTCCAACGATTGAAAACTTAAAATCCATACTGGGCATTCGAAAATAATACCCCCAGATACTCCGCAATTATTTTGTTTCCAGTTATACACCATCTATACCCAACATTCACTACTATCATACAAATATTTAGCACATCATTATACTTATTCAAATTAATGTATTTACGTGTCAAACAATAATACGAATTATGAAAAAATGTAGTTCATTAACCCACCTTTATATTCATACACTTTTAAAGTTGAGTAATTCTCCAAAAATGCTAGAAATGTTTCGCCAGTTCTACCAAATTGCAAAACATTTAAATTCGAGGGTCTCAACGTCGAAATCTTATCAAACAGCTTTCCTTTATCAAAATCTTCATAAATCTATAATGCGGAATAAGAAATAAAACATTTATTACGTAACACATTTCAGATATCAATAATGCAAAACCTTTATTTCGTCTGTCAATCCCCCAGCAGTTGCCTCTTCCCAAACAGCAACTGCTGTAAACCTGGCTACATTCCCATGCTTGCCAACCTCCACGACTACAAATTCCCTAACATTCGCTGCAGGCAGGTAATGCTTGGCGACGCTAACATTCCCTATAATTGTAGTCGGCTCGTAATCTGATTCAATAGCTTCTTGTTCGTTATGAGATCGTTTTACTTTGCCGCCATCGTTTTTCCGTGACACATCCAATTTGAAATCGAGGGGATTGAACGTGTAATTTGCTCTAGGAATGTCCCATTGTCTGTAGACATGAACTGTGGCATTCTTGTCTTGATAATATAGTTTGTATTCAGTGACGAATTCATTGTCCAAGGAATAGAATGTTCCTGGTAATTTAGATTTTTGTAGGAGAACAGAGTGGTTGAAGCCGTAAATGTGCTGAAAATGGTAAGAGAAAAATTTATTCATTTATTTTAATTTATTCAATAGACCATTATTAAAAATAAAGCGAGTAGAATCTTGTGAGGATTAGGTGGCACAACTTTTTAACAATGAAAAACCACTTTTAGCTTTCCGCATAAATTAATGTCATTTACTAAGATATGCAACTGCGTATGTGTTCCACGAGAAATTTAATAAAGACGTGATAATAATATGTGTAGATGATCTCCAAATATATTTATTTATTTATGTTACTCTGTACAACAGGAATTTAATCCCAATTACAGTACAGGGTCCGCACTCACCGAGCCGCAGTGTGGTAGTTCATATAATTTTTAGCTTGAGTGAGATTCGAACTCAGGATATTGTTTATATCTTTTTATGGAAATAATAAACTTTCATATTGTCATATTTTCATAATTTAACATGAAAATCATATTCAAATGATTCTTAATATGTATTTCACTTAAAAAATGCAACTTTGTTTTTTTTTACTATTCGCGCAAGTAAATTATTTTTCTAATTAAATACTGTAATATAAATCAATCCATATTTTACACATATTATACACTATGGGGTAGGTGGCTCAGTGGTATCGAGTCGGCCTGTGAATCTTGAGAACCCTGATTCGATCCCCACAGCCGGCAAACAATTTTCACCAATTTAAATCTACCCTTGTGGCTCCCCCTCCACTAATATCTTTGGGGGCCGTGATTTTACGGCTGGTAACCGCACTTCATGCGAATAAATATATCACCTACCGAGATCTGCTTAGGCAGAGTGCCACACCCAGTAATGGGTAAAAGGCGTAATGATATGATGATGATATATTTATATATTTACACTAATAAAATATAGTGCACCTACAGCCAAAATTTAAACTGTACTCCTGTTCTGGACGCAATATTCTCACGTTTACCTATAAATACTGTCATTCTAATTCTAAGCAAAACGGATGAATTAATTTATTATCTAAATTTAATATATTTCCAAATTATTTTTAACGCTAACAAACAAGTTACAACATCGTTCATCAATTACGTTGGTTCGCGCTGAGCTAGGCTAGTTTAGTACGGTGCAAACATTTACAGTGAAAGCTTCGTTTTCGAGGATTTGAGAATATTTTAACACTTTCAATCCTAGTGGTTTCGTAACGAAACCACTATTTCAAAAAAATATTTTATGCTTTTTATTGGTTATTCTACCTACGTACGTTATAGCTAACAATGCTATCTGTTGGCGCATAGCATTAGTTAGCGCTCAAATGAATTGGTCAGCTAGAATTTCATGTTGTAATTGTGTACTAGATGCATATTGACAGACCTAACCGGTGTTATTTGAATATTGTTAGAATTTGAACAATTTGTAAAAAAGGCTGGTAAGTAAGTTTATTATTCATTTATTAACAGATTATTTGTTTCGTGAATTTATCTTTATTGTTTAAAATTTCGAAATTTGATGAAGTTAAAATATTCTAAAACATATTTATGGGGATCAAGCGATTGCCTTCCATTAGGGATTATTGGTCCTCTAACAAGAAGATTCGTGATAAGTATTTTTTCCCCAGTGATCATTTGGAAAAACCGGCATTTTTCCAAAATTCGTTTGACCAAATGGACTAATACATTTATTTATGTTAATCTTATGTTATTTAAAGTTGAAAAGGTCTGTCGTAGCAGATCTCGGTAAGTAATATAGTTCTTCGCTTGAAATACGGTAACCAGTCGTCAAATCACGGTTCCCAAAGCGTTAATGAAAGGAAAGCCACATGGGTAGATTTAATTTGATGAAAATTGTTTGTCGGCTGTGGGAATCGAACCCGAGTTCTCAGATCTACAGGCCGACTCGATACTACTGACCCACTATTTTAATGTTTTTTAATGCATATTTCAAGTGTCTGACAATTTTTAATTCTTTCGATTATTTTTTTTTTTTTAAATCAGATTAGAATAAGTTTAGCTAACCCAAAATTCCAATTAAAGTTAATGTTTTCATAGCGAAATATTTGCTGTTTAATTTTCAGTATTGTTATTGTATTTATATAATATTTTTGAACTGAAACATATAATTTCCAAATTAGGAACCCTGAAGTTAAATTTAAAATTTTAATTATTGATTAAAAATAAATAAATATAAGAACAATAGTTGTTTGTCAACGGCCATGGCATAACTCGTTGATACTGATCCAAGCGATAACGCGAGTTAAGCAACGTTGCGCGCGGGATGTATTTGGATGGGTGACCGTCCCGAGAAACCCGCGTTGCTGTTGACTAAAAAGACCTAAAAACGCGGATCAGGGCGTAATGGCGGCATATGACCTGAGTAGTTGGTCCGCCAAAGAAGCCACAAAAAAAAAAAATAGTTGTTTACGGTATTGTGTTAAAATACTTTCCTGAACGTATATTGAAATTTATTCAACCCTATTTTGCTTTCCAAACTTTATTTTTAGCCGTGTAAAATGTAATTTATTTAGTCAAATTTTAAATTAATAATTATAATTACTCACCAACAATGTATCTTCATTAAATATCCATACGTTGACTCCCAGATTCTCGCATACCATAGACTTTGTATTTTTTGTGACTAAATAAACGCGATCAGAGTCTAAAACTGTAATGAATTGTTCCACTTCTCCTGTTCTCATTTTCGCTATATATTTGAAAGAATTTGGAATCCATTCGTACAATGAAGAGAAGCAATAGTGTTTTAGACTGACAATTAAGTAATGACGACGATCATACTGTAAACAAAATTATTTATTGTTTGTTTTATAGTCTTATAGCATTTACTAATTTTACCTTGAAGTAATGTATTGCGGATATATCATGATCAAAATTTAATTCTTCATGGTATTCTAAATGTTTAAATATAAATGGTCTTTGTTTCCCAATTTTAACTAGATTTTGAACTTCGATACATATTTCTTTGTATTCTTTCTGGAAAATACAAATATTATTTAAGTATAATCTGATCTTGCAAGTATTCATTAAAAATAAATAATTCAATCTATTTAAATAAAGAATAAAAATAGTTTATGAATTAACAAGAAATGAATTAAATAAATAAACAATAATATCAATGGAAGGTATTATAAATAAGTGACTGTGAGCTTGGAATGGAAATAAAATAATTAGGAATCCAGTCAATAAAAAATACTTTGATAATATTGACTGGATTCCTACGTATTTTATATCCAATAATTTCAATCATTAGCAAATGATTCACGATAAAAAATGCAAATTTCGCATGGAAGTCGAATGGAAAGTATGGCTTAAAATACCCAATATTCCAAATTCGCAAATTTAATAATAATAATAATTCTCAATATAGATATGTAAATACAGAACGATTCAATACTGCAGAAAAAAATTAATGACAAATATACTTGTTACTTATCTTGGATTAAAAATTATTTTTTTTAATTTCCAAAATTATTTACTCTTCATAACAAGTACAACTTTTTAGTGTCACTGGCTTTATAGTTGTTGTCCTATCCTACACTCTTGTCTGCCTGTGTGTGTCAACAAATTGGATGTAACGCTTTTAATAACAATTAAAATACTAAATATTTCTACTTTAACTAAACCACCCTTCATTTTGTGAATTATGAAGTATCTGCCATTTAATTTTTCCTTGAAGTATTGAAAAATCCTGTATAGTGTTCTGTGTGTTTTTTTTTATTCTAAAAAGACAGGAAGTGAATCCTCGAGCGCTTTGTTCAAATAAAGATTGCTTTTTATTCTTACTTTTTGCAAAATTAACAAATCTAAGAAAGTCTTTAAAAGATTTCTAATATTAAGAAAAAAATATAACATATAATGTAATAACAACAAAGACAAAATTAATTGTCATTCATGCACTTGGTGAGACTAGGTATAATAAAAAATATTAAATAAAACTCTAGGCAAAGTCTCACAAAATTCAGCCTCCGAGTCACCTTATGAGGGCATCGTCGGAGGCCGGCCAGCACAGTTAGTAACCATGGTCCATGGCGTCCATGGTTACTAACTGTGCTGGCCGGCCTCCGACGATGCCCTCATAAGGTGACTCGGAGGCTGAATTTTGTGAGACTTTGCCTAGAGTTTTATTTAATATTTTTTATATAATGTAATACTTATTTTTGTGTTTCTAATGAATTTAACAGTAATAAAAGACATGTTTTCGCAATTTAAATAAACAAAACATGTCACAATTTTGCTGTTTACGAGTACAATGCTGCCTAGCACTGGAAATTTGCTGTTTTGTAGAAATTCAGATGAAATATATTTTAGTTCACATATTATCCGAACTTCACTTCACATCATTTTATACTGTATCAGGGTTAAGGAGTACGTAACCCTGGTTATATTTATGGTATTTTCGTTTATTTCGTTATAACAGAAGTAAGTTTGAACTGAATTGATTGAATTGTATTTATTTTAATTTTTTCCTAATTGCTATATATCAATTTTATAGTAACTAAAAAAAAATAGTTTTGATATATTTTTATTTGGGTTTTTTCGAGATGCTTGAATAGATTTAAATGTTTCATTATATTTTATAATCTGAAAACTTAGAACCGATATTGATTTCCCGTCAAACTTTGCCCGACTTCAAACATAAAGAATTTTAAATGCCACCAATCTCCTTTCCCATTAAATAAATCACAATATGGATCACATCTTAAATAATAAATTCACCTTTATCACATTTTCAATTTCAAATTTCTCCTGCTGTTTTCTCGCCACCTTATTGGCTAAGCGCTTCACATCCACGCCTCCTAGGAGTCCATCACCTGTGACATCTCCCTGAAAAGTGACGTTTCCAAATACTTTCCACTTATCTTCGATATCTTGCTCGCCTTCCCCGTTAGCTGTGACGGTACGATGTTTCCAGTCTGTGAGGTTGATGTCGTTCACCTTTCCTGTAGTGATCAGGTCCGCATCGAGGGTGACTTTACCGTTAAAGAAATAGGAAGCGGTTAGGTTTTGATCGGTGTCTGTGGTTACAAGACGGATTAGGTCTTTGCCGTTTACAAGACCGGATGTTTTCAGGTTATGGGTTATTGTGATTGGATTGAGAAAGACTAGATAAGAGGTAATTACTTGATCTTTATTTATCTGTAATTAAGTATTGTTAGTTTGTTGATTATTCTCCTTCAATTTACTTAAATAAATCAATCATTATTGTATTATTCTTTATTTACAGTAGTAGAAAAAATATTGTTTGTATTTCGTGGGCAAAATTATTGTTTTTTTGGCGCGTTCGAATGACTTTTATAAAAGTAACATTCTCACACGCAACAAAAAAACACTCATTTTGCGCACTTAATACAAAAATAACTATTAAATCAGTTCCTCTAAAATAATTTGTTTTCTGTAGCAGTATATATTCACCAAATTAAATCTACCCCTGTGGCTCTCCCTCCATTAATATCTTTGGGGGGCATGATTTGACGGCTGGTAACCGCACTTCATGCGAAAAATATATCACTTACCGATATCTGCTTAGGCAGAGTGCACACCCAGTAATGGGAAAAAAGGAGTGATGATATATTTATATTTATTTTATTTATATAAAGAAAATGCAATTAATCGCCTTTATTCCTCATTAATTACTTTGTTCTTTTGGGTTACTATATTTAAATTAAATAATATTGTTTTACTTACCATCACAGTATTATAATATTCCTCTTCAAAATTATATCCACTCACTAAATTTCCAACTTCAATATCGTTTTCAGCTTTTACGAATCCTAAATTTAATGTAGCATCTATTGTTTGAGGAGTATGTAAAGGAATCAAGTCGGTCATATTGATTCCATTCAAAATATCAGTTTTTAAATTGTTTAACACTGATATCTTGTCAAACTTAAGTTCACCTAAAATTCAATCATTAGATTAAATATTGATTACAGGTAGATTCAATTTTAAATCAAATATCTGATAAATTATAGAACGACAATCGTCTTGAGTTTTAATTAGAATATAGACTCTCTGATTGTACAGTTCTGTATTGGTCAATTATAGGTGCCTTGCTGAATAGAATGAAGTTCGTCAAATTACATTATTAATTACTTAACCAATCTTAGAATAAGAAAACATTTTTATTTCTTAAAAATTTAATTTCATAAGTAATAAATACAGCTAAAATATTATAATTAAACTATTTGACCAGCAATTTTTATTTGATTCATGTGGCAGCACTGATTTTTACTTTGTATATAGGACACCTATTCTGTAAAATAGAGCCCTAGCTCTATAACTATGACGTCCAACAACAGTACCAGTTTCCATATTACAGAATTTCTATCTTAGTGATTTTGTTGCGTAAGATTTAGGTTTCCAACAATATTTGAAACAATGAACACTTGTTTTTAAATGCTTATTAACTTCTTCTATTAAATTATCGTCTTTGATATTAACTTTTTTTTCTTATATTAGTTTAGTTTTTATAGTTTTATTAGTCATAATTATAAATTTTAATATAATTTTCATATTTTTATAAATTTTAATTTATTTTTCTACAACTGTCAAAAAATGTTCATTTTTTTCACTAATATCAATACGCGAAGTACGTGATTTTGCGCATTATTTTGCACGCTAGTGCAAAATGAGTACTTTGCGCACTGTTTCGTATTCTAGTGCGCAAAATGAGTATCTCGCGCACGCTCCCAAATTATTTGTTGTCAGGTTTTATTAGTTACAACACATCAATAGTATCAAATTAATATTATTGTTGATTGTTTTCCTTCAATTTACTTAAATAAATCAATAATTATTGTATTATTCTTTATTTAGAGTTGGAGAAAAAATGTTGTTTGTATTTCGTGGGCAAAATTCTTGTTCGAATGACTAAAATTAACATTCTCACGCGCAACAAAAAAAACACTCATTTTGCGCACTTAATACAAAAATAACTATTATAAATTGCTAAACATTTTGACAGTTGATGCATGCTCTGATATACGAGCTCGAAATGTTTTGGTACTGTATGGAAAGGCGTTAAAATATTTAGCCAATGAGATATGAATGAAATGTGTTAATTGGTTAGATGCAGTTTTCCTGAAAGCATAAAACTCATTTCCCATGTTAATCACCTATGGCACAGGTTTCGTACAAACCGCTAGATTTATAAATCAATGAGACAACTTATTTGAAAAATTAATACCTTTTAAATCAGTGAGGTAAACTGCTTTATTGATCCAATCTTGCACATCACATCCGCAAAGGTATCTCGTATCAAGATCCGTTTCCAATTCAATAGTATCTGTAACCTCTACATTTTCTTTGAATACTACTAATCCTTGTATGTAATCATCATTAGATATTAATACAACTTGTTCTATAAATTTGTTTAAATCAACGCCGTCGACTGTGTCGGCAATTCCTAAATTTTTGTGGATCCGGATCTGTTCAACCCAAATAATTTTGTTATCAATATTAGAATTAGCTTCAGGCATTTCTGAAGTTACAACGTTAAATAACGCTGAAGTTACAGATTTTAATAAAATTACTATGAAGCGTCTGAAGAGATTCTAAATGCCACGTTAACGTTAATTAACGAGGAATATTGTCAAGAAAATTAAAATAGCTTCGTAATTTTATTTACTTAGATAGGTAACTATAAAACATGTCTCATTAAACATGGGCTAGAAAATATTCTGCTTATTTATAGATTTCATGATTTCTGCTATATAACATTAACATAGTTTCTAGTGATTTAAGTATCTACATTTAAATAATTCGCGTTTTCAGTTAGGTGCTCAAGTCAGTTTGTAAGCAAAATAAATATTGCATTCAATAATTTATTGGTTAAATAAGTATTAATTATGAATGAGAAGATCTGATTTCTACTCGTCACATAATAGTTATTTTTTCACGTAGAATTTTCTCCCCTTAATTGTATATAAATATAAAAGTAAAGTCATATTCAGGGCGACTGGAAAACAGTGGTACCTATACATGAAACACTGTAAACCTTTGTGTGTAAATTTGTTGTTAAAATTGTTATTAAAAGTTGTAAATTACGCTCTCATTTATCATCGTAAAGTTGACGTTTTCTATAGAAAAATCGAAAAATATCTTTGTCAATATTAAAAGATATTAGAACTGCGCATTTCAATTATTTGTTTATAAAGAGCGTAAAGTGATGCTTTGTTACTCGAGCACGGTAATTGCAGCGCGAGCCGAAGGCTAGAGCTGCAATAGTGTAAGAGGAACAAAGACACTTTACGCTCGTGATACACACATAATTTTGTCTACGATTTCATCTTAAAATCATTAAAATATGTACGCGTACTGAAAATAAACTCGTTCTGTCAACTGTCAATATGACAAGTTTCTGTTTTGTTTGTATGCCTGGTAACTATTGAAATAAGCGCGCATTTAATATCTTTTTCGCGGGTTGCCATTGGATACGCGATCATTTAACGTCTTTTTCGCGCGTTACCATTGGAGATGCGCAAAAAAGATATTTTTCGATTGTTCCACAGAAAACGTCAACTATACAATGACAAATGAGAGCGTAATTATTAACTTTTCATAGCAATCATAGAAAAAAGATATTAGCTGCGCGCTTACTTCAGTAGTTACCAGGGATACAAACAAAACAAACTTGTCATATTGATAGAACGAATTAATTCCAGACATATACGTTTTTTAATCATTTAAGATGCAATCGTAGAAAAAATTATTTGTGTATCACGAGTGTATATTGTAAGTACAGTGCTCGAGTAACAAAGAATCATTTTACGCTCTTAATACACAAATAACTATTTTATTGTCTAGGAATAAAAAGTGTCACTTTTGTCTCAGATAAAGCAAGAAAATTTTACTTTCAGACAGGATCGTGACAAAAAATTATTTCAATATTTTATTAAATATTCTAAATATTCATTTTATCCAAAGATACAAATAAATTTTCAATAGTATTTTACCTTCTTCTTGAAAACAGTCGTTCCATTTATCATAATATCATCATAAATACCAACAACATTATTTAAATATTCTTCAGGATTCATATTATTTGCTTTTCCTTTTACATGTAGATTATCAATTGTTATATGATGTTGGAATGATGCATTTCCTTAAATTAAATTACAAATATTATTAACAAAACAATAATGTATGAAATATAATGAATTATATCAAACCTGTCAAAATATATTTGTCACCATCTACTTTGAAATGCTTTTTCAAATATTTTATTGGAATTTCATTTATAATGTTTTCAACATTTAAATCATTCTCGACCAAAATATCTCCATGAACAATTACATGACCAGAAATTTCCTGTTCTTCAGATTTTAACAAAATATTTTCAACAAACAAATTATTTATTTTGTTTGTATTCAGATTTTCGTTTACAATGAAACCATTTTCAAAATATTTAAAACTTTCTAGAACTATATCTTTCTCAGATTTCAAAACAATGTCATCGATAAATTTGGAGAAATCGACATCGTTCAGTTTTTCTGTTTTTAAGTCGTTTGCTGTGACATCGCCCTAAAATTATTTAAAAGAGAAATGTAAAAAAAAATAAAATAATGAATAACTTTAAATTACCTGAAATTCAATGTCAACAACTAAATTGTTGCTTTTATTAATCCAAAATACTGTTTCAAATAGATCATTCAAATTTTGATTGTTTAAGTTTTTCACATTTATTGACTTTTCTATATGTAGATCTAAAAATAATTTCTAAAGTTACATTTGAAAATAATAATTAATATGTTAAATATTAATTAGCAGGAATTATACACGGTGTTAAATTTTAGAGGAAACGGCAAATGTTTCGCTTATTTCTCAAGTTTAGCAATTTATTTAAAATAATATGATTTACACAGCAACATATAAGCTCATTTATGATGAATGTACATTAATTATATTATTTCCGGTTTAGTAGTAATTAATATCAACTTACATGAAATATTCTATATTATTTTACAAGTTTGAAAAGTACGACAAATGACTTCGCATTTTTCGTATAGAAAATGGGGTTCGGTTAATTTTATTGAAATTTTGCAGGTTGATAGTTCTCAAAATGTAGATCAAAAGTCTCAATGAACACAAAGCCCCATAAACCCCCTTCAAGTAATATATTTCAAGCATCATAAAAAATATAATTATTATTTATTTATTTATTGTTGTTATTTATCAACATGGTGTATTTTTATGTTATACGGTTACTATACTTTACCTTATAAATGGATTCTTCTGTTAGGTAATAAAATTATTATTATTATTAAAACGTACACAATAAAAATAATAAAAAACTTTTAATTTTTTTTTTATTAGTTGCATTTCAGGCTTTAATTGGAATTAAAAAGGTAAAATTAATTATTCATTTTTTAAACCTTTTTTATTACCCTAAGAAGGTAAAGTTTCGGCCAATATTTGGGCCATTATCAAGCAATTTTAGTATGAAATAACAATTAACAATTTAAATTTTACAATCAAAGGTAACATAATTGAAGTCAATTGAAAAATTAAAAAATATATTACCTTTGATTGTAAAATTTAAATTGTAATGTTAAATGTTATTTCATACTAAAATCGCTTGATAATGGCCCAAATATTGGCCGAAACGTCGCCTTCTTAGATTAATAAAAAAACTTTAAAAAATGAATAATTAATTTTACCTTTTTAAAAAAGAATTAAAAGCTTTTGATTTTATAAGAAAAATTCCACCAAAAATAATAAAAGACTCAAGTACTTTAGAAAAGAGATAGATGTCACTCACCTTGAATTTTGAAATGCCCAGATAAGAATTTTTCAGTTAAAATGTCTGAAATATTAAGAAAATTCTCAACAAAATTCCAATCAACATCATTAATTTGCTCGGTTTGAATATGTCCCACAGACCCATTCACAACTCTCATATTTGCAGTGACAGTTTGTTCCTTTGTTAAGCTGAATCTATTCTGTGCGTAATTATCAATATCAAAACATTCAATATCGTAGTCAATATCTTTTAGAAATTCTACATTATCTGCTATCACAGATTTAAATTCGACGTCTTCAAATGTTCTGTCTCCTATTGTGAGCAGAAAATCAGATGAATTCATATTATTTATATTTTCAATTCGAAGTTCGGAAGCGATGATATCTGGGTCATCTCCAACGTTTTTGAAAATAATTTCCGAATTTATTGTTTCATCTGTGTCAAGTCTAATTAATTCTTCAAAGTGTTTAGTTAAATTTTCTCCGTTAAATAGCCCAGTTATTTCTAAATTTTCAATGATAACTTCTCCATTAATTTTATGATTTGAAATAGTTTGTTCGGTATCAACTGTTAGAATTTTCTTGATATTGACGTTATTAATTGTCTCCGAATCTACATTTAAATTATTTTGGACAGTTAGCTTTTTGGTGAATTTTTTCTCGACGTTTATTGAAACGATTTCCTCATCCTACAAAAAAGAACATAAAACAAAATAAATTTGAAATACAAATAAGTTAAATGTAAAAGAAACAAGATTAAAATACATTGAAAGGAATTTTATGAAAGCAAATTTACTCTGGGTAATAAATTTAACGTAGACTTTTTATTTATTTTGTAATACAGTTTATCTGAAGAAGAATAATTAAAAATTATAAGAGATTTATTTGGAATTTGATTTTAGTAATGTTTATGATCTTTTATTTCTTTTGTCTAGTTAATTCATTCTGTATACAGGGTATTTCAGCAGTGGGATCGTGCCATATAGATATGTAGAAAAGTTGCGACTTGTTTCTAAGAAAGTTATATTTGTAGAGAATAAGCGATAAATAGTTTGTTTATGATGTATGTTCATATGACAGTTTTTACTCAAAATTACCTGAGGAATAAGCTATCAAATTTTATTATCCGAGTCCTGAAACACCCTATTAAGAACCGATTAGAATTCTTGCAAAATTCATAATTTATTGACGATATTTAAGTTATTTTTAACAATTGTACAGATATCCATAAATTATTCATTCTATTACAATCCTTAATAAATTCCTAGAGGGAATTGTCATAAAACATTTCTAGCAGCGTTCTTTTTTAAAAGATAATGAATAATAAGAGATAGTACCCAATCGAATTTTATCAAAAATTTACAATTTTAAATGATAATATAATAATTTATTGACCGATCTCTTGAAAAAAGCATCATGCAATAACTCCTTTTGTTCCTTAATTAAAGTTCAGAACATAAATGGAGTAGGTGACTCAGCCTGTGGATTTGAGAACCCGGGTTAAAACTATTCTTGTGGCTTCCCTCCACTAACATCTTAGGGGACCATGTTTTGACGGCTGATAATCATACTTCACACGCATAAATATATCATTTATCGGGATCTGCTCTGGCAGAGTGCCACAGCCAGTAGTGGGTAAAAGCCGTGATTATATATTTATTTATTATATTTATAAATGAAAAAAGTATTTATAGTTACGCAAATTTATGCAAATATATATATTTATAGTTATAGAAAATATACTTTTGGTTTATATAATTAAAAGCAGTTTAATTCTTAATCTTAACATTAATTGAAATTATTTGGATGTTTTCGAATTTCAATCTCCTTACAAATTAATTTAGAATTGTCTTTGGTGTCTACTTAATTAAAACAAAAATTATGTTAAATGTCTGCAACTAATACTGTTTTTAAAATAAAAAATATGTGATGAAATGTCTAATTCATTAATGACTAGACGCCTAATGAATTCCTATCTTTTAATAATGTCCTCAAAATTAAATTGCCAAAACCGGTCGTCTACTTATGAAAATAGATAAAGAATATAAAACCACATCCTATTAATGAATCACTTAGTTTACTTACTTTGTATACAACATCATGAAAGATTTCCTTGAGTGTACTGCCATTAAACAAATTCGCAACAATCACCGAACCTTCAACTTCTAATTGCGCAAAAAGAGCATTGCTGTCTAAAGTTTCTGTATCTTCCAAAGTTGGATTCGGTATAAACTTTGTGAGATTTGGTCCAATAAAGATGTCACCATCGACCTGCAAATTCGATAAATGCAGCGTTACAGAAATCGTAAATAAAATTTCACATTTCTTATCTTACTCGGAAACTTTCTGTAATTTCTAAATCGGCGAATGTGAAGTTCCCAGGGATTGTTTGACTAGTGGTGCAAGTTATAACTTCATTGGGGTTTACGTCGTCCACTAAACCGTTTACTACGAGTTCTGTTACTGACACGTTGCCCAGAAATACTTTTTTCCCTGAAAGGTAGTGGTGCTCATATAATTTATCATGTTTTATGGAAAAGTATATCTTGTATTTTTTTTTCAATTTACTCAGTAATTTACTAACAAATAAATCAATATGAGTTATTATTCGATAAGTTACATACATTGACATATAAAAAATAATTTCAAACAATATAGGTATTGCTAAGTAGGTTACACAGGACAGGATGCAAAACTTCGATCAACATTTTTATGGGAGAAAATCTCACAGTTACTTGAACTTTAAGTAGTCTATAATAAATTGTCAACTATTACTTTTACATAATTTAATGCTGTGTTTATTAACTAAATTATTATCATCATTACACCTTTTACCCATTCCTGGGTGTGGCATTCTGCCGTAGAAGATCTCGGTAACTGATATATTTATAATTATAAAAATTTGACAATTACGCTCTCATCTGTCATCGTAAAGTTGATGCTTTCTGTGGAACAATCGAAAAATATCTTTTTTGCGCGTCACCAATGGCAATGCGCGAAAAAGATATTAAATGCGCGCATTTCCAATGGTAAGGCGCGAAAAAGATATTAAATGCGCGCTTATTTCAATAGTTACCAGGGATACAAACAAAACAGAAACTTGTCATATTGACAGTTGACAGAATGAATTTATTTTCAATACGTATACGTTTTTTAATAATTTTAAGATGCAATAGTAGAAAAATTTAACTGTGTATCACGAGCGTAAAGTGTTTTTGTTCCTCTTACACTATTGCAGCGCGAGTCGAGTAACAAAGAATCACTTTATACTCTTAATACACAAAAACATGAATGACTGAAAGTGCAAATTTTTATTATTCTTTCTAGATTCAATTAACTGACACTGAGCAGGGTGGGAGATATACAGGACTTATGTTTTTAGCTCCTTTAATGTAAATAAATTATTTTAAATACAAAAACTGTCTTTACCTGTAATTTTTGTAAAACCTTCGACTTGGTTCATAACATAATCATCAGGATACGGTAGTCCATTTAAAGTATTTATATCAGCGGCTCCTTTCACATGCATTTTCTAAAAGTAACAAAAACATATTTACAAACAACATTATCAAAAATATAAAATGGTAGAATTCTATTTACCCCTTGTATAGTAACATTTCCAGGAAATTTACACGCAGTATTTTTTAAACATAAATTGCCAATGAAACTAGTGAACTCTTGATCGTTGATATATTTAGTTGTTATTTTAACATTTGTTAAATCTAAGTAATCTAGTTCTATATTCAATCCTCCTTGGTTTATATCCTTATATTTTATAATGTCATTCATATCTATGTCATTAACTGTTTTTACATAATTCAAATAATCTGTGTCTAGATCTTCAAAGTGTATATCTATAAAAAGAAGCAATAAAATGTTAGGTCATGTTAGATATTAAAAGAGATTATACAAGGATATTAAAATACAATACGTTTATGATTCTAACGCCAGATTTTTGATAGTTAAATAATAATTTGTTTTCATAAATAATAGTTATTTTTGTATTAAGTACGCAAAATCAGTGATTTTTTTGTTGCACATGAGAATGTTACTTTTAGTCGAGACCACAGGTCATTTGAACGCGCCAAAAAACAAGAATTTTGCCCACGAAATACAAACAAGAAAAAATTTCTCCAACTGTAAATAAAGAATAATATAATAATTTTTGATTTATTTAAGTAAATTGAAGGAAAACAATCAACAATAATATTAATTTGATACTATTGATGTGTTGTAACTTATGAAACCTAACAAAAAATAATTTGGGAGCGTGCGCGAGATACTCTTTTTACGCACTAGGGTGCGAAACAGTGCTCAAAATAGTATGTTATGCATCAAGGGAGAGAAACAAGCGATTATTCCCGCGTGTGAAGTTAGCAAACCGAGACTTAAGCGAGGGCCGAAGGCTCGAGCGAAAGTCGAGGTTTTCCAGCTTCACACAAGGGATAATCACGTCCTCCCGTGAAGCATATTATACTTTTCGTAACAAGTGCACAAAAATTACTATCTTATCGGGACAAATGTCAAATATGGATTGCGTAACTAGTTACCTAGGAAACGCCGCAAACAGCTAATAATCGTAGTCTCTAGGGAGAGAAATATGCTACCTAGGGAGAGAAACATCCTACCTAGAGAGAGAAACATAATGTTTCTCTCCCTAGGGGAGAAAACCAGTGTTTCTCTCTCTAAAATTAGGGAATAAGAACGTGTTTCTTGTGCATGTGTTACGAAATACTCATTTTCCGCTCAAGGGTGCAAAATATGCGTTGTCATAGTAATATGTAAAAGGTGAAAAAGTCACGTACTTCTCGTATTGATATTAATGAAAAAAATTAACATTTTTGACAGTTGTAGAAAAAAATATTTATTAATTACCACACCCAATAATGGGTAAAAGGCGTGATGATATATTTTATTTACTGTTCTGAACTTCGATATTCAAGGCAATCATCTAAAATGATTGAATCTTAATGTGTGCTAATATTTGATAGATTGACATTGTTATAATTTTTTTTTAATATCCACTATTATGTCTAACATTATACATAGCAACTATTAATCTACCTTAAAGACACCTTTCTAACAATTTTTATGATAAAGATCTTGAAAGCATTCAACAATTGTTTACGATGGTCACGTTCAGAACTAAGAAAGAAAACCAAATTTGTTTTTAACCATCTTTACTGTGCTTAACCACATTAAAGACCTTAACAACCGTATAAATACTGAGTACTAAATACGCCAATTAGAAGTCTAAAATATAACATTTTAATTTCTTACTGAAAACAACTCTGTTGTATGTTGCTCGTGTCTTTCATACAGTATATTGCATATATTGCAAATATGTTTTTATTATTATTTTAAGACACTGCACAACAGGAAATTAATTCCAATAACAGTAAAAGGGTTCTATTAAGTTCAGCTTACAGTAGTAGAATCTAATTCATTTGAACGGAGTAGTCTTTTTAATTTGAATAGGTCGTGCGTTCAGATTTCAAGTTATATTCAAAAAAATACGATTCGAATTTAACTACAATTGAAATTAAGTTCATATTGCACAAATTAACAAATAATCAATAAACAATGGATGAATGTTTGTTGCGTGATGATGGATTTTGGTTGTGAGAAAAGAAAGAGTTTGTATCGAGGAAGTGTTAATGTGGTCGAAACGAATATCGTGTGTCAGGATGAGAATGTTGACGGGTTCGTGCTACCTCATTTAATGGGATATAGCGTGATGTTATGTATGTATCAATAAACAAATAGTTTCTTTTTTAAATAGGTGGTATTAAATTGTAATTTGCACTTCATTGATGAACAAAACAAAAACATTTTAATTCATGAAACAATTATAATTCTTACTTGCGTATGTATTATTTGAATTCATGTAAACCAGCTCATTGTTAATATCCATGTCGTTCACCTTTCCGTGTTCAAACAGTTCAACATTCCCCTCAATTCGTAGAACGTTTTTAAATGTTAAATTCCCTTGAACTTGTATGCCATTTCGACTGTTGTACGCAATGTTTTCTGCAGAGATGTTATTTAACTTAGCGAAAGTTAAACTCTCCACATCCGCTTGTTTAAATGTCTTCGTTCCTGGAATTATGTTTTTCTGACTTCGCCTAGAAACACCATAAGTAAGAAATTTGTACGTTTTTATAGCTAAAATTAGGATTTTATTCATGCATCCTGATACTAGCATAATTTACATTTTGTATTAAATAATCGTAACATTATACTTTTATATATGGTTTCATTCTTTTCTTTTCACAAAATATTTTTAGTATAATGTATGGTTCGGGTAAATATTTAGTATACATGGGTAACTTTGATTGAAACAGTTGGTTAAAATAAAATAATAATTCATAAATATGTTCATGTAATATGAATTTTAATCAACATCGATTAGCTATAAAGTCCGATTATGTATGAGTTGCATATATAGCTTTATGTTCGAATGTCTTGGATTCAATTTGTTTTCTTAAAATATGTTAATGTGAAAAATTTATGTGTATCTCAAAGTGTACTTTGTTGTTACTTTTATATAACAATGTTATTTAAAATGAACAAACTATCAAAGTCAAAGATAAAAGTACGAAAGTGTTCATAATATCATAAAGGTTAAACGAATCCTACATGAATTAAATGAAAGTGCATTAAAAATTAAATAATTAATGAATGAATTAAGCCTTTTTTTAATTGACATGAGTCATTTTATCGTACTAGAACAATAAAGTTCCATTTTATGGACAGTAAACATGCTCATAAATCAAGTAGTTATGGTGCAGTCGAACATTATTATTTTTTTCAACAACTAATAAGAAACCTAGGCTTTTGTGCACTCAGATCAATACGCCAAATAGTTTATTATCGCATATCTGTTGTCAATGCACGTCAAAGTAACTTTTCTACGATTACATGTATAACGACATAATTGATTATTTAAGTAAAGTAATAACTTATTTGTTTAAATATCGCACATTTCTTGCATTAATATGTCAAATCTGTTATTTTAACCTAAAATTGCTACTGTAAATAAAATTTTATATATCTATATAAATCTATGCGAGTATCAAACGATGCAAAGTTCTTGTTCAAACTCTGTGTAAATATCATTGATTGTCCATTATTGCTGAATGAATTGATGTTTAAAGTTTCTGTTAGAAACTCCAGACAAAAACCTGTTTTTGCTATAAATCATTATATGTTATACGAAGAATAATCCTTTAACAAGAATGTGCAAAATCACAAATGACCTAGATATTGATTTATTTAATATTGAATACTTCGATTTAGTCAACGTGTTGAAAAATATAGTTTTGATATATGAATGACCCCATGATACTGTGTTAGATCTGTGATATGATTATTCTGTTATTCTATTATTGTTATTTTCTTTACTGTACTATTATATTTATATATTTTATATAGCTATTCAATAAATATCGATTTTATAATCTATGCTGTCATAAATGCTACGGGACAGGAATTTTAACAACTCTTTTATAACGGGCATTTTTATTTTATGTCTGATAAAGCATATAAAAATACCATCGATTTATACTCTTTCATACATTTAATAAGAATAACCGGCTTAATACATATTTACCTTTCTACTCTGTATTTGTAAAATTGAACTTGATGTCCGTAAATTAAATATAAATAAATATCGCTCAAAGACTACAGCATATTACAGCACTCATATGAAATTCTACATGCTCGTAGTGCTGTAATAATGTTTTTATCCCACCAGTAACATGAATCACTATTATTACATGTCTCCTATAGCGATGTGTGCAAAGTAATGTATAAATAGGCGCATTCCATTTAGATCTAATCCAAAGGATCACTTATTTGCTATTTCATTTGACATAATTCATATATTTTTTCTCATCTACTAAATATCCTAATTCAGACTAAACTTAAAGTATTCTACCTCCCGATGTGAATCAGTTTATATAGTTCAATTAATCTCGTTGTCTGATTTATGTAAACTAATTTAAATAATATAATTGATAAATGAAATACATCTGATACCTACTTTATTCTCCTTAGATACGTACAAAAGACATAAATACATAAAATCATGCAGTTTACAAATCTCGACATCCCAATTGTGTCCCTTGTAAAGGAAAGCCTCCCTGTGTAATAATTAAACTTACCTGACACAATCTTCAACCAATTCATCAAACCGATGTCCATTAATTTTATCCACAAACAAATTTCCAACATTGCTACCTCCTTGCACATCAAGCGTGCCATTTATTTTTAAATGATCAAAAACAATGTCCTGTTTAGCATCTGCCGATCGCGATCGCAATATTTTCACCTCAAGTGAGTCAATCTCATCTGTAATGATTTTGAAGTCTGATTCAAAGGAGAATGTTTCTGATTTATCTGAGTATTCATCTGGGTCGTTGTACTGCATATTGGGGTTTTGAATATTTGGAGCCACGAGTGTATTCACTTTCCAATTTCCGGATACTTCATTGTCTGTGTTTACGTTTAATGTGTTGCTCAGACGGCGCTGGATTTCGTGGATGTCTTTTCTTTGTTGTTTAAGTAGTTTCTACAAAATAAAGTAAATAATTTATAATGCGGTTTACCCAAATATGAATGTGACATCTCTGCATTTGCAAATCTTAGTTTGTACGTATTGTTTTCTTCACCTTTAGAAGCTTCAAAACTATAAACTGCGCCAAAGGATTCTGACGGTCAAATAAAAACTAGTATATTGTATTATAAGTACCATTTATAATATATAATTTCTAATGGGGTAGGTGGCTCAATGGTATCGAGTCGGCCTGTGGATCTTGAGAACTCTGGTTTCTATCCCCACAGCCAACAAACAATTTTCACTAAAGTAAAATCTACCTCTGTGGCTCCTCCTCCACTAACATCTTTGGGGGCCGTGATTTGACGGCTGGTAACCGCACTTACCGAAATCTGCTTACAGCAGAGTGTCACACCCAGGAATGAGTAAAAGGCGTGATGATATATTTATTTATATTTATAATATTTAACTAGTTTTTAAAAATTATATTACTTAGAACGGCATCGCGATGCTATATATAAAAAGTATTTTCCGAGGTTATCCGGGAAAATATTCCCGGGCAATGTAATGAAATTATAAGCTCCTGTTTCCCGGGAATTGTTTGTAATGTTCCCGGAGTTCGGGAAAATTTGTAATATTTTGACAAAATCAATTGTTAAGAGAAAATTAGATAGAACAGCAGCGATTTTATTTTAAAAAAGAACGGAACGTAGTGACTTTTCTTGTTTTTTGTCTTCAACAAAATAATAGCAATATTTAATAATACATATTTCTTTCTCATTTTGTAGGAAGCATACAATAAAAATAAAAACAATAATATTAGAACTAAACCACACCTGTTACATTTACTTTTGACATATCACACTTAAAATATTTGTTTATAGTTTAACTTTGATATTTAATCGCTGAGCTAATAAAAGGTATTAAAAGCGATGTAGCCTAGATACATGGTTTATATTAATCTGATAATTTACACATCTCTTGAATAAAAGCAACACATGATGACTGGTGACTGAGGGGCCGTGATTTGACGGCTGGTAACAGCACTTCACGCGAAGAAATATATCACTTACCGAGATCTCCTTCGGCAGCGTGCCACACCGAGTAATGGATAAAAGGCGTGATGATATATTTATTTATATATATTTTTAAATCCCGGGATTTGAAAATGTTTTAATCCCGAGTTCCAGGATTTAAAACAAAACTGCCAAGAGAAATATCCTCTAGCTATATACATTCTTGCATACCTAGACGAAAATTATTCAGGACATCCACCTTGCAAACGTTTATTATCTATCGTCCTGATTTTTTTAATATTACTTTTTAAATCCTCAAGTGTGCGAAGCTTATTGACATAAACATGGGTTTGGCGCCGATAAGATCCGACAATCTAGGCTGTCAACTGATATCGTGCCCATTTAACTTTCGCCTATGTTTGCAAAAATGTGCAGTGGTACTCATTAAAGTAATTAAATAATTTGTAAAAATTAGTTAAGTGTTAATAAACAACACAATGCAATATACTAGTTTATGTTTGACCCAATTATGTCCGGTAATACAGTCTATACTTCTATATTAAAAACCTTCAAAATTCATAGATGCATAAGTGTTAAAACTTCTGATAAATTAGAGAAAAGATATCACATTAGTAGGTTTTAATAAAGTTTTTGTTTTCCAGAGAAATATGTAGATACCAGCTAAAACACAAAACGAACGGTTTTTTCTATTTATTTATTAAACGATGATACACAGAGAGAAAACTGTCAAATAGAAATTGCAGAGTTTAAAACTCTATACCAAAGAAAAAATTAAATAAAATAAATCAATCAATATATCATCACGCCTTTTACCCATTACTGGGTGTGGCACTCTGTCTAAGCAGATTTCGGTAGGTGATATATTTTTTCCCGTAAAGTGCGGTTACCAGCCGTCAAATCACGGCCTCCAAAGATGTTAGTGGAGGGGAAGCCACAGGGGTAGATTTAAATTGATGAAAATTGTTCGTCTGCTGTGGGGATCTAACCAGGGTTCTCAATATCCACAGGCCGCCTCAATACCATTGAGCCACCTACCCCATAGAAAAAATTAAATGTGCAAAAATTTTACTACTACGCATTTATTTATTTTTTTAAATTGTCTATTTCAAATATTATTAAGGCATAGAACACTACTGTTCATTTTTTATTAAATAAAATTTTTAATTTATTATTTGCAAATAAATTTAATAAATTCAAGACAATACTAACAATTGCTCCTTCAAATATATACCGGGGGACTACTTGAAATCTGGTACATAGGAAATACAATGGTAAAATTTTCTTTTTATTTCTTTTATTTGTCATGGCACTTTGAAAACAGCTTAAATAAATAAATAAATAGATCATCACGCCTTTTACCCATTACTGGGTGTGGCATTCTGCCGGAGCAGATCTCGGTACATGATATATTTTTTCGCGTAAAGTGCGGTTACCAGCCGTCAAATCGCGGCCCCCAAATATGTTAGTGGAGGGGGAGCCACAGGAATAGATTTAAATTGGTGAAATTAGTTTGTCGGCTGTGGGGATCGAACCAGCTTAAAGATAGTAATTTAAATTTACGTCGATTTCGTGCCAGAAATGTAATTTATCAGTAAATTATCAAATTTTATATATATCACCAATTGAAAATTTTACACTCGGGATAAGAGTATATAATAGAATATTTCATTTATATGTAATAAGAATAATAATCTTGTGTTAAAATTTTCCTGTTCGTTTTAAAAAGTGAAAACTGTTTATTTTAAAATAATGAATGAGTAATATACGAATATGATTGAAGTGAAAGTTATATTCAACAGGTGCATGAATCAGCAATATTATTAAATTGGTTATTGCGGTTTGACTTTCAATTATAGTCATTTTAATGTGGTTGAATGACACCTTGCAATAAATATTCATATTATCATTTTATATATAAGTACGACGACACTATCAAAAATAAATTAAATAGCAACAAAAAAAGTAAATATATTATAGAAATTATATTGTACACACGAGTGGAAATTAATAGATATACAAGAAGTTTAATATTTACATGGTATATGGCAGTGGTTTCCAAACTGTGGGGCGCGCCCCCTTAGGGGGGCGCGCTGTATAAAAATATAATTGAGGCTTATGAACACATTCTTCATTTACATCATAGCACACACGTGTTTCTAACTCGCGCTCGCAGTAAAATATCCCTAGTTTAACAAACAAAGCCTTAGAAATTTTATTACGTTTCGTAACATCTTCTTTGTGTGAAACAGGCTTTTCCGCTGTAACTGTTTTAAAAACAAAATATTGAACTCGATTATTCGTTGAAAAAGAATTGCGAGTGGCCATATCTTCAATGACTCCCCGGTTCGAGAAATTGAAAACAAGCGCCCATTCAGCACACTCAAAAATTATGATTATATTGTATTATTAAATATACCTAATTTAAATTAAATATAATTTCCAATCTTATTACAATTTTAAGTTTATAAATGTTATTACATTATTTTGTTCTATTATTATGTTGTAATAAACATAATTTTAGGTTAAGAAAAAGATTTGTTATAACAAATATCTTATATAATAACAATATTTATTTATAGTACTCATTTTTGAGAGAAAAAGTTTGGAAACCGCTGGTTTATGGTATGGATACTATGTGGTATATTGACTTCGGATTAAAAACAATTTTACTGACGTAAATAGTTTTAGACCCGGTTGCATAAAACGTTGTCAGCTAATCACGTTGTTAACTGCGCGGAAATGTTGAATTAGAACAAAATAAAAACGCATCTAAAAATGTCAACATTTTTAACGGTTCAATATTTTAAAACGTTATAATTTCAATAGCATGCATTAAAATAATTATTATTTTTACAAATATTGTTTTATCATTGTTGTTTAATTAACAATAAGCATTTTAAATCAGATATTAATTAATTATAACATAAAAATTAAAAACTATGTAAAATGTGATGTTAGCCATCTTGACCATTTAATTATTAACATGCTATTGACTAACAACATAGATAACATTGATTTATACAACTGGGTCTTGGGATCGTAGGTTTATTATAATTGAATTTTTTTTATATACTAGAAATAATAATATATCACTTACAGAGATCTGCTTAGGCAGGGTGCCACACCCAGTAATGAGTAAAAGGCGTAATGATATATTTATTTATTTTAAATAACTCTCAAAACAGTTGCACTAAAAATGATGTGCAAATAATTATGCGAATATTTTAAAAATTATTTTTTTCTACAACTCAAAAAATTTTCATTTTTTTTCACTAATATCAATACGCGAAGTACGTGATTTTTTCATCATTTACATTACCATGACAACGTGTATTTTCACGCCTTTTACACATTACTGGGTGTGGCAGTCTGCCGTAGCAGATCTTGGTAAGTGATATATTTTTTCGCGTGATGTGCGGTTACCAGTCGTCAAATCACGGCCCCCAAAGATGTAAGTGGAGGGGGAGCCACAGGGGTAGATTTAAATCGGTGAAAATTGTTTGTCGTCTGTGGGGATCGAACCAGGGTTTTCAAGATCCACAGACCAACTCGATATCACTGAGCCACCTACTCCATTGTATGAATCTGAGTGTTAAATAATATTTTCCTGTTTATTTCTTACCATTATTTTTATAAGCTCCTTCCATCCTTATAACCTACCTCAACTTTAATCCTCGCTTTGATAATCCTATCCACTTTCTTCACTACCGGATTATCAACTTCCATCAATCTCCAGTCAAAATAAAACAACCCGGATTCAACCTCATGTCTCGGTACTAGTACCGCTAAAACCTTCCCCAAACTCAGCACCGTAGCCCCTGAAATCCCGGAGTTCCTTTCCGGATCCGCTATACAAGTGGCTCCATTCACACTCTCCCCGAGGAAACTACACGGAATCTCATCGTGAACGTGAAATGCTCCTTTAGAATAAATCAACACTTTCACATGAGGAGCAACATGAGAAGTGTAATCAATGTGATGTTGAACCAGAAGAATTACTTCATCTCTATAAGATTTAACAGGAAGTGGTAGATAGTAGGTCACCTCCTCGAAGTGGATGTCGATGATGGCTTCTTTAACGAGGCCAGATTTAGTTAGTTGGTAGATTCCGGGATTGAGCCCTCCGATGGAAAGAAATGAACGGTGGCCAATTGTGAAGTCGGTTACTATGGAGACATTTTGACTGGCGATTGTTTGGTAATGAATAAATTTACTGTTAGAGAGTTTGTAGATTTGTACACAGTTGGACTTTTGTTGAGGAATTGAAAGGTAGATGCCGTTTGCGAATTTGTTTATAGCTGTAGCCTTTGATGAGTTGTTGAGGTTTATTGATTGAAATAACCTAAAAATATACACTTTATTTAGAATGAATTAAACTGAAAAAGTAATAGACAAAGATTACTCTAATGCTACATTATTATTACGAAATATATGGGTTACCTATGATCAGTGTTGGATTAACCAATAGGCAGTACTAAGCAATTGTCTAGGGGCTCCTGTCAAATAGGGGCCCCGCAAAATGAATTTTTAAAAAATGTACAGTTCAGTGAGTTGAAATGCTGAAAACGCTTCTTCTGAGTTGACCGTTGGAGTAGTAATTGCAAATGTTTGGTTTTCTTTATGAATAATTATATATTAGTATGTTATGCATCAAGGGAGGGAAACAAGCGATTATTCCCGCGTGTGAAGTTGTCAAACCGAGACGTAAGCGAGGGCCGAAGGCTCGAGCTGAAGAAGTGTGCCAACTTCACACAAGGGATAATCGCGCCCTCCCGTTAAGCATATTATACTTTTCGTAACAAGTGCACAAAAATTACTGTTTTATCGGGACAAATGTCAAATATGGGTTGCGTAACTAGTTACCTAGGAAACGCCGCAAACAGCTAATAATCGTAGTCTCTAGGGAGAGAAACATCCTGCCTAGGGAGATAAACGTAATGTTTCTCTTCCTAGGGGAGAAAAGCAGTGTTTCTCTCTCTAAAATTAGAGAATAAGAACGTGTTTCTTGTGAATGTGTTACGAAAAAAGTTTTATATTCGCTGTTTATTTGAATTATGAATGAAGTTTATTTAAATTTTAGTTATTATATTTTCATGTCGGGTGAGGGGGCAGGGGGAGGCTGTCGGTTGGAGGGCCTCGTTTGCGATTGCCTAGGACAGAAATTATTAACTGAAGAAACTACCCCTTATTTATTATACAATTTATCTCATGAAATGGTTAAAAAATAAATAAAATTTGTATTTCTATATAGTCAGGACAGTGCAACTCTTTCGACATTTTAAAACAACTTCAATTTGATTTTTCTCTCCTTGTTATTTTATCAACAATCAAATATTTCTTAATATAAGGGTTGTCTAAAATTTATTCCATTTATTAGTAAGCGAAAAGTACTGTAATCTTTGTAGATAATAAAGAAGTGTTTGAATTAAATATTTAGCGTGATGCACTTATATCTTAAATAACAGCGATCGTCATCTTTGTTTTACACAGACGAAATAGAAATATAAACTACCTCTATTTATAGATCATTTCATCCAAAAAAAAGTTAAAATATATATGAGATAAGTAATGTAATCTTCTGTTAACATTTTCTCTTTTAGATAACCAATTCAGTTGGACTGACTTCACTTTTTGTAATGTTCATCTAATATGATATCATGAGAAAGATATAACTTTTGTAATAAAAATGACTCTCTGTCTAGAATAATAATAGTATTCAATTCAATATTGCTTGATATGAATTGACAATAGGATCTTTATGTCTTGTATGAGAGTTCCTTGAATGTATTATTATTCTGGGTGTTTCTATACCTCTGCACGAAACTTTAATGACATATTTAATTTGATATACTGATTTTTTTTGAAATTCGCAAAAATTTGGGTATTTCATTCCTAGCAAACATTTTTAGTGTCACTGGTTTAATAGTACATTTAATTATTTATAATTATGTTGTTACAGAAATAAAAGTATAAACACTACAAATAATCATTTATTAATTAGTTATTATGTAGATACCTGATGTAATGCCTTATTTTTATTTGAGTACCTAGTCTGATTTCGTATACTGTATTGAAAGGGTAAGTTGTTGTGGAAGAAATTTGAGAAAAATATATAGCAACAGTGAATTAGTGGATATGCTGTTAGTGTATAGAGAAGCGGCGCGAAATTTCGAATTAAACCAGTGACACTAAAATGTTCGCTTGGAATGAAATACCCTATTTTTGCGAATTTCATAAAAAATCTTTTTGTTCTATAATCAGTATATCAAATTATATATGTCATTAAAGTTTTGTGCAGTGGTATAGAAACATCCTGTATAAAATGTAAGAAACAAAAACAGAAAATGGTTTCCTTCTTCTTAAAAATATCTTATAAAACCAAATGTTAAACACACTTCAACTTTAACTACAGGCTATTTTAGTATAAATAATTTTAATTTTAAATGAATAATGAGTGACTCATGCTCTACAAACGTCTAAGAGATATATTCTATTAAATACCCGTGCAACGATATTGTTGCCGTACTACTGTCGCTAAATATTTTGTTGAACAACATTCGTAACAACAAATATCAAAAACCTATTCTACTAACATATCGTTATTATATCGTTATGGTGTGTACAACGATAATATTCAACAAGTCATGTTTATTTTGACAAAATATATTTACATTTGTTTTTCAATTTAAATTTGGCATATTGATAACGTAATTCTTGATTCATTAGTTTATTAATTTCGCTGTATTAATAATGGATATAAAAAAGAGATCTGCAAAATACACCCAAAAACAATATGAAATATATGTGGAAAAATTGGAAAACAATATTTCATTTCGCAAAGAAAATGGACCAGATGTATCATGTAGAATGCGGTTATATAATCTGACCGCCCTTCACAAATATATAATTTAT
This sequence comes from Pterostichus niger, assembly GCA_947425015.1. Lineage (NCBI taxonomy): Eukaryota > Metazoa > Arthropoda > Insecta > Coleoptera > Carabidae > Pterostichus > Pterostichus niger. The sequence continues at coordinate 20,560,118 of OX380334.1, read as the reverse complement.
TAAAATATTTACAAAATAATAAATACGTAAAGTTTAGGCAACAGTATACTTATATTTCTAATCATTCGAGTTTCAAATTGTAAAAACGACTGGTGTCCATATTTCACATAAATTAAATGATAGAATCAAACTTTAAAGCAATTTAAGTTTTATAAATTGAATGATGTTTAAAAGTTTCTACATGCTTAAAATATCTCTATTTTTAAATGAATAAATGAAAAAAGTTAGTTTTAAAATCTAATAACACATGTATTTATCTATACTTTTAAAATATTAGCTTAACATTAATTGAAATATGTTTAATATTAAATATAAAAGTGAATAAGAGGTTTTTGAGATCGCCAAAATCTATTTTCGGGGTTATTTTGATAATATGCACTTTTTTAAGGGGTTAAAAAGGGATGGGGGGATGAAATTACGATATTCAACTGAAATCGAGTTTTAGGTTCAAAACTAGTTACTCGGGGGTTTTTGGGGTCGGTGAATCTATTTTCGAGGTTACTCCTGGGTAACTAATGTTGAACGCATAATATTTTGGTATTATTTAATTTCATTTATGGCGTTTCTTGCTTTTACCACCTTTCAGGGGTGGTTTGTACCCCTAAAAAGCAACTTCCGGAAAATAAAATAGGGGTTCAATATTTTTTAGAGTTCTATTAGTGTGCCAAGTTTCATTTAAATCGATGAGTGACAAGTAGTGTTACTTGTTAGTACACACAACTCTTTTAAATGATTTATTGCAAATATCATATTCAAAAACACTAATGCAGTGCTTTGTCATTATTTAAAATTAAAAATATTTACTTCTGTAAGTTTTTAGGCTGTATGCAATTAATTTTTGAAACTCCCCTATATTTTGCTGATATTAAGATTCTGTGTGCAAATTGACAAAATTTATCTAGTAACCAAAACTATATATCATAAGATTGTCTAAATAAAACATAAATCAGCGAACAGCGTTTTCAAATCCACGAATATCTCCCCTATCTTCCTTTAGGTACACATAGAATACATAAGTTCTATTTGGTTAGACAGTTATGCCATATTGATATTGATCGCTTATTAGTTTCCATACTGCACGTCTTTTAAACATTCGTCATTTAAAGTTGTAAGCTACTTTGAATATAAATATAAATAAGAAGATCCTTGTTGAATTTTATTTTATTTATTACTCCGGTTAACAGGAACTTAATTCCAACTACAGTGCAGAGTGTGTGATTAAATGTCAAATATTGCAGCATGTGTATGTGTTATGCTCCGTTCCCAGCTATCCAAATAGAAATTAAAATTAACGGTGACAATTAACGAAACAAAAATTAATATGTACATTTTCTGTCAAAAATTATTTACGGTCTATTTGCTGAATTAGTTTGTACACGTCATAAATAAAAGTAACTAAAAATCATTTCAGATTTTCTCCGCATTTTAATATTCATTTAAATTTGCAATGAGTTCTGTACCGAACAAAAGTTTTTGGCATTTTCAATATTTACCACACGAATGAAACTGTCAAAATACACAGTTTAAGAATTGTAAATAAACATTGTAGTTTCGAATTTCTGTGTTACCAATAGAAGTAAAATTTAAAAATACATTTATCAATGTAACACTTTAGCAAAACAGCTATCTGTATTTAATTTGACAATGTAATACAGATAGTAATTAGATTTGGAAAATAACTATGTAAACAATAAATGCTGAAGATGATGGGTTAACCATCGAAAAGAATTCCAAAAAACTAAGATTCTTTACATTTATTTTAAAACTACAACAATATTTAGAAAATATGGAAGTGATAATAATTAAAATTATTCAAAGAAGTAGACGCATACCTATATTACGTTATTTTTAGATGATTTTTTTATTGATTATTTATGTTCTGCACAAATTTCATTGTACTATTAATTGTAATTTGGATTGCAAGTTTTACGGTTCCATTAATTGATAAGCCTAATTACTAACTAAATAGCTGGGAACATAGCATTACAATTAATACGATGTATTATAGTTATTAGAACATTTTTCATTCTAATTAATATTAAAAAATGTGAGTGTAAAATGTTAAAAATGCATGGCTAAATTTTGACCTTACTTTGCTATTTTACAAATGAATTCATTGTGTAATTTCTTACACAACATTCTCATATTTCTTGTAAAAACTAGATTTACTCGTACCATAGAAACCTACCGAAATTTGTAATTTTTCTCTTCTAGACTAAGATCATAAAAGTCCGCTGTAGTGGTTTCAGAACCAACCGGTCTTTCATTTATAACGAGTAACTTTGCATATTGTCCAATTTCAAACATTTTAATATGCGTTGCTTTTCTCGGAATCTTCCACCACCAGATTCTATCCTAAAATAAAAATTTAATTATGTCACAGTAGCATCAAATCGACAAAAAAATCTAAAAGTTTTACAGTTAAATTGACCAGTTAGCCGAGTTTTGTGTTACTAAGTGGTTATAATTTGGCAAACTTGGGATCCAACAAGGTTTTTGTGTCGGTTTATAAAGGAAACATGTTATTAATATTAACGTAAACCAGTAGGTAACAGTAACGTAATTATAGGACAATTTAATCTGTTTAACTTTTTCGATTAATAATTTATATTTAACTAATTTAAATTAATAAGTTATGAATAAAAAAAACTATAGTAGGTATTAGCGGTTTTAATCATAACTTTTCTTCTTCTAAAAATATATGCATATTTTTTTAATCTAGTTACTTAAAACCACTCCTTAGACGTGCGCATGGGTTCTGCTCAGAACTTCAGGTACTACCTTTAACGGTATATAGAGTGTCGATTTTAAGTGGCGCACCATTGCTATCTTAAGAAGTATAGGACTTCCGAAGTCGGTTAAATTAGCAAACAATTTCTGTTTTATGAGACTACTTATGAGCGAAAAATAATATTTTTGTTTGGTTGATTAATTATTAAATGTCAATACGACTATGTTGTGAAGAATTTCGTTAATTGATGAAGAATATTATGGTTTGTTTTTTTCAAATCTCGCTGATTCTTATGTGATTTGAATTATATTAATGTCATTTTAAAATGTATTTTTTACAAAAATTTTGTATTTCTAATAAAATTCTTTTTCACACAAAAAATAGCAACAAAATAGGTTGCCATTTAGAATAAGAAAGTTGCACTCCGTATTTTGAGAACCACTGGTCTAAAAAATTCTTACTTCGCTCATTAAAATAGTCTTATAAAATAGAAGTTGTTTGTGAATTTAACCGACTTCGTAGTTCCAGTACCACTCGAGATAGCAAACATAAATAAATGAATATATCATCACGCATTTTATCCATTACCGGGTGTGGCATTCTGCTGTAGTAGATCTCGGTAGGTGATATATTTATTCGCGAAGAAGAAATAGCAAAGATGCGACACTTAAAATGATTTTTTTCTAAAAATTCACTAAATTAAGGGTAGTTTTATCAAAGAGTACATTTCGTACATTACTAGATTTGCTCGTTTCTTTAGAATAAATTTAAGTAAAAAGTCGAAAGACGCCTGGTTTCAAACCATAGACCTTCTGTTCGCCGAGCAGAGATGCTAACCACTACACCACGTCACCTACGTACAAAATTAATTATAAGTATAAATTAGTACTTATAGGATTAAAAATTAAACAATAAATTAAAATTACCTATCATACCAGTGGACCAGAACTGTTTGATTAAAAACCGCAAAATTGAATATAAAAAATAATTTATACCGTGATTACTACGTGAAGTTAATTACAAATATACCGTGATTAGTACATTAAGTAACATATAAATTTACAGTTAGTACCTAAAGTTCTAAATCCCTGTATTTCTAACAATTTATTACATTTGTAATGTACTAATTGAATTTTCTGCGCACGCCTATGTACCTATTTAGAAGGTAATGAACAAAAAATAATAATAAACAAATACCAGATCCATATTTTCAGTTATTCGAAACCAGTGTAAATCATATGTATCCAGAGCTGTTGCTATGATTAGAAATACATCGTATTTCATGTTATCACTATTCCACATTTTGTACATTGTATAAGCGGTAGAATATCCTTTTACCACTAAAAATTAAATAATTAATTTTACAGTAATTTCGAAACATATTAATATTATACTTAGAGCATGTCTATGGTATTTTTTTTATTTGTATCAAAATTTATACTTCGATTACAATAAGAATACAGGTGCCAGTAGATATCTCTACAATCGTTCGTAGCCCGTTTCAAAAGAGGAAACTAAATTATTTTTGACAGGTCGAAAAAATGAAAATTTCAAACTGATATTAAGAAAATGTCACATGTTAGATAACAATTTAACAATAACAAATCTCTCTACAACGTTTTCTATAGCCCTGTCCAAATTCAATGCTCTCTTTTTTTTAAACATGTCTCACGCATTTTCTATTTTGACACAGAATAGACAAAAACAGATTAAAATTGCAAATTTCGTATTAATTTTAGTTTTTATTTGTATTCAGGCCAATCACAATTATGTAAATATTCTTTCTATGATATCAATACTTGTATTCTTAGCGAAATTGAACTATAAATATGTTGCACATGCCTACTTCACATTATGAAGTAATTTTTATAAATTTAACAAATCCAATAATGAAATATCTACAGTGATTGCTAGCTGCTATTACTATCGGATTCAAAAGTATAATCAGTCGTATTTAAAGTTAAATAACTCGAAAGAAAATCCCAAAAAAATGTTTATTTATTTATACTACTCTGTACAATAGGAACTTAGTTTCAGTAGTACAGGGTTTGAACTCACCCAGCCACAATGTGGTAGTTCATATATTTGTTTAGCTTGAATTGGATTCGAATTTGAGAACTTCAGATTCGAATATTGCAACGCCGTACTACCAGGTTATTTGCTGTAAATCGAATCAATAATTTGAATAGTTTCATTTACTAATTCAGTTAACAATTTTTAACTAATTATAACAAAAATTAATCTATATTTCTGCATATTTTATATATATATATATATATACCTACATAATCAGTATAAATAAATAGAATTAATTTATATTTTATTATCAAAAACCTTGTGAAATTTTTAAGTATTTTTAAAATTGTGTTTCTTTTTAATCTTTAAAGAAATGTAAAAGTATAAGATCTGTGAAACGAAGTAAACAAGTACAGTGAAATTTTGGTGGAACATTACTCATATAAAAATTCTAAAAAGGAAATACGCAACAATTTCTTACAGTCTATTTCACAAACAAAAATTTTTATTAAATAAAAATGTTTAAATTGTTGTGACGTAAAAGAATCCATACAGTCCCGGATTCCACCGACCTACAAGTGTACTAGGTACATGCCGTTAAAATATCGCAATACCTGGCACTTAATTACACACTTTATACTGTAATTGTAATTAAATTTTTGTTGTGCAGAGTAGAAAATAAAATTAAATACCTGATTATTGAAATATGTTTGCAACAGTTTAAATCCGACTGATCATACTTTTAAATTCGATAAAGCATTCAAAACTAGATTATATTTTAATTTTTAGTTATGCTTCTTTAGCAAATTTTGAAATGCGCCTCTGCTAGTTATTTTTTATAATTACGTGAAGAATAAACATAGCTTGTTTAGACTGAATAGGAATTTATTTATGAATAAAATTAGTAACAGAGAATAAAAAAGTATGCTCTTAATATTTTAGAAATATCAAATTTTTATTTTAAATAAAATAAAAAATAAATAGACATGCTCTTAGCGACGATAAATACTTAAAAGTTTTGATGAAACTACAAAACTTTCATTTCTTGCCAATTCCGCAGACATCACAGTAAACCCAGACGACATTTTCCCAACAGCATACGATTTGTCACGGACATTTAAACTTTGCCATTCCGTTACTTCTTGACCGATATCGAACCCATCATCAGATCTTATGCTATTTACCACTAATTCTAAAATGCCGTAAAACAAATTATAAATGTTTCAATACTAAAAAGAAATCTGTACATTTTAGAAACCTAATTAAGAATTATTTGTATTCATTGTTAATATTTTTATTTGGTTTACCTTCACGATTTCCTATACCAGAGTTGAATTTGTAAGCGTGCCATATCATTGGGCCTTGAGATTTTAAGACATCTTGAGCCACAGCATCTAAACCTTGCCGAATATGTTTTCGTAAACTTTCCTCATTTATTAGTAAAGTATCACTTGATATTGCCAAAGAACACTGTATTATATTTATAAATAATATCACTTTAATCATTTTAAAAACATGTGTAATTTAAAACAAATAAATAATTTATAATAAATAGATAAATATTTTTTAAATGTTTACTGTTTCACGAACAGAACAGAAATGCAGATTTTTACTTTAAAATTCTAAGTTTGACTTGTCTAAAAATGTACGTAGAACTATAGTCTGTTCAAAATTGTTCATAAATAATTAATACTTATCAGTCGCAAATACAGGAGAGTACAACTTCTGTAATTTTGTTTTTCTACGATTGTTCCAAAAAAATGTCATTATGATATATTCATTTTCAGTGCAAAAAAATGATTGTTTATCGCGCTGCATACAAAGAAACGCTTAATTACCATTAGCAATAAAATAGTTGCTACAACACAAATTTATTTAGTAAATATAGTATAATTAGTTAAAGCATGATCGTAAAAAAATAGTTTATGCAACTCGTGTTAAAAGTATTTTCTATTGCATTCATTGGTTTGCAACACTCGCCTACGGCCCATGCTATAAGGCTTCCCATTCGTGCAATAAAATGATACTTTTAACACTTGTTACATTAATAACTAGTTTCAGATTGCAATGGGGTAGGTGGCTCAGTGGTATCGAGTCGGCCTGTGGATCTTGAGAATCCTGGTTTGATCCCACAGCCGACAGACAATTTTCACCAAATTAAATCTACCTCTGTGGCTTGCTCTTAATTAACATCTTTGGGGACCGTGACTTGACGACTGGTATCCGTACTTCACACGAAAAAATATATCACTTACTGAGATCTGCTTCGGTAGAGTACCACACTCAGTAATGGGTTAAAGGCGTGATGATATATTTATATATTTATTTATAGATTGCAAGTACTGATTTTATGATTATTTTGTAATCAATTTACATTAAAAACAAAATTTTTAAATCAATAAAAAAGTAAGCTTTTCACAACCGACAGCTTATTTTTAGCATAGTAACATCTTTAAGGATCGTGACTTAACGGCTGAAAACCGCACTTCACACACAAAAATATAAAACTTACCAAAATCTGCTACGGTAGAACACCACATCTGGTATCGTGTAATATGACGTATTTATGGATTTATTTTTAACTTATATATTTCTAATAGAAGAACACTCCCAAAGTTGTAGATAAGTCGCTAATGTTTACCTTATTTTAAAAGTAAACCAAATTTGATCAGGAATACATAAATAAAAGAAATATTAAAATCTAAAAAATGTATTTATAAAAAATAATAAATATAATTATTCTATATACAATTAAATATACAAATAATTGAGCATAAAATTGGAATAAATAATTCCTTCCATATAAAAATTGACCTATCCATAACAAACCTAAAATTAAGTGCGAGTTCACAGTTAAATTGCATTTTAAGGTACATTAACACGCAAAAACCGGCTGGAATCACCAGCTTGCGGTGAAAAACGAATATTAACTTTGTTTTTATCTTCTTCGCCTACCTCTAAAAATGTATTCCAATCAACCAGATAATAAAAACCTGTTCTCCGTGGAGGCGGAAGACTTTCATCAATGTTCTCAGCAGCTGCTCCTGCATTACCACCAAAAGATTCCTCTAACGCTGCTAAAGCAGGATTATTAGGTTCATTTTCTTTTACTTCTTCGGCAGCTGCTTTTTCTGTAGTCGTTGTTGTAGTTTCCTGTCTTTTAACTTCGTTTTTATCTGGACTTAAATCGAAATCTAACGGATCTGGGCCAAAGTTCTGTTGATCCAGTGGTACTGATGCATCTTGTTTCAATATTTTTGTTAACTCTCTAATGTTTTCTAAATCTAAGTCTTTTAAATCTTCAGCAGTGGCTGTACGATTAAGTTTTTCTAATCGTTTTATTGTCTCGAATAATTGATTTAACCTTTTTATTTCAGTTTCACTTACGTAAGTTTGTTCCGGGTTAAAAACATGAGTTTCTTTACTTTCTTGATCGAATAATATTTTTCTTTCTTTCTTTTCCGAAAGGCCAATGTCTTCTAAAACTGCATGCATTGATTCAGGTATCATTTCCATGTTAATGTTAGGGACTTCTGATAAATGTGTTGGTAATTTAGAAGGTTCTTCTGGGGTTTTTAATTTTTTAGCTGACCGTTGTGAATTTCCTGTAAGTCCAAATCCTGCCAAAAACTCTTGCATATCTTCTCTTGAAGGTGCACTGTCTGGTAGAGGTTTAAACTGAGCATAAGAATATGGTGTAATATCATATTCTTCTGAATTAGGTTGAGTAATAATTGGTTGACTTAAATCTCTTGCTGGTTTATTAGGATCTTCCAGCAAACCAAAAGACATTAGTAATTCTCTCATATCTGGAGATAATGTTTCAGCTATTTCTGAAATATCGGGAACTCCAGTGGACGTTTGTACTGGTAAAACTCCGATTGAATCTAATAGATCTCTAACATTTTCTGTGCTTGCTTCTTGCTTGGGGAAATTAATTGAAGAAGCATCGTACTGGCTACTGAATTTAGGTGGTTTCATTGGTACCAATCCTCCAAATTGAATATCTTTTACTGCGTCTATCATATCGTCAGGAACATCCAAATTAGCAAAAGGAGACAGAGTTGACGTAGTTGTCGTACTTCTAATTCTTGGTCTCATTCCTTGTGCTTTATATACGCTTGATTGTATTGGTTGAACATTTCTGTTCGGTTTTTCAAAAGGCATGGGTTTAATTTCTTTCTCAGTTTGCCAGTCTGGTTTCATTTCAGGTTTAACTAGCTTTTCAGCTTGCGATAATTCGCTGTTAATTGTCTCAGGGTTAGGAGCTAAACTAGGAGCTCTAATAATTTTCATTCCTTGATTTGAAGAAACGAAATCTCTTTCATCAGGATATCTATGATTTGAAAATCTTGTTGGTTTCGGCATCAATGGTTTACGTGTAGAGGTTTCACGTGTACGTGTAGTAAATTCAGGTTTATAAGTAGTAATTTCAGGCTTAGGAGAAGTTTGTTTAATTATTACTTCTTTCTTTGGTTTATATTCTGGATGATACGATGATTGTGTTCTTGTTTCTTCAATTGGTTCAGGTTTCAATTGTTTTATTGGTTTGTAAGGACGTTTAACAATTGGTGGTCTTGAAGTACTTGGTTCTAGGGCTAATATTTCAATATGTTTGTTGATATTTTGTGGTTTTTTGTTTCCTGATTTTGATATTTCACTTCCGATAATATGAGTGACTGGTGGTTTCGTATAAAGTTCTTCAATACTTGAAGTGTCGCCATTTTTTGGTGTGTAAGGCATTACTAACATAATAGCCCTTTGATAGTCTTTTCTCGTTTTTTCAATTTTATTTCTCCATGCTTCTGGAGTAGTTTTTGTAAGATTCTCCAACAATTCTATGATTTCTCCTCGAGTTAAACGAGGTAAAGTTTTGTCGGTTTGTATCATCTGTTCAACATCTGTTATCGTTCCATTTATATCTTTTCGATATCGTTCTGAAAGTTCGACTACTTTTGTTATAAGTGTATCTACTGCTGTATCTGAGAAAGAATCATTTACTGGATCTAATACACTGTTTATTTGATTTGTAGCGGAATTTTCTCTTTCGGAATTGGCTGCCGGGTATCCAGCAACTGCTGTGGAATACAGCAGCAGTCCTATTATTATGTGGTGGATAATCTGAAATGAAAGTATATTTAATAGTACAATTATAAATTTGAACTTAAGACTATTATACTACACGTGCAAATAAATATGTAAATAAATAAATCAAATAACAAAAAAATAGTTTTTATATTAAAGAAAATCACAATGAATGGCTGTAATAAGCTAATCAAGTTTAATTAATATGCAGTCAACCTTCACTTGCTCAATTTGAATATTTTTTGTAATAAAACTTTTACTATCTATTAGTAGTTATTTTTATAAATATTACCTATCTTAATTAATATACCTGGTCCGTAAATAGATTAATTAGAAAAAATGTAGAATAATTAACCAAATAAATCGCTCGTGTGCGACAAGCGTGTCACAATTCAAAAAGTAATATTTTGAGTATGTCTTTAAGTATATAGAAATAATTGTGTACTCTACATATAATCTACATACACAATTTTGTAAATATGTGAGTTCGTATGAGCTGAATTGTAATCATAAGTATTCTTGAAGATAATTTCTAGTCTTTTATTTATTCTACACCAATAACTTTAAAATACCAAATTTTAAGTTGTACACTCTTCTTAAAAACAAGTAAAATATCAAAACATTATTAAGATTGCAATATTTTCAAATTTAAATCTAAAAATAAAACTGTAATTACATTTCAGTTGTACTAAACAAGTACCTACTGGGATAGGTGGCTCAGTGGTATAAAGTCAGACTGTGGATCTTGAGAACCCTGGTTCGATCCCACAGCCGAAAAACATTTTTCACCAAATTAAAACTACCCCTGTGGCTCACCCTCCACTAACATCTTTAAAGGCCGTGATTTGACGGCTGGGATCCGAACTTCACGCGAAGAAATATATCACTTACCGAGATCTGCTATGACAGAGTTCCACACCCATGAATGGGTAAAAGACATGATAATATATTTATTTTATTTAAACAAGTACAATTAAAATAATAATGTAGTACCAAAAAATGTCACTTAATATAATATTTATATCCAATTTATGCCACGATTTTTCACTAAACTGAGAAATTTTTGTAAAAGAAAAAAGACCAATAAAGACGTTTGACAGATGAAAAATGATATTAATAAATAAAGTATCATTGATCTGGTATTTGTACTAGCGGTTTATATTCTATGTATATTTTATTTAATTGATTTAAATATTATTTAACAGTAACGTTATTACAATTAGAGTACCAAAAAAAGAAGTGAATAGTATTATATTCTCTTAATTGCACCAACAAAACTTAAATTTTAAACTTAGTTTAAATAAATAAAAGCATATCGAATGTTTGACAATATCAATTATTTCATATCACATGTAACTTTATGGGGTAGGTGGCACAGTAATATCGAGTTGAATTGCAGATTTGAGAATCGATTCCCACAGCCGATAAACAATTTTCGTCACATAAAAATTAACATTGTTAACATCTTTGGGGGCCGCGATTTGACGGCTTTTAACCGTACCTCCCGAAATATGCTACGGTAGAGAGCTACAATCAATTAGTGGGTAAAACACGTAGGCTGGTAGCACAAGCTCTGTTTTTGGGTGTTTTAAGAGCAGTGTTTTAACATGTTATAGATAGCTAAAACACCCAAATACACTGCTCGTAAAACAGGCAAAAACAAAGCTTGTGCTACCAGCCGTAATATTTATTTATATATTCTACATGTAACTTCAATATGCTTCAATTAATTTAAGCGAATTTAAACATTTTAGTTTTTGCTGTATTTATTTGCTACCTAATCATTGACGTTATTGTCCGAGTTGTCATAATTGTGTCTATGCTTTAGGTACATGTAGAATTTATAAACATAGTGCAATAACCAGTTTTCTGCCCTAATTATGTGCATATCAAACAATCTAAATGTGCACATGCACATGAACCCCGGCGCCGCTAATAATAGATATGCAGTGCATATGATATGTATTTATCTGCGCTACAGATCGTGTACTCGCTACTTACAACGACGTCAAGGTCAAGAACTTTCTAACTTGGCATTTCAATACTTTCTCTTTCTGCTTTATTGCTATTATAATATTTTCAGATATCATGTAATTATTCACCCATTTCTTTCAAGTTTAAAATTATTTTTAAACGAACGAATCGATTATAACCATTCAAACTTTTTTAGTTAAATTCTAGAAACTACGATTTTACGGTTAAAATGTGCATACATTATTTAATTAACGCTAGATAAAGAAGAACAACCCGTTATTTAAATAATTATCAATGTACGGTGTAAACAAACTAAAGAAGTGTGTCAGTATACTTAATTTTACACAAAAACCTTGTCTCGGATATGTCTAATGCAACTTCTTACAATTAGTGTTATCTGTCAACATTCTGTCCTGTTTAACAGTTTTACCGCAAATATTGACTCGTATTTCCAAGAACTTCAAGATATAAATGTGCCATGCAAACAATAAATTACACTACAGAAATGGTTATTGTGTTCTATTGGAAAAAATGAAATAATACATGTATTGCATGTGTTTATATCTAATTGATATTCACAAACAACTTTCTCGTACTTCAAGGTAGTAGTGGCAATATTTTCCAGAAACTTAACTTGTTAATCACAATGATTTTTAACAAAGAAGGGAAAGTAATACAATAAATTCCAAAGTAAGGGACTGCATGTTTCAAAGAGTAAATACTTAAACAGAAGTCATTACTGATGTTTATCTGTAATTCTAAATGGACACGCATATCAGACCGTGAGAATCACTTCAAATTTAACCATTATTTACTTTTATTCTTAATTTAAACATTTATTTGACCACCGTTATTAGTAGACTGTTCCAGTTCCTAAATTTGTAATTCCGTATTAACCCATATTTTAATTCAATGTTGTTCTTTATTTTTAGATACATTCGAGCAAACCTAAGCAAAATACAGAAAAATAGTAATGAAAAATACCAATTTCAATAATCCATGCTGTAAGTATTTCAAAATACCGTTATTGCTACCCCGGTTACTTCCTTAAGTTTAATTATATTAATTTAAAAATAATTTAATGACTGTGTCAAATACTCTAAGGTCAAAGAATCAACGAATTACAATTCTAAATCTCAACAATATTTTAGTAAAAAGTATTTTAATTATTTATATTTGATGCTTCTACATTACAAATTTAATGTATAATATGTGCATATTTTCAAGTCAAATTCTTTATAAATAATTTATTACGACATAAAGTTGATGGAGGTATATCGATTTGATCAAATATTGATGTCATTATGTCAAGTTTAATAACTTTTAATGCGCGAGATACATTCAGTATTAATTGCAATAACCAATTAAAATTTGTAAAGTAAGCAAGTATGTCATTATTACGACTATAGGATTGTACCAGTTATTAAAACAATTAAACTTTTTATTTTTAGTGTCATTGTTCACCGTATTAAAAACCTAATTACCTACACTTCTATAAAACAATAACAATCCAAACTTCAATATCCTTTAACAATTAACCTCATACGCAACAATGAAATTAAACTGTCACAAACAATGACTTACCATTTTGCAATTTGCAGGTGTTATCAGAAAGTGAAAGAGCTCCTTCTACACGCCACTAAACACAACTACACCACACAACTGGCAACTGAGACTGACTTCTAACTGTCAATGTTGAAGCTGATGGATCACTTGGTTTCCTAGCGATGACTACGCGCGGCAGGTATCACGATGAATGTCTGATTCTCGTTCTCGATTTCTCGCCGGAACAGACGATCTCCCTCCACGTGATCAGCGGAGTCACCGTGAGGTGTTTCCCTGTCCAGTGTCCAGTGGTCATTGCCGAAGAAGTACAGTGATGGATTTAACTATTTTTGAGGTAACATAATTCAGTGGTATCGAATCGGTATGTGGATCTTGAGAACCCTGGTTCGATCTCCACAGCCGACAAACAATTTTCACTAATTTAAAATCTACCCCTGTGGCTCCCCCTCCTAATATCTTTGGAGGCCATGATTTGACGGCTGGTAATCGCATTTCACGCGAAGAAATATATCTGCTAAGGCAGAGTGCCACACCCAGTAATGGGTAAAAGGCGAGATGATATATTTATTTATAATTGCAGTACGATATATAAACCATCTGCTGTGGCTGTGTTCAAGGTTTTAATTTTATATCTGTCAATATAATTTCAACAAATTGTGGAAAAAAAAAGTTGACAATCGCTAAAATATATGTTTTGACATTATTACCAGAATTCTCTGCCCAAGAGCTTTAATTTAATATTATTTTGAATTATTTTGAAAGAAAAAGAATAACAAAAGAACTTAAGTGTTATTTTTGACATTAAACTATGAGTCATAAGGACTCAAATTTTATATTATGATTTGATCATTTTTATTCTTCACATGTTTTACAATAACATAACGATTTTTATGATTATTAAAATATTATTACTTGTAATAAATAAACCGATAATAAATAATTTCGACAATTATTTAAAATAAAAGTTATTTAAATCTGATTACGGTCGAAAAATTAGTTATACTACAATTTACAAAATTAACATGCAAATTTAAAAAGACCCATCAATATAGTTGTGATACCACACTAGTTGTATATACTCCATTAACAAACCTAACTTTTTTTGCTTAAAAGCTGAAGTTTCTATCCAAAAATTTCATCACATTTTAAAAATAATATTTATTTATTGCAGTTTTGCTAAAACTCACGGTATATAAGGTATAAAATATATAAGTACGGTGGTGTGGATAGCGATACGGAATTCGAATCCGAAGATCTCTAGTTCGAATCTCACTCAAGCTAAAAATTATATAAACTACTACACTGCAGCTCGGTGAGTGCGGTCTCTGTACTGTAATTCGGATTAAGTTCCTGTTGTGCAGCGTTACATAAATAAATAAATATAAAGTTAAATGTAAAACTTGCCTAACAGAATCTGGTCTATAAAATAGCGCAGACTATTTTTTTTTCTCTATCTACTAATTTCCCGGAAAAATATGTAACTTTCGTTTTTTAAATAAACGGCCGGTAAATTTTTGCGGAATAAGGTTCTAAATTAATTTCTCTTTACAATGAAGTACAACAAGTAGAAGTTTTTCCTTTAAATTATATTTACTTCTTTCTATACAATGAGATACATTTTTGATCTGTTGAACTTTCTTAATTAATTAATTATTACGTACATGACGAATTGACATTAATTAGACAAAAGGACAAACTAATTTTCACAATTATTTATAAATTAGAACTTGATAGTAGCAATAATTTAAAAAATATATAGAAAGGTTTTCGACAAGCCGTTATTCTTTGTAGCGCATTTTTTTACCGATCACCATTGATTATTTGTTTTGATTAAAATTCAAGGAAACAACATCGAACTAATAATTTTAGAAATTTATGCACTTGACTAGTGGAGCATAACATTTTTATACTTGCGATCTTCTTCCTTGACGGAATTAATTTTTAATTCAATTACGTAGGTAATTACCTAATTTAAGAATAATAAATTTATACAATAAAATAAAAGAATTATATTTTACCCCTTATTGGATCTCGGTATGTAATATACCTAATATATAATAAAATAATTTCCAGTGTCGGATACTTTTCTATTGAGCTATACTGGGTGTCTACTTTTTTTTTCGAACATAGGAAATACAATATTAAAATTTTGATTTATCGATATCTCTTTACCTATTAATTTTAAAACAAAAGTATACGGAAGAAAAATGTTCAGAATGAAAAACTGCATTCATAGAGTATAAGTTTGTCATTCAATTGTTTCTTATATGCGAGTTAGAAGCAAAAGTAAATACACGCTTTAAAGCAATTATCAGAGTGCCATGAGAAATAAAACAAATTAGAACTTATAATAGGTATTTATTTGTCTAGATTATGTAGAAAAAAGAAAATAATAGTTGCTATAATTAATTTTATTATTAAATTAAATGCTCGAATAAATAAATAAATAAATTAGAGTAAGCTTCCAATTCTGGTCCAATATGTCAAATAATGTCAGACATAACAAACAAATTATTGTTTCATTTCTCATGGCACTCTGATAATTGCTTTAAAGCGTGTATTTTCTTTTGCTTTTAACTCGGATATAAGAAATAATTGAATAACAAACTTATACTTTATGGATGCAGTTTTTCATTCTGAACATTTTTCTTCGGTACAATTTTGTTCTAAAAGTAATAGGTAAAGAGATATCGCTAAATCAAAAATTTAACATTGAATTTCATATGGTCGAAAAAAAATGTAGACTCCCAGTAACTCAATTATATAACTATAGTATAATAATGTTTGAAGTCCGCCTCTGTATATATAAATATTTTTTCTGACACAACCATCAGCCATGCTCAGACGCAGACCCAAACACAACGGTATGTCCCACTTTCGCGCGTGGACATATCGGTTCATCACACATGAACAGTGACCACACTGAACCCATCACAGAACCTGATGAAACATTAACCACGGTCAACACTGTCACCAGTCACCAAGTAACCAGTAACCTGTTCTTACGTCTTGTATTCTCTAATTACAGTCCAGCATTTGACTTACTACATGACTTTCGTGTTTAACTGCTAGCATTCCGGTAATATTACACGAATATAACAGTTCTGTGTCCGGTTTGAGACGATGTACGAATGTTTTTCCTTGTTAATTATAAATTATAACGTTTTCAACCCAATTATTAATGATGCTAATTATTAATAAAACATTAAATATGGAAAGACTGTCGGTAAAGTAGTAAGAAGGATTTAATTTATTTGTTTTTATTAAACTTAAGTATAATAATACACTGCTCAAAATTGTACAGGGATATTTTAAAAATTTAATGTAAAATTCAAACTATAAATTATATTCAAATATTTGTAGAAACTTAACATATTATTTGTCTTAGAAACGTTGCATTAACTGGCAAAAAATTTACACAAATAGAAAAATACACATGTATATCACTTGTATAATACTGTAATTTTTCAACTTGGAAATTTATTCCATATGCTGTTAAATTATGGTGAGACAGAGTAAAGCTGGGAAGATGTTAAAAGCAGAGTCACTGGTTCAATTTCCGGCATCAAGTGAAGTTTTCTCTCAAATATAATAATTGAATAAATTGACAAAGAAACATAAACAAAAGGTATATTTAGGTATTCACAAGAATACTTATAAAATAATTTTGTAAATATATGATATTTTAAATTTCAAATTCAGTTATGCATTTCATTTGACGTATAAATTTATTTGTATTTTGAATCAGAAATTCAATTACGTATTTCATGTGACGTAGGAATGCCCCAGCATTAATTAAGTTAGGTCAAGTTAGTATAAAACTTCTTTGCTTTTTTCTCTTTTTCTGTGCTTCTCTTTTAAGTGCTGAAACTACTGGATGATAGATTTGTGGGACGGGGGTCGTTTGATAAGTCTGATAAATTTCCAAGAGATCGAGCTACAATGAACTTTGTAGTACATAATCTAAAAGTATTTAAATTTACCCCTTCTATAAATTTACTACACGCCGATGTCAGTCATAGTCCACTATTACAACGATGCGGCAATCTAAACATTTGAACGAAGCGGCGGGGGTTCAATCATTTTGGTTCACTCGGTACGATTATTACCTTAGAAAAAGCGATTATATATGTCATAATTTTAATAATATTTCAATTTGGCAAATTCTACCCTTAAATACCACTCATATTTAATTTCTCTCAGTTACAATTTTCGACATTTTCATATTTAATTTCTGTCGTTACAAAGCACGTAAAAGTAATTCTGTTTATTGATTTAGATGCAGAATTTGATGCCTTAAAACTTTTATTTGACGCGTTTTTGCTTACAATAATAAGGGAAGCAAGAAATTGCAAAAAACTGATTTCCCATGTTAAAGTCCTATGACCGGCTGAGCGAGTCACCGTCCTGTATATAACGCTATTTTGTTCGAAATTATTGTTAATTGTGATGTAATACTTTGTCTTTATGTTCATAGAGCGCCCGCGGCCTTGGAATCGTGTCTGCAACCCAGCAGAGTCCCTCAGAACCAGCACCGTCCCCCGGAGCCGACTCCAGCTGTCACATCAACTAGAAGATCCCCCCAAAAATAAAATAATATTTACTATGTATTGTATTAAATTGTACTTGTAATATAAATGTTTGTCTTGTACACTATTATAATGCCAATAAATGAATTGAAAATAAATTATATTCTTTTATTTCGTGTATACAAGTTAAATGTTCAAAATATGACTGCTCTTCTACGTCGTGTAAATGCAGCATTGGTTGTGACTACTTCGTTTTTCGGACATTAAACTGTGAGAACGATGACGTCATTTTTCAGCTATTCCGCACTCGGCGGATTTTACTTTATTGGCTTAATTGGCTGCCATTTTACTTTGCACCGAATTAAGAGCAGTCTCATGTCACACCCAAAAACGATCGAAATTCACAAAAAATTTAGAAAATTTAATTAATTTAATTAATTTAGCTAATTAATTTAATTAATTAAATTTTGAAATTTTTTTGTGGATTTAAGTCGTTTTGGGTGTGACATGAGACTGCTCTTAATTCGGTGCAAAGCAAAATGGCGGCCAATTAAGCCAATTAAGTAAAATCCGCCGAGTGCGGAATAGCTGAAAAATGACGTCATCGTTCTCACAGTTTAATGTCCAAAAAACGAAGTAGTTGCAATCAATTTACACGATGTAGAAAAGCCCATCAGGCCATCTTAGATTTAGTTTTGTCATCTTTAAACTATTATTTTATTTGTGAAGTATTAATGTGTAGAAAATGATATTAGAAATAAAAGAATATAATTTATTTTCAATTCATTTATTGGCATTTTAATAGTGTACAAGACAAACATTTATATTATAAGTACAATTTAATACAATACATAGTAAATATTATTTTATTTTTTGCGGGGTTTCTAGTTGTGTGACAGCTGGTGTCGGCTCCGGAGGACGGTGCTGGCTCTGAGGGACTCTGCAGAAGGTAATGACGCTGCTGGTTTGACGATTCCAAGACCGCGGACGCTCTATAAACATAAATTTAACTTTAAAATTATCTTTATTACTGTACGTTCAGTTGAAGTCATATGTTAAAAATTAGTTCGTGGAATGATTCCCTATAAATCAGAACTGTGTCGCTGTAGCCGAAACCCGTTGTCAATGCCTATCATAGATATAGGAGTCTTTGGGATCGATGCTACGTTAGACACTATGACAGAAGAATTCGGTTGATGCCATACGTCGGACACAGGTGACGTGGTGTAGCGGTTAGCATCTCTGCCCGGCAAGCGAAGGGTCTCTGGTTCGAATCCAGGCGTCATCCGAATTTTTCTGTCATAAATTTAACTTTAAAATTATCTTTATTACTGTACGTTCAGTCGAAGTCATATGTTAAAAATAAAGACAAAGTATTACATCACAATTAACAATCATTACAAACAAAATACAAATACCTGATCAATTTAAAAAAAACATATTTATTACTGTTTTTAACAGTTTTTTATCCAAATAATTTAAAAACAGAATAATTTAAATGAGCACCGAAATCATTTTATCAATAAAAACTGTGTTGCTCTGACCAGAAATAATTCAATGAATACTAAAACTAATAAATGAGCATCAAAAATACTAAACGATTTTAAAATATAATTTTTAATATCTACGAATAGTAAATAAGCTTCCCGGATTAAATTAAATGGCAATAGCAAAAATAAATATTTGGTGTTTTAAATTGATAATTTACAATAACTATCTTTACAATATATTTATCATTTGTTCAATATTTATTAAAGAATTTATAAGAAAATAATTGAATTTATGGGGTGGGTAGCTTAGTGATATCGAGCCGGTATGTAAATTTGAGAACTCGATAAACATTGTCCAAGATGATATCAGCTCTGGTATGAACACTAGCTGCTCTAAGATGATTCTGAAACTAATAATTTTATTTTTTTTCTAAAGCGGAAAAACACATATACAATACAACTTAAAGGGAGAGATTATGGCGTCTTCGGTCCTTGAAATTTCTAGTCTAAACGAACCCTTAAAGTTATTCAATTACATTAATAAATATTGATCTCAACAATCTGCATACAAATAAACAATCTCTCTTTATCGCTAAGAACATTGACTCTTTTCTGTCAACGAATTACTATAGTATAAAAAAATTAAAATTTATTTCAATTTGGTTTGACTTTTTAAAATATTTTAATAATCTAAAAAAACTGAGAGTTGTCCTAAATTTTTTGAAATGACATTTATGTAAATGTTGTACACGATCAATACAATCTCTAAATATGTTATATTTTTTTAATTAATATTTTTCTGTTTTTTATCATTTATTGCGAAACTTATTATAAAGAAAATTAATTGAAATAAACATAAAATAAAGAATGCTGTAAAAAATGTATTTTCAATGTAGTTTACATAAAATTATAATTTCAAATTCGTTTGCAAGTAAGCACTATAAAATTATATTTACCAGAGGCAAGCTGTGAGGCTAGATTTATAGGTAGCATGAACAGTAGCATATTTGTCATTATAGTAAATAAAAATGACTATCATTTATTACAAAATACTGTCTTAAAAATCTGATCACACTACATACAACTTGAAGTTAAGCGTAAACTATGATAGGAAACAATATTTCATCTGACACTAATTTGCTGCACATTGCACAAGTAATAACTCAGTTAATCTTATAAAATATAAATTATTACAAAATTTAAGAATTGTACTATATACAATTTTATCCATTGCCAATATATACAAATTTTAAAATATTATAAAAATATTAATAAAAACACGTTTTTCAGTAACAAACTAAGTATTAGCACAACCATTTGTATTTTATAAATATATTAATTAGTCTCAAAATATGGATTAACAATCCAAAATGTTGTTTTAAATTATTTAAAAATATAAAGATACGTTACATTAGCTGCCTTAATTACAATACATTCGATCATACACAATTATGCGCAAAATCAGTCTCTAATACTGTAAATAAGAAATACCAAATATTCGAGAAATCCATAAAAATTAACAATAAATAATTTAACAGATCTTTGTGCCTGTATATAAAATAAACTACGCCATTTTCAAAACAAGAACTGATCAGGAGCCTGATTCTGTATCTTGCGTGACTACTTGCGGCACCCATACTAACACAGATATGTCACATGCATATAGTAAACCATCTATCGGACATTTCAACAACTAATGGGTATGACGTCACTTCTTGCGAGACACGCAAATATAGATGCGTGACCTCCGTAGCTCCTGTTTCTTACTTGCGACACTACCTGTCTCATTCTAACATTATGTTTGTCTTTTACTTTCTTGTCATTTTGCGTATGACAAACAATGACATGTGATTGCAACTGACAGTTCTAGTTTCAAAACCATTACCAACACTAAACTTGGCGCGAAAACGTAAAGCACGAAATTCCCTATGCTCGACACCAAAAAAGAATCAGTGACGTCATACATTGTACTAACGCAAATTTAATCACGCAACTGCTCACGCAAGATACAGAATCAACCTCCTGGTTGATATTTTATGAGAAAGACATCTTTTATTGATTCACAATATAGTATAATTATATCAAATAAATGAATATCTAATAAAAAATATTGAAATTGAAAGTATAATTATCATATTGTTAAGGCACATTTTCTTCAGATCACATTAATTTGTCATTTGTAACTATTGCATTAAATAATTTAAATTGAATAAATAATTGGAACTCTTCTGTTATTAAATTCGTATTGTTTGAACAATTAATTAATCAAATTATTTCTTCAAATAACTGTTGAACAATTTCATTAATTAATCATTCTTTTACATTATTAATCGATATAAAATATTTACAATAAGTCAGTGGAATGGCTAAGCCATTTTACATCTTAAGTACGAAATTATACCTAACTACTATGTACATATTAATAGGCAAGATAATTTACTACTCACTACATGTGACAAATTTTATACTCGCACTTGTTAAGGCACTCATTATTATTTTACAACTGCATCAGAATATTTTCATGAACTCGGGTATTTCTACCAAAATATGGCACTGTACAACACTTTTCTGTAAACATTTAACAGAAAATCGTAAAAGGAATTATTTATCTTGATAAATATAACATAAATATGGCATCAATATAATATAGTTTCTGATTTATGTTAAAAAATATTTTTCTTAAAACTGTTAATATTTTCAAGCAGATTCACAAAGTAGCATCACCCCAGTTTGCCTTTACCTGTATATCTGGTGTTTTATTTCGTAACCAGGTTAACTTTATGAATCTAGATATTTGAAGTTATAACTATGATTTGTAAATATGTTTTCTGATACAGTTGTAAATAAATTTGTATCACTGGTACTAAATTAAAATTAGTGTCTTTTCACTTATTAATGTTTGTCAGATAAATAAAATGTACACACTTGTTGCAAATTCGTGAATACTTCTTTAGACATAATTTTCCCCAGGTGTCACTTCAGTTTTTAATTTACCTCTGGCACTTATATTGTCTGTATTTTTTATCTTTGAAGGTAATGGCTGTGCAGTTTCGTTGCTAGCTGATGCTTCAACTGCAGAGCAGTTGTTATTTTGTGATGATAAACATGACATTTCTATCATATTTTGATTCTAAAACCAAATTAAATATAGCAGGTTAATAATATTTTTAGAGATAAATATTTAACTGTTAATAGGAGATCATTACAAATAAGCGTTAGTGTAAAATTAAAAAATAAAAGTTAATTGTGTTTATTACACATATTTATTTAAAAATTTATATTTAGAAATCATATTTCTGTATTTATATAGACAAAATCTAAAAAAAAAATAGACGTCATTATACAATACACATTTGATTATACCAAAAACGTCTCAACTTTTAATATTGAGTATTTTAAATTAAAAAAATAACATTGTAATAAATAGAAATAGTCACGTCTCATCTTTACAGACTTCATGCAAGTTTAGATCTAGTAGTAACACAAATCATGCAAACACCAAAAATAACAAGAAAGAAAAGTAATATGTACCTCACCTGGTTGTCGTCCGCGTCGGCGAGCGGGTTGGCCGTGATGGTAATGCGATTGGGAGCGCAGCCGTTGGCCATACCACGTGGCATCGCTTTCGTCGTGTAACCATTCGCGTTGATGTGGTGTCGTCGTTCTTCGTTGCTGCCACCTTTATCTCCCTCATCTGGAAACAATTTAGTGAAATTTTATTTAAATTTAGTAACGAAATTAGTCATAATGTAGGTACACGAATTTAAAGATTGTTAAGATTTCATGGATGATTAAACAGTACGAGTACTCGTATTTAATTACCTTGAGTATCACCTGCCTCCTTGTTCTTCTTCTTCTTCTTAAAAATAAAAATGCCAACGATTATTCCCACTAACAAGGCAATAACTGCTACAGCTACTCCAATGTAAATGTACAATTGCGATGGACCACTGGAAGATGGAAGATTCTTTGCTGGAGCCAGTGTAGTCGTGGTTACTTCATCCGGTAATCCTATAAAAAACAATTATCATTACATTACGTTTTGTATCATCATTATTAAATATTTAAAATTAATTATGATCACAGCTAAATTGATTAATCTTTCATTGTGATACTTACGAAGAGTTTTCTGTTGTAGGACAGCACTGAAGTCACTAGGTCCAGACGATGTGTAGCTTTGAAGTTTGATGTCGTATGCAGTATCAGGCTGCAAATAGCGGATGACGAAAGATCTGGAGTGTTCTCCAAGTACAGTCACTTTGAAGTAATCTCCTGCACTGCTAGTTAATTGGTAGTTTACGTAGAATCCTTCTATTGTTATATTCGGGTTGGGAACATACTGAAAGATAATATTATATTAATATTATTAAAAATATGAATAAATTCTAGTTGAAAATACTTACATCCCAAAATATTTTAATGGAATCCGCAGATAGAGCTTCAGTCTTCGTTAATCTCGGAGCAGGCAGCGGATCTTTCGCAAATATATCCTCCCGTTTTAAATGAAATTTAGCGGAATTAGGTCCTAACTTATTGTCGTTATTACTATATACAGCAGCGATTCTGAATCGATAAATGTGATCCGGTTTCAAATTATCCACTTGATAACTCCTCAAGTGGGGAATAATATCAGCGTTGGTTGTTTTCCAGCCCTTATTTCTTCCACCACCACCGCCTCCATTTGATTGAGAAGCTGGTCCAAGTTCTCTATACTGAACTTTGAAGAATTGAATCGGAAGACCTTCATTTTCAGGAACTGTCCATCGAACCATAACAGACTCATCCGAAAGTCGAGTTACGATCGGTTTTGAAGGTGGAATCATAACAGGAGTCTTAGTTGGTCGGGGTTTTTTTGGTTTCTTAGTTGTCTTTTCGGGAGATTCTTGATTTCGATGATTTATCGAATCTGTAGGTGTGGGTATTTGTTTAGGAATTATTTTTAAGAAAGTGAATTCGTAACTAGCTCCAACAACATTCGTTGCCATACACTGCAGGATACCAGCATCTTTCTTCTCAATTGGACGGAAATAAATCTTATTACCGATGACCTCTATGTTGGTTTCATTCAAAACGCTTCGGCCATTTAGAAGCCAACTGATATCAGGTTCAGGAGTTCCTTTTACAGCACATTCTAAGTCTAAATCTTCTCCTTCAGTGATTCTAGAAGGAGAACTGAAGACTACTGCCGGTTTTTCGTAGAACAGAAGAGATATGTGATGTTTTAAATTGCCGTGAGCGCAAACGTACGTTCCTTGGTCTTTGGAAGTAACATTGTTGATGAGTAAACCACCAGGAAGCATTTCAGTTTTCTTGGAATTTATTATTCCTCCTAGTTTAGACCACGTGACACGTGGGGGAGGATTACCTACTGCAGAGCATTCCATAAACACGTTGACTCCTATAAGAACAAATTAACTAGATAAATACATAGGTACCTCAATATAAAATAATTAACAATAAAAATTAGAGTTTCTAATTCTAGTCAGGACTTAAAACAATTAATTCAATGAACAATTTATTATTTAAAATTTAAAAAGAAAAAAATAAAATAGAAATTATTCTTACCAGCTGTAGCAGTATAATTATTCGGGGGAACAGATAAAAATTTAGGTTCTTCCGGACTTTTATTGCTTGTAACAGTAAGAACAATCCTCTGGTCTGATCGTATAGTATCTCCAGTAATATAATTACTAGCTGAACACGTATATGTGCCACTATCTGTTTTACTTATATTCTGTAGTAACAGGCTCATAGTTGGCAACACAAGTGATTGGTCTAAAGCTACATTACTCCTGTAAAGAAAAACAAATATATGTACATTTCAGAGTTTAGCAGTTTTGTTGACTTGCAATATAATACTTTTTCTAATAAAACTATATACAAATTCAGATTTAGAGTATCGATGTAGAGAAATTAATAAGAGCTAATATGTCAACATTGATTTAATGTTACTAATTTTTTTTTCACTGTAAACTATTCTTCAATTTTTTTTTAACTTAATCAATGTTATTATTAGTGAATTGAGCTTAACTTTAAGCCTAAGTTTTTAAATAAACCAAGGTCGTATGTCGCTTCGGTTGTTCGTTATTGATGGTGTGACGACGGCACGTGGTGTTTCGAACATTATCATTAATTAAATCAAGCCTTAAATAAACAATGTAGATTGTCGACTAAAGAATAATTGATATTTTTTATAGCTTATATTTTATAGCTAATAATTACTATATAAAAAATCTTGCACTAACCTATAGTACTCGACGGAGGCTTGTGGGTTACTAGGCGGCAGGTCGCATTTGATGGCCACTGTATTTCCGACAGAAACGTAGTACCTCGGCGACCTCGCCTGAGGAAACTTTCCGATCTCCGCGATTGTTATCCTACCAGGTACAGATGCCAGGACTGACGCGCCGTAGAACACTAGGCATTGGTAGTCACCGGCCACACTTGTACTATTTACCTAGAATATAAATTATGCAATTAAGATTAGAACTTTAAAAGTTTTAAGTTAAAGGATGTGAATAGGTAATTTGGTGTAACATTTACATAAAATTTAAGCTTAGAAGACAGAATTTGAGAGAATTGAATATATATGTATAATTATAAATTAGTTTGTTATAAATATAGTTTTTCAATAGAATTGACTACAAATTAGTAAAACGATTAAGTACCAAAAGTTATTACTTACATTAATAGTGATGGTAGTTCCTTTTCCAGAACTAGAATAAGAGTACATTGATGAAGGAACTTCATACGAACGGTCCCTGTCTATCTTGACAGGAGTTGTGCTAAAGGGTGAAGAGATCGGGAAATGTCTCCAACGAAAGCTATCTGCTTTCACATTCATCTCACACGTGAGCGTCACTTCATCTCCAATCGGTACCGCGATGGGTTCGGGGCTTCGCACCATTATCAGTTCCTCCCGATCTGCAAAGAAGTACATAAATAATAGATACAAATTTTATTACATTCTTACTACATAAAATTTAATCGTTTTATTTATTTATATTACGCTGTACAACAGGTACTTAATCCCAATTACAGTACAAGGTTCGCATTCACCGAGCCGCAGTGTAGTAGTTTATATAATTTTTAGCTTGAATGAGATTCTAATTCCGTATTTCTATCCGCACCATCGTACTGACGGACATAAACTACATATTCCAATCATGTTAAATTTCAATACTCACAAATATTAGTGAAACTTGCTTCTTTCAGTTGAGAAATTTTATTTAATTTATCTGATATTAAATTAACCAAATTAAAGACATTGTGCTAAATAAATATGTACATAGTAAATTATACAAAAGTACAATAATTTTTTATCTTATATTTAAAAACGGCCATGGCACAACTCGTTGATACTGATCCAAGCGATAACGCGAGTTAAGCAACGTTGCGTGCGGGGAGTATTTGGATGGGTGACCGTCCAGAGAAAAACCCGCGTTGCTGTTGACAAAAAGACCTAAAACGCGGATCAGGGCGTAATGGCGGCATATGACCTAAGTAGTTGGTCCGCCAAGAAGCCACAAAAAAAAAAAAAAAAAAAAAAAAAACGGAGAAATATTAATTACAAAATATATCAATAAAGGGATTAATTTCTAAAAGCAATATAAACTTAACCAAGTACATAAATTATAAAATTCTTACTTGAAATAGAAAACTTCCATACTAGCACATGTGTAAGTACGATAACAGTAAATAAAATAATAATTTTAAATGGATGCTTTAAATGTACCATTGTGAAGAACTATTGGCTTTTATAGTATAACACACTAAAATATTAATTATTTCAAAACACTCAACACTCAAAACTGTAATGTTGTTTCTTTAGGCACCTAGTTGGCCACTGATAACTAGAAGAACAATGCAGAATATGACGAGTAGCATCTACATATATTTTAAATATAATTAGCAATTCATATGCATCTCATGTTGTTGATTGCATTCATTTTGCAGAACTAATAAACTATTGTTATTAAATTAGTAGAGAATGACACGAGGAAACTAAGATATATTTTATTACTTTTATACTCAACTTAATAAAAAGATAATAATTATATTTTCTCATTCATATTAGTTATAAATAGTGTTGTAAATAGGTATATCAATAACAATAGAAAAGTCGTAATTTCTTTCACAATTTGGATGTAATAAATGTTAAAATACTAAAACTAAAACAAAATTGTTGAGAAAAAGAGGACGCGATATTTTTTTGGTTTATGTTTACAAGTAATAAAATGACATAGATGTCAAAGAATTTCCGGCCATCATTTGCATATTTCTGCAAGATTTTACTGATTCTACATTTCAATATGATTCACGATTATTTAACCTCTTGTTCACAGTGTTTTCTACCTGCACACTAAAAGTTTACATATTATAATTTACATATTTTATTTTCAGTATATAAAATGTCGGACAGATAAATATGTTAGCTATTTGCTCGGCAATAGCCAATATATAAAATGACGTTTCGTTTTAATTTCGTATGATTTTACTTCCTTGTTCGAAGTAAAGGAAGTGTTGTAATCGCGAAAATTTTCGGTTCTCAGATTTCAGCGGAAATACGCATTTTGACCATCCCTGAATCCATTTTGACTAATTTCGTCGTGACGTATGTACGTACGTACGTATGTATCCCGCATAACTCAAAAACGGTACACCGTACAAAGTTAAAATTTTGTATTTAAGACTGATATAACATCTAGTTGTACACCTCCCTTTTTGGTCATTATATAACTTCCGGAAGTGGTACTTTACTTGAAGCCTATAATATATATTAATGAAAAACTATATCAAAATATAATTCAAAACTTTTCCAATTTGGTATATAGGACTACTATATCAATGGAAATAACATAATAGATTTTGGTTAAAAGGGACTAACCGGAAGTGATACATTACATGACGCTGCTAACGGTTTTCCTTGAAAAAAATGGTATTATTTAGATTTTAGAAATAAATGCTACAAATAAAAGTTTTAGATAATTAAATTCTACGTCTAGCAAATTAAGAATTATTAAATTAGCCTTTTGTATAAACGCGATATGTAAATTAAAAAAAAATCTGATGTGGACGCCACATGATTTCCTTGTACGCGTAT
Organism: Pterostichus niger; assembly: GCA_947425015.1. Lineage (NCBI taxonomy): Eukaryota > Metazoa > Arthropoda > Insecta > Coleoptera > Carabidae > Pterostichus > Pterostichus niger. The sequence continues at coordinate 20,531,624 of OX380334.1, read as the reverse complement.
TATACTATACCTACATTTTTTTAATGCACATATTTGACGTAATTTGACATTGACATGAAATTTTTAAATTTATTCTTATTTTTTGTTCTAATCCATAGCAAACTTAATTACAAAAAACAAGAAATATATAATTTTTAAATTTAGATATCTCGCTTATACAAAAGGCTAATTTAATAATTCTTAATGTGCTAGACGCAGAATTTAATTCTCTAAAACTTTTATTTGCAGCATTCATTTCTAAAATTAAAATAATACCATTTTTTTCAAGGAAAACTGTTAGCAGCTTCATGTAATGTGCCACTTCCGGTTAGTCTATTTTAACCAAAATCTATTATGTTATGTCCATTGATATAGTAGTCTTATATACCAAATTTGGAAAGTTTTAAATTATATTTGAATATAGTTTTTCATGAAAATCTATTATCGGCTTCAAGTAAAGTACCACTTCCGGTAGTTGTATAATGACCAAAAAGGGAGGTGCACAACTAGATGTTATAACAGTCCTAAATATAAAGTTTCAATTTTCTACCGTTTTTGAGTGATGCGAGATACGTACGTACGTACGTACAGACAGCACGACGAAATTAGTCAAAATGGATTCAGGGAGGGCCAAAATACCTATTTCCGTTGAAATCTGAGAACCGAAAATTTTCGCGATTACAATACTTCCTTTACTTCGTACAAGGAAGTAATTATATATTTTTTAATTAAGTTTGCTATGGATTAGAACAAAAAATAAGAAAAAAAATTAAAATTTAATGTCAAATATGTACAATTAAAAAAATATCTATAGATTAATACGCGTACAAGGAAGTCATGTGGTGTCCACATCAGATTTTTTAATAATCTGATATATGCCTAGACAAAATAAATGTACTTCCATAGTAAATATATTTAAATAAATAAATTCGAATCAATTTTGTATATTTTATCTTTATAGCATATATAACATTGCTGTCAAATGTTCGACTATATAAATAAATTTTATTTACTTGAAAAGTAAATTAAATTGTTGTATATAAAACTGACCAATAATGTCGTTAAATTTTCTTGCGTTATGCAAGCTTATTTAATTATTTAAAAAGAGGAACAAAACAAGACCAATCAAATTGAATTCTGTTAATTTAGAACTATTGGTTCAATACGTGTTAGCTTATTCAATCTATAGTAACTAAAGTAACTTCTATAAATGTTTTAAAATTCGATAATTTAATAAATTATTACAGAACTAAAACCACAAATTGTTTTCATTATTTGAACATAATGCCTGAAATCTTGTTTCCATATTTTAATTTCGAGTTTAACAGTTTGAGTTTAAACATGAATTTTGTTATCTAATGACCGAATTTTCAATTCGTGGTTAATACACTGATTAATGGTTAAAAAACTTTTCATTTTTCCATCTGCTATGACAAAGTGCCACACTTAGTAATTCAAGATTGAAGTGTATTAAAGAAAAGTATTAATCATGTATTGAAAAAAATAGTCCCTAGAGCAGAAGTCCTAACTCAATTTCAAGATGGCCTTAACAATATCATGTAATAGATAGAAACCATAGGGAATAAACAAATATTCAAAATGATTAAACAAATATTCATGGCGATAAGACTTACTTCAAACCTGACTAGACATACTGACTTTAAGATTTAATTGCAATATAACCCATCAAATGTTAACAACAGTCAACCATTACCCTCATTATTATATTTAGTTTATTTATACTAGAACTTCAGGAAAAAATTAAATCGCAGATATTAAATGTTATACTGACCTCAGATCAAAAAGAATCGTTAAAAAATACTTTTCACATGAAGTATTTTTTAGTACGACTGGTTTAGCAGGTGCCTGATATAATAATAATGGAAGTATAATTGTAAACACTACAAATCTGATGAAGTGTAATGAATAAATTGACTATTGTAAAATAAAATAAATAAATATATCATCACGCATTCCATTACCGAGTGTGGCACTCCTCCATAGCAGATCTCAGTAAATGGGAATCGAACCCCGAATTAGTAATATAATAGAAATAACTCTCGATGAGTGGTACTAAATGTGTTTACTTCAAGAAAATTATTTTTAATTCTAAATCAATAGAATATACAAACTGTTTCTATACCTCTGCACGAAACTTTAATGACATATATAATTTAATATACTGTTTATAGAACAAAATTTATTTTTTTTCATTCGCAAAAATTAGGGTATTTCTTTCCTAGCGAGCATTTTTAGTGTTATTGATTTAATTATTTATAATTATGTTGCTAATGAAATAAAAGTACAAACAATGCCTACAAATAATCATTGATTAATTACTTATTATGTAGGTACCTAGTGTAACGTCTATTTTTATTTGAGTACCTAATCTGATTTCGTGTACGGTATTGAAACGGTAAGTTGTTGTGGAGAAATTTGAGAAAAATGTATAGCAACAGTGAATTAGTGGTTATGCTGTTAGTGTATGGAGAAGCGGCGTAAAATTCCGAATTAGCAGCGCGAATCAAACCAGTGACACTAAAAATTACTTTTGTTCTTTAATCAGTATATCAAATTGTATGTCATTAAAGTTTCATGCAGAGGTATAGAAACACCCTGTATAGTATCTGCTTTTAATTTTTTCTAAAGTATTGAATCACTTTATATTTTAAAAATTAAATTACACTAAAATTAAATAAGTTGAGTTTAATTTGTTTATTAAAAATAAATTTTGGTAAGGGGGTTTCGTTTTCCCAGATTCACCCTGTATATAAATTTTGAGTAATTTCTCAAATTTATTCGATTTTGTCAACCACACAATATCTTACTATATTTTTTCCAGGTATTATGGTTAAAAATAATACTGTTAGTCTAGATAAAATAAGTTTTAATGGCATATATTTGATTATGGACTACTAAACGAAGTACTAGGTTAGGTAAGGTTAGGTTAGATGCGTCACATGTTTATAATTCCTTTATTTTATTTTCTATAAATAATTTTCAATCCTATTACGGAGTTTACTACGTACTTAAATATTTTAAATATCCATTAAGTAATCATAATTATTTTCATTGAATTTCATAAACTTGATTTACTGGTAGAATTAATAAAACGTAATATAATTATCAAGCAGTAAACTTTAATAAAATGAGTAATAAGCATTATAAAGTATGAATCACTGTTTCAATAAGTGCACATAAAAATAATATCACGCCTGTTCTACTGCATAAATTAAATAACTATAATTCAAAACATACACGATAACGTGTCAAGTTTCGTATATGAATGAATAACATGCACTGCACTGCAACTGAGATTACAGATTATTCCATAAGAATCTCTAATTATCTGTCATTTCAACGCAATGATCAAAGTGACAGAATGAGAATGTTCGCAATGTGAATTTAAATACTCTTCTGCGCATCACGGAAGCGTTTAAGTTGTAAGAAAATGAATTATTATTAATATATTATAAGATCTGTGTCATTATGATAAGGAACAACAAACTTATTACTTTTATAATTTGAACATCTGTCACTATTCATGTATTTATGTTTCGTATATTTCATATAAATTATCACTTTATACCGGGTGTAACACGAAAAGTGAAACATAGGCGTTTAACATGACAAATCAGTTTTTCCGTGCGCATTGCTTCCCTAATTATTTTAGGAAAAAATGTTTCAAATAAATGTTGTAAAGCATAAAATTCTACATCCGAATCAATGAACAAAATTCATTTTGACTACTTCATAACTGCAGAAATTAAATTTGAAAATTCACGTAATTTCAATTTAATAGTAATAGCCAAGGAATTAAAAACAAGAGATGAACAAATGCGTAACGTTTTATACGTCAAATTATTAGTATTTATTTTGACCAACTGTGATATTAAATCAATATTAGGGTTTATTATTATCAAAAATGAATAATTATTCAGATGAAGAAAAGTTGCAAATAATTAAATGGCATTATTCTGGCCATAGTTTACGACTAATTCGTGACTATATTAGCGCTATTTGGCAGCATCATGATATTCCTAGTACGGCAACTATTCAGAGGTTTATAGTAAAGTTTGAAAAGACAGGAACACTAAATTTCAAGAAATGACAACCTACCTTAAATATTTTATCGAGTTTATTATTTTATTATTCTTAAATAATAAATCTAAAAAATATTTTGCCTTATAATTATTAAATTTATATTTAGAAAATAAATATTTAGTACGTAAAAATTATTTTGACAATTTATTCTGACATTGACGTATAAAACGTTACGCATTTGTTCATCTCTTGTTTTTAATTCCATGGCTATACTATTAAATTGAAATTACGTGAATTTTCAAATTTAATTTCTGCAGTTATGAAGTAGTCAAAATGAATTTTGTTCATTGATTCGGATGTAGAATTTTATGCTTTACAACATTTATTTGAAACATTTTTTCCTAAAATAATTAGGGAAGCAATGCGCACGGAAAAACTGATTTGCCATGTTAAACGCCTATGTTTCACTTTTCGTGTTACACCCGGTATATGTATACAATCCAATATGTACAATTTGTTTCATTTTTAAGAAGTTTTTGTCTCAATACGTGGAAACCTATAATTAGTCATTCTTTGACTGTTGGTTTTCCCTCAAGAACATAAATAAATAAATAAATAAATTTGTTCATTCAGAGCAATGTAATAAATCTTTGCATATCTTAACTAATAATTGCATATTGCAGGTTGCTACTGTTTAAAGAGTGGGTTGATTGATAATGAAGTTCGTGAGCAAATATGCATTCAATGCTATTACTGTAATATAAGATGCACTGATTTCAAAATGCATCTCTCTTTGCTTTTCGAAAACAAAGCGCGCACTAACAAAATATTTGTATTTTTTTAAAAATAATAGTAGATATCTTTACGATTTATAAAGCGGATTAGCGCTAATAGCATTTTTAATATTATATATAATATTATATGGGGTAGGTGGCTCAGTGGTATCGAGTCGACCTGTGGATCTTGAGAACCCTGGTTTAATCCCCACAGCCTACAAACAATTTTCACCAATTTAAATCTACCCCTGTTGGTCCCCCACCACTAACATCTTTGATTGATTTGAAGGCTGGTAACTGCACTTCATGCGAAGAAATATATCACTTACCGAGATCCCAGTAATGGGTAAAAGGCGTGATGATATATTTAATTATTTATTTATTCTATAACTTTGTTTCAAATTAAAACATATTCACAAAACTAATGAAATTTGAGGGAAATTAACACGCTTTTTAACTCAGATTAAAATTAATTTGTTTCGTGAATTGCAAAGAATGTTAAAAACGAAATAAAAAATATTATTAGCACTAATACGCTTTTTAAATCTGCCCGTAAATGTGTTTCCAATAGGACAGATAAATATATTTCATACAACTGGCAAAGTTGATATTTACACGCACAATTCAGCACGAGAAATTCAACTTTGGCGGCCTGTTCTACACCAAACAAAAACACGATTACAAAATGCCGCCAAAAACCAACATATTGTTATTTTTTCTGAGAACATATCCTCGGTTACAAAAAGGCATATTTATATATTCGAAATTAAATTTGTAATAAATTTTGAAGATTTTTAATAAACATGCAAAATTTTATGTATACTTCGACCGTCAAACTTTTCTTCGACGCACCCAACCGAGATACATAAATAACTATTTTTTCTAAATGACTTTAAAAAATTATGTGTTCAGAAGGAAAATAATAAGCAGATTTAATGACTTGATTAAATTCAGATCCTCGGCTGTGAAACTTTAGCCGCGGTAGTCTGAATCTGCTACTTTTTGGTCTAGTTCAACAAAGAACTGTTTTTTTGGAACATATTTTCGAAAAATATAATTTTTAAATGGAGTCAATATTAATCAATACTTTCATAAAAATGCATTCTTTTTTTCAGATTTCAACACTGTTAAGCTTATATAATTTATGTTTCACGAAATAATAAAAAATATTTATGTTAATCGAGTACCTAGTCTGTGAATCATTTAACAGGTTGAGATTCTGTTCTGGTCTGTTAGAGATACATGGCGGGCCCTAGAGCCAATCCTGGTTTATTTACATTCTGCTAAGTATTGAATAATAATGATTCAATATCCGAACAGAATCGCCAGGCCGGACCATGCACCCTAGACATAAAGACAATACGCTACACTCCGCCCAGTTTCTGGCAAGAGCTGGACTGACCTGCTTATACCTTAAATGAAAGACAGTGCAATGCAAATCAGCCGACGCCACGATACACAAACAAAGTTTAACGTACAGAGGACTCCCCAATTTCAAAGTAAAATCAGTGTTGGATAACTTTTTTAACGTGGGATTCTGCCACACTTTGTTGCTTTCCAAAATGCAGTTAAAGTTTAGGGCTGGCTTACTAGTAGTTGATTTGATTTCCCAATTGCTATTAATCATTTAACAGGTTGATATTGAAATATTTTTTTTTTAAATAATAATATTGATATAATCATTTATTATAGGTCAGATTTAACACATATTAATTCAAATTAATAAAATAAAAATCAGATTGTTTCACCATTTTTGAAATCAGAAAGTTTATTTTTTATGATGATTCCTTTTGCATACTCAATCTATTAGGATCATATACCACTTCAGATCCTTATTATTGTTGGTATGATAACAACATACAGATTTCAAAAGTAACCTATCTATTTACTATCCGCGAGCAATAACGTTGTTTTAACTTACGTTATTGAGTTAATAAGAACCCTGTCATGATCGTTGTCGAAAATAACACAATAAAAACATAATTGGGGATAGTTTTTCCACCTCCGAATCAAGTTCTTGATAACTATCAATGTAATAATTGAAAAAATATAACATAAAAAAGTTCATTTATTTACCATTTATTTACCATTTGTGATTTCGATACGATATTTTTCATTTATCTCCGCCAATACCTACTTAGTGGATAGATATCCACAGAAAAATTAATGGATAAAGTTTGTGACATCTATTGATGGAATAAATACAAAAAGACCAGGTCTATCTTATATCTGTTATTTTTTGCAACAACCGGCAGAATGTGTTTATTAAAGTTAAGTCAGCGAGCTATTAATAAGAAGTGATTTAAAAAATGGCATCGTTTGAGCCATGCAAACCAAAGAAAGATATAATGGGCATGACTGAACTTACGACAATCTTTCACATTTGTCGTTGTCAATGATGACAGTAAATTAATTTCAAATTTATGATTACTGTACCATTTAAAAGGTATGGCATTCATCGACTACCAAAATAATTATATTTCAACCAATTATATTTATATCACGAAAAAAAAAAGTCCTTTTAAATTGAATAATCGATGACATGTTTCGTTATCAATTATGTCAGATAATTACCTAATTAATTTCAGACATACGTATGATTTTATTTTAATCACCACTGTGTATAAATAATTTTAGAAATAAATAATATAATTATGGAGTAGGTGGCTCAGTGGTATTTATTTATTTATTTATTTATTTATGTTACGCTGTACAACAGGAACTTAATCCCAATTACAGTACAGGGTCCGCACTCACCGAGCCGCAGTGTAGTAGTTTATATAATTTTTAGCTTGAGTGAGATTCGAATTCGGGATCTCCGGATTCGAATTCCGTATCGCTATCCACACCACCGTACTGACGAGTTAGCCTGTGGGTTTGACAACCCGGAGTCGATTTCCACAGCCGACAAACAATTTTCACCACGTTAAAACTATTCCTGTGACTTTCTCTCCACTAACATCTTCCATAACTGCACTTCAGGCGAAAAAATATATCATTTACGAAATCTACTACGGCAGAGTGCCACACCCAGTAATGGGTAAAAGGCGTAATGATATATTTATTTTATTTATTTAATAAGCATAGATATATTTCAGTTGTAAGAACCTAGATCAGTGATTCTCAACCAGTGTGACGCGGCAATTTTGTGTGCCGCCAAATTAGATACAATAAAAAATATTATTACAATTTTCTACACCTTATTTGTGCGAATTCGGATTTTACATAGTGTATTATAGGTAAGTAAAATTCTTTTAAACTTATCTTATTGTTAGTGTGCCACCAAACTTTGAAATTGTTAAAAGTGTACCACGAGAAAAAAAGGGTTGAGAATAACTGATCTAGATAATAATAAATAAAAGAAACTTACGGTCAACAGCACATGCTGCTCTAAGTACCGCCAGCAGTACTACCGCTTGAATCCACAGGGCGGCGTAGAAACTGTCACACACCGGCCCCATCTTGCCAGCTGCCGCATCCCTGGAACAAACACACAGAATGAGTCTCACATCGGCATCACAACGCTACTTTATACACCACGTGCCCTCGGGAACCGCACGGCACGTGCCGTATCAATATCGGACACAGTGTCAACTGTCACTGGTTATCACAATGAGGTTAGCTTATGGAGGGATGGTACCACACATGAACAGGAAGTACTTGCACGCAGGTGTGTCTACTGATAAACTGGAGAATATAAAATAGAGGCTGAATAATATGATGGGATTGTATCTGTGCTCGAGTATTATGCATTAATGTGGTTTATCCGATTTCGATATATAATAAATTTGTTCGTTACATTACTTGGTGTCTGGGATTTATAGCCACAGTATTTTTAATATGCATAGTAATTTTCAATTAACACTTAAATAAATTATTATTCTAGATTTAGTGATAGAATTTGAGAACCCGTATTCGATTCTTAAATTAAAATTACCCCTACCCCTGTGGCTTCCCCTCCATTAATATTTTTGTGGACCATGATTTGATGGCTAGTAATTACACTTTACGCGCAAAAATATATTACTTACCGAGCTCTGCTACGACAGATTGCCACACCCAGTAATGAGTAAAAAACGTAATAATGTATTTATTTTTATATTTATTTATGTTACGCTCTACAACAGGAACTTAATCCCAATTACAGTACAGGGTCCGCACTCACAGAGCCGCAGTGTAGTAGTTTATATAATTTTTAGCTTGAATGCGATTAGAATTCCATATCGCTATCCACACCAACGTACAGACGAACAATATTATAATAAAAATTATTAACAGTCAAGTTTAAAATAAACCTGCGTCAAAACAAATCGACAAACTGTCAAAATAAAGCATACATGTACATGTATGCTTTATTTTTATGATTTGGCCAGATTCGGTTAGAATATGAAAGTAGTCGTTCACCTAGTCCAAGAATCTATGATCTCATATTTATTACAAAACTTTTATACATGATAACATATTAGATGAACATTACAAAAAGGGAAGTCGCCGTAAATGTAGGAAAAATCTAATGTTTTTATTAAACTTGAAAAGAAAGTATAATAAATTATATGTTTATAATAAATTAAGTTTTAGTAAGTACGAAACTGAGTCCTTTACTTTTCGCTTCCAGCAACAAAAAGTAATAGTTATTTAAGTAACCAGTAATGAAAAGGTTGATATTGTTTGACTCACATAATTTACAAAACTCGCTTCGCTCGTTATGGCAGATGTTCGTCAAACAATATCACGTTTTCATAACGTATTACGTACAAAATTTTATCTAATTCCGCTAAAATAGTTTTTAAAATACATAAAATTCTAGGTTTATGACAGCTCAGAATATTTCAAAATCAATTTACCAAAGCGTTGCCGTGAAAATAAATGAATAAAATGTTTAAATTTAAAGCTTATGTCATCATTGAAAATGAGTTCTGAATCCGAAATAGACCTTCCTTCTGATATCGAAGAATCTGCTAATTTGCCCGTGAACTGTTTAATACCAGAAAAATTATGTATATAAATCGTAAAAATTTTAATAAATATTTTTTTCCGTTATTTGCAAACATTTTTGAGAAAGTTCAAACTGTTAACATTTATTACGTAACTAGTTATGTACACAATTCTTTACATAAATCTTGAATGACAGTTATGAAAAAATTGACATTTCATAACGTCAAAAATTGATGTAAAACAGGATTTTTCATAACGGAATTAGGTAAACAATAAAACACATTTCATCTAGCTCTGCATAGTTAGAATTGCATTGCATGATGCATATCTACTGATGCATTAATTTGTATAAAAAACAGCTTACAATATTGATTATAAGAAAGAATCAAGACGTGAACAATCTTAATATATAAAGTCGTTTAACCGACATAATGTGACTCGCTGACTTAGGTACGGTCAATTGATGTATGTAGTTATGTTGTAGCTTTCAGGTTACTTATGGTAAGTGCAATTCGCTTAACATGTAAATGTATCGTGAATTGTAATGTTTCTCTGTTTCTAATCAGTGATCTGCCTATTATAAATTCGAATAAGTACCTAGTTAATTCTAATCACATAAAAAATTTAAATTGTACGCATTGCATAAGCATATAACTTGCACATAAGGTTTGAAACTGGAATTCTTAAAAAGAATAACAAAATTATTTTTTTATTAGCATTTCTTAACTATATACTTATCAATTGATTATTAATTTAGAGAAAAAAAATTGAACTTGAAATTCTTTGATTCTAGTAATGTCTTTTCACCCACACTATTAATGCCTTAAATTGTCATTACGACATCATTTAAATTTTATTCCTATTTTTGTCTTGTCAGAGAATGGTAATCCAAGAAGACGTTTTTTAGAAACAAAGAGACTCAAGTTTATATCCTAACATCAGTAGAATTAATTTACTTCCATAGTAAACATATCACTTACCAAGATCTGCTACGGCAGAGTGCCACACGAAATAATGGAGAAAGGGCGTGATGATATATTTATTTTATTAATGAAACAACAAATTAAAACAAAAAAAAATACTATGGAACATCATAATTAATTATTTAAACAAAATATCTCTTACCAATTCTCAAACCAGTTTTAGCTAATCTAAAAACTAAAAAAAAAATAGGTAGGTAGGTAGGTGGCTCAGTGGTATCGAGTCGGCCTGTGGATCTTGAGAACCCTGGTTCGATCCCCAAAGCCGACAAACAATTTTCACCAATTTAAAAAATCTACCCCTGTGGCTCCTCCTCCACTAATATCTTTGGAGGCCGTGATTTGACGGCTGGTAACCGCACTTCACGCGAAAAAATATATCACTTACCGAGATCTGCTTAGGCAGAGTGCCACACCCAGTGATGGGTAAAAGGCGTGATGATATATTTATTTATATTTTATTTAAAAACTAAACTAAACCATATTCTCAAAAAAAATTAAACAAACACTAACATAACTTTAAAATTAAAAAGATAAACACATGAATATTATTCATTCTTCTGATAAAGTTACCTGATGATGGTCTAGTCGACCGAAATACGTATAGTATATTAAATAAACGAATTTTGAAACTAACCAAAAATTTATCTTTTTAATTTTATTAAAATGTTTCAACGAGAACCGACAGTGAAATCCATTGAATTTACTAACATAACTTTGTTACCATTTGGTTTTCGACAAATGATTTGAAATAATTTTTTAAAAACTAAAATGAGATTAGATAATTCAAAATTCAGGATTAGCTAAAACTTTTTTGAGAATCAGGCTGTTAGTGTTTGCTGACAGGTTATTTATTATTATTATTTTAAATATTATAATTGATATCTGTTGCGTTTACGATGGTCATAAATTTAAAAAAACAATCACATCCTCATCTCAGTAAATCAAAAGAAAATAAAATAATGAACGTATCTCATTGATATAATCTAAAATTTTTAATTAAATCACCAGAAAGTTATGTTATCACCTGAAGAAATCACACAAGTTGAATTACAAAAAATATATTCTATATATTCTGTGGTATGATATCACATTTAACAAGTCTATTTATACTGATTGATGATCCTGAGTTACATTTTCGTCAGCTGTCAAATATAACTAATCGTTTGTATTATTTCTTACGTAAAGTTTAATTCTACAGACTGAAATGCTTAACGTTAAGGAATGTGGACACGAACAGGTAAGACTGATACTTGGCAGTTAAGTATACGTTGAATATTTATAGAATTTGAGAATCGTTAATGTTTCTACTCAAAGTTTAAACAGAAAGATTCATGAACTGAATTCCTCTCATAGCTGTGTTCATATTTTTGTATTATGATTCATTATCTTATTCATCTGCTATGTGTAAACATTCTTGATGGTGTGTCAACTTTTCAAATTTAATTTATTTTATTTTCGCACACAAGTATTTAATTATTGTTATATTTTATTTCATTGCAATATATGTGTAAGTTATTCACGCAGTTGTAGTTCTGCGTGACTTTAAATCAGTGATTCCCAAATTCTGAATCAATTACATACAAACTAAAGTCCTTAGATCAGTGGTTTCCAAACTGTGGGGCGCGCCCCCTTAGGGGGGCGCGAGATTGTTTCAAGGGGAGCGCGCTATATAAAAATATAATTGAGGCTAATGAACACATTCTCAATCATGACACACACGTGTTTCTAACTCGCGCTCGCAGTAAAATATCCCTAGTTTAACAAACAAAGCCTTAGAAATTTTATTAAGTTTCGTAACATCTTATTTGTGTGAAACAGGCTTTTCCGCTGTAGCTGTTTTAAAGACAAAATATCGAACTCGATTATTCGCTGAAAAATAATTGCGAGTGGCGATATCTTCAATGACTCCCCGGTTCGAGAAACTGAAAAACAAGCGCTCATTCATCACACTCAAAAATTATGATTATATTGTATTAAATATGCCTAATTTAAATTAAATATTATTTCCAATCTTATTACAATTTTTTGTTTATAAATGTTGTTACATTATTTTGTTCTATTATTATGTTGTCATAAACATAATTTTAGGTTAAGAAAAAGATTTGTTATAACAATTATCTTATATAATAACAATATTTGTTTATAGTACTTATTTTTTTGTATTCTATAAAATAAATTATTTACGATTTTTGAAGTTAGGCTGTTATAAAAAATAAGGGGGGCGCGACCATTTTTAACGGAAAAAAGGGGCCGCTGAGAGAAAAAGTTTGGAAACCACTGCCTTAGATTACTTACTTGTGTTGGAACCAAAGTGGCGAACAGATGTGTTAATTTTAAATTTAGCGCTTCAATTTGAAATTAAAATGGTAAAAAACTGCGGTAATTTACTATCTTAAGGATGTCATCTAATAACACTTAACAAAGTTAATAAGTTATTTGTTTATAATTTCGTTCACAAAGTTAGCTGATATATAAAGTAACGAGTTTTTTTGTTGTCATTTTTCTCACTGAAACAGAAATATTGTAACAATACTAAATATAAGTACATTATAAAATAGGATAATAGTATAGGATATTCGAACATTTATACTTAAAAATTAGTTAGCAATATTAATAATTTCGTTTTATTGATTTAATATTTTAAATAATCATCACGCATTTTACCCATTACTGGGTGCGGCAATCCGCCGAAGCAAATCTGGGTAAGTGATATATTTCTTCGCGTGAAGTGCGGTTACCAGCCGTCAAATCACGCCCAAACCATAGACAGATGTCAGGGAATTAAAACAACATTTGTCGATTTTAAAACCAATTTAAAGACAATGTTTATCATCACCATAAATTACAGACAAACCCAAGGAGAAAAGAGAGCACTTGAGGACCCACCAGGTTTTAGAAAGCTCAAAACAGGTGGGATGGTTTTTGATTTATATTTTTGGAACTTTATTTTTTGTTTTTTTTTGTACTTTTAAAATATCTCTATTAGGACAAGATTTACGCGGTGCTAAATAAATTGAATTATTTAAAGTTCATGATCAATATCTGCTGATTCACATTTTCGGTTATCTATTTTTTTAACCTTGAATCAAATAACGTGTAAATTGATTTATTTAGTAAATAAATTCTAGAAATCCATTCCAACAATCTGCAAACACTAATCTCGACTAGATTTCGACTAACATGCCACTAAATTATCAACAGCTCTCGATATCAACCCATACTTTAATTAAAATAAATAACATAAATATATCATCACGCCTTTTACCCATTACTAGGTGTGGTACTCTGCCGAAGCAGATCTCGGTAAGTTATATATTACTTCGCGTGAAGTGCGGTTACCAGCCGTCAAATCGCGCTCCCCAAAGATGTTAGTGGAGAGAGAACGACAGGGGTAGATTTAATTTGGAAAAAAATGTTTGTCGGCTGTGGGGATCGAAGCAGGGTTTTCAAGATCCACAGGTCGACTCACTTACCCTATTTTACAACGTCGAATTAAATATTTTTCTACGATTGCTATGAAAAGTTGACAATTACACTCTCATTTGTCATCGTAAAAGTGACGTTCTCTGTGGAACAATCGCGCGTCGCCAATGGTAACAGGCGGAAAAGATGTTAAATGCGCGCTTACTTCAATAGTTATCAGAAATACAAACAAAAAAGAAACTTGTCATATTGACAGTTGACATAAAGAATTTATTTTCAGTACGTACATATTTTTTTAATAATTTAAGATACAATCGTAGAAAAAATTATGTGTGTATCACAAGCGTTAAGTGTCTTTGTTCCTCTTACACTATTGCAGCTCTCGCCTACTGCTCGCTGCAATTACCGTGCTCGAGTAATAAAGAATCACTTTACGCTACACAAATAACTATTTAAAGAACTTAAATAAAAAAATTGTCTTTAATTATATAAATTACCTCCATTCAAACAAATATGTCAAACTATAGAACACAACATGAAGTTTATACATACATGACCTGTATACAAACGATTCTTAATATAAATATGAGGATGCCATAGAAAATATTAGATTTTCTTCTTCATCACGTAACATTATTTGTCATGAAACAGTTAATATCAATTGTAAATTGCTATTTGTCATTTCCAATATGATAGCAATGGATGGACGCAGATTTAGTTGAAGAAATACAAATTAAATTAATTCGATGTAAGTTGCAAAGATAATTTTTTAAATGACTTAATTTCTGATAATGTTCTTTTGTAATGTAGGTACTACAACGATTAAAACATTTGTCAGTGACTTAAATTCGGGTTTTTAGTGCATCAAATTTATTAGCTGGATTGTATTTAGCATACTTGCGAGTAAGTTTTTGAACTCTTTAAAAAGAAATTTATAAACTCATTCGAAGCAATTTAAAAATTATAATACAATATACAGCCTTAAGCCACCCAGCGCCACAGAATGAAGAATACATTTTTATATCAATAAAGATTAACGATCCCATTCAGACGAGATCGAATTAATCCACTACAAACAAGTCAACTGAAAAAGTGAAACCAAACCGTCCAAACATATAATAATCATAAACATCGTCCATGCACTGAGGCAGCAAGCAGCCAATATCCATGTCCACGCAGCACACAGCACAGTTATTATATACACCAATCAGCGATTGAGAAAACAATTTCATGTTCAATAAACTCTGCGACACATGGCGCAGGACGCAGAGAACCAACGTGAGACGCCACGGAATAAAAAGCGACGAACAAAATGTCTCCATCAACATTCTACGAGGATTTTTCATACGAGCGCGATAAACGACCGTTCTAGCCGAGGTAATAAACACGGAGCACAATCAGACCAGTTATGCAGGAGCGGCGTCAAATATCATCGAGGTTTTATATAAATACAATTGACTTTGAGGGAGAAAGGGAGTTGATCTGTTATAACCGAGTGACCATATTATGATAATCTGAATTTACTTTAAAAATTAGGGAATAAATACATGCAGATAATAAACCAGAGGCATCAATGTACGAAATAAAACTTCTATAAATGTGATCTTAGTAGAAAACACAAGTTCTCAATTTGTATCGTACGAATTTAGAGAATGTACCGAATGACTCAGCATTTTATACAGGATTCACACTATACCTATTTCACTCTGCAACGATAATGTTCTTTATCATACAATCGTCTACATACGTCACAAGTTTTAAAATTTTTTGTTTCTACGACCTCAACCGAAAATAGACTTTTCTTGCCTCATATGCGGATCAAAAGTTGGCTTTTCTGTCTCTATTCCTCCCTTATTTATAATTGGTTTCATAGCCTTAGATATTTAATTACACGAATTAAAAAGACTAATAAATGTCATTTCCTCCCTTGTGTGATTTCTGTCATGGCATCCGCGGGACGAGATAATACATTTTCCTCCAACATTATACAAATAGCTATTTCTAGGCAGATAGACAAATACATACCTAATCTACAAAATGATGCCAAATCAAACGGTCATACTTAAAACATAAATTCAGGACCTAAATTCACATAAAAAAGTTTATCTAAAAATTTAAAGGTATGTTGGTAAAAGTAAATTTAGATGCTAATTGTTAGTAGATACTGCTACGCATAGTACGGCCAACATTACGGCATTCGAATTCGAAGATCACGAATGTAGTAAAAAGGTATTGTAGTAAAAATGAATAGTTGTAATAAATGTATTGTTGCAATAAATGTATTGTTGCAATAAATATATTGTTGCAATAAATGTATTGTTGCAATAAATGTATTGTTGTAATAAATTTATTGTTGCAATAAATGTATTGTTGTAATAAATGTATTGTTGCAATAAATGTATTGTTGTAATAAACGTATTGTTGTAAAACATGTATTGTTGTAATCTTGTAATAAATAAATTGTTGCATTCAATGTATTGTTGTAATCTCTATATTATTGTTTTAATCAGTATATGGTGGTATGGTTATCATAACGGCATTCAAATCAGAAGATTCCGAGTTCGAATCCCACATACACTGTACTGTAATTGGAATTAAATTCCTGTTGTACAGAATAGCATAAATAAATAAATAAGAATGAATTAATAGAGATTATTTAAAACCCATTGATAATAATTTGGGAATGAATATTCAAAACAGTGGTATACATGCTCAAAGTGATTTAAACAAAAAATTATCAAAATTTAATTCTATTTTTAATAAAAGTTAGCTAAAATACGAATATAGCAATAAATGGCCTCAAAGACAATAAAGTAAAGAAGTGATTTTTTTTATAAGCTCAATTTGGTTTAACTAAGCAAAAGAGTACATCTATGAACAGTGTATCTTTGTTTAAAACAATAACTAACAAAAATTAGAATCTTACGTATTTAAAGCCGGCCCTGTTCGTCTGGCACGACTACAGGTGATGTGAACTTCAAACCATGAATACCTTAACCACAATGATAAAAGTATTAACCAAGCAATTATATTTTCCACCTAGTATGTTCTGCCATGAACTATGATCTAAATTCTAAACCTTCATTTTAAATTGAGATCTGCCATTTGTTTCTTTGCATAATAAATGCAATACTATAACTAATTGTATCAATTACAGCTATACCATAAGGAAATCGATTTTAAAGTTTAGAACCGGCTATTGAAATTGAATTAAAATGATCGAGAAATTAATTTGCTTTTACGACATAACAGGAATGTTATCTGGTAAATACAATTTTCAAGAATTTTCTAGTTTCATAGGAAGTTATAATAATTCATACATATATTAAGACCTGTTAGTTTAGAATTTGAAGAAAATAATTTTACAATTCATTTAATAAAAATCACTCATTTGTACATAAAAGATATTTGTTTTTGCTAATATCGCTTTATATTTTGTAATACTATTTTTGAAACACAGACCTATTTTCAATGCGATTTTCAACGAATTATTTTGTAATAGAGTATTATAAATCATTAAATAAGTGAAAGAATTTCTATCAATAAATATAAGTAGATATAAATTGTGCAATTTATGCTGAAAGTTTTTTTACTTTTCTATTAGTTATTTGTTATATCTTAATCGAACTTGAATGAAACAAAAATTGGCCTTATTTCAAATTATTTGACATCGTGTTTATGCTATATAATTATATCCGAAAATTGTCGTTTTTTTTAACAACAATAGTAATTTGTGTATTAAGAGTGTAAAGTAATTCTTTGTTACTTGAACACGGTAATTGCAGCGCGAGTCAAAGGCGAGGGCTGCAATAGTGTCGAGGAACAAAGACACTTTACGCTCGTGATACACACATAATTTTTTCTACGATTACATCTTAAAATTATTAAAAAACGTATACGTACTGAAAATAAATTTGTTCTGTCAACTATCAATGTGACAAGTTTCTGTTTTGTTTGTAACTATTGAAATAAGCGCGCGTTTAATAATTTTTTCGCGCAATGCCATTGGAAAAGCGCGTATTTAACATCTTTTTCGCGCGTTGCCATTGGAGACGCGCGACAAAGATATTTTTCGATTGTTCCACAGAAAACATCAACTTTACGATGACAAATAAGAGCGTAATTGTCTACTTTTCATAGCAATCGTATAAAAAATACTATTGATTCCTACATTTTTATTCATAAATTATTCATTATTACTCCTACAACAATCTTTCGAATCATTTTCTTTACTTTTTTGTTCGGGTATTCATGAATTCAGCCCCATCAAGTGCATCGTCATTGTCATCAACAATGAAAAGATAAAAAAGAACTGTGGAATTTTAATCAAACTTCTGATGGCATCCTAAATCTGAGCTATAACGAGGCAACAAATTTATTCGGCCTACGTCACCAAATTTTGATAAGCTTTTAAAAATCGATCAATGTTTGGATAGCCAGGAATTATCATTCTGGCCACTCCCATTTCAAACACTAACAAATTTTTGTTTTAAGATTGTAGTTATGCATTAATATTATATTTCATGTGAAGACAGAAGATAAGTCGTTATCACGATATGAGAAATGTTTATGAGAAAATTATAACTTTCGAATTTTTTAAATTAATATAATAAAACCTTTTTATGAAATAATGACCTACTTTAGTTCCGCAAAATCGTAATGAAAAGTAATATATTAGCTCAGATTTTTTTCGACCAATCATAGCGCATATATTTGCCCAATCGGCTCGAATGTCACATATGTTAGACAAGTGAAACTAACCTAAATATTATATATTAAATCTAATATAACAACTAATATTTTATCAAAAATATAATATAAACTATAAAAATATTTTTTATTACTTACGTGGCTACTTTCCTGGGCTATAAACTATCCTTCTTTATAGCCTAATGGTGGAATTCTATGATAAATCTGTAAGTTTATAGATCCGTAAATCTGTAAGTTTATAGATCCGTAAATCTGTAGGTTATAAACAAAATCACATCAATATTTGTTGATAAATAGAAAATATTTCATAAAGTTATGTTTCGTTGCGATTTTGTTCTTTATTTATGGATTTACAGATCTATAAAACTTATAGTATATAAATAATTATTAATATTGTGCTTGCTACCAATATTGTGAAATATTTAAATACAGACAAAACGAGAATTCAATTTTAGTCATCTAGGAATTCGAATCGGAAGTGAGATAAATTATCCGTTCTAAATTTAAAGACGATATGACAGTAATAATGTTTAATCGTCTCGGGATAATAAAGACAACTGAAACTGATATTCGAAAGTTTCGAAACTCTCGACTCCATGTCGAGATTAACAGAGAATTTACGAGACGAGAGTGTGACTAGAAATTGCGCGACGCGACTTGCGGCAATGCTTGACATTTTGACATAAGAATGCATTCAAATCTCCAGTAACATTATGTTCTACATCTGATGATACTTTCAAAATAACACAATTTAAATTTAACAAATATAGTTTAAATTGATTTTCTGTGTAAAGTTGTGCGTGCGAATAACAATAGTACAAAAATTTAGTCAATCAATTGATACATACATAACAACACTATATCCCATTAACTAAACATTCACTAAAAGATTCATAAAAAAAGTCAGTTCACGTCAACATTCTCATTCTGACATACGATACTCGTTTCAACCACATTAACATTTCCTCCATACGAACTCTTTCCTCTCTCACAATCAAAATCCATCATCACACAACAAACCTTCATTCTCATCCATCCATTAGCTCATGTACACTTGTTTCGTAAATGTTCACTTACGAATTAAAATTCCTTTCTTGAGTTTCAAATCTTGGTGTCCGAAAAAGATACAAATTATTAGTGGTCGAGTTGAATATTGACGAAATGGAAAGATATCGTTTGCATGGTGCAGACCGAGAACTCTAGTTTTCTAGTCTAGGGCGTAAACTGGTTGGGGAACATGGCTGTTCTTCAGGTTAATTGCTAAGTAAGAACTATCGCTCTTATTCAGTTAAGTTTAATTGGAAACATTTTGTGTTGATTACAGTAATTATTATAACAAGTGTTACATTATGATTTATGAATAGTTGGCTACAAAATACAGAATCATATATAAATGTGATGCACTTTTAATAATAAAATAAAAATATAAATTGTATTACAACGTAGTTGTTGTATACAGAATGTACTATGAAAATTGTGCAATAAGCGATTAATATTTCCACTGCTAAGAAATGGCGTTGATCACGATATGCCAAACTTGAGACAAAGATACATTTTCAGTTGGTCTTCCATTAGTTTAATATTGTTGTCACTTATTTAATTTTTTTCTTATATTTTGTGTTTGCTAGTACTGGTTTTTTTTATTAATTCATATAAAATATAGTTCTATGTTGTCGTTAATATTTTTACTTTTACGAAGTATAGGAAGTAGGTATTGTAATCGCGAAAATTTTCGGTTTTCAGATTTCAGCGGCAATATCCATTTTGACCATCCCTGAATCCATTTTGACTAATTTTGTCGTGACGTATGTACGTATGTACATATGTATGTCGCATAACTCAAAAAACGGTAAACCGTAGAAAATTGAGATTTTGTATTTAAGACTGTTATAACATCTAGTTGAGCACCTCCCTTTTGGTCATTATATAACTTCCGAAAGTGGTACTTTACTTGAAGTCTATAAGAGATTTTAATGAAAAACTATATTAAAATATAATCCAAAACTTGTCAAATTTGATATATAAGACTACTATATCAATGGAAATGACATAATAGGTTTTGGTTAAAATAGACTAACCGGAAGTAACACATAACATGAAACTGCTAACAGTTTTTCTTGAAAAGAATGGTATTATTTTGATTTTAAAAATAAGTGCTGCAAATAAAAGTTTTAGAGAATTAAATTCTGCGTCTAGAACATTAAGAATGATTAAATTAGCCTTTTGTATAAGCGAGATATGTAAATTTAAAAGTTATATATTTTTTGTAATTAAGTTTGCTATGGATTACAACAAAAAATAAGAAAAAAATAAAAATTTAATGTCAATGGCAAATTACGTCAAATATGTGCTATAAAAAAATATGTAGGTATAGTATAATACGCGTACAAGGAGGTCATGTGGTGTCATCAGATTTTTTTTATTTTATAATTGCACCATTTTTGTATTTTATAAATTGTTCTCAAATGAATATCGTTAGGACTACCATACTGGGCATCCAGTGTATTATTTAACTATCAATAGTATGACATAGCACTTCCAAACTCACCTTCATATACTACAGAATTCCAATTCTCTATACCTAATTATCAAAACACAAACATAAGTACTTAACTCTAATTTTACATCACATCTTTAACCCATTAAAACGCAACAAGACTTCCTGCCTACTCCACAACTACAAATTTTCGTTTCAAAGACTTGACTTGAGTCTAGTCAGTATAATGGGCCTCAACAATTTCTAATCAAACGCTAGCAAACCGCCCAGTCATTTACAAATTTCCTGCGTCATTCCACTAAAGAACACAATGAACACAAATTACAAGGTATGAACACTGACCACGATGCGATGCTTGCTCATGAACGTAGCAAGGAAAATTTTAAAAGGACCATTATTTTAACATGTTTCTATTTTAGATTTTGTATTTAACTTCGACCAATTATATCGTATGTTCTAAGTAGTAGAGACAGGTCAAAGTTTAATTCATTCTTGTTTGTCAAATTATGTATACGTTACATCATTCGATTTTATGTATGGTGAAATATAGGTGTGTCAGACGCAGTGTTGTCACAAATTCAGCTTTTACTGGATTTCTCTAATTTTTGAAAAAACCCCAGTTTTCCAGCATTTTATACTTTTCTCCAGATTGCTGGTGTACATATAGATTTTACATTAATATCTTCATCATATGATAAAATATAGGTCAGTGTGTGTTAAAATTTAATTTAGATATACAGGATGTTCATTTTAAGAGGCGCACCATTGCAATCTCAAGAAGTATAGAAGATACGAAGCAAACAATTTTTATTTTATAAGACTACTTTTAATAAGCGTAACAAGAATTCTTTTAGACCAGTGATTCTCAAAATAAGGAACTTTCTTAATTTAAATGAAAACATATATTTTATTTTTTAGTGCGGCAGGAAATTTTATTCTGAATTCAAAGAATACCAAGTTCAGTATCCTTTTACATTTCAAACTTTTTGAGAAAGATGCTCAATAAATTGACATTAATTTAATACAAATCGCATAGGAATCAGTGTGCTACGAAATAAACAAATGAATATTAAAATTTATTTAACAGTTTAATTCTATAGAAAAATCTGTATTTCTCAAATCAAAATTCAGTTATAATACCAATTCTAGTAAAGTTTTTCCGATATCTTTGCTCCTATCTTCCAATCTAGATCGGTAAAGACGAAGTTTTCAATCTAAAAAGTGATCAGAAAAAACTAATTTTTATTATATTTTTGTATAATTACAGGATTCGGCTGACGCCTCGTCCCACATTTGCCGCTATCTGTCTGTGTCTCGGGTTCGATCCCCACAGCCGACAAACAATTTTCACCAAATTAAATCTACCCCTGTGGCTCTCTCTACACTAACGTCTTTTGAGAGCCGTGATTTGACGGCTAGTAACCGCACTTTACGCGAAGAAATATATCACTTATCGAGATCTACTTCAGCAGAGTACCACACCCAGGTATTGATTAAAAGGCGTGATGATATATTTATTTTAGTGCGGAAATGTATCACTTTTCGTTCTAATCTATATACTAAAATTCTTTTCAATTAATTTTTTTCAGGATCGTAGCAAAGAGATGGCGCAATAATTATTTATGCATCAAAGGTGTTATCATCTGGTAACATCCGTGGAGGATACAAGATTTTATTTTGCACTAGAATATATAAAATTAGTTTTAATTTATAATAATTATGATTATATGAGTAGCAATGCTTATAGAAGTTTTAACCAACTTTGGCGTTGGATATAAAGAGGTGGCGTTATGAATTATTATGTCCCGGTCGTTATGCAGTTGTTTATATACTTCGTATCTTAGCAATAAATAACAAACAATGTTCAAGTAAAAAATATAAATTGTTGTTTATGTGATTCATTCCAATAATTTTTTGATAACGATCCAGAAAACAATCTGAAAACTAATTTGATTTAGGTAATTAGCCACATAGTATTATAATATCTAATAATGTTTGAATGAGAGTAACAATGAAGGAATAGTATTTTCATTTTTAAACTTGAGCACGTAACAAATTACTTCTGACGAGATGAAGATTAGTACTTGTTATGTCTTTTTGAATCGAAGCCCGACACTTACAAAGAATTACTACGTGCCTAGCTAGCGCTTATTGTATGTGTTGTGATAATTAATGCGATAATGAGTTAGCATTAATTGCTTTTTTAATCAGGTATGAAGTAGACATTTAGTTAAGATAGGATACGGTTAAGAGGTTGATGGTTAGAAAATTTAGTATTTTATATATTAAAACTGAAGCAACTGGTTCAATGGTTTTGTGCTTATTATATAATCGAATATCTGTTCATTATTGTGACTATTATAGCATGATTTACTTAACGAAATTTTAAGGAGGATACCTGTCTGAGCCTTCTAAAAAAAGGTATTTTTCTACGATTGCTATAAAAAGTTGACAATTACGCTATCATTTGTCATCGTAAAGTTGACGTTTTCTGTGGAACAATCGAAAAATATCTTTGTCACTCGTCTCTAATAGCAACGCGCGAAAAAGATGTTAAATGCGCGCGTTTCCAATGGCAACACGCAAAAAAGATATTAAATGCGCGCTTATTTCAATAGTTACCAGGGATACAAACAAAACAGAAACTTGTCATATTGACATAATGAATGTATTTTCAGTATGTATAAGTTTTATAATTATTTTTTTAATGCAATCGTAGGAAAAATTATGTCTTCGCTGCTCTAACACTATTGCAGCTCTCGCCTGCATATCTTTATTGCGCGTCTCCAATGGCAACGCGCGAAAAAAACGTTAAATGCGCGTGTTTTCAATGGCAACGCGCGAAAAAGATATTAAATGCGCGCTCTTATTTCAATAGTTACCAGGGATCCAAATAACACAGAAACTTGTCATATTGACAGTTGACAGAACGAATTTATTTTTAGTACATATATGTTTTTTAATAATTTTAAGATGCAATCGTAGAAAAAATTATGTGTGTATCACGAGCGTAAAGTGTCTTCGTTCCTCTTGCACTATTGCGTGCTCGAAAAACTAAGAATCCCTTTACGCTCTTAATACACAAATAACTATTTTGTTATTTTTTAGAACATTAAAATGAATGCAATCACTTCGGGTTTTCAATATATTATTAAGTAATATTTGAGCTTTATTTTCAAAAATTTCCAGCACAAAATATTAGTTTCTCCGCTATTGGCAGCCTTGCGAACAAACAGCTGCAGGCGATGTATTGGTTGCTTGCAGGACAGTGTGGTCAGTACAGAAACATCAGAGAAAAAATGAATTAGTGTTTCGGGTTCCTAATTAAATTACATAAAAAGTAGCGTTTTTTTTTCGAAATTCGTGAAATTACCAAAATGACAGCGGTCGAAAGAAACAGTTCGATTTTGTTAAAAAAATCGCGATTTCATAAAAAAATATAATATACAGCTCAGCTATAAAGATATTTTTAATTATTCCACATTCGTAATTTTAAAAATTCTTCTTTATAGCCTAAGTATATAAATAACTATTTTTATGACTACGATAAAAATTAGATTTGTCAAACTTTTAAGCGAATTTTAATATAACATAATTGTTAACATTTATTTATGTACCGAAAGCAAAAAGAAGTCTCATTACAGTTCGTGCATGGTCTTTGACGATTGAGGAGCATCCGAAAGTAAGAACCATCTTTTCTACGACCATTTAGAAATGCTTGAAACTGAATTTAAACATCAACTTACGCATGCTGCTCGGGAAATATTAACTTTCAGTATCAGTTATCAAATCAAAGTTAAAATATCATACTTTATAAAGTAGGAGTAGAAAAATAACTACTTAAACTTTTTTTGGTATTTACATTTAATAGATTCGAAATTTAAAAAAAAAACAAAAAATGAAGAAAAAAAAAACTCAGAAAAATAAATAAACTGGTTAATAGCTCATAAACTACCGCCATAAGCTACCCAAATTTAATCTTATCAACTTTTCAAAAAGTTGAATAGAACATAAATTTAATAAAATTTTAGAAATGGCAAGACCAATCGTTTAACAATGGTTGCTAGGAGAGTTACTAAAAAAATATCATGTTATTAATTGCTATACTTGACAATTTTTGTTTCAGAATAGACATCATTTAAAAAAATCATTAGAATCATGTACTGAAGACAAAAAATATGATGAAAAATTCACTACTTATCAAACTTTTAGCATGATTAGTGCAACTACGTTCCAAGGATATTTACAAAAAGACATAGGTATTACAATCTGCGTAGCAATTTAAAGTAGTTGCATTCCTCTAATATCAGCAATAAAACCAAAATTAGTAAAAACGCATAAAAATCTTTATCAAATAACTACCTGAACCATTTGAAATCCATATCAATAATAACGACATTCTTCCAAACGCAACAAAAACTATCAGCACGCCAGCCACCGATTTAAACAAAAAACAATAAAAACAACGATAACAAAGAAACAAAAAACCCACAATCCCGACCAAATTCCCAGTGACCAGTCCTCCAGTCCTTCTCCAGGTCACCTACTGACGCCGCGCACCACAAAAAGAAAGATTCTTCGCCCGCGATCCCAGATAAGAAAACACGAAATCCCCCGTTGCTATCATCACTACAGAAACCACTCAGAAATTTCAGTGCGAGGTAAATGCCGGCAGGTAGACGAAAACAGAGCCTTCAGGTGAGATCTAATGGTGTTAAGACGAAGGTAAATTAATGATTTTTAAAGCTGGGGCATAAAAAGCGACCGGCATGTTGAAGAAGCTCTAGCAACACTTAACTATCACCCGTCTGTGACATGGAACATAAATAATAGGAAATTTCTCATGTTCAAGACATGTTGAAGGGATTATTTAATATTATTTTTTTAGCTCTAGAGTTTAGGTTGATGTTTGCTTCAAGATTAAATACTTACTTCTGAAAACAAATAATGGATACGATAAAACATAAATATTTGTTATGTTTGTTCAGAGACTTCTATGGTTTGTTCAAATCACTAATAACACACTGATAATGATGTCGCTGAGATTAGAAATCACTATGGCAACCAAAAATATGTTAAGGCATATTTGTTCTCATAATAAAAGAATCGACAAGAGATAAATCTGTTTTAGATTAAAGTGTGAATTTTGTGATTTGTTCGGGCATATTTTTATACATTTCACTGAGAATTCACCACACGTCACTGTCAACCAATAGGATCACGAATTTGTTTGAAAATGAACCAATGAAATGTACATTTCGTCGGAAATTCATCACTAGTGAAATTGATATCGGAAATACCACTGTTAATAATATCTTTGGTTACCAATAAAATAAATGATATTTTCAATATTTTCATAAACGTCAATTCTACATTTGTTCAGTGTACTTTTAATATTCTAAATTTTCATCACTGTAATACCTAATTAATAATGTGCAAATAAATACCTAACTATTCTTGTTAATTAACTCTTGTTTGGTAAATTCTCAAGCCGAATACAACTCGTAGTATGAAAATTGACAGATAATATTTTGACATAAATATACATTCGTTGTTACGGAAATAGGAAACACAGCTCGTGCTTCGCACTCGTTATGTTTCCATTTCCATAACAACTCATAATTTATGTCAAAATATTTTCAGCAATTTTCATACTACTTGTTATATTATATATGAAAATAATATCAATGGAAGATGCTGGGAAAAGCTCGTTGTAGATAGACATTTAAAAAGTGTGAAATTTGGAAATATATGAAGATTTTTTTTTAAATTTTGCTAATATAAGAACACATTCGTTAGCTTGTTACGAGGGTAATTTGAAAAATTTTCGGAATGATCCACAGATGACAACACTAGTTCGAGTATCGTATCAAAATCGGCCATCTTTTGTAGAAACGTGTGTGCAATATTATTTTTCGCGCCACCGTCCGGCATTAGCAGTATTACATAACAAAAAATCGTCCGGAAACCATGTGTTGCCGGCCGAGGCCGGCAAAAATTAGTGACTTTTTATGATTATATGTTGGCATCACTAGTATAGCGAACTCCTGAACGTACGAAATGTCAAAATATTGCATTGGGGTAAACATATTATGTTAAAATATTCATAGTTGAGTATTTTCAATACAAGAAAACAGAATATTTATACATATATTTTAAACAAAATTGTAAGTAATTATAATTGAATTAGCAATGTAAAATCCAAATAAAATATGTTGATTTTTTAGGTTATAATACTGGAATGACAAGTCGTGAAATAGACAAAGAAATGAATTATGTTTTATGTTTATTAAATAAACTGTACAGTGTAATTAAACTTATTGAAGATGTAAGGTAAAACTTGAGTTGAGGGCCAAACCTGAAGTTGGCTGCAGAACAAGCTGCTAAGCGGAGGATCCCTGGTTCGAATCCAGGCGTCATCTGAATTGTTCTGTCATAAAATTTAACTTAAAAAAAAACACCCCTAACCATGCCAAACCTAGTACAGAACGCATTTTTATGATAAATATACTTCGCATTTCAAATTGTCCGGCTTTTGACGTTAAGTTGGTATTCCTGAATTCAAGCCAGAAGCAGCTTGTTCTGCAGCCAACTTCAGGTTTGGCCCCCAAGTCAAGTTTAGCCAGATGTAAATTGATGAACAATAAATAATTAATTAAAATTAAAAGTACAGTTCTGACAATTAGATGATACCAACATAAAAAAAATCCGTGACATTTAGAATGTGAGTAATAAATTAAACATTTTTATGAAATTTACAAAAACGTCGGCGCGAAAAATCTTGTGTATCACACGTCCAGAAACTATTTTGCGAGTGCTCGTATTTAAAGGCCTCGCCTGCGGCTCGTTCTTTCAAAATATACTCGCACTCGCAATATAGCAGTTTCTGGACTAGTGATACAAATAACTATTGATCAGTGAAGAATAGCTGAATATATAGCAAATTGTTGTATTGTAGACGACTGTGTGTTGGAAAATGGCAAAAGTCGAACCTCGTGAAAAATAAGAACAATTTAGTCCTGTGTGATGGCCGCGCGGGTTGAGGGCCTGACCCAAGACCGTAAGGTTGGGTCCCGCCTGTGGCGGCCATACAAAGGACATATTCGGCATATAACCCTAGTACTTGGTCCGAAAATTCAGGGGCGTATCTGGGGTACTTAGCGCCTGGGTTCTGAAGCAGAATGTGGCGCCCCGAGACGTGCGCCGCAGGCGAAAATTTTGAAGCACAAAAATGCGATATGGTACTCAAAATATGTGGAAAGAGTAAGGCAGTAAGCCGACACGCCGTACTATGCGAAACTTGCGTGTAGATTTAGAGCAATAAGCAAACTCATGACAAATAATATGTTATTCACCTTAGCGTAGAATAATAGAACATTGTTTGTCTAGAAAAATAACTATTTTTTAAATAAATATTTTATTATATAGTTTCTCATAAAATTAAATAAAAATCCAAAAAAAACAAAAAGAAATTAGTTCATTACATAGGTACATTCTAATGTACCTAAACCTAATTAAAACTATATAGTTTACATTTTACAATTGCACATAATAGCACAAACAATTATACAAATAACAAAATAATATATCAATACATGTAAATTAAATTTACAATAAAAATACTTAAATACTCATAACTATACCGCGCGTTCCACGTAAAGGTTGGCACAGGGAAATAACATGGGAAAAAAGGTTTTTGTAAATAAAAAGTGCCCGGTAAAAAATTATGGTATAATATTGCACATGACCATACTAGACCTATCCACACACATTATTTGATACAGATTACTTCATTTTAATGCCACAAATTAGAGAAATTAATAAAAATATTTCGAGAAAATCGCCTACTAATTATGATTTTTTGTGACAGCTTTGTCATAGAAACAGAAACTGTAACTATAACCATCAAGATTTGTTGTGATTATTAAGAAATCTTGACAGTTAACTTTATATTTCAAACATTAATCACATTACTTCGCGATTTTTTGTAATTAAAGGCCTTAGTACGACAGTAGGTACCTACATTTGGTATTCATTTAATTACTTTATTTATTTTACAAATAATATTAAGACTCAGTATTTGTTTTCTTTTAATATACTCATATTTATTTTAACTTTTTGCCGTCTGCCGCCCTTTTATGATGGCGCCCGGGTTCTGGGAACCCCAAGAACCCTGGGTTGGAACGCCCCTGCGAAAATTTTAAACCAAACGGAAAGTTTCTTTTTTGTGGCATCATTATACATCTAGATTTTTATGACAATCTACAGTAAAAAAAATGTATACATCATAACTTCACATCATATTCTATTAAATTAGGTAGCACGAACCTTTTATTGCAATCAGACTTTATTCTATTCCTATTTATCGGAATCATTCGCTCATATAACAAATCACCATCTAGATCAATCCAATTAATTCTTCGTCATCCACACATTCAATCTCCTTCGGTCTACAAAAAATAATGGCAGATAACACAAGCTCTGTTTTTAGGTGTTCTAAGAGCACGATTTTAACATGATAGAGATAACTCAAACACCCAAATACGCTGCTTCTCAAACACGCAAAAATAGAGCTTGTGATGCCAGCAAATATCTTTTGGATAATAAATTTACTTCTAAGTAAGCTATAAATGGTTTTAATCTCAGTTGTAATAGATTTCATTGTAGTTATATGGGACAGGGACATTTAATCGTTTTATGCCGATCCCTCCGGTTTAAAATGAAAATACTATAATAATCTATACATAAATAAATAAAAATTATGAGTAGGTGATCAAAAAACTTCACAATAAAACATAACTATACAAAAAAAAATTAAGCAGCAACATACAATAATTAATAGCTTAATGTCTGATTATATATGTTTATTATGTAAATGAACACCTGTGCATACTACTAAAATTAATATATTTATTTTATACATTATTTTAAAGTTTTGTTCTTAAAAAACAATACCTATTTATCGCATATTTATAGTTTACATTTTTTATGAATTTTCTATAGCGGAGAAGCAAAATATGTATGAGGAAGATACAAAAAAATACTGATAAAATTGCTGAGAAAAATAAATATACTCATAGAATATAGGTAAAGTTGATAACGCTGTTCAAACATCTTAAAACCTAATTCAATTTTTTACTACATCTATATCAAAAGTAAATGTAAATATTAAATATAATGCCTCCTGTTTAAATCAAGGGCTCGTGCCCGTCCGACTTTACTAAATTCCGATTTATAGGTTTTTAAAACGTAGATAAAATTTAATCACAGATATAAATAATTTGAAAAGACTGAATTGACAGTTGCAATTCTAAGAAAGAAAGTAAATTGTTCTTTTCTAGGCAGGTAAAGTAAAACCATAACGACGACAATTGGAAAATAACAGTATATAAGTATCATAGAGATGACATCTGTCAAAAGAATAATAAATTGTATCTAAATTATTTATGAAAATTTTAGTTTCTGTTGGGGCAGTAAAAAAATTATATATACAGGGTGTTTTACAACTTAGAGCAAAAAATTAAAAGGTATATTCTGTACGACGTGCTGATTTGAAAAGATTTTTTTTCAATTCGAAAAATGAAGGGTTGTTAACCTAAAACATTTTTTGTAGTACTGCACTGGATTCGCTTTCCTATTAAACACAAACAATGAAGTAGGTATCAACTACGAAAGAATAATTACACAATTCAATTATTAGCAGTTATTTATAATAGAATTTTATTTAATTAATAACTTTAACATAATCATCCACCCAGTGGCAATGGCAACGAAAAATTTTGGACTAGGAAACATGGAAAATAGTTTTGCGAATTAAAAAAAAATTATTTTTGTTTCAAGATCAGCACGTCGTACAGAATATACCCTTTATTTTTTTGCTCTAAGTTGTGAAACAGCCTGTATATACGAGTGTACCTTATGAAGAAAGTGTTGTTCTTCAGTCTGGTGTTTTTTTATATTCCTTACGTTCAGCTCAGAAAATGAAACGGTGTCTTAGGGATGATATGTCCTCACAAATAACTATTATTATACGAGTATTTTCACGTTTAACGCATTTTGATTTGATTTTCAAGAAGAATTTTCTAAAACGTATTCATCTATAAAAATAAAATAAATTTGAAAGCAAACACCCTCTTCAACCATCCATAAACACCTATTCGTTCCATACAAGCCGGCTCATAAAAATCCAGAATTGTAAACGCGCCTTCAGAAACAAAAACCAGTCGGTTCGGTGCTGTTTAATTGAGTTAAAAATGTCATGTGACAAAAACAAATAAAATACGTCGTGCGCACGCGGTCTTAAAACAAAAGCGAACACAAAACGGTTCTGAGAACGCCGGCAGGACTGCGCTTGGTTCTTTGCCGTTACAGCGAGCGACCGGATTGAATTGTCAATTGTGCAGAACCGGCGAACGGCGATCTAGACCTGCACAATCATAGTGAATAAAATATAGCTGCCAGGCGAATGGGGAATTTCACGTTGTTGTGTTGGTTTTATTCAGGTGCAGCGGTGAATCAATGGCAGCGAGGAAGCGAGACGTGAGAACGGGTCTACAAAGGAAGTGCAAGGTGGTAGAGTCGACACTCAGGGCTGGATTCAGGAGGACATTCAAGTATAATAAGGCTTGGAAACTGGCTGTGAATAATTATCCCACATCAGTCTTGTTTAACACTCAACGCAACTCAATAAATATGCATTCTTAAAAGGATTTTCACTACATGTATGATTATTAAATCCTTTCAAGTTTTTGATAATTAATATTAAACTAGTTTTCAATACATAAAAATTTGTTATACGCATTTCTAAAATACTCATTTATGCAGAGGCGAAATTAGGTTTTGAGAGGCTCTGGTATTATTGTTGAAAATTTACTAACATATTTTAGCTCGAAAATGTTAACATTCGATTCTTGAAAGTGCGAGCAAAAAAAGCTTTGTGAAAAATGCATTCCACTAATCTAATTTTTGCTAAAAGTTGCATTTTCTTGATCAGCTGATAAATAATACTAATACTAAATAATTTACGAAAACTGTTCATCAAAAATTATTTTTAATAGTATATTACATAACGAGAATTGTAACAAGCACATTACGTGCGAGTGATCAAGTTACGCACGAGCCTTGACGGGTGCAATAATTTCACGAGCAATGTAATTGCGTTACAATTCGAGTTGTGTATTATACTTTATATACGACCATAAATAATAATAAGAACAATTACAGAATATTTGTTAGGTTATATCCGTAACATCAACTTTTAAACAGCAGTGTTGCCGCCTAACAAATGAAAAATTTCTTGAGTATATATATATATAACGTAACTAGTGCAGTAAATCCTTAGCAACCGTAAACAAGCATTTACTGTTCTTGCAAATTGTTTTTTATGGTCTACTTACATATATGGTCGTAGATAAACTAATTTTAATGTGGTGAATATAATAATCATTCAGAGTACGAAGAGCTCTATATGCTTACGATCTATTAACTCCTATGTCGATTCGCCCCCAAAATTTACGCAATTGAAAAAATAAATTATTGTAAAAATAACTAAAGTGTATAAAAAAATAAAATACGAGTAAATAAATACAGTACTATCAATCTTGAACTGTACTTAATATCCACAATTCACAAACTGATACGAAATCGAAGTGAATTACCAGGTTTTATAACCATAAAATCATAAAAGCTTAGATATTTCCATTACCATTGTTTCCATTAACTTTTTTCTTAATTTTCTTACTAATACAGCTTGTCAAATATCATTATTAACAATTTAAAACAACTACTCTATTCAAAAGATAAAAGTAAATAATATACCAGAAAACGAATTACAAATCGATTTTTAATTCATATTAAAAGTCAGATTCATACGGTCAGTAAAATAAATGAAAATAAATCCTGTCGTATACTTGCACACAAATTAATTATTGAAAAAATAAGAACAAAAGTTCTAGTAAAACAATAAAAGCAGCATTCTTCAAGCAAATTTATTATCAAAAACAACCAAGTGCATAGTTATTCCAATTTGCTGTTAAAGACCATAAAACCTGGAGTAAAATCTTTCCACTTTACCATTAAACGACTAGTTTGTAATTAACTCACATCATAATTTCTACATTTTATAATTTTATCAATGTCAGACATGCAGCCTGCAGCCCCCCACGATCATAAAAATTCAGTTGGGCAATAACGCGAGGAATGCAGCAAGGCGATGTCGATACAATCTTCATCCGAAGTCAAATGTGCAGAGGTGCAGACACAGATTATGCTAATACATGAACGTGCATCACTGAGACATCATCAAGCCAGTGCACATCAACGTATAAGATATTGACTTTACCAAAGAAACTTTATGCACAGCAATGTCTTCTTTTTCCAAAATTATATTCATGGTTTTATATTTTTTTTTTTATTCAATCTAAGAATTTTATGAAATACCACATTATGGTTTGGTGCGTCCGGACCTTATACTGTAATTGGGATTCAATTGTACAGAGTATCATAAATATATAAATAAATACTGATTATGAAACAGGATTTAAAAAGAAATTGATTTCATAATGAGTATAACGAATAATTTTGTATAATAAATAATATAATAATAATAATGGGATAGGTGGCTCAGACCTGTAATTACTCATAACATCCGTGGCTTGTTCAGAATTTAAACACGTTAACGTCATTAATAAATATTATTTTTTTAAATTCTTTTATGAATAACGTCATGTCATCATTTTAGAAGGTGATCAAGTAAGTCTGTGGTCTGTATGTTCTTATTTAACGCCATGGTTACAATTGTTTCTTATCATATGATGGGGTAGTTGGCTCAGTGGTATCGAGTCGACCTGAGGTTCTTGAGAACCCTGGTTCGATACCCACAGCCGACAAACAATTTGCACCTATTTAAATCTACTCCTGTAGCTCTCCCCAGTAAAGCGTCGTACAGGATTCGTAATCTATTTCAAGCCTCACTATCGCTCGGCATGAAACTATCTATTCATCCTGTAATTGAACACTTTCCTGAGTTTTTACGTAAAAAAACTATTATTCAACAGTTTTAATATAGTTGCAGAACTAGTAACGTTGTTCCGACAAAGTACTACTAAAATAAACATAAGAAGTATAGGAACGTCTACTTTGTTGCTGAGAAGATGGAAATAAAACGGTTACAATTATTTTGATTTATTTAAATTTTTGTTATTAAAGTTTAAGTCAGCAAGGTACAAATTCGCTTTCACTTATGACATTAATCGAGTATTCAGTTGCCATCAAATATGAGACCTTTAAGGTTATAAATGATATAAGCCATCATCTTAAAGAACTTAGATAATCATCCTACTTACTAGTCAATTCCAAAAAGCTTGTCGTCTACTATACAATCCGTTCGTATATGTCAAGATATTTCACAATTTAGCGCACAGTTTCGCAAATTCTTCTCATTAAAAATCAAAAATATCTCAATTGGTTTAAGTAGCAAAGAAAATATACGATTTTATTTGCATTCTTAAAGCAAAAGCTATATGTGATTATAAGTGAAAAAGTTAATCTTTTTACAGATGGCAGGTAGCTAAAATTGTAGTTCATTATGTATAGTAAATTATGTTATTCATGTAGTAAATGAACCTTGCGGTTTATTGCAGCAGGTGGTACTGTAAAACCTGCAATAACATTATTAATCAAATGTTATTATTTTTACAGTTTGCAATGCATTTTTACTCTTGCTAACAAATAAAGTACTTATTATTTACAAATAAATAATAATTTTTTACCCTATGGGGTAGGTGGCTCAGTGGTATCAAATCGGTCTGTGGATTTGAGAAGCCAGATTCGATTCTCACAGCCGACAAACAATTTTCACCACGTTAAAACATCTCATGTGGCTCGCCCAGCACTAATACTTTGATGGCTGGTAACCACATTTTACGAGAAGAAATATATACGGAGAACTGTTACAGCAGAGTGCTTCACCTAGTAATGGTAAAAGGCGTGATGATATATTTATTTATTTTTATTTTTTACCCTACAAATTTGATTTTATAGGTATTTAAGAATCTCAAACCTAATAAGGTACTTTCACCGTCATACATCAACATTTAATATAAACAAAAAATATAGATCGAGTTACGTGAAGATTAGTTATGTTGGTTTGAAAAAATATATAGTTTTACTTTTCTTCACAATGTTTATTTTTCACAAGATGTACATTGTGAAGAAAAGTAAAACTATATATTTTTTCAAACCAACATTTAATATAAATTTAATTTTAATAATGTTTGAAAGTAAAATAAATTAATGACACAGATATTAAGAAAACAAGAATCAATTAATAAAAAAGAAAACAAAGAATAAATAAATATATAATCCCGCATTTTTTTCATTACTGGGTATGGCCCTTTACCGTAGTATATCTCGATATGTGATATATTTAAGCGCGTGAAGTGCAGTTACCAGTCGTCAAATCATGGCTCTACCCAAAGATGTTACGGGAATAATTTTAATGTGAGAATCGAACTCGGGTTTTTAAATCAACAGTCCGCATCTATCCTATAAATTCAAAGTTTGCTTAACTACAGATAACAACTGTAAATTTCACAAAAGTAATTCGGTGATGTTTATCTTTATACTACCTATATTAAAAAAATAAACATGGTTGAAAATATCGGTTATTAAAGTATATAAAATATATTATCACGCCTTTTACCCATATTACTGGGTGTAGCACTCTGCCTAAGCAGATCTCGATAAGTGATATATTTCTTCGCGTGAAGTGTGGTTAACAGCCATCAAATCACGGCCCTCAAAGATGTTAGTGGAGGGGAAGCCACAAGGGTAGATTTAATTTGGTGAAAATTGTTTGTCGGTTGTGGGGATCGAACCAGGGTTCTCAAGATCCACAGGCCGACTCGATACCACTGAGCCACCTACCCCATGGTTAATAAGTAACAAAATAAATTGTTGTTTTTACAAAATGGTGGCAGCGCGATTCTTATTAATATTAACAAATTACTCACAATATATTTAATTACCAATCTAATCCATCATATATAAGAAAAACTTTGTCAAGGAGTAATGACAGGCGTATTATCTGTTAGATTATCTCCAATTAATCTCTGTTGGAACATATCACATTTAAACTATAATTATGTTTATCCAACCGTGGATGACGCGTAATTATATTAATCAAACTAATTAACAGCTACGTTCCAACTGACTAATTATTTAGATTTATTCTCTTTGTCAATAAGATATACGAGCATTTTTCTCAGATAAATCAGTGCCAGACATAATAGACGCGATAATGTACTGATATAAATATTAAATATTTATCAAATATTTACTACTTACTGATATTACATGTTTTAATAGTGGCATGTAAATTTATTCGTCATTTCTTAGAAAATAAGTATAGGAAAATTTGCCAAGATAATAATTGAAGATGACGAAGAATCTTTTTGATTGGATTTGTATGACTGATATCTAGCAATTCTCCATATTCAATAATAATTAATAGCGTAGTAAATAAAATGTTGTAAATGGACAAAAAGCGTCTCCGCCATCTTGGACGCGTAAGCGACGCCACCTATATTGACGCCGCCACCCAAGAGCGTGTATTGTTTTATTTGATTCACTTGTTATAATAAAAAAAATTCACTTCCATTTTTTGTAGTTGTCAAAAAGTATTAATTGTATGAATACGAAAATATTTAAAAATACTTGTAAAGTTTCATAAAATTTCAGCCTCTGAGTCGACTTGTCAGGTCATCATCTTAGAGACCGGCCTGCACAGTTAGTAACCATAGACGCGTTTCACTCTTATTGGAGCTCATCAATATGGTATAACCAGCTTCTTCACAGCGAACAAGTTCGCAATTATCACTTTGAAAGTAAAACAATAATACCTATTTCTATATAACAAAAGAGTAAATAATTCTATCCCACTAAACAAAAAGATTTAATTTTCACAATATTGACATTTACATTTTTGCTATATGTATTATTGCTTTATTTACAAAGTGATGATTGTTAAGTATGTTGAATTATTGTATAAGTATCATGTTAAATCTGTTACGCAATGTTATATATTTTTATGTTCCACTTTAGTTCTGATGATGGAAATATAATTACCGAAACGTTAACAAAGTACCAATGTGAGTTTTAATTTAACATGTTCTAATTCCGACGAAAAAAACAATCCATTCACACCTAGTGAATATGAACCATTCATCTATTATTGTTTCGGTTGTCATATATTTAAAAAATTACAATGAAACAATGAATTCGCAACCACCTTTGATATTGTTTAAAAAACGTATTGAAATACCATTAGAAATCTTGTGTGAATGGAACACTTAAGTTCGTGTTTTAACATTTGTATTACAATATTAAACTTCACTATCAAGATAAATATGTAAAAACTTTTAATTTTTTTAGTAAAATCAATATTTAAAATGATTGCAAAGAAGGGCTTATTTTCCTGATTTAACCATGCCAAGTTTGATTCATTGTGCATTTGTTCAAAAATAAATGATAAATTCGACGGAAACAAGTTTTTTGCCCCTATCTAATGACCTATGCATTTTTTTTAGGAAACACTAAATCATTATTAAATTGACCTACTACTGTCACACCTTAGACTATAATTTAACATAAGTTGTATCTCTCATAGTTCTCAAGTTATAATTCTAAACATACTGTAGGCTGTACTACGTACGTAATTAATTTCGGTTTGATTTACAATTTTCGCTATAAAATTAATATAATGGCCAAGAATGTCATGATAAAAGTAATTAATTTTAAGAAAAAATGTAATATTACTAGTACAAATATTATTTATGATAATACCAGAACAAAGCGACATTCAAGCATTAAGTAATAAAGTGACCTTTACAGAGCAATTAAAATGACAATTCACCTTATTTATTTGCACTTTATCTTTTCAAATGACTTTATTATATCCAATAACCCTTCTTACAAATAGCTCAACAACACTCAGAACAAATAAGCATCAATATAGCTCAACAGCCAATAGTATCACACAAACACAAAGAAAAAAAAATGCGAATGTTGAACAATAGAAATTCATATGGCCGGTATTCTCGCCGCAAGAATCTACGGGCTCGTATATCAGATGTTTTTATTCATTTGTTTCGCATTTCGACGCTTCCCTCCGAGCGCAGGCTTTTGTTTCAAAGAATCGTGCAACATTTTATTTTGTTTGTTGCTCAGTCGCGTTGCAATTGTTCAAAAAACTTTTTCTGAAAACATTTGCAAGGCATGTTAAGGTGCATACAGGTTCTATAGTTACGTGGAAATGAATTTTACTCCTAACAAAAAGAATAAGAAAATAATTTCTCTCGCGACATTAAAAATTTCTTGGTATTGCCGATGGTTGTATGTGAATATTGCGAAGAGCTCAAATATTTTAATTGCCATTTCAAGATTTATTCCACGCCTGGGAATATATGAAACTATTCAGAAAACATTGGATATGGATTCTTTTTTAATTATAAAAAGTTATTTCTGAACGCAAAAATTTATGTTTCTCTGGATGTGGATTCTTCATAATTGCATCAACTACATGAAAGATAGAATTTTATGACTCAAATTAATTAATTTTTCTGTACTTTATATTAGCTGACTATTAGCGATCGAAGCGCCAACATGGATAAAAAAGAATTAAAAAATGTATTTTACATATTTTTTTTCTATAACTGTCAAAAAATGTTAATTTTTTTTCACTAATATCAATACGCGAAGTACGTGATTTTTTCATCATTTACATTACCATGACAACGCGTATTTTGCGCATTATTTTGCACACTAGTGCGCAAAATGAGTATTTTACGTACTGTTTCGTATTCTAGTGAGCACGCTCCCAAATTAATTGTTGTCAGGTTTCAATAGTTACAACACATCAATAGTTGATTGTTTTCCTTCAATTTATTTAAATAAATTAATAATTATTGTATTATTCTTTATTTACAGTTGTAGAAAAAATGTTGTTTGTATTTCGTGGGCAAAATTCTTGTTTTTTTGGCGCGTTCGAAGTACTTTTATTGTCTCTACCTGCGGTCTCGATTAAAAGTAACATTTTCACGCGAAACAAAAAACACTGATTTTACGCACTTAATACAAAAATAACTATTTTTGTAAATACTAATCATTTATGTATCAAGAGTGGTAAGTGATGTTTGAAGGTCGAAAGTTTTATTTAGGACACGAGGCGCAGCCAAAGTTAAATTTAGGTAACGCTCGAGGTACGTACATAATTATTTCTACCAACAGCGAAAAAATAATTTAAATATATCTGTCAAGTGCTTATTTGCAATAAGTATGACAATAATGTGACATTTTTATTATTTGCGATGTTAATCTATTGTAACCATAACAATAAGGTTAAATTTTTATTCACCACTCCAGGGCGGTAAATAACTCATTACATCCTTGGTAACAGAGCTGTAATGATATACTTAGTATGTTGGTGGTAGAAATAGTATATTACTTCACAAAAGGGAAGTAGGAAAGATTTACTTTACCGAGTATTTGCCAAAGGCGAGGGGCAGTAAAAATTCATCTTTCAATTTAAAGTACATTATTTTGTTACTAAGTACTATTGTTGTAAACAATAAACTAAAATCAGTGAAGTCCTGAAATCATGTTATTACATTCTAAATCAAAGTAGACTTTGCGTTTCTAAGTACAATTGTTGACAAATGAAATTACATAACAATAATTTTATTATTTTTATGAATGTAAATGATATTGATAAAATACTACACATAAACACAGAATAGGGGGAATTATTTACTTTGTCACTTTATCGGTAGTAAAATATAGTTATTTCTGCAACTAGTATTAAAACTTTATTGCACGAATGAAATGCTTGCAGCATGACTCGTAACCGAGTGTTGCACACTCATGAATGCAATACAGACAGTTTTAAACACGAATTGCATACGCTATTTTTTCTAACGATTGCTATGAAAAGTTGACAAT
The DNA here is from genome assembly GCA_947425015.1 of Pterostichus niger. NCBI lineage: Eukaryota > Metazoa > Arthropoda > Insecta > Coleoptera > Carabidae > Pterostichus > Pterostichus niger. Next base: position 20,491,281 of record OX380334.1, on the reverse strand, counting down.
TACACTCTCATTTATCATCGTAAAGTGCTAATTTCAATAGCTACCAGGTATACAAACAAAACAGAAACTTGTCACATTGACAGTTGACCGAACGAATTTATTTTCAGTACGTATACGTTTTTTAATAATTTTAAGGTGCAGTCGTAGAAAAAATTATGTGTGTATCACGAGCGTAAAGTGTCTTTGTTCCTCTTGTACTTGCCAAAGGCTCGCGCTGCAATTGTCGTGCTCGTGTAACAAAGAATCACTTTACGCTCTTAAAACACAAATAACTATTTTCTACTGTCAACATTTTTAACTTTTTTCTTTAGTATCAGTACGTGAACTACTTGATTTTTTCATCAGTTACATTACCATGACAACGCGTATTTTGCGCACGCACCCAAATTATTATTTTTTCACTTGCCATTGGTTACAAAAACAAAATTCGTATTATTTTTTAATTTTTTCCTCCAATATAAATAATCCATTAATTATTATATTATTCTTTTTTGGCAGTTGTAGAAAAAAATGTTGTTTGTATTTCCTGGACGAAATTCTTGTTTTTTGGTGCGTTCGAATTACTTTTTTTTGTTTCGACCTGCGATCTCGATTAAAAGTGACATTCTCACGCGCAAAAAAACACTCATTTCGCGCACTTAATACAAAAATAACTATTTTCTACGATCGTGTCTTAACTAATTATATACACTATTTTACTTATTACATTTTAAATATCAAAAACCTTTATTTTGTAGGTTACGTAATAAGTTTGCTTTACTATTTTATTATATTTTTTTAACGTAGAAATGGGAACATGCAAAACAAGCTTTATTGCACGCCATGCAAAAAAATCACTTTTTGCAATGAAAATGAATATATTGTGCCAAAAGTGATCATAGAAAAATATTTGAATTCGCAAATTCTTTCATAGTAGACGCAAATTGTGTCCACGGACTATGGCTGTCGTAAATAATTTTGAAAACATTTGTAAAAGGAATATATTTCTCAATGGGTCATTGTTGATATTGTCCAAGAAATACCTACATGCTATGATGCATCAAAAGCAATAAATGACTGAATAAGAACAATACTAGATACTTAAATCTGAGTTCACAGAAATTATTTCTTTCCATAAACTCTCTCATAAATTCATTTGGTTTTATTGTTCAAATGACCAGCAAAACAAGCTCAACTAAAATGTATTTTTTATCCTTAAATGGTTTCTTTCTCAGGCGATAAAATAGCAACATTGCATGTTCAACAGACTGGCGATAAAATAGTAATTTCAATTTCCATTAATTCAAACAGATTACAAACGAAAGATTTATATAAACTACTTTAACAATAAAACTTTTAATGACACGCTTTCATAATGAATATTTAATTAATGTTGGTATTCAGTCAATCAACTTTAAACTTACTATGTTTAATTACATTTTACTATAAACTATAATTTCAAATAAATAATATCTAATTAGTGTTATTATGATAATAAAAGGAAATATAGTAAAATATATGAGATATTTTTTGTGAATACGTAGTTATATAGTTAAAGATGGATACTATGTAAGAATAAAGAAATAATGACGGTACATTATCACTAAGTCGTTTTCTTTTTGCATACCATGAAGCTTCATTGCTATGTAATAAAACCTGATCGCCATGTTCTTAACTTCTTATGTTCTGTACTAAATTACCATACGGATTCTACAAAAAGTTTGCGGCGAAAATACCTACACTAATAGATGGATTTCTTCAGTAAGTTAAATGAATATGCCAACATGGCGCAGCCATTTTATTTTAAATTCACTATTATTCACTACTACGGTTTGTTTTTCATTTTGTTGCTTTTATCAGTTGTTACCACGCAACAAGTTCTTGTAAATAAAAAATTGCCCAATAAAACTAAACCTAAAGTACGGTTGCCCATCGTTTGTGATTGCCTATGATCCCGCCTAGTGTTAATCCAGCACTGCACTTACCCCATAAATGCAAGGAATCGGAACAGATTCGAATATAATTTCTCAACAGTGAAAATAATAATTATATTTGTTACAGATTGAACATCAAATTTTTCCTACAATGCATATTATATACAAAATACTAATTTATACCTATAATTAATTTCGCACCTAGGTGACCTAGTGGTTAGAATATCTGGCCGGCAAACAGAAGGTCCAGGGGTCGCTCGAATTTTTCTGTCATAAATTTAACTTTAAATAATAATTTACCTGAAACTGACAGGAAAATAAACATTTGCCGGACATTTAAAACTCAGGAAAGCTTCGCTTTGTATGCCTAGTCAGGAAAATAACATATTGCCTGCCTAGGCAGGTAATGAAAGAAATGTGAGTGTCTAGTTACTTAGCAACATCAAATACTGACTCAGTATGTAAGTCAAATATTTCGTTTAATTTAAATTAATTTAAAATATTTATTATTTGTTTATAAGTTTCAGGTAAAATATTATCCGTAAAACGTCAGTAAAACGTCGTACAGTATTCTTAAGCTGTTTCAAGCCTTGCTATCGCTCGGCATGAAACTATATACTCATCCTGTAATTGAACGCTTTCCTGACTTTTTTAGAGCTAAATTATAAATTACAACTTGACAGTTTAATAAATCCATTTTTTATTAGTATTTTTAAAATGAATTTGATATTTTGAAAATAAAGTTAATGGAAATTTAAAAATAATTCCTTTAGTAACGAACAGTCTTCAGAAACTGTAATGCTACTGAGCTTTATGGTATTGCACTAGAAAATATATTGTTATAAAAATATAAAATCTTCGTCTGTGTTTTTATTTTTCCAATTTCATAATTACCTTGCACGATACTGTATGTCTAGATTGTACTATAAACCTTATAAAGACTAAAGACTGTAGACTCCGTGCGGTTGATGTTTGTTTGGCTCGCGGGTTAGTGCGCCGCACACTCGCTCAAGTTCCCATGACCCGTCGAGCTCGCGCGCACCACGCTGCTCAGAGGCGGCTGTGACCAGTCTGGTGCTGGTGCACTTGCACTCCCGCTCGAACTGTTGATCTCGCGATAACAGACCAGCGCCTTTCTTAGTGCCCTGTATCGTTACGATATGGGAAGTCATGAGTAACTATACAATCGCTGAATAATGTTATAATCATTATACAGGGTGTTAATACTAAGTTGTAACACCCGAAAACGGCAGTTAGAACTCATCAAAACAAACAACTTTTCTTAGTTCATATTTTTTATTTGGAGCCCTAGTTTATGGTTATTGGCGTTCTTAAAAATCGTCTTCCTCCCTTAGTTTAAGGAATATTTAAAAAATATAAATACTTTCAGCATTTGCTTTCGATTCTCTAAAACATTTGTATTTGCAATTATTTTCTACAAAATGGCGACCGATCTAAAATTTCAAAACAAGATATTTTGAAAATCACTCGATCGATTTACGAAAATAAAACGTCTATAAAATCCTTAAACTATCTACTATAACATTTGTCTGAAACATTTTTTCGATCTGTCCAAAAAAAGTGTTTATTCAAATTGAATTACAAGATAAATTTTAACAAACTGCAACAATCATTACAACAAAGTAGGCTTGCTGCCATTAAACAATGAAATTTTCTTGTTCAACTGTGGATTTTCGTGACAAAACAAAATCAAGGCAACTCTAATCTATGAAAAATAAATCCCTACAATGAAATTTTTCAACGCGAATCCATATCATTTAAACTACCTGCATGAATCATGTAAATATGGTTCAGCTATTTTATTTTAATCTAAACATTATATTTTATAGTTATTTATGTATTACAATGCGCAAAGTGACAGTTTTTCGCATGAGTAAAGAAATTGTAATAAAGGCTTGCTGAAATCTACGACTTTATGAAGCCGACAAAAGTACTTTGTGCACGTGATACAAACAATATGTTTTCCTACAACCATGAGGAACATACTCATTTTCGTGCGGAAAGTATTTATTTTCTACACTCAAGTATTAACATAATGGCATTATTGTTTTCTGTTGTCATAAGAACAAAAAAAATGATATGACTCAATGAATCCGCCACAAGCTTTGATATTATTTGACAAAATAATAAATGATCTAAAAATTACATAATTTCTTGTAGTGTAAAATGCTAAATTGTCATGTCAGGAAACATAGTATATAATACATGTGTTGAAAGAGCATTGGAAAACTTGTTTAAATGGAGTACTCGCATACATACACGTTACAAATAATATAATACCCTTTCAATACTTCTATTAAATTTGCACAAACATAAATATTGTATTGCGTAAGAATTCAACAATAATTTGGATATTTTTGGTCGTAGAAAAAAATTGCGTACTCAATTCGTGTATAAAATACTCGTATGCTAATGAGATTCGTAGATATTCTACACTCATTTGCTGTGCTGAAATATTTCTAGTCGTACCAAAAAAGATTCACTTTAAACACTTGTTACATAATATATTATATTGAAATGCAATATTGATACAAAAAGTTAAAAGAGCCACATGTATTTCAAGTGGGTTCTCGAATACCTTACCACGCAAAAATTTCTAAATAAAAATACCTTTGAATAATGAACCGTCTCAAATATAACAATACATAGCTATAAATAAAATGACATAACTTGATTTAATTAACAACACTTCAATAAAACAGCATTGAATGTTTTCGAGTTAAAATACATAACTCTATAACACATAGGCGTCATTCTCAACAATTAAAACTAACGTTTAGCCTACATTTCTTTCAATTCAAAAGCATTAATATAGTAAAGTTATAAAATTAAATATTTTACAGTAAATAATTTTCTAATTTCTAAAATCTATAACTGCCCCACAACACATATGGAACAAATATACATTCGTTTCAGTCTAAAATATCATTGTAAGGCAGTTTAATTAACTTATAAATGAAACATAAATTCGTTTCGTCTGAAGCAGAAAATGTACGTTGAGGTATAAAACATTAAAAGCGTCTATTATTGTCAGGCAATAAATCCTAAATGCGGTTGTCGAGTTTCACTTTTTTCCCACAAACCATAAATAACAAAACACTGTTACCACGTTAAGATAATAGTGCAAGGTAAATAAGTAAACTTAATTCGTTTAGGTAGTGAAATGTTTTATAAACGGACACCCAAGCTGCCGGAATTTTTCCAGAGATGGTGTCAAAAAATAACCGCTAGAACAAATTTCTTTATTCTTTTATTCCAACTTTAAGTTAAACTATATTTATATGGACCTTTCTCGTCGCAAAATTTGTCACCGTTCGCGCCATTTTGCGATTTCATTGATTAAAATTAAACCATTAATCTGCGGTTTACAGTTAGCGAGTTAAATATACCGGATGACCCAAAAAACCGGCATGCCCTCCAGAAAAAAATATTTCTAAAGAAATTACATTTGAATTTTTGAAAAATCATGAGCAAACGCCGGGATTTGAACCCAGAACCTTTCACTCGCTAGGTGACTGCTCTACCACTTGAGCTATAAATACTCGGTGAATACTCATGATTTTTCGTGCATTATAAATTTAGTTGTTAAGTAAATTGTAAAGTGACATGGAATACGTCAATTCGATACAAATCAACAACTGTAGTATGCGTAGGCCAATTGCCTGGGAAGAAATAGTTTAAGAATTACTTATTTGACATTTCTGTCTATCTAGTAAATTTGTTTGAATTTTTGAAAAATCATGAGCAGTCACCTAGCGAGTGAAAGATTCTGGGTTCAAATGCTCATGATTTTTCAAAAATTCAAACAAATTTACTAGATAGACAGAAATGTCAAATAAATAATTCTTAAAGAAATTACAATTAAATTAATTTATAGTAAATAACAATTACTTCTAATAATAAAATGCAAGTGTCAAATGGGTTGTACGTCAACTACAACTAATTTCCACAACATTAAAATTACTGCTGTGGTTCTCCTACCACTAACATCTTAGTGGACGATGATTTAACGATTAGTAACAACGGTGAAGTTTAAAATAATTTGCTCTTTCAAAGTTTAATTCTAGTCTACACAGAAACAAAATATCTCATCGTCATCTGCTATAGTCATTGTGGTTACACGCACGCATTACTAAGTACACAGACAAGTCAATGAATTTAGTACTTTGCCTCATAGCCACTTCGATCCTTCCAGCAGAGTTAGGATCGCGAGAGCACGAGACTTCAAGACGATGAGATGAACGTTGGTTGTTAGCCAATACACAATGAGTGCTCCAGGCACAGAGACGTACTGAAGGGAGAGAGGTGGGGTCTGTAATCGAAAGAAGATGCCGATGTTGATGAACAAGGGATGACCTTCACCTTCGCGGAGAAATTGTGTTGAATATTTGTCGAGAAACGAATTATGTTTCGTATTTTAAATTGCTTGAACATTACTAGACTATTATTGTACGAGTATATTTGTGTTACGTCTTTTAAATTTACTATTACTCTATATAATTTCAAATTGTTATGTCACTGGCAAAGTTATGCAGGGTGTTTCACGAAACTTTAATGATATATATATATATATACATAATTTACTATACTGGTAATAGAACAAAATAGTTATTTGTGTATTAAGAGCGTAAAGTGATTCTTTTTTACTCGAGCTGCAATAGTGTAAGAGGAACAAAAACATTACGCCCGTGTCATTGAAGATGCGCGACAAAGATATTTTTCGATGGTACCACAGAAAACGTCAACTTTACGATGACAAATGAAAGCGTAGTTGTCAACTTTTCATAGCAATCGTAGAATAGAATTTGTTTTGAAATTCGCAAAAATTAGCGTACATTTTTAGTGTCACTAGTTTAATAGTACATTTAATTAAAGAAAATAAAAATAAGGCATTACACCAGGTACCTATATAATAACTAATTAATAAATGGTTATTTGTAGGCAGTATTTATACTTTTATTTCATTGGTAACATAATTACAAATAATTAAATGTACTATTAACTTTTTCAAGCACGAAAATGGGGTAGGTGGCTCAGTGGTATCGAGTCGGCCTGTGGATCTTGAGAACCCTGGTTCGATCCCCACAGCCGACAAACAATTTTCACCAATTTAAATCTACCCCTGAGGCTCCCCCTCCACTAATATCTTTGGGGGCCGTGATTTGACGGCTGGTAACCGCACTTCACGCGAAAAAATATATTATTTACCGAAATCTGCTTAGGCAGAGTGCCACACCCAGTAATGGGTAAAAGGCGTTATGATATATTTATTTATTTATTTATAAATTTGATGTTTATATTTCATAAATAATGGTTTAAAGCATGTGTTTAATTTATTTGTTATTATTTGAATATGTAGTACAACTATTGTACCACCATGCATTGAATGTAACAAATTTTGTGGTACAAATGTAGTCACTTTCTTCTCTGGAATTTTAAATGTACAATCATAATTTTATAAATAAACTTGCCCAGAATCGTAGGTTTAATCGAATGCATTTCTAATAAATGTTACGCAAGGTATTGCATATGTATGATTCAATATAAGTCATTTACATTGACATATTTATTATAATCTGATAGTAGTAGGACTATTAACAGGGCGTGACAGATCACATAGATAATGTTCAATCGGAAAGATATTAAATAACTTCCGTTTATAAATTTTCTTAGAAATTAAATTCAATAAAAAGTATAAAATAAACACTTGGCTAAGTTACACAAAATTCAGCCTCCAAGTCACCTTATGAGGGCATCGTCAGAGTTTGGCCAGCACAGTTAGTAACCATAGACGCGTTTCGCTCTTATTAGAGCTCATCAGTATGGTATAACTCACTTCTTCACCTAGAACAAAATTAACGTGAAGAAGCTGGTGACGAAGAACTGTGCCAGCAGAGAATAAGATCTTTAACAAACAGGTAAGATGACATGAGAAGTTCTGTGGAACAGGTCATGCCATCTACTGAAAAAAAGGAAAAGCTACGCAATGCAATTTAAATAACAACGACAAAATTAATTGTCATCCAACACTTGGTGAAACCAGGTTTAAATTGCTATTGCGTAGCTTTAAAAAATGTTTTCAAAATTTTATAGTTTCTAACACTACCTAGATTACTCATTAACATTTATCAATTATGACATATTTAACATATTTTCCGGATTCACATACTCACAATTTTGTACTATTTTTATATTTTGGAATTGAGAGTTTATGTAATTTTAAAATTTCCTTAAAAATAATAATTATACTTATAAGTAAATTAACAGTTATACAGCATCGACTAGATATAAGATTCATTTTTATAATTTTATTCATTCATGCTATTCTGTACAACTCTAACTTAATCCCAATTCACCGAGCTCATACTGGGGTATAATGGTAGTTCATATATTTTTAGCTTCAGTGAGATTCAAACTAGGGATCTTCGGATTTGAATGCAAGTAGAAATTGAAAGTACAAATGAACCAAAAAAATAAAAAACCTACACGAAGCATTTAAAATCATCACTTTCAAAATTTAAACTACCCTCGAAATTGAGTTCTGACGGAACAAACAAGCATAAATACTCATTATGTCTTAATTTTGCAATAATTTCACGCTAAAATCAACAAACAAAAACAAAACCACGGACCACAAAAAAAACTCCACGGTCATCTCAGTCCAAAGTGCATTCTACACTAAACGGCTGGTTCGAAGATGAAGAAGAACACAGTCGAAGATCACTAGGTAATGGACCACGCAAAGTAGAAATGAAAGCGAAATTGCGTGTCGATAATTTATTCGTAGTAGGCAGAGTGAAACAACCGAACGCTCAGTTTCACATTTAAATAACAGATTGGGTTCGAACATATGTAAATGTGGGGAATAGATGAGAATAATTAAGTCACAAAAAAAGCAATTTCTTCTTACCATCAGTACATGGAACAGTGAGTATAGTACAAGTGGAAGGAATGTAAAAGGAAACTGAGTATTTAAATTTAAATTTACACTTAATGACAGAAAGCAATTAAAATAATATTCTGATAGTATCTTTATTTTTTTATTAGAAGCAGTAGAAAATTTGACTTCATAAAACTTTTAGTACTTTATTATGTAATGATGATATACAATCACGACTATCAATTTTTTTTTCAAATAGAAACCAATGAAAATCAATATTGTCCCTTTTTTGTTGTATAAACCAATGAAATTGTAGAATATACTTTTTTAAAATATTTTTCATATAACTTTTTAATTTTTTTCCACGATTTTAAAAATAATTGAAAAATATATCACTTTCAAAACGATTTTTTATTATCAATATGGAAATAACTAATTTGCCTCACTATTCATGAGAAGAAATTTGAATTTTCTGCGCAAGTCGTGAAAAAATAGTTATTTGTATATTAAGAGCGTAAAATGATTCTTTGTTACTCGAACACAAGCCGCAGGCGAGAGCTGCAATAGTGTAAGAGGAACGAAGACACATAATTTTTTGGACGATTGCATCTTCAAATAATTAAAAAACTTATACGTACTGAAAATAATGGTGTTATTCTGTAATTTTCTATAACGTTACAGTTATGTAAATTTGAACAAAAGCGCATAGATTTTTATAGACAAATACATTTAATGCCATTTGACAATCAAATATGATGCGATTTTGTTCAGATTTACAGATCTGTAGCGTTATAGAAAATTACAGAATAGCACCATTAATTCATTATGTCAATATGACAAGTTTCTGTTTTGTTTGTATGCCTGGTAACTATAGAAATAAGAGCACATTTAATATCTTTTTTGCGTGTTGCCAATGGAAACGCGCGCATTTTGCATCTTTTTCGCGCGTTGACAAATGAAAACGTAATTGTCAACTTTTCATAGCAATCGTAGGAAAATATAAATTTAACAGTAATATCGTGGTACGTTTGTTCCCTTCCAAAGCTAGTTTTTCAAGAAATTTTTAATCGAGTTTTATAGAATATCAAGTAAAATATGGACTGATTAAAATGTAGAATATGAATATGTACAATTTTATTTGGTTGGTTTATTTCATTCAAATTAATTGGGAAAAAAGGAGTTCCCATGTTAATTTGTAATTATCCGCTTTTCGTGTAGTACCTCGTACATTAAATTTATTCACCTTAAAATTGGGTACTTTACCGAAGCTAAAAGTGTTTGTAGGTACTTCTGTCTAATTTCTAATTTAAATACCAGAATGTCATGGAATTATAGATGTAATAAAAATAAGTAATAAATTTTCAAATTTCAATACTACTACTAGCGAGTTCACGCATAACTAAAGATCTAAAAAAGCATCGTAGAGCAAGATAAGCTTTTGTATTTTTACAACAAATTCAATATCTTTTTTACGACTTTTTAACGAATCCTTTGTACAAAACGCCGTTTTGTCCATCTTGACAAGATGATAAATTTAACATAGTCATTACACACACATTTCACTGGAATTTCTCCTAAGGACGGCGTATAAAATTACTTCGTGAGGTTGAAGCGTTACTTTACCGCGTGTACTGATGACTTCAGGGTACGGTACACTCGAAACAGCCTTGTAACATGTGAGATGGAAATTATTTTGTAAATTATGTGAACAATTTTTCGTCTCCCACACAATGTTGTCGAATAATACATCATCACGTCATTTATATTGTTTTATAAATAATTATTATTATGAAATAAATAACTGTAAATAGGATATGGATTTATTTATTCAATTTTTATTACTTTTTTTTCAACAGATAACAATATTGAAATATAGTACACTGTTTATAAATTTAAATGAAAGATTATTATTTCTATATTAAAACAGGACTAATAATAAATGAATTACTGAATAATAAAGCATGAATTTAATTCCCATATATATTTAATATTTTACGCGTAATAAGCATAGGCGTACTGAGTAAATTTTATTACATGTACATTCTACAATATAAATATCTAATGCCTATGGCACACTGGTCGAAGAGCATCGATGAGTTCTTCGATGAAACAACAGAACGCACCCTTCATTGACAAACAATAAAAGCTTCTAAAGTTAAGAGAGAAAAACTAAATTTCAAAAATATGCTAACGTGAAATGAGACACAAAAGTTACGAGTGAAATGAGATGCGTTCGTTTCATCGATGAGCTCTTCGATGGAAATAGAGGAGCCTCTATTTTTCGTCGATGACGGGTGCGTTCTGTTGTTTCATCGAAGAGCTCATCGATGCTCTTCGCCAAGTGTGCCATAGGCATAAGACAGAACAACTAGGGTTTTTTTTCAATTTAATATAATTTTAAATCTACCCAGTACCTATTGAAAAATATGCTGTGAACAGCACATTACTTTCACCATCATAAATTTGGTTCAACTCAGGATAAAATTATATAATTTTTTAGAAAACAATTCACAATTGATTAAATGTATTTCTTTAAAATATTTTTACTAAAATTCGCTATTCGGTATTAAAAAAAGAAAAGGAACAAAACCCAGTAATGGGTAAAAGGCGTGATGATATATTTATTTTATTTATTTAATTTTTGTTCTTCACATGTTTTATAACAACATACGTACCGATAATAATTTCAAAAAATATTGTTTTAATTAAACTTCGATACATTTTAGTTTCCATAAATATAAAAACTTTAAAAGAACCAGGAATAAAGTTGTGGTGTGACTGATTGATTGTTTATAGCCCATTAACGAATTTAACCTTAGTTTTCCGCTTAAATTTTTAATTTCCAAATTTCAATATATCCTGCTTCCAAACAGACCGACAAACTGATTTTTATGGGACTATATTTAACGGGTTTAATACGAGAGAGAGAGAGTCCAAAACGTGAAGATTCATAAAAATCTCGAGATAAAGAAATAACACCATCACTATTATATTGGTCGGTAAAGAAAATCTATTATATTTAGTAAGAATATTCAAAACTTATGCTTATTTATTATTATAAATACATTTTTTGTGGCCGTCCAGAAAATTAGTCTATTCTAATCACTTTCAGACTTAAAAATCAGTCTTTCTCGATCGAGATCAGGAAGTATGACCAGACGAATTGGTAAAACTTTACCGATCCCAAAATTGCAAAAAGATATCAGAAAATTAATGTTTCCATGGTGATCACTTTACTTTTTTGACCCAAATATTTTTCAATCCATGAATAATTTATCATAGTTGGGCTCAAAAAAATGTACACAACACACCCCGAAAATATTCTCAAGCTTCCAATATGCCTGATCGCCCAGTAACTTTCAGGTATTGTTACATAAATAACTATTACTAGTAAAAGAAAAGATTAATGGTGCTATTCTGTAATTTTCTATAACGCTACAGATCTGTAAATCTGAACAAAAAGCACATCATATTTGATTGTCAAATGGCATTACATGTATTTGTCAATAAAAATGTATACGTTTTTGTTCAAATTTACAGGACTGTAGCGTTATAGAAAATTACAGAATAGCACCATAAATTATATACTATAGTATTTCGGTTATTTTTTTTGTATGAATTTATCCACAATTTTTACCTCTCGATCTCCCACTTGTGCTGCGAAAGCGTTAATATGATGCTACAACTAAACGTTTCATGATAATTGAATATTTTTTTCTAGCTTTGAATACTTCAGTAGAAAAATAAATTCCACTTACGTGTAAACAATTGCAATGCTGATATGTATGAATATTTATTGCATTTACCACGCTGTTCATTTTAATTAATGTTTTATTACAAAAACAAATCATAAAATTTAATTTAACTGCCTTGTAACTCATTATGTGTTTAATTAGAGCAAATTATAACTTACAATCATGAAGCTACATGCTAATAAAAGTGCTAAATACATCATTTGATTTTTTATTTTCTTAGTCTGAAGGATTATGTAATTAAATAAAAATACTTGTAAAGTTTCACTAAATTTCAGCCTCTGAGTCGACTTATCAGGTCATCTCAGAGACCGGTCAGCACAGTTAGTAAATATCATGTTTTATTTATTTAATTGCAAATAGGGAATGCAATACCAAAAATTTCAATACCGGTATCTCAGTATTTTCGTTTTGAGAATCGGGATACCGGTATTAATACCGGTATTGATAATATTTTAAAAATTGAATCTATTTAACGTTTATTTACAGTAGGCTGTGGTGTGTGCGTGTGGTATATAGATTAAGGGAATGTCAAATTTAATCAAAAATAATCATTTTATTTTAATAATTCTAAAATATAAATAAACTTGAACAACATCAAAAAATAAAGATAGGTAATTCTATATATGTAAATTAACAACATAAACTTTTACTTTTTTGCTTCAATGGAATAAGCTTATAGTAAACAAATATGATCGAGTGTGTCGTCATTTAATCTGGATCATATTCTTGTGCATATTTGAGATGCGGCTGAAAATGCCGTTTCTGATTCCACACTTGTTGGTGCTACTGTTTGTAAATAATCGTATGTGAATTGTAAATTCACGCCCTTAATACCTTCCTCTTCAAAAAATATCATTTCCTTCCTGATTAGTTGCTCAACTCCTTGCTTTTTGCTATTTGCTAACGAACTACTACGAGACAACTACGAATTGGAGATCGGCAAGCTAATACTTGACAAATACGCAACGTTCCACTATTCCATTATTTGGGATTCCCCGCAACAAGCTTGCCAACTCTTCAATAACATAATTTTAAAAAGGAGTTAAACGTTAAAGTAATAAATAATAACATTCCGCTAAATTGTACCTTTTACTTCAGTTGAAAAAATACCGAAAAACCTGTATTTTCTTGCTAAACATCGGTTTGAATACCGGACAAGTTATGACCGGGATCACGGTATTCGGGATCCCGGTATTGCATTCCCTAATTACAAAGGAAATCAACAGTCGAAAGACCAATTATAGATTTCCTCGGGTACATAATATACATGTCTCACCGAGTATTCACAATATGGACAATACATATTTTGTCTTTTTATTTGCTTAAGCAGAGTGCCACACTCAGTAATGAGTAAAAAGGCGTGATGATTTATTTATTTATTTTAATTTTATTTGAATTGTTACTCGATTATGTAATTGTATACAAATTTCAAGGTAAACCTACAGTTATGTTAATTTCTTGCCAAAATAGACATAGCATTTCATCCTAAATACTCGTAAATGCAAATTCTAGTTTTTATATATAATAATGTCAAATAATACATACATTTAACAACAGCCACGGACCCACGTCATAGATAATAAAATTCCATAAGTCAATTTATCTTTTACACCCTGGAGCATTCTTACCTGGAACAAAAGAAAATAAGCGTTAGTCATCTGCATTTTATTACAGTTCATTTAAGATATATAACGTATATTACCGTAAATACTCGCATAAAATAGTCAATAATAATCGGTTAATATTATATTTTATGTGAGTTAAACTTTAAATCCATATAATTTATTATTGCATATATCCTTAATAAATAAACATTAAAATTTTATTCTACTAATATATTTTGCGATTATCAATAACAAATAACAATAGGCATTACATTCAACTATTGAGAATGGGGGAGACCAAAGTTGAAGGGAAAGTAAGAACAAAGAAAACATGAAGCAACACAGAATAACATATAATATGGAATAAGAAAAAAATTTATAAAATTTTAACGAGTGTTACCATTACAAAATATATATATATATATACAAAGCAATACTTGTATATTTCGCAGCACTAAATTCATCCATTGTGAAATAAATAAGGTGCAGCAATTCCTGAAATGTTTCTGGCATGTTCTTTACCATGGTAACGGGAGAACTATAACCGTGGTAAAACCGTGTCCGCATCACGATTCGTTTCCGGAATAAACTATTAATCAAGATGTAAGTATGTTATTGTACGTTTTGTTTTTATAATTATTTTGATTCAAAAATTTAAAAATTTGTTATTATTTAAATCACTTTGAACTTCTGTATTTTGATAAACAAAAGGAATAAGACCTACGTTCATATGATATTTTTTAAACAAAATTCTCACTAGTCCTGAAACACTCTGTATACTGATTATTATTATTTTATTAGTTTCATCTCATTTGTTTTGAGAAATTTTATCATTATTATAAATAAATTTCGTATCTTCATATTTATTACAATATTTTCAATCTTTAACTTATATTATGTAGGTGACTTAGTGGTATCGAGTCGGCCTGTGGATTTAAGAATCCGTGTTCGATTCCTACAGATGACAAACAATTTTCACTACATTCTAACTACCCCTGTAGCTCCTCCCCTCCAATAACATCTTGGGGTGATTTGCCGGTTGATAAGCGCATTTCACGCGACATATTATCACTTATCGAGATCTATTACGGCAGAGAGCCACACCCAGTAATGGGTAAAAGTCGCGAAAATTTTCGGTTTTGAGATTTCAGCGGAAATATCCATTTTGACCATCCTTGAATCCATTTTGACTATTTTCGTCGTGACGTCTGAACGTACGTATGTATCTCGCATAACTCAAAAACGGTAAGCCGTAGAAAGTTGAAATTTTGTATTTAGGACTGTTATAACATCTAGTTGTGCACCTCCCTTTTTGGTCATTATATAACTTCCAGAAGTGCTACTTTACTTGAAGCCTATAATAGATTTTCATGAAAAACTATATTCAAATAAATATAATCCAAACGTTTTCAAATTTGGTATATAAGACAACTATATCAATGGAAATAATAAAATAGATTTTGGTTAAAATGGACTAACCGGAAGTGATACATTACATGAAGCTGCTAACAGTTTTTCTTGAAAAAAATGGTATTATTTTAATTTTAGAAATAAATGCTACAAATAAAAGTTTTAGAGAATTAAATTCTGCGTCGAACAGATTAAGAATTATTAAATTAGCCTTTTGAAGATATTTAAATTAAAAAATTATATATTTTTTGTTTTTGTAAGTTTGCTATGGATTAGAACAAAATAAAATTTTTAATGTCAATGGCAAATTACGTTAAATACGTACAATTAAAAAATATCTATAGTTTAATACGCGTACAAGGAAGTCATGTAGTGTCCACATCAGATTTTTAATAATAACAATATCTTGATTAAAAACTATCAGTGTTCAGATACCAATTTAAATCCTAATTTGACGCATGAATAACTATTATTTAAAAAAGTAAAATTAATACATTGATTTATTCACTTTGCTGGAATATGTTGTTTCATAATCATTTAACATAATATAACCATGAATCGACAAAGCATCAAGATTCATTTTAATATTCAACTTTAAATTCCTTTGCTTAACAATTCAACTAACATCACGATTTGCTAAACAATTCCACATCAGAATTCCCACACTTACATCAAGATCAAGATCGAGAACAAATTCACATCTTTGCGGTTGCATAATAACATACAACATCAGCATCTAGTCCTGCAACATCCACACACACACACTCAGGCAAAATAGCGGGCATACGGAAAATGTACTCGTAATATGATTACGACAGACAGCAACAGAACAGCGAGATCGGCGAACGGAGATCCGTTATTGAATGTGTAGCCATTTACGGCAATATCACGAGCAAGACCAGAGTTGTGCCGGCGTTCTGTAAGTACACTCACTGAGAACGTTTCTAGTTCTGTACTAGGGATAACCGTTATTGTTAGGTAGCTTGTTACTTGTTACACAAAGTTCGGAAATGTGTACAAGAGTTTCTTGATTTGGACTGTGATTGCTTGGGTTTCGAAAGAGTCTTGTGATATTTATATAACTACATAATTGTTTTTACTATTTACGAACGACTAACAACCTTTTATAGGTGTTCTTTCCAAAAGACATGCTTTGAGATAAAGGTAAGATTTAAGATATCTGTGTCAACGGGTTTCTGTCAAAACAATCGATAATTGTATCGTTTCGAGATTATAAAGAAAAAAATAGTTATTTGTGTATTAAGAGCGTAAAGTGATTCTTTGTTACTCAAACACGGTAATTGCAGCGAGAGCCGAAGGCGAGAGCTGCAATAGTGTAAGAGGAACTTTACGCTCATGATACACATAATTTTTTCTACGATTGCATCTTAAAACTATTAAAAAACGTATAAGTACTGAAAATTAATTTGTTCTGTTTAACTATCAATATAACAAGTTTCTGTTTGGTTTGTATCCCTGGTAACAATTGAAATAAGAGCGCATCTAATATATTTTTCGCGCTTTGCCATTGGAAACGCGCTCATTTAGCGTCTTTTTCGCGCGTTGCCATTGGAGACGTGCAAAAAAGATATTTTTCGATTGTTCCACAGAAAACGTCAACTTTACGATGACAAATGAGAGCATAATTGTCAACTTTTCATAGCAATCAAAGAAAAAATACATTATGCACGATGTGTACTGGTTTCCAGATGATTTAAGGATTTCAAGTTATGTTTTACAAAAAATTCCACATTCCAGACAGTTTCAAAACAAAATTGATCTTTAAATTATAAACTTCGCTCTAATCATTTGATTGAAAAATACTTTATTTTACTGACCGTATGATTCTAACTTTTAATATTAATTAAATTTTTGTAATTCGTTTTCTGGTATATTATTTACTTCTATTTTTTGAATAGTGTAGTTGTTTCAAATTGTTAATAATGATATTTTACAAGCTGTATTAGTAAGAAAATGAAGAAAAAAGTTAATGGAAACAATGGTAATGGAAATATCTAAGCTTTTATGATTTTATGGTTATAAAACCTGGTAATTCACTTCGATTTCGTAGCAGTTTGTGAATTGTGGATATTAAGTACAGTTCAAGATTGATAGTACTGTATTTATATACTCGTATTTTATTTTTTATACACTTTTGTTATTTTTACAATAATTTAGTTTTTCAATTGATTATTATTAATTATATTCGCCACATTAAAATTACTTTATCTACGACCATATATGTAAGTAGACCATTAAAAACAATTTGCAAGAACAGTAAATGCTTGTTTACGGTTGCTAAGGGTTTACTGCACTAGTTAATAATATTGTGGCTTGGAATGACGAGATTCAGACTGAAAATGAGTAAAACGAAAATATTATTGATACCCATGATGAAGGTGATACATTAATTGAAGAATCGAGCATGAATGGCGATAAATTAATTTCCTGTACCCAGGCATTAACATCTTTAAATACTGTCATCCAATGGGCTGAAGAAAACGCAGATAAAATAGAGTTTTCTAATATTCTTGTACTTTAGAATCTACGATCTAAGCTTGTTCAAAAATTACACAATGTTAAAATAACAAACTAAATTAACCAATTTTTTTGATTTAATTCATTTTAAATTTTCACATTTTTCATGTAATAAATTACATATTAGATATTTCAAATCAATAAATACTCACTTCAAATTAGAATATTCTAATTATCTATTTTATTATACCTCTAAATAGTGAACAAACTCGATATTGTGACATGGATCTGCATTAATTAGTTCACTATATCGCGACTCCACTATATATATAATAACAAGTTCTAAATATTATCGGCAATTACCATATCATTTATTATATTTGTTATGATTGTTTATTGAATGAACAAATTATTGCGACTAGAAAGAATAGATACATGCTTGCAAAAGACAAATTAAATTTTGAATAAAAATAAAGTAATGTATCTGGAAATAAATGTGTGACGAAGACTGTTGGGCGAATTATGTTGGTAATATTTTAGTGCTTTTCTACATAATTTTCATTTAAACTTGTCAACTACTGTAGTAACCGACAAGTCTTATTCTCCTTCTGATTATAACAATAATAACATAATTATCCTCGGGCATACTTTGTAATTAGCCCAACATTGATTGAACCAGTATTGTAATTATAATTAATTATAATTACATATTAATAACTGCAATTCATTTCATTCAGGAAACTGTAAATTAAAAGCCAATAATAAACAATTACAATTAATGTTAAATTAAACTGTCACTCAAAAAATTTCATTGCAATGAAGAAAAGAACGCACCTTTTTGTAATTACTTGAAGTTTCATGAATTAAATCTGCACATAAAAGCGGCAGAAAATAAGAGTAAATTATAAACGTAATTTTAGATTTTAAAATTGAAAATATATCTCATTCTTGTAAAAAACTATTCACATTCATACAAGTATGAAATTGTGGACTGAGAGCATATATATGAGTGAGTAGAATCAACAGTTTATCGGTAGTAAATTTATGTACATAATTTGCGATTATTGCATCCTGTAATGATATACTATGTAATAAAAGATGAGCTTCAGGCCAGAAATTAGCACTTCAAACCTTCAAATGACAGAAACGATTTCAAATTATAAGTAATCACTGATGCATATGACAAATTTGCTTACATATACATATTTTTGACTACTAAATAGTTTCAAGTATAAGCAAAATACAATAATACAGAACAGTTTTTACACACAATTTACATGATTGCAGCTCATGAATTATAGATTATTTTTATTTATTTATGTTAAGCTGTACAACAGGAACTGAATCTCAATTACAGTACAGGATTCGCACTCGCCGAGCCGCAGTGTAGTAGTTTTTATTTTTTATATAATTTTTAGCTTGAGTGAGATTGGAACGCGGGATCTCCGGATTCGAATTGCGTATCGCTATCCACACCACCGTACTGACGTTTTCAATTAACAGAGATTGTATTATTTTATATTAAAATAATAGTAATGTTATATTTATTCATTAAATAACAGTTGTAGAGAAATTTCGCATCGAAACTAACTGACAGAAATCATTTTACTTATTTATTAACAACGAAAATTAGGTTTAACAGTTGTTAAAAATTGTATAATCATAACATTTAAACAAAGTACAACAAAATGCTTGACGTATTATTGCACCCTGTAATATATTTTTTTTTTAATTATAATAAATAAGACTTTGATTATTAAAATATTCCGTGTTTTAGAAAATACAAAAGTACAACTATTTTATTTATTTTTAATTATTTACGGATAAGAAATATTTAATATTAATTTGATAACAAAAACATACACTATAAAACATACATATCAATTAAATATGTCATTATGACATTTATATATTACTCTGCTGCAACAGATCTCGATAAATGATATATTTCTTCGCGTGAAGTGTGGTTACCAGCCGTCAAATAATGGACCCCAAAGCTATTAGCATAGAAGTAATGTAGTGAAAATTGTTTGTCAACTGTGTTCTCAAATCCACAGGCCGACTTGATACCACTGAGCCACCTACCCCGTACAGTATGTCCCGCAAAAACTGGACATAGGAATAAAACATAATTTTTTCTACGATTGCTATGAAAAGTTGACGTTTTCTGTGGAACAATCGAAAAATATCTTATTAAATGCGCGCTTATTTCAATAGTTACCAAGGATACAAACAAAACAGGAACTTGTCATATTGACAGTTGACAGAATGAATTTATTTTCAGTACGTATACGTTTTTTCATCATTTAAGATGCAATCGTAGAAAAAATTACGTTTGTATCACGAGCGTAAAGTATCTTGCACTATTGCAGCTCTCGCCTTCGGCTCGCGCTGCAATTACCGTGCTCGAGTAACAAAGAATCACTTTACGCTCTTAATACACAAATAACTATATCCCGCGTCTCCAATGGCAACGCGCGAAAAAGTTGGTAAACATACAAATTCGTCTGTTAAAATACTATTTACCGTACATGATACATAAATAACTATTTTGACACTTTAATAAGGTTGTAATATTTATTACTGTTACCGAATCGATATTATTTCTATTCTAAATTTAAACCGGTTTAAATAAAGTACTGAACCGACAATAAAGTTGCAGTCTTTACAGTCATAATAGGGCTGGCCACAAAGGATATGGATGATAGTGTAAAAGCTGGATCGACACTATAGCGTACATAGAAATTATTTCTGAATATTTCAGAAAACAGAAATACAAATAATTTTAGAAAATTTGTAAATTAGTTATTTATAATTATTTGCAATTTGAAATAATCTGTTTATTTTGAGCCGAAACCTATACATTATCAAGAAACCAAAACCGATAAACGAAACCGAAATTTTACTGATATAAAAACCGTTAACCGTAATCGAACCCTAAAATTTTTCGGTTGAGGTCCCTGGTTTTATCCAGTCTGAATGTATACTATTTTCATTTTAAACTGGAGGGATCGGCATAAAACGATTAAACGCACCGCAATTACGTTTACAAAGGAACTCAAAATATGATCCTTTATAACTGGTTTCACAAGGTTCGCACAGGGTTGTACAGCCCCATTCGCCGGTACGGTCAATCATAGAAAAATATCTGATGTGGACACCACTTGACTTCCTTGTACCTACACGTATTAAACTATAGATATTTTTTTAATTGCACAAATTTGACATTAAATCTTTTATTTTTTGTTCTAATCCATAGCAAACTTAATTTTTTTTAAAATCAAAAAATATATAATATTTAAATTTAGATATCTCGTTTATGCAAAAAGCTAATTTAAAAATTCTTAATGTGCTAGACGCAGAATTTAATTCTCTAAAACTTTTATTTGCAGCATTCATTTCTAAAATTAAAATAATACCATTTTTTCAAGGAAAACTGTTAGCAGCTTCATGTAATGTGCCACTTCCGGTTAGTCTATTTTAACCAAAATCTATTATGTTATTTCCATTGATATAGTAGTCTTATATACCAAATTTGGAAAGTTTTAAATTATATTTGAATATAGTTTTTCATGAAAATCTATTATAGGCTTCAAGTAAAGTACCACTTCCGGTAGTTGTATAATGACCAAAAAGGGAGGTGCACAACTAGATGTTATAACAGTCCTAAATATAAAGTTTCAATTTTCTACGGCTTACCGTTTTTGAGTTATGCGAGATACGTACGTACAGACGGCATGACGAAATTAGTCAAAATGGATTCAGGGAGGGCCAAAACACCTATTTCCGTTGAAATCTGAGAACCGAAAATTTTCGCGATTACAATACTTCCTTTACTTCGTACAAGGAAGTAAAAAACAAGAATAATTTTAGGCTGAATACGACCCTTGAAAATTTACCTATTTTGACCATAGATAAACGATATGGGGTAGCCGCACTAATAGATTTCATTGTAGTTATATGGGACAGGGACGTTTAATCGTTTTATGCGGATCCCTCAAAGTTTAAATAAAAATAATATATATAACGGCGAAGTCAATGTTTTCATAAAATATCCAAGTAACTAAAAAATGAATACAGTCAAAATGATAATCTGTAACAACATGCCCTACATAACAACCTAATCTAATTCTTCCAAATGTAGTCTTCGTCGAAGTACCTTCCAATAGCAACCTTTATAGGTTCCTCATGGTACGTGCAGCAGAGTACCCGCTCTCAAGAATGCAGAATACACTCCACGGCAGCAGTGCAACCAATCACCTGTACAACCTTCTCACTTCCACGCTGTACTTCCTGCGGGGAGTGTACATTTACGGTCCAATTTAGATAGCACGTTCTACACGTTCGTTTGAGCTTTGAAGCCGCTATGGGCGCCAACCGAAAAACAAGGAAACAAAAACAAAAAACGCAGGATTGGATTGAGAGTGGATGGAGTGAGAGTTGATGGTAATAAAGCACCTACATGCGATGTAAGGAGGAACGACAAGAAGAATGGGATGGAATTCGCGTGAAGTGTTTACGATTTGGTGAACGCGAAACGGGAGGATCTCAGCAATAAGCAATGACAGTTATGAATGTTGTGGGATATGTGATTGGAATGTAGAAATTAAAGGAGAGGTTATAAACCAAATAAAATAATTTGAAAAAAATGCATAGGTGACTTTATAGGCAATTTTATTCTAACAAAGCTGCTGCATTAATTATTTTTTTACGATTGCTATAAAAAGTTGACAATTACGCTCTCATTTGTCATCGTAAAGTTGACAGTTTCTGTGGAACAATCGAAAAATATCTTTTTCTACGATTGCTATGAAAAGATGACAATTACGCTCTCATTTGTCATCGTAAAGTTGACGTTTTCTGTGGAACAATCGAAAAATATCTTTTTTGCGCGTCTCCAATGGCAACGCGCGAAAAAGACGTTAAATTCGCGCGTTGCCATTGGAAACGCGCGAAAAAGATTATTTCAATAGTTACCAGGGATACAAACAAAACAGAAACTTGTCATATTGACAGTTAACAAAACGAATTTAGTTTTAGACGTATACCTACGTTTTTTTTTTAACTTTAAGAAGCAATCGTAGAAAAAATTATGTGTGTCTCACGAGCGTAAAGTATCTTTGTTCCTCTTACACTATTGCAGCTCTCGCCTTCGACTCGCGCTGCAATTATCGTGCTCGAGTAACAAAGAATCACTTTACGCTCTTAATACTCAAATAACTATTTTGCGATTGCTATGAAAAGTTGATAATTACGCTCTCATTTGTCATCGTAAAGTTGACGTTTTCTGTGAAACAATCGAAAAATATCTTTTTTGCGCGTTTCCAATGGCAACGCGCGAAAAAGATAATAAAGGCGCGCTTATTCCAATAGTTACCAGGGATACAAACAAAACAGAAACGTGTCATATTGATAGTTGACAGAACGAATTTATTTTCAGTACGTATACGTTTTTTAATAATTTTAAGATGCAATCGTAGAAAAAATTATGTATGTATCATGAGCGTAAAGTGTCTTTGTTCCCCTTACACTATTGCAGTTCTCGCCTTCGGCTCGCGCTGCAATTATCGTGCTCGAGTAACAAAGCATCACTTTACGCTCTTAATACGCAAATAACTATTGTCACGCGTCTCCAATGGCAACGCGCGAAAAAGATGGTAAACATACAAATTCGTCTGTTAAAATACTATTTACCGTACATGATACATAAATAACTATTTTGACACTTGAATAAGGTTGTAATATTTATTACTGTAACTTAAATTCTAAATTTAGATTAACTTATAGACCTGAAGAGGGACATAACCACGGTTATTTGACAGATAGGTTAAGTACTCGTAACTTAACATAACTACTCATTACATTTAGTGGTCAGGTTTACTCTCTGTGATAAATTGGCTACTAGATGTCAATAGTGCATTATTCCTTCCGATTTATTGTATATAATTTAAACTAACATGAAAAACTCTGTACTATTACGTCTGAAGTGTGTAAAAAAGGTAAATTATATTGTAAGATAATGTGACATACAAAATAAAACATGAATGTATAGAATTTGAATTATAATCAATTCTGCATAAATAAATCACAGCAAAAACCAATAATTCGAAAATCAATTCCAGTTCAAAGTTATATGAAACAAATTTTCATTTTTCCACCGGTTGAGAATTGTGTCTATTTAAATATATTTAATAAAGAAATTATCCCTTTTATTATATAACTGGGTTAATAATTACAAGCCTTAGTTTTTTTTATGACATTCTACGGCCAAAATCATTTAGTCTGATATTTTTATTTTACTTGTATGAATTTTGCTTGCGTCAGTACAAATATATATATATATATATATATATATATAAATAACTTTTTGAAAGTAAAGTGAGAGTGAGCTAAGGTAACATTTTTTTTAAGGATCCAGTTATAGAAAAGGAGGTGGGAGGTAAAAAGTTATTGGATTCCTAAGTAATATAATTGTTGAGTGTCATCATTTATGTATTTTATTTTGGTAAAGAGACTGTGTGAGAAATGACACTACTTTCCCATTTATCCAATAATATATATCTTTAAAATTAGCAATCATATAAATACTGTTTCAAAGTAATGCAAAAATAAAGGTTTATATTATTTGGTGTACTGGTTATAACGCAAAAACAATATTTTTCCGATATTCGCAAAAATAATTGTACGTTACTTGAAGCAAATATTTTTCGTGCCACTGGACCGATAAGTTAAAGTAATAAAAAAAATAGTAAACATTAAAATTTATTTAAATGTTGTGTAACAGTTCTTTCAATGTTCAATGTTTACTAATTTTTATTCATTACTGTAATCTAGTAATGTAGAATTATTTTTGCGAATTTCAGAAAAATTATTTTTGCGTTGTAATCTGTGCATCAAATATACCCTTAAATTTTTTTGACATCATTATGTAACAGCCTGTACAACGAGAAAACAATGACGTGTATGTTTATTGCTTTATCTAATGACGTTATTGACTTCTCATTTGACATAGCTTGTACATAACAATAGCCACCTTTCAACTATAATTAATATATTCTGCGATAAAACGCATTGAAAATGTTTAAATAAGTATAATAATTGAACAATGATAAGTAAGCATTAAACTTCAAGCTGAATAAAAGCTTTTCAATATGAAATTAAGAAGTACTCAAGTTATAAAACCTGTCAAAGGAAACTTTCTTTTGTTTTAATTTACAATTGAATAACGTCCGAAGCTGTTTATATTGAGTCTGAGAATTGCTATAATATTATATTACATAGGCCAGGCATAAGAAAAGTAATAAATTCCGAGGCATAAAAGGGTTGATTTATTACTATAATACGAATTCGATATTTATATGAGACCTGAGGTCGGTTACACCTGCATTTCGACTCGTTCTTCTCGAACATTTCTCTTTATTGCTTACGGATTTGGTGTTGGCCATGACAGCAAGCTGCTCTATATCTACGCAGTACGTGCTCATCCAGTATATATAAATTAATATTTTTGATTTGTTTACTTAATAATACATTTATTCATACGTTCTATACAAAATTAGCTGAGGTTAAAATCGGGAATGGAGTAGTATAATTTTCACCAATTTCTAATCTACCCCTGTGGCTCTCCCTTCACTAACATCTTTGGGGGCCGTGATTTGAAGGCTGGTAACTGCATTTCACACGAAGAAATATATCACTTACCGAGATCTGCTTCGGGAGAGTGCCACATCCAGTAATGGGTAAAAGGCGTGAAGATATGTATTATATTTTTTTTCAATTTATTGCAATTATTATTAGTCTTCCATTTATGTTAATATTAATAAATATTTCTTCTCATAATAACATACAACATAATATAAGATCTTTATAAAGCAATATTAACTAGTAATTTAATGAATTTGTATTTATGAACTTGTTTACAAGTGTACACTAATAATTCGATGTACAATATTTTTAAATTTTATAAATTCATATAAATACCTTTATTTTACTCCTCTTTTGTCGTAAATTTCATTAAATAGGAACTATCACAATCACAAAAATTCACAAAACACACAAAATATCATCTAAACCAGCCCATGGTTCAACACTAACTGACAGGCAAGTAAGGTGGGTGCGACAAATAAAGCCCACCTAACAGTAAATAATTTTTATTATTTAATTAGAACGGTTTTTATTAACAACAAATATACAAAAATAAACTTCACTCTTTGTACAATTAAATAGAATTATTCTATAAGCTAAATAAAAAATAATTATTATAAAAAAATATTTTTTTTAAAAGTATGTTTTTGGGCTTTATTTCTTATAGGACAATAATTAAGGCCCGCTATTTACTACATGCATTACACTCATATTCTTCATCGTCAGATGATGTGTAACCAATGCAGTGTTCGTGCATCCATGTGCGACATATAATACACATTCGCATTGAGTATTCTGCGCATGTATTACACACTGGACAGTACCATGAACTATAAATTTGTTTAGAAGTACCTGGTTGCTATTCTTGGTTTGTTTGTTTTGATGTTTTGAAGTGAATATTTTCCATAAATAAATTTTTTGTAATTTTTTGGGCCTTGTAGTTGATTGCTTTTCGTCTAGGTGTTTTCACAGTGGGAATGAATGTTTCCGGGGTAATCATCAATTCGTGAAAAGACGTATTTTTTGCGGCGGGCTTTATTACTGCACTCGTATTGAAATAGATTAGAATAAATTTCAACATACTCCAAACAATTTGCAACAAAACACAATTATATTCAGGTTACTAAGGTTCTAATATATTTAATAACATAGGATACAAATAAATTACAATCTAATATACCTTAAAATTGTAAATAATTCCAAGCGTTGAGGTTATATTATCGTCTCTTCAAGTAGCATGCCAATTTGAAACCGTCCTCACTTGTTACAGAAACAAAGTTTCCGGTGACTCTATCTGTTACATTATTGTATACTGCTTTACCTAAGTGGGTATTGCAGTAAACTTAAAAAAAAATTCAATAAAGCGGAGAATTTGAAAATGGGCTTTATTACCACCTGGGCTTTATTTGTCGCACCCACCTTACATTCATTTGCCGTTTAAGCAAGTCTGAACATCGCTCGTCAATTAATTTCAAATACCTTATACAGCGATTAAATATTTCTTACCAAATTTTTGTCTAACAAAAAAATTATTATTTAGTAAATTTAAATAATAAAAATTGAAAAAACAAGCTATAATTTATTCTTTTTTATGTTTTATTTCTGTTATATTGTAGTTCAAGTTATCTTTATCTAAATCTACATTAAAAGACAAGATACAATTTTTTATTATATTTTCATTATTAATAGGTATTAAACAATTGAAATTATGAATTCATTAAATGTAATTTTCGATCCAGAAACTGTAATTAAACTAATGTCTACAACTGAAATTGTATTTTCAACTTTAAATAAGATCTTGAAAGCGAGAACACGGGTCTTTAATCTCTTTGGTAATGTGTTTACTTGTACATATAAATAAAATAATTGCACAATATTGTAGGTAAGTAAATATATCTCGAATATATCTAAATTGAATAAGTGTGCCAAGAGTTGCAACTGTTTACTAAAGTAGAATATAAGTTTAATTACAAGTACCTAAAATAATTGCCATTAGTTCCGGAAAACATTCATTTTACGATGTTATTAATATAAAGTCAGTTATTAATATTCATTTTAATTACAAGGAGTTGTCTCATATTATATATAATTGTTTATTAGACACACTTTCTAACAATTGTAAGTCAAGGATCTAATGAAAAAATAATCAATATTAATTTCTTAGCAATCTGCAAAATTTAAATGATGAATGAGTTACAAAATTTATTTATATTATATTTTGAAAACAATTGACAATCGATCAATACTTTAAAAAGAAAAAAAAAGTAAATTTAATCCCGCGGCTAACGGAAATTATGAATCTAGACAGGACAGTAAATCTGCATTTTAACCGTGTTGACCACATTTTTCGCCGATTATTTAGAATTTATATTAATTTTATGGCATTATATGCATCATATTACTATGCGATTCTTATGCGATGCTGATTAAAAATAGCAACTAACTTTTATTGCCTAAAGCGTAAAATTTGAAACATTCAAATTTAGTGTTAATAGATAAAAAATTTGTTTTTGTAATTCCTGTTCAACTTACTTCTGGCCTTTTCGAGATTTAACTCTACATAAAAAGATAACTAATTTTCAATCCATAATCACCAGTGAAAACGATGTTTTATGGCCGTCATTTTGTGTCAAGAGTATTTGGCCGGTTATAAGAAGTATCGGGTTCTCATTCGGGAGTCAATTATATATTTATTTAATTAAATCAATCAATATGTTTTAACTTATAATAGTATATTATTATAAGAGTTCTATTAGATGATGTTTCGTTGCACAAGTTTTGCTCCAAAGAAACGAGTCTGACAATAAGTCAAATAAAATGAGTATAATACACAATTTTTCTTATTCTGCTCCAATTTCAATTGTGAAAAATATTGAATTACAATCTACACATTTCATAACGTTGTCGAATAAATTTTGAGTTTTAATTTTTAAAGCTCGAAAAATTTCAAAATGTGAAATATTTATTTAACGTTGGATATTCTTTTAAATTATAATAAACAAACATTTTTAAATTTTTGAGGTTATCATTTCTAAATGACATTTAACGTGTGGCTCAATAATAGTGCCAATTTTACAAATTAAAAAGTTACTAAAAAGAGTGTAACAATAGCCTCTATTATTATACTGTTTCGGTATAATAATGAACCAATTGTAAAAGTAAAATATAAATATTATTTTAGATACAAAATATCGGTCAAAGTAGTGATTTAAACCGGAGATTCATTTATTCTAGGAATTATCCCAGGTTAATATCCAGGCGTCAACCGAATTTGTCTCTATAAACAAGTAATTGATTAAATCAAGATATACTTAAAAAATATTAATTAATAATCAAGAGAGAAAGATGAACAATAATAAATTACATCAATCTTTTACATCCCTATACAATTCATTAAAAATCCCGAAAACCATCACCGATTTTTTGCAAGATAATAATAGACTACCTTTTTGACAAACACGAAAAAACAATACAATTCGACACAGAAAAACTTCAAAAATGATTTAGTAGCAGTGAGGTTGCAGACCGGTCCACAATCTACAACCCAGCACAGGTGCCGCAGAGGCGGTAGCACTTGTCACTTGATTCTCTTTTGTTCACTCCCCTCCCGACCTACCAAAGCCATCTAAATCTACTCAGAGAAGCACTGAGCGGTTTAAAATTGATGTGATGCTGGCTCGTGTAATTTAATCTAATAACAATGTTTCGTTTTGACTCTAGTGTGCTCTGACAAAACAATGATTATTCAACTGTTGTGATTTGAAGTATTTGAGGCGAGACGTGAGTCATTTGTTTTTCATAATCTGTTGAAGAACTACCAGATTGCTTAATGGATTTTTTATTAATTGTAACAAAATTATGGAGATGATTTATTTTAATGACTGTAATTTACAAGATAATTTATGCCTTAAAAATTATATTTCAACAAAAATTCACTAAAGAATATTGAATATGCCTTGTCGAAAGTTATTCTACAACATAGATATAATATAATCAATCGTGTGACTGTATTTCAAACAGAAAATGAGCGGTAAGATGTAACGATATTAATGCCGAAGAATGATTGGTCGAAAATGTTTTAATTGGGTCAGTGGTATCGAGTCGACTGTAAATTTGAGAACCCGGGTTCAATTCTCACAGCCGACAAACCATTTTCACCACATTAAAATTACCTCTGTGGCTATCCTCCCATATCTTTGGGGTTGTAATTTGACGACTGGTAACCACATTTCATTCACAAAATTATTTTGACATATATCAAAATCGCTGTATAGCATGTTTTTTAATTTTAAATGGTCTCCAAGGAAAAAATAAATCAAAATTTTGAAAAAAGTAAAATTAAACAATTGTAAATGTAGTATTTACTTTTTTTTTTCAATATTTTAATATTTTTAAGGTTCTTTTTTCTTGTAAAAAGTTTCACTTTCTCCACAATTTCTCGTAAAACAAAGATACTTTCATGATCAATATACAAAAATAGAATATGTTGATTAATGAAATATATTATGATTTGATAATCCCACATTTACCATATTTATCACGAGAAAATAATGGTATCGAGTCGGCCTGTGGAATTGAGAATCCTGGTTCGATCCCCACAGCCGACAAACAATTTTCACCAAATTCAATCTAGCCCTTTGGCTCCCCCACCAGTAACATCTTTGGAGGCCGTAATTTGACGGCTGGAAACCGTACTTCACGCGAAGAAATATATCACTTATCGAGATATGCTACGGCAGACTGCCACTCCCAGTAATAGGTAAAAGGCGTGAGGATATATTTATTTTATTTATTTATTTATTTATAAAATTAAGTGCAATTTATTCATAATAATAATGATTAAATTATAATTATAAACATAACATATAGTTATATGTCTACTGCTATATATAACCTAACTACCTATTTGTAATGTTTACAAGTTAAATTTAATTAGAAATAACTGCATGTAATATTAAGAATTTTGAAAAAAATCTTTGTTGCATTATCAGTACAACCAATAATATTTGCCGTTTAAATTCAATGCATAAGTTTAGAAACATCCTGTATATACATTAGAAATATATCAAATTATAATTTCTTAATTAATGACAGTCACGCTTGGACCAAATTTAGATTTTCACACAGATTGCAATTATTAGAGTGTTTTTGAATTAATCTAGCATATAAAGTGATGCAAGATACCCAGGAATTTAATTTTCAAGGTAAATACCCAGGGTAAATACCCGGTTATTTACCCACACGTGGGTATAAATTTAGTAATCACAAGTAGTAAGAATATGGGTTTGCAATATTATTGGTCATTTAAAAGTACGTTATTAAAAAAAATCCTTTTTTAAATAAAATAAATACAAAAGAGTCACAGAAATAAAAAAATATATATTTAGACATGTATTATGTTATATTCATAGTATTTATTTTAAAAGGATTATAGACTTCAAGTTGTAGATTATTTCTGTTCAGACTTAGTCAATTACACTGTTAGACACTGCCAATAAATAAACTTACAATTTTTAGAATTGGGTATGTAAATATAACCTCGAGTAAATACCCAAATTTTATTTACCTACCCATTGGATATTTACCCAATTCACATCACTAAGCATATATAAACTTATGATATTCATAATTAACATATCGAAAAAGTTTTCCGAACTCATAATTAATCATTAAAACAGTTTTTGGTTTAAGTTTTGTCAAATGAACAGACTTGAAGAGAAATTTATGATGAATGGCTACAAGAAATCAAGTATTACGAAAGTATTGTGTTGTATTGTTTACTTGTTACTTAATTACTTGCTTATAGTTACGTTTTGTTATTTATGATTTTGTTTCCTGACGAAGATACAGGTTTAGTGTACTGAAACGTTGAAATAAATAAATTGACAGAACTGAAACCAAACAGTTTTATTGATTGATAATTAGGTTATACCGCTTTAATTAAATACGGAATTTTTAATGTGCATATACACACAAGTATATGTCGAAGTTTCGTTTCTAAACTGAACAGAAGATAAAAAAGACGCATCAGTAACTATTCGTATAACTATAATTTTGTACTAGGTAGATATTTTTTATTTGCTAATTTGTTAAACAAGATATCCATATACAAACATTAGTTAAAGGAATGTTTTACATAATTTAATGATGAATCAATATTTGCGTCACAGCCTTTATTCGTTTGGGTCCAGAGAACATAAATAACTAAAAAGTCATGTAGATTTTTATCAGGACCGGTAACGTTCCGCTCATATCATATATAATTTAATTTTGCTTTATAATTAACTATCTGTAATGCTTAAAATATATGTATAAAGCCCTCTAGCACTACTATATAATACATAAGAGGATTTATTAAATTAACGAACATAAAAAAACTAATTTACATTGTATTCAAAGGCAGATTAGCCCGCCCATTTTATACGTTAAATAATTAGTTAACATGATTCAAAATACCTAACCTATGAAACAAGTTTTAGATGAAAACACATTAGGTAATCTTAAATACGAACATACATTACCAAGTCAGGTCACTAATAAAGTCATTTAACCAAATATGGAATCTTATAGAAAATGCACTGAACAAAGACCATTATTTTTGTACAGATCTTAAATTCAAATTAGTGATCGTATTTTTTACTACTCGTTCTTTTCATTACAATCATAATTTAGAATCCAAATATTACATTTTGTTTCAAAAAAGTTCATGGTGTAGATGCCAAGTTTACAACCAATTAAGAATGTTGTGTTTGAACAGTCGTATGATAAAGATATCTAATAAGTAGAGTTTATTTATTTACCTAAAACTGACAGGAAAATAAACAATTGCCTGAGCTTTAAGAATCAGGAAAGCTTTGCTTTGCATGCCTAGGCAGGAAAATAATATATTGCATGCCTAGGCAGGAAAATAACATATTGTCTGCCTAGGCAGGTAATGAAAGAAACGTGAGTGTCTAGTTACTTAGCAATATAATATACTGACTGAATATGCAAGTCAAATATTTCTCCTTTATTTATTTATTTTTTATTTGTTTCATTTTGGTTGTGCGTGAGAATGTAACTTATAGTCGAGACCGCAGATCCAGACAAAAAAAGTCATTCAAACGCGCGAAAGAGCAATAATTTTGCAAATTACAAACATTTTTTCTACAACTGTAAATAAAAAATAATACAATAATTATTGATTTATTTAAGTAAATTGAAGGAAAACAATCAACAATAATATTAATTTGATACTATTGATGTGTTGTAACTAATGAAACCTGACAATAAATAATTTGGGAGCGTGCGCGAGATATTCATATTGCGCTCTAGGATGCGAAACAGTGCGGAAAATACTCATTTTGCGCTCTAGGGAGCAAAATAATGCGCAAAATACGCGTCATGGTAATGTAAATGATGAAAAAATCACGTACTTCGCGTATTGATATTAGTCGAAAAAGATGAATATTTTTTGACAGTTGCAGATAAAATAAATTATTATATATTGAACAGAAGTACGAATCGACATTCCAAAATCTTTAATAGTCACATTTATAATGTGGACTAAAATTAGAGTTAATTAACTCCGTTTTTATTCCGGATTAAAAATATTTGCAAAGCAGAATAAGGTTGCTTATAAAATCGGGGTCATCGTTAGTGCTTCATTCATTATATTAGATTGCATATTTCAACTTTAACATATCATATCATAATAATCACTAATTTTAGTGAATTATAAACAGAGTTAATATTGGAACAAAAATTGCTTTAGCACCTAATCTATTTTATAAATGTGCCTTTAAATGATTTAGGTTGATTCTTAAAATAATTTCCAACAAAAACTGAACCTAATAAAGTTTAGATGTTAACTTAGTTCTTAATATAAATGTTAATGATAAATTTTCTGCATTGGTATCTTTGTGGGCCATGGATTGAATAGTTGGTAACCGTATATTAGGCGCCAAAATCTGCTAGGCTAAAATAATCAGTAATAGATGAAATACATACATACATAATATCACGCTATATCCCATTAAATAGGGTAGCACGACCCGTCAACATTCTCATCCAGACACACGATACTCGTTCCGACCACATTAACACTTCCTCCATACGAACTCTTTCTCTCCTCACAACCAAAATCCATCATCACGCAACAAACATTCATCCATTCGCTCCTGTACACCTGTTTCGTAAATCTTCACTTCATTTAACACAATTGCAGTTACACACTGTATAGTAAAAACTGAAAATGAAGTAAAAAAAAAAGATGAAGAAGGAAGGGAGTATTGATTTATTTATTATCCTTATATGCAATATTTCAAATAGTTATATCTAAAATACATGATGCTGACAAGCGAAATACTAGTTTATTGTTGTACTTGCTCATAAATATTAGTATCCTAATATTTCTAGAAAGTACATACATAGCATAGCGTATGTACGTACGTTACGAAAATATTTATTAATTACTACTTCCAACAAAATATCATAGGCATACCTCTGTTTAAAAAGATGTTAACTTAAAAATAAATAAATAACAACCTAAAAGAATCAAGGCTGCGTTGAAAACAGAAATAATATAAGTGCGGCTCGTTGCTAGGCAACATGCTGGTAAACACAAACATGAAATATGTTACAGCACAACAATACCCACACCCAGCCTGCTATGGGCTCTGCATTCTGCGTTCTGTTCTTTCTGTCTGCAGCCCACATGCACTGTTGTGTAGTCACGGACACGGCAATCTTGATTTCTCAATCGCCGTTCAACTATTCTTTTGAGATTTCACGAAAGTAAAAATTTCACTTGCTGTGGAATGTGATTGTGGGAGCTTTTAAATAGATTTTATTGTTAGAGTAAGATTTTATAGCGTTTTACTGCAATGAAACTACTATTAAATATCGGGTGAACTGAAAAGTAACCCAGTTGAATGACTCACTTCAATTATTTTATATCGCCTGACATTGTTTCCACTTTTAATTTTTATGTGATTTTGATTTTGGAAATTAATTTTAGACAAATTCAAGACAATACAAATGCACGATAAAGAATGGAATTAAATTTAATCCTTACATTTCATATTAATTCATATCAAACGATTTCAGAAAATTTGCTTTAAAATGATTTACATTTCTACTTCCTTATTATAACTCAATGACTATTATTAGGATCATTATCTAGCGCAATAGAGTAGTGACAAAAAATATGAATATTATAAATTCTCCATGTAAATAATATTTAAAAAGATCGTTAATCCAAAGAAATAAGTAAATAACACAGAGCCCGGCAAAAAAGTGTGCTGTTTAAAATATCGTAGTTGATTCGTTTACTATGTATTTAATAATAAGCATTATGAACAAAGAATAATTAAAATTGATGGCCGACTAATTCTCAATTGCTTTTTCTAAAAGTCTTTAGAAACTCGTTGTGTTTGATATAAAATTAAAGTTTTGAAGAGAGATTTTGACTTGATTAATTAAAAATGGTTCCAACTGATTGTCAATTATTTTTCCGAAAAGTTACTAGTATCTGTTTCGAGTGTCGTATCTAATTATGATTTGAAGAGAGGGTTTGAAAAGAATAATTAAAAATAGTGAATGATTGTCAATTGTTTTTCGCAAAAATCACTATTATCTGTTTTGTATCTAAATACATGTTTTGAAGAGAGTTTTCAAACAGAATAATTAAAATGATGACAGATTATCAATTTTTTTTGGCAAAAATAATTAAAAACGAATTTTGAGAACCCTGATTCCATTCCCATAGACGACAAACAATTTTCACCAATTTAAATCTACCCCTGTGACTCCCCCTACCCTAACATCTTTGGAGGCCGTGAGTCGACGGCTGGTAAACGCACTTCACGATAAGAAATATACCACTTACCGACATCCAGTAATGGGTAAAAGGTGCGATAGTTTAGTCATATGGAACGTATGTAAAATATAGGCTGATGAAATATTAAATAATTATAAATAAGTAGGTAAAATTAAGGAGTGAGGATTGCGTGAGTTCCGAGTGGGAGGAATAAACGAATTTGTTTGATCGAATCTAGTGTTCATTGCACAATTAATGTAACAAATATATTTAGAAACTTTTGCGAAGGTTCTTTCACTAATGCATTAGTGGTGTTTTCTTCATATAAGCAAAGCAAGCAGCGTTTGCCTTTGTATTTTATTACTTTCAATTTAAAATTATTTATTTAGAACTTTAGAATATTAAAACTTAAAAGTAAATAGAAATACACAAATGTATCTAGTTTTCTGATTTTGTCTACAGCACAGATAATCAAATGAATCCACTAACATATGTATATTCACAATCTTACCCTGTTTTACAATAAGTTACAGCAAACAGAACTTCGAGTGTATTCACCGCCCATATCTACAGCATACCGAATATTGCCGAATATGCAGTCTTCTATACTGGAAATATTGCGTCGTATACGTTGAGCTGCAAGCAATTTTTATAATGCTTACATGAAGTAGTATATATTGAGATAAAGCATGATAGAAGTAAAATTTCTATATAAAGTACATTTCTGTATTAAATTTGTTTTAATAAAATTTTGAAAATACTAATCATTCTTATATTTTTTTTTAATTTAGAAAGAACGACATATTTCACAAATCTATTCTTGCTTATCATTTATTTGTCATTGCCTGCCTTATTATAACATGCACAAGTCACAATTGACAATTTATTACTCAGGCTAATACCTACAATATTGTATATGTTAAACTTTTAAAAAAATCTGAAGAAACAACAAATTAATGTAAATTTGTATCTGTTTAAAACAAGCAAAAGTTCAGCTGTTAATATAACGTATTAAACTGAACATGCCTGTACATCATGGTGGTACTTTATCTACTTTACAGCGATCAAATTATTTAAATTTATTCATAATTGTTATTAAAGTCTGTTATTATATATGCAATGTTATACTTAGTTTATTTCATCAATAAATTTCTTGCTGCATCTCTTTAATTTACAGGCGTTTACTGTCCAATTTCAATTAGCATTTTATCTCGAGAACATTTATTATCAGATTCGCGTAGGGTTAAAACATATTTGCGAAGGTTGCGTATCTTAATAGGTACCTGTCGCCTACTTTTCTACAAAGTTAAATCTACAGCTTGTTTTACAACTTACACATACTATTTATTGCCTGTAAAATTTACCTACAAATATCCGACACTCAAATAATGTTCAAGAATTTATTTGAATACATTGTAAAATATATTTAATCTTCTATGTAAATTAGATAATTTTGCTTTAGAAATGCAATAAAATTATATTTATAGTTTGTAAACAAATTTATAGTTATTTTATATTCATATTATTTAAAATCCGCAAAACTAATATCCGGAAAATTACAAATTAATTTTTACAATTTATACAACAAAATAGCTAAGTTGTGTTATAACATAATATATTTCAGAGAAAAAAAATTAGAATCTTAAGTATATACTTAATTAATGAAATAAAATCAATCAGGCTGCTTATGACATATAACAAATAAGAGAGAAAAATTGGAATAAAATCAGATTTGGTTTAAAGCATTAGAATTTATAGGTACTATATTTTTCTTTTAATAATTCAAGAATTTATTTATTTTTTAGAGAAATTATCATGCCGAATACTATTCGTGACTGATTTTCTTTTGAAATTTCTTGTATAAATCAGCTTTTCTTAAACTACAGCCCTCTATGGATCAAAACTAGTAGTTATTATTTGTTAGTATATGTAGATCTAATTATTTTTTTTTTCAATATGTTTATTTTATGTATAACTGAGGGAAGTTATTAATTTTTGTTTTTGTTATTATTTTTTATAATGTTCATACCTACAAATACATTTATTCACTACTATTGTAAAGGTTATAGTGTAAGAACAGCTTCGGCTGAACTATCGCCAAATAAAAGAAATATTATTATTATTATTCAGGTATTTGTAAACCTAGGATAACAAAAACATAAGATCTTTAAATGATTTTTACCTAATTCCGTTATGAAAAGTCCTGTTTTACATCTATTTTTGAGATAATGAAATGTCAATTTTTTCATAACTGTCATTCATGTAAGGAATTCTTTACAGTTACGTAATGAATGTTGACAGTTTGATCTTTCTCAAAAATGTTTGCAAATAGCGGAAAAAACTATTTATTACAATTTTTAGGATTTATATACATTTAATAATTTTTCTGGTGTTAAACAGTTCACGGGCAATTTAGCAGATTCTTCGATATCAGTAGGAAGGTCTGTCTCGGATTCAGAACTTATTTTCAATGATGACATAAGGTTTACATTTAAACATTTTATTCATTTATTTTCACGGCAACGCTGTGGTAAATTGATTGATTGATTTTGAAATATACTGAGCTGTCATAAACCTAGAATTTTATGTATTTTAAACATTATTTTAGCGGAATTAGATAAAATTTTGTACGTAATACGTTATAAAAACGTGATACTCGTATTGTTTGACTCACTTAATTTGTAAAACTCGCTTCGCTCGTTTTAGCAAATATTATGTTCGTCAAACAATATCAACCTTTTCATAACTGGTTACGTAAATAACTATAACGTCCGTGGTTTTTTTCTATCCATGGCGAAAATTCACTTTTTCTCTGACCCGTAATAAAAAATAGGTTTTTCGAATTTCGTTTGGTGACCGAATGTGAACAATTGCAGACGAAGGCACTTTGTGGCAACGGCGCTCTTTACAAACCGTTGCTACTGGCAACTGGATTATTTGCAGATCGTTGATACTGGCAGCAGAGTCCATTACAGATCACTTATGTCATTTGTTTTTATATTATTATTTTGTTTGTAATGTTTTCCTAGTTATTCAAGTCAGTTAAGGCTTGAGTTACAATTTAGTAGATTTTAAAAATAATATTGAAATGATTATAGCATCAGCAATAAAACAAAGTTTACAGCATGTAAACAAGAGTTTAATTATTCTGCATTTATATTCGCTAAACATTCTTGTATTTAAATTTTCTCACCGAATATGAAATTTTATGGTACAAGTTTTTACACCTGTCCAAAGTGTTGAAACGTTGAAAATGAACAGTGCAAGTTTTTATTGACTACGAAAATATACAGTGTCAACAAAGAAACTCGAATTCCATAGCACACTACAAATGTCAGACTACGGCATATTTGACCGGACATGAAGCATCAAGCCGGCGCCAACGACAAAAAATTTATATCATAACAAAAAACGATCACCGTGAGTGTGAAAGGAGGTTGCCATAAAGCACCCACGACATTCTTGATCTGCCGAAATTTGTTTTTTTGTTGGCGTCAAGAATAACTGACGAGTGAATTGAGAAGAGAAATAGAATGCTTTGGGAAACAAATGAATGATGGCCTAGTTTCACACAAGAATTTCTTAACTTTTATAATTTACAGTTAGCTCCTGTTGATCCATTTGTCATGCTAAAATATCATACTGTTTGTGGAATTCTTTCTTGCGATATATTTACAAATTTGCTGTCAAATTATCAACAGTTGATATTATATCTATATTGATAAAATACTACAAAAAAATCACCACCATATTAGAAAGAATTGTCACTTATAATTTGATGTTTCTAACCAACAAATACAGAATGTTTCACGGATATGGGTCACCTCAAATAATTCCTATACTAATAAAAATACAAAAAAATTGTATTAGACAATCTTATAGAAGTCCAAGGGGGGCATCCGTTTAAATAAGAAAAAATAATTTAAACCTGTGGTTCTGAAGTTATGGCACATAGTTATATATTTTTAAATGAGATCATAGATATTTTTATGCCTATTCGATATAGTATTTTTTCTGAATTCAGCCATGTAATCATTTTATATCCTTACATAACAAAAATATTGAGAAAATTCAATTTAAAGTTACGATAAATTTTATTTAACATGACAGAAAAGAGTAGGCCATGATCAATATATTTTTTAATAAAAATAATAAGGAAATATTAAATTACTTAACTTTTATTTATTTATTAATTTTAAAATGGATGTAATATAAGATTACCCTACACCCAGCACGCTGGATAAGTGCATAATATGAACTGGAATTAGGAACTAGTAATATGAATTCGAAACGTTTCCTTTAATCGAATGCCTATTGGGATATTTAACTACTAAGAAAAATGACGTTGATCACGACATGTCAAATTGGGATACAGGTATATTCGTAGTTTCAGCTGTCTTCGTAAGTTTACCATTGCTGTCACTTGTATTTCTTTGTTTTTTTTTTCGTTTTTATTATGTTTGTTAGTTTTTACTAATTTATATAAAATATAGTTCTGTATTGTATTATCATTAGTTGTAATTTAGTATTAGTTTCATTTATTTTTAAGTTTTAGGTACAAATTTAAGTATATTGTTCATAGGTTCTTATAATAGTGTAGATTTTTGCAATAGAAATTAATTATTTTAGTATAATATTAATTAATTACAATGTTATTATTATCTTTATTGTAAATATTAGTTCTATTATCTTTCATTTTTACTTATTTTTACGTACTTAGTTAGTAGGTTAATAGCAAACTGTACCTTTTCGTCAATATGATGAATAAGTAATTATATAATTTAAGGCAAACAATGATCCATTTATAAAACATGACGACATGAGCTTTGAAAAGTTATTTCAAGATCAACACAAATATTCATTAAATTTCAAACCATGCGTTAAACAAGTAACAAAATAAACAAATTATATGTTAAGAGTAAATAACCAAATAGCATTTAATTTTCATACCGTTATTATTAAAAATCATAATTTTACGGTTTAAGAATGCGCCCCAAATTCCAAAAACACACAAATTAATACCAGTGCACTTGTGTTCGCGCCACTGCCTCTAATCAGTAAGTGTAACACAAGATCTGAACATCGTCTATTTACATATTATTATCACCAAGGAGCGCATTCTCAAACAAATCAACATGAAGATGTTCCAGTTTGCAAAGCGCAAACAAAATACCTCTGCGTTAATTGCTTTGTTGGAACTAAATACGTTAACTAGTTAAGTTCTGCGATCAGCGAGAAGGTATTTCTCAAGTTTGATCGCTTCATTAACGCAGAATGATTATATGAGTTTGTTTGACTTGTACTCATACTTATTCGCACCTCCGTATGTCTAGTACTCACGAGGAAAGTTTCTTGGAGACGTTGAAATAAGTACTCAAAGTTTACCTCAAGTAATTTCAAGTTCACTATGATATAAATAAATAAATATATCATCACGCCTTTTACCCATGACTGGATGTGGCACTCTGCCTAAGCAGATCTCGGTAAGTGATATATTTTTTCGCGTGAAGTGCGGTTACCAGCCGTTAAATCACGGCCCCCAAAGATGTTAGTAGAGGGGGAGCCACAGGGATAGATTATGATATAAAATGCATTAACTAACATCAAAATTAAGTTTTTTTAGAACAGCGGTACATCTATTTCTCAAGAAACTTTCGGAGGTTTTTTCTTTTCAAGAAAATTTTTATGTAACAACAAAGACAAAATTAATTGTCATCCAACACTTGGTGAAACTAGGTTTAATAAAAAGTATAAAATAAACACTTGGCTCAGTTTACACAAAATTCAGCCTCCAAGTCACCTTGAGGGCATCGTCAGAGGCTGGCCAGCACAGTTAGTAACCATAGACGCGTTTCGCTCTTATTAGAGCTCATTAGTATGGTATAACTCACTTCTTCACCTAGAACAAAGTTCACGTGAAGAAGCTGGTGACGAAGAACTGTGCCAGCAGAGAATAAGATCTCTAATAAACGGTAAGATAAGTTCTGTGGAACAGGCCATGCCATCTACCGAAAAAAAGGAAAACTTCGCAGCAATTTAAATAACAACAAAGACAAAATTCATTGTCATCCATACACTTGGTGAAACTAGGTTTAATAAAATATAAACTACATAAACACCTCATAAGGTGACTTGGAGACTGAATTTTGAGAGACTTAGCCAAGTGTTTAGTTTATATATTTTTTTAAATATTATAATTTTTCTCAAATAATTTCGTTTTCACTTTGATATAAACTAACATCTTTGGGAAGGAATATATGGCTTTAGGATCCTTTAATACTATTATTTATTTATTGGATGTTTCGATGGTTAACCCATCATCTTCAACCTTTATTTGTATAAAAATATATTCCAAACCTAATACATATCTGTTTTTTACATTGTCAATTTTTAAAATTGTATTTGAAATTAGCTTTACGGTTACGACAGTTGCTCATTCGTAATATCTAATATAGTGTTATGATGAAAGTAATTGATCAATTCGAGAAATATTCAATACGGATAATAGTCGAGCATCGAAAATAATAGAAAATACTTTTGCCACATGGTTTGACCTATTACCATCTAACGTCTCGGAAGTATTTCTATGGCAATTCGTCTCATCAGTCGGTAGTATTTTTCTGGTATATTAACCGAAAATTCTTATTTTACTGGTAAATAATTTATAAAAAATATATAGCTGATTTCGCAAATTTATACACAATAACAAAATTTTAATTCTCACGACTAATTGTGAACCTTAAATATCTTTTAAAAAATATAAATATAAATAAATATATCATCACGCCTTTTATCCATTACTGGGTGTGGAACTCTGTCGTAGCAGATCTCGGTAAGTGATATTTCTTACCGTGAAGTGTGGTTACCAGCCGTCAAAGCACCGCCCCCAAAGATGTTAGTGGAGGGGGAGCCACAGGGATAGATTTAATTTGGTGAAAATTGTTTGTCGCCTGTGGGAATCGAACCAGGGTTCTCAAGATCCACAGGCCGAGCCACCTATCCCATAATAAAAATGGCATACAATACATGATTTATCTACTCTATCAGATGAAATAGATAAATTTGTAAATAATGAAAAAATAAAAATAGTTAATATCGTTTTAAGTTTCGTTTCAGTTTGTTCATAATTTACAAATATACGGATCCATAAGAGTATGGATTTGCACAGAATTCCACCATAAATCATTTATCAACATCGCGATCTATTTATGCTTACGCCACAGTAATTAACTTATTTCATATCAAATTCATATCACCAGTTAATGAAATCATATCCAATTCGCTCTGCGAATGAAACTAATAAAAACAATACAATCGATAATTTAAATAACTCTCTAAATTTAAAAATGTATATAATTTCAAAGAACTGTCGCGGCATGTATGAATACAACTACAGGGTGGTCGTCCAGTGCAATCAATTCTGTGTCGTTATCGCTTCAAACTTCAACACAGTTAATTTGAAGTTGGCATTGTATTTCTAATATCCAATATTCGCTAAAAATAACGAATAAATAAAATAAATATATCAACACGCCTTTTACCCATTACTGGATGTGGCACTCTGTCGTAAGCAGATCTCGGTAAGTAATAAATAAAACCGTCAAAACAGAAAGCTGCTGTCGCCATTACTTGACTTATTTCATATAAAATCAATTGCTAGTGGAGTACGAAGTGGAACATGCATATGCTAACAGTACACTGACTTCGCTTGCGGTTAATAATCAATTAGCATTGCGTAACGTAATAAATACCTAGGGCGGCATTGCATGT
Organism: Pterostichus niger; assembly: GCA_947425015.1. Lineage (NCBI taxonomy): Eukaryota > Metazoa > Arthropoda > Insecta > Coleoptera > Carabidae > Pterostichus > Pterostichus niger. The sequence goes on along the minus strand of OX380334.1, from coordinate 20,448,007 downwards.
TATAAGTATATTTATTGTTCAAGCGAACATAAATGCCATCAATCACCATTGACTGATTGCATACTGATGTGTTCATTTGGAGTAAACAGATTTTCTCCGAATTTATCTCGACGTGTAGAATTTATTATAGATTTACGCGCGTGACCTTTGATACTATATAAATATCTTTTTGACAGGTTTGTTTTCTTGAAAATTTTAATTAACTTTGATACTTGATGGAATATTAGAAAAGAAACAATAATAAATGTTGTGTTTTAATTGTTTATGAATTTTTCATAATGATAGCTTTCAAATTGGTGTATGTACCAATAATTAAAATCAAATCGTAATATGAACAAAAAAAATAGCTTCACAGAATTTTGATACTTTTTAACACTAACATCTTTTGGGGACGTGATTTGGCGATTAATAACCGAACTTCACGCGCAAAATTCAGGGTGGATTCTGGTTTTTTTTTTCAAAGTATATTTTAAATTAAAATGCTCACATATCTGCATAAGTTTTTTTACTGGGTTGTAATTTTTGTGCAATGATATGCAACTTTATATTTATGAAAAATATTTGAAATGAGAAATGAAGATACTTTTTATTTATCCAATGGCATTATTTTTTTAAATGTGACGAATTTTAAAAAAATGCTTATTCTATCCAAATTTCAACAAATGCTAATTTACTAACATAAGTTTTCGCATGTCAAATAGGATCGGATCACTCAAGATAATATTCGAAATTTTTGGAACTCCTAATTCCATTTCAAAATGGCAAGACTAAACAATATTTATTTAGTATAATCTCAACTCGCGGCATTGTTATAAAAAATATATACATACATTTCTAGTAGTCACGTCACGATGTTGTATAATTCCAAATTAATTGATTTGAATCCTTACCTGAAACAAAAGAAAATCAAATTAGTCCTACGTCCTCATTTCTTCAACTGCATTAAAGGATATATATTATAAGACTTACTGATCATAGAACAAAAATAAGGATGGTTCACTTCAAATGAACATTTTTAGGGCCATTGGATTAGCATACTTTATTGCTTGTCCTGCTGCATTTAACTAAATTAAATTATTAGTTACACAACATCAGACATTTATTTGGTGTTGTGTAAAAAAATAGCTACCAACCAGTGGCTAACAAAATGTTGCCTTTAAATACGATGCAATTTTTTTTACGAATTTAAAAAAAATCTTTTTTTTCCCATGATCAGCATGCCTTATAGTATATACCTTTAATATTTTTCCCGAAGTACAGATACACCCTGTATATGTTCGATAAAATAATAACATGCAAATAGCAGATAAATAAATTATTGTATAGTTCAGTGGAAACGCAGTCACCTGTGGATTTAATAACCCGAGTTCGATTCCGACAGTTAACCACCTTTACATAAAAATTTCCTCTATGGCTCTGCTTTTACTAACATCTTCGAGGGCCGTGATTTGACAGCCGACAACTGCACTTTAAATAATGTAACTTATCAAGATCTGCTATTTCGGTGTACTACACCCAGTAACGAGTAAAGGTCGTGATATATTTATTTATTTTATTTTATAAATAACATCAATCTGTACCTCAGGTAAGCTCTAAAATTTAAACAAAGTTTTTTTTTTCACAAAATGTTCATTACAAAAATCTCCAACATTCCCTAAACTAGTTTTGTAGTGGCGCCACTGATCAAGGGCAGTTGGAAGACATAAATTAGGCCCAGTAACAGACAGGGGTGTCGGTCAACGACTATCAGTTATAGCGTTTGTTAATTGTTCTCAGCATTTTAATAGGTTGTCGGCCGTTACATCAACTTGATTCTAGAACAATGGACTCGAACATTGGGCATCGGGCACAGGTAACTTGATTCTCAATCTGGATTGTGGAGTGGGTGCCTCTACAACAGGTTGTTAGCAGCACAAAAGTACACTTCATCAAAAACAAACCTGAATCGTTCCTATTCCAAGTCGAATGATGCTGTAGAATACGATGATCTGCTCCTACAGTATTTGAGTTATTTTGGGTAGATATTAGACACCTTCTGTTACAATGATATTTAAATAAATAAATTTGTTAATCTCACGTGCCTATGTTTATAATGAAATTAAAATCTCTTGAACTTATTCTTCGAGACGCATGTTATAATTCGGCAACAAATGCTTTTAATAATTAATTTTATTATACATTAAAAACAAAATAAAATAAATAAATATATCATTACGCCTTTTACCCGTTACTAGGTGTGGTATTCTACCTAAGCAGATCTCGGTAAGTGATATATGTTTTCGCGTGAAGTGCGATTACTAGCTGTCAAATCACGGCCTTCAAAGATATTACTGGAGGAGGAGCCACAGGGCTAGATTTTAAATTGGAGAAAATTATTTGTCGGCTGTGGGGATCGAACCAGGATTCTCAAGATCCACAGGCCGATTCGATACCTCTGAGCCACCTACCCCATAATTAAAAAATAAATAAACAAAAATAAAATTATTAATAACAGAGATGTGAAGAATATTCGGTCTTTCATTACTTACCTAGGCATGAAAAGCAAAGCTTTCCTGAGTCTTAAAGGTCAGGCAAATGTTTATTATGTGTGAGCAAGACATTTTATTAGCAACAATCTTTGCATAAATGTAAAACTAGCGATCTAACCTCAACATCTAAACGTCAGCATTCTCTACAGCACGCCTAAAATATATATTTTTGCGCATAAAATTGATGAAAATTTATAATAATAAAACATGTTCTATTTTAGAACAAGTTATATTTCACATATATTTTGTCAAGATACTTAAGAAAATGTATGTCTGCATGTATGTCCAATATTTTACCAAACACAAAATGAATATAAAAAATTAATATAAAAAAATATATATTAGGACTGTAATAGTCATTAAAAGCTTGTATTGTTTTACATATTTAGTTTATATTAAATTTTGTTTATGTACAGTGTTGTTTCAGGTAGTTTCATAAATTTTGTAAGGTTGATGATGTGTCGGCAAGAGCTCGATCCCCACAGCCGATAAACAAATTTCACCTAATTAAATCTACGCCTGTGGCTCCCCCACAACTAACATCTTTTGAGGTCGTGATTTGACGGCTGGTAACCACACTTTATATGTAGAAATATATCACTTACCGAGATCTGCTACCGCAGAGTGCCACGCCCAGTAATGGGTAAAAGGCGTGCTGATATATTTATTTTATTTTTACATTTTACCATTATCAGAGTAAGAAATGAACTTATTTCATTTTCTTCCTTAAAACTAGAGATATTTTAAAAACACTTTTAAATTAATATATTTGAGGTCTTTATTAAATCAGTTCTTATTTAGAAATCAATATATTAATAATTTAAGTAAAACATAAACATTACAACAAGTATACATGGAACGTGTGTGCATAGCTTTATCATCTCATAACACTTTTGTGCAGCAATAAACTATACAAAAAAAAATTAAGCAGAAGAGAGACGTCTTCAAAATTTGTAACTAGTATAATAACGTCAAAGACGGCTACATTTATAGGATACACAAAAAATTAAATACAATGATTGTTGCATAAATGTATAATAAATTCCCCAACATTTTAAATGCTTTAGGCGTTATTTATCAAATATATAATACACAAATCACAACAAAATTGAGAAACGACAACGCGAAACAAAATTTACTGGGAGTCTGATACAAATGTAAACGTTTTCAAAACCAGTAGGTACCAACGCATAGTAAAGAAATGAACTTCAATTCTTTTAAATAAATTAAATTTTCTTTAATAACAATGGCTAGTAGCACAAGCTCTGTTCTTTCCTGTTTTAAGAGCAATGTATTTAAGTGTTTTAGCCGGCTATCTCTAACATGTTAAAACCGTGCTCTTAAAACATCCAAAAACAGAGCTTGTGCTACCAGCCATTATGTTTAATTATGTTTTAATTTTAAATAATTGTAAATATCATTAACATGTACTTTCCTTATTATATTTTTTTTTCACTTTAACTACATATATATATATATATATATATATATATATATATATATATATATATATATATATATATATAATTCTATTAGTTCAATGCAAGTACGTTTTCGTTTTGTATAGTTTTATCCACGACCAATAACGTCTCTCTTCTGCTTAAAAAATGTTTGTATAAATGTAATATTTTTATAATTCTTAAAGGTAAAAAATAACAAAATATATAATAAATCACATACTTAATATAAAATAAAATATCAGATCTTCGGGCTTTTTTACTAGCAAAATCTGTTATAATCATTATTATCATTCTTTGGTGTAAGTAAGTTTTTATTTTGTATAGTTTTATCCACGACCTATCTCTCTTAAGCTTAATTTTTTTTTGTATTTCAAGTCTGTATGATAAAATAAAAATAAAGTAAGTACCAGCAGGACCATCACGTACATGCTCATATGAAACATTACCAATTTGCCCGCCTTCTAAATTAGGAATAACCTCTTATGTTATTATTAAAATTATATCCGACCATAACACAAAATGAAAACATATACCAAATCATTATTAAACCAATATTAATTATTTAGTACAAGACCATTCATTAAAACTCGGAACACAAACCACGAACCAGCAAGCAAGTTCGCAACCAGCGATCACCAAAATAATCAAATTTATTCTCTTCGCACGGACTTGCGTTCCTATACGAGGTTCCATTTCATTAGGTGGCCACTAATCATGATGTGCAGTCCGCGTTCTCGCAACAAAGGTTCCCGTGCATTTTTGCATGCGTGCACGTTTTATAATGAGCCTTTGTGCCCGCCAACGGTTACCGACTAATTTCACCTCAGTAAATATTAGTTTGGGGTACATATATTTTCCGTTCATGCTAGAAATGAACGGGAGCGTCTGTGTAATTTCTTAAAATAAATAAATAAATATATCATCATGCCTTTTTACCCTTTACTGTGTGTGGCACTCTGCCTAAGCAGATCTCGGTGAGTGATATATTTCTTCGCGGTTACCAGCCATCAAATCACGGCCCCCAAAGATGTTAGTGGAGGGGAAGTCACAGGAGTAATTTTAATTTGGTGAAAATTGTTTGACGGCTGTGGAGTTCAAACCAGTGTTCTCAAGACCCACAGGCCGACTCGATACCACTGAGCCACCTACTCCATAATTTCTTAAATGGTGTAATATAGGTACATTGTCGTAAATGCTCTTTTTTAACATGACGTACAGGCTGATACTATCAGCTCGATTTTAAGTGGGTTGTGAGGGCGGTTTTAACATGAATATTGATTCATTTTTATAGTCAGTGTACAAATTTATTAGTCATTCTTATGTTGCGTTCACATCTACTGAATTATCAATTATACTTAGCAATTACAATTAACAGTAGTATGTTGATTTATGGGATCCAAAGTTTATAAACTTCAAACTTCTCAAATACAATTGTCCGTCAGTACGGTGGTGTGGATAGCGATACGGAATTCGAATCCGGAGATCCGGAGTTCGAATCGCACACAAGCTAAAAAAAAATTATATGAACTACCACACTGCGGCTCGGTGAGTGCGGACCCTGTACTGTAATTGGGATTAAAATTCCTGTTGTACAGCGTAACATAAATAAATAAAATAAATACAAGATATTAAAATAAGCTTGAAATGTTTTTGGGCAAATATTTCAGTGGTAACGTATCAGATTGTAGATTTGAGAATCCTGGTTCGATCCCCACAGCGGACAAACAATTTTCACCAATTTAAATCTACCCCTGTGGCTCCCCCTCCACTAATATCTTTGGGGACCGTGATTTGACAGCTGATAACTGAACTTCACGCGAAAAATATATCACTTACCGAGATCTGCTTAGGCAGAGTGCCACACTCAGAAATGGGTAAAAGACGTAATGATATATTTATTTTTTATTTTACAAGTGTTTCACGAACAATCCAAGCCACCCTACTAGCAGGGATCAAAAACCGCAAACAATAAAACTAAGATTAATTGCTTATTTTTAAAAAGTTGAAAAAATCATAACAAATGTTTATCTACTGTTTCACTTATTCCAATTCGATTAATAAATGACACTTTTTATTTACTAAGTTTGAAAAATTCGTAAAATCTAATTTCTAGTTTAATTTTAGCCCACAAATTACACACTAAAACACAACAATACATATTACTCATTGTCATAAAATATATAATTCAATCAATTTAAGTCACTTAGGTATTTATATAAAACAAAAAGAAAATACTCGCAACGCTTGGCAAACGGAATGAAGAACTTTCAAAACAATACCTGGTAAAAGAGTTCCAAATTTATCCGCCAGATGGCAAGCTCTAGATTGGCGTCGCAAATACTCCACATACATTCGTAAAATAAATATATCATCATGCCATTTACCCATTACTGGGTGTGGCACTCTGCCTTAGTAGGTCTCGGTAAGTGATATATTATCGCGCATAAAGTGCGGTTACCAGCTAGCAAATCACGACTCCCAAAGATATTAGTGGAAGGGAAGCTGCAGGAGTAATTTTAATGTGGTGAAAGCTGTTTGTCGGCTGTGGGAATCGAACTTGGGTTCTTAAATTCAAAGTCCGACTCGATAAGGTGCATTCGTGTATATACAAATTTGCGCAAAAGGAGACGAAAAAGAGAGAATAAGAATAGAAATTATGCTTAGGTTTCAAAAGAGTTCGCGAATTTTCTTGAATGTACGATAGATATGTAAAAAATTATTTTAAGAATTAATGGCTATGGATCATCTATATACCGACAGTAAGTTGATGTGGGTAGCGATACGGAATTCGAATCCGGTAATCCCGAGTTCGAAGTCTATTTATCACATTTTGAATAAAATACTGACGGGTGAAGAAGAAACTTTAATTTGTGAAGTAATTGCAATTTTATGGATGATTAATCATGTCGGCTTTTGTTTTCTAATTAGCAGGTTTATAAATGAATGTTTTTGTAAGGAAATCAAATTGTACAAATAATTTATGCGTGTAAGCACATTTGCATTTTTACTTTATGTGAAGTTGAAGTTCGCATTCAGACTAAAATTATATGAACTACCACACTGCGGCTCTGTGAGAGCGGACCCTGTACTGTAATTGGGATTAAGTTGTACAGCAGAACATAAAAAAATATTTTTCTAAATCAAAATCGCTCCTATTCAAATTAACGCAAATACCATACCTCGCACAGTTATGCAGAGTGAAATCTGTTAAAAATAAAGAATTCAAATAACCAAAAAAACTGCACACGTACTTAAATATAGTACGATTAAATCTAAAGAACATTTATATTCATTAACAAACACCGGACATATAAATAAATTACCATCAATCTGAAGAAAAGAACAAGTCATTCAAGTGCTACAAATCAAAATAAAATAAATTGTCACTAATTTATCCAAACCAATTACTCCATTCTACGTTAACAAGTCTCCCTAGACCTTGACAGGGTCATCGGCAGCCCTTCTACAACACGAACACAACTTACACCAATTAACGATTGTAGCAGTCACTCCAATCTCTAAGTTGGAAGAGTTGGAAGACACCGTGTCGTCCAGATTCGTCCTTTATGTTATATTAGATAAATGACTGTTTGTAGTGTTAGCCAGTGGAATTAAAAATGTACACAATAAAAGACACTTATTCTTGCGAATTAAAAAAATATATATTTTTATAACAACAAAGACAAAATTAATTGTCATCCAACACTTGGTGAAACAAGGTTAAATAAAAAATATAAAATAAACACTTGGCTATGTTTCACAAAATTCAGCCTCCAAGTCACCTTATGAGGGCATCGCCAGAGGCTGGCCAGCACAGTTAGTAACCATAGACGCGTTTCGCTCTTATTAGAGCTCATCAGTATGGTATAACTCACTTCTTCACCTAGAATAAAGTTCACGTGAAGAAGCTGGTGACGAAGAACTGTGCCAGCAGAGAATAAGATCTCTAACAAACAGGTAAGATGACATGAGAAGTTCTGTGGAACAGGCCATATATATATTTTTGTTGTATCAGTTTGTCAAATGATATAACCCATTAAAGTTTCGTGCATATGTATAAAAACATCCTGTATATAGAAACATTATTTGAACGTCCAATACATTCTTGGCTTGAAGTCTTAGTAATACCATTTTAAAAACAGGAGATTGGCGATTGGTGATCTGAGATCACTAGAAGATTAAGAATCGCAAGATTATTATATAATTATTTCTAAAATCCTCATCAATGTTTTTTTCTTCTCATAATTGTATCATGGCAATAGCTTCTAATCTAAAGCAAATATCTAACTACTCAGAAATTTTCACAGTTTTCGCAAAAAAAACCAAATCCCTCATTCGAATATTCTTCTTCTTTTAGTATTTCACATAATAAAGCATTAACCTAAAAATTTTAATTTGAATAAGAAGAATTCATTCATTTCATTAAAATATTTTATAACATGCTTATTACTGCGTGTTACATTCAATTTTTCTGTAGACGTATGTCTTCACTTAGTTCATGTAACGGAATTATTAAAATCTCCTTTTTACGGAAATCTGAATATATTCGAATTTTTTCTATTTAAAATTCTATTTAATTTTGGAAGAACAAAGGACAAATGTTTTTGAATTTTTCCCAAGTATTACAATAACTTAGCTCTCTTCTATAAATTATTACTCGATCTGGGTAGTTTTCTATTGATTAACCCTTTCGTCCCTAGGGCTTCACTACTGGACGACTATTAAAATATAGTTATTTTTGTATTAAGTGCGCAAAATGAGTGTTTTTTTGTAGCGCGTGAAAATGTTACTTTTAGTGGGGACCGCAGGTCGAGACAATAAGTCATTCGAACGCGCCAAAAAACAAGAATTTTGTCCACGAAATCTAAACTACATTTTTTCTACAACTATAAATAATGAATAATACAATAATTACTGATTTATTTAAGTAAATTGAAGAAAAACAATCAACAATAATATTAATTTGATACTACTGATGTGTTGTAACTAATGAAACCTGACAACAAATAATTTGGAAGCGTGCGCGAGATACTCATTTTGCGCACTAGAATACGAAACAGTGCGCAAAATACGCGTTGTCATGGTAATATAAATGATAAATAAATCACGTACTTCACGTATTGATATTAGTGAAAAAAAATTAACATTTTTGACAGTTGTAGAAAATAATATTTTATTCATTCTACTGGTATTCTGAAACCATCTACGTACGTCATAGCTCACAATGCTATTTGTTGGCGCATAGCATTAGTTAGCCCTCAAATGTATTGGTCAGCTAGAATTTCATGTTATAATTCTGTACTATGCATGTTGACAGGCCTAACCGGTATTATTTGCAATATATTGTTAGAATTTGAGCAACTAGTAGAAAACATCGACTGGCATGTAAATTTATTATTCATTTATTACCAGATAACCGAAGTTACCATTTGTTTTGTAAATTTATTTTTAATGTTTAAAATTTCGAAATTTGATGAAGTAAAAATATTCTTAAACATATTTATGGGGATCAAGCAATTGTCTTTCATTAAGGATATTTGGTATTCTAATGAAGAGATTCGTGATAAGTAAAGCCCGGATTTTTAGTCAATTGCCTAGATTCAAATTTTAATATACTTCAGGCAATTTCGTTTTTCTATACATAGGTAATATGTTTACGTGTAATGGAAGGTTTTTTTTTTTTCGTGCCTTAGAGCCTATTTTTTCTATATTTTGGTTATTGTGCCTATTTTACCTTATACAGCCTATTTTTGTTGCCTATTCTAACTTTTATTGAGCAGACAAGGTTTATCATCTATTTCGTTGACTAATTCAGCACTCGACTAAGTGTTTCAACCTAACCTATAATATTTAAAGTACTTACTTTAATCAAGTTTTTGTGTGTGAATTTAAAATGCCGAAAGAAAAAACGTTTTTTACAAGCAAGTTCTGACAGACCGAAGACAGTTCCTTTCCGAAAATTTCATAGAGAAATTGCTCGTAATATTTTGTGAATTAAAGTATACTACATAATTTGAATTTGCATAATAGTTAATACAATGAGAACCCTACATTATTATTTTTCAGATTGCGTTAATTTTTGTTTAAAATGCTTATTTTTTCTAACGAAGAGTAGATACGAATACCAATATTAGAAAAAGGATTCGTTTTTTTTAACAAATTATTTACATTTAGGCTGCCTAAAATCCCGCCTATTTTAGAGTAATGCCTGCTTATTTGGGTGTTTTTAAGAGCCTAAATATCCGGGCTTTAGTGATAAGTATTTTTTTCCCAGTGGTCAATTAGAGAAATTCATTTATTTATGTTAATCGTAAGATATTTGAAGTTGAGAAAGTAAATAAGATTTTAATTTGGGCCCGAAAGGGTTAAGAAATATACTGACAAATCTATGTCGTGTCAAATTGATTGTGACGCCAAAAGCGCAGATGTCGAATCAGACCATCACCAGTTACATATAAACAGACAAACGTACAGCGAACTGTCAACCAGTTACAGGCGGGGGAACATAATTGAGAAAATTATACCCTCCGACCGCAGCGTATACAATTATCATAAATTATGACAAGCGTTCAGAAATAATTGAGACACAGTCAAGTAGCGCGATAGAACATCGGATCAGGCCTTAATTGGCTCGCTATGAATAATAAACGTGTAACAAGCACATGACGACTTGAAAATTATTGCGTTCTGATTATAAGTCAAATGTTGGGGGACTTATTATATTTTGTGATATATCACTTTGGGGTTTTGCGGACAGGAGACACGCTGTAATTATTAGCACATATTTGTTCCAGTTGTAAACTCGCAAAGCATTTATTATTGCTGCGGTATTTATACACTTGTACTGTTTATTTGTAAATGCTTCATGAATTTAAGTGACGAACACCAAAATTATCATAAATTGTATTTCTATTTGCGCTTATAACCGTGGTACAATCCAAAAGTTTTCCGAATTAAACAGTTAACGCGAAATATAATAAAGAAAAAATGTGAATTTAGTTTCAACCCCAACAACACAGTTGTAAAATAAGCAGCAAGGTATAAGACATAAAGGAAGAGATAACCAACTTGTATCTTTCTGCTTTGCGTTAAAGACTATAGTCCCTAGAAGATTTGAAGTTATCACACAATTTTCGACTTTTCCGAGGCTATAACTCAAAAACTAAGCAAGGTATTAAGATGCGTTCTGAACGAGTGAATTCCCCGTGCCCGAATTGACCTCTACACAAGTTTTCAGTGATTTAAAAAAAAATTCCAATTTTTTTCCTCGTCGAGTTTTTGACCATTACATCAAAAACTCCTCCTTGCAGTTGCTCGTGCATTAAAAAAAACTTAGTTCATAAATAACTATTTTGCGTTGTAAACTATACATAAAATAATACATACCCTTACATTTTGTTTGCAATTATTTTGAAACACCCCTATATAAATATTGTGATTATTCAAATTTTCTGTCAGAATGATGGATGGCTCTACATCTAATCTCGATTATTATCCAAGAGTTTCACAATCATATATTTGAATAACACCAAATTTGTATAACCAAAACTCGCCGTATTCATATCCCAGCACTATCTAATCATGCTACATTGTTATAGTTTGAGGTTATGCTTGAAGTAACTAGTACAATGTAACACTTGATTTTGTTTCCAGAAGCGTAACATAAATCTTCATAATTAAGGACCAGCCTACAGTTTAAAACAATGACACAACAATAGAAACAGAGATTCAATTAAATATAGTTAATTTAAAAGAAAACAGTAAATTTTTAACGTTCAATAAATCTACCGTAATATGCGTGATTGTAGTACAGTAACCATTGTTTTGTAATGAGTAATTTTCAAACACTGTTAGGTAATTATATTTGCTAGTAAAGAAATAAATATTGTTTTTATTAAAATAACGGGAGTACTCAATAAAAAAAGTTCTTGGTATATTTCTTGACTTAATCATAAATTTATTCTTTCGAAAGCAAGAAATCTTGATTTTCTATATTATTTTGTAAATTATTGTCAATTCATATTGTAACAAATTTCGATATAGCTATTTATTTAATAATTTTGATATAAAATCATTCAGAAATATTTACATCCATAAATGTATTTTCTAAATATTTAAAATTTTGATCAAGAAATATATCAGCTTTTTGGAAGTATTCTGTAACATCCCTGTCTATTTTAACGGCGTATTAAAAATAAATTAACCAAAATATACAGGGTGATTGAAAAAATAGGGATAAATAGCTATTTTCTATACTATCAATTATAGACCAATTATTTAAAATACGTTACAGTACGTACAGGCTATACTTCGTGAGAAATAGTTATTTACGAACTATGTGCAAGAAGACGATGTTCCCGCATGAGCTCATTTTTTTTTAATAGCGCGAATGAACGGATGACGTCTTCACGTACGTAGTTTGTATAATATTTTTTGTTCGAGTACTGGTATTTAAAAAAACACATCTTTAATTTCAACTTATGTGAGTACACCAGAATCTGCAAATTATACACAATAATTATCAATTACAAACCAAGCTGCTACCAGGAACTTCGATTTCTAATTGTCAAAATTTTACTATAAATGTTTACAATAACACTAGTAACAATTGTGACTCTTTCCAATCTAAAAATATAGTTTTTTAGTTCAAATATCAAACCTAACCTAAAATAGATTAATTAATTTAAGCATTTTATGTTGTTATAACCTTACTTTTCTATTAAACTAAGTTGTTATATTCCACAATATGTGTTTTTTCTTATTATTTATATAGTATTAATTGCAATTTTTGTTTGATTACAATTTGCAAGAAGTTGTATCAATGACGTCTTTAGTTCAGAGGTTGTCAAATAAATGGCACTGATGCTGACAAATAAATAATAAAGGAAAATTCCGGGAAGTTGTATTTTATAAATTAAATTTGATTATTATCAAGACAGATTTATTTTAGAATGTTCCAAAGGGCCAGTGTTTTTTGCAATTTTTACAGTCGAGTCGATCGGGAAGCAATTGTTCCAGATTGAGTGTTGCGTGCGGGAAGTGTCAAGTGTCATTTTGAAGGTTACGAGTACAAAAAAATTATTAAGGGTTTATATTATTTGGTGTACGGATTGCAACGTAGATATAATTTTTACAAAATTCGTAAAAATAATTGGATAATACTTGAAGTAAACATTTTTCATGCCATTTGTCTGATAGATTACAGTAATTAATAAAAATTAATAAACATTAAACATTGAAATAACCATTACACAACTTCAATTAAATAAAATAATTTGAATGTTTACTAATTTTTATTCATTACTGTAACCTATCAGTCCAGTGGTACGAAAAATTTTTGTATAAAGTAATGTGAAATTAATAAAAAATATAAAATAAACACTTGGCTATGTTTCACAAAATTCGGCCTCCAAGTCACCTTATGAGGCCAGCACAGTTAGTAACCATAGACGCGTTTCGCTCTTATTAGAACTCATCAGTATGGTATAACTCACTTCTTCACCTAGAACAAAGTTCATGTGAAGAAGCTGGTGACGAAGAACTGTGCCAGCAGAGAATAAGATCTCTAACAAACAGGTACGATGACATGAGAAGTTCTGTGGAACAGGCCATGCCATCTACCGAAAAAAAGGAAAGCTACGCAATAGCAATTTAAATAACAACAAAGACAAAATTAATTGTCATCCAACACTTGGTGAAACAAGGTTTAATAAAAAATATAAAATAAACACTTGGCTATGTTTATTTTATATTTTTTATTAAACCCCACATGCAAAAATATATATTCTTATTTTTTTGTAATAATTCATAGCCAGCCATTTCATTTCCATATAACTTCTTCCTTCTTTCAGATCGGCTACCATTTTCCTCCTCCTCTTGTCTCTTTCTTCTTCTGTCCCTTTTATTATGTCCATCAAGAATACCCCTTCTCAATGCATGGTCCAACTACATTCTCTTCCTTTTCAAAATAAGTCTCATTCAATGTATTTTTTTCTTCTACTCTTTTCAACACTTGTTCGTTGGTAACTCAGCATTCTCCACCATATTTACATATCCATAGCATCAATCATTTTCCAATCAATTGTTAAATGACAATATGTAATCAAACCATTTGGCGACAAGTCATGTTGACACTAAACAAATATAAAATAAATAAATATATCATCACGCCTTTTACCCTTTACTGGGTGTGGCACTCTGCCGTAGCAAATCTCGGTAAGTGATATATTTTTTCGCGTGAAGTGCGGTTACTAGCCGTTATATCACGGCCCCCAAATATGTTAGCGGAGGGAGAGCCACAGGGGTAGATTTAATTTGATGAAAATTGTTTGTCGGCTGTGGGGAACGATCCAGAGTTCTCAAGATCCACAGGCCGACTCGATACCACTGAGCCACCTACCCCATTAAAAATAAATAAATAAAAAGGTAGAATTTTAATGTATTTTGGTATGTTTTAAATCTAAATTATTGGCAATAAATTAGAACCTAATGAACCTAACATTTAGAACTGAACATCAACAGAAATCTATTCTAATTCTTGTTTACGACTGCCAAAATAATATCTAATCAACAATAAAGAAACATAATTAATATTTCTACAAAATAAATCATAAACAAACATTTCTAATTTAGTTTACAAGTTTCCATTTTAGTCTCAACTATCAATATAATTCAATTCCGGAGGAGAATAAATTGTATCGCTTCCCACTTAGTCTTCGATGCTTGAAAGACTTGAATGGTTCTTTTCGTCAGGGTCGAACAGCAACATCAGGCGTCAGCAACATTCAACGATAACGTATAATTACAATGCATCGCACATATAACCATATTTGACGCTGATTATCTGTAATCATTTGTTTTGTTTAAACACCCACGCTGTTCCTACAGGCAACTGTTTTTGCCGATTGTTCTTGTTCATTCAATGAAATTGTTTTATAATACCAAACGATTATGCCTTATAGGTGAAGTTGTTATTAGTTTAATTGTTTTTCATCTAACATGTGGTCTTATTTTACTTAAAGTTTGTTTTATACTAAACAATATCACATGTGCAATTGCGATATTGCACAGTTGAATATAAAAACTGCTAGTTTCTCGCCTTGCTGCAAATGATTGAACGAAAATAGGCCGTGTTCTAATATGTGCAATAATTGCACATGCAATAATGTATGTAATATAAGTTTTGAGAAAATGTTAGATGGCCAGTTGTACCAACAAAATTTGGTGTAAAACAATATATGAAAATCGAACTTACATCTCACACGGAATAATTGATATTGCTATCAAACATTCGATATGCTTTTATTCTTTTAAACTAAACTTTGAATCAATTCAGCCTTTACTGTGTGATACATTTTAAAATTTAAATAAATTGTAATAACTTAATTTTATATCACTTTATTTAACACAAAATTTGTTACTAGTTTTGACCTGTATGGTCATCATCAGACAATATTTACAATAAATTTAGCATGCGTAATTATACAATTGTAAAAGTACCGTTATGTGCAACTGAAGAGAGGGGAATGTATTAGATTAGTCTGGTCGTTTAGTAAAGTGTAATCTTTATTTCTTTTATGTTTGTATATTTCTAGAAATTCAATTATATTGAGTTTCAAACCTTTATTTGCAAAATGAATAGGTGATATATCTGTATCGAGTGAATCATTATTTTCTAAAAGCAAAAGTGGAATCTGTTTGTTTATATTTAAATGATCTTAAATGTTCCAAGTATCTGATTTTGAACTGCCGATCCGTCTGACCAATATAGACTCCTTCACAATCTTTAGTTTTAAGTTTGTAGACACCAGACTTTTCTTTTGTTTAAATACGCATTCCAAATTTATTGTATATATTGTCTGATGATGACCATACAGCTCGAAACTAGTAACAAATTTTGTGTTAAATAAAGTGATATAAAACTAAGTTATTACAATTTATTTAAATTTTAAAATGTATCACAAAGTCAAGGCTGTAATCATTCTAAGTTTAGTTTAAAAGAATAAAAGCATATCGAATGTTTGATAGCAATATCAATTATTCCATATGGCATGTAACTTCGATTTTCATATATTTAAATAATTTGAACTAAGTTTAAAATTTAAGTTTTGGAGGTGCAACTGGCCCTTAATCAGATAGTAATAACATTTTACTTGAAATATGGATGGTTTTTTACTTAAATCTAAGGTGGATGATAACAAAATTCATTTTACAACATTGATAAAGGACTATTACCACGAAATTCATTCTAAATTGACGCATTTGTCTCTTCGACTATATTAACATCTACTTTCCGGAACTTATAAAATATTTCCTAAAAGTTATCAATCGGTCGCCCCTATTGTACAATTGGTAAAAATAATATATTATTTTCCATTTACCACTTTTGAGTTCTGGTATAGTGGCATGAAACATGAACATTTTATTATAGCTCAGAAGTTTGTAGATAAATTAACTATATTGATGATATTATTCAAATAAAATAATAAGATATAAAATTATTAATTTATATATATACGTACATAAAATATATAAATTAACATTTTACCGGGTTTACTTCTGTTGATATTATCTTGTTTGCAGATATGTTCGTTTGAAAAATTAAAATTGTCGAAAACAAAATTTGTTAAGAAAATAATAATACAAATTTTAAATAAAAAAATAGGAAAAAATTACAATTGCAATTTATTGCTGGTATTAGTTGCACAAAAAAATGTTGATCAATTTAAAACAGATTTATAGAATTAATAGCACACTAAAACAATAAACTGGCCCTCTGGGAATTTTGGACTAGATTCTAGCTGTCACAGATGTATGATTCTGTTCGATATAAAATAGATTATATAAACAAATTCCTCGGCTATTTCCAAGGAACAAAATCATATTAGATGTGTGTAAAAGTGATGAATACTAATGTATTTTATATTGAATAATAGCTACATTTACTATATATTGAGGTATTAAAAATAATAATTTTTAATTTCTAATATTTCTTTTATATTTTGCACATTTATATCCATGAACACTTATTTAATATATGAAAAACTTTTGATGTTGACCTACAGTCTAGGCTATAATATAACAATGCCTAGGTGAAGAAATTTATCAAAGAAATGTAAATTGCTGATTATTCACTTCATATTTTAATTAAAACAAGAATATGTAAATAATGAACCGCTTTTACGAGAGGTAAATTAGTAAATATGTCATTATTAATTTAAAATTTTTTAGAGAGTATCCACGGTCTCTAAAATATCTGCGAAGTTAAAGAAAAATGAAATCTTGTACTCTCCAGAAAAGCACAGAAACATACCCAAAAACAATATGGTACAAAAACGGTTTTATATATATATATATATATATATAAACGTGGCAGCATTCATGTCATTCATCTAGTTATATTTTTTATGACGTCAATATATATATATAGCATTTACATTGGTTACGTAATCGAATATAGGGAGATAAAAATTAATACTATTAGGTATTACTCAAAAGGTTGAATACATTAAATTTAAGGAGTACAAATATTTTTTATAGACCAATCTAAAAATGAGTTTGAATGGGAGATGCTGGCAGTGACCGGCTGCAACTTTGGCGTCACACAACTAACGCACGTTTTCAAAATTAATTAACAATCCTCGTCTACTTAATATAGCTTTGACAACTACCGCTAGTGCAAATTGCTAAAACAATGCTTAAAATATTGTGGTTCTGTTTGTGTATCGTGTTTATTTGATATAAACAATTAAAGAGACACCTAAAATTTTCGAAATTTTCAAATACCTATGTATATCTTTTGTGAAATTTAACCGTTTTGAACCCCCGAGACATCAAAATGTTCGTACAACGGGATACAGGTCGAATAAAGTACGAAATGGAATGTGACAAAAGGTATCATGAAATAGACAGTTGTACGAACATTTTGACGTTTCGGGGCTTCAAAACTGCTAAATTTCGCGTAAGATATAGGCATTTGAAAAAGATACTTTTTTTAGAAAATTTTAGGTGTCCCTTTAATTATTTTGCGCAGTTTACGTATGGCAACTAACAATGTAACAAATGTATAAATATGCATTTAGATATTAAATATTTTTTAAAAGTCTTTATAAAAATCCAAAATCCACACATTTAAAGTGCCTTAGTCTACTGCTGCTACCTACAACGAACTTTTTTCTGCATCTCCCAATAACAGTTAGCAAACCTATGTATGTATTTATGTTTTCTGAGTAATCAATCAAGTTTGGAAACCACTGGACCATTCTAGTAATAATACTCCCCTGTATATATGAACGCTATTACCTATTCCAAGTGGTTAGTAACAGTTTGTGATACAGGAATTAATTTTAGACACCCATTGAAAGATAAATGAAAGCAGTAAGGAGTATTTGGGTGGTCCAACTTCAAGTGTAAGTAAATTTATGAGTAAATGAATGAGTAAAAATGCAAGTTAGTACATGGTAGTAAATTGTAAGAGTTGCAAAAAGGACATAAACGTCATAAAGCTATGTTTCAAATGAAATATTTACGAAGTGAATAATAATAACATACGACTACAATACGTTGTAAAGCAACTGAACCGAATACAAAATAACATCTTTCATTGCCAATTTTACTAATGGTCAGGGTAATTGCGACATCAGTGTTCTGCGGGCTCAATTTCAAAACTTTCCAAACAAACAAGTATAAGTAATTTTGCATAACAGTTTCATTTCTAAAAAAATATGGCCAAAAAAGTGGGTTCAAGTCGAAAATAATTTTCGCAGCAGATTTCAACCATTAAAAAAAATAATTGTTAATTTTTGTTAGACTATTTTCAAATTAAAATAGTAAATTTTTCAAATACAATATTATTTTTTTGATGAACTTGAACGTAGAAATCCTAATTTTTTTTCAGGAATTAATTTTGAAAATTTCACCGAAACAACATTTACCATAATTATAAAAAACGAAAATTATGGGGTAGGTGGCTCACTGGTATCAAGTCGGCCTGTGGATCTTAAGTACCCTGGATCGTTCCCCACAGCCGGCAAACAATTTTCACCAAATTAAATCTACCCCTGTGATTCCTCCTTCACTAACATCTTTGGGGGGCGTGATTTGTGATAACCACACTTCAAGCGAAGAAATATATCACTTACCGATATCTGCTACGGCAGAATGCCACACCCAGTAATGGGTAAATGGCGTGATGATATATTTATTTATTTTTAAAAAACGGAATAAGGTAAACTGCTCTGTTTCGATTTTCACCGGCACATTTCGAGTCCTGTCGCCAATATTATTAAAAAATTACAAATACATAAATTAACTTATAGTTATAGCTACTATTTGCATAAATTACGTCATAACATAGTTACTAAGTTATAATTATTAATTAATAAGTCACAATATCGCCCACCGGCATGCTTAGTGCTCTTGGATAATTCAAAAGTCCCTCTGGTTACAATTTAGTCATTTTGAGAAAAACTGTCTTAGAGGTATGAGATGACTGAAATCGGCATTAATAAAACGACTTTTCTCTCATAGAACCTTCGAGATACTACTCCATATTTTCACCACATTAAAACTACCCCTATGGCTCCTCCACCACTAACATCTTTGACGGCCGTGATTTGACGGCCGGTAACCGTATTTCATGCGATTGGCTTAACACCAAAGCAAATTCATGTTTTCATGAATTTATTTGAAAGTTAAGTAGAAATAATTGATTGTTCAGCTGTACGGTGGTGTGGATATCATTACGGAATATGAATCCGGAGATCTCGAGTTCGAAATGCACTCAAGCTAAAAATTATATAAACTACCACCCTGCGGCTCGGTGAGTGCGGACCCAGTATGGTTGTCCTATTGTGCAGCGTAACATAAATAAATAAATTATAGTAAGTAAAAATATATATTACTTTGCAGAAACTTTAATGATTATGCACCTAACCTTACAAAAATAATTGTCTCATGCTGCCCTCTCTATATCAGGCCACGAACTTTTCAATTCATCATCATCATCATCGGCTCAACTATCCAAGCAGGATATGCGCCTCCCTAATTAACTTCCTCCAACCATCTCTATTCAGTGCTAGTCGACTATAGTTGTTTATTCCTACTTCTTTGAGATCCCTTTCAACATCGTCTTTCCACTTCGTTCTCGGTCTACCTCGCGGTCTTTTCAGCGCTGGTCTACACCTGTAGATGGCTTGTGGCAGTCTATCCTCACCCATTCTTAATACATGTCCAAACCATCTAAACCTCTGTAATTTGATGAACGATACTATGTCCGGTTCTCCATACATTTCCTTTAGCTCGAAGTTCATTCTAATCCTCCATAGATCTTCTTCCTTTACTGCTCCGAAAATCTTCCTCAGTATTTTTCTTTCAAAGCATTGGAGTGCGTTCATTTCGTTTTGATTGAGCGTCCAGGTTTCAGCTCCGTATGTTACTACTGGCCTTATTATTGTTTTGTAGATTCTCAGTTTGATTGACCTGGGCATGTTTTTGTTTGCAAGGATGTTTGCAACGCCATAGTATGCTTTATTCCCTCGCATAATCCTTCTACTGACTTCTTGCCTTATCTCGTTCTTACCGTTAAAGCTTGCCCCCAGGTATATGAATGTGTCTACCACCTCAATACTGTAGTTTTGTATTCAATTCATTCTTGTATAACACTTTCCCTACCAGTTACATAATATACTATTAGAAGTAGTTTTAAAAAGTCCCTTTCCTCTTTATTACAATATTCTTCGATATACTACTATGAATACATCATTGAACTTAAGAAAGTACAAAGAATAAAATCTTACTAGCTTTCGAATTTCGAAATTATCCTTCTAAATCTGCAACACGAATGAAGCGAAACGTTCAGTACAAACTATCTAGTCATCTATAACTAATTACTTGTAATTTGGTCCCTAGAGAAATAATTATCTAGACGCAACGAAAACGAAGTACGATTGATCTGAAGTTCAAGTCATTAACTCAAGTTTGTTTAAGTACATATGCATGGTAGACTGTTGTGATTATTGTTTGACCTGGTTTAATATAAAAGATCATGTTTAATTACCTCCAAGAAGCATTTGTAAAGTTATATCAATACATGAAATGTCTTTTAAATGTCAGGTTAGCAAAGGTTGTCATGGTGAAGTATGGAATTCATTCATCACGTTAAAAACAAACAATTAGTCATATGGTGTGTATTTAACACCCACGCAAATCAACTTTGACTTCGACTGATTTCCACTCCACTTTCTCATAGTCACGTAACTATTTGTCTTCTTGCATTTCTTACACATCGTCTATAAATACATCAAATAACAAATATACTCGTATTTCATTCAATATTTATTTTACTTCGACAAATATTTATATTAAAAACAGTAAACATTATATACTTAATTATGTAGGTATAGTTATCCGCCATATGGTTAAACTAGACTACAATATGTTGAAAGTATTCACTTATATGTAAATAAATTACAATGAAGTCTTCCACTACAGCCACAAACCAGTAAATTAGTCATTTATATTAAGACTAGACCCAAAAATATAATACCAGATATAATCAAAGTTTCAAAAATGTTATTCGTTTTTAAGATATTTGAGATTTTAATGTCATTAAGTCTGACGTCAGAGTATTGCGATCATTTATTAATAATCTCTCACGCACATCTAGTATATTCAGAATTATTTCTACTATACATGTCTTCTGTCTTCATTTAACTGACAGTTAATCAGAGCTGGCAAAAATCA
This sequence comes from Pterostichus niger, assembly GCA_947425015.1. Taxonomy (NCBI): domain Eukaryota; kingdom Metazoa; phylum Arthropoda; class Insecta; order Coleoptera; family Carabidae; genus Pterostichus; species Pterostichus niger. Next base: position 20,426,277 of record OX380334.1, on the reverse strand, counting down.
TAGTTTTTTTTAGAATTAATCATGAATTTTTGGATTTTTTTATTTTTTAGTTTTTGAAAGTTATAGCACTAAATGGAGTAATAGTTATTTACATAAAAAGTCAAGAAAGTGTTCAATTACAGGATGAGTAGATAGTTTCATGCCGAGCGACAGCGAGACTTGAAACAGCTTACGAATCCTGTACGATGCTTTACTGACATGTTACGTATAACATTTTACCTGAAACTTGTAAGCAAATAATAAATATTTTAAATTAAAATAAATATTCAGTCAGTATTTTATGTTGCTAGGTAACTAGACACTCACGTTTGTTTCATTACCTGCCTAGGCAGGCAATATGTTATTTTCCTGACAAGGCATGTAATGCAAAGCTTGCCTGAGTCTTAAACGTCAGGCAAATGTTTATTTTCCTGTCAGTTTCAGGTAAAAGTTATTTAACTATTTATATAAAAGATTTCTTTTAAAAATATGTAGTTTCAATTATTATTGCACATTACAAGTTTTAACACTAATTTCTTAAACTATATGCTCGACTATACGTATTTATAATTTGCGTGGCCAAATTAAGAAAGTTAGGTGTTTAAAAGGCAGGAAAACTAACGAATAATAGAAAAATAAATGAGAGTGTCATTTTTTTAATAAGAATGTATGATTTAGTTTATTTATATTTTTTTATGATTCCATTGAATGGATATTGTGTGTTTTTTTAATATTAATTCATTTAATAAATATACATTTAAAAATTATTTTGTCTGGTTTACAAAAAAAAACCTTAAAAATATTTGAATTTTTATTTTTTTGTTCTGTACTAAAAATATAATTAAATTAATATAAAAAAATCTAAAATGATTTAAATCAATTAGTAAAAAAAATAACATTGATTTAAATCAGGCCAACCCTGCAGTTGATTTTGAGGTTATTATTTCTTAATTAATGATTATGTTACATTAGTTAGGTATACTTGAACCAGTAAGGAAAAAGTCAAACTGAATGATTGTAGATCAGGAAATCGTACCAGTGGCAATCAAACCTCTTACTAATATAATCTTACCGTTTATTTACTTTTCTGTTTTATATGACTGATATCCATGCATATATTTAATTATTTGCAATGAAAGTTATTTAAAATTCATTTATATATTTTTCTAAATGATAATCATTTATATATTTTTCTAAATGATAAAGGAAATCATATATGTGACTACAATTATATGTGCGATCCACTGTTTGAGATTCACATTTACTTAAGTCTGACGTCGCAAAATATTTATAAAATTATTACGACTTTATGAATAACAATTAAGATTTTCTAAAACTGTATAATGTTTTCAATCTAAAAGATGTTTTATAAAAAGAGTTAAAAAATTGTGAAAATATAAACTTTTCACCGTTTGCACTTGAAGAATGAATAATGCTAATGCAAATATTTTTATAGCTTATTTGATAGCTGTTTATTACTAACTTAATGTTTACCCGTAACTCTTGTAATGTACATGGGTTGCATCATTTAGGCTTAATCGTAATATAACTACGTTGACTATTTTATTTATTGACAAATTTGAAAAAGATTTATAAGAATAAAAAAAACTGTTTGTATTAAAAGAATTATTTTACAAACGAAGATTCAAGAATAATATTTCAAAATATTTAACTAAATTATTTTTGTGATTAAAGTTCTAAAAGATTTTTCACGATAAAAAATAAACATATCATCACGCCTCTTACTCATTACTGCGTGTAACACTCTGTCGAAACAGATCTCGGTAAGTGATATATTTATGCGTGTGAAATACGATTACCAACCGTCAAATTACTGCCTTCAAAGTTGTTAGTGAATGGGGAAACAAAGAGGTCATTTTAATGTGGTGTAAACTGTAGAAATCGAACCCGGGTTTTCAAATCCACAGTTTGACTTAACAGGAATATTATTGCATACCTTGAGCAGAAGAAACTAACAGTCACGTCTCAAATAGTCCAGTATCTGTACGCCCTGAGGGTAATGAGGACCATCCAGTCTATTATATGGCACTTCCACTCATATATTAATGTTTCTTTTATACATTACTAACAAATACACATAATACAGCCAGTTTATACAATAAAATATCGCCGGACACCGAAAACACTTCGATCACTACAAGAGCCCGCACTCTACTACTAAACGTTGCAACTTAATTGGTAAAGATATGCTTGAACATGTTCGGTAACATAAAGATATTTTTATTCATGAATATAATCAATAATCATACCTACTACATATAATGTATTTTTCGGTAATAAACGAACGAGCTTATTAATACATAAAATAAATATATCATCATGCCTTTTACCCATTACTGGATGTGGCACTACGCTGAAACAGATCTCGGTAAGTGATATATTTATTCGCGTGAAGTGCGGTACCAGCCGTCAAATCACGGCCCACAAAGCTGCTAGTGAAGGAGGAGCCACAGAGGTAGATGAATGGTGCTATTCTGTAATTTTCTATAACGCTACAATTCTGTAAATTTGAACAAAAGCGCATAGATTTTTATTGACAAATACATTTAATGCCATTGAACAATCAAATATGATGCGCTTTTGTTCAGATTTACAGATCTGTAGTGTTATAGAAAATTACAGAATAGCACCAATAATTTGGTGAAAATTGTTTGGCGACTGTGAGAATCAAACCAGGATTCTCAAGATCCACAAGCCGACTCGGTACCGCTGAGCCACCTACCCCAAAAAAATTTATAAAAGTAAAATAAAAATAATAATTTTGCTCACAGAATCCGAATCTATAGAGTTTGGAGTAATCATGAAAAATAAGGATTATTGTTAATTATTATTCTGTTTTATACTAAAATTATTATATTTTTTGTGTAAAAAATTGTACAACTAAAATGGAAAAACAGCGTAGGCTGAAATTTTGACAAATAAAAATCCAATCATTATTATTCAAACAATATGTCCATTTAAGTATTTGATTGAACTATTATTTAAATAAAAATTAACAATAAAATTATTCTTTACTTAATGTACCTACATACAGTATTTCTAGATCTCGATTACCATGAAGAGCAGTTTACCAATCATCAAACTAAAACTGCAAAATAAAATAGTTATTTGTGTATTAAGAGCGTAAGAGCACTATTGCAGCTCTCGCCTTCGGCTGCGCTGCAATTACCGTGCTCGAGTAACAAAGACACTTTACGCTCGTGATGCACACATTATTTTTTCTACGATTGCATCTTACAATTATTTAAAAACGTATATGTACTGAAAATAAATTCATTTTGGCAACTGGCAATATGACAAGTTTTTGCTTTGTTTGTATCCCTGGTAACTATTGAAATAAGCGCGCATTTATAATCTTTTTTTTCGATTGTTCCACAGAAAACGTCAACTACAATGACAAATGAGAGCATAATTGTCAACTATTCATAGCAATCGTAGAAAAAATAAATTTCTGCGATGTGGAAAAGTTTTGTAAATATGATAATAGGATAAAACTGAACTCAAGTATAACGGTTAGCTGTGTCCGGAACCCATAAGACCACAAGTCAAGCTTTGCTTAATATTCTCATCAGTCACCTATACAACTATTAAAAATGTTTATTACGTTAAAGACACTATAAAAATCATCATTCCGATTATTTCAGATGTATATATTTGTCACTTAATTTATAAATTCTTCTGAATTATAGCTCAAATTACATTTGTACATATTTTTATTTGGTATTGCAGCATATAAATCCGACATTTTTTTATATGAAATTATGAATACTTAATAGACCTATCTATTTTATAACTTTATAGAGGCAATTACTCATAAAACGGCTTAAAAATTCTTCAACTTTCTAAAACCATACACGATGCATGGTCAAATTAGGAATTAATCTTACATGTCTACAGAAAACTCCGGAATTTATAACATTATTGCACAATAAACTTATAACTTTTATAGGTAGTACATTTATCAAAACTTCAAAGAGAACCTTTGGTATTTAATCAAATCTTTAACTAAGTGTTCAAATCATCAAAAATGCCGAGGAATTAAATATAACTGTGAGAGAGGGCGGAAGCGGAGAAGAATCAAGAAGGAACGGGAAGTGCATGCAATGGTCTTGTTTCCAAGAAGTTATTTACAGCGGCCATCATCGACCGACAAAAACAAATGTGCTCCTTCACGATATAATAAAGCACTGAAGCACACACTATACGGCAGCATCAGTGGACACAGAGACACAGTTATATGAAGAGGAAACAAATAATGACAAATGATGAAGTAAGGAATCACTCGCGCTATCTTTCTTCTATTTTTTTAATATAATAAAGTAAATAACTGCAATGTTTTATTATTTGACACAAAATAAGCAAAGCGAAACAAATGTATAAAAACGAATATCTAAGAGTTTATGAAACGAACCACATACTATACTATTTCTATGACCACAAATTAAGACAACAACTAAATGTAAAGTGTTGTTAATTATTTGAAAAGTAAGGTAAAGTTACAATGACAGATGTGGGAAGCTAACTTCACGCTGTGACTAAAACTTCCGAAGCCACAAATTGTTAACATGTGGTTATTTAGCGTCACTGAAACTAGTACAATAAATTACATTTTGTTAGTACGAGTAGAAAATATTATATTATGTAACAAGGTTTATAAACATCTCTTTAGGTTGAGTATAAAAAAACTAATATCTAAAGAGTCCCCGCAAAGTAAGTAACCTACAAAATATATTTTTTTACGTTCGAAATGTAATAAGTAAAATTAAAATAATTAGTTAAAACGCGATCGTAGAAACAAAAAAATGTATGTAAATTGTGTTAAAAGTGTCTTATTGCAATAGTGGATTTGCAGTACAAGACGAAATTCCCACTCGTGCAATAATGTGACAATTTTAAAACTGGTTATTAATTATTTTGTTTTTGTTAATTATTTAAAGACTTATACTTTTCGTTAGATGGTCTAAAAAATATAATATATTTTTTGTGTGCCATAGAACTTTATTAATTAATTTATATATACCGTAAGACAAAAAAGGTCTGAAAAACTTTTGTGATAAAGAGAAAAATTGGGATAGCACCAGAATTTGATCCGGAGATCTTTGAATTCCGGTCAAATACTCTTACCAACTGATCTACGGACTTAAATATGATGTTATGATTTAGTCCCAGGAGAAGATCCTACCAGTATCCTAATTTTTATATCTATAATAAGGTTAAAGTTCATCAATATTTAAATATTTACTTTAAATAAGAACCCTGGTTCGATCCCCACAGGCGACAAACAATTTTCACCAAATAAAATCTACCCCTGTGGTTCCCCTCCACTAACATCTTTGGGGGCCGTGATTTTATGGCTGGAAACCGCACTTCACGCGAAGAAATATATTACCGAGATCTGCAGAGTGCCACACCCAGTATTGGGTAAAAGCTGTGATGATATATTTATTTATTTTTAAATAAAAACTTGAAAGAATAATTTTTCAAAATTTGAAGTCTCTGTTCGTTTAACTGACATTTGGCCTAAGCAATTATTATTACCAAAATTTCCAATAAAACTGTCCGCATAAACGAGGTATCCATCACTTATACTTACATTTCTTATCCTTTAAATCACACGTCGACCACACATACCTCTACAATCTACTGTTGACTACCGCACGCATGCAAAGCTACACTACACAGCAACGACGCGACGTCCACGCTCTTAACTCTCTGTTCTCGCAGTTGCTCCACTTGGCAGCGTGCCCGTGGGCTGCACGTAAAATCGACAATCAGATCTGTTTGTCAACCCGACAATCCGGAACTCACTCTTCGGAGAAACATGCCACGAATACCTCGCATGCCAACCACTTAAATTCATTAATATTAAGCAAGATTCATCGGTCACTTTTTGTGGAATATTTATCTTGATTTGATTTTAGGATTTGTTGATGAGATGATATGTTGGAATCATACGCCTAATTGAGTTTAATCACTGATAAAATGAAACATATTATTTATTGTGGAATTGAAAACCTGGGATCAATTCCCATAGACGCCAATCAATTTTCACCATTTTAAAACTATCCCTGTGATTCCCTCTCCATTAACATCTTTAAGGGCCGTGATTTGATGGCCGGTAACCGCAATTCACGCGAAGAAATATATCACTTACCGACATTTTTTGCTTAGGCAAAGTGCCACACTTAGTAATGGGTAAAAGGCGTTATGATATATATTTATTTATTTATTTGTATATATTTTTACTTCCTTGTACGAAGTAAAGGAAGTATTGTAATCGCGAAAATTTTCGGTTCTCAGATTTCAACGGAAATAGGTGTTTTGGCCCTCCCTGAATCCATTTTGACTAATTTCGTCATGCCGTCTGTACGTACGTATCTCGCATAACTCAAAAACGGTAAACCGTAGAAAATTGAAACTTTATATTTAGGACTGTTATAACATCTAGTTGTGCACCTCCCTTTTTGGTCATTATACAGCTACCGGAAGTGGTATTTTACTTGAAGCCCATAATAGATTTTCATGAAAATCTATATTCAAATATAATTTAAAACTTTCCAAATTTGGTATATAAGACTACTATATCAATAGAAATAACTTAATAGATTTTGGTTAAAATTGACTAACCGGAAGTGGCACATTACATAAAGCTGCTAACAGTTTTCCTTGAAAAAAAATGATATTATTTTAATTTTAGAAATGAATGCTGCAAATAAAAGTTTTAGAGAATTAAATTCTGCGTCTAGCACATTAAGAATTTTTAAATTAGCTTTTTGCATAAACGAGATATCTAAATTTAAATATTATATATATTTTTTGATTAAAAAAAATCATTAAGTTTGCTATGGATTAGAACAAAAAATACAAGATTTAATGTCAAATATGTGCAATTAAAAAAATATCTACAGTTTAATACGCGTACAAGGAAGTCATGTGGTGTCCACATCAGATTTTTTATATTAAAAATACATTTGAAAAGATTAAATTTAAATAGAATATGTTATAATTTAATTTCACAAAAACAGTTGGGTAACGAAAAATTCAGTACTATAAACCAGGGCTGCAAACCGAAGAATCAAACCGGAACTGTAACGAAAGCGAATTAAACCGACTCCTTTTCTTGAACTACGAACCTGAACCGAAACATTCACAAAGAACTAGTTAATTGAACTAAACCAATCAGGTGAACCCATTCGAACCAGTACTATGCACATGAGCACTGAATAAGTCTATTTTTTTTACTATTTAATGAGGTAGGAAGTTCAGTGGTATCGAGTCGGCTTGTGGTTCAATCCCCACAGCTGACAAATAATTTTCACCAAATTAAATCTATCCCTGTGGCTCCTCCGCCACTAACATATTTAAGGACCGTTATTTGATAAATATATCACTTATCGAGATCTGCTACGACAGAGTGCCACACCCAGTAATGGGCAAAAGGCCTGATGATATATTTATTTTATATTTATTCTAATGTATTCTAATATTTAATCAAATGAAATTTAATTTGATAGTTTTTTCAATTTTTACTTTATTTACTGAATGTAGATCTGTAAATTTAAATTGAAAATTTTTAATTGTGTTCTAAACTACCAGTAACATCATAGATATGTATACAAAATTTAATAAAAATAATTGAACCAAATTATTTTTTTTAACTGGATTTAAATTTAATTTAAACCGGAACAAACCTGAACGACAAAATATAATGAACTGCAAAGCGAAACCAACCCGCTTTTTGTGGATTTTTTGCGTATATCATTTTTTTTCTGAAAATTGTCGAGTTTTATATGGAATACAAATTTGCTGATGTATATATACTGAATTTATTATTATCTTTCTTCCAACCATTTTCGAAAAAAATTATCAACATTTTGTAATCAGTTTATTATTATTGCCATATAAATTTATTTACAACCTTGAACTTGAATACATGATATGTTGAATTCATAAAACAATAATATCTTATTTCAAAAACGACCAGTGTTCAGTTGCGAAAGAAACAACTTTCTCTTTTCTTTCGAATTTTTGCTCGTATCTCGAAAACATTTGGTGATATCGATGTGAATTTGGTTCATATTTCATTACCCTATATATTCATATAACTATATTTTGAATAACTAAATATTATGAATTGTCTCTTCAAGTTTCTTTTAAAATGACGTACTAAATCCTGAAGATGAGATCTAGCTAGATTATTTTCTCTCCAAGTTTCATCAAAATCTTTAGAGTCTATGATGGGATCGTTGGCACGTATAGTAAATTCAGATAAGAATTGTTCGTATTAGAGTATTGGATATAATATGTGCAGTAGTAGATATTAGTAAGTGACTATTTTTATGTTATAATAAGTATATTATATTTTTTCTACGATTGCTATGAAAAATTGACAATTACGCTCTCATTTGTCATCGTAAAGTTTAAGTTTTCTGTGGAACAATCGAAAAAAAGATGTTAAATGTGCGCGTTTCCAATGGCAACGCGCGAAAAAGATATTAAATGCGCGCTTATTTCAGTAGTTACCAGGGATACAAACAAAACAGAAACTTGTCATATTGACAGATGACAGAATGAATTTATTTTCAGTACGCAAATTTTTTTTATAATTTTAAGATGCAATCGTAGAAAAAATTATGTGTGTATCACGAGCTCAAGTGTTTTTGTTCCTCTTAGACTATTGCAGCTCCCGCCTTCGGCTCTCGTTGCAATTACCGTGTTCGAGTAACAAAGAATCACTTAACGCTCTTAATACACAAATAACTATATCTATGTGTAATATATTTAATCAGAATTTCAAAAATAATAAAAATTCCTGTACCATTAAATTGTATTTACAATTATTTATTTTATTTCTTCAAACGAAAACCAACAAAATTTAATGCCCACTTACCACCTACTCCCAAATTAAATTATAAACATATAAATATAGTTTTAAATATTTAGTAAATTTAGATTTAATAGAATAATATTGATGTCCGCCCAAATATTAAAAAAAAATGGATGGTGGTATATTTAGTTATGTTTTCTTTATATTCAGGATTCCAGAACTATTCCGTATTTATGAGTTATTTCTGGAATTTTGTTTACCAATTATAATTGTTTATGACATTCTTATGGCCAGTGACACAATAATAAACTAGTAATGATATTTAATCATAATATATTAGTTTCGTAACAAGCATTAATCAAATTGATTTGCAATCTATTCATATTAATAACTTATCAGGAAATATATATTTTTAAATTTAAATCACGTATGGCCGGTTTTATAAACAATAAATTAATTTACTTCCAAAGTACATAACATTTATTTGTTTAAATGACAATCGAACTATTGACAGTCATGTTATATATGCCATAAAATAAATTAAATTGATTTGAATTTGTTCATTTACTATAGAAGCAAATTTATCCTGTCTTTTACAAAACCGGGCATTAATGTGCCCTGAGGTTAATTAAATAATGTGGTTATGTGGTTGCTTTAATATACTAAATATTTTTTATTTTCTAACTCACTACTTGTGTTCTGGTCAAAATGAGGACATTGAAGTTGATTCCCTTACCTGAAACAAAAATAATAATTATTAGTTATTTTCATTTACATTAAATTAAAATATAAAAGTAAAAATAATATTAACATAACTGCAAAAATATTGAAACATGTTGATAATGTCATGATTATTATTGCAATACTATAATAGAAATAGATGTACAGTAAATAGATTTCCGATTCATTTGCTTTATAGTTGGGTGGTGGGTGGTGGTATACAATGGTCTAAATTAAGACAAACTATTGCGCCAACAATTCTTACATCATTTGTCAATTTTTTTTGCAGTACGAGAATACTTATGAAATATTTTACTGAATAGTGTACTTAAAGGAATTGTTGAACCACGGAAATGTTGCAATCGCTAAAAAAGATAAATTCTAGAATTAAAAAAAGATGAAATTATTTGAAAATATAAACATCTTCAAAACTTCCACTCGTTAGATAAGCAAAGAGATATTTATTTATTTATTTATGTTACGCTTTACAACAGGAACATAATCCCAATTACAGTACAGGGTCCGCACTCACCGAGCCGCAGTGTGGTAGTTTATATAATTTTTAGCTTGAGTGAGATTCGAACTCGGGATCTCCGGATTCGAATTCCGTATTGCTATACACACCACAGTACTGACGGACAAAAAAAAAATAAGAACTTAATCCCAATTACAGTACAAGGTCCAAACTCACCGAGCCGCAGCGTGGTACTTCATACGAGTATGTTATATATATTTTTAGCTTGAATAGGATTTTCACTCGGGATCTTCGTACTAGAATGCCATAACGCTAACATCATCGTACTATCGGATATGCTATAATTACAAATAATTAATCATAAACTTTTTAAAATCCTGATAGTTTCCATTACTATAAAAATCAAATCACGTTTCAAAATTGTAACAAGCGTAGAAAATTTAAATGAAACAAATATTTATCTTACAATCCGTAAGTAAATAATGTTTATTTAAGCAGACTTTTTTTATTATGTGTTAGCATATTAGAGGAATTTAGATAAAATAGAGCTGTATTGCCAGTGACTTTTCTGAACTTGTAGTAGACATTTCATAATACCTAACACAATTTATTATATGTAAAAATGACTAAATTGACAAAAAAGAACAGCATTACAGGTAAGTACATTTATAATTTTTACTTATAATCTGTATTTTTATTAAATAAATTTAAACCTACAACGAAAAATGTATTGCATCATTCAAATTTCAGATCAAAATGAGAAAGCAAATTTTGAAGAAGCAATTTCTGCAACTAAATTTGGCAAGTTTAATTATTTATTGATACTGTGTTCAATATCAGGTGGCATGACGCCAATTATAGACAATACTGTGATGTCTTATGTTATTCCTGCGGCAGAATGTGACTTGGATTTAAGTTTACAGCAAAAGGGGACACTTAATTCTGCTGTATTTATAGGTAATTCATTAATTCATTATTAGAAACCAGGGTTCGGAAACCGCAGAATAATGATTTCGGTTTGAGTTCAGAGATAAACTAAAATTGGGTTCAGAAAAACTTTTTTTGAGTGGTTCATTTCAGTACCGTATATATCCTCAGAGATCATACATTTTGTAAATAATGTATATAAAAAATGGTGTATTTATTAATAACAAAATAATATTTATTAAATAATATTTTTTTTTTATTCAAAACATCTTTAATTAAATATATCAACCCACTTAAAATCGAGCTAATAGTATCAGCCTGTACGTCATGTTAAAAAAAGAGCATTTACGACAATGTACCTATATTACACCATTTAAGAAATTATGGAGTAGGTGGCTCAGTGGTATCGAGTCGGCCTGTGGGTCTTGAGAACACTGGTTCGAACTCCACAGCCGACAAACAATTGTCACCAATTTAAATCTACCCCCGTGGCTCCCACTCCACTAAAATCTTTGGGGGCCGTGATTTGACGGCTAGTAACCGCATTTCACGCAACAAATATATCACTTACCGAGATCTGCTACGACAGAGTGCCACACCCAGTAATGGGTAAAATGCGTGATGATATATTTATATTATTTATTTATTCATGCATTTGTTTTATAGGATTCTTAATAAGCTCATATTTTATGGGTTTTCTTGGTGACACATTAGGAAGAAATCGTGTGTTATTTATTACATATTTCCTAGATTTCATTTTCAACGTTCTTGGAGCATTTATGCAAAATTTTTGGTTGCAATACATATTTAAATTTTTAGTTGGTTTTGTGTAAGTATTTACTAATAAACTAAATGTAAGAAAAAATCTCATTCTAAGAACGAACTAACAAATAATTTAACCCCCTAAGCCTTAATAAAAGAATCAAATCTCTATACGTATTTCTAGAACTAAGTTCTCATTTCTTGGACACGGCTCTTTGCTTCGTTTTAATATAATTAGGTATGTCCCCTTTTGGGCAAATTGAATTCTATCTTGACCACTGACTTGGTTCACAAGTCGTGTAATCTTAATTTTGTCCTTTTTGTACTGCGGATGAGAACTTAGTTCTCGAAATACGTATATAGATTTCATTATTTTAAGGCTTAGAGGTTAAATTCTTTGTTAGTTATTTACGAATAATTTAAGATAATAAAACTATTTATAATTATTTTTTAGTGTAAGTGGGCCTTATGCACTTATAATTACATATATGTCCGAATTTCATTCAAGTGAGTACAGATCAAAAGTTGTTCTAATGATTGGAGTCTCCATGGGAATGAGTCTTGTGAGTTTGCCAGCGCTTGCTTGGATTATAATGCCTTTATCAGATTTTCAAGTATCAACTTATGGTAACTATTATATTTTATATTTTCAATCTCTTTATTTATTTACCGAAATCTGTTAAGGCAGATGGCCACTCTCAGTATGATGATATATATATTTATTTTATTATATATTTGTTACAAGATTATTATAAACATATTTCAGTGTTCCATTCGTGGCAATTGTTCATGTTGATAGCATCTATTCCAGTTTTAATTTCAACTATTGTTTTTGCATTTTTACCCGAAAGTCCTAAGTTTCTAATGACAAACGGAAAAAATGAGGAAGCTATGAAAATTTTCAAGAAAATTTATAGCTGGAATACTGGAAATCCAGAAGAAAACTATCCAGTAAGTTATAAATATATAATTTTGTGCCACAATAGTATATTGCGTATGGGGTAGATGGCTCAGTGGTATCGAATCGGCCTGTGGGTTCGATTCCCAAACAATTTTTACCACGTTAAAACTACCCCTGTGGTTCTTTGGGGACTATGATTTAACGGCTGGTAGCTGTACTTCATGCAAATAAATATATCATTTACCAAGATCTGCTACAGCAGAGTGCCACACCCAGTAATAGGTAAAAGGCGTGATAATATATTTATTTTTAGTATATTGTAAACGCAATACAGAAAATAATAAATTGTATTGATGGCTAATTGCATCGCCAAAAGTTATGTTTTAAACTTGGATAAAATAATTAAAAGCAAAGTGCAATTTTATATCATATGCCATAAGTGATATTGCTGTCAAACCTTTGCTCTTATTTATTAAGCGACGTTTAAAATTTAAGTTTTGGCGATGCAACAAATCGTATTTCTGTGAAAATTGAGGTATCTGTATAATTAGGTTCAAAATAGATGACACTATTTCTAGTTAAAGTAGCACATATTCTAATTTAACTATCCTTTCATATATTTTTGAATCTTTAGACGTCATTTTTTCAAAATGTTTTTGATTATAATTGATTTTTCTCATAAATATACGATAAATATAAATACATATACTCCTATGATAGTACTGAGTTACCCAAAGGATTATTTATATACCATTATAGTTAGAAAATAGTATATTGAAAAATGATTATTAAAATTGGGCATTGAAAAACGTGTCTTTCATACTATTTTTTCTATAACAAATTGATTACATTTTTATTTTAAAATTATTATTAATAAAGAAATAAAAATTATCCAAGTTAGTAACACATTTTGACATTTAAATTAGATTAGATTTATAATATTATCAATATCATTCTAAAAATAAATACCTTTAAATTTAAGTGAAAAGAAAAGTGTTTTATTCTTTTATGTTATTACATATATAATTTGATATACTTTATAGAACAAAAATACTTTTTTGAAATTCGCAAAAATGAGGGTATTTCATTCCTAGCGAATATTTTAGTGTCACTAGATTAATAGTACATTTAATTTAAAAAAATAAAAATATGGCATTCCACCAGGTACCTACATAATAAATGATTATTTTTGAGCAGTGTTTATACTTTTATTTCATTAGTAACATAATTATAAATAATTAAATGTACTATTAAATCATTGACACTAAAAATGTTCGCTAGGAATTTAATACCCTAATTTTTGCGAATTTAAAAAAAAAATTGTGCTATAATCAGTATATCTAATTATATATGTTATTAAAGATTCGTGCAGAGGTATAGAAACACCTGTATGAGCAATGACAGCTAAAATGATGTGTCTGTCTAGCAGTACTAGACTTCACAAATTATAATAAATAAATAAATTTTGTGGCATCATTTTTGACAAAAACAGTGTCACAAGATTGGCTTTGTATATACGTTATAGTATAACATATATTTAAAAATAATAATTTAATAGCACAAAGAGAAACTTATTAATAATTACCTTTATTTATGTTTAGATTAAAGAATTGTATGATGAACTTCAGAGTGCAGAAATAAACCATGTAAACGAAAACTGTGTTGAATCTCTTTCAAAACAAAATATTTTTAGAATTTTACAAAGTGGATTAATACAATGCAAATCATTATTTCATCAGCCACATTTGTTAAATATTGTTCTTACTACTACAATTCATTTTGGAATACTTTTAGGGTAAGTTAATATTTCATATTTTGTTATCAAAATAATAATTATTATATTATTACTATTTTAGTGCAAATACATTAAGGTTATGGATGCCTCAAATGTTTACAACTATAGATGAATATAATCAAATTCATAGTACTGATACAGCTACTTTATGTGAAGTTCTGGAATATTCTTTTGGTAAAAATACTTCTAACTTCATAAATGTTACTGGAATAGTAGAGACCGAATGTGTTGTTGTAAGTACTACTTTCATTGTAGCAAAACAAACTATAATTATTCAAAAAAATATTTATACAGAGTGTTTCCATACCACTGTACGAAACTTTAATGACATATATAATTTGATTATAGAACAAAAAGAAATTCGCAAAAATTTGGACATTTCATTCCAAACGAATATATTTAGTGTCACTGGTTTAATTCAGAATTTTGCGCCGCTTCTGCATATACTAGCAGCATATCCACTAATTCACGGTTGCTATACATTTTTCTCAAATTTCTCCCACAACAACTCACCCTTTCAATACCGTATATACTATGTTCAAAGATACTCCGTTATGGCCCTCCAGCGGGTCTATTGTTAGGGATTTAAGCTTGATTTATAGAGGTGCAAGGACAGGTATGTATTCAGTATTTCCCAATTTAATTTTATTTTTATATATATTATAATAATGAATTTAAATATTTTGCAATCCTACCCTGAGCGCCAACAGGTAGAATCTCTAACTGTGTGCGATTCAACACAGGCTTAGTAAGTTAAAGCCATAACGGAATATCTTGGAGCATACTATACGAAATCAGACTAGGTACTCAAATAAAAATAAAGCATTACACCAGGTACCTACATAATAACTAATTAATAAATGATTATTTGTAGGAAGTGTTTATACTTTTATTTCATTAATAACATAATTATAAATAATTAAATGTACTATTAAACCAGTGACACTAAAAATGTTCGCTAGGAATTAAATATCCTAATTTTTGCGAATTTCAAAATAAAATCGTTTTTTTCTATATAATCAGTATATCAAATTATATGTAATTAAAGTTTCGTGCAGAGATATAGAAACAATCTGTAGAGTGGTCGTAGAAAAAGTATAGTACATAATTCAAGTTGTACAGCAATAACAAATTTATCCGTAAGTTCGTGCGTAATATCCTTCTTACAACTCTCGTTACGTAATATACTATTACGTTTTCTAAAAATGTAACAGGTAGATTCATAAATACAATTTAAAATTATAAAATTCACTTTAGTTTCAGTTCTGTATTGAAATGATTTATTTACAGATTAGGATTGTTTGACAATTTGAGGAATTAAATGTCATGTTAGTTAGAATGATAATGACGTAATCCGTCAAGATATTTTTGTGAATTAGAAAAGGAGTTTAAATTGGGATTAAAATAGGTTTAATCTGCTTTATGAATCTGTCTGTAAAAAAATAAAATATTACTTAATAATTAAACAAATTTTGAATAAAATAATAATAATTGTTTTAAACACAGGTTTTACCAAATAATCAGGTTTACATAAACTCGTTGATAGTATCTGCAGGTTGCGTCTTAGGATATTTTGTCTTGATCGCACTTATTAATCATTGTCCAAAAAAATATATTTTAGGTAAGATTTATTTCAATTTTATACATATTGTAGTATTTTTGGTGATAAATTATAGCCTGCTTGTATATGACGTATTTGGCTCTTAAATTTGATTGGTTGACCAAATTGTAAAATAATTATATGTTTCCATAGCATAGAAAATTTGTGACATAACGAACATGGGGTAGGTGGCTCAGTGATATCGAGTCGACCTGTGGATCTTGACAACCCTGATCCGATCCCCACAGCCGACCAACAATTTTCACCAAATTAAAATCTACCCCTGTGGCTCCCGCACCACTAATATCTCTGGGGGCCTTGTTTTAACGGCTGATAACCGCACTTCACACGAAGAAATATATCACTTACCGAAATCTGCTTCGGCAGAGTACCACATCCAGTAATGGGTAAAAGGCGTGATAATATATTTATTTTACATGAAGTGTTCTAAAATACCCCATAAATATTTTTTTTCACTGCCGTTATTAAAAAAGGCCTTTATCGTACTAGTTTCCATGGTGCTTAATAACATCTTAATCACATGTTGATAAGCTGTGGCTTCGAAAGTTTTAGTCACGGCTTAAGATATTAAGCACGGGATTAAGTTACCTGTCATTGAAACAACCTTACTTTTTAAATAAGTCAGAAAACTTTTTTAAAACTCGTAACTAAAGAGACATTTATAAAACTTGTTACATAATATACTATTATTACATTGACATTTTGCTCAGCCAATCAAAATCAAGTACGTTTTATACAATCATGCTGTAATCTCTTACCGAACGTACTACAGTTTCAAATCACAACGCAATTAATAGTCCGCAAATCTCACAATTATTTTTTTCTGTTGTTTAACTTTATTTGAGTTATTTATGCTTATAATTCCCGGTAAATAATTTGATTTTAGAATATAATAGTAACAAAGTAATGGAATGAAAAACTAGACAAGAAAATTACGTTGATTACAAAAAAAGTAATAAAAAAATAAATAATTCAATAATGGGATCATCCTACATTTTTAGATTTTTTCTAACCGCGGTACTACTTCATTATTTTTTAAGTTAAGTTTTCGCGTCTTTTATGTGTAAACTTTGTAATACATGATTTTTTTTTAAATAATTGGCTTTAATTTTGAATTCAAGCCACTATCACTACATCACTCATTCGAACGACAAATCTCACTCTGACGGACAAAAATTATACTATACTACATTTACTTCTTCTTCTTCTCTTGGCTCTACAGAGTTTAATGCCTATGGCACACTGATCCATTATGTATGAAAAATAAAAAAAAAATTGGATTATTTTTATAACAAAATTCATTTTGATATGATCCCATTATTTAGAATTAGTTCATTTTTATGTTGAGTTCTGAAACTTTGTTTCAATTATTAAGGGCGAATATTTAAATCTTGTAATAACATTCTTATGCATCATATTACCTTGTTTTACGACACTGTTTACTGTCCATAATCGGGTACTTTATTGAACTAGTACGATAAAAATGCAAAATTGGACTGCTGTCAATGTCACATTAAAACAAAATTCAAAAGTAATATTTAAACACCATTTTCTGTATGTATTATATGTGTCTTCATACAATTATTAGATATTCTCTTGTATTACATGCAAGATCTTTTATTTCTTTTGGAACGTCTTCAATGTCTTCATCCATCTCAACACTTTTTTCACTTTGACAATTAGATAAATAAAGCAACAAATGCATAACAACGAAGCACACTTTGAGATACAATTAAATGTTTTAAATATAGGTATTGGCAATCATATTTTAAGAGAAAATATTCTTCATGCAGTCAAACATAAAACGTTGTATGCAACTCGTACATAATCAGACTTTATAGACTCGCCTTATTTATTAGCCTCGCTCGCTGCGCTCGCTCTGCCATAAAATTCGGCTCGTCCAATAAAGACCTAAATTATGTACTTGTTACATAAACTAATATTTTTATTAAATAAATTTAAAATATCTCATTGAAGTCATAGTTAAAATTCTATAATTTATTAGGACGGATAAATTTATTAGGAACATGTTAGAAGATTAAGATATTGACCCTAAATAAAATGTGTCTGATTTAAAATGTAGTGTCCATGGTGACCGTGAGTGGATGTACTGCAATGGGAATGTATTGGACACCAGATCAACAACTCATGTTGATTATTTCTGCAGTAACCATTGTTCTAGCAGTCATAAGTTCTCCAGTCATAATGAGTCTTGTTGTTGAACTATTTCCCACAAGTTTAAGGTAATAAAACTAAATATATTTTCTGTATATACATAAGAGAGTTTACGATTTAATACAACACAGCCAACTGGAAAGCATAAAACAGAAAATATATGAACTGCATTATAACTTTATCCTATATTTAATATTTCAAATTTAATCAATGAATGTGAGTAATCTAGTTAGCATAGCAAACAGTAAACACATAGAAATTTTGTTTCAATATTCTGTCAGTTGAATTATGGAAACGTGCTTATCATTGATCATTCATTAGTTACACAGAAAAGTAAGTACTGAATTACATTGTTATACTGTTTCTTAATATTAGGTTTCTTTTTGAAATTGTCTTCAACTTTTCATGGTCATAAATTTGATATAATTTTTGTTAGTTTGTGAACAATATTTTTTATATCAAATTTGATGTCAATTTTTGTATAGGATTTTTTTCTTGTTTTACAAATTTTGCTTGGAATATGTTGATCCTGAGTTTCAATTTTGGGAAGGAATATATGGCCTTAGGATCCTTGAATACTATTATTTATTTATTGAACGTTTCAATTGTTAATTTATCATCTTCAGCATTTATTTGTACAAAAATATTTTGCAAACCTAATATATATATATATATATATATATATATATATATATATATCTGTTTTTTTTACATTGTCAATTTTTTAAATTATATTTTAAGTTAGCTCTACGGATGTGCAACTGTCCTAACCGTAAAAAATAATGTAACTTGTGAATTTAACAAGATAAATCACATGTGAAAAAACTTAAATCGGTGATATTTTGAATGTTTGCGTATGCTTCAGAATGAATTACGAGTTAAGGATACTAGGAGTTTTACGTTTAATTGATTTAGAATGTGTGAAAACATTTCGATGAATTATTAAGTTTAATAAAATACAATATAGCGAAATTTAATATGAATAAATACAGGAATCCATATTTCTAATACAATAATTAAAGAGCCTATATAAAATCTTTCAAACACTGCTGAACTAAAGCGCATGCGTTTATATCAATTTTGTTGGAAAATAGGACATCTTCTATTTTCAAACCAATTTTGATATCAAAAATTAAAAGTGATAGAAATTAACAAAATAAATATCAAAATGATCATGTAAAATACACTATATATTATCTAAGATACCTATGTACAGGTTTTAATTGCGCTGTTATTTTGAAATGCTTTATTATCCTAGTTTTTGTTCTGAGCTACTATAGGTATCCATGATTTCTTGTATTTTTTTTATATGTTAATAATGTATACAAATATTTTGTTCGTATTTTTCTTGTTACTTTACTAAATGTTGCACAGTAAATGAAAAATCTGTTTATTTATATTTGCTTTATAAATTTACTGTTATTTTAATTTTAGAGGTGTGGCCGTATCGTTAACTTTAATGGCAGGACAATTGGGTGGATTACTTGGAAATTTAATTTTTCCATATTTATTACAATCTGGATGTTTTCCACCATTTTTATTTTTAGGTTGCATTGTTATTGGTAAGTATTATTGTTGAATTATTTATCTAACAAGAGCGCATCTCGCTGACAAACTATAAAATTTTATTCTTGACGAACATAAATTAATTTAAATAAAATATTTATAAGAAATAATTTCAAACATATCACGTTACAATTTTTGTTTAAAAATATCAATTAATATCATACGTATATATTTTTATTTTAGCTTGTGGTTTGTTATGCCTTACACTGCCAAATCCGTCAGGCAAGGATTTTCAATGAATTAATAATTATATTAATTATGTATTTGGTAGGTATAAACTTAAATAAATAATTTAATTTTTAAATGGTTTTATTTATATTATTTTCTGTATGTAATTCAAACACAATAAGGAACATTCATATTGTACAAGACACTGCGGACTGACATAATTTGGTCATATGTAACTAAAGTGTTATTTCATCTGAATTTTTACAAAATAAGTTAAATTTAACCAATGACAATGAATTAGTAAGGTAGCGTAGAATACAGTAAATTATACTAAATGTTAGGCTTAAATGCAATAGAAATTAGTGACTGTGACACTTAGTATATTTATATATTTAAAATTCCACTAACATGGAGTATAACAGTTTGAGTTTGTGAAATGTGCATTGAGCGGGCTGAAAATGTATTGCATTAAAAATATAAATTTTGAAAATTTTTTATTTTATTCAATCGCGAAAATTATCATATAATTTTTAAGTTTTCAAATCTAGTAATTCACACAATGTGTGGTTTAAGTTCTGTAAATTTTATTTAATTCGACGTTTCGGCAGACGAAACGTGTACCTTCGCCAAGAAAATAGAAACTAATATATCTTAACAATAAAGAAGTTTTATTCAATTCATAGCCATCATAATTGGTCATATTGTTCTTGTTCTTATAAATAGTTTCTCTGATCAAACTACCATTCATTTATTTATTTCTTTTAATTAATTTTCCTGTAGAAGGGAAGAATAAAATTAAATTCGCATATTGTTTCTGGAATCTTAGTTTTATTGTAATGTTTAAAATTATATGATGACATTGTGAACAGTAATTTTCAATTTAAGTATTTATAAAGTACTTTAAATTTAATTTTAAGATAATTTATCAATTCCATTTTATTATATAAACTGTAACTAAAAGCATCGCCTCGGACATAGCAGTTTTAATACTATGTCTGCATTTTAATATTTAATATTTATAATTTTACTTTACATGGAACCGAAAAAATGACGGAAATGTTATTAGTAACTTTCATAAAATCATCAGTGCCATGATATAACAAAACAAATGTACCAATTAATAGTTATTATTTGTATCTGTCATTATTATAATAAATAACTTATTTCTACTTCCGTTACTAAAATGTCATTTAACGTACTAGTTTCCATGACGCTAAATAACATCTTAATCACATGTGCCGTGGATTCCAACGTTGTAGTCACGGCTTGAAGTTAGCTTCAAGCATCTGTCTTTTTAACTTAACCTTACTTTTTGAATAATTCATGAAACTTATTTTCTTTGTTATCTTAATTTGCGATCGTAGAAAAAGTATAGTATGTGACTCGTTTTATTAAAAAAAAACAAGAAACTCTTAACTAAAAAGACGTTTATAAAACATGTTACATAATATACTATTTCATTGATTAAATAAAATAAACTTTTAATTAATCTCACATTTGTTTCGTAGTTTCATGGTACTGATCCACCCTGTGTAAGTCGTATAGTGCTTGCGCTCAGTGTAATAAGTAACTCTATATTACGGCTGTTTTTCTCTAATTTCACCGATGTCATATTTCTTATATTTTACGATCATGAGTTCCTCATACATCTCAAGTTACTTGGAACACCTGTATTCTGTATTGTAGTTATAGCAGGTATATATACCATGATGACAGCTGCAACTTTACAAGTAAAATATGCGTGACTGTATGGAAATTGAACGAAGCACAAGCGCTTCAAGAAAAATTATTCACTGTTAAGTTCTCTCTTCCAGGAAGATTTTAAATGTTGTAATAAACATTGATTGGTATACATATATTTCTACATTTTTCGTGCTAGACATTAGAATTATGATTATTTATTATAACTAAAGCCCGGATATTTAGGCACTTAAAAACACCCAAATAAGCAGGCATATAGGCCGTTAATTACTCTAAAATAGGCGGGATTTTAGGCAGCCTAAATGTAAATAATTTGTTTTAAAAAAAAACGAATCCTTTTTCTAATATTGGTACTCGTATCTACTCTTCATTAGAAAAAAAAACATCATTTTAAACAAAAATTAACGCAATCTGAAAATATTAATAAAATAATAATGTAGGATTCTCATTTTATTAACTATTAGACAACTTCAAATTATGTAGTATACTTTGATTCACATAATATTACGAGCTATTGTTCCATGAAATTTTCGGAAAGGGACTGTCTTCGGTCAGTCAGAACTTACTTGTAAGCTGAAAACTTCGTTCGACATCACAAAATGTGACAGGGGCATTCTTATATTTAGCCATATCGTTTAAAGTTACCTCAGCTCCATTGATTAATGGCAAAGACACAATTGAATTGCCACGTAAAATCTTGACTAAAACACGTCTTTTTCTTTCAGCATTTTAAATTCACACAAAAAACTTGATTTAAGTAAGTACTTTAAATATTATAGGTTAGGTTGAAACACTATGTCGAGTGCTGAATTAGTCAATAAAAGTTAAAATAGGCAACCAAAAAAAGGCAAAATAGGCTGTATAAGGTAAAACAGGCATAATAACCAAAATATAGAAAAAATAGGCCCTAAGGCCTCCATTACACGTAAACATATTACCTATGTATAGAAAAACTAAATTGCCTGAACTATATTAGAATTTGATTCTAGGCAATTGCCTAAAAATCCGGGCTTTAATTATAACGATGTAGATATCTTTTGCGCTATCTGTCGCAAATTATAATTTTACACTTATTTTATTATAGTAACAGTACTTTACTGATAGTTTTTAGTTCTTCAACATTTTCATTATTAATCTAATAATAATATAGCTTCCAATATAATATAGGTCATAAAGAACAGTTATTTAAATACAAAAAATGCATGAAAAAAATAGTTTGGCCTATTAAAGAATAAATTTGTCGGACAAGGTAGACAGTAGCATATTTCACGAATATGAAGTCCATGCAGTATGCTCATTATAAAAAAATATTTTATTTATTTATTTATTTATGTTACACTGTACAACAGGATTTTAATCCCAATTACAGTACAGGGTCCGCACTCACCGAGCCGCAGTGTGATAGTTTATATAATTTTTAATCTCAGTGCGATTCGAACTCGGGATCTCCGGATTTGAATTCTGTATCGCTATCCACACCACCGTACTGACGGACAATAATTTATAATAAGTATTAATTTGTTTTATACATGATTCTGTAACCAATAAAATGTTTATCATATTTGAAATTTATTTTCAATGTTTTAAAAGTTTTAATGAACATTGCAAATAGCAGCGACCGTTAATAGTTATTTACGTAACAAGCTCTGAAAGTAATGAGCAAGTATGTTTCATAGCGAGTAGTAGATGATCTTTGGAAGCTGAAGAATCTAAAATAGACACATTTAGAGTGTGTTTTTTTGTTGCGGCCTATGATCAATTTATTCATGATGTGACATACAAATGAAAATATTTGCATAAAATAAATAAACTGATCACCATTGAAACATTCTTTTTAGATCTTTTGATGTCGGTAAAACTTTACCGATCCCTTTGGTCGTAATAGCCGATCTAGATCGGTAAAGAGATTTTCCGGTCTAAAAAGTGATCAAAAGTGACTAATTTTCTCGGATATTGTAAAAAAAAGCAATTTTTCCTTAACAGGTAAAAAAATCAGTTTATATGTCATCAAATTCACATAAATAATATATTAATTAACTCGTTACCAAGTGTGACTCTGTCAGAAAATTTTACTTTCGTTGCTAAATACCGACGGGAGAAAAAGGTGTCTTGACTCCCGTTGTTAAAGGAAAATACAAAATGAACAAATTTCAATCCTTCTTTTTTATGTATTATTAATAAGAATTTGTTCGAAATACTTATTGGGGTTATGGAAAAATAGTATACCCCTCGTAAGGCAAGTGTTTTTCCCCGTATACAGGGTGTTTCAGGACTAGTGTAACAAACTTTAACAGCTTATTCCTGAAGTTATTTTGAGCAAAAAATGTCATATGAACATAGGTCCTATTCCTTCTAGTTACCAAAATACTAGAGGTTGAAGCTCTCTCGTGAAATATCACGAAAGTTTCAAATTTTTGTAATCAAGATACTTTCGGAAAACAAGAGTTTTATTGAAAAGTCATACCTTATTTGTCTTAATTAATTTTATTTATTAATATTAACATGCATACGAGTTCAAGGCGCTCATTTTGAACACTTGCTGTAATTTTTTAAAATATGTTATCTTATTTCATATTGTGTTAACATATTCCATGTTTGGTTATGTTGTTATGTCTATTTAATTGTGTCATTTTATGTTTTGTTCTCTAAATCGTATTCGTTAATATTAATAAATAAAATTAATGAAGACAAATAGGGTATGACTTTTCAATAAAACTCTTGTTTTCTGAAAGTATCTTGATTACAAAAATTTGAAAATGTCGTGTTATTTATAGAACTTTAACCTCTTGTATTTTGGTAACTAGAAGGAATAGGACCTATATTCATATAACATTTTTGGCTCAAAATGACCTCAGAAATAAGCTGTTAAAGTTTGTTACACTAGTCCTGAAACACCCTGTATTGTAGTCCTTCTGCTTCGCCTAGTGGTTCAATTTTAGACCTCAAGAAAAATATACAGTTTTATCCCTTGCAGTATATGTCTACTATTAACGATCGTCATAACAACAATGTAAAATAAAGTAGCATTTTATAAAAGATTAACTTCGTGGACAAATTTGCGTTCGTTGCAGTTGCATAAAAAATAATATTAATCTTTACTATGAAACATTTGAAATATCAAAATTCCTAATTTTGTATAATGTAAATCTGTTTGTATATTAATTGATTTGATACAAAATAACTTCATAAACGTAATTTTTAGAATATATTCTCATAGAATGGAATATACGACTATAATATATTATACAGTGCCTATTACTAGCACACACCGACAAAAAGAGGGTAAATGACGGCGGGGTAGACGGGTGCATGTCGTCACGGGCGTTCTGCCGCTCCTATGACTCCCGTGCCGTGTCCCGACTCAACGGGTGTCATCCGTCAACGCACTTCTACCTGTCCGCTGCTTAACGTTACGCTGCACTACCAACCAAACAAACGAAAAACAACCATCTAACATCTACCACGGATTATGAAGAAAGACGACGAGGTTTTGGTTTATGTTGCAGTTAACGCTTTCTGAATTGTTTGTATGTATGGAAGGATCATTGAAAATAGAAAAATATGTTTTTCAATACCTACTTTTCAAATGTTAGTTATGATTTTAATAATTTCATTTTATGTTACATCTAAAAAATTAATCAGGAAAGATTAGTTTGTAATTTTTTTCATAAATAAATCACAAATCCTTTCAAAATTAAACTTTACTGACAGTCTAAACGTTTTTGTTATTTTGATTCAATTCCACGGCTTTTATTATAAAGAAGCAATTTTAAAACAACTTTAAATTCGATTAATTCAGTTACAAAACGTGCAAAATAAAATGGGTGGTAGCACAAGCTCTGTTTTTGCCTGTTTTAAGAGCAATGTTTTTGGGTGTTTTAGCTATCTCAAACATGTTAAAACCGTGCTCTTAGAACACCCAAAAACAGAGCTTGTGCTACCAGCCAATGTGATTACAGCAACTTATATTTGAAGTATTTTTGTCTAAAATTAACTAACTAGTTTTGCGCAAAGAAAAACTGATTTCCCATGTCAAACGCCTATGGCCAGTCTACAGATTCTTGTTAAGTTAGATCATTAGCAGTTTTTAATAGTAAAACAAAAATAAAATTATAAAACTACCTAACTCTTGCATAGAAACGTATTTTATTACATGTATTCTCAGATTTTGCATCGTGCAAGTATATTTTTATTGTCAAACATGTTTTTTTTTTCTTATAAATATACAAGATATAAATTTAATTATATGACCACAAAGATGTTAGTCACTGATTCAAAATTAGAAGTATTTAAAATTATTATACCTAAAATATTTCTAATACCTGCATATATTTCTACTAAAACTACGGTTGTAAAATTTTATAGCCTGTTTTAAATTTCTTATTTCAACGGAAAGATGATAATCAAGTTTTCAGTTTCAAAGTTAAAACGAAAGAAGAATTATCTATATTTTAATTAAATAAACAATAAAATTTATTTCATACTAAAATTACCTGATAGAAATTCTCAGATTTATATTTCCGTGGTAAACATTTCTTCAACAATACATAAAACATTATATTGAAAAATCGTAAAATTTATTCATATCCTCAACGCTTTTATCATGTATTTACTCTAACAATACGACAGTTTTACAACCAATATTAACCTAATTCAAACTTTCACAAATACAAAATCTACCTTCCTTGCATTCCTCTATACACCCCCACAAAACAAGGCTTTGTGCCCCCAACATCCGGATTTAAACTCCGTTTATAGGTACCGCCGCCTACAGTTAGTGTTTCTCAACAGGGGTATACAAATATATCATACAACTTTTTAGATATTTTAAAATTGTTTTAAGAACTGTATTATTCTTGTTCAACGATTGCTATGAAAAGTTGACAATTTCGGTCTCATTTGTCATAGTAATGTTGACGTTTTCTGTGGAACAATCGAAAAATATCTCTTTTGCGCGTCTCCAATGGTAACGCGCGAAAAAGACGTTAAATGCGCTCGTTTCCAATGGCAACGCGCGAAAAAGGTATTAAATGCGCGCTTATTTCAATAGTTACCAGGGATACAAACAAAACAGAAACTTGTCATACTAACAGTTGACAGAACGAATTTATTTTCAGTACGTATACGTTTTTTAATGATTTTAAGATGTAATCGTAGAAAAAATTATGTGTGTATCACGAGCATAAAGTGTCTTTGTTCCTCTTACACTATTGCAGCGCGAGTAACAAAGAATCACTTTACGCTCTTAATACACAAATAACTATTTTCTTTCAATTTTAATTATTTAAAATAAATACAACAATATATTTATTCTAGATTAATCAAAATATCTAAAAATAAAAACCACGTTGTAGATTTTTTTTGTTTAATTTGGTAACTAAGCTGATTTTTATTGTGTATTTCTATGTATTCTTACAACTGCTTTTACGAAGCTATCAGTGAGCATATTCATAATAACAGCTACGCACATAAATAAGCAAAATGCAAATGCATATAAAGTAATCATCAGTTACAGAATAAGTTATAAATTGAGACAAATAATGGTTTTTCTTTTGGTAACAACAGCCACATGAAAAAGTTTGACAAGCACTGTTCTACTCCGCGTTTCACTAGGGTAAACTGTAGGTTAGTGATCCAGGTAAGCTTGCAGCAGAGTAGATGTGTAGATTGTCGGTTGTTTCGAGTCGTCCCACGATTTCCTCGATCCAAGAACAGCTCGAAAACTCGATACGTCATATTTAGGTTTCATAAACAAAAATAAGGTGGCGTGTGTCCGTTTTCTAGTCTTGTGATTGTGTTTGTTATGCGTAGGTTTAGTTGAGATCTAAATCAATGCGAGTTGATCTTTTTATAGTTTCTCTTTTAAATTGATGGATCTAGATTTGAAACAGTTCACCACAACAGGAAGTTTTTCAATACATTAATACTTTTATGACACATTTACATGCACATTTATTTTTAAAACTTCTCCGAGACATTTCTACAATTTCATGACTTTTCAATTCAAATTATTACTAAGTAATAACTATTTTTTGCTTGGAATATATTGATCCTGAGTTTCAATTTTGAGAAGGAATATATAGCTTTAGGATTCTTGAATACTATTATTTATTTATTGGACGTTTCGATGGTTAACTAATCATCTTCAGCATTTATTTGTACAAAAATATTTTCCAAACCAAATACGGATGTTTTTTACATTGTCAATTTTAAAAATTATATTTGAAATTAGCTTTACGGATGAGGTTAGGACAGTTGCTCATATTTTCAACTGTTTATTTAAAAGAAATTAATGTCAATATCAGTTAAATGAAATTGAAAAGGAATAAATAAATGTATCATCATGCCATTTTACTCATTTCTAAGAATGTCACTCAACTATAGCAGATCTAGATAAAGTGATATACAGAGGTGCTTCCATAAAAATTGTGCCTTACGTGAATTAATATAGAAATAGTATATTATTTATTTATGTTACGCTGTACAACAGGAACTTAATCCCAATTACAGTACAGGGTCCGCACTCACCGAGCCGCAGTGTAGTAGTTTATATAATTTTTAGCTTGAGAGAGATTCGAACTCGGAATCTCTGGATTCGAATCCCGTATCGCTATCCACACCACCGTACTGACGGACATTATGCATCAAGGGAGGGAAACAAGCGATTATTCCCGCATGTGAAGTTGGCAAACCGAGACGTAGGCGAGGCCTGAAGTCGAGGTTTGCCAACTTCACACAAGGGATAATCGCGCTTTCCCATGAAGCATATTATACTTTTCGTAACAAGTGCACAAAAAATTACCGTCTTATCGGGACAAATGTCAAATATGGATCGTGTAACAAGTTCATTGTCCGCTCAGCTAACAGAATAATCGTAGTCTCTAGGGAGAGAAACATTCATACAAGGGATCGAAACATCTCTCTAGGGAGAGAAACATTATCACGAGGGACAGAAACATCCTACATAGGGAGAGAAACATTATGGGGAGAAAAGCAGTGTTTCTCTCTCTAAAAAATAAGAACGTGTTTCTTGTGCACGTGTTACGAAAATAAGTTTGTCGTTGCCCTTATTTTCCTAATATTAATCTAGTTTTTAATTTCAAATTTACCCATTTGAAAATAATTTAGAACTACTCGTATCAACAAATGACACAAAGTTAGTAAAATAATATTAATATTTCCGTTCTATATACACAAAACAAGTTAATACATTTTTAACATCAATTGCTTCAAAATCTCTATTTTATGCACATTCCAATTATACAAAAACCACTTGTCATGTTATCAAAACCCAGCAAGAGATCTGCCTACTCACACATTCTTCCATAGATCAATGATCCACAAGCACAGATCTTTGCCTAAAGAAATCCATTTCAGATTAAGCATATCAGCACAAAGAATGCGGTAGCCTAGCCCAGATTAGTTAACGACAATCCAGCATACATATATAACTCGAACAGCAGAGGCCGAAAATATTTTTAAATACGGATCAGGGCAGCTTAGTTTTGACAGACGTTTCAAGGTAGAATGCGATGCAGGACAACAAGGCGTCGACGGATTTCACGGTGTCTAGATCTACCTGCCGCAGAAGAAATTTGAGAGTTTACAAATACAGGTAATTGGTTTGCTGTGATTTAAACACAGGTATTGTTACACCATGGGCAAATCATAAAAATATCAATTGTTTCTTAGATTTATGAGATAAAATCAAGGAATTTGAAATTAATGTATCTCTATAATGCGAGTGTCACACGATCTAATGTTTATTCCATTTTTATTTGTCATATTATACATAAAATTAAAAAAATAAATATATCATCACACCTTTTACTCATTACTGACAAGTACCACTACCCAACTGTCACTCGTCAATTTAAATGAAACTTGGCACACTAATAGAACTTTTTTTTCTTCCGGAAGTTGCTTTATAGGGGTACAAACCACTCCTGAAAGGTGGTAAAAGAAAGAATCGCCATAAATGAAATTAAATAATACCAAAATATTACGTGTTCAACATTGGTTACCCAGGGGTTTTAGAGATCGCCAAAATCTATTTTCGGGGTCATTTTGTACATATGCACTTTTTTAAGAAGTTAAAAAGGGGATGAAATTACGATATTCAACTGAAATAGAGGTTTAGGTTCAAAACTAGTTACTTGGGGGTTTTTGGGGTCGCTGTATCTATTTTCGAGGTTACCCCTGGAAGGGTTTATGTACAGAGATTAAAAGATTTATCTCAAATAACTTAAGTTAAAATATACAATTATGAAATATTAAAAAAGTGCATATACACAAAGTGAGTTTCGTGCATATAAACATTTCAATTCATATACATTTTTCAAGTATGGATGGGTGAATGAAGTTGCTACAAAGACTTTCTATGACGGTATTTTAATTCTAGGAAAGGTTAGTACAAAATATTATTTGTATAAAAAATTACTTTGGTATTTATATTTATTGCTTGCCCTCCAAACAGCTGATGGAAGCCATGTTGTGACGTCACCTGCACGAACCTTATAGTAATATAATATTGTTCAGGGATCGGAAACCGCAAAAGATAAGTTCGTTTCAGAAATTTTTTGTTGGCCGGACGATACCAGTTCAGTTCTAGTTCGGATTCAAAAAGTTATATATTATAAAAATTCAGAAATTATGTACATAACTAGCGAACTACTCATTAACCGTACGACTAAGAATAGCCTACTACACTAATGTCTTGAATTATTGCCAACGAACAACAACAGATTTGCCACGTTACAAAAACATAGGAAATGCAACAATGTAATATAAAATAAAAATGTAGGTTTCATTAAAGGTTTAAATTCAAAACTACAATCCTATTTTAATTGCATCCTATTATGTTAACACAGAAGTATTGAAAAATGTTTGTTTAGGGAATCCTCAAAAATAGTGTGTTTAGTTCCGGTTCAAGTTCAAGTCAGCAAAATTAATGACAACGATTTGGGTCCGGATTCAGGTTCACAAAAAGCATAAGTTCGGAACGGTTTTCGGTTCGGGTTCAATTCGGTTTTCGGTCTATGCTATTATTACTGTATTTATATAAATAATACAATAATAATAATAATAATAATATATCATCACGTCTTTACCCATTACTGGGAGTGGCACTCCCCGAAGCAGATCTCGGTAAGTGATATATTTCTTCACGTGAAGTGCGGATACCAGCCGTCGAATCACGGCTCCCAAAGATGTTAGTGGATGTGGAGCCACAGGGGTAGATTTAATTTGGTGAAAATTGTTTGTTGGATGTAGAGATCGAACCAGGGTTCTCAAGATTCACAGGCCGACTCGATACCACTGAACCACCTCCCCATGCTTTAGTTATATATATTTGAAACCTAACCTCCTTACAGAATATATACCCAATTTATATAAACTGATTTTTTTTTGTTTATGTTGGCTTAACAGTAAATATCAAGTAGCAATTCGGCAAAATATTCTTCTTGTTAAATCATGTTATTATTCATAACATGTTCGTTCCACTCAAAGAATTCTGAATATTTCAAGTGAACCTGTTTTCAAAAATATTCAAGCAAAACGTTCGTTAATCGTTCTTAAAAATCTTAATTACAAGCAATATATTTTGTATTTTACTCTCTTCTAAGAAATTTATAAAAACTTGAAATCCGTAAAATAACGATTAAAAATTAACAAGCTGCATTTTTTGCTTGACAAAAACTGCAAAGATTAAATGCAACTTTTTTGCCAGTAAAACAAATCTGTGAAGCGTCACTAACAAGATTTCCTTCCCAGAAAAATAGAAGTCAAGCCAATAACACAAAAATCAAATTATATCTGGTTCAACTGTCCAGTGCATAGCAACGAAGTCTTTCTAGTTGTGATCTCAGGAATGCAAGTGCTGCCCATTGTGATTGTGTTGTAAGCATGACCTCTTTATCTATTATAAAATTATTCTCCGAACCGGTCAATTTCATCCCACGTACTAGAACAATATATCTATTGTCTAAGTTTTGGACTGCACTGTCCCCGTCAGAAATGAAACTATGAATGTTATGAATTGAATTTAGATGATTCCAACCAGATCTGTCATGAGATGATTACATAGGAACTGTACGCATAATGAATAAGTCTCAAATAGAAATGTTGGAAGAAAACCTCTTCAGATATTTTATCTTTATGATTCCATTTTTGTTTTTTGTTCCGTGTCTTCGCGCAGTAATTATTTATTTTTTCAAAATTACTTGATTCAAAATAATTTGATTAAATTAACTTGACAATTAGCTCCAAATTGCATTTTAAAATTAAATGAAGGTGATCATTGTTCAATTTTCGGTGAATTATGCGTCAAAATGGGTCTAAAGTTAACGCAAATATATTAAAAATTATTGTTATCACTTATATAAATACAGGGTGTTTTTATACCTCTGCTCAAAACTTTAATGACATATATAATTTGATATACTAATTATACAACAAAGAATTTGTTTGAAATTCGCATAAATTAGGATATTTCATTCCTAGCGAACATTTTTAGTGTCACTGGTTTAATAGTACATTTAATTTTAAAAAAAAATAAAATAAAGCATTGCCCAAGGTACCTACATAATAATACATAATTAATAAATGATTATTTGTAGACAGTGTTTATATTTTTATTTCATTAGTAACATAATTATAAATAATTAAACCAGTGACACGAAAAATGGTAGCTAGGAATGAAATACCCTAATTTTTGCGAATTAAAAAAAAATTTTGTTCTATAATCAGTATATCAAATTATAAATGTCATTAAAGTTTCGTGCAGAGATATAGAAACATCCTGTATAATAGTTTTTATTTAAATGTCATAACGTGGTCATCTCTAATTTGTAATTTGAAAAACTATACAATTTATATATACTCGTATATTATAATAATCAGGAGAAGTAATGTTTGTATTAAAAGTGTTATATTATCATTGTGTTTTATTTTCATTTTCTTGACTGTTTTGACAAATCAGTATGGTAATATTACTGTACAGAATACAGTTATTACTTATTTACCAGCCTATTAGTGTATTTTGTGCATGTAGGTTTAATATCCTGAAACCGGTAAAGTTGCTAACAATAACATGTTATTTTTAAAATATCAGCTTTCAGGTGCTAATTTCAAATCGTATTTGATTCATAATTCACCCTATTTATCTTCAATATACTTGAAGAACATTTGAAAATGAAGAAAAAGTAATTTTAATTGATCACTTATTAGTGTAAAGTCAAATATGAAAATCATATGAATGTTTTATTTTTTCATTGATATAATTGTCCATACTTAGGGTCATTCCAGAATTGGGAGATGGCAGAATTAGCGCTCCTGCTTACCGAACTAGAAGCGAACTGAAACAGCGGTCCCGCTGGTAGGGTAGGTGGCTCAGTGGTATCAAGTCGGCTTGTGGATTTAAGACCCAAGGTACGATTTTCTCGACCGATAAACAATTTTCACCACGTTAAAACTACCTCTGAGGCTTCCTCTCCTCTATCTTCTATCTTACCGAAATCTGTTTCGGCAGAGTGCCACACCCAGCAAAGAGTAAAAGATGTGATTATTATTTTTCTTATATGTTCAATTTATTTAAAACAAGTAATAAATACGTACTTCCAGGCCCGACGAGAGGGGAGGGTAGGTGGGGTAAAATACCCAGGGCCCGTGGAATTCAAAGGGCCCGGATGTGATGCTATTTTATAAATTGCTTTTAATTTTCTACTATTTCACCAATTTTTTATATTCTTTACTAAAACATGTATAACGAAATGTCTGATACACGTTTTCTACAATTTATTACATTGTATAAATTACTAAATGATGAAATGCTTGATGAATGGCCGGCCCCAGTTGCAAATTTTAAATAAATTTATACACTATTCAAAAGTACATTATTACATTGTTGCATTTTTGTTTCTTATATTACTACATTGTATACAATACACATACGCAAAGGCTCTATACATTTGTGCGTAGTGCTGTTTTGGTATCCCCTGCATTTATCGAATATGCAACTAGATATTAGATAGTCATACAGTGAGTATACAATACACATCGCTGCACCAATTAACTCAGAATTTTGTATTTAATTTTATTTATATTGTTATAACTTTATTTAGATATTAATAATTCTTATTGTTGTCATACATATATTTATAAATATATTTTTTTTGGTATCTTATATTTAATTAATAAATATTCAAAGTTAAAGGAGGCCCGAATTTGTTTTTTCCCGGGGCCCGCTTTTTCTCTCGGCGCCCCTGCGTACTTCAATTTTACATATTAAATTCATGTATGTATCTATTAAATGTTGTTCGATATACGAGAACATTAAGCATGTATGTAAAGCATACATGATGATTAAAGCTTAAGCATGATGTGTGTACGGGTTTGATTAGTTAAACACATGTGCTGATTGCGGATCAAGATAGCATCAATCGATCTGATCAGGTTTGGCGACTTAATTACACGGTCTGATTCTTCTTCACTTGACTGAGATACGGTTGTCTTCGACTGAAGCCCTGGCATCATACTACGTGCAGATATATACTGGGTGTAGAATTCAAATATGTAACATAGGTATTCTTTTTAATATGATGATTGTTGTCTACTTAATTAAATTAGACCAAAAGTGTAAATACAAAAATATTAAGTATTAAAAATTGAATCTAATGAGGATCTACTTGATGCTCAATTGTTTTTTATGCAAGAGTAACAATAAAAATAAATAAATAAATATATCATCACGCCTTATACCCATTACTGGGTGTGGCACTCTGCTTAAGCAGATCTCGGTAAGTGATATATTTTTGTCGCGTGAAGTGCGGGTACCAGCCGTCAAATCACGGCCCTCAAAGATATTAGTAGAGAGGGAGCCACAGGGGTAGATGTTTTAAATTGGTGAAAATTGTTTGTCGGCTGTGGGGATCGAACCAGGGTTCTCAAGATCCACAGGCCGACTCGATACCACTGAGGCACCTACCCCAAGAGTAACAAGCAAACGAAAAATAGCTTTTATAAAGAAAATTATAGCTTTAACTTGAAAAGTTCATTAGATAAATAAAATTGCTTAACCGAAATTAATAATAAATTATATGTTAAAGTGTATTGCCATATTTTACTCAAAATAATAATAATTATTATTATTATTGTTTGTTTTCGTTGTTTTCCACAGAACTCAATCCCAAATTTTCTATGTAAAAGCCATTTGTCGTTTTCCTGCTAAAAGAAAAGCATTAGACCAGCTACCTATACAGAGTGTCCCAAATAACATTACGTTCTTGAATATCTCGAAAAGAATGCATCTTAACAACAAGTGTGCCGAATCAAAACCTTCATAGTTGGGGGGGGGGACATCGGATTCTGACAAGATGCCCCCCACATCCCTAGAAAGGTCTGGAAAGGGGGTCGACTTAAAAATCTTAAATGGGAACCCCTGTTTGTTATTGCAGATTCGGAAAGAGCTTAAAAAAGTATGTTGGTTTTATTCGGAAACTTTTTTTGTACACCCAACAGGTGGCGCTGTAATCGTAAAAATACGACTTTGCTAGAAAAAATTAACTAATTAATATTGTGTCATTAGTATAATATAAGCTGATACATTTCTTGTGAAATTGCAGCTGTTCTGCCGTTCTGCAGAACTCGAAAATCCGATTATTAAGGTGGATTAGTCCTTATTTTCTTGATGTCTTCACAGTGCTTCATGTTTCTTTGCCTTTTCCACTATTTTTCTCCATTTCTTCCTGTCTGTCGCTTGCTTTTTCCACTGTTCAATTCTCATTTCCCTGATGTCTTCTTCCACTTGGTCTTTCCATCTGTACTTTGGTCTTCCTCTATTTCTGCCATACGTTGGGTTCCATTCTGTTATCTTCCTTATTCCTGCGTTATTTTCCCTCCTATGTATATGTCCCATCCATCTTATCCTCATTGCTTTAATAGTACGTACTATGTTTTCGTTTTCTAATATCTCCTCAATTTCATGGTTCATCATTTGTCTGCATTCATTTTCTTTAACTTGATAAAAAATGACTTCTGTTGTTTCAATAAATACATAAAATTGTAGAAATATTACTACTCAAACACTCAGGGGGTACGGAAGTATGTGATATATTTATTTATTTTTTCGAGATAGATTCATTAGATACGGTTTTTAATTCTGATCATCTTTTAGTCTTACACTTTTGTGTACTAGAGAAGAAACTATCGTCAAACATAAATTTCACCATTAAATTTTCTACATAACAAAAAAAAGTAGGTGGTCGGTATAGTAATATGAAGTTGGCGCCATTTTGAACGCACCAATCTAACATTATTTCGCAAACCTCATCATCATCATCACTAACTCATTTTCATACCCCTCCACATCCTTAATCACAATCTCACCATCATTAGTTCCAGATTAACCACAACCACGAACCACATCATATCAACCATTTATCTCCATCGCCGCCTGATCTCCGTTCTTTGTACGTACTCGCCATGCAAAGTGCTAAATGCAGCATACTTGGATCCTTTCTCTGTTTCGCCGTGGAATTCCTCCCACGTCCGCGGTATCGTACGTGGCCCACGCGTCGCCACCGCCAACGTGATCGACGCTGCTATCGTGATATGATGCGAGAAGAGTTATTGTCTTATATGGTTTTGTAATGGGCTGATCGAGTGATTGTTGATCGTGTTGGAGCTCTGTTGGGAATTGTGGTCGTTTGAAATGGATCTGAGCTTTATTCAAGATTGTTATCAGTATGGGAAATCTGTTTTTCTCTTGGGAAAAATTACGGTCGACACAAAAATGTTTCCAATATAAGTTGTGATTCGAGGGTGCATGTACTTTTGAATTTTTATTGTATAATGTATTCGTAATTCCTTATCCTTTTAATAAGACAGAAAATTTAAATTCATTTATAGCCCAGTTACACCAACAAAATTTAAATATACTTATTACACAATCGGATTTTTTTTTTCAAACAGGATTTCCAAAGCAGTAAATTTTGTTTACAAATTACTAATCGATAAGTAAATATTTAGGTAGATAAATACAAATTTAACATTCCGCCGTGGCAACATAGTAACTATAAAAAACATACTTTTCAATATCGATCAAGTAACATTTTCTCTTGTTAGAAGGAAATTAAATTAAACTTACTTACTCTTACTTACTCTCTTTAAGTGATATATTACTTCGCGTGAGGTACGGTTATCAGCCGTCAAATCACGGGCCGAAAGATGTTAGTGGAAGAGGAGCCACAGGGGTAGATTTTAATTTGGTGAAAATTGTTTATCGGCTGTGGGATAGAATCCGAGTTCTCAAGCTCTACAGGCCGACTCGAATACCACTGAGCCACCTACCCCATGATAAAATAACGTGTTCCACGGATATATAATTATACTCGTAAATATGATACTGAAACCTTCGTTTAAAATTCATCCCTAGTAAATATTTGCTATTTTAGTAGTTTTCGCGGAAGTTGTCGTAGTTAATAGCAACGTAAAATTATTGTATAAAAAACATGAACAGAATTGTTGTTTATTCCACGATTCCAAAGAAACAAATATTTATTTATATGAATAATAATAAGAATTTTAAATAAATAAATAAACAAACAACTGATTTTTTTTTCTTACCATAGCAACGGGAGAAAAAGCTAATTTTAATTTAATCACTTCGCTCTGAGCAACGGACGGTACAGTTAAAATGTAGGTATTATTAAGTTCGATATTGACACCATATAAACCGAATGGTCGTGGAAAAAATATTATTTCTTTTAATTATTTTTCAATAATTTCATTTGTTTCATTGGGTAACTACGAAAATGAGGTTTAAAGTATATCAAAATAGTATGTTATGCATCAAATGAGGGAAACAAGCGATTATTCCCGCGTGTGAAATTGACAAACAGATACGTAAGCGAGGGCCGAAGGGTCGAGCGGAAGTCGATGTTTGCCAACTTCACACAAGGGTTATACGCGCCCCCTCCCGTGAAGCATATTATACTTTTCGTAACAAGTGCACAAAAATTACTGTCTTATCGGGACAAATGTCAAATTTGGGTTGAGTAACTAGTTACCTAGGAAACACCGCAAACAACTAATCTCTCTGGGGGAGAGAAACATCGCTCTAGGGAGAGAAACATGGTACCTATGGAAACATAATGTTTCTCTCCCTAGGGGAGAAAATCAGTGTTTCTCTCTCTAAAATTAGGGAATAAGAGAACGTGTTTCTTGTGCATGTGTTACGAAAAAATATTAAAATACGATGGTTGACCATGGAATTGGAACAAAATTCGAGAAAAACTTTTTTTGTATAAAATAAAACTGGAAGTTTTGCCCTAAAGAAATTCATCTTCCATGTTTAAAGCGCATATTCCCAACATTTCAGTTAACATCCTACAATTGCTAGAATCATACCTAGTTAGAAACTAGCAAATGACGAAACAATAAATCTTATCATTCGTGTTTATTTCTCAATTCTTTTACGCCTATATTTGGTTACAATGACAGTTCAACAATTCAACATAATAATTCCAACGTCATGACAGGAATATTAACTATTAAACTACAAAGTATCATCGAGTTTTCTAATTAATTACCTCACTCATACATATGTAAAACGAGAACTAGAATGACGACGCCAACGCATTACAAAAATAGACATTTTATAGAACGCCTGGTCATGAATTTACTATCGATACTGGTGCTGTACCGTATCATGAATGAAGTTTTGAAAACAATGCTGACATTTATATAATGATAACAATATTTACTATTCCCAATATACATTCCCATGGTACATAAATAAACAAGAGCTTTTTCACACTACTACTACATTTACACGTCACATAATTCTACATAGAACAGCAGGATGTTGCAAAGATGAAAACAAATATTCATTGATCTATTGTGTATGTTGGAGTTATTAGATAAAACAAAGATAGTCACTAATATTTATAATCATTAAAGCTGACATTTTGGATTATAGTAAAATTATGATTCATCAAATTTAATCAGAATATTTGCTTCAATAGCAATCTAAATATTTATTTTTTACTTTCATATCATAATATTAAACACGAAAAATCGTTATGTAAAGTACTATTTTATACCACTACTATTATAAAATACAGGGTGTTTCTATACCTCTGCACGAAACTTCAATGACATATATAATTTGATATACTGATTATAGAACAAAAATAATTTTTTGAAATTGGTAAAAATTAGGGTATTTCATTCCTAGCGAACATTTTTAGTGTCACTGGTTTAATAGTACATTTAATTATTTGTAATTATGTTACTAATGAAATAAAAGTATAACCACTGCGTATAAATAATCATTTATTAATTAGTTATTAAGTAAGTACCTTATTTTTTACTTCCTTGTACGAAGTAAAGGAAGTATTGTAATCGCGAAAATTTTCGGTTCTCAGATTTCAACGGAAATAGGTGTTTTGGCCCTCCCTGAATCCATTTTGACTAATTTCGTCATGCCGTCTGTACGTACGTATTTCGCATAACTCAAAAACGGTAAACCGTAGAAAATTGAAACTTTATATTTAGGACTGTTATAACATCTAGTTGTGCACCTCCCTTTTTGGTCATTATACAACTACCGGAAGTGGTACTTTACTTGAAGCCTATAATAGATTTTCATGAAAAACTATATTCAAATATAATTTAAAACTTTCCAAATTTGGTATATAAGACTACTATATCAATGGAAATAACATAATAGATTTTGGTTAAAATAGACTAACCGGAAGTGGCACATTACATGAAGCTGCTAACAGTTTTCCTTGAAAAAAATGATATTATTTACATTTTATAAATAAATGATGCAAATAAAAGTTTTAGAGAATTAAATTCTGCGTCTAGCACATTAAGAATTATTAAATTAGCCTTTTGTATACGCGAGATATCTAAATTTAAAAATTATATATTTATTTTTAAGAAAAATTAAGTTTGCTATGGATTAGAACAAAAAATAAGAAAAAAATAAAAAATTAAATGTCAATGTCAATGTCATTGCATTAGCAACATTTAGTTGTGCACCTTTCGTTGTATTCATTGAATAATTAAAGGATGGGAAAGAAACAATCAAACAGGCAAAAGAAGGGTAGAATGAAGAAATACATTTCTGAAAAACGACAAGCAGATGAATAAAAAGCTAGAAAATTTTAACAACAAAAAGAGAATAAAAATTCTTAGAGAGAAAGATGAATATAAAGAGGGAGAAAATGTTAAGACGAAGGAAAGAATAAAAAAAATTAAGAAAAGTTGCACGAAGTAAAGGAAGTATTGTAATCGCGAAAATTTTCGGTTCTCAGATTTCAGCGGAAATACGCATTTTGGCCATCCCTGAATCCATTTTGACTAATTTCGTCGTGCCGTCTGTACGTACGTAATGTATCTCGCATAACTCAAAAACGGTAAGCCGTAGAAAGTTAAAATTTTATAATTATGACTGTTATAACATCTAGTTGTGCACCTCCTTTTTTGGTCATTATATAACTTCCGGAAAGTAAAGTACCATACTTGGAGCCTATAATATATTGAAAAACTATATCAAAATATAATCCAAAACTTTCCAAATTTGGTATATAAGACTACCATATCAATGGAAATAACATAATAGATTTTGGTTAAAATAGACTAACCGGAAGTGGCACATTACATGAAGCTGCTAACAGATTTCCTTGAAAAAAATGGTATTATTTTAATTTTAGAAATGTATGCTGCAAATAAAAGTTTTAGAGAATTAAATTCTGCGTCTAGCACATTAAGAATTTTTAAATTAGCTTTTTGCATAAACGAGATATCTAAAGTTAAATATTATATATTTTTTGATTTTTTTAAAAATTAAGTTTGCTATGGATTAGAACAAAAAATAAAAGATTTAATGTCAAATATGTGCAATTAAAAAAATATCTATAGTTTAATACGTGTACAAGGAAGTCATGTGGTGTCCACATCAGATATTTTTTTTAATTAAATGTATTATTAAACCAGTATTTTGTGTATGACATTTAATAAAATGAATAAGTAACTATATTTTTATCAAAAAATGTTAATTTTTTCCACTAATATCAATACGCGATGTACGTGATTTTTTCATCATTTACATTACCATGACAACGTGTATTTTGCGCACTGTTTCGTATGCTAGTGCGCAAAATGAGTATCTCGCGCACGCTCTCAAATTATTTATTGTCAGGTTTCATTAGTTACAACACATTAATAGTATCAAATTAATATTATTGTTGATTTTTTTTTCTTCAATTTACTTAAATAAATCAATAATTATTGTATTATTCTTTATTTACAGTTGTAGAAACAATGATGTTGGCAAAATTCTTGTTTTTTTGGCGCGTTCGAAAGACTTTTACTGTCTCGACCTGCGGTTTCCACTAAAAGTAATATTCTCACGCGCAACAAAAAAAAACACTCATTATGCGCACTTAATACAAAAATAACTATTTTGTAAATTTTATTTTTTTTTGGTAACCGCACTTCACTTATCAAGATCTGCTATGGCAGAATGCCACGCCCAGTAAGGGGTAAAAAATGTGATATATTTATTTATTATTTATTTTACAAGAATCATATTTTACTATTATCAGAATAATAAATGAATTTTTTTTTATTTGCTCCTTTAAAAATGCAGATATTTAAAAAATGCAAATTTTAAACTTCATTAAAAGTATATTTTTTAAGGTTTTTATTATATCAGTCCTTATTCAAATATCAATATGATATTCGTGATTACAATAGAACCTGGGGAACCGTGAAAAATATTTGGAAAAGGTTAAGAATCGCGGATCTATAATACAATTTTTTTTCCAATTTGAATCTGTATCTCGTAGAGAAAAATAAAATATAGGTAAGAACACCAACAAAAATAATGTCGTCATGTGCATCCACAGTTCCATCGCTATCAAGATAGCTGTATTCATTGGTTATAACCTCGTCAGGTATTTCAGTAAATACCAGAACACAAAAAGAACTCGTTAATTTCCACCATTCCAGTATCCAGTTCATACCTTCTTCGCAGCGTCCATGTAGCGTCAGAGAGGAATGCAAAGCGCGTATGTAAATTTCCGTCGCCGGTCGCTCTCAGCGCTGAACGGCTGCGGCATGTGAAATAACGTTTCAGGTTGGCGCCAACATGTGTTCGCGCTGCAAACAAAAACGACAGGTTTCTGAAAGTCGCGCGTGCTGCGAGCCATCGCCTGCGAGCATTCCTGACCCATGAATCTCGAGAAGTAACTCCGAAACTGTCAACAGTCAGGAATTAATAGCGCAACAACGGTGTGCTCGCTCATATTCAAGCTGTGTCTGCATTTCATATCCTGCTTCTTGTTCATTATTCAACTTTATATCTCGACTGTAATGTGTAGGCTTATAGGAATTTGAAATGTCCCTGATTTAATTCCTATTCATTTATTAATCGGGTAGATTTTATTCAGAATGTAGTAGGCCATAGGCATCAGTTTTTTCGAGGTCATTATTTGCCAAATTAGTGAATTGTACTTCAAATAACAGTTGTAGAAACTAAGATTCTGTGTTTAAATATCTGGTTGCAAAA
The DNA here is from genome assembly GCA_947425015.1 of Pterostichus niger. Classification (NCBI taxonomy): domain Eukaryota; kingdom Metazoa; phylum Arthropoda; class Insecta; order Coleoptera; family Carabidae; genus Pterostichus; species Pterostichus niger. The sequence continues at coordinate 20,384,058 of OX380334.1, read as the reverse complement.
CGTTGTAAGCTAATTGCATTGTTAACAATTCGAAAAAGAGAATGGATTGAAAAAAAATGAATAAAAGAAATGTTAAACTATAATAATTTCAAAATAAAATATAAATAAATATATCACCACGCCTTTAGCCAATACTAGATATGGCATTCTACTGTAGCAGATCTCATGGTTCCCAAAGATGTTAATGGAGGTTACCAGCCGTCAAATCATGGTCCCCAAAGATGTTAATGGAGGGAAAGCATCAGGGCTGTTTTCTAATGTGGGAATCTGCCCCATAATATATTTCAATATTTTGAAACATTATAATTTCAATAGTACGCATTAAATAGTTATTTGTGTATTAAGAGCATAAAGTGATTATTTTTTACTCGAGCCGAAGGCGAGAGCTGCAATAGTGTAAAAGAAACAAAGGCACTTTACGTTCGTGTTACACTCATAATTTTTTCTACAATTACATCTTAAATGATTAAAAAACGTATACGTACTGAAAATAAATTCGTTCTGTCAACTGGCAATATGACAAGTTTCTGTTTTGTTCGTATCCCTGGTAACTATTGTATCACGGGCGTAAAGTGTCTTTGTTTTTCTTACAGCCTTCGGCTCGCGCTGCAACTACCGTGTTCGAGTAACAAAGAGTCACTTTACGGTCTTAATACACAAAATACTATTTCGCCATTGCCATTGGAGACGCGCGCTTTCAATACAAAGTTATTATTTTTCGATTGTTCCACAGAATACATCAACTTTACGATGACAAATGAGAGCGTAATTTTAAACTTTTCATAGCAATCGTAGAAAAATAATATTTATTTGTTACAAATATTGTCTCACCATTGCTGTTTATATATATATATATATATATATAAAATTAAAACTATTTAATATGAAAATGCTTGCACATTTAGTTCGTTTTAGATGTCACGTTCTTAAAAACATTATTTTAACCTTTCTATTAATTCAAACAAAAAAACTGATGAAAATCATGAGCTATTAACTTCTATAAATTTAGGTCGAATTTTTAAATGATTGAGAATCACTGACTTAAGTAAATAATTTAAATCTATTATAAGTTTTATGGAGCTGAAAGTAAGATGATATATCAAAAATTTATAATTGTTGTTTACAAGTTTATTAATGTCATACTATTTACTAACTGAAATATCTAATTATGAAAAATTGGCAACAGCTTTAACTAAGCAAATAAAACTACGCCCAAGTACCCAAAATAACTTGAAACATTTCTATTCATTACAAACCATAAACATAATAATTAATATTAATATATATATCAGACACCAAATTAAATTCATTCACAAGAATCCCGTTTACAACTACCGCATCGTTCTTAATTCTTACGAAAGAAATCTAAATCAGTGCTTTAATAAACGACGCGTGCAAGATGACGATGGAGATGGAGACATCCGCTGTGTAAATATTCATCAAACGTTTTAGTCGTTGGCAGCGTGAACATGGGCACACGACCACACTGGTGCCGCTGGTATCTCGGACATCACCTACATCACATGACAAACGCCGCCGAAGTGTTGGACTGCATCCAAATCACCAGAGAAATACAAATTGAGAGAAGTAAATTATGCTAAATGTACCCCTCATTACAACTAATTTACTACCAATCTCAACAGGGTATAGTTTATTTGCTGTGAGAAAAATGTTGGTATTCGTGTCGTCCATGCTAGGTTTACTTGTTTTGTAAATTGTATTAATTTAACTTGTTGTGGAGAGATAATATCTTAATTATTTATTTCTTTTCAATACTACTTTACAAGCTACAAGTATTAATCTCAATTATAGGTACAAGAGGTACAGTAGATGACTGTCACCTCACTCAAGCTATAATATGTTAAAGGTGGATTGCATGAAAGCGGGTTAACTCTCGGGTTACTCTAACCCGGGGTCAAAGGGTGACATTGGGTTAGCCAAAAATTGAATTGCATGATCTAACCATTGGCCTAGCTGTCAAACGTAATTGAACTACTTAATAATAGATGTGACTAGCTCTACTTTTTGTAATTTTCTAACACATTTAAATTGTTTGGAAATAAACCAAATAAAGTAATTTATAAGTTTTGAATTACCAAAAAAATTAAAAGAAGTGGTACTCATACTGGAAAGGCAACACTCAAGCTGGATTTATAATAAAGTAACGCAAAACGTAACGCAGTTGCAGTAAAGTAGAAAGTAAAGCAAGCGAAAATAGTTGATTTATATTAAAAGGTAGTTCCACTACTGCTAGCCAATCAGGTAATATTATAAAAAATTAACATTTATTTCGGTATTTTTCGTTTACTTCAGCATCAAGTTTGAATTTCTGTACTTCTGTCATATCATATAACGTTTGTTAGATTATTTGTTGTTTATTGGGTTTTATGACTTTTCATGACTTATCATACAGTATTTTATACATATCTACCTGCTCGATAATACTTCGGTCTATTATTTAATAGAAAATATTTCGACTAACAAAATGAAATCTGACAGATATACAGATGGAGAATGGTGGATAAGTCGATAATAAAGATTTCTGCGCAACGTTCAAAATGCGAACTTCTTATTGGCCAGCGGTAGAAAGTTTTAGTTAAGGTAAGGCAGAAAGATGAATGTTGGGCAACTATTGCGTTACATATTTTACCTTACTTCTCACTTTACTTCAATATAAATCATTACTAGCTGTAGTACACGCTCAACTTTTTACGTTACCGATACTTTTTGCGTTACTTCTTACGTTACTTCATTATAAATCAAGCTTTAATCTTGAAACATGAATTTAATAATAATTATTATTATTGATTACATAATGTACACATATTTTGCAACAAATAATTTGTATGGAATTGTGTATCTACATTGACAGATCATGTCACAATTTATTATTTTTCTGAATATATTAAAATGAGACCATGGAACACGAATTTGTGTTGCAAATATGTACAAATTATATTTTTTGGCGCGTTCTAATGACTTTTTGTGTCGATCTGGCGGTTTCGATTAAAAGAGACATTCTCACGCGCAACAAAAAAGCACTTACTTCACGCATTTAATACAGAGTTTTCCGCACGAGCGAACGAAGTCAGCGAGGGCAACAAAGGCTGAGGGATGTACTATGCCGTTAGATTCCCGTAGGACGAAAGATATTTTTTCAATGAGAAACAATAATATGAAAATGCGTCGCTGTCCTGTTCACAACTGAAACCATGGCAACAAGCAACAAAATATTTAGGCACAAGATTAACCTTAATCAGAAGTTGAAATTAGAGAATTGTCAAGTAAAAATAAATAAATATATCATCACGCCTTTTACCTATTACTGGGTGTGGCACACTGCCAAAGCAGATCTAGGTAAGTGGTGTATTTTATCGCGTGAAATGCGGTTACCAGTCGTCAAATCACGGCCTCCAAAGATATTAGTGGAGGTAGAGCCACAGGGGTAGATTTAAATTGACAACTGTCAAGGGGTTCTATTTTATAACTTGATAACAAATAGAATGCAGATTCATGAAAACAATATTCAATTCTAAGTGTTGTTAGTTATTATCTACAACACAAATTTTTACTGCAATTTAAAATGTAGATAAAGAACGAAAATTCCAGTAACTCATTCTAATAATAAAGAAAAAACCAAATAAAAACACATGATATAACTGATTATATTAAAAAAATACTAGGTCGTAAACATCTGTACATAATAACCAACGTAAAAAGTAAAATCCCTAACCCGATGGTTAAACGTTTAAAACACAGACAATAATAATAAATATAGATTATTGACATTCACTAGTATATCAAACAAAAAAAAATTGTCATTGTAAAGTTGGCGTTTTCCATATTAAAAGTGCGCGTTTCCGTTGGTAATGCGCGAAAAATATAATAGATGCGCGCTTACTTCAATAGTTACCAGGGATACAAATAAACAAAATAGAAACTTGTCATATTGACAGAACAAATTTATTTTCAGTACGTATACATTTTTTTAATAATTTAAGATACAGTCGTAGATAAAAATATTTGTGTATCACGAGCGTAAAGTGTCTTTGTTCCTTTTACACTATTGCAGCACGCGCCGCAATTACCGTACTCGAGTAACAAAGAATCACTTTACGTTCTTAATACACAAATAACTATTATTATCAAATACCATTTTTTTAAATTTTAAATTTTCTGCCACTATCAAAAAATATTCTCTTTTATCACTAATATCTTTACGCGAAGTACGTGATTTTTTCAATCATTTACATTACCATAACAACACGTATTTTGCATCCAAGAGCGCAAAATCAGTATTTCGCGCACGCTCCCAAATTATTGTTTTCACGTTCCATTGGTTACAACACACATCAATAAAATCAAATTCATATTAATTTTAATTATTTCCTTCAATTTACTTGAATAAATAAATAAATTTTGTATAATTTTTTTTGACAGTTGTAGAAAAAAAGTTGCTTGTGAAATTCTTATTTTTGGTGCGTTCAAATGAATTTTTTTTTGTCTCAATCTGGCGGTTTCGATTAAAAGTGACATTCTCACGCGCAACAAAAAAGCACTCATTTCACGCACTTAAATAAAAATTCATTAATTTAGTTTACTTTCTTGTTAGTAAATATGTATATTGCTATAAATTTTGTTCCAATAAATAAATTTTATTAGTCATAAATTATTACTATACATTTCCTCTATATCTACGTATATTTACAGTAACTTAGTATATTTCCAGTACTAATTAGGAAGAAATATGACAACTCTCAGCACGCGGTAATTATCTCTTAACAAGCATGGCAAACAAATGAAATCAGAGAAATATAAATAATGCACTAGTTACGTGCATGAAGGCACGTTAGTTCACTCGTTCGCCGTTTGCCGGCTGTCAGTCAATTACCGTTCTGGCGCCTGTATCCGCCACAGGACTAGCTGGAGAATGTGCATAATGTGTAATGCTGGCCACGGTAAAAAGTTGCATTGCTTCAAATGGTTTTATAATTGTATGAAATAGGGCTGAAGATAAATGGAGGAAATTTCTCACGTCTGGTGTAAATTTATAAGTAATTTTATAAAATGTAAATAATAAAAGGTTTAACAATTTTATAACCTACAATCTACAGTCGAGCCGAGAAATCAAGCGATGCACGTCATCAACAATTATGATGTCATTTTCACAATCCAAGAAGTGATTTTAATTTTTAAATAACGCAGACAACAAAACATACATTTTCATAATAATAATAATAAGGTAAGAATTGATTCAAATTAAAAACATATGAACTACCAATCTGCGGCTCAGTGGGTCCGAATCCCGTACTGTATCGTAATTGAGATTTATTTCCTGTAGCATACTAGCTACTTATGTAACAAGTACATAATGTAGAACTTTATTAGACGAGCAGAGCAAGCGTAGAGAACGAGTCCTATAAAGTACCATTATGTACGAGTTGCATATAAAACTTTTTTGTTCCACTGCTTGAAAGAAATTTATTTTCTTAAAATATATTATATTAAAAGAAGTAAAAAAAATGCATTAAATGCATAGGACTTATTTATTTAATTAAAAACAATATCTATTTTAATTTATTTTTTGACATTGACTTGAGTTCAATTTTGTTATTTTATTGTATTAATCCAATAAGATGTATTATAATGAATAGTAAACAATATCATAAATCATATAGTTCTGGCGGAGTCGACCATACATAGATTACCTACTCAAAAAAAAATCAAAATTAACCTGGCATTATCAATGTTTATCCTTTAAATAAAGCCAAATGCATTATTTAAATGAGCTATTTAACAAAGCAATTTTTTTGTTAATTCGATGTAGCATGTATGACGTCATTGATAGTCACTGATGACGTGCATAGTTTGATTTCTTGGCCCGACTGTAGGTACTTTCTTACACGTTTATATTAAAAAATTTATTTGTCTAGAATTTATTTCAATAATTAATTATACTTCAAAACTGTCCACTCAAAATATAAAATTCTTCTATTTGTCGTAAAAGATTACATTTAACGAATATTATTTCATTAAATATATTTTTGAAGTAACGTCAATCATTATTGAGAAATTGAATCAATAATATTACATTTATAATATAATGTCTTAAAAATCAGTTGCAGGATTCGCCTTAAGCTCAACGTATACATTAAGTATTGTTTTTAGTCTCATATCTACAATTTTTCCATATTAAGCCAAGTCAATTGAATATGTTTCATTCCATTTGAACTACAGTAATTTCTATAAATAGAAGATTATTATATTTTTTTTTTAATTTTAAGTGATAGGAGACATAAAATTAAGAACAACATCTCATAAACAAGCATCACATGAAGATATGAAAATAATTAAATTAGGCGAGGAATTTAAATATGAAATTATTATAAATGAGTGTTGTTCATTATAATTTATAATTAAATTAGTACTAATTAATAATTACTCAACATATCACATATAAACTATAACCTATTTTCATTATCAATCAATTAACAAATGAAAATCAAGCAAACGACAATCAACAGCACCATAAACGTCAAACGTCAAGTTGAGAGAAACGCCAATCACTTGTCTTAATATTTCCAACGCCACCTTTGATTTACTCAGCGTCATAAGTAAACAGTGGGCGATATGATACGTATTTAATCATTCCTACATATTACTATGGACTATAAATTTTCTTCCGCCTATTACAGCAGACTAGACGCGTCAAACTAGAATTATGTGTAAACAGCAAAGCAGCTTGCTATCTGTTGACTTTTTAAGTTCATGTTCGCATCATAAACTATTTAATGACGGGAAAAGACTAGAGGTTGTTTTTGCATTAGAATAATGACATAGTGTCTGCGTTTGATTCCAGAAAGATACATACACAAAATTGAATAAATTTTATTGCGAACTTTTTTGTTCCATTCAAATAGAAATATTCGTTATAATAACAATAATAACTTATTTAAAAATTATTATTAAGTAAAAGTAAAATTATTAAAAATTCATTTAATTCGCAAAAAATAGGATATTTCATTCCTAGCTACTATTTTTTGTGTCACTGCTTTAATAGTACATTTAATTATTTATAATTATGTTACTAATGAAATAAAAGTATAAACACTGCCTACAAATAATCATATATTAATTATTTATTATGTAGGTACCTGGTGTAATGTCTTATTTTAATTTTTTTTAATTAAATGTACTATTAAACCAGTGACACAAAAAGTGTTCACTAGGAATGAAATATCCTAATTTTTGCGAATTTCAAAAAAAATATTTTTGTTCTATAATCAGTATATCAAATTATATATGTCATTAAAATTTCGTGTAGAGGTATAGAAACACCCTGTATAAAAATAATAATAGTAAAATGGTTGTTGAGCCCAATCGCTTGTATTTAAGCTCCGTAATAGAATGGTCACTTTTGTCTGTTTGGCATAAGATAAAAAGGGAAAAGAACAGTATGCAAAAACGACAAATATAAATGTCATAATTCTAATAAGTTACTCCATTCCTAAATACCACTAGCGATTTTGTTTTTCTCAGGTCGCGATTCTTTCATGTCAATTATTCTTGTTAGTGGTTACCAAGTAACCTCGTTCTTATAAATAATAATGTGCCCGATTATATTTCAAAATTACAAAAATGAACTAATACAGAGATGTTCAACAATAAAACTACTGCAGATACTAGTAGAAAGTATCGCAATATTTTTGTTACCTTTGTAAATTCTTTTCAAAACCCTCTTATTAGTGATACTGTGCCTGTAAGTCTATTGGAACAGTTATAATTTTAGAAAATGTGCTATTAATATCAATTTATGTACTACAAAGTTTATTTGAAAATGAGACAGTAGTTTATAAACAAAAGCGATAGGCGATGAAATTTTGTTTGTATATCTAAAGAACAAACAAAAAATACATAAGAAAACAAATGTGTGAAGATTGATATATTGCAAAGATTAAAATGAACCATGCCTCACGATAATATTAATAACTAGTACAGCAACAAAACAGAGATTAAGGAAAATAGAACCAACCAGAAATAACTTTAGATAAATATTTGGTTAGTACCTATATTTGTTTTTTACAAAATAAAACTTTCCCAACGTTTTTCAAAATTTCCACATATGAGTATGATAACAGATATGTATTGAAGTAACATAATACATTTTTAATGAGAATAGTTCTTATCAAAATATGCTGCACGTCGTAAAACGCAATGATATAAATTTACGTACTATCGTACAAACATACACATTACATGTAGTAATTTATTTCCCATGTTCAAATATTAAACAAGAATTTGATAATATATGAATATATAAATAAATCTTATTTTATTTAAGCATACATTTTTAAAGTTAAATTTAAATATTAAAAATAAGTCGAGTTATCATTTTGTATTACTGTATTTAATTGTTATGAAGGATAATTTTAAACGAATGAAATACAGGGACGATATTTATAATTCATTTAATTGGCCTAAAATAAAATGCGATTAATTAAATTCAAAGAATTACTTGCACAAAGAACGTTCTAAATTACCTAATCGCAGTTTTGCATCTGGAAAGAATGCACTAAGTAAGCACTGAAAAGCCCAGTGAGGACAAGACTAAACTTATATTTTTGATATGACAAACCAAAATTTTTATTAAATTACTTAAATATTAAATCCATAATATAAAAAAATTTCTTTTAATAACCAACAAATTTAAAGAAAATCGATGTAAAAATAATAATAAATATTCGCGCACATAACCAGAAGAATAAGAAAATTTCCCTAAATAAATTTTTCTATGTTGACTATATGAATAGTTAGGACACACTTCCAATCATGCGTCAAATTGACCTAATCACATAACATTCAAATCCTTTTGTACATCAATGGTAGCTTGGTTAAAGCTACTGCAGCCCACAGTTACTCGCTGTATCGTTAGCATCCAGCCGCGGTTCACTACAGCCCAAAGCTGCTCGCTGTGCTGTCGGAGGTCAATCACGATTTTCATACTCACCCGGCAACGGCCATAATAAGCGCTTCACACATGCGCTATGTCATCAATACACAAGGAATATGCAATGAAGACTCACCTCTAGCATTATTCCGAATATTCCGTGAACCTCTATCAAGCACTAACACAATCACTAAATATTTCACTATTAAGTTACTCATCAAATGATGAACTGAAACTAATATAAGAAATTCGACGTATCGGTAAATCAATAATCATTCATTAAGCAAATATTTAGTTTGATTATAATGAAAAGGGATAACATAAACAGAGACGGATTAACAAAATTAATGTATGATGAATAAAAATTACCATAACATAATTAGAAAGAAAGAAAACTAAATAGGCAAATTTAATTATCTAAATTATCATGCACCCTATGAACAAAAAAATATATAAAAATATAAGGTAAACACTTGGTTATGTTTCACAAAATTGTGAAACATAGCCAAGTGTTTACCTTATATTTTTATTAAACTTTGTTTCACCAAGTGTTGGATGACAATTAATTTTGTCTTTGTTGTTAAAAAAATATATTTTTAAAATAAAATGCTTTCTATATATTATTGCGTAACTATTTTCAAACTTTACTTCTAAGCGAGATTAAAATTAATACTAAACGGCAACATAGCAAGCAGAACTATACATAACTAGACAGTTACAAAGGTAATGCTTTTTTTAACAAATTATTTTAAAGAGAAAATATTTCCGTGGCTGCTAGCGCATCCTTGCATTTAAATATCCCGTTGTATTTATAGACAACATAGAAAATATTGTAAATTAACATAAGACACAAAATTAACTACAATTAATATTAATTTGATGAAATAGCATATAATTATGCTTCATTTAAAAAGGTTAACATCGTGAGCATGTTACTTCTAATATAACTTGATTTCTCAATCATTTTCAAATACCACTCGCATTTCTTATCTTTCATATTTGACATGCAATTGTCTGTATACAATATTAATTAATCAAGAACTGAAATAAAAAGACAAAGCTCATGTTGTTCCTATGTCTCTCTAAACTCAAGTTTGCAACATTAAAATTGTTATTTATTTTTGCCACTCTATAGATATCAATTATAATACAGGGTTCGGTATCATCAAGCCAGAGTTTGGTAATTCATACAGGGTGTTTCTGTACCTCTGCACGAAACTTTAATGACATAATTTGATATACTGATTATAGAACAAAAAGAATTTTGTTTAAATTCCCAAAAATTAGGATATTTCATACCTAGCGAATATTTTTAGTGTCACTGGTTAATAGTACATTTAATTATTTATAATTATATTACTAGTGAAATAAAAGTATAAACACTGCCTGCAAATAATCATTTATTAATTAGTTATTATGTAGGTACCTGGTGTAATGCCTTATTTTTATTTGAGTACCCAGTCTGATTTCGTATACGGTATTGAAAGGGTAAGCTGATGTGGGGGCAATTTGAGAAAAATGTATAGCAACATTGAATTAATGGATATGCTGTTAGTGTATGGAGAAGCGGCGCAAAATTCCGAATTAAACCAGTGACACGAAAAATGTTCGCTAGGAATGAACTACCCTAATTGTTGCGAATTTTTAAAAAAATATTTTTGTTCTCTAATCAGTATATAAAATTATATGTCATTAAAGTTTTGTGCAGAGGTATAGAAACATCCTGTATATTTTGAACTCGTATTACCGGACAAATCATTGTCAATTCATTTTTATCACCGGCTCTTGAATTATTTAAGAAGATATCATAAAACTTAGAGAATAGAGAATATCAATTTAAATTAAATTGTTTACACGAGTACAAAAATAATCTGATGTATTTGGCAGTTCATCACGATTCTATGTTTAAATTTTTAAGTTCAAAAGCTGTACAACCGATTGTTAAACTATAATAATTTATTCGTTTATTCCTCAAACATCTATTTTTATAGAAATTTACCAGAATCATTTAAATATCAACATTATCCAATTACACACATTTTAGAACTGTTCGAAAAAAAAGATACAACACGTTCCCATGGCAATCAATTACATTCATATGCACCCAATTAACATGTAAAATAATCTCTTCCACCTGTGCTCAAAAATAACCACAAAACAAATGACATTATTTGTACCTCTACCGGTTTGAGCCAATGGAATGTCGTCCCCACTGATCATGTCTAACGTCACAAACAGTTGAATATCCGTTGGTTATAATTAAGTATATTTATACGGATTAAAATCAGTGGTGGTGTTAGTAATGGCACAGATAAAAACGGTTTAACACTTGTGCATATTAAGCAGATTGGTGGTTCGAGGAATTTGCTTCTCGATGTTGTTTCGTTTTGTTTTTCGCTTTATTTAAAGCCGCAATCACGAATGCCAACCATATTTTTATAACTTAACTGAAATTGAATATGATAATTTTTATTTGTTTCTTTTTTTAAATAAATTTACCAATTAATACCTGATGATCTGTTGAGTCCTTACCCTTTAAGAAACCATAGTTTACTAAATTTTTCCAGACAAGAAAGTAATATTTTGATTAAGTTCTTATTTATGTTATCCCAATTACATTACAGGACGTTTTACAGTTTACAGTGGAATCCAAACCACTGTATACTGTCCAAAAATAGCACTCTTTTGGACTAGTACGTAAAAGTAAACTCCTGCCAATGTCATAATAAATATTATTCCCAAATAATTAATTCTGTTGTATTTAATGCAATTTATTTCTTATATTTAATTATTAATTTTTTATTTTACCTATTACCAATGAAATTTTATTTCTAATATATTTATTTGGCTAATGTGCACATTCTAAAAACGCTATTTTTGTAATCTTTTAAGATTTTATAGAATTTGTAATAATTTTAGATTTCCTTTTGCAACGTTAATAATAAAGTTTCCTATTTTGTAGTTTAAAAATTGTGGGGTGCATGCTATTTAATTATTAAATTCAAAGAGAACGTGATAATAATAAAAAATTACAACCAATAATGTATTGTGTAAGTGACACAAAATGTGGTTTCGGACTAATCAATAATAACATAATTAAAATAAATTATGTACAATATAAGTAGGTAAATTTATTGCACAAAGAAATAGGTGTTACACATAAATATCATGAATTTACTCACGTTGAAGATAATAATTTTATTTTTCTTTCACGTTTAAAAGATAATAATAAAAAAATACAAGTATTAAAAGATATTATGCACTTATAAATCATTTATCCATATCAAATTAATTATTAATCTTGCACTATTGAAAGATGATAAATTGAATAACATTGATTTTTCTCACATCATTATCATGTGTTTATTTATTAAATTGAATATTGTTTACTTCAATAAACATTGAACAGTTCGTAAGATTAAGTATAAAATGATTAATGACAAGTAAATTTCCAATACTATTGAAGTCGGATTCATGGATTGCACCCACAGAAATGTTTGCCTTTTGAAATAATCTGTTAAAAAATTCAATCATGCTTGTCATCGTTCATTAATAATTTTAATCTCACTTAGAAATAAAATAACCTGATTTACTGAGTTAGAAAATAGTTTTCGCATTAGAAAAATGTTATTTTTATACATAAATTTAAATTGAAGGCATGCGCAAATCGAAATAGTGTTAATTTTACAATATGAAATTAAGTCGTATATTATTGAATAAAGCCTCACTAATTCCACCAATTTGCAATTGTCAAAGTACATTTTATGTCTATATCTTCTCTGACACATTCGTAGTAAATAAACTTCCAAAACATGTGATGTTTACTTAGCACATGCGCAGTGCATTTCTCATTTACAATTAAAAGATAAAAGTAAGTTATCTTACAAATTAAATGTAAATGAAAGATAAATTAAAACTTGAATAATAATGGTGCATGCATGGATACATTGGGTTACATAGATTTATCTATTAAATGAAATTAAAAGTTTAGTATCAAACATGTTTATTTATTTATTTGTTACTATGCACAACAGGAACTTAATCCCAATTAGAGTACATGAACCTACAGCTTATAGTGAAATCCAATGTTGGATTAACCAACAGACAGTACTAGGCAATTGCCTCCGGCCCCCGTCAAATAGGGGCCCCGCAAAATGAATTAATGCTTTTTCTGAGTTGACCGTTGGAGTAGTAATTGCAACTGTTTGTTTTTCTTTATCAAGTTTTATGTTCGCTGTTTATTTGAATTATGAATAAAGTTTATTTGAATTGTAGTTATTGTATTTTCATGTCGGGGAGAGGGCGGGGGGGGGCCTTCGTTTGCGATTGCCTAGGGCCCCTCCTAGTGTTAATCCGGACCTGGTGAAATCCGAACCACTTCGACACAATCGTATTTTTTATATACCTTGAAGTTGGCGAGATTTGAACGCACGACCTCTTGCTTGTTAATTTATAAACGCAAGTTTTACATCAATGGGGTAGGTGGCTCAGTGGTATAGAGTCGGCCGGGTTCGATCCCCACAGCTGACAAACAATTTTCACCAAATAAAATCTACCCCTGTGGCTCTCCCTCCATTAACCTCTTTAGAAGGCGTGATTTGACAGCTAGTAACCGCATTTCACGCGATGAAATATATCACTTACCGAGATCTGCTACGGGAAATGACACATACAGTAATGGGTAAAAGGCATGATGACTTATTTATTTATTTACAGTAATTAAAATTGATTCTAATTTGTTAATTTAAATACATTTATTATAGAATTAAATTTATTATATTTTTTATAAAACCGAGCATAAATGAATGAAACAACAAAACAAATATTTTAGAACAAAACTAGATCATAGAATTCCATAAAACACACAATTCCAAATCGCCACGGGTCGAAGCATCACATATCCCACATATTTATTTATTTTAAGTTTTACATCTATTTTATTTAATGTGCTAAGATTGCCTTAAATTGATTAAAAATGCCAGCTGTTTAAATAGCGCCCATTTTCGGCTAGCCGATAATATTTTTAATTAAAAGTGTAACGAATTAGATTTTGTTGTATTTTTGATATCCATTCATACATCATCTATAAGCTCTAAAACATATTGTGTTGATCGTATAATAAACAAACAAATCCTGTTTATAAATCACAGGAAAAGGAAGTAGCTAAGTAGACACGGAACGAAGCTCGAGTACAGCTAGCACTAGAACACGGGCATTGGCAAGGCACATACTCGACGATGATACATGCTTGGCACGCTGCCAAACTTGATTATTAGACCATGTATTTGCGTATACTACACGAGATTGTCGCATTCTCAATAGTTTGAGAACTACTGGGGCAGTGTTTTACTTATCAAAATATCTTATTTAATCTGGTTCATCTTTTACTATACCACTAAACAGATGGTAAATTGATAATATGTGATATTTCACGATTATTTAAATTAGCGATTACTGAACAGTGATATAGATATACAGGGTGTCCCAAATAACATTACGTTCTTGAATATCTCGAAAAGAATGCATCTTAACAACAAGTGTGCCGACTCAAAACCTTAATAGTTTGGGGGGGGACATCGGATTCTGACAAGATGCCCCCCCACACCTCGAGAGGGGGCTGGAAAGGGGGTCGACTTAAAAATCTTAAATGGGAACCCCTATTTGTTATTGCAGATTAGGAAAGAGCTTAAAAAAGTATGTTGGATTTATTCGGAAACTTTTTTTGTACACCCAACAGGTGGCGCTGTAATCGTAAAAATATGACTTTGTTAGAAAAAAATAACTAATTAATATTGTGTCATTAACTTGATAAAAAATGACGTCTGTTGTTTCAATAAATACATAAAACTGTAGAAATGTTACTCCTCATTTCTCAACAAGTGATATATTTCCTCGCATGACGTGCGGTTACCAGCCGTTAAATCACGACTTCCAAAAATTTTAATGAAGCTGTAATTTTCATGTTCTTAAATCCATAGGCCGACTCGATACCACTGAGTCATCAACCCCTTACTGTATACAGGGTGCACATCCTGTATAATATTTCTTATATATTTTGACTACCACTGCATTACCATTTAACATACATAAATACCAGCTGACAAAATATTTGCGAGCGACACTGGAATGTCACATTCCTAACATTTTGTAAACCGCTGTTGCACTATTTTACAAATGTATAAACACCCGCCAACTATGTCAACTATATCTTTTTGTTAAAGAGACAAGAATGTCGCATGCCGACAGTTTTGGAAACTCTGCAGCACTATTTTACAAATGTATAAACACCACAAGATCAAAGGACTAAATGCGAAGCTTATAAGCTAGAGATTTAGTGACCAACACTACAGCAAATACTAAACCATTATAATTTGTATGTGTTTGTGTGTTCTTTGGGAATTTGAACAAAAGATATTTATTTTGAAAAAATCTGTGGGACGGATCATATTGTTTTCTTGGAGAAAAGGCTTTTGCACGATTTGGAAGAATATGTTATCAGTTGAAGGCAATACCTGCTTACCTATGTTTATATTTATAATAATCTATAGTTTGTACTACTAACAAAACGTTTCTCAGATTTTCGTAGAAATCTTTAGCTCATTCTCATTTTCTGTGAATTGCTGTTAATATGTATAATCATCAGTTTATGTCAATGTTAACTTAGTTTCATCATTCAAAATGACAATAACAGGTGTATAAGTTCTCAAGTATGAAAAGTAATTTACCCGTTTGTGTTATTTATCCTGACAAAGTGACATACAACTTATCTTTCAGATAAGTACAGCTTTGTTTGTAATGCCAAGGACCCAAACCATAACGAAGCTGTAACTGAAAACTGAAGCCAATATTTTTTTATTTGGAAATATGGAAACCGAAAACTGAAAAGAAAATCAGTGGTATCGAGTCGGCCTGTGGATCTTGAGAACCCTGGTTCGATCCCCACAGCTGACAAACAATTTTCACCAATTTAAATCTACCCCTGTGACTCCCCTTTCGCTAACATCTTTAGGGGCCGTGATTTGAATATATATCACTTATCGAGATCTACTACGGCAGTGTGACACACCCAGTAATGGGTAGAAGGCGAGATGATATATTTATTTATTTTCCTTTTTTACACGATTTTTCGTAAAACTTTAATGTTTACTATGCAAAAAAAGCCAAACAAACTTTACAGGCTGTTTCCAATAGCAAAGATGTTCAAAGAGGTTCGAAAAATTTATTATTTAAAAGTATTGTCCCAAATAAAACAATATAGCGAATGAATTTTAATAGACTTAATTTTTAACTGAATAGCAATTCACAAAATAAAATTGCAAATAAAGTCATTCAATATAGTATGTTTTCTCAGTAACTACAGTCAATTAGTATTATTTGTTTTTTATGAATCTTTTAGTGGATGTTCTGTGAATGTTTCAGGGGTTCGTACTACCACATTTAATAGGATATAGCGTGATGTTATGTATGTATGTATTATTATCTCAGTTTTAAATCATGCATTTTTCACTACGAATAAAGATATTATCACAGCAAAATTATACATATTACACCTACTGTATTTTATTGATACGATATTTTTCACTTATCAGATAGGTGAGTTATCTATCATTTTATTCCAGTATTGATAAATGGGCTTTTAATGATCTATATTAAGTTTGTTCTTTTTCTAAATCAAAATTTAACGCCAATTTTCGTATTAAGGGACCACTTTATGTAATTAATAGCATTACTTAATTATTGAGATTTCTATCATTCAACACGTTAATAAACAAATGTAAATAATGCATTTTTAAAAATTGCATGTTTGTTTATGTTTTTAATTAATTTCGTAGCTGTAGGTTTTTTTGTTAGATTAAATACTTCGTAAACTATAGATAAGGTTGAACAATAACAGTCTTTATTCTTGTTTAAACCTTCAAACTTGATTAGTAAGTCAATAAACAATATTATTTATACTCGTATAATGTAGGTGTACCTAAATACATATTTTTAAATAGATTATTCAGAATGTATTTAGGTCTATAAAAAAATACTTGTATTAATTCTATTTGGTACTAAAAACAATTATTGCCTGAATTAATATATAATTCATAAAATATTTAATTAAACAAAATATAGTTCAGTGATATCGAGTCGGCCTGTGAATTGGAGAACCCGGGTTAGACTACCATCTTTTGGGAGAGGGCGCGATTTGACGGTAGGTAACCGCACTTCACGCGCAGAAATATATATACAGGGTGTTTCACAACTTAGAGCAAAAAATTAAAGGGTATATTCTGTACAACGTGCTGATCATGAAACAAAAAGAATTTTTTTTTAAATTCGAAAAATTAAGGGTTGTTAACCTAAAACATTTTTTGTGGTACTGCACTGGATTCGCTTTTCTATTAAACACAAACAATGAAGTAGGTATCAACTACGAAAGAATAATTACACAATTCAATTATTAGCAGTTATTTATATTAGAATTTTATTTAATTAATAACTTTAACATAATCATCCATCCAGTGGCAGTGGCAACGAAAAATTTTGGACTGGGAAACATGGAAAATAGTTTTGCGATTTAAAAAAAAATCTTTTTGTTTCATGATCAGCACGTCGTACAGAATATACCCTTTAATTTTTTTCTCTAAGTTGTGAAACACCCTGTATATATATATATATATATATATATATATATATATATATATATATATATACACGTTTGTAAGCTACAAATATTGACAGATGAATTTACATAAACAATTATTTTATTATTTTTGTAAATTTCTAAGATATCTATATAATGTTAGACAAACATAAAATTACTTACTTTCCGACAGAAAGGTAAATGTTTCTAACTTGATCGATAGTAAAAAAAATGTTATTTAATATTTATATAGTGTTTTGTTTATGTTTATGAAATGGATACTTGTGTTAATTATATTATGTACTAAAAACAAATGTACATTTAATTAAACAAAATAAAGTAGGTTTATATTATAACAAAACTATCGCATTTAATTTAAATTTTAAACAATAAGAAATATTGTTGTTTGTTACTTTAAAAAAGTTATTACTTTCTACCATGTGTCAGCAATTTTTAACAAATATCAAATCTTTGCGTAAATCTAAAAACAATAATTAAATAAATATAAAATAAATATCATCACGCCTTTTACCCATTACTGGGTGTGGTATTCTGCAGTAGCAGATCTCAGTAAGTGATATATTTTTACGCGTGAAGTGCGGTTACCAGTCGTCAAATCACGGCCCCCAAAGTTGTTAGTGGAGGAGCAGCCACAAAAATTAATTACTAATTTATGAAACGTAGCATATGCAAGCTAAATGACAGAATTTAATGTATCGTCTCTTCAAAATCGCAGACAAATCATTGATGTTATATTTATATTTAATGTAATTAACAATAATATTGATGCTGTTGAAATTATTTCTGCCCTGCCATTTCATGTACCTGTCATTAAACAAAGAAAGCGAGATAACCTGTTTAATATAAAAAATGCCTGTCACCTCTGGGTAATTGTTTAAAAAAAATGTAAATAAATTTACTTTGGAACATGATATATAAATATTTTTCTGTAGTAAATCACATATTGTAAAATATTTAGAACACTAAAATGTTGTTTCTCATTATGCATAATGTATTAGTTTATAAGTTATGTATATTTAAAACTGTGCTCTTGTAATTGGAAGTTTTTCTGTAATTGTGCATATAGGGAATGCAATACCGGGATCCCGAATATCGGGATCCCGGACATAACTTGTTCGGTATTCAAACCAATGTTTAGCATAAAAATACCGGTTTTTTGGTATTTATCCAATTGAAGTATAAGATACAATTTAGCGGAATGTTATTATTTATTACTTTAACATTTAACTCCTTTTTAAAATTATGTTATTGAAGAGCTAGCAAGCTTGTTGCGGAGAATACCAAATAATGGTACAGTGGAACGTTGCGTATTTGTCAAGTATTAGCTTGCCGATCGCTAATTCGTAGTTGTCTCTTAGTCGTTCGTTAGCAAATAGCGAAAAGCAAGGAGTTGAGCAACTAATCAGGAAGGAAATGATATTTTTTGAAGAGGAAGGTATTAAGGACATGAATTTACAATTAACATACGATTATTTACAAACAGTAGCACCAACAAGTGTGAAATCAGAAACAGCATTTTCAGCCGCATCTCAAATATGCACAAGAATAAGATCCAGATTAAATGACGACACACACGATCATATTTGTTTACTAAAAGATTATTTAAATCTCGTTTAAATTCCATTGAAGCAAAAAAGTAAAAGTTTATGTTGTTTATTTTACATATCTTTATTTTTTGATGTTGTTCAATTTTATTTATATTTTATAATTATTAAAATAGAATGATTATTTTTGATTAAATTTTACATTCCCTTAATCTATATACCACACGCACACACTACACCCTACTGTAAATAAATGTTAAATAGGTTTAATTATTAAAAATTTATCAATACCGGTATTAATACCGGTATCCCGATTCTCAAAACGAAAATACCGAGATACCGGTATTGAAATTTTTGTACGGTATTTCATTCCCTAATTGTGCAGTATAAATAAATATTATTATTTTTAAACATGTTTGGCATCGGCGATTATTCCATCTTTTTTCTTGCTAGTTATCTTCATCTCTTATGAACATCTTAAAAGTTCGAGTATATTTATTCGTTATCTGTTTACACCCAAGCGAGAACACTCACACATATACGCAGTTACAGTCACAGAGAAATCTAAATATAAGGACCCAAGAGGAATGAAAACATTCACAGATAAGTCAATATTTGAACAGAAACTCATGGAGTTATTCTCTTTCCACGCTAACATATGAAGCACGTTCACATCTTAAAATCAATCAATAAGCAAATATTCATATCGAACAGCTGCACAATCAAACTTTTATTACATATATAAATAAAATAAATAAATATATCATCACGCCTTTTACCCATCACTGAGTGTGGCACTCTGCCTAAGCAGATCTCGGTAAGTGATATATTTTTCGCGTGAAGTGCGGTTACCAGCCGTCAAATCACGGCCTCCAAAGATATTAGTGGAGGAGGAGCCACAGGGGTAGATTTTTTAAAATTGGTGAAAATTGTTTGTCGGCTGTGGGGATCGAACCAAGGTTCTCAAGAACCACAGGCCGACTCAATACCACTGAGCCACCTACCCCATATATAATCATATAGAGAAAAAATTCGTGGATAGATAAAAAAGAGTTGTATATTATTTCTAGCTAACGTTGAAGTGGTGTGTTGAAATTTAAATTGTAAATAAATAAAATAAATATATCATCACGCCTTTTACCCATTACTGGGTGTGGCACTCTGCTTAAGCAGATCTCGGTAAGTGATATATTTTTTTCGCGTGAAGTGAAATTTAAAGTGTATTGGTATTATTAATACTAATATTAGAAAATGATTATATTTTATCCGCCAGTACGGTGGTGTGGATAGCGATAGGGAATTCGACTCCGGAGATCCCGAGTTCGAATCTCACTCAAGCTAAAAATTATATAAACTACTACACTGCAGCTCGGTGAGTGTGGACCCTGTACTGTAATTGGGATTAAGTTCCTGTTGTACAGCGTAACATAAATAAAATAAAAATAAAAAAATACAGTTAATACAATATTTTTTTTACACAAATTATTTCTAATTTTTTAAAAAAGAAGGATAAAAATGCATAAGTAAATATATGTTGCATATTTATTTCAAATACGAAAGAACAAATGAATAATTTATTTCTAATACTTTTACTACCGCAAAAATAGTAAAAAGTATAATTAAAACTTTATACAAATATAAGCAAACTTAAATTAGTAAATTACATAGGTATGTTGTAATAAAAATATTTACAATACACTTAAAAGTTTTCATATAATTTGTTTCTAATAAATATTTTGAGAAATATTCAGATTCATATTTTAAAAAAGTACTTAGGCATTTGCCACTAAAAACAGTTTAGATGTGCTTACAAGAAATAGCAGGCGTAAATATCGCAAAAAAGATCCAAGTACCTAAATAACAATAGCTGGTAGCACAAGCTCTGTTTTTGCTTGTTTTAAGAGCAGTGTATTTGGGTGTTTTAGCTATCTCTAACATGTTAAAATTATGCACTTAGAACACCCAAATACAGTGCTTATGCTACCAGCTATATGTATGTCATAAAGCAAATCAAATACATTATTTCACTGGTAAAAAGATTGTAAATTCATAATAGTATAAATGCAATTATTATTTATATTTGTATTTAATATTTATAAATTATAAACAATGTGTGTATAAAAGCACGTAGGCATGCAACGATCAGCGTCCACATGTTCTTATACCGGTACCGGCAAGTTACGTCATATAACAACGGATACCTTATTTGGATATCGGGACATTAGAAAGTAATGACCATTTTACTATACATATTATTGTAATTATCTTGTATATATTTATCAATATTTGTTTCCAACTCTAATATAATTAATTATAAATAACAATATTTTATAATCAACAAAGCAATATTGATTACATACATCTTTTTTGCACTTTAAAAAAATTTATTTAGATAAATTATTACTTCGATCCTACTTCCAATAAATATATTAAAAATTAATCACGCTTGTATCATATAATTTATTGGCAAAAATTATGAATGAATGAAGGAAGCCGAAAAAATAATAATTGTTAATCTGTACATGAACAAGTAGTATATTATTTTAATTTTGACATGTTTACGCGATTTGAATATATTACGATACATCTTTAGCACGCGTCAATCTCCAAAATATAAATTAAACAACATTCTTCATTATAAAAGGTAAGTTAGGGCGATGAAAACAAGTATAGAGTGACCACCTGATCCCATTATAAAGATCACCATGAGAATTATCAAAAATTCGTTCCGATCTCATATTATTTAGAAGTTGAACAACCGATCAGGTAAAAACTGGCCTTGACTACAAATTTTAAATATTCTTCCACAATTTGTAATTTTTAAACTCTAACTACCGGCAAGACACTAGTAATACAAACAAAATGATGAATTAAAATTTAATGTACAGGACGCATAGATGAATTTTCCATTCAAACCAAAACAAAACAACATAAAGATAACCTTACCTTTCCAAAACTTGCTAGAAGTTATGTTAGAAACTCCGTTTCTTCTTGAAAATAACTTGACCACATACTAAATTAAAAAACAATAGTTAGTTCACTCACTTTAAACTGTTTTCATACAGTTTTTAATCACAAATATCATTACTATGTTTACAGTCACGGCACCCAAACAACTTTCTGATCATCGACTAACTCAAACAACGCACCACGGCTGACTTTCGGCAGAAGAATGCACCGCACGGCACAGAGCACAAGCAAGCTACAGTCGCACCAGCACGACAGAGACACAAAACATTCTGGCGCGTTGAATGAACTGAGCAAGACATACCTTGTGCGCGTACCTAAACTGCACTTGCTCAGATAAGGCCATTTCATTCTAACACGTTCAGTTATCGATTGACTATCTCTTTTTATTACAACTCCGAGGATGCTGACAGGTGCACCCATCTATTGAAAGTATTTCATTTTACTTTTCAATTTTAAGAATTTTTAAATAAATGATAACAAAGAATCAAACATAATATTAAAATATTTCACATAACTTGTTTATAAATAAATACTTTTGAAATATAGCATCAAAAAGTAATATTCAACATTATTGTTACAGCTGGTACTGTGATTTCTTAAGATGTCTTTCCAAAAGCTGAAAGAGTAGCCACAAATTTTAATTATTATAAATTGAGTTATGTTAGTTTAAAATTTTATATTTACTTCGTAAATATAAGATAGAATAGGGGAAAGAAACGACAATTAGTCGTTACAAATCATTCATAATTATAAATTTATTTTAATATTTGATATGTACAAGTCTGTACAATTTTGCTTACATTCAGTAAAATATATTAAATAGTAAATATTATAACAAAGCATTCCATTCAATATTCAGTACATACACATAACCAAAATATTGTGTATGAATACAAAAATTGAAAATAATTTCACATCAAATTAGAACATTCTTGATAGCAATATGCATTTTGATTAACTTAATCTAATCATTCATTTGGTCATAAAGTTGTTATTGCTTATTTGATAGGAAAAACGATATTTAAAATTTCTGTTTTAAACATGAAAACTGAAAAACATCTATTTGTATCACCTTTATTTCGTTTTTAACGTTTACTAGAGGTTTCAACGCTTATCAAATCTATAACTACACAGTGAGTTACTTATCAACCTCGTGTATTTTACGTACTTCAAACAGTTCTTTAAAATAATGTACATTTAAGCATAATCCATGGAAGACAGGTCAAAGAAAACAAAACAGTCGTGTAAATTAAGAAATTTTACGCTAATTTCTACAAATTTTGGCACACTTATAGAAGACTTTTATAAAAAATTCTTAGTCGTAAACACGAATATTCTTTGACTGCATTAGAAGAGTATTACTTTTCATTTCAGGCAAAAGTGGTATTGCTATATGATTTAGAATAGTCATACAGTATTCTAAAAGCTAACATGTAGATAAAATAATCATGGACGAAAATAATTCAATGTCATAATTTTCCGCAATCAAAATGTAATAATTTAACAGGTAAAAATGAATTATATGATTTAAATCTACGTTCACGAATCAGATTTTGACAGGTATATAAATTTTAAGTTTTGAAAAGGTACTTCTTACAAACATCGAACATTTATGATTGTTTTATATTTTATATTAATATATATAATATTCTTTAATATTTATAGGAAGAGCGTTATCATATCACGGGTGATAGAAAAAATATATCATTAGTAAACTATATTTAATGTAGAAATACTAAGGTGTTCACTATTTTCATTTTTATAGAAACCAAATTATTTCAATATTCCAATATATTTTGTGTAATTTAAAATAGTTGAACTCAGTTCACAAACTTGGTTTCTACAAAAACATGTACTTCATATGGCTACCTTTTACATAATATATAATTTCTTAGTCTCTCTACTTATATAATTATTTCATTATTGCTTCTATAAGAATTTAGAGTTTATATTTTTTTGAATAGAATGGAAGGCATCAATTATTAAACATAATTAAAAAGAAATAAAATAAAACAATAAGCTAAAATACGGAACACATATTTAAAAGCTAATCTAATATTAAATTCAATATATTCTGCAGTAAAATAAATATTATAAATCAAAATCAATTAAATTAATCCGTCTTTCAATTATAGCAAAGCGCTAATAAAATATATGTAACTATAAAACAAAATAATTATAGACAAAATGGAAATAACACTTGTTTAGCTCGTTTTACATTGAAACTAAATTGATATTAAATAATTCATATAAAAATTATAACATGCGTTTTCAAATGAACATGATAAAAATACTTTTTAAATATTATTGAACTTACTGATACCCGTAATATTTCGTTACAGTAACGTAATCTTATTGATACATCAGCTACTTTTTTAATATAATTACATATATAATCATAGACCTGCTACAATATATACTTAGAATCACGATAAATAAATAATTGAAAAATATGCAATTCCATAATATTGTTAAAAAACAATTCAGTATTTCATTTTTGCTTCTTATTTATGTATAGAAATAAAAATTTTCTGCATTATCTCAGATAAAAATGCTTCAATTATAATTAATGTGAATTAGAATCGTTTTTCTCTAATATAATTTAAGAAGAGCTTGAAGCCAAAAATTTAGTTAATAATATGTGACAGTCATTAAAAATTTTACTCATTTGAACAAAATTAAATGAAATATCTGGTATTTAGTGTCAGTATAAAACGAGCTTTTTGGTACCTACATAAATTTCATGACAAGAATATAACTATTTTATAAAAACAACAGGTGCATCTCCAATGAAACATAATCAAACAAAGCTGGATACCATGTTAAATAGAAATATTAAACTTTCCAATATACAATCTAAACTATAAATGTAAACAACATATTTTATAATATATTAATTTATTATAAATATAAATCTCGCCTACCCTGGCTTATGTTCCTGATAAAGTTCTTGCGAATCTTGCATTTGGGGGCCCAACATTTCCAATGGGAAGCATTTGTACATTTTTCAATCATAATTACAATATAAATAAACCAGATGGCTAATATTTTCAATTACCTATTAAGGTAATCAACTTATTAAAACTTTAAAACCAAATTTATGTTTTAATTATTCTGTATATGTTTTCTAATTTTTATTTCAAACATATTTTATCTAAAGTATCTGAAAAACTTTTGACATGCCGTCTTAATGGGTAGCTGAGAATATCAACCGAAAAGTTTATAACAAATTTCATTGGTGCTTCAAATATCGCAGACACGTTCGCAAGCGCCCAAAGTGCTCACAATAAATAACAAGCCAGCAATTAAAATACGACAATATAAAAGTAGATGAATTCATGTACATAGAGCAAATAGACTTTTTTCTTTATCATTTTTCGTAACAAAATTCACTAATAGAAAGTTATTGCATTACAATTAATTAACAACAATAATTACCGGGCTGGGCTCGATTCCTCGATCGCTTTCCGATGTCGCACCCAGTCGTTCTTCAGGGTATTGTTGTTGAGTAGTTTCCGTTTTTGATTGTCGGTTCTCCGCTTTGCGCGGAGGAGTCTCGGCCGGAACTGGCTAGGACGCTCGTACTCATCGTAACCGTCGACGTCTCCGTCAGCGGGGTCAATAGACTTGTGCTGTCGCTTGCGCTTCGTGCTGTGGTTGTGGTTGACTTCGAGGCTATTACTATACGTTCGTTTGCGCAAAGTAGAAATACCGGCTAGGTTGAGTAAAGCGTCGGCACCTTCAGCGATTTTACGCTGTTCCTCAAGGTCAGTTGGAAGAAATGGGAATTGTTTTAGGCAGAACTCCGAGGGCGATTGACTGAAAACATTTATTAAATTAAAACAGAAAAAAATTAAATATATCTTTATTGACTCATAAACTTTGTCTCCGTGCAAAATTTTATTCGAACTTCTTGTATAAGGTAATTCAAAAATTTCTTTTGAATTAATTTATACATAGATACACAACATCGATGTGTCATCGAATAAGAGACCACAAATTATTAAAACATTAATTGAAATTTTTTATGATTCGTACCGCAATTAGTGTCCGACAAACATTCCTATCTTTGAACGCATTTTTCACTTTATCTACATTTATCATTGCTTTCAATGGGCTCATATATTCCTCTAATGTGCAATCACTAGGAATTTTTATACTAGTTTTATTAAAATGTATCTTGAATTTGAATGATATTTACTTTGAATAAAAATATTTTTTATTCAATGGATATTTACATGATTTCGTAGTAGAGTAAAAACAGTACTAATAGAAATGTTAAATAAATTATCTAAACAAAAACAAATGTAGAAAATGCATTATTCTGACATAAAATAAATAGTAATAGTTTAAAAATTGCTCAACTCTTTTTAGAATTTAAGATTGTTGGCATCAAATTTCGATGTTTTAATAAAATTTACCTGTAATTCATACAGAGTGGGTCATAATTTATCACCACAATTGTTTTTAATGTAACGTTTGAAATAATGAAAAAAAAACCCTAGCAAGTAACAGTTTAATTTATAGCCCAGCGGATAAAACCAAGGATTAGATTTCATAATTAAAAAGCAGGAGGTAATGCGTTTAAATCTCATCTCATTGACTTCTAACTTTATATGTATAAAAATATACAATTGTATATTATTGTTTCGAATTCCACTATAACCTATACTGTTGTACAGTAATTCAGATTAAAGTTTTGCTTAAATAAAAAACAACAAAGACAAAATTAATTGTCTTTGAATGCTCACTTGGTGAAACTAGGTTTAATAATAAAATATCAAACTAAACTAAACTAAAGTTTTGTTATCTAGAGTAAACAATAAATTGTACAAATCGTTTGAGTGTTGTACCAATGGATTGTAATAAAGTACCTGATTACATTAAAATTCTACATGTTCTATAAAATAATGTAATTCTAAAACTTAAAAATTATGTTTCGCTACTACAATTTGCTAAAGAAAATAGTTACCTGTCGTCACTCTCGAAGGCTTCATCCGGTGATCCAGCATCTTGATTCGTCGCTGCACTGTAGGTATGATCCTCACTTGGAGACGTTGTGATGACCTGCACTAGTTCCAGCGGGCTATTCACCTTCACTACTCGCCTCCTCCGCTCCTTTAGTATCCTGGGGCCATGTTTCAGCGCCAACATTACGTTGGCGGCATCCATGTCGTCCAGCGAGTCGTCGGAAGTCTCGGTTTTGATTTCCGATGCGGCCAGGCGGCGGGAGAGGTATGGGAAGAGCTCTGGATCTGGTAAACGAGGGGTTTGTTTTGATTCTGGACTGGATTTAGGCGTGGAGTAACTGCTCGGATCGAGGGTTGAACAAGGGTGAAACGGGGAACGATTGAGAGCTTGCAGGAGATTGGGACGGTATTGTTGATCGACCATCCATAATGAGCCTTTGCCTAAGTTCTGTAAGGGACAACGATCATTAATTATACACGTTGTTAGCTCAAATATCAATATTTACTCGTATATAAGTAATAATTTTCTATTTTGATAGAGATCTACTAGTTGAACTCATTTAAAATGATAATATTATCTATTTTACGCTTAGTTCACGTATAATATTCATATTTTTACACATCCTGTTTTTCTTGTATTACTTAATTTGCATGTATATATCTGTTCTAATTTTCAAAATAATAATCAAGATACATATATTTTTTAACTCTTAATTATGTTTTACACATAATGTCATTATTAGGTTGCATGATTTTTATTTTTATTATATCAATTTAAAATAATTAAAAATTAAGGAACAAAGGTCCATATTTCATTGTTATATAATTTTGATCTACAATAATGACATTTTTCTGTAAATTAGAACACGTATTTTTTATTTTGTATAATATAAACATATTTGCATGAAAGTGGTAATATGTATGCAAATATAATTTCCAACTCACCGGAGCCTTTTCGACTTTCTGGAAGCACTTATTCAGGGACAAATTATGCCTAACACTATTCTTCCATCCTGTGGGAGCATTTTTAAAATACGGAAAATGTTCCAAGATCCAAGCGTAAATTTCCTTGACTGGCAGCGCCTTCTGTTCTGAATTTTCAATGGCCATGAAGATCAGACAGGAGAACGAATACGGTGGTTTGCTCGTCGTATGAACCTTTGGGTCGTACGGAACATTGTGTGGGTGTTTATTCCGAGGAGAAAATGTCGAGTACGGCACTGGGGAATTCAGAGAACTGCTGGAGGAGTCCGCAGCTGACGTAGAGGACTCGTCCACGTAATCGCTCGTCGGAGATGCGTGTGGTAAAACGTATTCTGATGTTTCCTTATTTGGTACGTCGCCATTGCTATAAGGAACTTCGTCTGATTCATTTTTGTTTAAGTTCATTCCTGAAATTTAGAATACCTTATGAATCAATGCATTCGACTTATTTTAGATATTAATATAATGACAGGTCATTAGTCCCGATTAAAATTCAATTTTTAACTTTGGGTACTAATTAATTTTTAATTACCAAGTTGAACTTTAAATTAATTCAAAACGATAAATATAACTACAACAATTATCAAAATCAGTATCAAGTCCATAATGTTCCAAATGGTAGGATGAATACCACAAGAGCAAGAATATTTATAAAAATTGTTTACAATTGTAATAATAAGATACAAACTACTGAAATGAAATCTTAACATACCTCATTCCCTTCCATATTCTCAAAAAATATTTACTTTATGACAAACTCTCATCCGAACAAACATGAGTGTGTACTGTGTACATTCCCATCACATCTCAGACAAGCTAATATAACCTCAACATGGCATATCTAGAAAGATAAGTACCCTTGAGAAGGTTTCGATCTTGAAGCCACGATAGGCTGGTAAGATCGTCGTCGTTGGTGAGCGGTGTCGCAGACACATTCGTTTCCAGTACTATCTGATGGCCGTTTTCTAGGAGGCCAGGTGACTCGGCCTCTTGCACGTTCGAATTGCCAACTTCCATGGCAACCACGCGCGGAGCGACGGCCTGCGGCGACAGAGGCGAAGCGGATCTTTCTGGAGACATGTTCAAGCTGTAAAATAGAAATGAAATTAGATTGTTTACAACCGGGATTTGGGGAAATAAAATCAATAACATAACCTCATTTTTTGTTATCTCTGGGAAAATATTTGTTTTATCGGTATTTACAGTTCGGATGAAATTATTTTTTGTTATATTTGTTAACAGTATTACGATAACTATTTTCTTAGTAATTTATTATTCATTTGTTTGCAATCATATATTATTTCACATATTTTAATACTTTATCCAAATTCAATGACAAACTATAAAGTTTTCCATTAGCATATTTGTTTATCTGACATTGAGAATACAAATAGATAATTAATTCTATATCTTTTGTAAGTAATTATTAGTTCCCATATATGTAGAAGATAACGTGAGAAGCACGTGCCTGTATTTATTAAACTTCTACAAGTGATGAGCAAATCTTTTATCAGATTGTTACATTTAAATATCATTAAAAAATAACAATGTATCAATATCTAAATTGCTTGAATAATTCTGGACTGTCTAAAAAGTTTTATAAGGATCTAATTGGGTGACCTAAAACTTTTGAATATAAAAAGTCTATAATTAACATTGTTGAAGGATATTTATTCAAAACAAAAATTAACAAGAAGATATTTGAATGAAAATTGAAATATAAAAGAAAATTAAATAACAATTTAATTTAAAGTAATATGTCTAATTATTTTATTACTTTATTATATAATTTTAAATTTTCTTTTATAATTTTCAAGATAAATATAGAGAGCTGAACAAAGTAACTTTTTATTAATAGCAGTATTTTAGTCATCAATTCTACAATTTCTATAGTTCTAAATATTATGTTAGAATATATTTATTATTATGAACACTGCTTCTATTTTTCTTGTAGATAATTATAGCTTTCAGTTGTATTGTTATTTCAATTTTGTTGCCATAGTAACGTTTAACAACCATCAACAATTAATCATTATCTAAAACAAAATTACTAATACGTATTCAACTAATCTCTCAAAAGAGAAACAATCTTAAAAATATTCATAAAACAAAACGTAGGTAAACGAAAATACAATTAATAATACGGCATTAATTTCACAAACAGTAAACAGCGAGCAAAGCTACAGCGCGGGTAAAACTAAATTTCCCGGGAGGGCACTTGTTTTGCAGGCACGGGGTATCTCGCAACTAACTTCACGCACCGAACGAAAAGAGGCCTTATTATATGACAAAGCCAAAGCCAAAGCTTTCCGTGTAAACAGCCACGAGTGATCGTGACGTCATCATTTTCCCGGTGATATCTTCGTGATGGCGCTGCTTTCCAACCCGGTATATTTCGGAACTGTCATGGACATTATTTTTGTAAATTTAAATACAATAATTGAGAAACAATTACGAAAGTAATGTTTCACACAAAATTAAAATGAGCTGCACGTATTTTTTTATTCATGCTTTTAATAATAAATTACATGTGCATGATCGCATGTCAGTAAGAAGTTAACAATAGCTGACATCTCTTATCCGTCCGCAAAAAGTTTTGTTTAAAGTTTAAACTAACATAATTAAGTCCAACACAAAAATTATTTCTAAAATTAAACGAATTTGGCCTTACTAATATTTTATTAATTAATATGTGAACCACTAAAATGTTATTGTATTCAGCTGAAAAGATCACCGAGGTTGCAAAACTCTCATTTGTGATTTAATAGCGCAATTATTGTACTACAAATGAGAATATTTTTTTTTTAAATCGATATTAACCGGACTTAACTGAAATTAAATAAAAACTATAAACAATTTTTAATTGTTAATGTATCAGAAGTCGGAAACAGCACAGGACGAAATAAAGTACTAGGATATTCAGAATTCAACGTTTTCCAGAACCGCAGGACGCCATAACTTTACGATGCGCTTACGAGCATCACGTGTGTGAGTCTGGTTGCCTGGCAACAGACGCTACAAATCCCAAAGCGGTCGACTTGATTTTCACGTACACACTGCCAATGGAGAAGCCAATATTGATATTCAACTTTTTTTGTTTGACAATTTACTGTACATACGTACGTAGATTGGAGGTTAGGTTTGATATCATCAAGATGATTAGATCGCAATAACCTTATTATACGTTATTTGACTCTGGTAATAGAATTCTTAAGGTTCATTCAGTTATTCCGAAAAAGGTTTTTTCTACGATTGCTATGAAAATTTGGCAATTACGCTTTTATTTATCATCGTAAAGTTGATGTTTTCTGTGGAACAATCGAAAAATATCTTTTTTGCGTGTCTCCAATGGCAACGCGCGATAAAGACGTTAATTGCGCGCTTACTTCAATAGTTACCAGGAATACAAACAAAACAGAAACTTGTCATATTTTATTTTTATTTTCAGTACGCATACTTTTTTAATAATTTTAAGATGCAATCTGCGTCCAAATTGGAAAATACGATTGGGAAAGTAACCTGAAAATTCCTTCAAACGACTTAAAAAAGATAAACTATTCTCATTTCATTTTCCTAGAACGACAATTTACATTATTATTATGTATTTTGTAAATGTAGTAGGTGGCTCAGTGGCATCGAGTCGGCCTGTGCTTGAGAACCCTGGTTCGATCCCCACAACCGACAAACAATTTTCACCAATTTAAATCTACCCCTGTGCCTTCCCTTCCACTAACATCTTTGAATACCGTAATTTGACGATTGGTAACCGCACTTCACGCGAAGAAATATATCACTTACCGAGATCTGCTACGGCAGAGTGTCAGACCCAGTAATGGGTAAAAGGCGTGATGACATATTTATTTAGTACTTATGTACATGGTGCAACACCATGATCTATTATGTATGTTTACTTGTCTAATAAACGGTTTTATTAACCACAAATTAATTTACTTACACAGTAAATAAAATGTATTTATTCAAATGACAGTCGAACATTTGGCAGTAATATTATATATGCCATAACATAAATTCGAATTTGTTGATAAAATTAAATTTACTATGGAAGTAAATTTATTCTGTCCATTATAAAACCGGGCATTCATGTTGTTATATTTAAATAGATAATTATTCATTAATTCATGTAAGTGGCTAGTCAAATACTATAAGCTCAGAGAGGAATTCATTTATTTATGTTACTTTGTACAATAGGAATTTAATCCCAAGATCCGGTCTCATTGAATCGTAGTATGGTAATTCATATATTTTTAGTTTCAGTGGGATTCGAACTCCAGATATTTGGATTGAGTCGAACGGACAAATTCAACAATATTATTATTTACTATGTTTATATTTGCCATTATTAGAATCTTGAAAACTATAAAAGATGCATATATAGGATTTTAATATATCCTTGTTTTCCCAAACATTCCCATACTAGATAATGGCGAAAAACTATTTATTTTTTTTTATAAATAATTCTTCAACACTTGCATATCGTTAAAAAAGTTAGATACTTTTAAGATATACCCAGAAGCGTACGCGAGTCAGAAAAAATATGTATTTTATGGCGATATTTTAAAGTAGTGATTCCATCAGTACGGTGGTGTGGATAGTATTACGGAATTGGAATCCGGAGATCCCGAGTTTGAATCGCACATAAACAAAAAATTATATAAACTACCACACTGCGGTTTGGTGAGTGCGGACCCTATACTGTAATTGAGATTAAGGTCCTGTTGCACAGCGAGACATAAATAAATAAATAAATTTAAATATATTTTTTGTAATACATCAGAAATGTTCATCAGAAAAAAATATTCGCATACGCTACTAGATATATATACCTTAAAAGTATGTGACTATTATCACGATAGGTAATTGTTTAGTTATTATTTACAAAAGAATAAATTGACTAAAATTTATTTTCGTCATTATCTAGTGACCTATAGAAATATTTGTGAAAACAAGGATATGCCTGAGACGGCCTTCAAAAGGTGTATAATATTCCTTTTATAATTTATTTATGTTATTCATTCATTGATGTACTATAAACTTTGTATAGTAATATAGTCAATATATTTAACTTCTATTTAACCGAAATCATAGCTCGCATAGTTTTCGAAATTATAGAAACGAAAATAGTACACATGTACACATTTACATATACAGTACGTACCTATACAGGGCCGTTCCTAGGGGTACAGCTGTCTGTGTGCAATCATTTAATCCGATTGTGCTAATTACGCAATAAAACACAATTTTTAATATATTTATGCAAATAATTAACAATATCATATAAAATAATAGTAATAATACAAAAGAAAATAGAACTAATAATTATCTAAAAACAATACACAATCTCAATAAATTCCTACATGGTAACTCTTAGCCATTTCAGCGGCTGTTATGGAACTCCTCCATACTCCTATTTTATTTAATCATTATTATTATTATTATTACTATTCTCATTTTCTCATGTATTTTTAATTCTAAGTGCATATTTTTGTACTTCTTCTCAGGTTTTCTGTGTATTTATGTAAAACTGTACTAACGTCTGATCCTTGCATTCTTATTGTCTAAAACAAAAGAGCACCCTAATCCATTTCCATAAAATGTAAACACCAAACAAAAAACGAAGCTACATAATATGGCCACTATCGCATGTGTAGAAAAAAGCCAGAATCTAATTTCTCCCCTCCTCCCTTTATTTCGACTGTTTCATTTTTCCTATATTTATTCTAAGTCATTCCAAAATCGTGACTCATGCAACTGGATACTTTACATTCATATCAACATCGTCGCACAGTCGTCAACTAAAATCTCCAAATCACGAAATCTCTAATAAACTAAATCCGATCAAGATCATATTATTTAAATCGAATTCATATGTATAAAGTGTGTATTATAGTATAAATATGTATATATCAACAGACTTTACTCAAATTCTACCAAATAAACGATTAACAATCTGTAATTCGCAAAAGGAAGTGATTTATCTTTCATAACAAATAATATCTTAACATTGCGAAGGCATCTATAACAGGAGAGTAATCTATTATCTCGGATATGATGTGTTTTGTTGATTAATGCTAAATCGGACATTCTTGCGCCAAAGTAGAACGCAGATAATATTCAATATGCGTCAGGCATACACTTTGTATTCCTCTGGGATCCTGATATCTAATAAATTTAATGATTTAATTTTATTATTTGTTACGTACCGCGTTTTCCTTTTTGTTAAAGAATAATAATAATGTAGATAGGAAAAACAAAGTAACGCAAGTAAACATTGTAAATTAAAAATGCACAACTTGTTCTTCTTGATTAAAATCTAATGTTAATCCTAATCTCTAACTGAAAAATATCAATACATAATAAGCCTCTAATCAAGTCTTGCTTTTAAGTGTTCGAGGAACATACATTATCCCATATTTCTGAACTACATATTAATTGTTTATATATTATATTAATTCCTAGTATCGATTGAGAAACTGTTCTGCGATAAATAAACTATGAAATGTCAGTCACGGCCGCCTCATCTATCAGCCGCTTATGTGCGGGGGCACGCACTGCACGCCCACTAGGAACAACCCTGTCCCTATACATAAAACCCAAATATATTAACACAAACAAAACAATGGAATGTTTATAATTACAAATCCTCTTTTGATTTAGGTAATTTCAGTAAAAAAATTAAATATTTGAAATAACTCTTTTCGAAATGTATTAACAATTATTTTTTTCAAATTCCATCAGAATTATTTTGCAGTAAAATGGGATGTAGTCCATAGAGATTTAAAAAACAAATCCGTTGTCACTGTCACAACACAACTGTCAGAAGTTTTTCATGTTATATAAACATGTCTTTATTTTGATGTATTGGTCAGTCATCAGAATCAAGATCAAATATGTTCTGCAGAACCACACGCTGTAATCTCTATAGTATACTGGACTCATCAACCATTTTATTTTTGTAAAACTTCATAACAAAATATATCTATCATGGGAATTCGGATTTAAAAATTCTCAATATAAAGGGATATATGATTTTTAATAGTTTAATTGTGATGTTATCTGCACTCAAATACTTGATTCTTCGATGAAACAACAGAACGCACCCTTCATTGACAAACTATAAAAGCTTCTAAAGTTGAGAAAGAAAAACTAAATTTCATAAATATGCTAAAGTGAAATGAGACACATAAGATACGAGTGAAATTTGATACGTTCGTTTAATCAATGAGCTCTTCGATGGAAATAGAAGAGCCTCTAATTTTCGTCGATGACGGGTGCGTTCTGTTGTTTCATCGAAGAGCTCATCGATGCTCTTCGACCAGTGTGCCATAGGCATTATATTTGTTAAAATTTTATGTAGCTATTCTTTCTGGGTTCCTGATGGACTAACTGCTAATGTCATATGGTGCCATTACGCCCTGGTCCTGCGTTTCAAAACTTCAGCAACTCGGGTTTCTCTGGACCCATCCAAATACTCCCCGCGCGCAATCTTCCTTAACTCGCGTTATTGCATAGATCAGTTCTAACGAGTTGGGCCACGGCCATTGACAAGTAACTATTATACACCTTAAAGTTGTTGAATTTTTATATTCACTGACTTTATGATAAATTTATATGAACATTTCTAAACATTTTGACAGTTGAGTGGCACTAATATTGTTTAACTAATATTACAAGTTCTAAATATGAGGTAGGTGGCTCAGTGGTATCGAGTCGGCCTGTGGATCTTGAGAACCCTGGTTCGATCCCCACAGCCGACAAACAATTTTCACAAATTTAAAAAATCTACCCCTGTGGCTCCTCCACCACTAATATCTTTGGAGGCCGTGATTTGACGGCTGGTAACCGCACTTCACGCGAAAAAATATATCACTTACCGAGATCTGCTTAGGCAGAGTGCCACACCCAGTGATGGGTAAAAGGCGTGATGATATATTTATTTATATTTTACAAGTTCTAAATATGTTTTCTTTCATACTATATCGTATTTTCATGTTTATAATAGCACTGTCAGTCCAAAAAATGAGAATTTACAACACAATGCTGTTAGCGAGTAGTTGCTAGGTAACAAATAGCTTTTAACATTTAATTATAATTATTTTTGTACGATCGTGTTTTTTAACGTACTTACAGACGTTGTTTATATAGCATGTAAGTTGAATATAAGTACAGCACTGCGATAAGTTAGTATAGACACGAGCAAAATAACAGAGTGCTGTTAGAAGTTATAATCTAATTAAAGCGGTAAGTAATAACACAATGAAACTATAGTATATTTTCTTGGATTTCGCAGATATTAAAGAATCACAACCAATCTTCCAAGCTTCTTCTATTTCACAGTCCATAATACTGTCTCTGATAATATTTAATTAATGAATTCTTCTATAAATGTCACTTTTCTAATAAAAGCAGTTTGTTTATTATAAAAATTTGATTCCTTAGCAACGACATGTAATTATGATGTTTATTGTGATTTAATGAAAATTTTGACTTTGATATTTGTTAAAATAAACTAAAAAATCGATCGTACGAAAACTAGTATACAATACACGGTAGTTAAGTGCTAATAACCGAATCTCGGAAAGTGAAAAAGCTCGTCTTCGTCTCGCATTTTCGAACTTTTCCTCGATTCTGTTATATTGCACTTACCAACCTTATATCGCAATATACTATTTACGAAGTTAGTTTAACTGTTAGGATATGAAAATGTTTAAGAATTAAATGAAACACAGTATGGTAAAACATTGTACGTCATACGTCTGTTAATAATTTTTTACAGTACTCAAATTTCAGACTCATCTCACCTCGTGCGAAACATCTTACTCGTACCGTAAACACTTATTTACCGAACTTACAAAGATAACTATTGTACCGGTTGAAGCGGCATACAGTCAATGGGAAGTTTAAGTTCAAAATACTATATACACTGACCTGATAACATTTATAAACCTTAATAATTCAGTACTAAATGAACTATTAATAATAATTTTTCTTTTACAAACAGTACTTTTTATTTTTAACTAAAAACTTATATGAACTACCACACTGCGACTCGGTTAGTCCGGATTCTGTACTGTAATTGGGATTAAATTCCTGTGGTACATAAATAAATAAATAACTATTGATTATGGTTGATAAGTAATGATAAATCAATTATTATATTCATTACATAATTTAAAAATCTATTATTGACATAGATAATAAATTTTCTTTTTTAAATAAGAATATGACTATATATATTTTAAAACATTTGCAAGAAAGCTTTAAATGTCTGTCAATGATGATTCTAAACTACAATAAAATGTTAGTCACTGAAAATGTTATAGCTGCATTTAGAGAAAGTTCTTAATTCTTTACAGAAAATCAACAAACAAGAACTATTAATTCAAGCGCTGAATGCCCGTATTTGCCACTTGCAGGACTATTAATCCAAATTATTCAGCGTATATGAAGCGAGAATTACACCAGAAATTTAACAGCAAATGTTTCAAATTTCATAGCTTGTAACTACAAAGAGAAATGTTAAAAACTAATGTGGTAGTAAATATTCCTTAAACTTGTACCGGTCACCATGGTAACCAGGACCATTCTGCGGCGATGCCACATTGTTTCGGTGTATTGCGGCGCCAGTTACGGCCCAACATATAATGTTATCATTTCAAACTCAGACTACAGTGGCGCTAGTAGTAGTCCCAGAAGAGGAGAAAAGCAAGGCAGAATTATCATTTAAATCTCCTGAACGATGAAATTTAATTAACAATATATTCAATTCATTAGCAATCTGATTTTAAAATTGTAATTGAATTTTCTTAAAGGAGTATGACCCAACCAAAATGGG
The DNA here is from genome assembly GCA_947425015.1 of Pterostichus niger. NCBI lineage: Eukaryota > Metazoa > Arthropoda > Insecta > Coleoptera > Carabidae > Pterostichus > Pterostichus niger. The sequence continues at coordinate 20,346,140 of OX380334.1, read as the reverse complement.
GTCATTCAACATTTTCTGATTTAATATTTTTTCTATAAGTGATTCCGCTACATTCTGTAAGTGAAGTTTTCAAGTCATATGTGAAAATTTTAAAATAAATATATCATCACGCCTTTTACCCATTACTGAGTGTGGAACTGTATCGTAGCAGATCAATGTCTGTCAGTACGGTGGTGTGGATAGCAATACGGAATTCGAATTCGGAGATCCCGAGTTCGAATCTCACTCAAGCTAAAGATTATGTAAACTACCACATTGCGGCTCGGTGAGTCCGCACCCTGTACTGTAATTGGGATTAAGTTCCTGTTGTACAGAGTAACATAAATAAATAAATATTTCTTCGTGTGAAGTGTGGTTACTAACCGTCAAATCAAGGCCTCCAAACATGTTAGTGGAAGCAGATCCACAGGGGAAGATTTAAATAATTATATCATCACGTCTTTTACACATTACTGAGTGTGGCACTATGTCGTAGCAGATTTCAGTAAGTGATATATTTCTTAGCATGAAGTGCGGTTACCAGCCGTCGCTGCCCCCAAAGATGCTAGTAGGGAAAGCCACAGGGATAGATTTAATTTAACATAGGCTGGTAGCACAAGCTCTGTTTTTGGGTGTTCTATAAGAGCACGGGTTTAAGATGTTAGAGATTGCTAAAATACCCAAAAACACTGCTCTTAAAATATGCAAAAACAGACCTTGTGCTATCGGCCAATATGATTGCTACTAAGAATCCCGATTTACTTTTACAGTTATTACGAGATGTTCCTAAATTACTTTTGAAGCATATTAATTTAAGAATTAAGTTAAATAAATAAAAATATATCTTCACGTCTTTTATCCATTACTGTGTGTGGCACTGTGCCGTAGCAGATCTCGGTAAGTGATTTATTTCTTCGCATGAAATGCAATTACCAGCCGTTAAATCACGGCCTCCAAAGATGTTAGTAGAGGTAGAGCCACAGGGAAAGTTTTTATGTGGCGAAAATTGTTTGTCTCAAATCTACAATTAATGTCATTAAAGTAGATAGATATATAAAAATAATTTTGAAAAATCATGAGCATTCGCCATGATTTCAACCCAGTACTTTTCACATACTAAAAAAGTACTTCGCCGAGTATTTGAAGCTCAAGTGGCAGAGCAGTCACTTAGCTTGTAAAAAATTATGGGTTCAAATCCCGGCAAATGGTCATGATTTTTCAAAATTATTTTAATACTAGTTTGTCAACTACTAATCAATTGATTTAAAATAGTGGTCATGCTCCATTAGATTTTGTACAATTTTTCTATCGAAATTACTAACCGTTAATATAAATAACCTCATTCATATTGTATAAACCAAATGTTTCAGATGTTAAAAATAACAAAAGATAAACCCGAGAAAGTTCTTATTGAAAATGATTCGCAACTTTTATTTAAAACAATTGCTGCGATAACTGTGTCAGTTCTAAGTGAGATTCTAACGTAAACTTGAAGTTACCTAGCGTGAAAAGTGTGTAATTCGTACTTGACCTTAATCATATATGAAACAAATAAGGCAGCTTGTTCAAACCTTCAAACAGATATAAGAAAATTCTTCTAGCAAATTGTGATCTTGTAATGGTTCACTGACTGGAAATTTAATTCGGAATCTAGTTTCTCTTTTAGTTTTGGTTGTTCTTGTTCATTTTAAACGGTGACATACATATTAAAACACAATTAAGATTTAAATAAACTTTACATCATAATGTATGCGCCAGTGATTCCCAAAAGTGTATACTCTTGTCTAAACAATGTATGGAGAAAGCCATATACAGGTGTCCAAAAAGTCTGGAAACGCTTAAATATCTCGAGATGAAGCATTCGATGACAAAGTTACAAAACACGTATTTTTTATTTTTCTAAAACTATTCACGCCTGATATGCAAACATACCCTCCACCCCTCGGGTAGGCGTGGTGAGGAGTGAGTTTCAAAAACTTAAATGGAAATCCTCATTTTTTATTGCACTATTGCATTCTTCATTAAAAAATTGGAATTGATTTGCAAATTTCAACCTCATCCCCCACTTCCTTGGGAATATTTTTTAAGATGCGATAATTTTTTATCGTTTTTCACCATAAAAAATATTTATCGTTTCTAAAAATAAAATCAATTTTCCATCTTTCCACCCCCAAAGAGGTGGGGAATGAGGTTGAAATTTGCAAATCAATGAATGTAAATAAAATTAAAGTATAAAATTAAAAATTGAGATAATGTCAGGATTTGAATCTGGCACCTTATGGAATTTTGTCATATGCTTTAACCAACAAAGTCACTGTCGCCTGTGATTATATTCCAATTTTTCCTTCTATTTTTGTTATTTGTCCGAGACAAACTCGATCCCACGACTCTTTCATAAACTGAAAGACTTGACACAAGAGTCGTCTGCAGTGACACTGTCATAACGTTCTAGCGATATCCAAATTTTTCTCTATGTTATTTAATTTGAGATTTACATTAATTAAGTATTTACTTTAAAAAAATATAATAAATAAATATATCATCACGCCTTTTACCCATTACTGAGTGTGGCACTCTGCCTAAGCAGATCTTGGTAAGTGATACCAGCAGTCAAATCATGGCCCCCAAAGATGTTAGTGGTGGGGGAGCCACAGAGGTAGATTTAAATTGGTGAAAATTGTTTGTCGGTTGTGGGGATTAAACCAGGTTCTCAAGATCCACAGGCCGACCCGGTACCACTGAACCACCTACCCCATACTAATGAAATATTTCAATTGTTCACTATTCTTCTAAAATAACAGTGTCCGTGCAGACGACTCTTGTAGCAAGTTTTTCAGTTTATAAAAGATTCATAAGATCCTGGTTGTCTATGACAAATAACAAAATCAGAGGAAAAAATTGGAAAAAAAAGATTTGAATCACAAACGACCTTGGCTTAGTTGGTTAAAGTTTATGACCGGAGTTCATAAGGTCCCAGGTTCAAATTCTGGCGGTATTCCAATTATTCACTTTATAATTTAATTTGATTCAACGTAAATGTAAAAAAAATCTGAATAAAGTTAATGTTGACAAGCAGCATTAAAATACAATAAATTGTGTGAACTAGACAGGAAGTAACAGGTGTTGCTTGTTATTCTTGCTTTCGTCAGCAAATACACAATCATTAGAAAAAGCTTAACTTGAACTTAACACAGAACTAAATTGATTATACTTGAAAACAGAAACATGTCATATTACTTTGCTAATACTTAATAATTATTTATTACATTTTAATCTAGTATACCAGGTGTTACATAGGAAATTCAATCGTAAAATTTTAATTTGCCGATATTTTAAGTTATAGTAAATACGAAAATAATTCAGAATTAAAAACTGTAACTTGATTGTATTAAATGAGTGCAGACACATTAATGAGTAAAAGGCGAGATGATATATTTATTTATTTTATCATTTAATGAAAATAGGGAGTAAAATTCAAATGATGTAAAAATTACAATCCGTAGTTAGTACAGAATTTTCTATCCAAATTAATAATTGATTTCATTAATATTATTAATTATGTAAACAAAAAATGCAATGCACATTTATAAACTAAAACAGAAAACTTATAATCTAATTTTTCATACATTAAATATCAAACCATATTCGTATAATTTCAGAGAATTTTCAAGTTTAGCTTTAGCAGCTTGCAGCTCTTGCTAACAACTCCATATAGTAATGAACTAAGGACATTCATTTTTTAGTAATCATCTAGATTCTACGAACTACGAAACATATTTATTTAGGTGGGTATTACGAGTACAATATCATTCCAGAAAATACGAAATTTTAACATACCTAATTATACTATAAACTTTAATAAATAAATAAATATATGTTATCACGTATTTTACTCATTACTGGGTGTGGTTTTTTGCTGTAGTAGATTTCGGTAAGTGATATATTTTGAGTATGAACTGTGGTTACCAGTCGTTAAATCAAGATTTCAAAGATGTAAAAGAAGAGCTGCAGGCCTAATTTTTAAATGTCATGAAAATTAGTTGTCGACTGAGGAAATCGAACTCGGATTCTCAAATTAACAGTGAGACGATTTTCTATTGAGCCATATACCCTAGTTTTATAATAATAACTTACCGGATATAATCATTAATTATAAAAACATATTTAATTTATTAATACCTAGAATATTTCTTTAAAAAAAAATGCATCACTGATTAATAATGTTAATGATGTTTAACAATTTATCATATTATTAATTAGTAGTGGTTCCAATAAATTTTACCGCTCATTTATATAATTGTAATTAGTGGATTATATATATATATATATATATATATATATATATATATATATATATATATATATATATATATATATATATATGCATTTAGATAATTAAAAACAGTTGGGAAATCCTGCAACGTCATAGTAGTAAATAGTAGGTGTATAGTACGTTCAATATTCATCTGAATTATTATGGAAAATTCAAAAAAATATTATAATTAAATAAGCAATTATTGCTAGTAGAACCAGAGGCGGATCTAGGATTTTTTATAATTTTTATAGAATAATGACTGCAATTTATAACAAAATAAATAAACAGAAACAATAGTAGTAAATATACCTGAATCTATTTTGACTAATTTCGTCGTGATGTCTGAACGAACGTATGTATCTCGTATAACTAAAAAATGGCAAGCCGTAGAAAGTTGAAATTTTGTATTTAGGACCGTTATAACATCTAGTTCCTTTCTGGTCATTATATAACTTCCGGAAGTGGTACTTTACTTGAAACTTATAATAGATTTTAATGAAGTGATAAATTACATGAAGCTGCTAACAGTTTTTCTTGAAAAAAAATGGTATTATATTGATTTTAGAAATAAATGCTGCAAATAAAAGTTTTATAGAATTAAATTCTGTGTCTAGAACATTAAGAATTATTAAATTAGCCTTTTGTATAAGCGAGATATGTAAATTTAAAAATCTGATGTGGACACCACATGACTTCCTTGTACGCGTATTAACTATAGATATTTTTTTAATTGCACATATTTGACATAAAATCTTTTATTTTTTATTTTTTGTTCTAATCCATAGCAAACTTAATTTTAAAAAAACACAAAATATATACTATTTAAATTTAGATATCTCGCTTATGCAAAAGGCTAATTTAAAAATTCTTAATGTGCTAGACGCAGAATTTAATTCTCTAAAACTTTTATTTGAAGCATTTATTTCTAAAATTAAAATAATACCATTTTTTTCAAAGAAAACTGTTAGCAGCTTCATGCAATGTGCCACTTCCGGTTAGTCTATTTTAACCAAAATCTATTATGTTATTTCCATTGATATAGTAGTCTTATATACCAAATTTGGAAACTTTTAAATTATATTTTAATATAGTTTTTCATGAAAATCTATTATAGGCTTCAAGTAAAGTACCACTTCCGGAAGTTATATAATGACCAAAAAGGGAGGTGCACAACTAGATGTTATAACAGTCCTAAATATAAAATTTCAATTTTCTACGGCTTACCGTTTTTGAGTTATGCGAGATACATACGTACGTACGTACGTACGTACGTACAGACGTCACGACGAAATTAGTCAAAATGGACTCAGGGAGGGCCAAAATGCGTATTTCCACTGAAATCTGAGAACCGAAAATTTTCGCGATAACAATACTTCCTTTACTTCGTACAAGGAAGTAAAAATTATATATTTCTTGTTTTTTGTAATTAAGTTTGCTATGGATTAGAACAAAAAATAAGAAAAATATAAAAAAAATAATGTTAATGTCAAATTTCGTCAAATATGTGCAATAAAAAAATGTAGCTATAGTATAATACGGTACAAGGAAGTAATGTGGTGCCCGCATCAAATTTTTTATTTAAGGGGGGTACACAGGCCCCTGAACCACCACCCCGTAATTCCGCCACTGAATAGGACATATCTATAAAATTTGGAAAACAATATGCAGTTTGATTTATATTTTATGTCAACTCACATACTACTGTCTATTTATTATCTTATGCATTATATGAATCACTGTTATTTTCTTGATACTCCAGTACAAGTTACCTCTCTCTCTCCCTCACTTACACATCATGGTATTTTCCAAAGTGTGCTGAGAACAGAGTTGATTTCATTTAGGATCTTTTATTTTCTTCCGCACAAAAGATGCATGACGCAATCTTCTATTGTAATTATATTATCACATTTTAACGAATACTCACGTTTTAAATCCTCCACTAATATCTTTGGGGGCCGTGATTTGATGGCTGGTAACCGCACTTCACGCGAAGAAATATATCAATTACCGAGATCTGCTACGGCAGAGTGCCACATCAAGTAATGAGTAAAAGGCGTGATGATATATTTATTTATTTATAATTTAATCATTAATTTGATTTAGAAGCAGGAGATGTTACAAAACGTCTCATTTTTACTTCCTTGTACGAAGTAAAGGAAGTATTGTTATCGCGAAAATTTTCGGTTCTCAGATTTCAGTGGAAATACGCATTTTGGCCCTCCCTGAGTCCATTTTGACTAATTTCGTCGTGACGTCTGTACGTACGTATGTACGTATGTACGTATGTACGTACGTATGTATCTCGCATAACTCAAAAATGGAAAGCCGTAGAAAATTGAAATTTTATATTTAGGACTGTTATAACATCTAGTTGTGCACCTCCCTTTTTGGTCATTATATAACTTCCGGAAGTGGTACTTTACTTGAAGCCTATAATAGATTTTCATGAAAAACTATATTCAAATATAATTTAAAACTTTCCAAATTTGGTATATAAGACTACTATATCAATGGAAATAATATAATAGATTTTGGTTAAAATACACTAACCGGAAGTGACACATTACATGAAGCTGCTAACAGTTTTCCTTGAAAAAAATGGTATTATTTTAATTTTAGAAATAAATGCTTCAAATAAAAGTTTTAGAGAATTAAATTCTGCGTCTAGCACATTAAGAATTTTTAAATTAGCCTTTTGCATAAGCGAGATATCTAAATTTAAATAGTATATATTTTGTGTGTTTTTTTTAATTAACTTTGCTATGGATTAGAACAAAAAATAAAAAATAAAAGATTTTATGTCAAATATGTGCAATTAAAAAAATATCTATAGTTTAATACGCGTACAAGGAAGTCATGTGGTGTCCACATCAGATTTTTTGTTTATGGATGAGAAATGAAATAATGGAAAATCGAGACTTATACACATATATGAATATTATGTTTTCCCATAAAACCATGTTTTCTTTCAATGAAACGATTTCGTCACAACACTTTAGATATTGGAGTGACATTAATCCTCATTTTAGAATTTTGAACAGTCAATATGTTATTAAAGTAAATGTATGGCATGCAATTTCTTATCATGGAACCATAAGTCCATAATTTTCTGATAATAATGTTCTTCAGCACACATACTTGGATATGTGGGAAATTTTTCCCATGATGTTCTAGATAATTTATCTCTTGTTTATCGGCGAATAAGGGAGTTGAAACAAATCTCATGTAAAAATTAATTTCGAACTGTAAGGTATAATTTCAAATATTGTAATTATCACGAAAGATGTCTTATCCTACTAATCTAAAAATTAAAAAACGATTCACGGTTTAGTTTAATAGAAAAATACTTATAAAGTTGACGTTTTCAACATTCTAATATTCTAGAAATATTTCCGTAGTGAATTTTTAGTTTGTTTTATTGATCTTTCAAAGTTTGATTAACAAACAACAAGTATAATAAAACTGAAGACTAGTAGTATATTATAAGAGATTTATAATGCTTTCTTATCGTTCAAATTAATCTGATAATTAAAGTTAAACGTTTTTTAAATTTCCAATTGATAGCAGCAGAACAGATGAAAAACGACTTGGCAACGTTGCACAGGATAGTTGATGTAAAGGAACAAATAGGAATATAAATCGTATCTATTTTATAGATAACTTATTCTCGAATGTAGATTTGAGAACCCGGGTTCAATTCCTACAATAGTCAAACAATTTTCATCACGTAAAAACTACCCTTGTGGCTCCCTCACCACTAATATCTTTGATGGCCGTGATTTGACGACTGGTAACTGCACTTCACGCGAAGAAATATATCATTTACCGAGATCTCCTACGACAGACTGCACACCCAGTAATAGGTACAAGGGGTGATGATATATTTATTTATTTATTCCCGAATATAATGAACACTTTTTTAACAAGAAGAATGATATTTCAAATATTTTTTCGTAACACATGCACAAGAAACACATTCTTATTCCTTAATTTAGGGAGAAAAACATTATGTTTCTCTCCCTAGGTAGGATGTTTCTCTCCCTAGAGAGATGTTTCTCACCTTAGAGAGATGTTTCTCTCCCTAGAGACTACGATTAAAAGCTGTTTGCGGCGTTTCCTAGGTAACTAGTTACCCAACCCATATTTGACATTTGTCCCGATAGGACAGTAATTTTTGTGCACTTGTTACGAAAAGTATAATATGCTTCAAGGGAGGGCGCCCTTGTGTGAAGTTGGAAACTTCACACGCGGGCAGGGGCGTTCCAACCCAGGGTTCTTGGGGTTCCCAGAACCCGGGCGCAAAAAGTTAAAATAAATATGAGTATATTAAAAGAACACAAATACTGCGTCTTAATATTATTTGTAAAATAAATACAGTAATTAAATGAATACCAAATGTAGGTACCTACTATCGTACTAAGACCTTTAATTACAAAGGATCGCGAAGTAATGTGATTAATGTTTGAGATATAAAGTTAACTGTCAAGATTTCTTAATATTCACAGCAAATCTTGACGGTTATAGTGACAGTTTCTGTTTCTATGACAAAGCTGTCACAAAAAATCATAATTAGTAGGCGATTTTCTCGAACTATTTTCATTAATTTCTCTAATTTGAGGCTTTAAAATGAAGTAATCTGTATGAAATAATGTGTGTGGATAGGTCTAGTATGGTCATGTGCAATATTATACCATAATTTTTTACCGGACACTTTTTATTTACAAAAACCTTTTTTCCCATATTATTTCCCTATGCCAACCTTTACGTGGAACGCGCGGTATAGTTATGAGTATTTAAGTATTTTTATTGTAAATTTAATTTACATGTATTGATATGTTATTTTGTTATTTGTATAATTGTTTGTACTATTATGTGCAATTGTAAAATGTAAACTATATAGTTGTAATTAGGTTTAGGTATATTAGAATGTACCTATGAAGTGAACTAATTTCATTTTGTTTTTTTTTGTATTTTATTTAATTTTATTAGAAACTATATAATAAAATATTTATTTAAAAAATAGTTATTTTTCTAGACAAACAATGTTCTATTATTCTACGCTAAGGTGAATAACATATTATTTGTCATGAGTTTGCTTATTGCTCTAAATCTACACGCAAGTTTCGCATAGTACGGCGTGTCGACTTACTGCCTTACACTTTCTGTATCATACAGCATAAAATTCCACGTATTTTGAGTACCATATTGCATTTTTGTGCTCCAAAATTTTCGCCTGCGGCGCACGCCTCGGGGCGCCACATTCTGCTTCAGAACCCAGGCGCCAAGTACCCTAGATACGCCCCTGCACGCGGGAATAATCGCTTGTTTCCCTCCCTTGATGCATAACATACTAATATAAACTGTCTTACTTAACCTCACATTTGACAGTCTTATCTCACAAGCATACACTACTACATATACATGAAAGTACACTGTTGTCATATAATTTTCTTCAACTCCATACGTTCAAACTACTGAAATCATTTCAGTATTACTTTTATTAAATACGAATTAATTATGGATTTATAGGCCCAATATACTGTTATAAATTAAAATTATACGTTTTGACAATTATTTTGGAAATAAAAAAAATAATGTTGTTTTGACTCATTAGTTCCGCTTCAACCTCCTTAATGTAACAACAATCATTTAACAAGTTTTGACTATAAATAGACATAAATATGATACATTTTTCAAATAATCAGGTAATTTATTGTACAAAGAACATGAAGAATACATTGTACTTTTATTATTGAATGACAAATTACACTTACGCGTATCTGATTTATATAACGAGTATTGTAAAAATAGATTTAGAAATTTTTTACAAAGAGATTTGATTATTTTTTTGTGAAGATTACACTTAAATAAAAACACGAAAAGGCAGAATATTTAAGTTTTATAATAAATCCTTGCAGGATTAATCTGATTAAACGTTTTTGTAGAATGAACAATCTTCTGACAGAATTGGCTAAATACCAAATTTGGTGGTAATTGGATCGGCAGAAATGGTCCAGTTTTTGGCCGCCAAGGAGTCCAGATTTAACAATAATATTTTTATTTATCTCACAAGACATACTATATCCTCTGTCAATTGTGGTGAACTACTTATTAGAACTGAGATGGAGACTTAGGATGAATAAATTTTTTTTTAAATAATTGATTTTCGTTGTTTTACTTGTACGAAGTAAAGTAAGGATTGTAATCGCGAAAATTTTCGATTTTCAAATTTCAGCGGAAATATCTATTTTGACCATCTCTGAATCCACTTTTACTAATTTCGTCATGACGTCTACGTACATATATATCTCGCATATCTCAAAAACGGTAAGCCGTAGAAAATTGAGATTTTGTATTTAGGACTGCTATTACATCTAGTTGTACACCTCTCTTTTTGTTCATTATATAACTTCCGGAAGTGGTACTTTACTTCAAGCCTATAATAGATTTTAATGAAAAACTATATTAAAATATAATCCAAAACTTTTCAAATCTGGTATATAAGACTACTATATCAATGGAAATAACATAATAGATTTTGGATAAAATGAACTAACCGGAAGTGATACATTACATGAAGCTGCTAACAGTTTTGGTATTATTTTGATTTTAGAAATAAATGCTGCAAATAAAAATAAGATTTTTTTTCCTCTCGTAAACTTAATCTGGAGACATACTGTATATTATGAAATTTTGTTGTAGAAAACTACTTAATTTACATTAATATATGTAAATGTTATTCAATACTCGTAATACAAGTGCGCAAAGTAACAGTTTGTCGTACGAGCAAACAAGGTTGTTGCTTAGTTCATTTAGTTAAGAAACGAATTTTGTTAAGGAAATAATGGGAGATGAAAAGTTTCAGCTGAAAAATAAGAAACCAATAAATAGGAAAATGAAACAAACATTCTCCCCAATTTTCACTCGTATCTAAAAAATAATTAATGGTCAAGTTGTCGGTCAGTATGGTGGTGTGGATAGCGATACGGAATTCAAATCCGGTGATCCCTAGTTCGAATCTCACATAAGCTAAAAATTATATAAACTACTACACTGCGGCTCGGTGAGTGCGAACCCTGTACAGTAATTGGGATTAAGTTCCTGTTGTACAGCTTTACAGAAATAAATAAATACCGGTCTCAATCTATTTCCTGAGTCAAATTATATTGTCCTAAATTGCTTTCTGGCCGATGTATTGAATAACTTAATTTTTATTAATTTTCTCTTCAGTTTCTTTTGAAAATGACGTACTAAATTATAATTAGGAAGATGAAATTTGGTTAAATTGTTTTCTGAGGCCAAAAAATATTAAAGAAGATTTCGAGATCGACAAACAGATACACACAAGAATTGCTCATATTAGAACAGGATAGAAGTTCGGACGCACTATATTTTATTCTATTTCTATCGTGGTTTAAATGGATTGAAGGACAAAAGTGTTGATACATCAGCAAGATTTATTTGTCTTATGACAAATACTATCTTTTGATAATAATTTGCCGAAAGCAACTAATTCACTCATAAGAGTAAAATTCTCTTTTACAAACAGTTTCTGATATACGCTTGTATTGAAATACAGGAAATTGATAAACATTTTTTATTTATCAAAAAAGGAATGTTGTTATTTATTGACTGTATTGTATAGTGTAGGAAAACAAGGATAGATTGATCTGAAATTGGATACGATAACGTAAAAGTGGCAGAACTAACCGCACAGGGTAAATACGCGTCACCGCGTTTTTAGATAATCAAAACAACTCGCAAATACACAAACACAAAAAACATTAATACTACGAATTGTGGTTACATAACTAAAATATACTGAATGCTATACCATAAATCATTTTTTTATACTTTTTATATTATCTAAATTTCGTTTCTTAACATTTACCCACACATTGTTATTTTCTATTATCGTTCTTAATAATAATTATGCTATAATTACAAATTATGTAATGTAATTATTTCTTCTGGTAAGTCAGACTTAAATAAATTCGTGATAAAGTGAGTTATGTGTTTTTATGTAAATAGTTATTTTTGTATTAAATGCGCAAAATGAGTGTTTTTTTGTTGCGCGTGAGAATGTTACTTTTAGCCGAGACCGCAAATCGAGACAATAAAAGTCATTCGAATGCGCCAAAAAACAAGAATTTTGCCCACGAAATACAAATAACATTATTTCTACAACTGTAAATAAAGAATAATACAATAATTATTGATTTATTTACGTAAATTGAAGGAAAACAATCAATAATAATATTAATTTGATACTATTGATGTGTTGTAACTAATGAAACCTGACAACAAATAATTTGGGAGCGTGCGCGAGATACTCATTAGATACACTAGGGTGTAAAATAATGCGCAAAATACGCGTTGTCGTGGTAATGTAAGTGATGAAAAAAATCACGTACTTCGCGTATTGATATTAGTGAAAAAAAAATGAAAATTTTTTGACAGTTTTAGAAAAAATCTAATTAATAGTTTCATCTAAATTTATTTTTATTTCGATGTATTTTTGATTCACAAAATGCATTATTCCAGTGCGTTATAGCCGTTAGTAGACAACACGAAATACAATACAGGAATTTATTTTCACAATCAGTAAAAAATAGGCTATACGTCCGTCATTGAAAGACAGACAGTGGACAATTGCAAACCAAGGCTCTTTGCAGACCACAAATGTCAATTTTTTAAATATTTTTGTTTTATTTGCATTCTTTTTCTTGTGACCTACATTATTTTTTAATTCATTGCAATAAAAAATCGATTAATCTTGATTTTTGATTGGAGAAAAAATGTTTTATACACCTCTGGTTAAAAGTATCTTAGTAGACCTCGACTAGTTGCAACCCTCGTTACACTCTCTAGTCTCGGTCTAATAGTACTAGACAACAAGAAATAACAGTACAGTAGTTTTTCGGCCTAGGCCTGGAATACTTTTGCGTAGCGTCTACAACAATAACCTACAGGAATAAATAATTAATTCTGACGTTTATAAATTAAAAACAAAATAATTTAGTCCAATTCAATCTGATAATAAATATTATAAGTAGCTCAGAGGAAAAATAAACTCTCCGGATTTCTGTGGTTGTAGAACTCGGCTAGCACCTCGTCCCACAATCGCCAACATCGTCCGGGAAGCGGGAATATACTAGTTTTCCTTCCAGATATATATACAATATCGGATTTTAGAAAATAATTCCCGTTGTACAGAGTAACATAAATAAATAAATATTTTTTAATTCCATTAGCAGAAATTGAACCTATTTTTTCGTACATTTATAATAATTATGTTATGCTTAACATGATAGTTAGTAAAGTCACCTAGACTTTACTAACTATCCAGATTATTATTATCTTTCAATTTTATTAACAAATTGGCAGAAATTATAATATCCAGACATCTTACTTACTCCTTTTGAAAAAATTAGCCTCTATAACAATTATCAATTATGTTCTACTTTTATCTTTCTTTGAACAAAAATTTTCTTTCTTCTTCTACTTTAGCAAAATTATATTGTACGAGTACTAAGTAATACTTATTTTATAGAGATACATAATTATACGTGTACAACTATATTTTAATAATCTAAGTACTTATTCAAACAAGAATAGAATTTTCAAGTTTTCCTTTTCACTATTATTGTTTTAAAGTAAAATATTTCGAAATTACAAATATTGGAATATTCAACTTCATCACGATATGTCATACTTGAGACAAAGGTATACTTTCAGTTGATCGCCATAAGCTTAATATTGTATGTTTTTCAGTTTTCTTTTATTTTGTATTTGCTAGCAGTATTTTTTAAATTATTTTTTTTAGAATATAGTTCTGTTGTCGTTAGTTGCAGTTTTAGTAGAAGTAACCAATGTTGAACGCGTAATATTTTGGTATTATTTAATTTCATTTATGACGATTCTTGCTTTTACCACCTTTCAGGGGTGGTCTGTGTCCCTAATAAGCATCTTCCGGAAGAAAAAAAAATAGGGGTTCAATATTTTTTAGAGTTCTATTAGTGTGCCAAGTTTCATTTAAATCGGTTAGTGACAGTTGGGTAGTGTTACTTGTGAGCCACCTACCCAATAAAATTAGTTCTTTGAGTATAATATTAGTTAATTAAAGTTCTATTATCATTCTTTTATTTATTTTTTAAGTACTTAATTATGACTTATGAGGTTAGTAGCAATCTGTCGCATTCTTATTTTAAAATCCCAATAAGGAATGAAACAATTAAAAAATTATCATTATCGAATGTAGATAATTACAAAATATTAAATGAAAATGTTACATTTTCTAGAAAAAAACAGAAATATCTCATCGCAAAGATTTTAAAAATTTTATCGCAGAGTCCTTCGCGGACATGTATAACACCTTAAGTGTTGACTTTGAAGCGATACGAACCTTACTAAATATATACGAGTACCAACTGAATATGTATATATTTTTATAATTATAATAACTAAAACTTAATTAATAAAAAGTAAAATGAGTAATGCAAGTTAAAAGCAATCACAAAAAAATTGCATGTAAAGTTTAATGTACCTAGAAAAAAGTGATACTACAGTTTTCAATTTAGTAAAAAAAAAAACAAAAAAAACCTGACGTTAACGATTCACGAATAGTCGTCATGATTCAATGTTGCTACAAAATTAGTTACGTAAAATCCTAAAAATATACCTAACACAAATCCTTCAAATATAAATTAATTTTTTGATTTGATTTTCTTATTATCTTTATTATTTATTATTATAAAGACTACATAAATAAACCTAAAAAGCAACAAAAAATAAATTGTTTTATTCAGAATAAGGAAACAAGATCATTTTTCTTTATTCTTTATGATTATAGATCATCACACTTTTGTACTTTTGGGGTAGGTGGCTCAGTGGTATCGAGTCGGCCTGTGGATCGTGAGAACCCTGGTTTGATCCCCACAGCCGACAAACAATTTTCACAAAATTAAATCTACCCGTGTGGCTCCCCCTCCACTAACATCTTTGGGGGTCGTGATTTGACGGCTGGTAACCGCACTTCACGCGAAGAAATATATCACTTGCTGAGATCTGCTACGGCAGAATTCTACACTCAGTAATGGGTAAAAGGCGTGATGATATATTTATTTATTTATATTTATAGTAACTTTAATGTTTATAATTTATTATAAAATCTTTAGAACATATACAGGGTGAGTCTGGGAAGACGCCCCCCCACCCCTTAACTCAACAAATGATTTATTTAAACATCAATTAATGCTACCCTAAAAAGGACACTGGAGGGGAAGCCACAGGAGTAATTTTAATGTAGTGAAAATTATTTGCCGGCTGTAGGAATCGAACCCGAGTTCTTAGATCAGCAGTTCCAGTCGATACCACTGACCTATCTACCCTATTAATTCTTTATCTATTAGTAAAATTATTAAATAACCATTGTTTAAAAAAAGATGATCAAAAAACTAACAAAAATGTTTGGAAATTATAATTTTTCAAATAGAAGAAAACATAGAATAATGATTTTGAAATTAGAATATGCCGGTGCATTTCCTGCCAAAACCGCTCACATGTGGCTAATGAAAACCACAATAAATAATTATTTTCTCATGCAACAAAAACCACGCACATCATTCACTAGACAAGGATTTCACAATAAATTTGCCATAACACATCGCTAATCCTGCTCCTGCTCCTGTTCCTAGTAAGGTGAATGATGTTAAACAAACGACAAACGAGCGTTTATGAAATTACGTACATTTAAATTAGCGTGAGATACTAGCCTGCTGCGCCAGATTTCCGTATTAGTGTCAAGTGTGACAAGTGACGAGCAACATCAGTTTTCTCAGTTGTAACCACTGAACTACAAGTAGGGAACTCTATTCCATAATTCTCAGAGTTGAGTTGAGTCCGCTATCTTGGTTAATTTATAATGGAAACACACTTTTAGTGTTTTACGATTTACATTTTACCTAGTTGGTACTGAGTAATATTATAAATTTGTATTTGTAAGTTTATCTATATTTTGTTTTTTTTAATTTAAATAACATTTTCTCAAAGTACGTTATAAATATGGAAAATATTTTTTTGCTGATTGTACCAAAAAGTTAATTTTTATTGACATTTTACTGGCTGTAGATGGTTGCTATGAAAAAACAACAAATTTTACATTTATGATTTAATTTTTAAAATATAATTAGAACCATGGCACTTCTTTAAACATTTATAATATTATAAACGTCCTGTTTTTCATATACTCCCTTCCTTCCTCATCTTTTTTTACTTCATTTTCAGTTTTTACTATACAGTGTGTAACTGCAATTGTGTTAAATGTATTTTTAAACAAGCGCAGGAGATGCTGCCTTCATTTCTTATAGATTCGTTGTTAGAGAAGTGGGTGTTAGTGAAGATTTACGAAACAGGTGTACAAAAGCGAATGGATGGATGCTTGTTGCGTGAAGATGGATTTTTAGTAGTGAGGAAAGAAAGAGTTCGTATGTAGGAAGTGTTAATGTGGTCGAAACGAGTATCGTGTGTCAGGATGAGAATGTTGACGGGTTCGTGCTACCCCATTTAATGGGATATAGCGTGATGTTATGTATGTATGTATGTTTTTCATAACTTCCTGTTTAACAAAATATTGAAATAATCACAAAATTAATAGTAATTCTAATTAAAAAATGTATTCAACAGGCAAAAAATGTATATAAAACTATAAATCTGATAAATTGACGAATTATTAGAAAAACTGGTGATTTGAATATTTATTCGTATTAGTACTTATTTGGTTTATCTAAAATATATGTGAAGCACTCGAAAATTTGTATGTCCGCTATCCCGTCATACTATATTTCATTGGTCGGAGCCTAAACACATTCAAGGCTGAGCTTTCCTTGTCACGTGACAGTACGCTGCGAATACGGGTACGACGACGTTAACAATTGTTTATTTTGCTCATATACTCACAATGAACACAAAGTTCAGTTTAAATTTGATGGGACACCCGACGAGCGAGGAAAGAGGATAGAATCAATTATGAGAAAAGTGATGACGTTATCCAGTTTGTTTTTCTTGGATTAATGGGAAATTAATTAAGAGTAATTATTTGAATTTCCATAATTTACTTTACAATACTGAATGAAGAATGTTTTAATTATAAGAACATACTGAAAAGTTTCACTGCAATACTAATACTGCCGATTTTAAAAGTAAAGCATTTTTTTAATATTCATACTAGTAACGGTCCATCTTATAAATAGATTGTACAACTTTAGTAAATAGTTAAACTACTAGCAGATTCAAAAGTATATATATACGAGCCCTAACAACTTAATGTTCGGACACTTATATTTTCTGATAAAAACTGTGTGTAATATACATGAAACATACATAATATTTTATTTAGCTTAAATTTTCAATTAGAAGTATAGTCTAACATTAAGTTTTATTAATATACATAGATAATTTTCTTTATCATGTGTGTATTTAGAGTAATTTTATTAAAGATTGTATAAAAGTATTGACAACTTAATATTCGGACAGTACTAGAAATATCCCATTATTATTCTTAAATATGTAAATAATATATAGCTAATAAGACGTAACGTCGCATTTTGCTTTAATAACAGCTCTAATTAGTGCAGGCATGGTTTGTACGAATGATCTACAATATTCTGGAATGATTGCCACATTTCACTTATCTTTTCTTTTAACTCGGATTATTCCTTAAATACTGTTTCATTTTTTGCCACAATGTTTCAATAATATTTAAGTCTGGATTACTAGAGGGTCATGAAAGAATATTTTAATGATGCTGCATAAACAATTGTTTAGTAGATTTTGCAGTGTGACAAAATGCTCTTGTTGGAATATAAAGTCCCCATCAGGATGTAACTTTCGAATGCTTGGTAGCAAACTTCTTTCTAGGATCTGCTGATGATTTGTTAGCATTTATAAGGCCATCAATAAATTGAAAATGTCCAATTCCATTTGAGGACATGCATATCCCCATGAAATTACACTATTTGGAAATTTTACAGTACGCTTTAATCAGTCTTTATGAAATGCTCCTCGTTTTGATCGTATCATTCTTCTGCGATAATTTCCCACATAATCATCAAATTTTGATTCGTCACTGAAGATTACCTTCGACCAATGTCTTTAGCCAAGATAATTTAGATTTGACCCATAAAAGTCTATTTTTCTTTTGTTTTTGAGTCAATATGGGGTTTTCTCTAGCCTAAATGAAATTAATTGATAAGTAGAATAATATTTAATCAACTTAAACATTAGCCTACTTTGTAAAAACCTAAACCACTTTTATGAATCCACGTTCCACAACACTCCTTAGAGAGATTCAGCCCTGTTTCGACATTCTAAGTTACCGTTATTCCTCGTAAGGTATTCCTACGTCCTCTTCTGCAAATAATTTTAAGGGTTCTTTGAGCTCTAGGTGTTACTTTGCGCGAATGTTCTTTTGGTTTTCCAGGTATGTCAGTTTCAGAAGGCTCTCCATAGAGTCTAATTATATCGTATACCGTAGATTTTGGAATATCGAGTACATTAGCTATTTGACGTATACTTAGAAAAGTTTAATAATCAAATCTCGTAATTTTTTTGTTTATTGCTACACCTCGACCCATTTTGGTTTGTGTTTTGTTTTAATCAGCTTTCAACAAACGTAGCGCAAAATTGACAGCTAAAGATTATAATTTTGTTTTCCATAACAACCTGTCTATATTGCTTTTATTATATTTTTAAGATGTGTCCGAACATTAAGTTGTCACTGTTTTTGTGCATGTTTTTAAATAATTACGTTATAAACGTAGTTTATTGCAAAAAATAAATATCTATATTAAAATAACTTAATATTACAACACATTTTTATCTAAAAAGTTAATTTCAAAAAAATATTATATATGCTTGTTTAGATTATACGCAGTTTTTTACGAAAATAGTGAGTGTCCGAACATTAAGTTGTTTGGGCTCGTATATATATATATATATATATATATATATATATATATATATATATATATATATATATATATATATATATATATATATAAATATATGCGGTGGCAAAACGCCTCTTATGGGGCAACGCCGCTTCATTCGAAGCTCTCTAGATCCTTTTTAACGGGGGGATCATCCTTTTTTTCTTCTTTTATTTTATCTTCTCACTTATGCTCCTCCATAATTATCTATTTCCTGCCTTTTCTTTCCAATTTTGGACTCTTGCAATTTTCAAGTCTTCTGTCACTTCCTTCATCCACGTAGATCTGGGTCTTCCTCTCCTTCTTCTTCCAGGATCCCATTCTAATATACTATGGATCATAGTGTCTTCACCAGCCCTCCATGTATGTCCTAGCCATTTTACTCTCTGCTGTTTGATCTTGCTTACTATGTCCTCTCCATCCATTTCTTTTAGTATTTCGCTGTTCATTTAGTAGCGGTCCATCTTATAAATAGATCGTACAACTTTAGTAAATAGTTAAACTACTAGCAGATTCACAAGTATAGTCAGTCAGATTTAAATAATTCCATAAAAAATCACTTATCACAAATTTTTAAAATTCAAAACCATAATGGGGTCCTCCACTATAGTAATTTATAGTCGAAATACCAATTATAGATTTCCACGGGTACATAATATACAAGACATGGACAGTATACTGATAAAGAGAAATAGAAATGATATTTAAATACACGGTCCACCGATCGATAAGTTTAACATGAAATATATCTATATTTTGGAACATGTTATTATATGTGATCATGAATCTATTGATCGGGGAATTGTTATAACAATTAGAGTTAAAGTTGTTAATAAGAAACAATTGCTGTTGCCTGGTATTTTGATTCGTTAACTATGAACTTAATTAAAGCTTTGTATATAATATTTTTTAAGCTGGTTTCTTTTAGAGCCCATGAGCTAAAAAGCCTAAACTCATCCATAAAGGTTAACCGCACAGTACTCAGTACCTACTGTCAATTGTCAAAAATGTTTTGCTCGGACTAAATAAGGAAATGATGTAGCTACATTACTTAATTAATTCTTGAAATGTTTATTTACAAACTATTCTACGAACGACTGTGACGAAAAACCCCAATAGAACTAGGATATTAAAGAAATTATATGTTTTCAAAACAAAATAATTACCATAATGATAACTATGATTAATAATAAATTTTTACATTCGACAAATTAAAAAGTTTTAGCGCAAGAATTTCAAATATTTCCATTTATATTATCACGTTAATATTCGATATTTAACCTAGATACAGTTTTACTCCGTATTTTAAATATCATTTTATGTATTCATGTAGAACATTTTAAATATTCAACAGACAATAAAACTATG
Organism: Pterostichus niger; assembly: GCA_947425015.1. Lineage (NCBI taxonomy): Eukaryota > Metazoa > Arthropoda > Insecta > Coleoptera > Carabidae > Pterostichus > Pterostichus niger. The sequence goes on along the minus strand of OX380334.1, from coordinate 20,325,491 downwards.
AAAGAGTGTTGGTGGAAATGAAATGAAAAATTAATTCAACTTGTTTCCATTTATAAATATGTAAACTAAATGATACTTTAATTATATTATGGGGTAGGTGGCTCAGTGGTATCGAGTCGGCCTGTGGATCTTGAGAACCCTGGTTCGATCCCCACAGGCGACCAACAATTTTCACCAATTTAAATCTATCCCTGTGGCTCCCTCTCCACTAATATCTTTGAGGGCCGTAATTTGACGGCTGGTAACCGCACTTCACGCGAAAAAATATATCACTTACCGAGATCTGCTTAGGCAGAGTTCCACACCCAGGAATGGGTAAATGGCGTGATGATATATTTATTTATTTATTTATTTTATCCAAAGAATTATTTTTACTTTTCACTATCGCTATTCTACAGTAATATATAAAAATATACAAAAAATCAAGGACTTTCCAAATACCTAGTTGGTACTCAACAAATAATGTGATAAGAAATATAATTTAACATTGAGAAAATAATATATTTTTATTTACAAGTAATAACAATACTTAGAGTAAGGTAATAACTATGTCGATAAAAATTTTACAAATAAGGAACAATAAATATTCCCATTAAAATATGTATGTATATATATAATGCTTATCTGTACTTCGGGATAAAAATTAAAAGGTATATACGAGCCCTAACCACTAATATTTGGTACGGCTGTGTTTTTTAAATATATTCATCTTTGAAGTATTAAAAACATTATTTGGAATAAATTTATGTAATTGTATTTGTACTATTTTAATAAGTTTTTATATTATCTACATCAACACAAAAACATAATAACCAAAAATAAAAATTAAAGGATATATTCTATTATTAGCATTTTTAAGTTATGAAAAAAATTGGCCACAAATAATTGGTACGGCTATTTAAACTTATATGAATCATCCTCCTATTGCCCTCTATACTATTTATTTTATACTAGACGAATATTCGAGTAGGTTTTGCCTTTGTTTTGAATCAATTGTCATTAATATTGCCTTTTGTTTTTAAAAAACTGTCATTAATTTTCAAGATGGTACGAGGAAAGCCTATATCAGTAGATATTATAAGATTAATTATTGAAAAAAATGAATCTGGTAAAAGGAATGGTGAAATTTCGAAGAAATTGAATTTACCTAAATCTACAACTGTAAGCATAGCTAAAAAATATAAAATTTCTGGATCTATTTCAACATTTAAGAACAAAAGTGGTAGAATTTCAAAAATTACCAAGCGAGATTTGCGAGCGTTGACTTCCATTGTCAAGTCAAATAGACGAAGTACCGGTCGTAATTTATCCGAAAAACGGTCAGCAAAAATTGGAAAGCCCGTGAAACGCGAATGGACTCGAAAAAATATTCATAAACTAAAATATAGATTCTATAAGGTAAGAATTTTAATGTAAGAAAAACGTAAACTTATACTTAAATCTTCCAGGCCAAAGAAAAACCATTATTGACCAATATACAAAAGAAAAAACGTTTATTATGGGCAAAAGAAAGAAGACTTTGGATACAGAGGCAGTGGGATTCCATTATATTCAGTGATGAACCTAAATTTGATGTTTGCGTTGGTGACTCTAGAAAAAGAGTAATATGGATAAAAAAAGAAGTATACCATAGAGACTGTTTAAAGCGTACCGTCAAATTTCCAGCTAGTATCATGGTATGGGGTTGTATCTCCTCCAAAGGTGTGGGCAATTTGCACTTTATTCATGGCATTGTAAATGCTCAGAAATATGTTAACATTTTGGAGGGAAATTTAATTCCGTCTGTAACCCAATTAATTTCCTATGAAGAATTTATATTTCAACACGATGGTGCTTCATGTCATACTGCCAAAGGTAGTAAGAATTGGTTGGAAAGTAAGGGGATAAATGTCTTGAGCTGGCCATCCTCCAGTCCAGACCTCAATCCTATAGAATCCTTGTGGGCAGTAATAAAACGTCGTTTAAGAAATGAGCCTCAAAGAACTGTTTTAGGTTTGAAACAAAAAATTACAGATATTTGGAATTCATTTACACCAGATGAGTGCCAGGAACTTATAAACACAATATCAAAACGAGTTGAAGCAATTATAACAGCAAAAGGCGACGTTACGCAATATTAATATAAGTTTTAATTAGCCGTACCAACTATTTATGGTCAATTATTTTCACAACTTAAAAATGTTCTCTTACGAATAACAGAATAAATCCTTGAATTTTTATTTTTGGTTATTATGTTTTTGTGTTGTTGTAGATATTATAATAACTTATTAAAATAGTACAAATATAATTACATAAATTTAATCCAAATAATTTTTAAAATGCTTCAAAGATCAATATATTTAAAAAAATACAGCCGTACCAAATATTAGTGGTTAGGGCTCGTACTATAAGAAGTACTCATCATGGAACAAAAATAATTTTTTTAAATTCGCTAAATTAAGGATGGTTTACTTGAAATGAACAATTTTAGAGCCACTGGATTAGCGTCCTTCATTGATTGACCTGTCGCATTTAATTAAATTATTAATTACACAACATCGGACATTTATTTGGTGTTGTGTAAACAATTACTTGTAAGAAGATTTAAATAAAATTATTAAAAATAGCTATCATCCAGCGGCTAACAAAATGTTGCCTTTATCAAGTTAATGACACAATATGAATTAGTTAATTTTTTCTAGCAAAGTCGTATTTTTACGATTACAGCGCCACCTGTTGGGTGTATAAAAAAAGTTTCCGAATAAAACCAACATACTTTTTTAAGCTCTTTCCGAATCTGCAATAACAAATAGGGGTTCCCATTTAAGATTTTTAAGTCGATCCCCCTTCCAGCCCTTCCCCTAGGGTGTGGGGGAGCATCTTGTCAGCATACGATGCCCCTCCCCCAAAAAAAAACTATGAAGGTACACTTTTTGTTAAGATGCATTCTTTTCGAGATATTCAAGAATATAATGTTATTTGGGACATCCTGTATATATATATATATATATATGTATATATATATTTACAACCGACAAAAGTTCATACATTTTATATAATATATATATTTTTGTTGAATTATAAGATAATGAGAACATGTATTGATAGCAGCCAATATATGCGTATATAGATGACATGTGTAAATAAATATGTTATGATTGTGTCGAATGCATAGTTTGAAGTACAAATATTACATTTAATGCATGATAAAAGATACAAATTGTATGAACTAATCATGTCAAACAACGCCGAGATTTACTGTGACGTATCAATCAATAGCTATATTAAAATGATGTCATTATGTTTGATTTTCTTTGTTGAGAATAATCATCGTTAGTTTTTGTTTTCAATAAAAAATTCTTTCAGTTCTTACCTTACAATCAATATAAATAAAAAAATCATGTTATTGTATGAGGTTTATATATAAGCTGTAGGCCCTCTATACTGAAATTGGAATTAAGTTCCTGTTCAAAGAAACAAAATAAATACGCCTAATTGGGTTTGAAGACGATATCTATTATTTTTATAATAAACGAAATATATTAAAGATTTTATAATAAATTATAAATATTAAAGTTACTATAAATATAAATAAATACATATATCATCACGCCTTTTACACATTACTGGGTGTGGTACTCTGCAGTAGTAGATCTCGGTAAGTGATATATTTCTTCGCGTGAAGTGCGGTTACCAGCCGTCAAATCACTGTTCCCAAAGATATTAGTGGAGGGAGAGCCACACGGTAAACATAAGTTGGTGAAAATTGTTTGTCGACTGTGGGGATCGAACTAGGGTTCTTAAGATCCACAGGCCGACTCGATACTTCTGAGCCACCTACCCTATTATTAAATTTACATGCAAATTATAACATCAAATTATTTCAAATTTTATATTTAAATTCGTAAAATCAGTTTGAAGATAAATACAAAAATTTAATATAATTGTAAATAGAGTAATTTACATAACAGTTATTTTTATTGAGTTTGAAGTAGTTAAAATTAGGAAAAAAATTAGACATCCAAAAAAACCTGCAAAATGATACACATTAACGTTGGTTTACGCGCTTACGCAAATAACACAATTGATAATTAGAATAATGAATAACTTTTATTACTAAGTAACCTCTTTGTTTCTCCTTGCCAATTTCCATGCTCCGTCTGTATTTATGTTTTTGTATTATTATTTTTTTAATGAATAATATTTCTTTCTCTTACACAATATTGTTTTCATATTTACTTGTATCCAATCTTGTAAATGGGTTTTGCCTAATGCGTATTTATGTATATTATTTATTTATTACACTAAACAACAGAAACTTAATCTTAATTACTGTACCGGGAGCCTACCATTTATAGTGGACTTCAAACCACACAGACACAATCATATTTTTGAATTTAAGTTGGAGGCAATGAAATTTGATCGTACTCTTGCTTGTTAATTAAAAAACGCAAATTTTACTTCACTTTCATCCAATTAAAAGTAAGAAATATAAATAAAGTTTATACACATTCCATATACAGAGTGTGTAACTAAACCTGTGTAACAAAACTTAAGGGTATATAGTATTGCATGCTGCGATCATGAATAATTACCATCATGGGGTAGGTGGTTCAGTGGTATCAAGTCGGCCAGTGGATCTTGAGAACCCTGGTTCGATCCCCACAGCCGACAAACAATTTTCACTAAATTAAATCTACCCCTGTGGCTCCACCACCACTAACATCTTTTTCACGTGAAGAAATATATCACTTACCGAGATCTCTTTCGGCAGAGTGCCACACCCAGTAATGGGTAAAAGGCGTGATGATATATTTATTTATTTATTTATTTGATCATGAATCAAAAATATTGTTTTTGAAAATTATAAAATTAATAATAGTACCACTGGTTGTCACATTTTGATACGAAAAAAAGAAACAAAATATATTACGCAGTGTTTACAAGAGTAATTAATTATAATTAAATTAATTAAATCTCGCTACGTTACTGGCAAAGAATAAATGACAAAATTATTTGATTCATTTGTGTGTATACAATACCTATTTTATTTGTAATTACTTATTATCTAATGTTTATGGTGGTAATTTTGTAATACTAAAACTAGCTATTAACTCCAGTGACCTAAAACTGTTCATTTGTGTCGAACTATCTTTCAATTGATGAATTATTTACAACAAATTGTTTTTGAGCCATAAAATCAATGCATTCAATACTATATACTCTTAAATTTTGTGACACAGGTTTAGCTACACCCTGAATAGTTTAAATATGACTATGGCAACTGGGTAATATTAATTCCTCGAAAATAATACATTTTTTGTTTTCATGTGTTTACCATTGTCATCAATCCTCATATGACCTTACATTCACCCACACATATTGAACGTTCTCATAATTATGTGAAAAGTGGTGGAATGGAATCAAATTCGGAATAAAAAATCCTTAAAATAAATTAAAATATTTATTTCCTTAAGCAAAATATAAATATTCTAAATTCAATTAAAATTTTCAGAAGCTCTACAGAATGTGCTGTCAAAAAATTATTTAAATTAACTAAATTTTCTACTATTTAAAGAATTTTAAAATAATTTATATATGTATGTATATATATATATATATATATTCAAACCAGTGACACTAAAAATGTTCACTAGGAATGAAATACCCTAATTTTTGCGAATTTCAAAAAAGTTCTTTTTGTTCTATAATCAATATATTAAATTATATATTTCATTAAAGTTTCATGCAGAGGTCTAGAAACACCCTATATACAGTGAAATAAGAAAAAAAAATTGCTGAACCTATATCAAAACCACCTAATATTTTGATACTGTTTGTAGCGGATGTAGCATATGACGCTACTACATTTATAAACCTTAACAATTCTGTACTAAATAAACTTTCAATAATTTTTAAGTAAATACTTTACATTTTGGCCATATATTCACTATAGTTGAAAAGAAGATACAGATACAAATATCGTTCCGACCACTTAAGCTCGTCTCTCTGAGAGTTAGGCAGATAGAAAATAAGAAATTAAATTACCGAGAAGAGCTTTAGGTGAGTACTAAAAATATATCATAATATATTAAACATATTTCATAAATAAACTGTCGTAGTAGCAAAGTATACATGTTGCAAGTTCGTTCATAATTTATCAACTTGAAAAGCAAATTCAGATTTGGGAAACATGTGAGCCCAACCCGCAATATATTCGTGTATTGCCTTCATTTGCTTGCATAATTTACAACATTGTGGAGACAAAACGAAATTTGCGGATAATACGTAAATGCGTGAGTCTGTGCGTTACTCTCGCGTAACTCCATACCCGAGCGAATACAATCGTATATGCTGTGCGTTGACATTCAAACCGTTTCGTCGCTTACGGTTACATAATTTACAACTTTGAGGTCAAAATTTGTGGCCCTCTTTGACATTCAGCACTTCAACAGAATTTTATTCCACGAGTTTTCAAGTTATGTAACTGAATCGTAAGAATTTCACATGTGTGAGTTTACTTTATTTGCTTCTCACTGTATTACATTTCTTGCTGAGTCCTTTATGACATTTTACAATCGTTTTTAATATTACAAGCAATCGTAGCCCAGTGGATAAAAGCGAGTTAAAACTTTCGTTTCATAATTAGCAGCAAGAGGTCGTACGGTCAAATCTCCCTTGTGTCTAAATAGCAATTATTCTCGCATATGAAGTCGAGTTTTGCCAATTTCACACAAGGGATAAGCATATCATATTTTTCGTAACAAGTGCACAAAACTTACAGTCTTATTGGGACAAATGTCAAATATCCTAACTTGGGATAAATGTCAAATTTTTCAACTGTTAAAACTAGTTCATTGTCCGCTCAGCTAGATGGAGCGATCGACGTCGCAAACTGGGAATAATCGTAGTCTCTAGAGAGAGAAACATTCTCACGAGGGACAGAAACATCCTACCTAGGGAGAAAAACATCCTCTCTAGGGAGAAAAGTAGTTTTTCTCTCTCTAAAATTAGGGTAACCAATGTTGAACGCGTAATATTTTGGTATTATTTAATTTCATGTATGGCGATTCTTGCTTTTACCACCTTTCAGGGGTGGTTTGTACCCCTAAAAAACAACTTCCGGAAGAAGAAAAAATAGGGGTTTAATATTTTTTAGTTCTATTAGTGTGCCAAGTTTCATTAAAATCGGTGAGTGACAGTTGGGTAGTGTTACTTGTAAGTCAGAGAAAATATGGTAGACCGAATATAAAAATGTTTTAAATTCAAATTCAAATTTACCGTTCGTGAATTTATTTCCAATAATTATTAACGAATTTGCAATACTCAATAGATAGCAATCAGAAAATCAAACCAGTTATGAAAATATCCATAATTTTATGAAAGTGAAAATAAGAATTATTTATTAGACCATTCGTCAATTATATAGATCATTTGTTTGAAATTGTGAAAAATCATGAGCATTCGCCGGGATTTGAACCCAGAACCTTTCACTCGCTAGGTGACTGCTCTACCACTTGAGCTACAAATACTCGGCGAATAATCATGAGTAAATATTCGCCGAGTATTTGTAGCTCAAGTGGTAGAGCAGTCACCTAGCGAGTGAAAGGTTCTGGGTTCAAATCCCGGCGAATGCTCATGATTTTTCACAATAAGAAAGTGAAAATAATTTTTATTATAATAAAATCATACTAGTAGCTTCTCGTCCATCCACTAACATCTTCTAAGATGGAAATTTGACGAACGATAGCCGCATACTTCACATGCAAAATTACAAATATAGACATAGACAAAGAGATATGAAGCCCCCAGAAGTATGTCGCTAGTATCGCTTCTACAACCTAGATTTAAAATATTGTTTCATTACTTGTAATTAATGTAAATGAAAACGCAACAAGAAATAAACATGTATTTATATTTTTCTACTGTATTTCATGATTAAATAATGCTACAAATACATTTAGAACGTCAGTAGTAGATAATTGAGTCATCAAAGTAGTTCACATCCCTTTGTAAATGTATACAGTTAGATTTCCGTAAGAAATTCCAATTATTCCACTGCATTAACTAACAAAGCACTTACAACGATCTGTTATAACAGAGTGCTACACTCACACAAAAGAAGAAAGTGACGTGATTGTATATTTTATTTCTTACTAGTACATTATTGTATATTGATTTTGACAAGGTACAGTATAGACTTTTTCTTTACTCTTTAATCACTTCCACATGATATCCTTGTCTCAAGCCAGGATTGAAAATGAGAAATGGCGTTAAATTATTTCATATACAACGCGCAAAACTTCACTAAAAGAAGAAAAAAGAACAAGAGTTTTAGTTATGTTTTAACTCTTGATGTGTACAACCCAACAATGTTTTATCCTTATATTTTTCTTACTTTAAAAATAAAGTTTTTCTGCAACTGTCAATAAAGTAAATGTGATTTTAATAAATGTCAATTGAAAAAAGTATATCGAAATGGTAAATTCTCGATGGGAACTGCTTCTAGAGAAGAAATGTTTGCTTGTTAAATTATCACATAAAATATAACATGTAATATGATTTGTCAGATAATATTTTGACATGAAAAACAGCTCGTGCTGCATACTCTCTGTATTTTATTTTGGTGAAAATTGTTTATCGGCTGTGGGGATCTAACCAGGATTCTTAAGATCCACAGGCCGACTCGATACCACTGAGCCACCTTGGATGTCATTAATGTCAAATCATACTTGTACTAGATTTAAAACTGTGATCATGATTTTTTGTAATGTTCTTTTTAATGTGTTTTATAGTTAGTTGTTAAGAGTTGTTGTAATTTTAAACATTTTTGACTATTTATTATTTTAAATTGTGACTAATTATGTTCAGTTTTTTTAAACAATTTGTTTATGTCAATTATTAGACGTTACATACATATCCCTGAAGAAGGCGATGGTTTACAATTTTAAAATAAATTAGACTGATATTCCAATTATCTTAGTTTCTTCAAATCATACTGTTTGTTTTCCAATTGCCATGGATTAGGCTTTACTTTTTTACCCAAAGGAAGAAAAATTTTCTTTTTTCTTTAGTGATGAAAAGGTTTAACTTTCTTCTTTCAATTGAGAGAGAAAAATTTTAGTCGTGAATAAGATGCAAATTAAATTTCTTGAAAAAGGACTCGGCAATACCTATTTGTCTAGGACCTAAGATGGTTTTAAGACGGAACTGAAGGATAACAGCAACAGAAAATTTATTTCTCATGTTAATTGTAAATAAATAAATAAATAAATAAATAAATAAATATATCATCACGCCTTTTACCCATTACTGAGTGTGGCACCCTTCCGAAGCAGATCTCCGTAAGTTATATATTTCTTCGCGTGAAGTGCGGTTACCAGCCGTCAAATCACGACCCCAAAGATGTTAGTGGAGGGGGAGCCACAGAGGTAGATTTAAATTGGTGAAAATTGTTTATCGGCTGTGGAGATCGAACCAGGATTCTTAAGATCCACAGGCCGACTAGATACCACTGAACCACCTACCCCATATAGGTTAATTATTTCATTTTCATATTATAGATACTAGCTACATTGATATAAAATGGTGTTTACTTTAGTGTGCAACAGATTTAATTTTGTTTTTAACTCCCGGAAAAATGTACGCGTAAACCTCATTTTCCAATTTTTTACTGGTCACAAACACATAACAAAAAAAGTAAATTCATTAAAATGACTTCACCAGTAAAAGTCACTGGCACATCCATCACAAAAACAAAAAACCGTACCTCAAATCGTTATCTCCATTAGCAACAATATTCCGCAGCGTATATCGACATAATTATCATTTAAAAATAAAAAAACCTGGAAACATCCGGGCGCGGGCGCAGATTAAAGCAAGTCCCATCGGTAGAAAGTTTTTTATTTATTCGCCCTCATTACGGCGGACGGAGGTAGCGTAGCGAAGCTCTAACGAACCCCTTGTAAATGAAACGTATGTAGATGTCTCCCTCGCCCCGCGCAGGGTGGTGACGACACTGTGGGTGGGATACTGGGATATGTGATGCTTCGACCCGTGGCGATTTGGAATTGTGTGCTTTGATCTACTTTTGTTTTAAAATATTTGTTGTGTAATTCATTGTTTCCTTGTTTCATACATTTATGCTCGGTTTTATAAAAAATATATTAAATTTAATTCTATAATAAATGTATTTAAATTAACAAATTAGAATCAATTTTAATTACTGTCTTACGTCTTTTACCCATTGCTGGGTGTGGAACTCTGCCAAAGCAGATCTCGGTAAGTGATATATTCCTTCTCGTGAAGTGCGGTTACCAGCCGTTAAATCACGGACCATAAAGATATTAGTAGGCGGGGAGCCACAGGGATAGATTTAATTTGGTGAAAATTGTTTGTCGACTGTGGGGATCGAACCAGGGTTCTCAAGATCCACAGGCCGACTCGATACCACTGAGCCACCTACCTCATAAAATGAGGACGTATAAATTGATTCAGCAAATAGACCATATATAAAATAAGTAAATAAATATATCACGACTTTTACCCATCACTGGCTGTTACACCCTGTCGTAGCAGATTTCGGTAAGTGATATATTTTTCGCGTGAAGTGCGGTTACCAGCCGTTACCTGACGACTCCTAAAGATGTTAGTGATAGGGAAGCCACAGGGGTAGATTTTAATGTGGTGAAAATTGTTTGTCGGTTGTGGGAATAGAATCAAGTTTCTGAAATCCACAGGCCGACTCAACACCACTAAGACCATATATTTAATTCCTTAATATAAAAAAAATCCTAAAATTTACATTTGCTAAAATTCGGGTTCTCAGAATTTCTATAGAAATAATGCTTTTCATGATGAGTTCCATGTTAACTGATCGTAGATGCAGACTATCGCAGAGAATCTGCGATAAAAAAGAAAAATGTTGCCTCCGTTGAAATATAGAGACGTTTATATTTTCGTCGCAAAATTGTGTTGGAATTTAGATCTCATACAATAAATTGTATTGTAGCAGTTCACAAGAAAATTTCTAATGGAAATCTAACGTTTATTTAATTTATGTTTATCATAAATTATTATGAAGTGTTACAGCAATTGGGAAAGCAACTGAACTACTAGTAAGCCAGCCCTAAACTTGAACTGCATTTTGGAAAGAAGCAACAAAGTGTGGTAGAATCCCACGTTAAAAGTCACCCAACACTGATTTTACTTTGAAATTGGGGAGTACTCTGGACGTGAAACTTTTTTGTGTATCGTGGCGTCGGCTGATTTGCATTGCACTATGTCTTTCATTTAAGGTATAAGCAGGTCAGTCCAGCTCTTACCAGAAACTGGGCGGAGTGTAGTGTATTATCTTTATGTCTGTCTAGGGTGCATGGTCCGGCCTGGCGATTCTGTTCGGATATTGAATAATTATTATTCAATACTTAGCAGAATGTAAATAAACCAAGATTCGCTCTAGGGCCCGCCATGTATTTCTAACAGAACAGAACAGATAAATTACATCTAAAAACTAATTATGTTTACAAGCTAATAGAAACAATAAATAGGATCTGAGTACGATGGTTTGGATAGGTGATACAGAATTAGAATTATGAGATTCCGAGTTCGAATCACATTCAAGCTAAAATTATATATGAACTATCACACTGCGGCTCGGTGAATACAGACCCTATACTGTAATTGGGATTAAGTTCCAGTTGTACAGCGTAACATAAATAAATAAATACCAATAGACTAAAGTTTAAGCCGAGATCCAAGCGGAACATAAGAGGTCCTGTCACTGCCCAATGTGAAATTTACAGCTTCTGTAAGCTTAATCAACCATGTCTATGTCTGTCACCTGGTCTGTTCATATACAACATCTGCTAACATAATAAAATAAAGAAAAGAATCTCTCTTCCAACATAAAAAGAAAACTTTATTCGATACTTAATACACACGAAAACTGCAACTAACTGTACAAAGGCCTGGCCACATATCTGTAGCTTATGTCATGTTATGTCTGTTGACTTCGTCAGCCATGCCGTCATCTTTATTGTTTACGCATTTTAAAATTATGATAAATTTTAATTTAATAAAATAATAATTGAAACATCAATAACATATTTTCTATACTTATATGGTTGCTCAATGAAACATTTTCTAGTTTAAAAGCATCTTTATAATCAGGATGATTTTTATTTTTTATATTGATTCCTTTCAATATATATACAGGATGTTTCACAACTTAGAGCAAAAAATTAAAGGGTATATTCTGTACGACGTGCTAATCATGAAACAAAAAGAATTTTTTTAAAATTTGAAAAATTAAGGGTTGTTAACCTAAAATATTTTTTGTAGTACTGCACTGGATTCGCTTTCCTATTAAACACAAACAATGAAGTAGGTATCAACTACGAAAGAATAATTACACAATTCAATTATTAGCAGTTATTTATAATATAATTTTATTTAATTAATAACTATAACATGGAAAATAGTTTTGCGATTTAAAAAAAAATTCTTTTTGTTTCATGATCAGCACGTCGTACAGAATATACCCTTTAATTTTTTGCTCTAAGTTGTGAAACACCCTGTGTATGTATATGTATATATATATATTTATTAAATGATAAAGTAGATCATATATGTGACTACAATTATATGTGAAATCTGTTTTTTCAAATTTACATTTTATTAAGTTTGGCGTTACAAAATTTTAAAAAATCATCACGGCTTAATGCATGTGAAGATGAAATAACTTCGTAGCAAATAATTAAAAACATGTATTACTATCAGTTATTTCAGAAAAAAATAAAAATAAATAGTAAGATGAAAACAGAAAACAAGAATAGTAACAGAATTTTGAAAAATCAGAAAGATCGCAATACTCAAACTACGAGTATTTGATAAACTAATAACATTTTTGAAACTTTGTCTCAAGTTTTTGGATCTAGTCTTAATAAAAATGACTAATTTACTAGTTTGTGCCTATAGTCGACAACCCCATTCTTTAAATTTAGTATCAATCACACGATATTTGTTTGTTTTTGACTCATGGGCCCAATACTGCAGCAATAGCAGGGATTATGAGAATAGATATTAAAAAAAAATACTAATGAGCACTGCCATAATACAAATTTATATATTATAATTTCAATTGTCTAATCCCAATTGCGTAGCGTTATAGCATGCTTGAAATGACTGCCCACAAATTGTGAGTAATAAATTATTACTTAATGAGAAATAAATCGTATTATATATCAAGAAAGAAAGACAAATCTTAAATGTGTTATTTTAATATTTGCATGAGATGCATTTTCTTTTAAAATAATTTAAGACCATTTAGAAAGTTAGTCACCCTGAATCAGTTTTTATATTATCGGTATTGATCTGTAATCGTCAGTTATACTTTATATTCAAATAACATCTCAACATTGCATCTAATGAAAAAGAATATTTTCACTGATTTAGTCAATTACTTGTTCGCAATCACATCATCTGATAAGTAAACAAAACTGTCCCGAAACAGCACGGAACAAACACAAACCCGGCGTACACCCACGTTTATGTCCGTGCTGTGTGTTTGTAATCGTTTCCATGGCAACCGACGCCTGCCGCTGGTTGCTAGCGTCGCTTCACGCTGCAGCGTCACCGCTGGACCAGGCAACTAGCTCTGGATTTTACATTCCAGTCGCGTTTGCACACCGCGTCCGCTACCACTGAGAATGCTACAAGTAGCTGGTGAAAACAAATGAACAACGTTAGGTTTGATAAATTAACATTGTTTTCTATTGTTTCTCTTTATCTGACAGGACAGGAATATTGCGTTAAGGAGATAGAAAAACAGATGTTTTTCTTTCTTATTAATGTGACGTACTTTTTTGTATTATCTGGAAAGTTTTTTCTCCCCAATGAATATAAGAGCTGATTACATCTCTGTAATTTACTTATTAAGAAATATTGTTGCTGTAATTCAAAGTATAGGGGACCATTCTTATACAAATAATCTTTTTGATCTCGTATAATTACCTACTTAAAAGCTAAGGGTCCTTACATAAAATAACGAATAATATAATAAACCTGTTATTATTCATTTTAAATGAGACACAATTAAGAAAATTTAAATTGTGTTTTTATAGAGGGTCGATAACGGCTAGTCGACTGTATTCTTCGTAATAAATTGAGATTTTTAAAATTCTAAATTCGATTAGCTAGAGTAATTATTTGCGAATGATTAAGTAATAATTGATTAACTTTACTTTTCATGTCGAATATTTCTATATACGAGACAGGGTGTTTCACAAATTAGAGCAAAAAATTAAAGGGTATATTCTGTACGACGTGCTGATCATGAAACAAAAAGAATTTTTTTTTAATTCGAAAAATGAAGGGTTGATAACCTAAAACATTTTTTGTACTACTGCACTGGATTCGCTTTCCTATTAAACACAAACAATGAAGTAGGTATCAACTACGAAAGAATAATTACACAATTTATTCAATTATTAGCAGTTATTTATAATTTTATTTAATGAATAACTTTAACATAATCATCCACCCAGTGGCAGTGCCAACGAAAAATTTTGGACTGGGAAACATGGAAAATAGTTTTGGGATATAAAAAAAAAAATCTTTTAGTTTCATGATCAGCACGTCGTACAGAATATACCCTTTAATTTTTTGCTCTAAGTTGTGAAACATCCTGTATATACAAACATCACGCTATATGTCATGAATGGTGTAACACGAACCCTTAAAACAATCACTAACCATTTATTCATCAGATTCATCACGTAATCAATCTTCCCCAGATACTCCTATCCTGACACACTATTTTCGTTTCACTCACATGCATTTCTTTCATATAAGCTCGTTTATTCCTTATACTCGAAATATTTCAATCGACATTCGTTCTACATGCCCAAACCATCTAAATTGACAACAACATTCTTCTCAATTTCATACTAACCATACACTAGTGTTAGGGTGGTCGTTATTTTGGCGATGTCGGAATTTCCTTATTATTCCTCATTATTTATCGACTTTATTTTTTCTCTGAATTATCGCGCTTGTTAGCTGTTATGCGATGACATATCTGGGTAAATTATTAGCTATGCGTTGGTCTGATATAGCTTTTGATCTTTGTATTTCATCCCTTAGAAGCGTCTGGTATTTTTTAATGTAAACTCATGCATGGGAACTTTTATCTCTAACCAAGTCAACGATTCTACCCTTTTACCCCTTGTCAGCACGTCCCATGGAAAACAACAACAAATAACCAGTGGTGGTTTAGCTTTTGGATTGACAAGATGTAGTTTTGCCATGTAGTAATTTTAGTTCATATGTTGTTGTTTGCCATATTCGGTCAAGTTGTTTAAATAGAGATTTAATATGTTTCGTTTAATATCTGTCACTTTTGTAACTTTTCTTTTTATTTTTATGTTGTGAATAGATCTTAATAAACATTAAATTTTGAATAGTGATTAACTTATTCGCCCAGCTCTTGCTCGTGTTAATTTGATTCGGGTTCGGTTCGGTTTCCAGTCCTTGATATTACTATTGTTATTTGAGCATTTTCGTCAAAAATAATGTGCAAATACAACTACGAGTATTTGGTAGCTGAGAATTAAAGTTAGTTAACTGTTTAGTTAATCGTCCTTAATCGACGTTCATACTAAGAGTTTATAGCTATATAGGACGTGATTAAGGCATTAAGGGTACTTATGTGATGATTTACATATTAATTGCATTTATTTTAGTTGAGGGTAAATAGGTCCGTGGTAACAGCTGAACTTTTCACCACACATAAATTAATTCTGAATGGTACTCCTTGCACTAATATCTTTTGGGGGTTGTGATTTGTCGGCTGGCAACCGCACTTCATACAACACTTGTAAAATTATATTATGCTGAGATCTACTAACCTAACTAAAATTTATTATATATTTTGTCTATTAGTTTTTTTTTTAACCTAATACTTCTCAAATGATTTATTTGAAAAGAAAAATCCCTTGTCGATCAAATTTTTCTCTATAATATAATAGTTATATATTTATTTATTTTTTCGTTATAACGATAAAAAAAAGTTTGTATAATAAAATATATCAGCCAAGTAATACAATTTTGCCTGAAACTGACAGGAAAATAAACATTTGCCTGACCTATAAGACTCAGGAAAGCTTTGCTTTGCATGACTAGTCAGGAAATAACATATTACCTACCTAGGCAGGTAATGACAGAAACGTGAGTGTCTAGTTATTTAGCAACATAAAATACTGACTGAATATGTAAGTCAAATATTTCTTTTAATTTAAATTAATTTAAAATATGTATTATTTGTTTATAAGTTTCAGGTAAAATGTTATACGTAACACGTCAGTAAAGCGTCGTACAGGATTCGTAAGCTGTTTCAAGCTCGGCATGAAACTATCTACTCATCCTGTAATTAAACGCTTCCCTGACTTTTACGTAAATAACTATTTCTCGGATCAGTCGAAAAATGATACCGTTCTGATGAGTTTTCGATTCATCAAATTCAGACGTTGCTAGACAACAATGCCCCCAGATTGCGCTATATAAAATTCTATTTACGTCAATACAATCGCCAACATCCGTTAAGTTAAAATTATGATTTTGAATAATATACCTAGCATAAAAGAACTTGTTTTTCGTATCAGATAAAATTATTATCTGCTTTCGATTATTTGTGTTGCAATATACTCGTACTATATTCCGTCTGGTTAAAATCTGAAAAAAAAACTCTAAAAACAAAACATTTTTCCGCAATTAGCATTTCAGATCTAACAAAAACACTTTCACAGTAACACTTTCATTTCTATTTCACCAACACATCTTTTCGTAGCGACCGGAAATAACCTCAAACATAACTGTCAAACAATGAATACCCAAAATGGCGAATACAAAACAGTTATATATCAAATATGAAATTGACATTATTATTCACCGCACGCACTTGTCGGTAGGAGTTTAATTTTTTATTTTAAAAGGTCTATCAATTTGATAAAAGCGTTACAAAATATTAATCGTGTTTATCAGTTAAATGAACAATTAATTGCTAATGATAAATTAATTATACAAAAACGATGCATCCGACCTGCAGTTTAATATCCAAACAAATTATTTACCTGCATACAGGGTGTTTCACAACTTAGAGCAAAAAATTAAAGGGTATATTCTGTACGACGTGCTGGTCATGAAACAAAACGAATTTTTTTTAAATTCGAAAAATGAAGGGTTGTTATCCTAAAACATTTTTTGTAGTACTGCACTGGATTCGCTTTCCTATTAAACACAAACAATGAAGTAGGTATCAACTACGAAAGAATAATTACACAATTCAATTATTAGCAGTTATTTATAATAGAATTTTATTTAATTAATAGCTTTAACATAATCATCCAGCCAGTGGCAGTGGCAACAAAAAATTTTAGACTGGGAAACATGGAAAATAGTTTTGCGATTTAAAAAAAATCTTTTTGTTTCATGATCAGCACGTCGTACAGAATATACCCTTTAATTTTTTGCTCTAAGTTGTGAAACACCCTGTATACATAATTTGACTAATGATTATTTGACTTCCGTTTTTATAATTTAATGTAAATACATTTTTGCGTTTAAAGTTATATAAATGCTTTACTTGCTATTTAAAATTCCGAGTTGCACTTATTACATACACATTAAGAATTCTTTGTTACGTAATATACAATTGTATTTTTTATAAATCTGAGACATAATTGCAAATTTATTACATGTGAAAAAGTAGTAGTATTGTTTCAAGGTTACAAAATGGCATTCATCCAAATAATAAGATAGATACACACACGTGTGTCCTGCAGTGCCGAATTCAGTTTTTTCAATAAACAGTTTCTTCAAAAACAGTATCAAAATGTAAATTCAATGTCCTTGAGCTTTCAACGCAAAGTTTATGCTGAAATACCTTATTTGTTATCAAAACACAATTTTAATCTTTTGATTATTTTTTTTACTTTTATCTTCTACTTTCTCTTTTTATTTATTTATTTTTAAAAGAAAAAAAATATATTCAAAACAAATTTTAAAATTAAAAATTATATTAAAAACTTTGTAAACTCGTTCCAAGAAACAAGAAAACATTTTTAATATTCTCATTTGTAATTTAAATTTTAAACAGATGCTTTTATTTATGGGGTAGGTGGCTCAGTGGTATCGAGTCGGCCTGTGGATCTTGAAAACCCTGGTTCGATCCCCACAGCCGACAAACAATTTTCACCAATTTAAATCTACCCCTGTGGCTCCACCTCCACTAATATCTTTGTGGGCCGTGATTTGACGACTGCTAACCGCACTTCACGCGAAAAAATATATCACTTACCGAGATCTGCTTAGGCAGAGTGCCACACCCAGTAATGGGTAAAAGGCGTGATGATATATTTATTTATTCTTTTATTTTCTAAAATCCTTGTCTATGATCATACAAATTTGACAAAAAAGGTAGAAATTCAAATAAAATTAATTATACAGTCATTACGGATTATTTTATGTAACAAAACGAAACAATTTATTTCGAATTAAATAAATCTATAAACGGTAATTAAAATTGCAATTTATATTTCTAAATGTAAACGCGCGTTATCAGTAAAGATTTGTTATCAAATTCGCGTCACACACACAATACGATAATCCAAAAAGAACTAAAAAGTTTAAGGTCAAATATATAAGTTCTACAAGTGATTTTATCTTATCATACACAAGTACTTTCTGTACAAATAATAATATATACATTCGAATATGGATCACATCTAATTTACTGAAACAGATCACTAGGTTTTTATTTAATTTAATTGTCTTCGCATACTTTTCATTCGCTATTATAAACTTACTGATTCATACTCAGCTTAAAATAATCTATCTCTCTGTGAATAAGATTGTTTAGTTCAGTTAATCACGCTGTCTGATTTATCTAAACTAAACTAAACTAAATAAAAAGCAGCTTTTGCTGTAATTTTGCCAAATAAAATTATTATTATTATTATTATTATTATTTAAATAATCCAACTGCACGTATATCTGCATACAAATACATCTACAGGTATTTGCAATTGTAATACCATCTTTAATCCGACATTTATCATTATAAATATTATGCTTTTTTATTTAAATAGTTTAACTAACTTCAATAGATAATCTTATTTATAATTATATTTCAAAAATTCTGACTAATTTACTAGACAGACAGAGATGTCGTATATATATTTCTTAAACTATTTCTTCCGTGGCTATTAGCCGCTGCATACTATAGTTGTTGATTTGTAACGAATTGACGTATTGATGTCACTTTACAATTTACTTAACAACTAAATTATAATGCACGAAAAATTATGAGTACTCCCCGAGTATTTGTAGCTCAAGTGGTAGAGCAGTCACCTAGCGAGTGAAAGGTTCTGGGTTCAAATCCCGGCAAATGCTCATGATTTTTCAAAAATTCTGACTTATTTATAATCTTTTAGGTAAGTAATACATTTTTCTGAAAACATCTAGCTAATTCTGAATTTTCTTTGATGAAACTAAGCTTGTTACATCATATTTTCAAAAAGTTTAAACATATCTTTATCTAATCATTTGTTTGCAGATTACTTTTTTAATAATAGTTTGGAATAAGTATAGCTACACTAAAATTTAGGATTAGCTAAACCTGTTTTGGAAATGTTTTGTTAAAAAGTGCCGCAAATAAATTTGTATTTTAAAACAATAAGTACATTATAACGCCACTGAATACACTAGTATATGAGTGTATTCAGTGATAATGTAGATTTTCCATAATAACTCGAAAAGTAGTTATGTATTTGCAGATCTCTGAAGATGAGATCCACAGATTTAGAAGATAGGAATTATTTTTCTATATGCTGTCATAAAGTTAAATATTCTTCCATCTAGTGATACTTTTCATACCTAGGGAGGAGAGTAGTATATTGTAATAAAAGTGTTGAAAAGGTATCATAGGAAACCGTGTGTGCTCCATTCATTCAAACCAGTTTTTCAATAGCACACATGTATTACATACAATTTATATTTTTTCGTAACACATGCACAAGAAACACGTTCTTATTCCCTAATTTTAGAGAAAGAAACACTGCTTTTCTCCCCTAGGGAGAGATACATTATATTTCTCTCCCTAGGTAGCATGTTTCTCTCCCTAGAGACTACGATTATTAGCTGTTTGCGGTGTTTCCTAGGTAACTAGTTACGCAACCCATATTTGACATTTGTCCCGATAAGACGGTAATTTTTGTGCACCTGTTATGAAAAGTATAATATGCTTCACGGGAGGACGCGATTATCCTTTGTGTGAAGTTGGCAAACCTCGACTTCAGCTCGGGCCTTCACACGCGGGAATAATCGCTTGTTTCCCTCCCTTGATGCATAACATACTATATTTCCATTTTCCGATATAAAAGCACCCGAGGAAAGAAATAAATTAGAAAATTAAATAAATTGTTACTAATTTCAAATAATATCGTTGTTTTCCAGTTGGCATGGATCTAACTTTATTTTTCATCCATAGAGGGAAAAATTACCTTTTTCTACGATTGCTATGAAAAGTTGACAATTACGCTCTCATTTGTCATCGTAAAGTTGACGTTTTCTATGGAACAATCGAAAAATATCTTTTTTGCGCGTCTCCAATGGCAATGCGAGAAAAGGATGTTAAATGGGCGCTTATTTCAATAGTTACCAGGGATACAAACAAAACAGAAACTTGTCATATTGACAGGTGACAGAACGAATTTATTTTCAGTACCTATACGTTTTTGAATAATTTTAAGATACAATCGTAGAAAAAATTATGTGTGTATCACGAGCGTTAAGTGTCTTTGTTCCTCTTACATTATTGCAGCGCGAGCCGTGTTCAAGTAACAAAGAATCACTTTGCGCTCTTATTGAATAAATAACTATTTTTCCAAGGATGAAAGGTTTCATATCCGGTTCTTAATTGAGGAAAGAACATTTTACTTTCTGATAAAATCCTGACACAAATAAGTTGAGTATCTTGAGTCAAATTTTAACTTAAAATTTCGCGACATTATACGTGTACATTATGTAAAATAATGTCGTCACATCCGTACATTAAAATTAATCACAAGATTGTATATCTCGTATTTTAAAACACAATTAAATTATCGGAACTGAAATCTAATAACAATAACAATTATGATTACTATTGGTATAAGTAATAAAATAGGAATAAATTTTGATTTTCATATTTTAAATACAAATCATACAGTATTCAAGTGTAACAAAGATTTAACAGAAATCTAATGAAATTCAAATTTCTGCATGAATTATACAAAATAAATCGACCTGTAGTTATTTGTTATAATTAAGTTTGTAGAAATATGTTCACAACTATTTATTAGTGTTATATTAATTTTATATGATTTAAAGATCTATATATGAAGTGATTCCGTAATATTTTATTTATATACCTGCATTCACGCATTCATAATGATGTCATTGACGAAACAAGTGCAACAACACTGCTCTAAATTCTATAGGGATAAATAATATTCAAATAATTGCAAGAACACCCAAGGTATTATTTTTCTTAGAAATATTTGAATATAATTTATATTAATTTTTATATTGGGCCCTTCTTAAATACATATTTATAATATAATTTGTAGTTTTAATTTTACATTCAATTTTTAAATTATCTCTGTACAATTTTGAGGAGTGTATTTTATACTATTTTCATTTTAAACTGGAGGGATCGGCATCAAACGATTAAATGCATCGCAATTACGTTTACAAAATAACTCAAAATATGACCCATTATTACTGGTTTTACAAGGTTCGCACAGGGTTGTACAGCCCCATTCGCCGGTATTTTTAAATGGTCAATCATAGGAAAAAACAAGAATAATTTTAGGCTGAATACGACCCTTAAAAAATTACCTGTTGTGACCATCGTTAAGCGATTTGTGGTAGCCGTACTAATAGAATTCATTGTAGTTATATGGGACAGGGACGTTTATTCGTTTTATGCCGATCCCTCCAGTTTAAAATGAAAATAGTATACCATTCAAATATTCAAAAATATTTATATCATCACAGAATTTATAAAATACATATGATCATATGAGTAATGCTATCGCTACATCAATTACAGATGCAAATTTATTTTATGCGTGTACCTATTCCGATTAGTAAGGTTATAGTGAAATAATATTTATAAGATATTTCATCATACAAATACCTTTTCATTTGTCTAATCTATCAGTCACTTGTCAGTCTGTTATTATTATAACTTGTTTCTATCATCTTGTTTTGTTTTGTACAAGTACAGCTGTGCAGAACAGACGACGAACGATAAACCAACCGAATTATCTCGAAATGCAGTGTCAATAAATGATGAGCGCGAGTCATGAAGTGTGCGAAAGGTCCGAAACGTGCGACACAATGTCGTCTGACCCTGAACTTTCTCAAGTGATGCTAAACTACTTTCCGAACTACGTCGATTATAATTTCAAATCTGGAGCAAATCACTCACATTTCACATTCATTATACATTTGATAGCTTTATTTTCTCTTTTCAATAAGTATCAATATTTAGCTATGAGTAATACATTCTTTACAAAATTTATGGAACATTTAGAAAGATTATTCAATGTTAGAATGAGGAGATTACAAAATAAATATGATTAACTAATATTGGTTTTCAATTATTCTCAACTTGTTAAATAGTCTATGTGATAATAAAATTATTTAAAAATCTGTGGCGTAACTAGGATTTGGTGACCTCCTCCGCAAAACAAAATATAGGCCCCGATTAACTTTTGAGAATAACAACAAAGACAAAATTAATTGTCATCCATACACTTGGTGAAACTAGGTTTAATACAATATAAACTAAACACTTGGCTAAGTTTCACAAAATTCAGTCTCCAAGTCACCTTATGAGGGCATCGTCAGAGGCTGGCCAGCACAGTTAGTAACCATAGACGCGTTTCGCTCTTATTAGAGCTCATCAGTATGGTATAACTCACTTCTTCACCTAGAACAAAGTTCACGTGAAGAAGCTGGTGACGAAAGGACTGTGCCAGCAGAGAATAAGATTTCTAAAAAACGGTAAGATGACATGAGAAGTTCTATCGAACAGGCAATGTCATCTACCGAAAAAATGAAAAGCTACGCAGCAATTTAAATAACAACAAAGACAAAATTAATTGTCATCCATACTCTTGGTGAAGTTGAAAATTCAATGATTTAAGTACAAGGAAAAAAGTACCATACAAATATTTGTTAAGCAGAAGAGAGACGTCATCAAAATTTGTAACTAGAATAATGACGTCAAAGACGGCTACGTTTATAGGTTATACAACAAATTAAATGCAATGATTGTTGCATAAATGTATAATAAATTTCCTAACATTTTAAATACTTTAGGTATTATTTATTAAATATATAATACACAAATCACAACAAAATTGACAAAAGACAACGCGAAACAAAATGGAGTGAGAGCCGGATACAAATAAAATAAATACATCATCACGCCTTTTACCCATTACTGTGTGTGGCACTTTGCCGCAGAAGATCTCGGTAAGCGCTATATTTCTTAGCGTGAAGTGAGGTTACCAGCCGTCAAATCACATCTACCCCCATAAATAAATGAGAATTATAACTAGTTGTAGCGCCGTTTAATTTTACACTTAATAAAAGCAAATCGAATATTACTTATGTTATAGGATAACGTAATTTTTCATTACTGTTATTAATTTACATAAAGTATAAAATTTAATTTTTGGTCATTAGTGAAACAAATGAAAATGGATATTATTACAAAAGAGCAATTATTTCCAATCAATACTAAATAACAATTTCACAATAACGAGTGTAGGTACTTCGATATCGATATCGATTTTTCACTCCATAAAAAGGTTTTATAGATACTTTAACTCCACAACTTTTACATAAACCGCAAAAGTCACCCAAAGCTGATATAAAAAGAATAAAAACTAATCGCGTCGTCAAGGCCACTCGGATCTCGCGCATCCGAATGGTGCAACAGCTCGGGCGTCACGTGGTTACCATGACGACGGAGATGAGCAGCAAACAGACAAGACAAGAACCGGCTGCCGCTGTCGGTGCCGGTCTCGAACCGGAGATACTGACGTCATATGCGTCGCGACGAACGAAACACGCTCGGCCTATTGTTGATGAGCAATTGTTGCGCGTGCCTTTGTTTTAAAGAAAGCCGACAAGATCAAAGGGATTAAACTTATCAAGAGATTTTTCAGATTCTTTTTTGAATGGATCTAGGTGGAAAAGGATGTTTCCTTGGGAAAAGTTTTATTTGAAAGTTTTTAGAATATATCGTTAATTGTAATGCAATGGGTTTTTAAGTAAATTATGAACATGAAGAATATTTACAAAATGTTTTTGCCTGTATATTATAAAATTATCTAATAAGTATATTAAATAAATAAAAGGTTTCAGAATCCAATGTTTATTTTTATATTTGTAAAATGTCAATAATTATTGACATTTTACAAATATTGTTATACATTTTTTAAAGGAGCTGATGATGAGCAAATATTTATGAGCGAAACTTCCAAAAAATAAATATTTTTCAAAAATAAACATTGGATTCTGTAGCCTTTTATTTATTTAATATATAATTGAATTCTTTTTAAATATATATTACAAATTATCTAATATTTAATTAAAATAAATGTAAATTTTAAAAAAGTAATGATAAACAGAAAGTATAAGATAAAATATCATTTCATGTTCCTTTATAAACAATGTCTAAACTATAATAGATAATGAAGTAACTTTTTTACACCATCTTAAATTTTGTAAAATGACAACTTGCATTCACGTTATTTTCATTAAAATTCTTCTTCTTTGTTTCTTTAAACTATTATATATTTTATTATTTGTTGATTTATTTTTTTATTGGTGCTTTTCATTAAAAAAGCACATGATTGAATAGCTAAAGTAATAATTAGTATAGTTTGATAAAAAAGTGGCAATGGAAATGCAGAGAAAATTTTAAAGTCAGGTAAATTATAGAATTCTGCTAATATTTATTTTTTTGTGAACAGCCTTGGACAAACGTTAAAATAACAACAGATTGTTTTCACCATTCACTATGTTTATATCGTTAAATCCTTAAATAATAGTAGACGATATGTTCAAGCTTGCTGTCATACGAGTACATAACATGTTTTTCACTTATTTTTAACGACACAAATATTACATGCACTTGTAGCAACCTTAGCTATACACAAATATATATACATAAATTTAAACATTTTTCTTGTGTAAATTTTTCTTAAAACCGCTTTTTTGTGTTTTTTAATGTACTGAAAAGATTATTTGCAAACATTAAAGTGAAAAAGCAAAGTGTTTGAGTTATTTGAAATCGACTACAAGAGCGTTGAATGTAAAATGAATGCTGCCGAGGCTTGTGAAAAGTTTATTTGGGTAAGATTGATGGTGCCGAGATTGCATTGCATTCTACGATGCTTGAGAAGAAAATAGAACGAATGCTTCAGGCTTCTTGAAAGATGAGAAAAAAGGTAAAACGCACTGAATAAAAAGCATTACGTATGCATATAAATACGTAAGAGGGAGCAAATAGGTGCAAAGAATAGTTTCGCAATAGATATAACTTTATCTTACACATACGTAATACGTTTATATTATGATAAAAATATAGAAACGCTAATTATTATCAAAGTGTAAAAGAAAAAGCAATTAACTCATTTTAAATTTATAAATATGTATAATAAACTAGATACCGCTAATTTATTTGAATTTTACCTTCAAATACAAAACTTATTCACTTATTCACATTTCAACAATAACTTTTCAATATAAAACTACAACAATTATAAACAATTTTCACATAAATCCCTATTTTGGATATTTTTGCAACACTGACGAAGACGAAGAATCGAAAAAATGAAAACTACATACACAAGAGTTCGAATTACAGAGCAAGGAATGTTGGCCTGTTGCTATAGAAACTGTTGCAAC
Source organism: Pterostichus niger (assembly GCA_947425015.1). Classification (NCBI taxonomy): domain Eukaryota; kingdom Metazoa; phylum Arthropoda; class Insecta; order Coleoptera; family Carabidae; genus Pterostichus; species Pterostichus niger. The sequence goes on along the minus strand of OX380334.1, from coordinate 20,299,484 downwards.
TGCTTCGACAAGAACGCGTCATCAGCCTGTTGCCTAGCAACCACGTTTCATTCCCCCTCCTAATGCTGCCCAGCAAACAAATATAAACTCTATGCTAATTGCTACGAAAGGAGACCATCCAAAACTAAAGTTCGATTTACTTTGGGGTATTTATGCAGAAGTTTGGATATCAACAGATTTCAGACAAATCCAACTTCTTTACACTTGAATACATGCCACAAAACCATGGAAAACATTTTATGGTGCTTGTTTTACTAGATTTATCAATTTTCAAACCGCATAAAAATTAAATTACGTAATTGAATTCTAATAATTGATAGCACTACAGATTTCCAAGATAATATTTTATTTTTTTAAATATTTGAATTTAAAAGTTTAGTATTTATTGAAAATTAAATAGTTTTCCTTGAATTTTGAAATTAAAATAACAAAACATAAACAACTTAAGTATAAACAACACCTTGTCTGTTCAATACAAAATTTTTAACACGTGTATAGAAAGAATTAATATAAAAATATATTAAGCAACAATATAAATTTTGCATGTCACATGCAAATTTCAACATCTGTTCATCGTTCTTAAATTTTAAATAATAAAACACAAAAACAAAGTAACAGTAAGTTAAACTTGTTGCTTTTATTGATGAATCAGCACGTAACAAAAGAAAGCGTTTTAAAACAAAAACAAATTTATCCGGAGTTCATAATACGCATTAAACCACTGTCAATTTGTTTACTATAATGCCCAAATTTAACCAAAGTAAAAAATGCAATACGTGGACAAATGATTATTTTGCTAATGAATTTATAAACAATTAGCACGATTATATCTTTGAAATTGTAGAACTGATTAAAATGCACTATTGTCACTTTATTTATTTACTTATTTAATAAAATACCTAATCAAGGACACTGTTAAACAAGTTTAAATAAATATAGGTCAGAATTCGGCCATTGCAAATATTCCAATTCGAGCGTGGTGATCAGGCATTTTTAATCAAATACGATTTATGTAAAATAACACCACTTAATATTTACACCAGCCGAAAGAGAACATATTTAGACATTAAATAGCAAGCATGTAGAGAATAATTCACTTACATTACTGCTGTAATTCACAACAAACTAGGATGACTTCTTAACTAAAGCACCATTTTCGCCACCCAAACATATGATACACAAGTACACACAGTGATTTTTGTTTGTACAACTGGATAATTGTGGCATCAAGACTTCTTCTTCATATACTTCAAATACAAATCAGACAAAAATGAACCTTATGAATAAATCTGACATTTTATACTAACCTGTCATAAACTAATTGTAAGATATACATAATTTGTTGGAAAATTCTATTAATTTTTTTATAAAATTAAATCATTTATAATTTTGTGGAACAATACAACAAAATATTGTAACCTGAAGTTTGATGAGAGATTCGCAGTGAATGTATCTCTTTCTATCTTCCATAAGGAGAAAGAGACAGTAAATGCCTCGTAGAATAATATATTTGGCAAAAAACATATATGTATTAGTACTAATGTATATATGCAAAAACAGTAATAAATTATCACGTGAATCAGGATCATGGAAGAATGTTTATTTGGGTATTTTATCAATATTGTTTGTTATATACCAAATCCTTTATTCAGTCAATAAAATTTCAAAGTAATTATCACAACTCAACAGATTATAAATTTCACAAATTACTACATAACTACAACATATATCCTATGATTATTTTAAAAACCTTACTTATACGGGTTACGGATATCTTTTACAAAAATATTTAATATAATTTCAGTTCAGTTTGATATAATGAGAAAACTGCGTTTTTATTACAATTTTCTAGATAATACCAATGGTTTCTCAGATACAAAATCAATTTTAGTCCTCGGAATGTGTATCAATATATCTAGATCTTGTTAATTTGATATAAAAGTTAACACAAAGTAAATGCCTATAAATACCAATCGTAGAAACAACTCAAAATGCAGTTATTAAAAAAATTAAGTAAACTCTTTCATCTATTTTAATATAATCATCAATCTAATTATATAGCTCTTATATTATAATTTGTCATACAAAAACATTTAGATATTTTTATTTGTATTCAGCACCACATAAATATTATATTTATCTGATAACTATAAATTTGTCAATAAAATGCATTCAATACTTTTGCTTCGATTCGTATACAAGGCATTAAATACAAATTAAATGACTGTTCTGTTAAAAATATTACATTATTAAATTAAATCTCCAAGTAAATTATTTACATCTACTAAATTTAATAAAATTTATACATTATCTCACCACCTTTATATATAAAATTAAAAATTGCTTTTAATGTTTTGATTATGTTATTACTGTAAAAACTGCAAGATCATAACTCGATTTGTAAACTATTATACACAATTATTGATATATTTTTACAATATCTACCTGTAATCCTTTACAGTTTACACTTTCGAAAATCTTATTAAGATCGGATAAAATTTAATTTAGTTATTATTAATATTAACAAAATGCAGAAAAAATACTACCATGCTTGCAAAATATGTAAAAAAATGTCACTAATTTTGTAAAAAAAAAAAGTGATTTCATTTCCTTGCATATTTAGTAGAAAAAAAAGTACTATCTTTTGTATATAAATGTCATAAAATATAAATAAATAAAATAATCTCAGTGTTGCAATTAAATGAAGTATAGTACTAAAACTAATCTAAGTTGTACCGTAATGTATCGGATTACAAGCAAACAACCAACAAAAACTACTATTCATATCTTACTCTTCTTTAACACATTTATCACATACTCGAACAGGATTATCCCATCCTCTCAACGGGACCGGCTTTCTAGTCGTGGAGCAATCCGAACATACTGCCTTACCACACTCCCTACAATGATGTAGAGGATTGCTTAACGCGAAAGGGACATCACAGCACATGCACTCGGTCACCTCGGCGTCCGGTACCCAGTAGGCAGGTCGAGCGGTCTCCTTGATGAAACTCTTTGGGTACTCGAGGACTGACGCTACGGAGGAAAGGGTGTTGACCACAGCTTCACTGTATTTCCGAACACGGATTTCTTTGTCGTCAATGCTTTGAGATAAGCTCGGAGGAGTGGGCTGATAGCAAGAATCACACACACGAACGTCTTCGAACCACCCGCGAGAAGGAACTGGTTGGCTACGAGAGGAACATTCGTCGCAGAATCCTTCACCGCAAGCGCGGCAGTGGTGCTTGGTTTCGGAGTTTATGAATGTCTTTTTACATGCATGACAATGCTGAAATTATACAGATTTCAATTTAAAATATGCTGGAAAAGGCAACTTTTCATAGCCGCATTCCCGAACTATGAATTATATAGCAATGGTACGAACTTTTAGTATTATATTCACTTTTGTAATAAGTCCTGCATCACATCGGTTGACCCGAATCTTTTTTTTAGTTTGGTATTTTATTTTTGAGTGTTGGATACAAGAGAATTGAATGAAATTTTAGTGGATCATATACTAATATGTTGTTGATGAACAGCTAAAATTTTAAGTTAATTGATACATCTAAACATTTCTGTATTACTTACAAATTATTCGTTTGATTTAAAAATACTATATATAATAATCAAATTTGTTTTACAATAATTAACTTTGATTTCATTCATTAAACTGCCTAAAAAATGCTATAAAGTGTCATGCAGGTTAATAAAGAAGATTAAATTTGAAATTATAAATTTGGAATTATCATTAAAGCTTAGTATAAGGGTTTATTTTTTCCACCTGCACTTGGTGCCGTAGTTGAAATTGGAATTATAAATTATATTAGTTTGTAACATATTTTATGAATCTGTATGTTTGTGTCTAATATATATTTAATATTAAATTAATTAAAAATTAATTGTAGAATTTAGAAAATGTAAGATGATATCTGCGTTTCTAGTGTTATTTAAATTTTTAACGAAAAAGAAAGTTACGGGCCAACTAAAGTAATTTTTGAGCTTTATGTACAAAACTAAATGAAATAAATAAATTTGAAAACACAGCGACAGTTATAAGCGTTTAAACTTCTCCTTTTTCATACATCGAGCCGTTTAAACGGCTAGTACCACAAGCTTTGTTTTTGAGGGTTTTAAGAGCTCAGATTTAACATGTTACAGATAGCTAATACACTGCTCTTAAAACAGGCAAAAAAGAGCTTGTGGTACCAGCCTTTATTTCTGTTCCAACAGTAGTGTTAATAAATAAAAAAATTATATAATTGAATATTATTTTAAGGAATAATATAACCAAATAATTAATATTAATTTTATCTCGAAAAGTAACAAATTTAACTTCGGTTAAATTAGACAAAAGTTGTCACTTTAGTAGTTAAATAATGTTTATTACGTATTAGCAAAATTTTGAAATTGTTCATTACATTGAAATAATTTTAATTTATACAGGGTGGTAGCGACAAAATTTTCAAATAAGAATAGTTGATACGAAAGCTTTCTTTACACTAGAGAATTAATATAATTATTTTATCTGTACATTTTTCAGGATGGAACATATATTTTTATATTTTAAAACTAAATTGGTCTAATAAAATGACGAATTTTGCCTAATTCTGTTTTTGTATCCGTTACAGGCAGTGTAGAAACCAATGTACAAAATGCCGCAAGAAAAAATTGTAATATTTAGCAGTTATATTTAATTTTAGAACATTCTTGCATTGCGCTCACACTTCTAACAAACATAATCTAAGCCCGTGGAATACATGCAAATTGTTATATTTCGGCTTTAGCTCAAATTATTCCGAATATTAAATATTCTGAGCCAGAGTCGCTTCGCTTACCTTTTAAATAAACTAATTCTGTAAAACACATGCTCAACATACTTAAGACTTTAAACTTGATTTTTGCAAAATTTGTTTATACTACATTTCCCAATTTGCCGGTAACATATTCATTATTTTCGATTTTTTCCAAATTCAGATTTTGTTTAAAATGTATTATAATTTGTAAAACGAAATAATTAATCTATGTCTGGAAAGAATCTATTTCACTTACTTTGATTTCATTGTTTGGTCGCCAGTATGTCGGCGCAACTTTGTCAGCTACCCAAGAAGATAACATTTTTGTAGGATGGGCTCCAACGCTTGCGACAGCTTCACTGAGATATGACACTCCGTCGAGTACTTTTTGAGCAGAGTTTTGAGCATTTGTGAAATTTTTACTCTAAACATATAAAGACCACTTTTATTATCGAGTAGAATATTGATCAAGAATTTAAATAAAACAATTTATTAACGATTCGGCTATATTATAACCATCTTCAAGAGCATAGAGTACAGAATGATTAATTTTATAATAATATGAGCTATCTCATTGTTGTTATATTGCGTTTAGATGAACGATTGGTTTCGTATAATTTGACACTCGTGACCAGATGTGCCATTAAGACTGAGTGTGAGATCTTTTCGTTTTCAAATATAGGGCATTTAATTATAAAAGTGACAGTTATAGTTAATATTCTTAGAATTCCAAGATTTCATGTTCGTGTTATCTGCAGTGCCAAAGTATCAGACTACATAACCAAAACACTTGAGACATCTGTGTCCATCCCGATGTGTGAGGGATGGATTCCAGATATGGGTATTGTACCCAGAACAGCAAGTGTTTCGGTGGAAATAGTCAGTTATATTCATCGACTCAACGCGTGAAGATGTAGATTTCCACATCACGCGATATTCGTGTTTTACTTGAGTTTAAACTTCAATAATTACAGCAGTGCGTGAAGGCGTTGATCTTCACATTAATTATTAAAGTTAATAAAATGTATATTTAATTTAAATCCTAGTTCTGTTTCCACTTCATTCATAATTTCGTGTTACAATTTACTTATTGTTCCTTAAACTAGGAATATCTACATCATAGCCTTCCCTGCATCATGTCAAGTCTGATAATTTTCATAAATATATTTATTTTTCATTCTTGATTCATGAAGATGGTTATAATACATATAGTTGAAACGTCGACAATTTGAAAATTTCAAATGTATTGAAGTAGTGGAAAATAAATTGTATTTAAATAGCAAGTCAATTGTATTTCATTCCAGCTAGAAATAATAATAATAATTAACGCAAAAATATATAATTTAAATCATATTTCCTACAAATGACTATATCTGTCAACAAAATTACTAAATTATCTTGCAAATAATCAAAAATATATATTTGCCGAGAATTGCTATAGCGGAATGCCACATTAAAAGTATTTTATTTATTAAAAAAAAAACAATGGGACCACGGTTACATTTAAATAAAAAATGTTTTCTTTAAGTGCTCATAAAAATATAAATGTAAGTCTTTGTTTTATTACAAAATTTATCTTGAGCAAAAAAAAATTTATATTTAAAATATTCAAATAAAAATCGAGTTGATAATTGTAAATAAATAAATGATATTTAATACTTTCAGAAAATGTATTTAATACAGGGCTGTAATCCGCTGAAAAAATTAGTTCGGGTTTTTTAATTCATCATTCTTCGTGAACGGCTACAGCTCTGATTTGACATTTAAGAAGAATACTAAATTCTGGTATTCAATATATAATTGCAGTATTAAGGTGGGTGACCCCACATAAGATAAAAAAGTAAACATACAAACACTCCTACCCCTGGCCAAACATGGATGATCTCAGTCCGAACCGCAACGTCTTCCGGATTTTTGTTGCCGTACCAATACTGTCTACTGCGATAGATTTCACCGCAATTCGGACATTCGATAACATAGCCCGACCATGCATACTTCGCCAAACCGTACCACGAGTTCTCTGCTGAAGTCTGAACTCGAGATGTCACTATCACTTCTCTTCCATTACCATGACAAGCCTAGAAATGAACAATAATAAAGAATATTTTGATAAATTGTAATTATGAAAATGAGTTTACCTTACAAAGATAAACACAATTTTCATACTGATGTTGATATCTGCACCTAGATGAATTATGGTGCGGGATACCTTCTCGTATGTGACCCATAGATTTTTGGCAACCGCTATCACAAGACTGGCACTTTACGGGGCATGTGAAATACTGATCGGGAAATAAAAGTGGCACTGTATTTACTATTTCGCCGCTGAATTTGTCGTTTAATGCCTGCAAAATTAAGTTCATATTTTAACAAAAACAGAGACAAATAATTCAATTATTTCAATTTCATGCCAAAATTATTTTAAATCAACAATTTGGCATTTAAAATTTGGCACTATTATTATGTTTACTATAGAACTAAATAATATACGTTAACAAAACATAATAAAGCAAGACTTAAAAATAAAAACAAAACTATATATTTTTAAGACAGGAAATGTTTCGAGAAGCAATAACCTGTTAAAAATATAAATATTTACTTTGAGTGTCCGGAACACAACGTATGGATGTCTAGCCGACCGAACTGAAGTGTTCTCCAGTTCTAATTGAACTGCATTTCGTAACTCGGTAAAAGAAGTCGGAGGTGTATGGGTCTGCACTCCAATGTACTTAAGTGAACTGAATGCCTCTATTTCTAGTCGCATAGAAGCAAATCTTTCGCGTAATATATCTTCAGGAGATTCCGAAACACTAGACTGCAAAGTTTTTGTGTTTCTCGTTTCGTGAAATATGATAACTGCAGGCCCCAAAGCAGATAATGAACCACCAAAATCACCTCGAAGTCCAACGGCTTGCAGAGCTCCTTGAAAATGTTGGGTGTAAGCCTTTGATGCAGAACCCAAGAATGTAAACATATCTCGATGTAACCTTTCTGACCTTGTACGGTAAATAACTACATCAGACACAGCTAAAACTTTAAGTAATAGTCTCGTACGTTGGTTTTCATTAGTAGTTGCACCTAGTAATCCTTCAGTGTCCAAACAAATTACTTTCAAATTTATATCAAATGCTGCCCAAACTCCCAATGTACAGGAATTTTGCTCTGAAGACGTTTTAAATATTTCGTTTCCTTTAAAAAATGTGTGATTTAATGTATGAGATTTACCATCCCCGGTATTACCAAATATAGAAACTACTTTCACTTTTGTCATATTATCTGGGATATGTATTCGATCCATAAACTGTTCCGAAGTTGATACTTTTAGCCTTTCTAATGCATCCAATAGTAAAAAACTGTTTCCATTGTTTTCTCCAGGATCTTCGTTTAAATTTAATGACATCAGTCTGGGTGATAATCGATCTAATGTGTCTTCACATGTTTTCGTCATGATGAGAGATGGATTTTCAATGGATTCCATAATTGCTGGCGATTCTAATCGCTGATGCCTCAGCCCTGCATTTCGAACAAGTGTTGACTCCATATTGCGATTGATAATTGAAACATGGCCTATTGGAGGCACTGAAAATAACATATCAGTGTGATAAATAATTAATCTAGATAACAAAGAAAATATTAATAGTATATTAGTCACACAAATATAAATGATGAACAAAAAAACTATTCATTTGATCATTCATGAATATTCAATGTTTATAAATAAAAATAAGTATTCAAACAACACTAGCATTACTTTTTGACGTATGTGGATATGATTTACAAAGCATTAAACATATAATGAACAAAAATATTTATTGATAATATTAATTCTCATTTATTTTTACAAAAACACGCATATCATTACACTGACGTAATATACATCAAATGATTTTGCAATGTAAAATTATTAATAATTTCTGTTCAATGATTTACAAATGCAAGGTCATGATAACCTCAATACAAATAACACGTACTACTTACAACTTACAAATATTAAATTACATACTTAGATTGCTGTTATTAAAATTGCAATTAATTGATCTTACCATAAAATTCTACACTCCAAACATCTTAATGGTACTTACACATAACACTAAAAATTTGATCACGTTTTTAGAATGACAACGAACTGTCACTTTTAAATGAATACAGCATCTCACCAAAGCTAAGCCACCATACAGCGCACTATTCACCTGTTATTTTTAGTCGAGTAGAAATATTTGCATGTACGATAAACTCTTGCATTAAAAAATACAAAAGTTAGTTGGCATAAGAATTATTTACATTTCTACTCTTTACTTCATTTATATTTTATCAAAACAACTTTTAGATTATTTAGTGAACAAGCATATAAATGACAGTTTATTTATAAGTTGTTTATGCTGATATTTCATGCATAATGTTTGTTGAAAAAAATATAATATTATTATTACTAATTATAAATAGATATTTAGTTGATTCACTAAAATTTATATTTGTTCAATTAAAAATATATATTTAACTGTCCGCCAGCATTACTGGCGTGCGAATGGTGCTGCTGATAATGATGCAAAATCCATTTTTTAATTATAAAATTAAAAACTTTCGTTTTTTTAGTGATAGAAGAAAACCCACAGACCAAATATCTACTAATACCCGGTTTTATAATGAGCAGAGGCAATTTAATAATTATTTATAGTAATTGTATTTATTTTATGGCATATATAACATTTCTGTCAAAAGTTCTACTGTCCTTTGAATGAATAAATTTTACTTAAACATTGGAATTGAATTAATTTGTCATTTATGAAACCAAACATAAATGTGGTAGTTAACTTACACAATTTATTCATTGTATCATAATTCCAGTTTACATTAGAAACTTATTAGATTACATTCCGAATAAAATTATTTCTGACAAATATTGTTTTAAAATATGAGTATATCTTAAATTAGAGCCTTACTATTTACACATCAGTAAATATTTTATTATCTAATTGTGTCACACAAAACTAAATTAATATCAAATATTTTAAAAGAGTTAAAATTATTATTATAATTGTCTATTTGGTTTAATTAAAAATTTGACACCTTTATCTTGTTAAAAATGTTACAATTAGATACTACAGACTGTTACACGCAACAATATTTTGTTTTTTTATCACATACAAATAATAAAATGTAAAACTAATACTAAAATGATGCATAAAACTACAAGATTTTATATTTTCACTTGCATCTTCTTTTTTTCGCGAATTAAAGCTATTTTTTCGAGGAAGGCATATAATTCTGCTTTGTACACGTCAGGATAAAAACGGAAATGGCCTACATGTGACGACTTCTCAAAGCAATTCCAGTATACCTATAACAAAATTATTTATTTTAATATATATAATACAAATACCATAGTTTCATCGCATATAGTATCTTGCAAATCAAATATTCTTTTCTGTGTTTGACGCATATTTGATGTCAACTTTTATTTCTTTCTAATTTTTGTTGTTTATTTCTTTTTTTCATTGTTTATCAAAACTTTTTGTTTATTTTAATTGTTTGGAATTGATATCTTATGATTGATTTTATTACTATGATCAAATTGTATAGGCTTTTTAATTTTGTTAATCTGCTACAATAACATTGTTTTTACTAACTGAAAAGTCAAGATTACGTGCAATTATAATAATGTATTTTATATACTCAAAAATCAAAATTCGTTGAAAAAAATGATGATTTCAACCGCTGGTATTCTAAAAATAATATAAATATTGGTACCATGAACGATAACTAAGAGCGATAGAAATAAACGAACTTATTTGATGAGAGAAAGAATTACTGTGAATGAAATAAAAGTAATGTATCAAGATATGACTAATCAGAGAAAGTTGACTGTAAATCGAATATAATAAATTAATTTTGATTTATATCCATTTTATTGGCTCGTTATTTGAATCTCGAGAACTATATACGATGCAAAGTTGATTAAATGATTAAAATTGTGATACTTTAGAAGTAAATGGTGATAGCGTAAAATGTAAAAATTGAACATCGAATAAGCATAAATAAAAATAACTCTTCGTAAATAAAATATTTTAAAAATAGAACCAATGTCGTATTTAATGTTAGTATTTACGTACAAAGAAATGGTAACATTATTTTTTGTATTTCTTTCATAATATTCTATGAACTAGTACCTAATAGAAAACATTTGAAAAAAATAATTTCTGTTAGTAGTTATTTTATATCTTAAAAATAATACATAAAAACCTACAGAATGCATCTTCATCAAAAACAGTTAAACTTAATTTTAAGAATAAATGTTTAAATCAAATGTAATTCTAGAGCTGACGTAATTCATTCACTTTATTATCCTGTATTACTAAATCATACTTATTACTTACTGGAATTCCCATAGATTCCCAACTTTCTCTAGCTTGTTTATTTGCTCTCACAGATCCAATAGAATCCTTTTTGCTTACGAAAAACAGAGCAGGTACTTTAACAGTGTTCGTGTGATACATCTGACTGGCTCTAATGTAATGAGTAGTTGCAACTTTGTGAAAAGTTTTTAAATGATATCTACAAATAATTAAAATTAGCAACATATTACAATAAACAAAAATAATATTTTTTTTTTACATAAATATGATCAAAAATACAACTAAATCATATTATAGAACAATAAACACAGGCAAAATATAGTATTTAATTTTATCTACAGTAAGGTAATTTTATAGTATTTTAAAAGATTTAGTTTTTGTCGAACAAATTTATATTTACAAAAACGTTATTACGTAATGAAGTTTAATTAAATGCAAAAAATCTCTTTTTGGTTTAGCCGATGTCAAATAGCATAAGTAAAGTTTCTATAAATAAAATTCTAATGCATGAACTGACTTTTAATTACAAATTATTTATAAATTCTAAATAAATGCATGGATCACACATAACAACAATTAAAATGAATATATATGTATTTGATATAAAAAGTGAATACCTTATATATTGCTGCAAGGCATTTTGTAAAACTGTATTTCCTGGAAACACAGCCGGCGGTACACCGACATGAATTTCAGTAACATCTACAGAACTATCCCAAATTTGACCACACATTCTATCCAGTACGCATTGATATTTATCTTTTTCTAGTGAAACGCGAACTAAAACTTCGCCCCATAAATATGCCCCTACTGAGAATCCATGAATTAAAAGTGGAGAATAACCATCGTTTGTCTTCAGGAAGTTCAGCACATCCTTAGCTACCAACTGAAAAATAAAATAATGCAATTTATGTAACTAGCAAAGAAATAAAGGTTATTAGCTTACAAATGTGAAATTTGCATAATAAAACGTAATCTGGTTTTATAAATACATAAGTAAAGTAATAACCGAATTTCCTTAGGTGTTGTATACAATATTTCTTTCTGCATTCGTTCGAATAAGTACAAAAATGCTTTTGAAATTAAGAATTTTTAACATTTTCATAGCATTTATAAATTCGTAAAGAAAAAATCAGAATCAGACTGTCATATGTTTAATGAAAAATAATTTTTCTTTCATTTTAGTTGTTAACGTTTCAATAAATACAGTTGTTACGTGTCTATTTTCAATCAAATAAAAACTGTGAAATAATATCATTTTACAGTAAATAATGGACATTATCGCAATGACAGCTGATAACCGTATTTCATGTCCATAAATATATCACTTATCGTAATCTGCCACGTCCAGGAAAAAGGCGTAATGATATATTTATTTATTTTTATTACTTAATTTAAATGTTAAATGAGTGAAATAAAGTCTCTAATATTGCCAAACGCAAATGGAAATAGCTTTTTATAAAAAATAGAAGTAAAGTATACTATTTCCATCCACCCGTAACGTTTAATTAGTTCAGCTAATCGTGGAACAGTAATTACACAAGAGAGGAAATGGTACTTTCCGTTACGAGTTTTGAATATATAAAAAAAACAAGTATCTGTACTGTATATATACTTTTTCTACGATCGCAAATTAAGACAACAATAAAAAAGTAAATATTTATGAATTATTTAAAAAGTAAAGTTAAGTAAAATGACATGCAGGACACTAACTTCACCCAGTATTAATACGTCATTTGTTACCTTTACGCCGTGAGTAATACGTTCGTAACCACAGCTTATCATCATATGATTAAGATATTATTTAGCGCCATGGAGACCAGTACGTTAATAGTTATTTATGTATCAAGTGTAAAAAATAGATATTTATTGTACGAAATGTGCAAATGGCGGCACGAGACGTAGTCGAGGGCTGCATGCAAATAAGTGCAATAAATATACTTTTGCACGAGTTACATACAATATACGATCGTATTTTAATTAATAAAAGTATAGAAAATTTATATATTTTTATGTCATGTCAAATATTTTTTTTGCGGAAACATCGACATAGGTTGTTGCTTAGTAACCACATACTTTTTGTTAACTATATCAAACAACACAACATTTTGAAAAATAAAAGTGCATGTCTGGTCTATGAGTGCATATGTATGAAGAATTTTTAATGCCATATTTATAAAAACCTAGTTTAAAATTTCAACTTTTTATATTTCCTGCTTTGTCAGTAATTTCACTAAAAACGGGGGTTCCGCAAATAATATTTGTTGAAGATGATTAAATGAATAACTGCTGTTGTAATGAACAGAAATAAATTAAATCAACATATTGTTTTATCTTTGTACATCAAATTCAATGGCCAAATATTCATTCATAAATTAAAAACAAAATTTGCATTCGATTTATTCAAATTTGTTTTTATAAATCGAATTAACACAGTGTACTTGAAGTTTTTGAATACAAATCAAAATATAGCGGAAATGATACTTTACCTGTATTCCTTTGGCTGGCCAAAGTACTTGCCACGGAGTAGTTGTAACATGTAAAACATCAAAACCTTGATCCAGATAAAGGTTGGCATATTTCAGGACATTTTTTCTTTTGGCCATCAACCATGTCATACAAACAACAAGTGGTTTTTCTTGTTGTACGGATAATTTCAAGTTAGATATTTCGGTATTTAGTTTTTTATTTGTTATTAGTTCAAGGTGTTTTGAAATTCGAAGTGTTGATATGCTCCGGATGAAAAATATTGATGATACATTACCCTAAAAGATAAAAATTAATAAAACCTATGTACTATCTTTTAATATAGTATAAAGTGCACTTAATTTACATAGTTTTCTTATCAATTAGTCTACTCAAATGGAATATATAAGTGCAAATTATGTTTTTATGTATTGATCAAGGAAGTAGTCTTCTTTAACGAAAAATTATTTAATTTTTCAACTATTTTAAAAATCGTCTATTTTTTTTGTACGTGAAAAAAGTAAAAATCGAGAAAAAAGTAAATACTACAATTATATTGGTTTGATTTGATTTTTATCACTATTTTTATTTATTTATCGCCTTGGAGATTAATTAACATTGTTCAATATTGAAATTTTATATACATCAAAATAAATTTAATTTTTAATAATGTAAAATCAACCTAATATCAATATGCAAAAAAATTAGTGTACAACACGTAATGAAAGCATCTATTTCTTTTCGCCAGCATCAAAGATCAAATTTATGAAAAAAATATATTGCTTTTAGAACTAGTTTTACAAGTAACTACTCTTTACGTATTAACATTAAATAATTGAAATTACTGTTAGTGAACGATCTTTTTTAATTTGCTGTTTTAAAATAATAATTATTGGACGATAAAAATTTGTTTTACAATTTTCTGTTACTCTTTGGGTATTGTTTGGTTTCTGTCAATTGTTTAAAATTTTAATTAATAATAATGATTTGTATTAATAATAATTGTTTATTTTGTTTATAGCTATATACATAAAAATGTGGTACATACTCAAAATGCACTATTTTCCCAATAATTATCGTATTTGTGACAAAAATAAATACTTACTTTATAGAACTGTTGATTTCCACTTAATCCATTAATTTGAGAAGTAAAATTTCTGTGCGTAGAATTAAATATCACCCGTAATGTTGTCATTGCTGTAAATTATACATAAAAGAATAATTATAGCAATTATATTTTTTGCTCATTCACAACCAATAATAATTTCTTTGTTCTTATAAATCAGAGGATTTGTAATTTCTATACATGCAATTTCTTAATTTTTTGTATATTGTATACAAAACCGGTACAAACTAAAGACGTATGCGGATATAAATGAAGCATAATTAAATAAATGTACAATAGATTACTTACTTGGATCACTGAAAACACTTGTAAGGCACTTACGCGTAACTATTAAGAACGAATTAAACGAACTTTAATTGATTGCAACCCTGAACCTAAATCATTTATCCATTACCGTCTTGTGAAACCAATCACCCGTATCAGCAAACGTCTACGTCTAGTAAAATTGAAATTTGAACCCTGCTTTCAGCTACCAGTCAGTCAAGTCTACTTATTGGTTATGTATTGTACAATCTGTTCAAAAATGTTTCTTTCTGCGCAGACATACTATGATACTGACTGTACTGGTCATCAGTTGTGCACGTGCAGACTGCGTGTAATTTAGAGATAAGAGAAGTAATTTATAAAGGAAGCAGTGGCGTAGGTTGAATCGTATAACTTTGTAATATATTAACTACTAAACTATATTTCAGCTTAGAAAATAGTAGGTGGCACTGTGAATTCAGTCCGTTTAACAATCAAAATTCTATTAGTTTAAACTTTGGCGCGAACTTAAAGAAGGTATTTATAAATTCATATTATATATATTCGGGAAAAAGAATTTAAATTTAAGTCTACATTTATTATTATCACTGTTATCAGAATACATTCCGAAAATAAATCAATATTTCAATTAATTTGCAACTTCAATTAGTTTATTAATAATAAACCTAATTATAAATAATAATGAAGTATAAAAATGTACATATATTCAAAAATTTTCATTTCTTATACTTACATGATTTAAATACATTTATTTAGTTATATAAAATTTTTGATCTTCTAGGTAAAGTTTTATGTAAAAATTGAAAAAATAAAAGAAAATATAAAAGCTTTATAAATAATAATTCAGAATTGTGATTAAAAATTTAATATTATATCCAATAATTAATACACCACAGTAAAGAAACATAAACTATAACTATATTTGAGTTATAGCTCAAGAATTAAAAAATATATTCAATAATTATACACTTATTACCATTAATAATTATAGATGAATAGTTCGTGTCCACTAGGTTTAAATGGATTGATTTTTTCGTCGATAAAATTTCATCTGTCCTAATTGCGTCGAAAAATTCATCCATTAATAATTATGAAATTATATTAATCTAAATGACTAATAATACAAGCTTGCATTGATTGTGTGTTTTATTCTATTTGTATTATTTTTTGTCTGTTTATTAATTACCCTTATTTAACAAAATTTCTACTCATAATATAAAAAAATAAAATAATTTTTAAAAATTATGATTTGTTTCTGCACTGCAATTTTCATGTGTAATTGGTCACAATTATGCATTTTTACGTAATTATAAAAAAGAAATCAATAATTCAACTGTGAATAAACAAATAACCTTGAACGTCAAATAATCTATTATAATTTTAATTGTATTTTTTCGGGATAATTAACCAATTCTAATTTCTCTAAGAACCCATATAGTTCTTGCATATAGTCTTTAGGATGGAAATAAAAATGGCTCACATGGGGTGATTTGTCCCAGCATTTCCAATGAATCTGTCGGAAAAGGAATATTACTTAATTTACAAGAAACTATTAAACAATAATTTCAAAATTCTGCGTCAATTTACACTAAATATTATTGAAACTAAAGTAATTACTTCTATGATTATAGAGATCTTGATTTGTTTAATATAATTATAAAAATATTATATATTACGGTATTCACTTAATTATATATAATTAAGAAAATAATTATAAATAAAATCATGTCAATTAACGCTGAATTTTACAATTCTAAAAATGTATTTAATAATCTATTTAATTACATCCATTCCCATTGATGCCCAAGAGTCCCTTACACGAGCGTTGGATGAAACAGCACCAACAGGATCACTTTTACTTAAGAAAAATAAAGCTGGTGCTTTCACCACAGTAGTATGGAACATTTGGCTAGACCTTATGTAGTGGCATGTCGCTACCTTATGGAAAGTTTTCATGTGATAACTGAAATAAACAAAATTTGATTAAAAACAAACATAATTCAATTTAATTGTTAATACAATGAATTTATATACAGAATGTAACAGCGAAACCAACCACCGCCTATATTTTCTTTACTATTATAGTTACAAAAAATATTATAAAGAAAAGTTATAGAAGACCAAGGGGGACATCTGCTTAAAGAATAAAATAATTTTTTAAACCAGTGGTTCTCAAGTTACAACACAAAGTTATATTTTTTCAAATGGGATTATACATATCTTTTAGGTCTATTCAATAGAGTATTTTTTCTGAATTCAACCATGTAATCATTTTGTATCCTTACATAACAAAAATATTGAGAAAATTCAATTTAAATTTTCGATAAATTTTATTTAACATGACACAAAACAGTAGGCCATGATCAATAACAAAGCAATAAACATAATGATTATAAACCATAAACATTTAATTACCTAATACAATACTTATAATTTATCTTCTCAATAAAAACAACAATCACAACTAATTATTATAAATAACAATGAACTTATTTTGATTTGTTATTGATCATAGCCTACTGTTTTGTGTCATGTTAAATAAAATTTATCGAAAATTTAAATTGAATTTTTGTTATGTAAGGATATAAAATGATTACATGTTTGAATTCAGAAAAAATAGACTTAAAAGATATGTATAATCCTATTTGAAAAAATATAACTTTGTGTTGTAACTTGAGAACCACTGGTTTAAAAAATTATTTTATTCTTTAACCAGATGTCCCCCTTGGTCTTCTATAACTTTTCTTTATAATATTTTTTTGTAACTATAATAATAAAGAAAATATAAGCGGTGGTTGGTTTCACTGTTACATCCTGTAGATAGTTGTAGCGGATTTAACTTAAACCTTATAGATAAAAGTATACTACCCAATTTTTAATGTAAATTATCAATTAAAAAAATTAAAAGTTGATACTATTTCAAATTATATTTATTTATAAAAGAGAATGCAATGATATAGCCTTCATGACAAAAAATAACCTATGAACATTAAAATTAGTGAACCGTCAGTGATGGCCGATCTTATCAAAATATTATAGTTACATTTATCTTTAACAACAGTTATTTGGCCAGCTATATTATTTTTGTAATACATAATTACAAAATGATAATACAATTTCAAAAAGATAATAAGAAAAAGATATGCATGCTGAAAGACTAAAATAAATATATTATTTTAATTATGAAACAATTATTCGAAATAAATGAATAAAAATGTATATAACAAACACACAATATAATTTTATATAGATAATTTTAATAATTTAATGTTAATTAAGCGGTTAATATGTTTGCAAATTAAGTACATAATTACTTTGTTCATTATAAGCAAATCGAGAGTATTTTAGTTTGTATAAATATAAATAATAATCAACTAGATTCAATAAAAATACCTATTACTTATTGACAAAGTTATACAAACTTACAGAATATATTGTCTGAGAGCTGTTTCCAACATTGCATTCTTTGGAAACACAGCCTTTGGTAATCCGATAGGTATTTCAGTAATATCAGCAGCACTATCCCAAATTTGACCAATGATTCTGTCTATAATATGTTGGTAACGAGGTTGCTCTTGAGTTAATCGAACTAGGGCTTCGCCCCAGAGATAACCACCAACAGAAAATCCATGCAATAAGATAGGAGAATAACAATGGTTGTTATCCAGAAATCTTATTATGTCGTTTGCTACGAGCTAAATAATAATTTCCATTATTTTTTTGAGTAAGTGTGATAAAATAAATAAATGAAAAGCTTGCAGATGATTGTTTATTGTAATATAATTTATAAATTCATCATATCGCCTGTCCAAAGTTTATTGAACACTCTTTTTTTACATTCTCTAGTTTTCATAAAATATTGTAAATGAAGACTAAATTCCTGGTCTGGTGTTAAAAACAACAATAAAGTAATTATAGAATAAGTATTGACTGCAGTGTTCAATGGTTTGTTGGACAAGCTCTATAAACAAATACATTTGTTTTCCCTTACTTGAGTTCCTTTCGCAGGCCATAAAATTTGCCACGGAGCGACGCCGATATTTAAAACATCGAATCCTTGTTCCAAATATACATTGTTGAACTTATTTATATGCTTTTGTTTTGCTAAAAGCCATGTAAGCATAACAACTAATGGTTTGTCATCACCAGTCGGTATAATAAAATTGTCTCGATCGAATTTTTTTTTTTCATTACTCACCAAATAGATATTTTTGGTTATTTGTTGGGTTGACAAATTGCGCACATATATTAAAGAAATCCGGTATCCCTTAAAAAATAAATAACACATTAAAAATTCATACAGAAAATAATTAACAATTCTAATTTTCATTTCAAAATATGCAAATTTAGATTTCTTATTGAGTTTAAATTTGAATAAATTGGAATAATATAAACATATTTTTCTAAGGAAGTCACTACGAAACCCAGTTACGATATCGAAAGTGCATTCATTACGATACATAACATTTTGTTTTAGACGATTGGTAGTAGCGGATGACATACTGAACCTATCAAGCTAAGAACATCCAAATTTCAATATACCATCAAAATTTGAACAATTGCTTGAATGTCAATAACAATTACCAACCACATTTCATATACAAATTGTCCTACACTGAATCGGTGTAAAATAACGCAGATTTTTTTAAATTTTAATTTATAAAAGACGCAAAATAGAAAAAAATAGTATAAATAACTCATTTTTAAGACTTTTATCGCACTTGTCTAGAAAACTCGCCTGCGGTTCGTTTTTTAAACTTGGAAGCGTGCAAAAAATCAAACACGTTATTTATACTATACTATTAGAACGTACCGAGAATGTACCAGCGATACTAGAGGATAGCGATACAAGTTTCAGCGCTTTATTTGTTTTATTATTTGATTTAAACTTGTAATATGATGAAAAAGGTCAACGTTTCGATACTATCTCATCAAAACTAAGTTATTTTGACCACACAATTGTTTTATAATATCTATCATAAAAATATTTCGTTCCGGTATAATTTGACAAAATGTTCATTATTATAAAAGCATTGAAGCATGGTTGAGTAAAAATTAATGACAACATGATGGAAAATAATCACTACAGCGTTCTAGATGTTTGACATTGGAAATATTTTTTTTTGCAGGAAAATTCTTATAATTGTACATGATCCTAGTTTCATTAATTTTCAGATTTTTTTCTAAGAGCAGTCCTACTATATTATATGTACGTGAAATTTTCACGTCCTATATGTGTACAGTTTTAAATATGTAATTTTTTAAAAATTTGGCTTTAATTTCAATTCTGAGTTGGCTGCCATTAACACTACATCAACATGTGATTCGTTGTTAGAAGTTTATATTAGGCGACTTTTATCTTCACGTAGGTGCACGTGTAAGTTTGTTATGTAAGAATCGAATGAGTGACGTCAAAATCGAAGAACCGGGAATGCATTTTAATAAAATTAGGAATGAAGAGTAAATAGTTTTGGATTATTTTTATTGCAATATTCGTATCAAGAACCATAAATTTAATTTCTGCAAAAATATCGGAACCTTTTAACTTTGGTATGACCCCCATTATGTTCATGACGCGTGCTATTTAAATTTCAAATGCTTTTAATGAATTTTTAATATTAATATCGACAGAAAATAATTTAAACTTTAATGTAGGAACATGTATTAATTTGCATAAAAATTATTTGCTGACAATTGATTTTCCATATTCCCATGGTAAACTAAAACACAATTATTGTCGGACAAACTGCATCAAAGGGAAACAAGTTCAAGTCGTCAAATTCTTTTTCAATTCTAAATGAAACTGAAAAAAAAGTAACATTGCACAAATAGCAATTTATACACAAAGATCATTAAGTAAATGATAATCCGTGATGCATACATAGTATTATTTTTCACTAGAATATGTAAAATTAGTTTTAATTTATAATAATTATGATTATAATAATGCTTATAAGAGTATTAATCAACTATGGCGTTGCGTGAAGTGGGCATTATAAGCAGGCGTTATGAATCATAACGCCCCAGTCGCTATGGAGTTGTTTATATACTTTTTATTATAGCAATAAAAAACAAATAATGTTCAAGTGAAAAATAAAATAATAAATGTTACTTACAAAGAGCACAAAAATGATAAATGTTAGAAACAGAATTCTTATATGGTATATTGTTGTTACAATAAAAATCTTATATTAGAATGAGGTACTCCACTATTTGTTTTTTTTTTATTTTTCAATGAAATTTGATCTACATTGAAAACAATGTACAATTCTCGAAAGTCTGTATTGATATTCATTGAACCGAAATGATTTTTTTTTAATTTTATGACAGCAGACTTAAGTAAATGCAAATCTCAACAGCGGACCTCACATATAATTGTAGTCAAATATTTAAATTATTTACTTTATCATTTAGAAAAATATGTAAATAAAGTACAGGGTGTCTCAGGACTAGTGTAACAAACTTTAACAGCTTATTCCTGAGGTCATTCTGGGCCAAAAATGTCATATGAACATAGGTCCTATTCCTTCTAGTTACCAAAATACAAAAGGTTGTAGTTCTATAAATAACACGAAATTTTCAAATTTTTGTAATCAAGATACTTTCGGAAAACAAGAGTTTTATTGAAAAGTTATACCTTATTTGTCTTAATTAATTTTATTTATTAATATTAACGAATACGATTTAGAGAACAAAACATAAAATGACACAATTAAATAGACACAGAACAACATAACCAAACATGGAATAGGTTAACACAATATGAAATAAAATAACAAATTTTAAAAAAATTACAGCAAGTGCTCAAAATGAGCGCCTTGAATTCGTATGCATGTTGTTATTAATGAATAAAATTAATTAAGACAAATAAGGTATAACCTCTTGTATTTTGGTAACTAGAAGGAATAGGACCTATGTTCATATGACATTTTTGGCCCAGAATGACCTCAGGAATAAGCTGTTAAAGTTTGTTACACTAGTCCTGAGACACCCTGTATATGTATTGATATCAGTTATAATATATATATTTCAGAACGAAACATAAACTGTAAAATTATCTTAGTCAAAAGTTTGATTACTACTGGTACAATTTTCTAATCTACACCATTCAGTTTGATTTTCCCGAACTGTCGAACTAGGCAGTATTTATCATCCATTTTATCTATGTGACGTATAGAAATAATATACATTTAATATTTATTTTAAATATAGTTATCTGTTGTGTATAAAATGTTGTATACATAACAATACTTTCAAAATTAACTGTCAGATGAAGATAGAAAATATAGAATGAATTCTGATTGGACTAGTGGATGTGCGAGAAAGATAGTTACAGAAAGATCGCAATGCTCAGACGTCAAACTTAATGACATTAAAAATGCAAATATCTTAAAACCCAAAAATATTTTTGAGATCTTGATTATCTCTAATACGATATTTTTGGGTTTAGTCTCAATATAAATGACAGATTTACTAATTCGTGGCTATAATGGAAGACCCCATTGTTTAAAATATGGATTTGCAGTACAGTAAATAAAATATCAAATAAATGAATTTTTAAAATTTTGTTCCGAAGTATTACCTGATTTTTTATATCACCATGTGTTGTTTTTAATATATTGCCAATTACATTAAATCCGGTCCTTAAAGCAGCCATGTTTGAAACTGAAACACAGTAAAATAAGATTATTATAGATACTTTAGATATTTAGTGAATAAATTAATACGTAAACAAAAACTCAAAATAACTCCTGGTTCTGACTATGCTCACCCTAATCTTATGTCGAACACACACATTTATAGTACATTTATTTCGTAATTAGAAAAAAATATATAAATAATTTTATATTTTTGGATTAATAAACAAAAGATATATATATATATATATATATATATATATATATATACATATATATATGTATTTGCAGTTTATTTTTACGAAGTCCAAAGGTCAATGCGAATGTCAATAAAAAAAATGATACGCCACTGGTTTCAAAATAAATGATTGCATTTGAGACATATTAATCATTACCAGACCACATTATCACAGTTTATAATAATATATGAAAACAAAATTGATGGAAAATTAAATTAATTATTAACTTTGAATGTCATAAAATTATTTAAAAAATGTTATACATATAATCAGACTTTCTTGTTATATGGGAACAATTTGTTTCAAAGTAATTGTTAAAATTTATTACTCACTTTTTTATATGAAATTCGCAACTACTGTCGACTTATCACTGTTTCTTTGGTTTGAAGGAAGCAGGTTTTGCTATGTTGTGGGTTATGTTCGAATGTAGAAAAAATAATTATTTAATGATAACATATCTTTAATTGAAGACACGTGAATTTAAGCACTCACATAAATGTATTATTAAAAACCAGTTTACCTCCATGTACAGCTCAGATTATTTAGACTACTACAGTCGGTTTTTATAGATGTAGTGTCCACTCACTAAAGTACAAGGTTGTCTGTTCGTTGAAATGTTACGATCACAGACCATACCATATTTACTATTTTAAATAATTGAATAAATGCGGTCAGTAGCGCCGACATAACACATATCTTATTAAGTATTTAAAAAATTCAAATAGTAAAAGAAAAATTATGTGAAAATAAAAATATTTATCCTAAACTACAGCATTACATTTATTAATAATATCAACATTAATTTAATGGATGAATAAAGTAAATATGAAGAATAAAGCCAATCATTTCTGATTGGTTCAAGCAAACTGTAATTTTTATGTTTTAGGTACACAATACAATAAAATTTGTGTATGTAATTTAAATTTGTTATTAGAAAATGTTTAAATCATGAATACCACCAAAATTTGCATTTTTAATTTATTGCCTGTAAAACCGATTACAGGCGCAAAGCACCATTTGTTCCAGTCTGGAATGAACTGTAGATAATTTATATTTATAAAATATTTATTTAAAATAATAAGTAACAATGTTTAAAAATTATAAAAATATATTTTAAACTAAGTTATAAAAATAAGTGTTATCTTAGATAAATATCAATAAAACAATTAACAAGTTTTTTTAAATCTACATTTCAAATTTAATTTATAAGAAATATGTGTAATTTTGAAAAATATTTTTTGGGTATTTTATATATTATAACTTAAAGATTCGGTTACATCAGTAGGAGTGTTATGTGTGGTAACAAGAAAAAGCAACATACAGAAATAAAATAAATGATATTTAAGAGCAAATATTTTCGTATGACACTGTGACTGATATATCATCATACAGATGTAACCAGATTATTTATTTTTATTACAAAGTTTGCATAAATAAGCTAAAAAATAAAATAATACACACTTTAAAAGCAAAGTTTCATGGAAATTATAACAGCACTTATTGTTGATGTTTCACAAATTAAATAGTTAAGTGTTTTAAGTCTTTGGTATATGTAGGCACAATTAATTTATCGAGGTAATATATTCTGAGGTATTATCACGGGAATATTTGGAATAGCGGGATCTTGTGCTGCAAGTCTTCGGTAGTGCTGCTCCAAATCTACAGTCGGATCAATCTTCAACTGATTTTCTTTGTCTACTCCTAACTCTTTTTTCGCTGATTCAGCTCCACGTTTTATTGCATCCACATGTAGTTTGTGCGTATCACTGTAAAGAGGACATCTGAAAGCGAAATTTATGTAAGACATTTTAAAACTGAAAAATCATTACAACATGTAATGAAAGCGGTTTTTTTTTCATGACTGAAGAAAAAGATGATTTCTTTTTTTTTGCACATTAATATTAAGATTGATTTCGAAATTTTAGTAACATGTTAAATTTTAAATGATCTCAAAGGAAATAAATATATAAAAGTAGTGAAAAAATGAAAAATTTAAACAAGGAAATTGTTGTATTTATTTTGTATACGATAAAGTACTTTCCAGTTCGTAAGGTCACTTTTCATAGAAAAGTACTTTTTTATTCGGCAGTATCAAAAAATGACTTCTTTTTTATTAGAATATGTGTACGTAAAGTTAACATTTTCAGTGAAGTATGAATGTTTTTGTTTACTAAAATAATATTTAGCTCTGTGGTAACGAATCGGACGGTGTATTTGAGAACCGTGGTTCGATTCCCACAACAGACAAACTTTTTCACCATATTAAAATTACCCCTTTACTTCTTCCCGCAACATCTTTGGGAACCTTGCAATATATTTTGATTATTTTGTTAATACACTAATAATACTATGTCAAAATGTGTATTTTGTCAACTACATAATGTATATTTTCTCTAAAATTGTACTAGAACCTTCAATCATACATATTTCCATATAAGAATGTATGACATCGGGCCACTGACAAACAGTGCAGACATCTAGTGGGGTACTTTCCGTCACGACAGTTCTGACTGGAATTTTATGCAGTGCATAATAGTTGACAAATGTCAGTTTTCGTACTATTTTTCGTAAAAAGACGACTTTCATGATCAATTATTTTTAGAGTCTTGTAAAAACTGTTAAAAACTGACACATTTTAAAAGTCGATACGTCTGACAGTCAGAAATACATATATGTTAATTTTAATCTATTTTTGTTTGTTAATATTTATTGTTTAAAATATTTTTAACTATTGATAAAATAAAACGATAAAAACGAACTATAAATGAAATATACAACTTAAAAGTATTTAACTATGTATAAAGTAAATGAAATTAACTAAAAAAGTTTATAAAAAATCAAACCGTCATAATATATTATATAACAAGTTTTATAAACGTCTCTATAGATACGAGAGTATAAAAAACAAATGATTTAAAAGCTAAATGACATTTTTATAACAGGAATGGAAAATCAAATTTTATGTCAAACAACAGAGTGAAATAGCGAACAAACCAGCATCAGAATGAAGTTGTTTTTTCAGTCTGCCCGCGACCTATAGCAGCGTTTCTATCTTTGGTAGTCAAAATCAGTCTCGGAGTCTAAACTGTATACGTGTCATCGACATTAAGTAAATTATTTGTGAGTCTGTATTTTGAGTCAAACATGTAGAATAATCCAAATATATCGTTTTCCCTATGACTTTTGTCATACAAATTTGACACCAATACTGTAGTTTTTCATAGTTCATGCCGACTTTCTTCATACATCGTTATAGAATCATATAGATGTGACTTATATTGTACTTAGGTAAAAAAGATTGTTAAATACTGCCTAATTCGAATTTAAACTTACAATTATACAAATATCTGAAGTGAAAGACAAAGAATAGCAAATCCATTAGTAGATCAAACAACTTTTAACAAAGATAATCTTACTAGTTTATTTTTCTTTCTAAAACTCTAATTGTTGTTAATTTAGATGAAGTTTTATAAAATAATAATAATAAAATTTAACGTAATTATCACTATTAGAAAGTAAGAAGAAGGGCATTTTAACTTACAGATGGGTTTGATCACCGCCTTGTCCATTAAAATGTTTGTAGTCTTTAACTGGCTGATTACAGACGTAACACATTAGGGCACCACACGAACAAGTCATCTTGTTACAACCGCTTTCTTTAATAAATTTCATTCCACATTGCCAGCATTTTCTGAAAAAGAAAAACATTAAACTCACTCATTCTCATAAATATATTAATTGTTTTTTGTATTATAAAAATTATAAAAACCTCAAAAGAGCCTCAGTCATTTTATCTTCAATATAGGTTCTCATTTTAACATCTTTATCCTTTTCTAATTCATCACAACGGAGGGGAATATGTGATGGTTCTTTACATAAGCGACAAGATTCTTTCATGCAATCGCTGTTTAAACAGCGAAATAACTTGTCACCTGGTGGTGGTATAGCCGCGAAGTCACAAAAGGGACAAAACTCCAAATCTTCAATACCTGCCGATTTTACTTCTGCCATTTGTTGTCGCTGTGCCATTTTGGAAAATACTTTAGGAGTTAACACAGCCTATATTTGGAAGATTATTAAAATGTATTTTTGTATAAATGAATAATAATTTTTAGTATACCTGTAATACTGGTAGAGTAAAGAAACTATCACAAGTTTCTAAACAAGGGAAATCCAGTTTTCCGTCGCCAATTTGTACTTCACAGAATTTTCTTATACAATCTTTACAAAATATATGTAGTCCAGATTCACAAGTTTCAGTATAGTCTGGCATTACCTGAGCATAGAATCAAATAGATAGGAATAACAAATAAAAATGATTTCATAAAATAAACATAATTCTTTTCACTTTGTTATGAATATTAATACAAGAATGAAAAGTTGTATAGAATTAATTTCTACATCTAAAAAGTCAAAATTTGATGCAATTGCTTGTCTGTTGTACGAGATATTTGGAAAATAAAATTGGATATTATCATCAAAAATCAGATAGCCGTGGAAATAAAAAACAAATAAATCAAAATGTCATTGTGACAGTTCAGGCAGGTATTATGAAGTTAATTGTTATAATCATTATAATCAACAAATAAGATTATGATCAAAAATATTTTACTTGAATATTCTGAACTATAACGATGTAGAACATAATATACATATAAAATAAATTCGTTCTGTCAACTGTCAATATGACAAGTGTCTGCTTTGTTTATATCCCTGGAAACTATAGAAGTAAGCGCGCATCTTATTAAATGCGTGCGGCAATGCGTGAAATAGTTATTTGTGTATTAAGAGCGTAAAGTGATTCTTTGTTACTCGAACACGGTAATTGCAGCGCGAGCCGAAGGCGAGAGCTGCAATAGTGTAAGAGGAACAAAGATACTTTACGCTCGTGATACACACATAATTTTTTCTACGATTGCATCTTCAAATTATTAAAAAAAAACGTATGCGTACTGAAAATAAATTCGTTCTATCAACTGTCAATATGACAAGTTTTCGTTTTGTTTGTATCCCTGGTAACTATTGAAATAAGCGCGCATTTAATATCTTTTTCGCGCGTTGCCATTGAAAACGCGCGCATTTAACGTCTTTTTTGCGCGTTGCCATTGGAGAAGCGCAAAAAAGATATTTTTCGATTGTTCCACAGAAAAGGTCAATTTTACGATGACAAATAAGAGCGTAATTTTCAACTTTTCATGGCAATCGTAGAAAAAAGATATTAAAAGCGCGCGTTGTCATTGGAGGCGCGCGTTGTCATTGGAGACGCGCGACAAAGTTATTTGTCGATTGTTCCACAGAAAATGTCAACTTTACGATGACAAATGAGAGCGTAAATTTCAACTTTTCGTAGCAATCGCAGAAAAATAACATATTCGCAACTAAAATTTAAATATAGAAAATAGCCATTTGTCTCAAATTTACAATCACGTTTTATGCTATAAATAAAGTACTAAATGAACTAGTTAAATAACTTACTTGTTTTGTAATAATTTTAGTTTTCATAATCTAAACGTACACATATAAAACTAAAATTTACCTCATCGTCGAAACAACACTGGCATGTTTTCATTAATCCAGCGGTTTTTGCTTCTTCTCGTTCTAATTTTTTTTGCAGTTCCTGTTTTTTAATATATGCCAAAATTTCTTTTTTATGTTTGACATAAGCAATCTGAAAGTAAGTAAGTAAAATATATTTTATATTATGTTTTTACAGCTGTTACCTCTTGCAATAAAGGAATATTTTTGCAACTGGTTACAGGATACGGTTTTCTCTTAGTTTTCATATTGTTAATTTTTTCTAAAATGATTGCAGAACGTAAAACACTATAATTGTTTTTTTTAAACACGCTAATTATATCTCTAATCGCAGTGGTACTAAATGTATTTTTTAAAATTGTTACTGCATAATTTGTGTCATCGAAATTGGAGAATGAAACTTGTCTTTTGGGATCTTTAAAAAATTCTTCAGGATTAGGAATAACTTCTAAGAACTTTTTGACATCAAATTCTGTTGTATATTGCTTTTCCTGAGCTGACAATTTCATTTTTCTAAAATTAAAAAAAAAATACATTTCAATATTCGATAATATTTAAGTAGTTATTAAATTTACTTACTTTAAATATTCTTCTTTGGTTGGATAATTTTTATTTTCTATAATAGATGCCACAAATTGTTTAAAATTATCTGGCTGATCAATTAATCGTTCACAGTGATGTTGTAAATATGTTGGATCAGCGTCAGGAAATAAATCTTGTAAAATTTTATGTTGCTCTTCAAAATCTAAATTAGTTTCAGGAGAAGCAGGCCTATCCCGTCTTTTGTAATCATCTGAAATGTTTAAGTTAAAATATATCTAGTAAATATTTATTATTAAGTATGATATACAATAATAATTACCATTGAGCAAAACGGAAACTAAATAATCCAAATTCTGAATTTCAGTATTTTTGGAACAAAGTTTTTTCAAATAATCTGGACATACATCAGGGAAAATTTCTAGCAGTTTAAAATAAAACGGATGGTTTACGTTAGCTTTAGACGTGGACGGTTGACTGATATCATCATTAATGGTAACTGTTGACTTTTCTTCTATTTTAAGAATCTTCGTAGATACAGGTGAAGGATCATTGGTTGGTATACAATTTGTTATAAAATTAATTGTATTCACAGATGAGCTATTATTAGTTGGTGTTGGTGTTGATGTGTTAGTGTTGGTGTAGTTGGTGGTTATAACATTAGTCATTTTTTGTGGCAAATGATCAACTGATACAAATATAATATCATCATTTTCTTCTCTTTTCTTTGTATTCCTTGGTTTCGTTGTTTCCTTTGATATTTCTGAAGACTGTAAAACTGGTCCATTGAAATAATCATCATATAAGTCTGTTCTTACACGGAGTGTATTTTTATTTATGTCTTGCTTCTTGGATGTACATGAATATGTTGATCCTGACGTACTTGGGAGAGGAATATTACTATTTTTCGGAAATTCTTTCTTTAAACCTTGAACAAAATTGTTATTTATTGAGGTAATTGTTTTATTGCACGAGATGCTAGTGCTTGCTAGTGTTTTTTCTAGTTTTGCGCTGATGAACTTTTTGGATGAATTACCAGGAATGGAATTTGTACTTGACCCCAAACAGATTATATCTTTAACTTCAGTACTTCGATTTGTTAATTGTTTTGAAATGCTGCTATTTAATTTAGATGAAGTACTAGGAATTGAATTGGTTACAGCTTTAGGAACATTTACTTCAATTACAGTTTTACTACTTCCTTTTGTTTTAGACGAAACATTTAATTTAACTGAAGTTCTTGAAATCGGATTTTTTGTTCCGTTTAAACGAGTGATTACATTATTTTGTATTATGTTATTATTTGCAGTTGTTTTTGTTGAAGTTTTTAAAATGGTGTGTGAATTTGAATTTTCGTTTAATTTTGTTGAAGTTATATGACTTTTTGTGGATGAAATATTAGGATTTGATTTTGATAGTTTATTTTTACGTAAATTCGTATTTCTTGTTAATGATTCTGAATTCAATCCACTTTTAGATGAAGTACTACGGTTGTAATTTGTGCCAGTGCTATTAACTGAAGTTGTGATTGCTTTGGTGTTTGCAGTAGTATAAATACCTGCTGCTAGTTTGCTATGAGAATATGTTCCTGACGACGTTGTTTTATTACTTTTTGGTTGAAATGTAGCTGGTTTTATGATCGAGTTTGAAGTTCTTGGCAAATTTCCTGCTAACATACCAAACAAATTAAGATTCATTACTCCTGTATAATTAGTTTGTTTATTTAAATATAAACTAATGTATTAAACTATACTACAGTATCATATTGATGTTGTTACACCCGTTTGTAATAATTAGATTTTAATATTATTTGAAATTGTTAAGCTTTTGAGATGTGTAATAATTACATTTTATTTGAGGAATTGTAACTTGTTTTAATAATACAAGATATCTCAAGGTGAACAGATATCACAAAAATGATAAGACATAAAGTATTATATAATTTCCACATAATTACTTCAATTTTTACAGTGTCAAAAGTTTTTATTAATCCTGAATTTTAGATTAGCTAGCCTCATTCTAATTCGATATTAAAAAATTAATCCAAATCGTATTTTGAAAACCAAACGACGATAGGAATATATTGGGTTTTTAAGAAAATGGTTTAGCTTAATTCGTGAAAACACAAGTTTTAGAACACCAAAAACTTTTTTGGGTATTGAGCTGTTAATATTCTGTGCTCTCATTTCTGACCACAGTGAAAGAGTACAATAGGTACTTACAGATTGGATTAATAAATTTAGAAATTGTATTCTTGAACATTAATTGATATATTTCTATTTGCAAATTATAATTTTAAAATAAAATTTATATTTACGTAATTTATTTATAAACATTATCATTAGAACTAGAACAAATTAAAAACTATATTTTATTTCATATTCCTCAAAAGTGTGATTTCTTTAACTATAACTTTAAATAATAATAATAATGAGGACTAGCCCGTCTTCCTTGAGGTATATTGTATAAAATTGATAATTTCGTGAATTTCTGGTTGATTTTATTAACAAATGTAAATAAGTTAATAATAAAATTACCTGTGCCAGAACGAGATGTACTTGGTTTTGGGTGAAAAGATGCAGGTTTAATTAAATTGTTAGAACGAGCTGCAAGACCTAAAATATTGAAATTTATTATTTAAAAAGTTTGTCACATTCTGTCTTCATGTAGAATACGTTCTTTAGTGGATTCTACTTAATGACAGCATGATTTAAATTATTTGGCGGATGTTATTTAAGAATCTTACCCGGTTTTACAGTTTTATTTGTTCCCGAACTTGACATATTTAATTCCGGAAATACGTTATTCAATAGCGCACTTTCAAAATTTAATGTATCAGATTCCTTATTAGGTTTCGTAACTTTCTTGCTAGATATTGAACTATATGATTTTATTATACGATTTATTATAGCATCTGGTGATTGAGTGTTTGGAATATCAGTAATTGATAAATCAATAATATTTGTACAAGTTGAAGGAACTGAACTATTATCGAATGCTGATGGGTATATCGTCGGTTCTGTGAGTTGATTCGTTTCTGAATTTGTATACAATTGTGAAATTTCGGTGTTAAAATCTACTATCGTGTCACTTTCAAAATTTAATGCATCGGAGTTCTTATTAATTTCTACTTCATTAATGATAGATTTTGACTTATCAATAGTCGACAGTTCAGGAATATTTGGACTTGAAACAGACGTAGAGGGAATTAGCTTATTGACAAACTGGCCAGTTTGCGGAATACGACTTAAAAAATGTTGTAGCTCATTTAGTACAGTATTTTGATCTGCTTCTAGAGAACTTGGATCAAAGTCAAGATTTGAAACATCTTTTACTGTATTTTGAGGTGTTAAATTATTTGTTTGTACTAGTTCTTTATGAATTGAATATGTTTGTTCCGTCGTATCTGAAAACAAAAATGGTTGTTTTAATACACAATGTTATCAAAATCATAGGATACTAATATAAATTAAAGGCTTATAAATACATCTTGTATTTGTTATAAATGCTATTAAATGTGCAACATAGTTCAGTTTTTCCGAATATGTTAATAAAAAAACTAAAACTGTTTAAACAAATTTAAATTTTAAGGCATAAGACTTATAAAGACTATAAGATTCATCATAAAAGTAAACTTACCATTTTTCATATAATTATATGCAAAAGCAAGAACTTTTAAAATAATGAACTAAAAAAATACTTACTGCTTTCACCCTTATCATTTAAAACACTACTTTCAACTGTACTTCGGAAAAAATGTTCCAAGTCACCAACTGCGAAATCTTCTGTAGAACCTGTCTGACTAGTCTCAACACAACTAGTCACTGAATTTTGCTTATCACAGTCCGGAATAGAATAAACATTAGTAATTTGTAAGTCATCTTCTACATCGTATTCTTCTGTTGAACAGTAGTTAATTAAACTGTTAACGACAAGATCCACTGTACATAATTTTGGTATGCCATACAGGTCAATACCAAAGTCGTCACATGTGATTTTGAATTCATCTATAGAATGTTGTGGAAATAAGTCTGATAAAATAGATAAAAGAGATGTCTTAGCAGTTTCATTGTTTTCTTTTTGTTCCTCAGAATTAGAATTAATTTCAAGTGTTTTCTTAAACTGATTATCATTTATTTCTTCTGAAACATTGCTATTTTTATCATTTGTATTAAAAGGGACATTTACAAACAATTCTAGTTTACTACTTGTTTCAGGTGCAGTATTATAATTTTCATCTTGCACATTAGATTCTAATTCTTGATTAGATTGATCTATTGTTGGTTGAAATTCTGTAGTGTAGCTTTCAGTTTCAGTTTCATTTGAACTTTGTTCCTTTTCTACAGAATTACTAATTTGTATAGAATTTACATCTGTATGAATATCTCTAGCATTTTCATTAAATTTAAACTTTTTACCGGGATTTACATCAGTTGGATCTATAGTATCTAACAACAATGATCGTTTTGCTGCTTTAACTTCGTTATCAAAATATTTCTTTAAAACTAATTGAACTCTATTTTCCTTATGTTCTACTGCTAATAAATCATTATTAATATGAATAAATGGATAATCAGGCAGAACACGTTTTATCTTCTTTATGTCATCTGACATGCAATTATGTTCTTGTGATTCATATGATGCAAAATAGTTTCGAAGAATTAATTTCACTCTATCTGGATCGTTTTTCAATATACTTAATTCCGAGTAAATAGTAGAAGCAGTTAGATTCGGCAAAACTCTAGCTATATTACATATGTCCTCGGAAAGTTCATTATCATCCTAAAATTATAAAACAGTGAACACTTGAGGAAAATAACCTAACAAATAGCTTTCTCACCTTATTCTCCATTTTATGTAGTCCTAATTAGCAAATACGAATAGTTACCTTTCTTCATGGGATATTACAATTAATTATTAAATTTATATCAGACAGGAAAACTTCAAAATACAAAGATAAACAAATTACCTCCTGCTTTTCGCTAAATACATAAAAGTCAGATAAACTGAATTAATTGTCACGAATTGGCGTTTATAACCAAAACTCCCTAGATTTATCCCTAGATTAATCACCAGATTAATTGCCACGATTTGGCGTTTAAAACTCAATTCCCTAACTTTGACATATAAGTTACTAGATTAATGAGTGTTCCGAAGTAAGCCACAAATGTCAAAATTGCGATGAGCTAGGGCCATTATAGAAAATATCTGGATAGTTTGACATTTCAAAATCCATAACCTCCAAATATAAACATCTTATTTAGGGCTTTATTTATTTATTTTTTAGGTAACCCTTCCTCATTAGACCATAATAAAGTAATGAAAAGAATTGGATCAGGTAAAAAAGAAGCTTATTTACAATAAAAGTATTTGTACTTATTATATTTTTCAGGTTTTTCACATTTGCTTCCGAGCAAGGAGAACAATTTCTGTATTATCTAAATACAATTGATATTTTACATAAGATGATGAACGATGTTTGTATAACTGTCGTGTCATGCTGCTCGTGTCCAGAGCTCAGGTTGAATGTAGCTCTTTGTTATAAACATTGATGCCATAATTCCATGAAATATCTTCTGCTGGGTCAATGATGATTCGTATGGCGGACACACGAATTCACAATTTGGAGGAATATTTACTGTCCCCTTCAATCAAACCAACCTATTTAACATCTTATAATCAAATTAATTTTTGTTAATAACACATTATTGCAGTCATTCATAAAAAAAGTACAACAACAAACATTTGAGAACATTCAGAATAAAAATTAGAACTATTGTAACTAAATGTTATACATTATTTAACTTACTGGTCACCGTACTATTTGTTCATGTTTTAAAATATTCATATTACAGTAAACAATATATTATATATTTAGATCCAATTTTATGTACTGATTATATATTATATAAACTATATAATATTATTAAAGTATTTCATTTAATGTAGTTTATTATAGATAATTCAATAAAGCAATAAACTTAATAGTAGTTAGTCAACTTATGAAAAAATACATAAACTTTTCATATAAATTTAAAGTTTATATATTTCTTTTATAAATAAAATAAATATAAGCATTTCTTTATTCATAAACATTGTATTTTCTTATAGTTCGGTAATAATATTAAGATTATACATTTTGTGAACGTGTATAAATTGTTCCTAAAGACGATGGAGGTTGAAATAAAATTGAAAATAATAAATTATCTCAAAATAACGTAGTGATGTATTGCAATTAGTTTGCCGATAGGATGAATTTCGAAGTCATGAGTTCATATTTCAAATACCAGTTTGTTTTGCATTTGAAATTTTATTTGCTTGCAGAAGATATTTCCATTGCTTGATTTGGATTTGGAAGTACAAAAATACATTCTTATTTAGTGTTTGATCTTAATATCATCATAAAATTGTAAGTACATATAAATTTCACCATACATTGAATTTTTTTTCAATTCTTTATAATGGATTCTACATGCAGTATTTGTAAAAAAGTATTTTGTCGACCAAATGTTGCAAAAATACATGAAAAGAAGTGCCGTATTGTATTACCTCAAAATAATTTATCTCTCGTTACAGATAAAACATGCTTTAATAACATAATATGTTTTGTAGGACAATGTTCACGTGATTTTTATCATATGAAATCGTTAATTCATCACTTGCAAATAGATCATAATTGTGATATTAAAATTTCCCAGCATCATTTTCACGTGCAAGAAGAATTTGAAACGTGTAAGACAGATGAAATGACTAGGACATTCTCTTATTTTTATAGGCAAACTCATATTAAAAGTTATGGGAATTATACATACATACATACATACAAAACATCACGCTATATCCCATTAAATGGGGTAGCACGAACCCGTCAACATTCTCATCCTGACACACGATACTCGATTCGACCACATTAACACTTCCTCCATACAAACTCTTTCTTTTCTCACAACCAAAATCCATCAACACACAACAAACATTCATCCATTCGCTAGTGTACACTGCGCTTGTTTCTCAAGATCGTCTCCGCACAATTGCAGGTAAACACTCAAAACATCTAACCAATTAATCTAAAATCAAGAATCATACGCTTGTCTTCATTCATCATATTTATCCCGCAATTAATTTTCTCCAAACATTCCTATCCTGACACACCACTTTTGCTTCAACCACATTCATAATTCCATTCATACAAGCTCGTTTATTCTTCACGCTCAGAATCTTTCGCTCACGCAACAACCCTTCAATCATATTCATCCACTTGTTCCTAGGCCGTCCACGCAAACTTTCACCCTCAATTTCACCAACATACACCTGTTTCACCAATCTGTCATTCGACATACGTTCTACATGACCAAACCATCTCAACTGACTTATTCCCACTCTTCTTACAACATTCTTCCCAATCTCACATTCATCATACACCAATGTATTCCGGACACGATCTCTTCTAGTATATCCACACACACCCCGCAAATATCTCATTTCCACAGCAGTTATACGCCGTTCATGTTTCTTCATCCATACCCAACATTCACTACCATACATCAACGTAGGCACTAACACACCATAATAAACATTCAATCGAGCATCTCTGGATACATTCACGTTCCGAGTAAAGGTTCCCAGAGCACCCAATATCTTACATCCAGCAGATACTCTTCTTTCAATCTCTCGATCAATACGTCCATCCCTCGAAAACACACTCCCCAAGTATACAAACTCATTTACTTGACCCAATCTCACACCATTCACCGAAACATTGCAATCAGTCACCAAATCACTCTTCTCAAACACTAACACTTTACATTTATCAACATTCAGTAATAGATTTAAACCTTTTCCTACTTCATTTATACTTAGAATCATTCTTCTCAATTGTTCTTCAGATTCACCCATTACAACTACATCATCCGCATAAGCTAACGCAGGCACTACACTGCCACCAATACGTACACCATCCGCCCCATTCAGCGACATGGGAATTATGTACATTATATTTGCCAGTTTGATGATCGCTTAAAAAAACTAAAAAATAAAACTGATCGCGTCATTAAGAAAGAGTATGAAAAGACAGGAATTCGATGTCCAGCTCGTATATCTTGCAAATGGTTTTGAAGTCACTTATATTCAAACTCATTCCCATGAATTAAGCTTTGAGAATACAAAATTTCATAGAATTGCAAAGTCAGCAAAATCAGATATTAAATCATTATTAGAAATGGACGTACCGACCAGAAAAATTCATACAATAATTACGAAAGAAGTACTTAGTAGAGACGATCGCGATAAACTTGAGTTTAGGAAGGAAATGTTGTATCCAAAAAGGAATATCTCGGCATTGAAACGAAATATGTTAAATAAATCATATCTTAAAATTAAGAAAAGAAAAGTTTAATCCGATATTAATATATAAACCATGTAATGAAGTCATTCAAATTGGTCCTATCAACGCGGATATTAATAACAATAGAAGCTTATTTTTATTAAGTATTCAAACAGAGTATCAAATGAATCTGATGCAGGAAGGTGTTGATAGAATTTTATGTATTGATACAACACATAAAACAAGCCAGTACGATTATCATTTAGTTAATTTCGTGATCCCTGATAGTACTGGTCGCGGCCATCCAGTTGCTCATTTTATTACACCTTGTTTAAATACTAATACATTAACATATCTGTTTTCATAATTAAAATCCCGTTTTCCAAATTTAAACATAAATGCGGTTGTTAAAGCGGTAACAAATAATTTCGGAAATACAAAACATTTGTTATGTCAATGGCATATTCAACGGGAGTGACGCAAAATTTTGATATTAGTAAAAAGTATGACTACAAAGAGAAACATGTATATTTCCCTGATGGCTATTTTATATGAAAGAAACAGCAATACATTAGATAATTTAATCAGCTAATTTTTTCGATATTTAAAAATGAAGTATTATTTCTAGAATATTTTCAAACAAATTACATGCATCCTATTAAACTATGGGCTACTGCATTTAGAAATTTTCCTCACGGTCATGTAAATACCAATGCTCTTGTAGAAAGTTTTCATAATAAGTTAAAAACTTCATACTTTAATCGAGAATTTAATAAACGAATTGACAACTTATTATCAGTATTATTAAATATTGAAATAGATGATTTTATTTACACGAAACGTAAAGAACTATACAAATTAGGTAACGCAGAATTCAATGAAGGTAGACATAAAAAAGGAAATAATATTTCGGATGGCGATATTAATATTCTGAATGACCGTAGTTTTGAAGTTATTTCTCAAACAGATGCTTCTATTACATATACTGTTGCACGGATAAATGAAATATGCGAAGTTGATTTTTGTTTGTTTGTTTTTATAAATGCATAAATATGAAATGCAAAAATTTATGTTCACATTTATATACTTGTAGTTGTGAAGATAGAGCTTCACTCTGTAAACATGTACATAAAGTTCACATGCTACAATTGCGGAAAACCTGTCATGGAAACATTAGCGACAGCGAGGTACATGAAAAGTTAATTACTGAACCAAATAAACCAGCGTCAACAAATTCAGAAGTTAATGTACGGAAAATTCAAAATATTGAAGCAAACTACGGAATATTGCGTGAATACATAAACAATCCGTCTGTTGATCTTTTTTATTAGATCATATCGAATATACATTAAATTCTTTAGTTCATCAGTGTCGTGCGGTTGCAACTACTCTATCCGAATGTTCAACTATGGAACCCGCGGATAAATTGGCACCTAACAAAAATAAGACAAACAAGTCGATCCAATGTTCAAGTATAAAAACAATCGTTAAAATAATACTGCATTTAGCAAAATATCTGCAGATGATATACAGAAATTTAAAAGTAAATCTGACAGTGATAATCATATTTTTATTGTTAACATGTACAATTATGTATCATTAAAGCTAGTAATTTTAAAGTTGAATAATAATAGAATTCATTTAAAAGTAAATAGCATTCATTTCAATCCTACGGGGTTCAATAAAATTGCAATGTGGCTAAAGAGTATCCTGGAATAAGTTAAATCCTGGCACACCATTTTATTTTCTTCCTTTTCTCTTCCATTTTATTATTCCATCCTCGTGATGTATTGAGTCTTTATATATTTTCAATTCGGCTCTTCTCAGAGCCACCAATAATTAAAGGAGAAGAATTTTAATTCTATATCACACTTGTTGAGAAATTAGTTGTTATTTCTATGACTAAACTCCGAATAAATGAATAATATTACATCTAAATCATAGCTCAAATATTTTACATATAATAGAAAAGCGGATAAAAAACAAAAACTAAATAAAATACAAACTAATATTTATGCTTTAGTGAAAAATATACAGGTTCATATTACAAATTTGTCCTTATCAATTCTCAAATCCGTAAACAAATTTTATTTCATTAATAATTTATATATTTTTTTATTTGAAGAATAACTTATCATGGCTCCAATATCTGTAATTTAATAATAAACTTTATTATCACACAACTTAAATTTTGTGTAACCAACACCTACCAAAACAAATTTGTAGGTTAAGTATATTCGATCTTACGTCAAAACACAAGAAAATCAGAACGTCTATGTTCAGTGTTATTATTATTTCAATCCATACAACTCACAATCGTGGTTCTAGCTTCAATCTAGGGAGTTTAGTTTCTTATTAACGCCAATTCATGACACTCAAACAGGGAATCTGACTTATATGATTCACCCCTGCTTTTCTGATAAAAACCAACCAAACAATACTGACATCATTCGAATTCAAGGTCACAGAAATAAAAACACTGCTAACATAACCTCAACTAAGAAATTTTATATACAGGAACATAAAATATTGTATAAAAACATCATTAAATGTATACAGTAGACTACCTATGATGTAAAATAATTGTTTATTTATTAGAAGATCAGTGAAATGAAGACATGTCTATAAACATAAGCGCAGTTTAAAATATTTGTTGCACTGTTATTTGTCATTTTTATAGTAGATACAGCTGATAGGTCGCAATTGATCAGATTGGTTGTTTGGTCTATGGATCAGAGATAATAGAAGTGATACAGGCACAACGACACAACCTCTCTTTTCTACGGACGCAACGCAACCTTCACTGTCACTGAAAAGAACAACAGTATGAACAGCTGTCCAGTCTACATCAAATATTGGTTTTGACGTTTGCTTTTTTCGGGAGTATTATACTTCATCTGTTGTATTTGTTTTATTTGTTAGACCTTCTTAATTATTATAAACAATTTTTGTTGCTGATCAGTGCAAAATAAATCATCTTTATAGCCAGCACAGACCATTTAAAAGAGTCAGAAATAATGTAAAGCTTACTATTTTCACTTGCTATAAATAATGTATATTTTTCATTGTTACTGTGCAAAAATTATTTATGATAATCAAGGAGGACTTAAGAAATAAAACGAGCAAAACAGAAAAAGGATAACACACCACAAAAAA
Source organism: Pterostichus niger (assembly GCA_947425015.1). Lineage (NCBI taxonomy): Eukaryota > Metazoa > Arthropoda > Insecta > Coleoptera > Carabidae > Pterostichus > Pterostichus niger. The sequence goes on along the minus strand of OX380334.1, from coordinate 20,259,052 downwards.
AAGCATACGTCAAAATCAATATTAGATCATAGAATGTGTAAAAATTATTGCAATTTTTTTAAAAGGTATTATATTATTCTGATTACAATACAAAAGGAATTTTTCCGAAATTGGCAAAAAATAATTGTACAATACTTGAAACAAACATTTTTCGTGACACTGGGCTAATATGTTAGAATAATGAATAACAATTAATAAATACTAAACATTGAAAGAACTGTTAAATGATAAACATTATCTCAACCATAGTCCTACCGTTCAAATGTATTGCTGACTGTCAGTGACAGTTCTACTAGCAGCAAGACATTAGCCAGCAATTATTTAATTATTTCCATAACTATTAAACTTCATCATGAGGAATTTAGTATATTTATAAACAATAATGTTTACCATAACTAACTGAAAATTGATACATTGTTCCATATAGAAATATGAGACGTTTATACTCAGCAATAGATTAAGGAGCACTACAGCGAAGTGACGTCATCAATATGTACGTCATGTGTGACTTATGCCGTGTCCTGCAATAGATTTGATTTATTTCATCTCTCTTAAATTCTCAGCTATAAAATTTCGTACACATATAAACAAATACATGTACTTCAATAAGAAATAAAGAAAAGTTATCTGTGTCAATCCATCTTTGGTCTGTAACTTTCTCATCTTTTTAAAACCTACTCAAAAGATACCCCGGAAGATGCATTAGATTTTCACCACGTAAAATCGGACTAGAATTGTTGACTTTGATACACAACATAAATTCTTTTTCACGATACATACAGAGTGTTCAAATAGTTCTGAGACGGTGAAATATCTCGCGAAATACACATCGAATCAAAAAACAAAAAAAACACATGTTATTTTTCAAAAACCTATCTCATGTACCAAGCACGGTCCACCACCACCATCCCCGGGGTGGGGCGGGGGCCACTTTGAAATCTTAAATGGGAATCATGCATATATGTATTAGGACAGAAAACTTCAACTTTACGATGACAAATGAGAGCGTAATTGTCAACTTTTCATAGCAATCGTAGAAAAAATATCTAACAGAAAAATCCTAGAATATTTATAAGCTGATAATCGCACTTCGCAAGAAGGAATATATCACTTATCGAGATCTGCTTCGGCAGAGTAATGTGTAAAAGGCGTGATGATATGTTTATTTAATTTTTTACTACTATCAGATTTTCGATTTTCCTGAAAATTTTTTATTACATGCCGATTTTCCCATATAAATGATATTTAGATAGAATTTTAACAAGTATGGTATATTTTACACTTTATCAATGTTGTTATCAAAATATGATTTACAACATATTTCAATACTTCCATTAGTACTAAGATGGTTAAATTAATTTATTCTTAAAACCTGATATCTTGTATAAACAGATTAAAAGTTATACCTAATCAATGCCAGGCAAAAACACAAAAGTTATTAATTCTTTACAGAAATATTTTGTAGTATTTCGAAAAGATTCTACCAATAAAAAAACTTCAAAATATAGAAACTAAAAAGTATAAAATAAATAGTTGGCTCAGTTTCACAAAATTCAGCCTCCAAGTCACCTTATGAGGGCATCGTTAGAGGCTGCCCAGCACAGTTAGTAACCATAGACGCGTTTCGCTCTCACTTCTTCACCTAGAACAGTGGTCGGCAAAGTGCGGCTCCAGAGCCGCATGTGGCTCTTTGGCTCCTTAAGTGCGGCTCTGGCACAAATATCCACGGAAGGCGCAATAATATTTTCATTTAAAAAAAAACTCGGTAAGAAAATAATTAAAAATAACAACATACAAACCTGACTTACTCAAACTATCCAAGGAGATGCAAGCACATTGTTCGCATTCATAAATATTTATTAAGTATGAAATTTAGTTTTATTTAGTATACTACTTATTTAGTGTAATAAAAGTTTACTAAACAAGCAGATTTGGCTCCCAATTTTTTTTTTTAATTGTTGTAATGTTCATATTTGGCTCTTTGGCTAATAAGTTTGCCGACCACTGACCTAGAACAAAGTTCACATGAAGAAGCTGGTGACGAAGAACTGTATTTTTATTAAATTAATTTTGTCTTTGTTGTTATTTAAATATAGAAACTATTTGAATGTTCAATTCTAGCTTCGATTTAAACATCAGATTTTAAATCTATTCTGACATCCGATCTGAGAATCAAATTGAACCGACCCGGTAATTGTAACGAAAATTTCACATTCGAACTTGAACTGAATTGAATATATTATCCGAGCTTAGGATCCAATATTTTATCTGAAATTCGGACCGGATCCACAGGCGCAGTGGTCGAGCGTGTTAAGGCACATCTCTTAACATACTGTGACGTCACCCGAACCAAGGTTCGTCAGTTCGAATCCGCCTGTCGACAATGTGTGATTTGTCGTTAAATATAAAATACAGCTACCTGTATTTATCACACTCGGGCGCTATAAGCTAGTCACTTATACGCCTTAAATAATATAGCATTCGACTACGAAAACGGGCAGTACGGCAGTGTAAAAACTGCGGCTCGGTGTGTCCGGTAAGTCCAGGCCCGATTTGGGCTGTAGCGCCACAGATGATGATGATGGACCGGATCCATCCGAATTCGATTCTTTAGAGGTCTAATTCGATCTGATTTGAAATCAGACTTCGAAATTAAATTAAAAAATTAAAATTATAAACTACCAACAACATATGTTTGTATAAAATAATTAAATAAAAGTAATTGAACCAAACGGTCGAAACAAACCGATTCATGAGCTGTTCAAAAATGTTATTACTTTACACCGGCACAAAAACCGAACCAACAAAGTATGATGGACTGCGAACTGTGACTAAACCGATTTTTTCAATGTTTTTTTACTTCCTTGTACGAAGTAAAGGAAGTATTGTAATCGCGAAAATTTTCGGTTCTCAGATTTCAACGGAAATAGGTGTTTTGGCCCTCCCTGAATCCATTTTGACTAATTTCGTCATGCCGTCTGTACGTACGTATCTCGCATAACTCAAAAACGGTAAGCCGTAGAAAATTGAAACTTTATATTTAGGACTGTTATAACATCTAGTTGTGCACCTCCCTTTTTGGTCATTATACAACTACCGGAAGTGGTACTTTACTTGAAGCCTATAATAGATTTTCATAAAAAACTATATTCAAATATAATTTAAAACTTACCAAATTTGGTATATAAGACTACTATATCAATGGAAATAATATAATAGATTTTGGTTAAAATAGACTAACCGGAAGTGGCACATTACATGAAGCTGCTAACAGTTTTCCTTGAAAAAAATGGTATTATTTTAATTTTAGAAAGGAATGCTGCAAATAAACGTTTTAGAGAATTAAATTCTGCGTCTAGCACATTAAGAATTTTTAAATTAGCTTTTTGCATAAACGAGATATCTAAATTTAAATATTATATATTTTTTGATTTTTTTCAAAATTAAGTTTGCTATGGATTAGAACAAAAAATAAAAGAGTTAATGTCAAATATGTGCAATTAAAAAAATATCTATAGTTTAATACGCGTACAAGGAAGTCATGTGGTGTACACATCAGATATTTTTTTTACATTTTACATAATTATAAAATGAAAGGATCATCAAGAACTTATATTTAAAGCTCAAGAACTTTAAATCAATTAAATTTACTGTTAAAATTACAATTAAAACTATGTTCAAAATTACTAAAGAAACTTAATAGATAAAAATATTTTACTAGTACATAAGTATAACTAGCAAAATCAGATTGTCTAGAACTCTCCATTTTTAGACTCTGAGACACCTCCCCAAAATAGGCGGAGCTTCAAGTTTCCTGTACTTTGATACGAGACCCCTTGAGTGCTACATACTTCACATGTTTTTAGTTGATAGTTAATTATTTTAAGAGTTCTAAATCTATATTTAATTTCGGGATAATCTTTTAAATAATACTGTTTCCTGAAAGATACAAAATATTCGAAACATTGACCGATTTACTTGAAAGCAGAATGCTTTATTGTAATTGGATGAACGATCGATTCGGTTAACAAGTGGGCGTTGCTTATAAAAGGGGTAAAATACCCCCTTACACTATATTCCGAGCCAATTATTAACTGGAATCTTACACCCTTTTAACAAGATTACAACACTACCATTAGTGAAACTTGTTTCAAATTTATGATTAAATACAAATTTCAAAACTCGAAGTTGAGGAAGATTTGTAGCACATATGTATTTTTATTATTTATTACTTTGTTTCAGGTACTGTTGTTTTGGAACACATCGGAGAAGAAAGAAGTTAGAGTTGCCGAAGATTAGATGTGTTTTTTTATTATTTTTATATTCTAATCTCAATACTAATAGAAAATTCTAAATAGGATGAAGTGTCCAAAAGAGAAACCGTCTTTCAAGATGTCTGCCAAGTCCCTTCAACCTCAGCGCCTAGCTTCACACTTTGTCTTTTCAGTGTCTACTATCCTGGAAGAGAGTATTGCAGGTCAAAGGTACCCAGCTTTGCTGAGGTAGTGCGAGAAATAATGCGATAATAATTAAAGATCCTGGGATGCATCTGAAGACAAAAACAAGATCTGAAACCAACTTAGCAGAAGATGAAGTTTCCAAAGAATTGATTCAAGGTGCCATAATGGTACTGAAGAGAGAAACTTCTTTCAAGATGTCTTTCAGGACATTCATGGCCTTGAAGAATGGCGAAGTCAATAAGTGTTCTTATTATTTTTATATTCTAATCTCAATACTAATAGAAAATTCTAAATAGGATGAAGTGTCCAAAAGAGAAACGTCTGTCAAGATACCTTCTAGGACATACACGGTCTTACTTTTGTCTTTTAAACATGCACACAGCTCTGACTTGCTCATCAAGATATCGAATTCAAACCCTGGACCCATCGGTAAGACGGGCTTAATACGTTTGCAATTGGAGTAAAAGTAATTTGCATTCGGTATTGCTGTTGTTCAAGTAATATCTATATACTCTTCAAATTAACAATTCTAACCGTCTAGTCATTGATGTCACATCGACTTTCAGTTTTTTGTTTATTACTTATTGAAGTACATGTAATTGGTTATATGTGTACGAAATTTTATGTCGTTCATATTGATGACGTCACTTCATTGTGTTTCTGCAGTACTCCATTAAATCTATTGCTGGGTATAAACGTCTTATACTTCTATTTGGAACAATGTATCAATTTTCAGTTATTCGTTTATTGTAGTAAACATTATTGTTTATAAATATACTAAATTTCTCGTGATGAAGTTTAATAGAAATAATGAAACTATTGCTGGCTAATGTATTGCTGCGGAACTGTCACTGACAGGCGGCAATATATTTGAACGGTAGGACTATAGTTAAGGTAAGTAAGGACGCGGTCAGTCACGTGACGAAAGCAACCTTCACTCAGTGTGCAACGTCAAATTTTGATTTTGAAATTTTATTTTTTCTGGTGTATTATGCTTTATTTCTTGTGCTTCTATTATTTGTTAGTCCTTCTTAATTATTATAAACATTTTTTGTTGCTGATCAGGGCAAAATACAAATAATTTGTAGCACCCGACCGAAGCGCCATCTTCAATGAAAGCTTTCTTGAGCGGTCTTTAAAGTTATTGAAAATAATGCACATTTTTCTCTATTTGCACTAATCAGCAACTAAAATTGTTTATAACAAATAAGCCAGACAAAATATATAAACGATAATATACCAGAAAAAAGCAAACGTCAAAAATTTGAAGTTGCACACTGAACAGCTGTTCCTGCTGACGTCATTTTCTGTGAATTTTGCATATATGATTAGTAATACATATATACGAGGTTGTCTTCATCAAGCGACTGCCCGCGTCCTCATAGACCAGACATATAGTTCTAATAGGAAAAAGTATTGCTGATGTCATCTGCCACGTGGTACTCTCCATACTTGCCATTACTTGGCAATAATATGATGCATACATGCATGGTCCGTGCAGAAATTGTAACTTTAAAAAAAATATTAAAATTAATACGGCGCAGCATACTCATGCTATCACATAAAGTTTGTACATGATAGACTATCTTTCATGTATATATATCTATGGATTTGACATTGCACAATGAACAGCTGTTCACACTGTTGTCAAGTTTTCGCGAGATCGCGTTCGTCACGTTACTGATTGCTATCTGTAAATTATAATATAAAATGACATAAGACATTATATTTTTATACCTATTCTTTAAATCCAATTAAATATTATACTATAAATATAATAACAATTTTATATCACCGACACCAATGTACAACGCACATGTCAAAAAAACATGTTTACAGTAGATATTTGTAATTGCGGATAAATAGAACAAATTTATATCTCCTGTCAGTATTAAATTACTAGTGACGTCAGTATTATATACAAAACAAATTTATAATTCGTTTCATATCAGTTTTAACGTGCTTTGTTCAAAGTCAGCTTCAACATACTTTGTTTCAGCGACGTTGTATAAAAACAAAATATTTATGACTTAATTCGTTAATTATTGATTACTAATCATGCTTTCGAGTTTACTATTTCTTATTTTATTATTTAATTTGTGTAACTGTCATGTTTCGTATCAACCGGAACAAGTTCACCTTGCATACGGTGAGAACGTAAGTGAAATAGTTGTTACTTGGTCAACAACGGACGACACAAAAGAATCTGTAGTAGAATATGGAATTGGAGGCTTTATTCTAAGAGCTGTTGGCACTTCTCAATTATTTGTTGATGGTGGACCAGAAAAACACTCTCAATACATACATCGAGTAACACTTCGAGATCTTACCCCGTCCAGTAGATATGGTTGGTACAATTAAATATTCACATTTAACACAATAAAAAATATATTTTTTGTTTAGTCTATCATTGTGGTAGTAGTTCGGGATGGTCACCAGAATTCTGGTTTAATTCTGCTCCCGAAGGAAATAATTGGACACCACATATTGCTTTGTATGGAGATATGGGCAATGAGAATGCACAATCGTTAGCTCGATTACAAGAAGAAACTCAAAGAGGACTTTATGATGCTATTTTACATGTTGGAGATTTCGCTTATGACATGGATTCGGTATAATAGCTTCTTTTTTTTTTTAATCGCATTTAAATTATTTTGCTTTTAGGAAAATGCAAGAGTTGGTGATGAATTTATGAAGCAGATTGAGTCCGTTGCAGCTTACGTACCATATATGACATGTGCTGGAAACCATGAAGAAAAATAGTAAGTTTGATAAGTTGTTTTTGATAACTTCGAATTCTTTCCGTGTTGATGTTTTCGAGCGATAGAGGGGCAAAAGTTCATGGTATATATTAAAAACAAAATTTCGAAATGTACTATGTGCTCTGCTCTATATATTGCAGCTGTTTTCAAATTAATATTTTAAGAACATTTAGTGCCAGTATTACTTTTTAATTTTTGAAGATTAAAAAAGGAATTTAAAAGTAAAAGTTTAGCAGCTAAACAGTTTTATGAATTTGCCTGTAAATAAACCAATTTTAATAAAAACAACGAATTAACTAAATACATATATACATAACAACACACGAAATCCCATAAAATGGGTTAGCACGAACTTTTGAAACATTCGCTGAATATTCATTCATCATTCTTAATCTGACAACACTTGTGCTTCCTTCACATGCACATTTCCCTTCATACAAACTCGTTTATTTCTCACATTCGGAATGTTTCATTAACGTAACAAACCTTTAATCATATTCATCCATTTATTTTAGATCGGCCACGCAATCTTTAATTCTCAGTTTCACCAACATCTAGGTACACTTTCATCAATCTTTCATTCGACATACGTTACTCATGCCCAAACCATCTCAATTGACTTATACCCACTCTTCTATCAATATTCTTCTCAATCGCACACTCATCATACACCAATGTATTCTGGATACGTATATTCACAAATATCTCGCTAATACCTTATTTCTAAATAATTAAATAAAATAAAAAAAGTAAATAACTAACTGAAATTATAAATTAGTAATTTTAAATATACTTCTTGATTTTGATTGGTGCTTTTTTGCCATTTGATACTAAGTGTGATTTTATTGATAACAGATATGTTATAAAATAGCAGATTTATAGCTTCGTCCATGTAAGGCTAGCCACTGTACTATATCTCTTATTTATTTGTCTAAAACTATTTTTTATTTAGTAACTTTAGCAACTACCGTGCTCGCTTTAATATGCCTGGCAATACGGACAGCATCATGTACAGTTTCAACATGGGCCCAGTACATTTTATTTCCATCTCTACCGAAGTATATTATTTTATGAACTATGGAATAAAGCCTCTTGTATTCCAATATCAGTGGTTAGAAAAAGATTTGATTGAAGCCAATTTACCTGAAAACCGAGAACAGAGACCTTGGATTGTAATCATGGGCCATCGACCAATGTATTGCAGCAATAGTAACGATAACGATTGTACTCACCATGAAACTTTAACAAGAGTTGGATTACCATTTGTCCATTTCTTCGGTCTTGAAAAACTTTTATATGATTACGGAGTCGATTTAGAAGTTTGGGCTCATGAACATTCTTACGAAAGATTGTGGCCAATTTACGATTATGTAGTCTACAATGGAAGTTACAACGAGCCTTACAGAAATCCGAAGGCTCCAGTTCACATTGTGACCGGCTCCGCAGGATGCAAAGAAGGAAGAGAACCATTTAATGCCACCAAACCAGATTGGTCTGCATTTGCTAGTAGGGATTATGGCTACACTAGAATGAAGGCTTATAATGAAACACATTTGTATTTAGAACAAGTTTCTGATGATAAACTAGGAGCTATTATTGATTCTTTTTGGATTATTAAAGATAAACATGGATCATATCCAGTTTCAGAGATAAATTTGGATGATGTTAAGTCATTGAGAATGAAATTATTGGAGGCCAAATAGATTCTGAATTTGATATTACATATTTCAGATTAAAAAATAATAGATACTATAATTTAAATTTTGGTCAAAAATTTATTGTGTGATAATTTTATAACATTCAATAAACTGAATTTTTATTTTATTAGTATTTAAAAAATAAATATCTATTAATTGATTATTAATTAAGAGAGAAATCGCTTAATGAAATAAAAAGTCTCTAATTCAAATAACGGCGTCAGCTGAAGTTTTCTTTCTAAAATAATAATTAATTTATATTATTAATTTTTAATTAGTCTATCGCACTTTAATTATTCCTTGTACGTAATGAAATGTGACTTGCAATATTGTGATAATGTATATTAATTTGCATTATTTATGAGTAACGTAAATTTTATTGGAATGTACATAATTTTGTACAATTTTAACTATGTATAAAACTAATTTTATCTTTTTATTTCATATAACATATCAATTATTATATTTCTATGGGCTATAATTATAAATATCACAGTTAATGTAGTTTAAATTAAAAAAATTAAAATAAACGAACACTTTCAATTAGAGCTTTACCTTTTCCAATAAGAATTTTTCTTTCAGCTACACAAGTATCGTTTATATTTCTTGTAGCAGGTCTTTTTATACATTTATGAAGTACACATTTTGACATAATTTCATTAAAAGTATAAAATAAATTATTATCTCCGCCATTTGGCCCAACAATTAAATCACATTCGTAATTATGTTGTTTTGTATCTTGAATACAACATTGCAAATATTCTGAATGCACGGCAAAAATAGAATTTAACTTGTGATAATTCAATCTTAATTTCTTTGCTAATATTCCTGTAACATATACATCGTCTATCCAAAAATATGGTGTTTCTTGAGATAGTTGAGCAAATTTACCAGCAATTTTTGGTGTTGTGATATAAAACCATCCAGAGACGAAAGGCGGGTACATCGAATTTTTATATTCCTGTTTAGTTACGTACCATTTGTTGGCTGGTTCTCGAATAGGCACCATTCCTCTGAGAATGTAGCCAGCAAGTAAATCATTTCGGTTTAATGATTTTAAACTATCAATAACGTTTAATAATTTATGCATATTAATAACGATATCATCGTCCATTTTTATTACATATTTAGCATTTTTGCAATAAGTGGCAGCCCAGTGTAGGCCCATAATATGTTTGTAAGTTAAATTACGATAAGCTTCTTTAAAATTTCCTTGGATCAGATCTCCAAATCGTTCATTTTCGTTTAAAATTGCTTTGTAACTTACGTCATATTTGTTATTTTGCGGTCCCACAGCAAGTAAGAAAACTCTTCTTATTTTCATTTGTTCCAGTTTTTCATTTGAAAATGAACGTCGCATAGCGCTTCTTGTTTCGATGTTTCCATAGTATGACGTCACAATTATAACCGCGGTTATGTCAAAGTTGTTTTCACAAACTTTATTGTTAATCAAATATTTAAAGTTAAGATTAAATAACTTGATTGAGTTTGGATAAAGTGAACTTGATTTTTTAAAAATTAGTGGCTTCAATCTTTCATGTTTATTTTCTAATGAAAATAATATTATACAAGTTGTTAAACACGAAGCAAATAAGATAAAATTAGCAGCTGTATATTTTGAGACAATCATTGTTTATTCCAGTTATAAAATTGTATATGTTTGTTATATATTTTTGTTACGTAGATATTTTTATCCATCTAATTATTGTAACACAATGTTGGAAATTATAATGTTCGTTCTCTGCACTGTTATTAATTGAACCACACATCATTTTATGCTATACCGCCCACATGTAACATAGTACCGTTATAAGAGCAACTTACCTTTACGAGCACAAGATTCTTGTTGACAACGAAACAACAACTAGCCCGCCGCCCTTCTATGATCAACCAATCACAAACTAGTTAAGCAAAACTTGTTTGTTTTCAACGAAACTTGTTTTAATGTAAACTAAAATTATATTTGTATGTGTGTACAATATTCTAAAATGGTTTTAATTACATTATTTAAAAATTCTATGGAATTATTGTCTTTCATATTTCCTGGTGGTATGTCCAATTCAAAATCAGGACCGTATTCAACAAAATACTGAAACAAGAATTAAAAATTAACACATGATGACGTAATAGTTTTAATGCGTAATATTTGAGCATGCAAAACAGAATCTATGAAATTTATATTTACTCAAATAGATTGTTGACTTTAATTTAAATGTTCAAGATCTGAAAATGTACACTTGTTTAAATAATTTAATAACGCTAAAGTTTAATTGTTTTTTGAAAACAAATTTTTCAAATATTCTGCTACTTAAATATATATTTATATCTAAATGCAGGTAGTTTTAAATAATCAACATAGTTTGGATTAGTTTAAAATGAAAATAAAGTTAACAAATTCATATTCAAATTATAGAAATAATGGCAAAAATCAATAGTAACCTTACTTCACAAGTATCAGGAATATCAGAAGGCAATTTTTGTCCGAGTATAACAGAGGTTAAATACGCCCAATGTCTAGCAGTATTTGCAAAATTATACCCACCACCCCCCAAAAATAATGTTGGAATATCCATTTTCAAAATGTTCTTTACACATTCTCCAACTGAATTAGGAGTTAAATTTGCTTCACCAATTGGGTCACCTCGGATTCCATCTGCTCCGCATTGTACAACAATAGCTGAGGGCTTAAATACATCATATATTCTGCAAAAAATATTTAAGAAATAAATTATAAATTTTATGTTTTGTATATTTTACCTTGGAAAAAGTTGATTAAAACTATAAATTAATGTCTTATCACTCACGCCTTCTAAGAATGGAACATTCAGTGAGTAATATTTTCCTTTTAAAAAACCTAGATCCTTGAGGTCTCCAGATCCAGGATAAAAACCAGGTGCGTGCTTATGGAAGGATAATGTTAAAATTCTTTGGCTAGTTTCGAATAAATTTTGAACCCCATTTCCTGAAATATATATCTTCTTAAGCAAATACATATCAATTAATTAAATCAATTATTATTTTAGAGAAAAAAAATCGGGTGCTGTCGGTATTTGAACTCAACTTAGTTATGTAGTAATTTATATTTATATATATAATATTATTGTGTAAATTTAAATTAATATTTTTATTTATAAGATGTATAATTAATTTTTTAAAATCGATAACAAATTATAGCCTTTAGCGATAATACTAATAAAATGATTAAAATATGCTTTTTGAATGGTATATATTAATATATTATACTCGAGAAATATGTATCGATAAAAAAATGTCTCGAATCAAATGTTTGATATTTTGCAAAGGGACATCCGATTATGTCAAAATCCCTCCAACCCCGACCTCCAGAAAGTGGGGAAGAGTGACAACTTTATAGTGTTAAATGAGACTTCCATTTTTTATTGCAGATTCTGAAACTTGAGATCTTTGGATTCGAATACCGTAGAGCTAACTACACCACCGTATTGCTGGACACATTACAAGATACTAAGTGCCTCATAACAGGATGAGAAAATATTAAACAAACATGGGCTTGGGCAAGTTATTTTAATTTTCGAATCTTGTAAAGGACTTTAATGATCGAGTGTTGTATAAAATGTTCTGCCCTACCGAACTTATTAAAAAATATGGTAACGAAATAAAAATAATGAGGAAACAACAAAATGACAGTCAACTGAGGACCGTTATGAATTTATTATATGTATAAATTACATGCAAACTAAGTATTTACAGTATACAAATTGATATAAAATAAATAAATATATCATCACGTTTTTTACCCATTACTGGGTGTAGTACTATGCCATAGCTGAAAATAAATATAATGAAAATAAATAAAATTAAAAAAAAAATATCATCACGTCTTTTACCCATTACTGAGTGTAGTACTATGTCATAGCAGAAAAAATAAATGTCATCACGCCTTTTACCCATTACTGGGTGTAGTTCTATCCCAAATCAGAAAATAAATAAAATAAAAATAAATATGCCATCACGCCTTTTGCCCATTATTGGGCGTAGTACTAAGCCATAGCAGAAAATCAAAATAAATAAAAATAAATATATCATCACGTCTTTTACCCATTACTGGGCGTAGTACTATGCCATAGCAGAAAAAATAAATATGTTATCACGCCTTTTACCCATTACTGGGTGAAGTAATATCCCATATCAGAAAATAAATAAAATAAAAATAAATATGTCATAACGCCTTTTACTCATTACTATGCCATAGCATAAGTAAGTGATATATTATGGGCGTGAAGTGCGGCAACCAGCCGTCAAATCACGGCCCTAAAAAATGTTAGTGGGGGAAGAATCCCGAAGATCATTTTAATGTTATTTATGTTACGCTGTACAACAGAAACTTAATCCCAATTATAGTACAGGGTCCGCACTCACCGAGCCACAGTGTAGTAGTTTATATAATTTTTAGCTTCAGTGAGATTCGAACTCGGGATCTCCGAATTCGAATTCCTTATCGCTATCCACACCACCGTACTGACGGACTATGTAGTGTAAAGTTTGTTTTATTTTTTATAAAATATATGACTTACCGTGATGTATGTCAAAATCAATGTAGAGTACTCTTCTAAAATGTTCACTAAGCTTCTGTATTGCAATAGCGATGTCATTAACATAACAAAATCCTTCTGCAGCGTCTCTATAAAGTTGTTATGAAGAAACAATATATATTTGACACTCCAGGCCAGGAAAATATGAATAGGTTACTTACCGTTGGGCGTGATGCCATCCACCAAACCAGTTTATGGCCACTTTGCATTTTCCACTAATTAAATGTTTGGCTGCAGTTAAAGAGCCTCCAGCTACAGTCCTCGAAAAGTCGTACAGCTTGTCTAATATTGGGCAATCATAGCCCAACCCATATTCGAGTTGTTCTTCATCGAATTGTTCTAAGTCTTCACTGTCATTAACTTGTTTCATAAAATCTATGAAACAACTTGAATGGCATAATTTTAAATCATCCTCTGTGGCTTGTACACTTTTTTCTATTGTCATCAAATTTAATAAACCAAAAGATTGTATCAAATCTTGAACAATTGAACCCTTAAAACAAAATTATGAATTAATATCCACTTATAAATACTATTAAAATATCCATTTCAAAATTAAGTTTACCTAAAAATATAATAAATAAATAAATATATCATCACGCCTTTTATCCATCACTGGGTGTGGCACCTTGCCTAAGCAGATCTCGGTAAGTAATATATTTTTCACGTGAAGTGCGATTACTAGCCGTCAAATCACGGTCCTCAAAGATATTAGTGGAGAGGGAGCCACAGGGGTAGATTTAAATTGGTGAAAATATATTACATATAAATTAATGGTTATATATTTATATATTATATATCGGAAGATAATTTAATTGTCATAAACGGAAGTAAAGCTACCCAAACAGGAAATAAACTCTCGGCTGCTTTAAAAGAATGCTGATTCTTTTTGTTCCTGCATTATGTGAAAAATAAACAAATCTATAATATGAACCTCAAGTCTACATTATTTTCCAATATATTGAAAAAAATATTACTTACTAACAACATTTCATTGAATAAATTCCTTGAATTCACAGAGCTTTATTATTTTTGTACGATAAAATGTAATAGTAATCTACAGTTTTCATATTGTTGTACCATTTTGTTTTGATTGTCTTTTCTTTTTTTGTATTAATTGAAATGGTTAAATGTAAGAACAGCCAAAACTGAATTTTGCCAAATATAATTATAATATTATTATATATAAAAAATTTAAAAACGGTATAATGTATAATTAGTAATCTACCTTTTAATTTATAGCTGATGTGAAAATTATCCATTTCAAAATAACAAGAATTAATGATAAAAACATAAAATATATTTTGTTATGATTATGGATATTTGTGAAAAAAATTAGTTAAAAATAATGTTTTACTCTAAATCATCATCTGTGGCGCTACAGCCCGAGAACGGGCCCTGGGCCTACCGGACACACCGAGCCGCAGTTTATACGCTGCCGTACTGCCGATCTTCGTAGTCAAATGCTACATTATTTAAGGCGTATAAGTGACTAGCTTATAGCGCCCGAGTGTGATAAATACATGTAACTGTATTTTATATTCTACGACAAATCACACATTGTCGATAGGCGGATTCGAACTGACGAACCTAGGTTCGGGTGACGTCACAGTATGTTAAGAGATGTGACATCACAAGTACTACTGAAGCGTTGTCATAGACTACTTTGTTCACACGGTAAATATCAGATAATAAATAATCATCGTACAATACTAAACTATCTTTTCTCCAGCAAATAAAACCCCAAATATAGACAAGAGGATAGAAATCATATATTAAAAATGTTGTAAAAGTTTGACTGTTCCTTTACCCATTTGTCTAGCGTCGTCGTTATCTCAAACTGTTTGTCGTATGTTGCATATTTATTAAAATAATTTAATATCATTTTCCTGATGGACTTTCAATTACTATAAAATATTATTTTCAACATATTCATATTATTTTAAAATAATTAAATCGTATATAATTTGCGCGCTTTAAATGAAACAAGTTCAGTGTACACTGAAAGATATTTGTAACATCACAACTCCCAATACAAAACTTCAAAGTCATATTTCATGTAATGTAAGGAATTTCAAACACGCGTTTTCACTGATCATTATCATGTAGTTTCACAAAAAGAAATTTAAAAATAGGTACAAATGAGTTTATAAAAATAAAATATGTCAATATTTTGCTGCTTTTTACTGTATTTAAAAATTAGAGATTAGAACGAAGTTATAACTTGGTTCCAGTGATTACTTCCTGTTGGTTGTATTGTATATTTCTTATTATTTATTAAAATACCAAAATATATTATTCCAATACGATATTTTTTATATGAGATAATTTAATTAGAAAGTATTCAATGAAGCATGACAAACAGTCTAAAGAATAATAGTGTATATAATATACAGTATACAGACTTACTGTTTTTTAAAATAATTGAAAATTGTGATTCAAAATTTTATATACTGGCTTACAACTTCAAATTACCCACCATTGTCAAATGTCAATCATCAACCTAACCTAAAATAATTTATTCAAATCTTACCCTGTTTGTCATACTCGGTAAACGATCACATTCTTCACATAGATTATTATCATAAATGTAAACTATTTTTAGTTTATTGTTACTACTCACAGACACAGACATTAGTAATAATAAATAAAATTAAACATGTACACACTCCAAAATTATTTATTTGCCGCCCAACTAAATATAAGAAACTAAAAATATATTTATTCGTTATAAATCGGTAATCATCGATGTAATGATTTATGTACAACTGCTATACGAATGAATGTGCTCTTAACATGGAGTTCGTTTCTGTTGCGCATGCGTATTGTGAATGTTTTTATTCGTATTATTTCGTTTTAAATCGCTAAGGTTCATCTGCCAGTTCGGCTCAGGTCGCGAAAGAGTAAAGTTGTATGTGTTTGTGTTGTAAGCCGGCTCGACTGTAACAACGCGCAAAGTAAGAATATCGATTTAAATTGATACAAATTCTTGACCTTTCTCTATATGGAATATAATATATTTTTTATTACTAACATATTTAGTTTTAATTGTTAAATGCAAAGGAAATTAAATAATTATTATATTTAACCTTGATAAATGTGGTTATTACGTAAAGATAATAATTTTGAAAGTTAGTTCATTGACTTAGAACATTTTCTGATCACCTTGACATGAATGACATTATTTTAACAAATGGCATAGTTTTTTATTTTGTTCAAAGGTTTATTCATACATTTCTGCAAAAAAATCTAAATTGCGTTTATTTTCCGAGCGATACTGTTGATAGAATATTAACAAATGTTGTCAAATCATCTTTCATAATTATTTTTAACCTTTGAATCCTGGACATTATTATTTGATCTTTTAACCCTATACTATTAATTTGTTATAAGAACTAATAATTTTAATATTTCAAAATTACATTCATTATTTATTTTACATGTAAATAAGATGAATAATGAATAATGTGTTTTCACTAATAAAGATTTCAGAATAAATTATTTGATGTAACATACAAAAAACAGGACTGTATTAGCTCAAATTGATGTATACAGTCAAATAAAAGTACCTATTGTATTATAATTTTATGACTTGTAAATTCATTTAAAAGGTTATTGTTTATTATTCAAGTTTTGAAACTTCCTACCATTTCAAAATATTTTTGTCTTAAACTATTTTGTTTATAAATAATATTAGTAGTTGAATTAATCTTTTATGTCATAATTTTATTGACACTTTTGAGCCATTGAGGAATAAAAAAAATGGGCCCAGATAAAATATGTTGCTTTTTGATTGATAATTCTATTTTATATATAATTCGTTCTGTATTAATTTTAGACGAAGACATAGATATGATTATTTTGATTAGAAGAAGAATTATAAAATTAATTTACTTATTATTTTATGATAGATTCTACCGTAATGCATCCAAACTAATGTATTTGTAATGGTAACGCATAATTATTTGTATATTTTTATTGAAATCCAGCAAGTTTGGGTAGGTAGCTCAGTGATTTTTTCACCACATTAATACTACTCATGTGGCATCCCCTCCACTAACATCTTTGGGGGTTGTGATTCGACGGCTAGTAACTGCACTTCTAAAAAATATATTACTTACCGAGATCTGTTAGGGCAGAATGCCACATCCAGTAATGGGTAAAAGGCGTGATAATATATTTATATATTTTATTTTTTAATTCAGCAAGTTTCATCGCTATGTCCTATTTAATAGAGTCAAGATATTATATCAAAATTGATACAGCCCTTGAAGTGTGTCGAAACAGATGATCGGTATTTTTAAAGTTTGAGATTGTGAATATTGTTAATCTTGTCTTTGCCTTTATAATTGTAAGAACACAATTTCTGGTATCTTATAAGTTTACAATGAATTAAAATCAATTGACAGGATCAAGATATTAAATAAATGTTGTGTGTAAATGTCTGGTCTATAATTTTTATCGCATTGAGCTAACAGCTGAACATCGTCCATTTTGATTACCTGTCACAATTCTGCCCTCTATATTGGAATAATAAAACTGTGTATAGACATTTTATATTTATAATATTTTCTCTAAACGCACTAATAAGAAAAATAAAGTTAGAGTTATTATTGTTGCAGGATGAAATTGTAGCTTTAGACAAATTATATAATTTATTAGTCTATTGTCCGCCAGTACGATGGTGTGGATAGCGATACGGAATTAGAAACCGGAGATCCCGAGTTCGAATCGTACTCTAGGTAAAAATTATATGAACTACCACACTGCGGCTCGGTGAGTGCGGACCCTGTACTGTAATTGGGATTAAATTCCTGTACAGCTGATCATAAATAAATACATAAATAATGTATTAATGCCTTATAATTTATATTGCTGTAGGTAGTTCATGTAAATACAGTTTCCAGCAACTAAAAGCCGGATTTAGTAAAGATACGAACTAAATAACAACAACTGCCGAAATGACCTTATTTAATTTTATCTTGAATTAATCAACTCTCTTCTCTGAAAATTATACTAAAAGATGTTCCGTCTAAGAAATCCTGACCTAAACTCGCTTCAAGATTACACCCCACCAACATGACATAATTTAATTTTATCTTGAATTAATTAACTCGCTTTTAATTTATATTGATTTAATCAACTGAATGGGAGAATTATTTGGTATACAATTAAAAATAATAGGTAATTTTTGAGCAATGTAATTTAACCCAAAAAATTGATTGAGACCAAAAACAACTCGAAATTTTCAACCGTGTTCGAGATATGAGTAAAAATTCGGAACAAAATTGGGGTTGGGGTTTCTTCTACCAGTATATATTTCTTAGTTTCTTATTTGTGTATATGTAATTATGTTATTACTAATATTTTCATTAGATACAACATTGAGATTAAAATTATGTTTATTTGCTTGTAACATTATTTTTACTTGCTTGTACGAAGTAAAGGAAGTATTGTAATCGCGAAAATTTTCGGTTCTCAGATTTCAACGGAAATAGGTATTTTGGCCCTCCCTGAATCCATTTTGACTAATTTCGTCGTGCCGTCTGTACGTTCGTATGTATCTCGCATAACTCAAAAACGGTAAGCCGTAGAAAATTGAAACTTTATATTTAGGACTGTTATAACATCTAGTTATGCACCTCCCTTTTTGGTCATTATACAACTACCGGAAGTGGTACTTTACTTGAAGCCTATAATAGATTTTCATGAAAAACTATATTCAAATATAATTTAAAACTTTTCAAATTTGGTATATAAGACTACTATATCAATGGAAATAACATAATAGATATTGGTTAAAATAGACTAACCGGAAGTGACACATTACATGAAGCTGCTAACAGTTTTCCTTGAAAAAAGTGGTATTATTTTAATTTTAGAAATAAATGCTGCAAATAAAAGTTTTAGAGTATTAAATTCTGCGTCTAGTACATTAAGAATTATTAAATTAGTCTTTTGTGTAAGCGAGATATCTAAATTTAAAAATTATATATTTTTTGTTTTTTGTAATTAAGTTTGCTATGGATTAGAACATGAAATAAGAAAAAAATAAATTTAATGTCAATGTCAAATAACGTCAAATATGTGTAATAAAAAAAATGTAGCTATAGTATAATACGCATACAAGGAAGTTATGTGGTGTCCACATCAGATTTTTATTTTTCTGTAAGTACTACAGAAATATGAAAATATTAAATGGAGTTGATAGATCAATGTTATTAAGTCGGACTATTGATTTGACAACTCTGGTTCAATTTTCACCACATTAAAATTATCCTCACCACTAACATCTTTAGAGGCCGTGATTTGACGGCTGGTAACCGCTCTTCAAGCGCTAAATATTTTATTTACCGAGATCTGATACGGCAAAGTGCCACATCCAGTAATGGGTAAAAGGGGTGATGATATATTTATTTTATTTATATATAAGAACACTATAAAAGAAACATTAACAAAAGTCTGAATGAAAACATTAGGAGTGTTATTATTATTTATCATTCTAACTTCTGTGATTTTAAAACTCTACATTTTCTAATCTGAAAATGGCGCTTTAACAGACAGTTTATTTTTGGATAATTTCAAGCAGACTGACTGGAATTTGTCTAATCTTAGATTGTCTGTATTCTTGAAGAAATAGTACTATTGTAAATAAACGTTACATTTCATAATCCTTGAATATCAATATTATGTTTTAAAAATAATGGATCTGATTAAAATTAAGGTTGGCCAATAAATAAAAATTGCTACAGTTTGTCCTTTGCAATCATAACGTGATTGTCACTTACGATGTAATCTGTTGTATCATGCCATCGTACTAGATAACAAAAGTATCATGGACCTGTCATCATTCTTTCATCAGCTTCTTCATATTGCTAAATTTAGCTTTAACCTTTTTGTCATTTAGGTATGTACTTTCATACTTCACGTTTGTAATATCGTATTGAACTGTGTTTGTATGAATCATTAGATTTGTTTATGTGCTAATTGAAATAAAAAATGTTTTTCACGTTTTTAACTAATGATTCAGTTAAATATTTATGCATTATCGTAACGTTAATTAAAATTAAGTTTCGTGTGCAGGGACAGTTATTTTTAGATGGTGGTAACTGTTAAGTTATATTTTTAATTATTTGGACAATTAATTTACAAATATTAAATAACTGCTAATTACTAACCATGTGTTAAGTGCATTAAACTTTTTCAATTAAGAATTCTTTATTACTTTACGGGTTCTTTTGTGTATGTACTTAAAATTAATTAGATTACTGAATATAAGAATTATTTTTATAATTAATTAATTTAACTCCTTTTTAGTATTGAACTCACTCCTATGGCTTATAACTTACGCTTTTCTATTATCTCATTTACAGTATGATCTGCAATTATAGTAGGATTATTAAATATATACAATTAGATCTATTGGATTTGAAATTTTTTAATTAAAATATTTTCAAAGATATGTATGTGTACATACTTTATTACTTTTACTGTCGATAATATTATTTCTTTCCATTTTCTGCATTTCGAACTAACATGTTTTTTTACTACTACTTTACAAGTATAAAATAGAATTTTAGGATCAGCGCGATTCTCAAAAAAGTTTTAACTAATTATGAATTCTGGGCTAGGTGGCTCAGTGTTATCGAGTCGGCCTGTGGATTTGAGAACCTGGGTTCAATTTTCACAGCCGACCAACCATTTTCATCACATTAAAAACTGTGATTTGACGGCTGGTAAGCGCACTTCACGCGAAGAAATAAACTACTCAAAATTGTACAGGGATATTTTAAAAATTGAACATAAAATTAAAACTATAATTTATTTTATAAATATGTATTCAAGAAGGATCCAATATAAAAATTAATATAAATTATATTAAAATATTTCTAAGAAAAACAATACCTTCAGTATTGTTACAAATATTTGAATATAATTTTAATTTTGCATTCAATTTTTAAAATATCTCTGTATAAGTTTAAGTAGTATATATCACTTACCGAGATCTGACACACCCAGCAATGGGTAAAAGTGTGATGGTATATTTATTTTATTTATTTATGAATTCTCAATTAGCTAATTTTGTTCTAATTCGATTTTTCTTAATCCAAATCACTTTGTCAAGAAGCTAAAAACCAAATGGTATCAAAATTATGTTTTAGTTTGTTTAAATTTTTTTGAGAATATTGTTTATCTTAATTTGATTAATCTAAAATTCAGGATTAACTAAATCTCCACACACAGTAATGTAAAAAAGACGTATTGATATATTTATTTTAAATTTATTTAATATGGGAGTAATTTATTTGAAATAAAAAGAAGTAAAAATAATATCTGATGTTATTTATTTTTGTTATGTGAGTGGCAGCCTTGATACATGTATTAATTTATTTACTTATTTTTGGCTATTCTTTACTATATTAGTACTAGTAATTTACAATATAGGTTATTTATTTGTTTATTCAGAAATTTGAACGACACGTGGAGTTAGTAAAAATAAATATAGGATTGCCATGTTAAGTACTTAGTAGGTTACTAGATAGACAATCACATGTCGTTCCAAGTTCTAAATTTATATTTGTCATAAACAGAGTCGTACTTACGAAATTTAAGAAAAGGGCAGATATAATTTTAATATTTCATATTCGAAATATATTTACTATAAATAATTTGATTTAAACAAGCAGTTCTTTTGAACAATGTTTCTATTTATATATTTACTATTTTTTAATTATTTACTTCTACTCCCGTTAAAATTAAAATGTCATAAACGTACTGATTTTTATGGCTCTAAATAACATCTTAATCATATATTGACATATTAAACACGGGATGAAGTTAGCTTCAGACATCTGTCATTGTAACTTAAACTTATGTCGGTATTACACGGTAAAAAATGTACATGTATTGTCAAATTTATAAAACATATTTTACATAAAATATGCTTTAATATTTTATGTTGATATGAAGTGTGTCGGATTCATATGCAACATATTTCATTATTGATATATGTATACGATGTTTAAAAATTATTGCAAAAAAATAAGGATATACATTATTGCATGTACTGATTAGAACGCAAAACTAATTTTTCTGAAATTCGCAAAAATAATTGTACATTACATCATGAAATAAATATTTTTGTGTCACTGGTCTGATATGTTACAGTAATGAACAAAAATGAGTAAAAACATTAAACATTTAAAGAACTGTTAAATAAATAAAATAAATTTTAATGTTTACTAACTTTAGTTCATTACTGTAACCTATAAATTCAGTGACTCGAAAAATGTATGCTTCAAGTAATGTGCTATTACTTCGGAAACATTTTTTTGCGTTGTATTCAGTAAATCAAATAAAATATACTCTTTCATTTTTTTGCAATAATTTTGAAACATCGTGTATGTTTTTGTTTTCCTTAGTCCACATTACTATATTTAATAAATCTAAATAAAACAGAGTATAAAAGTGCACAAAAAACCACGAAGTAAAAATAAAATCACATGATTTTTGCGGCACACTGACAGTTATAGGTTAGAATAGTAAACTATCATATGTTTCAAAATAAAATCCCTAGAAATCTTCAAAATTTGAAGCAAATATCCTTGATATTTACAACATGTTCTAATTGAGAATTTTCTGCAATTTATTATTGAACAATAAGCATATGATCGTATAAAATATGGGGTAGATGGCTCAGTGGTATCGAGTCGGCCTGTGGATCTTGAGAACCCTGGTTCGATCTCCACAGCCGACAAACAATTTTCACCAATATAAATCTACCCCTGTGGCTCCCCCTTCACTAATATCTTTGGGGCCCGCGATTTGACGGCTGGTAACTTATTACCGTGTAATAGCGGCATTACTTTTTAAATAATTCATAAAATTACAATTTTTTGTTTTCATAATTTTCGTTCGTAGAAAAAGTATAGTAACTGGTCTCATAAACTCTTTAGATACTCGTTTTTATATATTCGTAACTATATTAATATAATATTAAATACGTCGCTGTCTCGAGCAAGCAGTAATAAACTATGTTTCGGCTATTATGAGTTTTACTAGCGATTTCGTTCCATGATAAAAACTGTCTTAATAGCGGGATTTTTTTCTAATTCTTACGTTCTATATTTATTTGTGAACGCGTATTTTTTTTGTTTATCTACGGAATTTTATAAAATGCAGTCATTTTAATTCATGTTTTCTTTTTTGTGTGTTTATTTATGTGAATATGAACATGCGTAAAATACTAAATGTTATTTTATATTCTGTATAAGTGTATTGTATAAATTATCATTTAGTTTACATTTTACATAATTTATGTTATGTTAAAACTTTCTATAAATAACTAAGCAACAACGTTTGCATTTGAAACTACTTGAAAAGCGGTAATAAATACATAATAGCCCATACAGAAGCTCAGGTAGACTTTCTTGGTTCACCCTGTGGCCCACTTAATCTATACAAATATAATTAAAAAATAATAATAATTTGCGTTGTAGTTGTGGTAAGTTAATAAATAAATATATCATCACGCCTTTTAACCATTACTGGATGTAGCACTCTGCCGAAGGAGATCTCGGTAAGTGATATATTTCTTCGCGTGAAGTGCGGTTATCAGCCGTCAAATCACGGCCTCAAAAAAGTTAATGGAGAAGAAGAAGCCACAGGGCTGGTTCTAACGTGGTTAAAATTGTTTGTCGTCTGTGGACATGTTTTTAAAAATCGTTATTTCCACATTTTCATTCTCTAGTGACCTATTAATTTTTTTTCTGAGCGTTTAGGATACGCCATCTATGTACTTCCATTGGAAATATTACCTATAAGTCAGTAAAATTCTAATGCAACTTTTGACGTGGACATAAGAATTTGATAAGATTGAAATTATTTAAAATACAATGTAGAAAGTTATTTACTTTTAGCAAATTAGATTGTCACCTTCTTTTTCTTTCAAAGAAACAAAGCAATGTTAATTCAACATTGGCCGATTATTTTTCAATCCTCTAAAAAAAAGGTCGGCAACTTTTTCTAAGACTACAAATTTCAAGTTAATTTGTTATGCCTATGGCACACTGGTCGATGAGCGTCGATGAGCATCGATGAGCTCTTCGATGAAACAACAGAACGCACCGGTCATCGACGAAAAATAGAGGCTCCTCTATTTCCATTGAAGAGCTCATCGATGAAACGAACGTATCTCATTTCACTCCTATCTTTTGTGTCTCACTTCACGTTAGTATATTTTTGAAATTTAGTTTTTCTTTCTCAACTTTAGAAGGTTTTATTGTTTGTCAATGAAGAGTGCGTTCTGTTGTTTCATCGAAGAGCTCATCGATGCTCATCGACGTTCATCGACCAGTGTGCCATAGGCATAAATCACTTTCAAATTTCAACATTTGCCGACGTAAAATTGAAATACTATTAATTCAAACGACTCCAGAATAATGAACCCGCTCCATAATTTTTGGAAGGGGTGCCCAAAACACTTTTATGACAATAATATTTTTGAAAATCAATAACGACTGACGAAATCATCGACGAATTCAAAATTCTTGTCACATCCGAGGCGGCGAATGTTGTTATAAAATAATAATTTTATATAAAAAATGTATATAATTGTCAAATATTTCGAGAAATGATATATTAGTTACAACTATAATTTATTTTTGGAGGCCCCATTTATATTAGGAGCCCCAAAATGTTGTTGGTCCTCGCAGTAATTTTACGCTGCGCACGCCAGTGTTTATATCATAACACCATATTATACACTCTTCAAAAAAGTATAAATTTTATTGATTTATAAAGTACGTTGAAATTTTTAGAATAGTTCCTGCTGTGCTAATGTATATAATATATCAATCTGATCTTAAAATAGCGCAAAAGTCAGTGATCTCTTAACATAAATATAACAGCGCACAACACATTTAGAAAAAGTCGGTTATCTACTACTAGACTAGGTCTAGACTTTCATATGTCAACACTATATTCTATATTTCTACAATATTTTTTAGCGTCGAACTGCGGATTTAAGAACCCGAGTTCGATTACCACATTCTATAAACTGATTTTCACCACAATAAAGAATTACTCCTGTGCAGGCCGTGATATGGCGACTGGTAACTGCACTTCATGAGCAAAATATATCACTTACCGAGATCTACTACGGTAGAGTGCCACGCCTATTAATGGGTAAAAGGCGTGATGATATATTTATTTATTTATCCAGAATTCATAAATAAATAAAATAAATATGTCATCACGCTTTTTACTCATTACTGGGCGTAGGTACTATGTCCAAGAACGTCGATGAGCATCGATGAGCTCTTATGCCTATGGCACACTGGTCGATGAGCGTCGATGACCATCGATGAACTCCTCGATGAAACAACAGAACGCACCCGTCATCGACGAAAATTAGAGGCTCCTCTATTTCCATCGAAGAGCTCTTCGATGAAACGAACGTATCTCATTTCACTCGTATCTTTTGTGTCTCATTTCACGTTAGCATATTTTTGAAATTTAGTTTTTCTTTCTCAACTTAAGAAGCTTTTATTTTTTGCCAATGACGGGTGCGTTCTGTTGTTTCATCGATGCTCTTCGACCAGTGTGCCATAGACATTAGGGTTTACGGATGCGGATACAATATTGCCAATGTGGGCTTTCGTGCTGCGATGTTACGCGAGTTTTATCGATCGAATTTTCCCTGACCTTGCTATGAGCTTTTACTTCTACCAGTTCAGCCATTTACTACTGTTTGTCTTTACAATATGGTCTTATCTAGGATTTTAAATCAGTGTCTTTTGTTAATTGATTTTAATTAAACATAAATATATTAATAGTATTCTTAATAGAGGTGTCGGATTAATTTGTTATTCTTATTTGTTTATACTAATGGATAGATTGTATTGATTGATGCGTATATTTCGCTAAATATTATTGAGTAATAAATAGTTCAATTTAATGTATAGTTAGTGAATTAATTGTAGGTATTTATTCATACGTTTGTCCATTTACCTTTTCCATGTCTTAATTTCAATTCATTTATGTTTTGTATGACTATATTAATTAGTATTTAATAATGTGATATACAGTTTGTTGGATAACGTATGGAAGGAACCAGGCACGGCTCAAGGGAATATGACACCCTTAGACCAATATTTCTAATTGCACCGTTTTAATATACAGGGTGTTAATACTAAGTTGTAACACCCGAAAACGACAGTTAGAACTCATTGAAACAAACAATTTTTCTTAGTTCAAATTTTTGCATTTGGAGGCCCAGTTGTTTTTCGAAAAATCGTCATTACTCCCTTATTTTAAGGAATATTTGAAAAACACAAAAACTTTCAACATTTGCTTTCGTTTTTCTAAAACATTTGTATTTACAATTATTTTCTATTTTATCAAATAACAAAATGGCGACCGATCAAAAATTTAAAAACGAGATATTTTGAAAACCACTCGATCGATTTACGAAAATAAAACATTTATAAAATTCTTAAACTATCTACTGTAACATTTGTCTGAAACATTTTATTCGATCTGTTCAAAAAAAGATTTTATTCAAATTGAATTACAAGATAAATTTTAACAAACCGCAACAATCATTAAATGATTGTTTTAAAAACAAAGTAGGCTTGCTTCCATTAAACAATGAAACAAAACCCAAATAATAAACCCGTATTTCAAACTTGAGGCACATATTTTCTAGTTTGTACGTTCTAATTTAAACATTTGGATATCAATGAAACGACTTATAACTAAAATAATAAGTTTTATAATTAAATAAGATATTGAAAATAATGTTCATCGGATGGTACTAATATGACGTTCCATGAAAAAAACATGTTTTTGGTTATAACTCGGTTATTTGATCTACAATATTTGTTATGAATTTTATATCATTAAATTTATCGGCAAAAATAGCACCAGTTTCTCATTTACTCATTGTTCTATCTATCCTTTTAAATAAAAAAGTTAGCTATATTCGGCTGCTAACTTCACTTGACAGTGCAGCGGAAATTTGAATAGTACACTCGAATCGAAAAGTAATGTAAATCATAATATAAAAAATATTTTTTCGTTTTTTATTTGGAGATAATATTATATTGTTTATACCCAATAGCGGTGGATGGTATGGGGGTTTAACCCCTTAAATACGCGCCTGGTCCTTTACAATCGCATTAAAATGTACTTTATGGGCCCTGATCTACTTTAGGGACCTTGATAAACCTACTCATACTTCATTTATGTGAAAAACGCGTAAACTGTGATGATAAATCAGAAGTTAAGAAAGTGTAATAATTATGATACAATTAGTTAGATCATGTAATTAGTACACTGTCATTAGTACTATTAGTTGTATTGCAGTTATTAAAGCAACACATTTATATTATTAATTCACAGTTTTTCATTCGACTATTAGTTCTTTTCAGTGGCGGCTCGTAAGAAATTTTAGAACTGGGACTGTGGCAAAAGCTGTGATTGCGATCGATTTCAAAATTTGTAATAAATCGATAGAATTGATCATATCGATCAGTCGCGATAAATCGATACCTTTTTATGACCAAAAATCGATTTTCAAATTTAAAGAGCGCCCAGCTGGCGATACATTATTTTGTAAAAACTGTTAAAAACTGACAATTTTGTTGAAAATAAGATATACGTATAAAGTTGGTGCTTTGATAGTCAAAAATAAATATTTGTTTATTTTAACCTGTTTGGTAATTTCTGTTATTTAAAATGTACTGTTAATAAATAAATAAAATAAATATATCATCACGTCTTTTACCCATTACTAGGTGTGGCACTCTCCCGAAGCAGATCTCGATAAGTGATATATTTAGCGTGAATGCGGTTACCAGCCGTCAAATCTACTTAGTCGAGGGGGAGCCACAGGATAGATTTAAATTAGTGAAAATTGTTTGTCGGCTGTGGGGATCGAACCAGAGTTCTCAAGATCCGCAGACCGACTCGATACCACTGAGCCACCTACCCCATAACAAATATAGGATAAAAAACGAAATTGTATTTTCTTTCTTAACTTTAAATAACATAAGAATAACATAAACAAATGTATTAGGTCATTTGGTCAAACGAATTTTGAAAAAAATTGGCGGTTTCTCCAAATGACCACTGGGCAAAAAATAAAATACATTTATCGCAAATATAGTGTAATGAAAGGCAATCGCTTGATCCCTATAAATATGTTTAAGAATATTTTTACTTCATCAAATGGGGTAGGTGGCTCAGTGGTATCGAGTTGGCCTGTGGAGCTTAAGAACCCTAGTTCGATCTTTGGGGGACGTAATTTCACTTCTGGTAACCGCACTTAACGCGAAGAAATATATCACTTACCGAGACCTGCTACGGTATAGTGTCACACTAATGGGTAAAAGGTGGGATGATATATTTATTTATTTATCAAATTTTGAAATTTTGAACAATAAAGATAAATTCACGAAGCAAATGATTACTCATGGCTATCTGGTAATAAATGAATAATAAATTTACTTAACAGCCGATGTTATCTACTATTTGTTCAGTATGTAAAAATACAGGGTGTTTCTATACTTCTGCACGAAACTTTAATGACATATAATTTGACATACTGATTATAGAACAAAAAGAACTTTTTTTGAAATTTGCTAAACTTAGGGTATTTCATTCCTAGCGAACATTTTTAGTATCACTGGATAATAGTACATTTAATTAAGAAAAATAAAAATAAGGCATTACACCAGGTACATACATAATTACTAATTAACAAATGATTATTTGTAGGCAGTGTTTATACTTTTATTTCATTAATAACATAATTATTTATTCTGTATCATACTGTAGTATTGCGTACTTACGGAAATTTTCAATTTTATTATGATAGTTACATATGGCATAATTTTACATAATGATGAATATGTTCTTGAAAAAGTATGTTTGCGTCAGTGAAGAAAAGCTAGTTTCCCAGATATTATTTAATTATTTTTATGATGACATGATGACACTTAAGTTAATTCTTAATTACTAATTATTATCAGATTACAGTCTAGTTGTAATACTGTGGAAGTCAGAAGTACATTGTTTTAATACACTCAAAATAGAAAAATAAAAATAAACATGGCACAATTTGAAGGAGCTAAGATCCTTCAATAGGGCTTGAAGGACTTGAACATATTTTTACGTACATTTGAATCGTAATGAACTGTTTACTTAACTCTGTCTCTACGGGTTACGAGACTTATAACGTGCTAGCCCGTGTACAAATTATAACGGGCTGTTGACATTGGTTATCATAACAACATATCTAATTTTAAACGTTTGACACTTAAATATTTTTTGATTAAACAAAATCTGTCAGATTTTCAAAGTCTACCTTGATTGAACATTTTAGTTATTGCGTTATACTATTGCAATTAATTTTATTAAATATACATATATTGCGATTCGAATGCATATAAAACATTGTACAATGCTCGACCGTTAACTGAAATTTACAGGCTCACACAGATAACAGGCTCGTTAGCGCTCGCCCGTTACCTTTCTATGCTCGCCTGTAAATTTCTGTATAACGGTCTTGCAATGTAAATAACTATTTTGTGCTTGAAGTATGAACTATAAATATCTAAATACGTGTAATAAAGTAAAATATAACGTAGATACTTTGTAACGTACTTATTTATTTTGTTATTTGCATGTAATTCTCAGATAAATAATGAAATAAAGATGTTCCGTATGTAATAATGTAATGAGTAACAAAGATTTACATAACGATCAACTTAAGTTGCTGTTGCGCTCAATTTGGTGCTTTCGTGAATAAAAAATATATAATATATCATCACGCCTTTTACTCATTACTGGGTGTGGCACTCTGTCGAAGCAGATCTCGGTAAGTGATATATTTCTTTGCGTGAGGTCCGGTTACCAGCAGTCAAATCACGGCCCTCAAAGATGTTAGTGTAGAGGGAGTCACAGGGGTAAATTTAAATTGGTGAAAATTGATTGTCGGCTGTGGGGATCGAACCAGGGTTCTCAAGATCCACAGGCCGACTCGATACCACTGAGCCACCTACCCCATTTGTGAATAAACATATTATTATTTTTATATTATATTTTATTATTATATTTTTATGGAGTTGATGGTCTACTAGTGGGTATGCAGTCGACTTGCGGTTTTTGGGAATCCGAGTTCGATGCCCGCAACCGATAAACTAGTTTTCACCAATTTAATATCAACTCCTGTGGCTCCTCCACCACTAACATCTTTGAGGGCCGTGATCTGACGGTAAGTAACCGCACTTCACGCGTATAAATATATCACTTACCGAGATTTGCTACGGGAGAGTGCCACACCCAGTAATGAGTAAAAGACGTGATGATATATTTTATATTTTAATATTTAATTGTTTCCACTTGGATAATTTTAGACAATTTATCTTTAAAACTTAAAATGCTTGATAAATTATAGCGGACGTCTCAAAGTTTACTTATTATCTCAGTTTGGCCATTCATAATATTATGTTTATATAAATAAAAAATAAATGTACAGATGAGTATGTCTAGGGCAAAACATGAGCTACTTACTCATTTAATTTCTGCGCATAAATGTTTTATGTTTAAAAACATTTAATTACTAGTACTAGAGAGTGAATACAAACACTACTGTTTATATTTACATAGTTATCTGTTATCAAACACGTTTCCAGGTTTTATCGAAGCAATGTTTATTTTGATAGCTATCTTCAAAATCATTTCATTGAACATTTTACATCGTCCAATAGTACAGGGCCGTAAAGTTAAAAATACTGTAAGTAAAATGTTATTACTATTAATTCTTTTATGGACTTTATCTTCCTATTGGCTCACAGCGCAAATTTTTTTAATTGCAGCGATAGAAATAGATTGACGGTTAAATGACCTTTTGATACAGGTATTCAACTTTATTAGACCAATAATTGTAATATATTCATTATGTGATTTAAAAATATATGGGGTAGGTGGCTCAGTGGTATCGAGTCGGCCTGTGGATCTTGAGAACCCTGGTAAGATCCCCACAGCCGGCGAACAATTTTAACCAATTTAAATCTACCCCTGTGGCTCTCCCTCCACTAACATCTTTGGAGGCCGTGATTTGACGGCTGGTAACCGCACTTCACGCGAAGAAATATATCACTTACCGAGATCTGCCCCGGCAGAATGCCACATCCAGTAATGGGTAAAAGGCGTGATGATATATTTATTTATTTATTTTAAAAATATTATATTTTTTTATTAATTAGTTTGTTATATCATCATGTTATTTTACCCATTTCTGGGTGTGCCTGCTATATTTACAATTAAGCAGTCATCAAACCGCGGCCATAAAAGATGTTAGTGGCAAGGGAACAATATTATAATATAACCGAATTCGAGGAAGGGGATAATGGTTATATACTTGTAAGGGAAAGAACAAGAGGGCCTAAACAATATATCTCAAATCATAATTATACAAGGTGTTTCAAAATTATTGCAAAAAATTTTGAAAGTATATATAATTTGATGTGCTGATTAGAACACAAAAATATTTATCCGAAATTTGCAAAAATATTTGCACATTACTTGAAGCAAACATTTTTCGTGTCTGGATTGATAGAATGAATAAAAATTAGTAAATATTACACAACTTTAATTAAATTCAATTAATTTTATTGTATTTATTCATTATTGTAACCTATGAGTTTAGTGGCATGAAAAATGTTTGATTTAAATAATAAATAAATAAATATATCAACACGTTTTCTACCCATTACTGGGTGTAGTATTCTGCCGTAGCAGATCTCGATAAGTGATATTTTTCTTCGCGTGAAGTGCGGTTACCAGCCGTCAAACCATGGCCCCCAAAGATGTTAGTGGAGAGGGAGCCACAGGGGTAGATTTGAAATTGGTGAAAATTTTTTGTCGGCTGTGGGGATTGAACCAGGGTTGTCAATATCCACAGGCTGAGCCACCTACCCCATTTAATTTAAGTTATGTGCAAATATTTTTACGAATTTCAGAAAAATTATTTTAGCGTTGTAAATAGTTCATTGAATAATATATACCCGAAATTTATTTTGCAATAATATTTAAACCTTCTATATATTGTAATTCATAATTTTCGGTTTTCATTAATGTAATAAAAATAAAAACAAATAAATTTATAAAAATTTCGAAAAATATATCAAGTATAACTAGTTTTGTATCATATTATGATTCATTTTAGTTTTTACGGTTTTTGTGATAATTTTTGTAATAAATTTAAAATGACCCAACAATAAAATTATGTTACTACTGGTTGAATATGGCCAATTATTGAACGTACTTCCAGTTTTTTTGTTGTAAGCTACATATGATATAAAATTTTATTCCATAACTCCAATGCGTATTTGCGATATCGTACATATATACAGACAACCTCGAAATCGATGAAAATCGTAATACTTCTCTTATTATATAGGCCGAAAAAGTAAAAACTATTAATAAAAAATAAATACATGTTTATTATTTTTAATTAATATACCGTGTTCGGCATCGTACAAAAATTCTTTTGTACGCTCTCGAGTAAAATTGAAAACATTTCGATTGACAACATTGTTTTAACTAACAAATTTGGGGGGCGTGATTTGACGGCTGGTAACCACACTTCACGCGAAGAAATATATCACTTACCGAAATCTGCTTCGGTAGAATGATGGGTAAAAGGCGTGATGATATATATTTATTAACATTGTTATCAAGTTCATCAATATTTATTATAAATAAATATATCATCATGCCTTTTACTCATTACTGGGTGTGGCACTCTGCCTAAGCAGATCTCGGTGAAGTGCGGTTACCAGTCGTCAAATCACGGCCCCCAAAGATATTAGTGGAGGGAGAGCCACATGGATAGATTTAA
Organism: Pterostichus niger; assembly: GCA_947425015.1. Classification (NCBI taxonomy): domain Eukaryota; kingdom Metazoa; phylum Arthropoda; class Insecta; order Coleoptera; family Carabidae; genus Pterostichus; species Pterostichus niger. The sequence goes on along the minus strand of OX380334.1, from coordinate 20,225,653 downwards.
ATTGGTGAAAATATTTTGTCGGCTATGGGGATCGAACCAGGGTTCTTAAGATCCACAGGCCGACTCGATACCACTGAGCCACCTACCCCATAATATAATATTTATTATAAGTATATGAAAAAGAAATAAAGAAAAATTCAATGCCTTATGGAGGTGAATCATATTTTCATGTCCTTGAAACCTAGTGAGAATTCAAACAAAATGACACAAAATTTATATGATTATCTGAACGACTTTCGTCCAAAGTCCGATATAATATTCCGACCAGTAAACTAAACTCAAACCCAATCCTTGACTCCTTAAAGATAGATAACATTGGAGATAACCCCGACTACACATAAAATGTTATTTACAGGTACTGCGAAATCAACTTCAGTCGCAGTACAACAATCAACGTGTAAGCAACAGAAACACCGAAACATAGAACAAAAATGTTCATCCGTCTAGTGACATCTACCAGATGTCTCCACACGAAACCTCGATACAAATGGAGCAACAAACGCGAATTCTCTACAAATGTCCAATACAAACCCATTAGAAGAGTATTAGTAGCTAACAGAGGTGAAATCGCAGTTCGTGTTTTCCGTGCTTGCAACGAACTTGGAATTAAATCCGTGGCTATTTACTCCAAAGAAGACAGAGCACATATTCACAGACAAAAAGCAGATGAGTCGTATCTAGTGGGCGAGGGTTTGCCTCCAGTGGCGGCATATTTAAACATTCCGGAGATTATCAAAGTGTGTGTGGAGAACAATGTCGACGCGGTGCATCCAGGGTATGGATTCTTGTCGGAGAGGTCCGATTTCGCCCAGGCGGTTGTTGATGCAGGGTTACGATTTATTGGGCCAACTCCCAAGGTCGTACAGCAAATGGGGGACAAGGTGGCGGCTAGGGAAGCCGCTATTGCTGCCGGTGAGATCTTTTTCTTTTATTTATTTGTTTGGTTTGAAACTGGATTTCAAGGCTATCTGCGAGTTTATGCTGAAAAATGTTTAACTATGAATGCATTTCATTAATTTGTTTTAATACATTATTATTTCGTTTTTACACTATTTTTTTACATGACCATGAATATTTAATGAGTTTAAATTTAAATTAAAGTATAATTTAGATACGTTTACACTATTGCTATAAATAGTCATTTGTTTATCTAGCCAAAAAGTAATAGAATACTGCTGCAGCTCGAGTATATCTGCATTTTTGCCGTGTTGAGCACATATATTCTATTCTAAACAATCGGTAAAAATTGTTTAGAATTAATATTAATTTTGTGATTATATTCAATGGCTAATGTAAATGTCACGTTTATTTCATTTTCGCCGAAACCATAGCCGTTTTTCGCGATGCATTCTGGTTCATAATAGCTGTTTTGGCCTGTTTTAAGAGCAGTGTTTTTGGGTGTTTTAGCAATCTCTAACATGTTAAAACCGTGCTCTTAAAACACCTAAAAACAGAGCTTGTGCTACCAGCCATCATTTTTAACGTTTTGTCGATTGTTGATTAATATTAATTTTGTGATTATTTTCAATATGCATGTTAAACGTTTACTATGTCAAAACAAATTTGACGTTTATAATTTCATAAAAGCTTTTTCCTTTTGTGATTGCTGTCAATTATATTAATTAAATTTACAATATATAATGGAAATGGATGAAGGAAAGTTAATTTCATCCGCTATTAAAGAAGCGGTATTTTTTTGTAATTATATTTTACATACATACATAACATCACGCTATATCCCATTAAATGGGGTAGCACGAACCCGTCAACATTCTCATCCTGACACACGATACTCGATTCGACCACATTAACACTTCCTCCATACAAACTCTTTCTTTTCTCACAACCAAAATCCAACAACACGCAACAAACATTCATCCATTCGCTCCTGTACACCTGTATAAATTAAATAATAATACATGTAAAATTTATTGTATTTCCATAGTAATACTATTCCAGCTTTGGCTATAAAAATAGTATTTTACAGGCCCATTTTTAATGTCAAACGGTAAAACATAATTTTTTTATTACTTAGTTACTATCAAATTTCAAGTTATTTCAATGCACTCTAATAATAATAATAAATAAAGGAATTTTTATATTATTGAGTACTGAAATCGTTTTAGAAAATTAAAAAAATAATTTTCAAAATATGCTAGCAAAATGTAACGCATTAATACATAGTTGTGGTTACGTACCTACTAACTACTAAAATTTAGATAAGAATAACAAAAAATTTGTATAATGGTCTATTTATCTACCGCAATAATTTCCCTATTTTGAAATTACGCCTGTAAGGTTTTAATCAAGAGTTCTATTCATTAACGTTAAATACTCTATACAAATACTGATCTTATTTAAAAGATAAATTAATTTAAAAAAATAACATATACAAATGTGTATAGTATCGGATTAAGAAAATTTAGAGCTTGTAGTTCCAAGTTCTCAATGTGAGTATATTCTTTGCCCTTTTAGAAATATATTATTTTCGTTTACAGTAATACATAGTTCTTAAATTTAAAATGTCTGTGCATTATTATTATGCAGTTTTTAGTACATGTTTATTTCAAATTCTGTGTAATAAATATTCGATTTATTTTAGAAATTCACCAATTACGATAATTAATATAAAATGTACATCTTCAAAAAAATGTTTACTTTATATTGGAATTAAATTATAATAATTTGGGAACATTTCCTTTAGTAAAAACTGATTTGCCATATTTAATTATCACCCTGTATATTTTGTTGTTCTTTGAAATATAGTATTTTCGTTTACAGTAATACAGAGTTCTTAAATTTAAAATGTCTGTGCATTTGTGTGGAAAAATGCATCTACAACCACGTTTAAAATTGTATATAATTTTTGTTCAATTCTCAAATAATTGATGTCGCGATAAATATGAAAAGCATGCATAAACCTGTTAACTTAAGAACATAATTTAATAAAATAATGAACAATGTATTTTTTTAAGAAATACCAGCTGTATTTTGCACTAATTCATTTTATTTAAAAAGAATCGACATTTTATAAATAAGAAATGAAATAAAAATAAAAGAAAATGTATGTTTCTGTCACTTTTATTTAAAGTACTTTTCGCTAAAATAATTTAAACACTGTTAATAGAGGAAAACTATATTTAAAGTTCTAAATTTAAAATAGTCTTATGTTTATTTCTTAAAGAAAAATATTTATTTAAACATTTCAACTTTTAGCTTGCTTTAAATTTCTAATTGAAAATATAATTAAACAAATACTGCGCACATTAAATAAGTAATATAAATCACAGCCGAAATTTATTCCATTTTATTTTAAATATCCTTGATACAAATTATTTGTAATCGAATGCACATTGACCGAGAGTCATGCTAGTGAACTAATGAATTTTTACATTGGTTGGTTAATCACTGTAGGTGTGTTCTGACGTATGTCCGAGTGACTTGTTAAAATTACGCAGATGATAAAGGTCGACCGCCATTCCTTACCTGTAATCTATTATACAGACGATTGTGCATTACCATAATATAATTATCCGACTTTTTTTAATTAACTGTACGTTGAACAGTGTGTATAGATTCCCAGACAACGTAATTAACCTTTATACTGTTGTTTTATATACCTTATTTTGTTTCTAGGAAATAATATAATTCATATCAAGTACTGATGTACCGATTCTTATTATGCAGTTTTTAGTACAAGTTTATTTCAAATTCTGTGTAATAAATATTCGATTTATTTAATAAACAGTACGTCAATCAAATGATTTTAAAGAAATTCACCAATTACGATAATTAATATAAAATGTACATCTTAAAAAAAAATTCATTTATTCAAAATATTCAGGGTGTTAATTAAAACACTGGTCATAGGCGTTAAAATATAGGAACTCAGTCTTTCCTTTCGCAAAAGTTCCCAGATTATGTTAGACAAAAATATTTCAAATAATTGTAGGGAATAAAATTCTGGAACCAGATTTATTTTTTGATATTTCATATCTAATAGCTATTTATGAAACTAGTAAGGAAATGAAGGTTATTACCTTACGCATGTGAAATTTGCAGAACCTATTTCCTTTCTAGTTTCATACAATATTTTTTCTACTTCCGTTCTAATAAATACGAAAGAGCGTTTTTGAAATTATGAAATTTTGACATATTTATGACAGTTATAAATTAAAAAAATAAAAGAATAACACATCAGTATCTGTTGCTATGTTACCTCATTATTTCACTAGTTACATAATGCAGTTCATTCCCTAACTCAAATAAGTGAAATAAAACGTCTATTTCCTAACGGAAGTAGAAAAAAAATTAAAGTTATTTGAATGAATATTTAATGTTTCAGAAGTCACAAAAATTGAGGCTGGGAATATAGGAAGCATTTAAGTGTTTATGGTTTATATTTCAGTATTGGTTGAGATAGATTATTTGATTCCGATGCAAAGACATGTTTTAAAAACAAATAATTTTATGGGAATAACCATAGAATTAAAACAAAGTTGTATGATATTGTAACTATTAAAAAAATATGTATTTCTGTAGTTTTATTCAAAATAGAACTAGTTTATGACTTTGAAGCCTTTCTTCATGATAAAACTGTTTCATACTTTCAAAAATATTTATTATTGAAAGAAAATCGTAATACTAACTTTTTTCAGTTATAATGTCACACAATTGCTTGTAATTTTATTTTAATTCCAAGGCTATTCCTATTAGTATCTGTATTTTAAAAATTATGAAATAAAATTTAAATCTGATTGCTAACTTAGATGTAGAATTTAATCGTCTACAACATTTATTTGAAGTATTTTTGTCTATAATAATTTGGGAACTTTTCCTTTAGTAAAAACTGATTTGCCATATTTAATTATCACCCTGTATATTTTGTTGTTCTTTGAATTACAGTAATTTAAAATATTCCTACTATTTGTTTAAAAAAACTAAGTTCACAAACAAAAACATTTTAAATATATCTACACTTAAATATAGACATCCATAATAGTAGCATGTGAAATGAATATATTTGTTGTAAAAATATTATTGTCAGTAAATCTTTTATAATCTACATTTATTACGTCAATAAAAGTAAACAGGTTTGTGATGTAACTTTATATAATGATTGGTAATAAATATTATGTATTTGTATTATCAAAATTTTAAGAATGATAACCAAAACTCTAAGAAAAGTAAACATTTGTTTCCAATCTGTAACTTTTGTCATAACCTTTGTAATTTCTATCTTGATGCACCACTCCTAAATATGCAAATCATAACTATACTTGTTATTACAATGATTATCCAGTATTTAATAAGTAATATTGTCAATATCGACTTTGTTTTTAAATAATAATATTGTTTATTGGTGCCCAAATTGTATATTTACAAAAGTTTTTCCTCGTAATAAAATAAACATTTCTGAGAATTCAATCATACAAATTGGACAGGGTACGAATCAGTAACATTATAAAATTAAAATTCTTCAAATATAACCTTACTTATCGTATAATTTGTAGTAGGTTTTAGTACTAAAATATATTAATTTCATATTTTACTCCTACAATTTATACTTCCAGATTAACAGTATTGCTTACAGATACAGATAGTTTGCCATAAATGCAACGCATTTTAAAATCATTCCAATATACTTTTACTTCAATATTACGCATTGTTCATTTAATTTTGCCATAATGTGTACAAAATAAAATAACATAGCACATTACAAACCTACAAATTCATTAGTTTATTACATATGAAACAAATATTAGTCTAGACAATATTTAACCGAATCAAATAAATATTTAATTTCTTTCTAATTACGTAATTATAACTTGAAAAATATTTACAATTTTCATCTTTCTAGGAATTATCGAAACATTTCAAAGATTTATTTTTATCACAAGCGTATCATCTTATCTACACATGTTTCGATAATATTTTCTCTATTTTTAGTTAGACGCTACTTTCATAGTTTTTATCTTATTTTTTTGTTGCATTTACTTAAAAGATATGTTATGTAAGGTACTACAGATATTATATTAGTTTGAAAAATAATTTTAAAAAATAAACATATTTTCTTTTTTCATGGCTAAGGAGGAAAGAACAAATTATGTGATTGTTCATAGGTAATTACATACTTAATAATTTATAATTACATATATTTTATTAAAAAATATATTATTATTATTATTCAAATGTTTTATTTATATTTGTATAAATGTATTTCAAGGTCAAACTCTTTTGGTCATCCAAAAAAATAAGAACTAAAAACAAAATATTTGCTCTTTGTATATATTACAATGTTTTTCTATTTTTATCATAAAAGCAAGATCTAAATTGCAAAGAATAATGTTCATATGCATTTTGAGTAAATCTATTTTATAAATAAAAATTTATTTGTGAATGGCACATAATGGATATAAAAGATTGAATTTTAATCGACTCCTGTTACACTACTGACACTTATTACTTATAATGCAAAATATGTAATAAAGTAATTACTTTTTTCTACGATTGCTGCTATGAAAATTTGACAATTACGCTCTCATTTGTCAGCGTAAAGTTGACGTTTTCTGTGGAACAATCGAAAAATATCTTTTTTGCGCGTCTCCAATGGCAACGCGCGAAAAAGACGTTAAATGCGCGCGTTTCCAATGGCCAGGGATACAAACAAAACAGAAACTTGTCATATTGACAGTTGACAGAATGAATTTATTTTCATTACGTATACGTTTTTTAATAATTTACGATGCAATCGTAGAAAAAAATATGTGTGCATCCCGAGCGTAAAGTCTCTTTGTCCCTCTTACACTATTGAAGCTCTCGCCTTCGGCTCGCGCTGCAATTACCGTGTTCGAGTAACAAAGAAACACTTTACGCTCTTAATACACAAATAACTATTAGCTTTGTTTATTAATACATTTGACACTAGTGCATGGTGATTAGATATTTTGCATTTAAGTGAAATTGAAATGTAGGTGACAGTACAACTGATTGTAAATAATTTAATTATATTTGTTATCCGATTGTATTAATATAAATTTGTTTTTTAATTGAACAGGCGTCCCAATTGTGCCGGGTACTGACGGTCCCATCACGACAAAGGAAGAAGCAAAAGATTTTTGTTTAAAACATGGCCTGCCAGTCATTTTCAAGGTACGAAATCATTTCTTACACTTCACATAAGAGTACCACACATTTACTTTATTTATGAACTTATTATCCGTATGCATTGGCACGTAATAATATTTTGTGTGCCAGTTATGCTAACGTTGGCGTCTGTTGTGTATTGAAATAATTTATAAATATCATTACCTGCAGTGAACTTTGGAGTTTAACTTCATTCATACTAACTTTATTTATAATCGCGTAAACAATTGTAATTAAACGTTGTTTCTCTTAATAGTGGGGAAAGTGTAATGCGTAGTACGGTAGTAGTTTATTATATTGAAATAGCTAATAAATTGCAGCCAAAACAGTTATAAACATTTGTTATGTTTAGTAGTGTTATAAACACTGTGAACTGACTTAAAATGTACGTAAATATTTTGACTTGTCACGTGCCATTATCGCAGACAAGCACATGATTAGTTGAAATATTACAGAGAATGCATGATGAATAAATTCGTAAAATGTTGTTTACGAAATTATATTTTTTTTGCAACCGAATAAGTTATTTATATGTTTAAAAGTTCATATGTTTAAAAAATTTCTTGCCAATTGAAAAGTATGATATCTTTTTTAAACTGCAAGCATCAGTTATAAATAAAATTAAATCATTTACCGACTATAGTTTTCTTGAAAATATTATTGCAAACTTAAAATAATTTTTTTCATACTTAGTTAATCGATAGAACTTTTCAAAAATACAAATAAATTATTTGTCATATTTATATTTGGTATCAACTAAAAAAGTTATCGTAATATAACATAGTTAAATTAAAGACATTTTAGAACATTATGTTATATTAATTTAATTATATTTAAAAACATAAAAATTGTAACTATTTTTTGCCTTATATACTGATTTAGGAAATGCAGTTTGAACATCAAATTAAATAATCATGACCTCAGAACTGTGGAGGAATAAACTGTTGCAAAATGCGTTTATCCCTCCACAGTTCTGAGGATGGTAATAAAATTTACCAAAACGTTAATTATGATTATGATTGTTTAATTTGATGTTCAAATTCCAGCCAACTTTGTTTCATTCAATGTAATGGACACGATTCGTGCATACTGATTAATATAAATAAAAACACGATTTAAAATTCGTATTTTAGGCAGCATTTGGTGGCGGCGGACGTGGTATGCGCGTTGTTCGCAAAATGGAAGAAGTGGAAGAAAATTTCGCACGAGCTTCATCCGAAGCTGCAGCTGCTTTCGGAAATGGAGCCATGTTCATCGAGAAATTCATCGAAAGACCCCGACATATTGAAGTACAACTTTTAGGTACACTCATTTCATTTGTTTTCTCGTCATAAATTTAAATTTGTATTGAACATTAGGTGATCGCGCTGGAAATGTTGTTCACCTTTACGAGAGAGACTGTTCTGTACAGAGGCGTCACCAGAAGGTAGTGGAGATCGCTCCTGCCCCTCTATTGGATAGGAAGATTCGTGATCAGATGACGGAAAAGGCTGTTACGCTTGCTAAACATGTAGGATACGAGAACGCTGGTACTGTTGAGTTCTTGTGCGACGAAAGAGGCAATTTTTATTTCATTGAAGTTAATGCTAGGTAATTTCTTTTTATTACTTTGAATATTAGAAAATGAATTAATTCTGATAATAAAAATAAATCTCTTAAGATTTATAGATTGTTTACTTAATTTAGTGAATTATATCTTCAGGATTAATTGTTAAAACTCACGTATTTTATTTCTAAATATAATAATGTATACATTAATTATTATTCTTTTATATAGATTGCAAGTCGAGCACACAGTTACCGAAGAAATCACAGGTGTAGATCTAGTCCAGTCTCAAATCAGAATCGCTGAAGGAATTACTTTACCGGAATTAGGCATGACACAAGATAAAATCAAACCTGACGTAATAATAATGTCTTTGTTTTATATGGTTCTTTTTAATTAGAAATCTATTTAATTACATAGGGTTTTGCCATCCAATGCCGTGTTACAACAGAAGATCCGGCTAAGAACTTCCAACCAGACATCGGCAGAATTGAAGTCTTCCGTTCTGGAGAGGGCATGGGCATTCGTCTAGACGGAGCTTCCGCCTTCGCAGGAGCTATTATTTCACCATATTACGATTCTCTTTTAGTAAAAGTTATTGCACACTCAAAAGACCTACAGTCTTCCTGTGCTAAGATGAATCGAGCTCTGAGAGAATTCAGAGTACGTGGTGTAAAAACTAACATTCCGTTTTTGTTGAACGTACTTGAGAATCAGAAATTCGTAAATGGAACTGTAGATACTTATTTCATTGATGAAAATCCGCAACTGTTTGAATTTAAGCCAACTCAGAATCGCGCTCAAAAATTGTTGAATTATATGGGTGAGGTTCTGGTAAATGGACCCAGTACACCATTGTCTACAAAACTTAAGCCTGCTGAGATTAAACCACATGTACCACTTATTCATCCAGGTATACTTATTTGTGTTCTCCACTTTTTCTAAATGCCTTATGTGTTTTAATGGTTTTTTGGTTCTTTTCTTTGGTTTGTTTAACAATAATTTTGCACTATATTTGTATAAAATAGTTAGTCACGTTTTCTTACCATGTTATTAATCAAAACAATATTCACGTTGCCTTCTTTTAGTATTTGTTCTCCCCTGTGGAGTTGGTTTTAATTTGCATGCATTATATTTTTTGACAGATTTCGCAGCAGAAGCAGCCAAGCATAAACAGGATGAGACCACAGAGTGTAATTATTTTTTTATACATTTTTTTAAATTTTGCTTGAATTTTCACTTTTCTTTATCACGCGGCTTAAATGATTATCACAATTTTCTGTTTCATTTCAAAATCACGCATACAATATACAACATATTTGCTACATTTCAATATAAATTATTTATATTTAATGTTAACTGTTAGGGTTGGAACCACCAAAAGGTTTACGTCAATTATATAAAGAAGAAGGACCAGAAGCTTTCGCTAAAGCAGTGAGAAACCACAAAGGACTTTTGTTGATGGACACAACTTTCCGTGACGCCCATCAGAGTTTACTCGCTACGCGTGTCCGTACCCATGATCTCTTGAAGATTTCGCCATATGTCGCTCACAACTTTAGCAGCTTATACGCGTTGGAGAACTGGGGTGGCGCTACCTTCGATGTAGCTCTTCGTTTCCTTCACGAATGTCCATGGGAACGTTTAGAAGAAATGCGTAAACTGATTCCAAACATCCCGTTTCAGATGTTACTGAGGGGTGCCAATGCTGTTGGTTATACCAACTATCCTGATAATGTTGTCTATAAGTTCTGCGAACTTGCTGTACAAACTGGCATGGATATCTTCCGTGTTTTCGACTCGCTCAACTATTTGCCAAACTTGATTTTGGGTATGGAAGCCGCTGGAAAGGCTGGTGGTATTGTCGAAGCTGCTATTTCTTATTCGGGAGATGTTAGCGACCCTACTCGTACCAAATATAATCTAAAATACTATACCGATTTAGCTGATGAATTAGTTAAAGCTGGAACTCACGTACTTTCTATTAAAGACATGGCTGGATTACTTAAACCCGCTGCTGGCAAACTGCTCATCACAGCTTTGAGGGACAAACATCCCGATATTCCTATTCATATTCACACTCATGACACTTCAGGAGCTGGAGTAGCTGCCATGTTGGCCTGCGCAGAAGCTGGTGCTGATGTTGTTGATGTAGCAGTTGATTCTATGTCTGGATTGACGAGTCAGCCTAGTATGGGTGCTATTGTTGCCTCTTTACAAGGAACTCCACTTGACACCAAATTTAGCTTATCTAAACTATCTGAATATTCAGCATTCTGGGAACAGACTAGAACTTTGTATGCTCCATTCGAATGCACTACTACCATGAAATCTGGAAACGCTGATGTCTACATCAATGAAATTCCTGGAGGCCAGTACACTAACTTGCAGTTCCAGGCTTATTCATTAGGTCTTGGTGATTTCTTCGAAGATGTTAAGAAAGCTTATAGCGAAGCTAACCAGCTTCTTGGAGATCTCATTAAAGTTACTCCTTCCTCGAAGGTTGTGGGTGATTTAGCTCAATTCTTAGTACAAAACAAACTTACTGTTAAGGATGTGCAAGAACGCGCTGAAGAATTGTCATTCCCTAAATCTGTTGTGGAATTTTTGCAAGGAGCGATTGGACAGCCGTACGGAGGATTCCCAGAACCGTTCAGATCAAAAGTACTTAAGAACATGCCTCGAATTGAAGGAAGACCTGGTGCTTCTCTTAAACCCTTAGACTTTAATAAACTGGAAGCCGATATCAAAGAAGTGCACCCTAATGCAACCCAACGCGATATTATGTCCTCTGCTTTGTACCCTGAAGTAACAAACGATTATTTAACTTTCAGAGAAATGTATGGACCTGTAGATAAACTCGATACAAGAGTATTTTTGACTGGACCTAAAGTTGGCGAAGAATTCGAAGTTACAATCGAAAGAGGAAAGACTCTTGGAATTAAAACTCTTGCAATGGCTGAAGATTTGACTGAAAAGGGTGAACGTGAAGTTTTCTTCGAATTGAACGGTCAGTTAAGATCTGTCTTTATCAGAGACAAGAACACTACGGATGAAGTTCATATACACCCCAAGGCAGTGAAGGGAGACAAAAGCCAAGTCGGTGCTCCTATGCCTGGCACTGTAATTGACATTAGAGTAAAAGTGGGAGACAAAGTAGAAAAGGGTACACCTTTAATTATTCTCTCTGCCATGAAGATGGAAACTGTTGTACAATCACCAGTTGCTGGTGTTATTAAGAGTCTCAATGTTGACATGGGAATGAAATTGGATGCTGAAGATTTGTTGATCACTATGGAATAAAAGGGTCATAGTATTTAAGAATGTAAGTTTTAATTCCACTTCAAAAGTCAAGTTGTTAAATATTTTGAATGTGTCAATTGAAACTCATTATTAGGTTGTTAATTTTTTGGAATTTATGAATAATTATTTATAAGATGTTAGTAAGTAAATTAAAATACTTAATTTTGTATATATACTTTTAAAATCTTATGAACCCACTATACTTATCATTCGTAATTTCTTTTATATTCATGTTGTTTTATCTATTTTGTAGATGTTATTGTTGATACTTTTATAAATCCTAATTTACTATATTGTTATTTTGTTGATGATGTTAGGATAATAAACGCTCTATTTTTACATTAACTCTTTTATTATCCTGCTAAGAGATTTAATATTTTTTAAATAAGTTTGAATGAAAAGAAATTATGAATATAAATTTATTTATAAAAAATTATATTTATATTAGCAATAGAAATCAAAAGTGGCCGTTTCATCAACCGATGTTCAAAATCGAGAATATTTACATTTTGAACGAACACTGTAATATTAAAGTAAATAAAGAAAAATCTGTATTTTAAATAGTAATTTTAATTTATTTTCTTAAAATATGTACATTCGATTTCAAGTACGTACTAATTAATTAAACAATATTAAACAAATCTTGTAGCAATTCCTAATAACTTTGTGTAATCAGCACCTTTTGCATGTGTTTTTTCTTTTAAAATAGTTCGAAGAATTGTTGGTATCGGTGTATGTATTCTAGTTCCAAGAGGCGTTCCATTATCATCAATTAAAACTATATTATTACTGTCAAACTTTGGAATTTTAGGTTTTTGGTCTTGTTTGAGGCCTACCAATATTGCTTTTTTCTTTTCCCCTTTGATGGCTACTAGTACTTTGTCACCTTAAAATAAAAGTTAATTATGAAACTAATGTTATTACTTTCAAATATTATAACTTACCTATCCTTCCTATACTTTGTTTATTATAAATATGTATACATTTCGGTGGTTTTCCTTCAGCCATCGCACATTTTCCAATTTCGCTATTATCAACAACTCGCAATCTTGCAAGTTTTCTTATTTCCATACATTGGGCTGTGACATGAAAGTTTCTTTGCGAGTGTAAAATGTAATTTGTTACATTTAACAGTTTATTATAAGTATTCATTGTAATAAACTGAGAAATTGTAAGTTATTTTCAAATGTCAAACTTGTAGGTTAGAACATGGGACATATCTCAAAATTATATTACCGATCGAACGAGAAATGTTGTTCACAGTGTCCTCAATAGGGGCGCTGATGGTATTATTCCAGAACTAGTCAAAAGGTTGAAAAACATTTGAAAGAATAGATTTTTTTAAAATTTTAGAATTCTAATGTTGGATAGTATAATACTATTCATAATTATGATGTAATATACATATAATATCTGACAATGATTTACATATTGTTACGCAAGATACCTGAATTTTTCAATAAAAATTCTGATTTCCTGATAAATTATATACGTACGTACATATTAAAGAAAGTAAAAAGTTAAATTTTAATTAAATAAAAGGAAATCGAAGCAATTTATTTATTTAAATCAACTTTAAAAATTAAATTTTGGAAATGTCATAAGTCAGAAATATTTATTTCTGACACACTGTTCTGCTGCAAAGCATAATGATATGTACAATGTAAATAAGAAAATATGTATATATTAAATAATAGATTAAAAATCATAATTACAAAATTCCAAAAAACAAATTTGTTTGTAAGTACATTTATAATTTTGGTAAGGAACAGAAATACGAAATACTGAAATGCAACTTTTTAAATTTCTCCAAACGTCACTCTGCGTTAAACGTGGAAATAAATAAAGCTCACGCGTGTACCAAAGCTGATTTTTCACCGAGGGACGAGAAGCTTTGAATTGCCAATCAATTTGAACGGAGTTGAATAATTTGCGGCAACCATTTTGACAATACTTCCGGATGATTTGATTCACGACAGGAAGTTCCAGATTGCTCCTAAATCGTATCTGACAGTTCCACACCACGATTCGCTTCACGTCGTTGGCGTTTGATCTAACAAGTTGCTTTAGAGTTTGAAAATTTAACCTCAAACAGGTATTTTTATTTTAGAAAGTTGAAGATGATCATTGTTTTTATCGCGTATAGTTATTAAGAAAATTGTATTACGGTTACTAAAAATGATTAACAAAAACAAATATGTTTTTACAATGTTTATTAAACGATTTATTTGTATATTTCAGTAAATTATTTTTCGTATACACATAAATATAGACATGCTCTGCAATGTTTATATTTTGTTTTAAATGAAATATATTGCTAAATGAATCAAATGTACAAGGGCAAGTAAAAAAGTCAGTATTTTTGTGATATTTTTAGTCTATTCTTTTAATTTTTTACTAATTTACTTTTGCTCTGTCCGAATATAAATATCAATTAATATTAGTAATTAATGAATTAAATTATTTTTATTGTTTATTTAAAATTAAGCAAAATTGCGAATATTTTGTTTCTGCTTAAAATCTCCATTTTTTACTTTTTGTCCGTAAAAATGTCTCGTCATAAGACTGTGAAACATCATTAAAATCACATGATTTCAATAATAATCACCCTCGAGCTAAGAGCAGTCTATACAGGTCCATCAGTATTGTGCGATTAAGTGTGAAATCTAACAATTGCGGCTGATATTTCATCGCGAAATGATTCATTATTCAATCTGTGTGACGTCAGGCGGCCATTTTACCCTGTTTCCCCCCTGCCACCCTCTAGTCCCGCCCTGTTCTCATAGCCTTCTTGATTCTTCAGCAGTTCAAGCAGTTGCGGGTATTGTTGACAGCGCTAATTATACGTTGATGCAGTGTTATTAAACTCTTATGGAATGGTAGAAGTTTATGACAAATTTGAGGCGTAATTTTGTTCTGTTTTGTAGTGGTAAACGACATTTTTAAGGTGGAGGAGATGGTTATTTGGTACTTTGTATTTAGGTTGTGTTTGTGGGAATGTTTCGAGTATACAATTAGGATTTTTATTTGAATAAATCTCATTTATATTAAATATTAATAAAGTTAATGGTAGAATGAAATGCAAAATACATTTTTCTTTATTTCAAACATTTTAGAAAATGCCCAAGATAGAAATGAATACGGCACATTATGTTAAGAATTATGAGCTACGGTTTTGGTTAAATTAAATAACACTAATATGTACACAGGTGTATAGGGCAGGATGTGCCAGACATAGTAGAAGATTTTCGATTAAATTTGATAACTTGCGAAAATATTATTAGTTTTGTGTTTATTTGCAGTATTAAATGAATTTAGTTTGAATTTTCAACAGTTTTTCATGGAATATATTTATTTAGATGTACAGGCTGTCCAAAAAGTCTGGAAACACATTTAAATATCTCGAGAACGAAGCATTCGATGATAAAGTTACAAAACACGTGTTTTTTTATTTTTCTAAAACTATTCAGGCATGATATGCACACATACCTCCAACCCCCCTGATAGGCGGGATGGGGGTGAGTTTCAAAAACTTAAATGAAAACCCCCATTTAAAAAACTGTAATTGATTTGCAAATTTGAACCTCATCTCCTCACCCCCTTGGCGGTGTTAAAAGGGAAAATCGAAAAAAATTTGAGAAATCAGAAAATATTTTTTATGGTGAAAAAAATGAAAGAACAAGAGTTACATGTATTAGCGAATAAGACTTGCATAAATGAATTTGGGAGATATTTAAGTTTTCTGTGATATCTGATTGTTATTTATATAATAAACGGTATTCATAGTCATAATCGGATCTTAAGATTTCCGTCATGAAGGTTTTTACTAATTACAGTCCTTAATTATAAGAAATTATATCTAAAAATATAGGCATAGAATAATATATTTGATAAGGAAATACTAATAATAGATAAAATATGCAGATATTTTGTAGCAATATTATAAATGTCTTTAAAATTATTTTACTTTTTAATCATGAAATGAAATGTAAGCTACCTTACGAACTCAATTGGAATTAATCACAGACACAAAATATTAAAATTACTAAAAAATTTAATATTTCTGCCAACCTCCATCATAAATTAAAATTAGTGTTAGTTCCATATTTTTTCATCTCCGAACTACACTTCAACGTTCTTCTTCCATATTTCCATGTACATGTATATACAGGATGTTTTATACATACATAACATCACGCGGGTATCACGAACCCCTGAAACATTAACAGAACATCCACTAAAAGATATTAAGTCCACGTCAACATTCTCATCCTGACACACGATACTCGTTTCGACCACATTAACACTTTCTCCATACGAGCTCTTTCATTCCTCACAATTAAAATCCATCATCACGCAACAAACCTGCATTTGCATCCATCCATTCGTTCCTGTACACCTGTTTCATAAATCTTCACTTACGCCTACTTCTCTACAACGAATCTATAAAGAAATGAAGGCAGCATCGCCTGCGCTTGTTTAAAAATAAATTTTACACAATTGCAGTTAGACACTGTATAGTATAAATTGAAAATGAAGAAAAAAGATAAGGAAGTAAGGGAGCATCTGCTGCGCTTGTTTTTGAAATTGAAATCCACACAATTGCAGTTAGACACTATATAGTAAAAACAGAAAATGAATCAAAAAGATAAGGAAGGAAGGGAGCATATGCCTGCGCTTATTTTTGAAAGTGAATTCCACACAATTGCAGGTAAACACTCGAAAAATCTAACCAATGAATCTAAAATCAGGAATCATGCGCTTGTCCTTATATTTTATATTTCAGGAAAAACAATTATGGGTATATATTATTTGACGTACTGATAACAACGTTTTTTTTCGAAATTCGCAAAAATAATTGCACATTACTTGAAGCAAACATTTTTTGTGCTACTTGATTGATAGGTTACAGTAATGAGTAAAAATTAGTAAACACAAATTTATTTAATTGAAGAATGCTTCAAGTAATGTGCAATTATTTTGCGAATCTCCATAAAATTCTTTTTCCGTTGTAATCAGTACATCAAAATAATATGTATCCTTCATTTTTTTTCTTGTAATATTAAAACACCCTGTATACCTAACCTAAACTCACAGTATATATCAGAAAACAAAGGTAAAATCTCTTATATTTTCAGTTCGGTTGCATGTGCGTGCCTAACGCGGCGTGCTTGCAAACAAAAGACTTACGGTGTGGTTACCGTCGCCTGCTACTGGGTTTCGTATTCCGTGATTTCTACACCGCAACAAATTAAAATATGCGTCTGTGAACCGTGAACATATCACGGTTATATGTGGAATTTGAAATAGGACCTTATCTACAATTGTGGTTACACTGCGGATTTTAATTTGAAGTTGACGATAAACATAAAGTTTAGAAACTGAAACTACAGAATTATGATAGAATTTTGTTTTGAGTTATTTATTATGAATCTAATTCTGAATTTGAAATCTGAAATAGGTACCTATTACTGCTAGAAATTGAATAGATAAATATATCAAACTTATTCTATTTAACATTTATTTGCCCGTCAGTACGGTGGTGTGGATAGCTATACGGAATTCTAATCCGGAGATCCCAAGTTCGAATCTCACTCAAGCTAAAAATTATATAAACTACTACACACTCGGTGTGTGCAGACCCTGTATTGTAATTGGGATTTTAGTTCCTGTTGTACAGCGTAACATAAATAAATAAATAAATAAACATTTGGAGCAGATCTAACTTATATTTACTGAAACAGATCAATTATTTGATATTTCGCATATTTTTACCACACTACTAGGTTTACTAATTCAGATAAAAATTAAAGAATAACATCTTATTATGTGAATCAGTTCATTGAGTTCAAGTATTAAATATAATAAATGAAAAATACATAAACAATTATAAAATAACGTATTTTAGTTATAAAACACTTTATTACAAGTTAAATTTTGTATATTATTTGTATTTATTTGCAAGAATAAAAGAAATGTAGTATAATAAATATATATAGGTATACTAAAGCCGCCTGAAATTCTGTACCAACGCATAAATTTTGATTAAAAATTATTTTGCATATTATATAGGTATTCAAACAAAGAAAAACAATGCTCCCCAACTATAAACTTTACACGTTAAGATTTATTGAATGCATGTTCGCTCAAGTTAACTAAACAACAATAATAATAATAATAATGGACTTTTTATATTTGTGTATTGGTATTATTTTGGAATTCAATGAACGAGTTTAGTAGTGTACGGATGGTTATACTGTTCGTATCTAAATTTTTCAATTGACGTGCTTCATATTTTTGGACTTTGTAAACAAGCGCAGGCGATGCTGCCTTCATTTCTTATAGATTCGTTGTTAGAGAAGTGGGCGTAAGTGAAGATTTACCAAACAGGTGTACAGGAGCGAATGGATGAATGTTTGTTGCGTGATGATGGATTTTGGTTGTGAGAAAAGAAAGAGTTTGTATGGAGGAAGTGTTAATGTGGTCGAATCGAGTATCGTGTGTCAGGATGAGAATGTTGACGGGTTCGTGCTACCCCATTTAATGGGATATAGCGTGATGTTATGTATAAATAAATAAAATAAATATATCATCACGCCTTTTACCCATCACTGGGTGTGGCACTCTGCCTTAGCAGATCTCGGTAAGTGATATATTTTTCGCGTGAAGTGCGGTTACCAGCCGTCAAATCACGGCCTCCAAAGATATTAGTGGAGGAGGAGCCACAGGGGTAGTTTTTTTTAAATTGGTGAAAATTGTTTGTTTGTAATGTATGTATGTATGTATTTAGGTGAAAATGTAAAATTATTAATGATATGGCTTATTAAAAGTTTCTTGTTGTTCACAGTTATTTGAATTAAAAATTAATAAAATATTTGATGTAAATTGCAGGTTCATTCATTTTAAATATTATTTACATCTAATATTTTATATCAGTGCAACACAAAATTTATTTCGTTGTAATTTTACGTAAAATGATTCTTGTTTCAGTGAGGGTTCCAGTCCAATATAGATACTAACGAAAATGGCGCATGTTAAGGTAGGAAATTTAAATCTTAAAATTATTTTTAATTGTCAGACAAATAGAAATAGAAACACAAGCGTCGAGATTATATTTTGGTTGTGGATGCACCTAGATTTTATAAGTGCATATGTAATAGCTATAACATACCTAGGAATGTTATGAGTATCATTACAGCCGCAGATGTCAGTTTGAAATCCGAGCTTGTATCGCGAGGATTTTAAGATATTTAAGGCCTGTTATGACCCATAATATCCGTGGTTTGTTCAATAGTTTATCGGTTTCGGAATATAAACACGTAAACTTATTATTTTTTGAAATTATTTTATGAATAACGCCATTGTCATCATTTTATAAGGTGATCGAGTATTGTATTTAATTACAAACATAGGAATAAAATTATATTTCAAAAACACGTGCCCACTGTTGGTGTTACCGAATTTAAAGATCCTAGGAGATGCACATAGTTTATTCCACGCCATTGTCACTTATATATTAATGTTTCTGTTATGCAGTATACTCGAAATTTAATTAATTTTATACAATAAAATATTCACTAAAATGCTTATAAAACGTCGCAAATACTACTTTCACTGTAAACGTCTGTATTGTATTAAGTTAGACTAGTTCAGCGCGATCCAACGTTTTTCAACTCTATATAATCTGTTATAATTTGTCAGCGTTTAAAATCATTTAAAATATGTGTATATATACAGGTGTCCCATTTTACATTATCTTATTGAATATCTCGAAATGAAAGCATTTTACCGAAAAGTATGCCGAAGTCGACCCTCCTCCCGGCTCCCCTTGGGGGGCTAAGGGGGCCATTTTGTCAAAATCCGATGTCCCCCTCAAAACCATGACGATTATGATTCGGCATACTTTTCGGTAAAATGCTTTCATTTCGAGATATTCAAGAAGATAATGTAAAATGGGACACTTTGTATATATTTTTTGTTTGTTTGTTTATAATGTGAAATGTGTTGTAAACTTTTTTGTCTATTTAGTTTTCATTATGACTTTTGAATTAAATATAGTAACATTAAATCTATATGTACCTGTTTTGTTCATATAAACACATTACATTAAATATACATATTTTGAAATTAACCTTATTAAACAAGTAACAACATGGCTTATTAATTATTTTGTATCGACGAAAAACGTTGGTACGCGCTGATGTAGGCTAGTTTAATACTATGCGGGCAGTGTTTCCAACGTTTTATGAGCATTGTAGTGATTATTTTAATATGTACAATTACTTAAATTATGTGATAGTGTGGATTTTTGTTTCGAGTGTTGTTTAAGTGAAAATAAAGTGGAATATATTGCGTGTACTTCCTAAGATGTCAGTGGACAACGTGGGACGTGGTCGATTCCTGATCAAAGTATGTAATATTATTATTTTTAACAATATTTGGCTTTTTAAATAAGTTGTTTCAGAAAAATAAACCCTGCCTCTATATCTATCTGTATTCCTTCTGTTTATTATTCAAAAAAAAATTATTTAGTAATTATTACATTTTTTTATTTAGTTTGAAAATAGTTATGACATTAGTCTTAATAGACACTGCATTTTTTTTAAATGTTATTTTTGTTTTCGAAATATTTGCGAAAAACACTTTAAATGGACCAGCCAGTGCTAAATGTAAATGTCAAATATAATGATATGAGCAAGTAATAAATAATGAATTGGACATTTCATTTATTGCTATAAAAATATTTGTGTATTGTAGATGGATGGAGAAAGTTATAATTTACATTATATATATTACAAAATATGACTCAAAGAAGATGGAGATAATTTTATTCTAACAATTAGAACTATTAAAACAAATTACTGGAAATGTTGGACGTTTCTCCATCTTCGCTATTATGAGCCAAGATGGACGGTTTAAACACAAGCAAAACTATTTAAACTTATGTTGTTCGTGACGTCACTGTTGCATCACGAAAATACACTGGTTTAAAACCACTTAAAAATATTTAAAACTAATGCATCGCGAAAAAATGTTTACTGCACGTGGACAGTTTGTTTATATCAAGCCCTTCAATCAGTTTTTATTAAATTGACTGAGTTATTTTTGTCCTTATTTAAATGGACTCAATCGAGCAATTTTTAAATTTTTAATAAACTTTAGTTTTCATATAGACATACGAGTAGTTAAGGTATAGATATAACTTTTTCAAATATATACCGTGAGAATTGAAAAATTGTAAGTATCTCATCAAACCTGTCACTAACATTAAACCCATTTGAATCACGAAATGTCCATCTGCAACATCCTAAATTCACAAGTATTCCCAAGAACCAGAAACGCAGCAACCATCCTGTACTCTCGTCTCAATACAGTGTCCAGTGCATATCCATTGTGTACACACGCCATCATATGCATCGTGTAGGTGTGAAGTGTTCAAAGAGCACACAACGCTAGTCACATGATGTTTTGACGCGTATGCATTCAGCTTGTCAATGTCCTGCGTCTTTTCGTGTCAGCCAACGTCTTTTGACGGCAAATTAGCCGCTGAGTGTTGGAGATGTCGAAATAGGGCATTCATTGCACGAGCAACGGGTATCCGGTGTCGGAACGAAGTTTTGTGCTTGGGATTGTTTTGAGAGGTGTGTGAATTGTTGTGTTTGTTTTATGAAGAAGGATTCGGGAATTGAAATGCTGGATGGAAAGGTACGTGGATTGTTGATTGGGTTATTGATGTTATTGGGTTTCCTAACCTTAAATGTTCAAAATAATTTTAAATTGCATTGATTAATTGAATGATGAGAACAGATGAGAAATATTAGGTTATGAAAATGAAGTTTTAAAAAGAAAATTATTAAATGTACAATTATTTTCTGGGTTTAAATGGCCTAATTGCAAACATAATTTTAGGATCTCAAAGCAACAAGTTTATCTTGAGGTTTACTCGCAAATGCTTCGTTTAAGAATTATTTACTTGTAAACATGAATATATTTTTAAATATGAACGAATTAATTTCAAGTCATTGTTATACTACATGTTTTGACCACGATTGTCATTAATTGATTTGACGGCTGGTAACCGCACTTCACGCGAAAAAATATATCACTTACCGAGATCTGCTTAGGCAGAGTGCCACACCCAGTAATGGGTAAATGGCGTGATGATATATGTATGTATATATGTATGTACAAACATACATTTATATATTTTTTAATATATATATATATATATATATATATAAATTTTGACTATTGACTATTCTAGTGTTTATAATTATAATATAATCATTAATATATTAGGAATAACAATCTAATCAATAGTACTAAAAATGTTTACGTAAGATAATCCATTCATCCTTTTTTTTCTCTTAAATTTAGGCATCTATTAATAATCCAGTTTAGACTTTTGTTTTATTGATTTCAATGTAATACATCAATATTTTATCAACATTTATGCGTGAAAAAAGAGTTAAATTAGGATAATTATATTTAAAATTATTTTTTTACAATTTCCTTACGAAATTACGAATAGTTTTGTGGCATATTGGCATTAGTAGTATTTGTTGTATTTATACAATAAACAGTTAATTCCATTTCCGTTGGAGAAACAAAACAATATATTCATGAATGTATTCAACGACACAGATATCATTTTAAGAACTCGAACCATAACCACAGTGCTTTTGTTGAACATGCCCTGTCGCAAAATCATGAATTAGACTTTGAAAACTACAAAATTTTACATTACGAATCACACAAATACAAACGCTTGTTTTTGTAATGTTGTTACATTGATATGTTAAATACTACAGTTAATATCAAAATTAAATTTGATGTCGAAGAATCAGTACAAAAATATACTGCATTAATTGACGTAAAGATCCTTGACACATTATTCTGTTTATTTTTCATTAAAAGGTCAGTATGTGGACCCAGAAATTAAATTGATACAGGGATATGATACAGGGGTATATTTATTTTACCTGAAACTGACAGGAAAATAAACATTTGCCTGACTTTTAAGACTAAAGAAAGCTTTGTTTTGCGTGTCTAGTCAGGAAAATAACATATTGCCTGCATAGACAGGTAGACAGAAACGTGAGTGTCTAGTTACTTAGCAACATAAAATACTGACTGAATATGTAAGTCAAATTTTTATTTAAATTTATTTAAAATATTTATTATTTGTTTATAAGTTTCAGGTAAAATGTTATACGTAACACATCAGTAAAGCGTCATACAGGATTCGTAAGCTATTTCAAGGCTTCGCTTTCGCTCGGCATGAAACTATCTACTCATCCTGTAATTGAACGCATTCCTGACTTTTTACGTAAATAACTATATTTCGACGTTTCTGAGAACTACACCTGAACATTAAATTCAATATAATCATTTAAAGTCAAAAATATATAAAAATCGTGACAAAAACAAGTGGACATGTATTTTTAAAAATTTAGTCTTTCTTTGACTCAGGTGGTGTTATCACTTTGATTTTAACTTAATTTACATTTTAAAGAATATTACTTTATTTAAAAACAAATAAAAATGGACTTTTTTGAACAATTAGTTTGATAAGCAAATTATTTTGTTAATGTTGTTTAAGTAGTCAATTGTTATTTTGTAATTATAGTTTCCAGACTTGAAAATGGAACCAAACCAAAGTTCCTAAACGTCTTGTACTTTTATAATGACACAATAAATAATTTATATTGTAAACAAGCCAAGTAATCCAATAAACCGGTAGTATAATTTTGAACCTACTACCTCTACTCTTAATACAAACAGATCAAGATTTATTAGATGCTACTAGATCAAAACTTAATTCTGTAAAGCATAATTTAGTGTAATTGTGGTGATGATATTTCATGAATACCTGTCAGATAGACATGCTGAACTTAACCACGTGTCCCTTTCAATCTCAGACGACGGGAATGATGTACCTGCGGTCTGCGGGTGCATACATAAACCTCTTTGAGTATAATTGCAGTGTTTACATTCGTGAAATAACTTTCTTAATGTCATATCCGTTTACCATTTTCTTCCTATGCTAAATCCTTTGACATGAACTTTGGAATGGTGCTTAGTTTTCGAATAAGGCACCAAATTTCAGTAACATCTTGCTAATAATAAGTTTTGACATTGTTAAATGTTTCTAGATTTATAAATAAATGTTTGAAATAATAATTACAGTAGACTAATTCTTTTTACAACTGTCAAAAAATGTTCATTTTTTTACTAATATCAATACGCGAAGTACGTGATTTTTTCATCATTTACATTACCATGACAACGCGTATTTTGCGCATTATATTGCACCCTAGTGCGCAAAATGAGTATCTCGCGTACGCTCCCAAATTATTTGTTGAAGGTTTCATTAGTTACAACACATCAATAGTATCAAATTAATATTGTTGTTGATTGTTTTCCTTCAATTTATTTAAATAAATTAATCAATATACTTAAATAAATCAATAATTATTGTATCATTCTTTATTTACAGTTGTAGAAAAAATTTTGTTTGTATGCGTTCGAATGACTTTTATTGTCTCGATCTGCGGTCTCGACTAAAAGTGCCATTCTCACAACAAAAAAACACTCACTTTGCATACTTAATACAAAAATAACTATTGTAACCATTTTAATTTGAAACATATTTTTCCAAAATAATTTACTTCTTTATTCTATAACTCGACTATAACTCGACGAGTATAACCTCAACTGGGTTTTTACTTCCTTCAGCAATTTCCTCCATTGTGCTCTGTCTTAAACCGTTTCTCTTCTCTTTTATATATTTAATCACATCAGATCTTTATCGACTTCATTTTGCCATCTACTTTTTGGTCGACCTTTAGGATTTGTTCCTACTATGTTTTTATTGAAGATTTTCTTGATTATTCGCGTGTCGTCCATTCGTTGCAGGTGTTCTAACCAGCGCAGTCTACTTAAATCATTTTTTTTTGAGTTATATTGGTATCGTCATAGATTTAGTATTGTTTGAAGTTCATTCGAGTCCATCGTTCTTTTCCTTCTTAGGGTGGTCGAAAAAAATTCGTAACATTTTCCTTTCGAATGTCAATAACTTATTTGCTTCTCTGGTTGTTATTGTCTATGCTTCTGGTTCATAGATATGTACGGGTAGTTTTATACTTCTGTTAAAATCTTTGTTTTGTATCAACTCTGAGTAGACAAAGTAACATTTTCTTTTCAATATTTCTTTGTATTTGCTTGGCCTTGCCATTAACTGAATTAATTAATGCACCAAGACACGTGAATTCCACATTAAATTTGAGATTATTATTTGTTGCCCGTCGATAAATTATTGACAATCCTAATTTTTAATGGTTATTTTATAAATTACTATCATTTCAGCATTCTGTGAATAAAATAATTTGTTCTATTATTTTTATTTTGCACTCGTATGAGGCTGTCAGTATAAAAATACTTTTTAATCAATCTTTTTAAGGAGCTACTCGTGTCAATGAGCTATCATTATATTATTTTTTTACGTATATCAATAAACAAAATGAATAAAAATAACATTAAAATATCACGATACATTATTCTTCATATTTCCACAAAATACCGAAATTGCGATAATCTGTAATCATTAAATAGAAAAAAATATTATTAATATATCGATAGATTATTCTGTAACTCGATTATTATCTATTACCAATCGGTAAATTAATGAAAATTCTTACTCGTATTTTGCATTATTACTTTATAGATTAGTATCATTTCGGGATTTTGTAATCTAAATTATTTATTCTGCTATTTCTATTTTATTTTGATAAATTTTGCGTACGAAGCTGCTAATATAAAATATTAATATTGCCAGACTTTTTACGAAGCTAGCAGTGAACTGTTGTTACTCGTATATTCTTTTTTTTAAAGAATAACTACGTATAGACAAAATGCAAGAAAATTACATTAAAATACCAGAGTTAATTATTATGTGTATAGAATACTTAAATTGCGATAATACTTAATCATGCAATAGAGAAAGTTGTTATTAATATATCGATAGAATATAGATATTTATTCATTACAGAATAGTGAAATTAAAAATAAATGACAACGGTAAATGCGAAGATAATTTGAAAATACCTTACACATACCTATCTTCGCTATTGGTGTAGGATGTATCCACATCCAATTACGTTTTATCATAAAAATGCGTTCTGTACTAGGTCAGGCATGGTTACGGGTGTTTTTTTTTCAAGGATTTCATCAGTTTTTAGTTGGTTGAACTAAAAAAACACACCCCTAACCATGCCTGACCTAGTACAAAACGAATTTTTATGGTAAAAAGTAATTGGAGGTGGATACGTGCTACACCAATACCCCTATCTTCTGTAGCACACTCAGAAATTGTGACTAGATTGATCATAACTTGCAGGAAAAATAATATAAATAACAAATACAGTTAATATGCCTTACACTACGGTTTCTAGAAGTTGTGACATTCGTGTACCATTTGGAGGATTGTTAAAACATACCAACTTAAAATTAAACTGGTATGTCAAAATGATGATTGGAAAATAATAGGCAAGCAGGTTTCCTTGATACTTAATATGCAAATATAAACTTTTTTACAGAAAATATAATTTGTCAAATACATACTTATAAATGTAGATACATGAAATATGGTTCCTATTAATTACATCTCTTTAAAAGAAATCAAGATTTTTATCTAAGATCTTATTTACTCTTTATTTCGCAAAATGTTGTATTTCGTTTTCTTTTTAAATGTCTTAACTAGTATTAGACAAAATATATTATTTGAATACAATTAAATAAAATTCCAACGGATCTATTTGTCTGTCGTCTCCTCTAAAATCTTGTAACATTTGATTTTATTTTACAAAATGATTAAAAGTTCTTATTTTTTATGTTTTTTATTTTTGGCATTTGCATGCATGCAGAATGCATTATTAATTAATGTCAGAAACAAGTGAAATAACTTACATGTATGCATCATTTGATCTAATAATAACTTGAGCTAAAATCTAATATACGAGCTTAGCGTTTGCTTGCTGAAAATGTAAGTAAGCGAGCTTTGCCAAGCTAATATAAAAATAATTCTTAAATAATACCATTTTTTTTTGTTTGGGATTAACTCTTACAGAAAATACGTCAACGTTTCGACAATTTAAATCAGATAACAGTGAGTTACAAACAAAAATACAAAAATAAGATTTCAAATAACAATTTGTAATGCGAAAAAATATATCACTTACCGAGATCTGCTTAGGCAGAGTGCCTCACCCAGTAATGGGTAAAAGGCGTGATGATATATTTATTTATATATCTTAACGATTTTCACGATATTTAATTGTTGAAATTTAAACAGAATTACATAGTGGAGAATATTGACATAATTAATAAATTTCAAACACTTGAACGTACTTTTTTACAAAGTGATGTTGCTCTTTAAAGAACAGAAAACGCAAAACAATGTTGACACCTGTGAACCAATGATGTGAGTGCCTAAGTATGCTGCGCTATGACTGTTTTTAATTTTAATGTTTCAATTGTCATTTGATTCAGTTCAGATAAAATCATATGATTAACTGAAATGAATAAATTGGTTTATTTAGGAAGGCGGATTTCTTTTAGGAGAATCTTAATTAAACGAAGTAAGATTGACAAGTAAGTGATCTATTTTTACCAATGTAAGTTAGATCTGATCCTAATGGTAACTGGAGTACATATATGCAATAGTAATGGGCATATTAATTTATTATTTAAATTCTATTTCATTTGTTACTCTGCAAAACAGGGATTTAATTTCAATAACAGTACAGAATGTGTGATTAAATGTCAGATACAACAGTATTTTTAATGACATATATTTTCTGGCCGGTAAATTTGAAGCCGGCGCTGCACAGGTGTCTTATGTCATAACAAGCAGTGGTCCTTGTTCTAACGCACTCGATCACCGCTCCGACTAAATATGAATAGTTACTTATTTATAAGAAAATAGACTTTTTCACAGTATCTCGATTCTATCACGAAAATATTCACGCAACTTAAGTTTCAATTTAAGAATATCCGTGACACTCCTACGCTTCAAGAACTTCAGTTGTAACATCATGGTAGCTCTAACATTGCACAGATTCGCGTTGTATTCAACTTGAAGCAAAGAAGTTTAGTTTACTAGTGAAATCAAGAAGCCAAAGATATAGTAAAATTCAACAATTCTAAGTTGGGACAATAAATTCAGTCCAATCCGTCCGAGGGAGAACAGGCGTACATTATATTTATATTCAAAGGGTATGGTTATGTTGGAGCGACGATAAACGATAATAGCGAAACAATGTATATTGAGGAAAGCTTTAGTTAGTTTAGAATTATCGAAAATACCTGTTTCCATATCATTTATTTGGTATGCAATGTTTGTTGAGTCAAGAATTAATTTTTTTAGGGTAAAATACATTATTCCATCTCTGTTAAACTAAAATTGTTTTAGATTGAATTAAAATTATACGGAAATCAATTAATAATAGTTGAAGAATGAAGATAATAAACTATGTGTCGATTGAAGTAAAAATGGGATATCTTAAATTTAAATATTTACTATTGAGATCAATATTGCATTGTATTTGATAAGCTTCAAAAACTAGATATACGCGATTTTATTAAAAATGGTATGTTATTTTCAGTAGCAGTTGAAGTTCTTTTCTGTATTAAAATTATTTTATGATCTAAATTCGACGTTGATAAGTTGATTACGAAAATAAATATATTAAAGAAATAATCGATTATATTGATACTATCCTCGCAGGTAGGGATGTGGGTATACTTTCTTTTTGATAAAAAAATATTTCAGTATTCGATACATTTCTGTTGATATTTTATCGATATCGATACATGTTTCAAGGTATTGATATCGAAAGAATCCCACATCTTTCTCCACTACTAAAAAGTGCTAGTTGTCCTAGCTTTCATTTACTTTTAAATAAATTTGTGTACTTATTGTGCAAATATTTTTAAATTAAAAACAACAAACACAAAATTAATTTTCTTTAAATGTTTTGTGAGACTTAGACAAGTGTTTATTTTGATATTTTATTATTAAACCTAGTTTCACCAAGTGAGCATTTAAAGACAATTAATTTTGTCTTTGATGTTTTTTATTTAAATTGCTATTTCGTAGCTTTTGCTTTTTTCGGTAGATGGCATTACTGGTTCGATAGAACTTCTCATGTCATCTTACCGTTCTTTAGAGATCTTATTCTCTGCTGGCACAGTCCTTCGTCACCAGCTTCTTCACGTGAACTTTGTTCTAGGTGAAGAAGTAGGTTATACCATACTGATGAGCTCTAATAAGAGCGAAACGCGTCTATGGTTACCAACTTTGCTGGCCAGCCTCTGACGATTTTGTGAGACTTAGACAAGTGTTTATTTTGATATTTTATTAGCAAATATTTTTATATGTAATTGGCACCATAATTGTTTGCCGGACACTTTGATTTACAAAAAAAAAACTAATTTCTTTGAAAAAAACCTTTGTTTCTATTTATTTGGAAAATACGGTATAAATGCATAACATAAAGGGTAAGATATGGATATTTTCGCAAATCGAATGCATTTTCGCTGGCGTCCACATTTAGTTAACAACAAAATGACTTTTAATTGTCTCGATGTAACAATAAGAATTTTAAGATAGATTTAAAAGCAGGCTGAATTAATTTTCTCGAGCACTCGTCGCGTATAATGCATATGTAACTATGACGAGATGACAAATTCAAAAGCGGTTTTAAAATGCACTTCCATTTACCGGCGCCTGGTTCCTGGACTGTTAACGTACAAAACATTGAATAGTAATTAAAACTTATGTGGAAATATGCATTTTCTACTTGAAATTATAAATTCGTGTTCGTTATCGGTTTTGTTTTCTAATAGCGGGAAAATTACTTTATTGCAGGATGACGTGTTTTATAATTTTAATATTCATTTATTTTGATTTTCCCATTTGTCATGTGATTAGATGTAGTATTATAATAATTTAAACTTTTAAATTTAAACATTATGCAATTCGATTTCGTATCTACATACCTTGTAGATGTGCATATGTTTTTACCTGAAACTGACAGGAAAATAAACATTTGTTTGACCTTTAAGACTCAGGAAAGCTTCGCTTTGCATGCCTAGTCAGGAAAATAACATATTACCTACCTAGACAGGTAATGAAAGAAACGTGAGTGTCTAGTTACTTAGCAACATAAAATACTGACTGAATATGTAAGTCAAATACTTCTTTTAATTTAAATTAATTTCAAATATTTATTATTTGTTTATAAGTTTCAAATAAAATGTTATACGTAGCATGTCAGTAAAGCGTCGTACAGGATTCGTAAGCTGTTTCAAGCCTCGCTATCGCTCGGAATGAAACTATTTACTCATTGTGTAATTGAACGCTTTCCTGACTTTTTAAGTAAATAACTATTAAATTATTATTTGTTATTATCTAAATTAGTAGATAACTTAACTTGTATTTTTAAAACTTGACTGTTACTGTTTTAAAGAGATAGTTCTAGTTTTATTTTCATGTCAATTTCTTTAATACGGGAAGATATGTTTGCACAATAAATATTTCCTTCGTATTTTATATTCTTTCAGAATTATATTTATAATTTTTTTTTATATTAAATTAAGTTTTTTGTTTTATTTTTATCCATGTATCTCCAACTATAAGAATATTAAATTAAATTAAGTTAATTATAGAAGGAAGAGTCATTGAACGCTAACTTCCCCATGTTAGAATAGTAATAATATATAATTTACTTATTGTTATTAATAACATATTTTAAATAACACAGCACATTAAATAATAATAAAAAAATCCATGTATTTTTTCAATGTTGTTATTGCCATAGTGTTATTGAAGAAGAAATGTAGGATTAAATAAAATAATTATCATTTTCAATTTACATATTTTGCGATGTACAACATTAAATAGGCATGGCGATCATTTACCTACTGATAAAAAATCTGATGTGGACACCACATGACTTCCTTGTACGCGTATTAAACTATAGATATTTTTGTAATTGCACATATTTGACATAAAATCTTTTATTTTTTATTTTTTGTTCTAATCCATAGCAAACTTAATTAAAAAAAACACACAAAATATATACTATTTAAATTTAGATATCTCGCTTATGCAAAAGGCTAATTTAAAAATTCTTAATGTGCTTAGACGCAGAATTTAATTCTCTAAAACTTTTATTTGAAGCATTTATTTCTAAAATTAAAATAATACCATTTTTTTCAAGGAAAACTGTTAGCAGCTTCATGTAATGTGTCACTTCCGGTTAGTGTATTTTAACCAAAATCTATTATATTATTTCCATTGATATAGTAGTCTTATATACCAAATTTGGAAAGTTTTAAATTATATTTGAATATAGTTTTTCATGAAAATCTATTATAGGCTTCAAGTAAAGTACCACTTCCGGAAGTTATATAATGACCAAAAAGGGAGGTGCACAACTAGATGTTATAACAGTCCTAAATATAAAATTTCAATTTTCTCCGGCTTACCGTTTTTGAGTTATGCGAGATACATACGTACGTACGTACGTACGTACATACGTACATACGTACGTACAGACGTCACGACGAAATTAGTCAAAATGGACTCAGGGAGGGCCAAAATGCGTATTTCCACTGAAATCTGAGAACCGAAAATTTTCGCGATAACAATACTTCCTTTACTTCGTACAAGGAAGTAATAAAAAATAAGCTTGAAATTTTATAATTTCAATAATTAAGCAAAAAAATCTGTAATCACTGTTTTTTATTTGATGAACTTTAATGTTATGAAGTTTGTTCTGTACAAGTAAACAGCGACGCATTTTTAATTACAAACAAACATGTAATATGTTCATTATAAGTATATTTTCGACTATTCTAAATGGTGCAAATTGAAATTGTGCAAATAGTAAATACACAGTCTGTCAGTACGGTGGTGTGGATAGCGATAAGGAATTCGAATCCGGAGATCCCGAGTTCGAATCTTACTCAAGCTAAAAATTATATAAACTACCACACTGCGGCTCGGTGAGTGCGGACCCTGTACTGTAATTGGGATTAAGTTTCTGTTGTACAGCGTAACATAAATAAATAAATAAATTTGCGTATATGAAGTGTGTATTCTACGGGTAATGGATTATTTACTTAAAACTCTTGGTAATAGATTCTTTCTGTGAACGGGTTCAATATTCAAATTAGTAAATAACACAATTATTTGAGTTAAAATAGAATATAACGCCTTGCGTCTGTGAAGTATGTATTCTACGGGCTTATATCAAGTTTGTAAATGCAATGTATGCATTCTAATATAAGAAATAACTTGTAAATAATAGATTTTTTTCATCTAGGATTTTGCACGTTCACTTGACTAATTTTTGGGGCGAAAATTAACATCGAATTTAAATATAATTATAGGCGCGGTGGCCGAGCGTGTTAATGCACATCTCTTAACATACTGTGACGTCACCCGACCCAAGGTTCTTCAGTTCGCCTGCCGACAATGTGTGATTTGTCGTTAAATATAAAAAAAATACAGTTACATGTATTTATCACACTCGGGAGCTATAAGCTAGTCACTTATACACCTTAAAATGATTTGACTAAAGAAACCGGCAGTACGGCAGTGTAAAAAAAACCTGCGGCTTGGTGTGCCCGGCCCCTGTTTCGAACGGAATGATGGGACATCATTATTATAGAACTTAAACTAAACATTGTTTTAATAATTTTTTTTACATTTTAATTAATAAAGTTTTGAGCCATGCTTTATATGTCTTCAAGTTTCTCGCTTGGGTATTAATACTACTACAATCGATCCATAATTAAAACTTAAATCCAATATGCATTAAAAATATGCATTTTCTCATTTCCTATATTTGACAAGTCTCTTCATTTCTCAGCAATCTGTTCATTAATTAGTTTTGACTTGGATAAAAATCTGGGTCTCTACCTCAACCGAATCCACCAGGATCCAATTAGAGTTCGTTAGTTAATCTGGCGTCCGCTGGCAGCAGTGGCAGCCCGGCGCTGCAGTCATAATTATCTCTAATTGTAAAACCCGCACTTAAAGGACTCTTCAGCCGCTAGGGAGCTTACCTGGTGGTTCGAATAATGCTTCATTCGTATTCATGCATATTTCACAGTGCCTCGTTTCTGCGTTTCTTTCCTTCGTTCGCTCTCCGCTTTATTTCTAGATTTCCTTGGCTGGATAGTGACGGTGTGTGTAACCAGTAACGATTTCTTTATTTTGAGGGTTAACTTGGAGGATGATTCCCGCATACTTGTGTATCTACAGATTGCGTCGCCGCGATCTGTGATGTGAAAATGTGGATGGATTTGTAGTTTTTTACAGAAACTGTAGAATGTTGTTGAATAAATCTGAATTTAAATATAAATAGTTGGAGTAGTGATGAGTTATGTTTTGAATGTACGAGTACAAAGTGATTCAACCAAGGAATTGTTTTTAATAACTTTTTCAATGTTCTAGTGAAGTTTTAACAATTAATTCACCAATGAATAAATAATCTATTTAGAAATTTAGTTTCTAAGTATTTGATATTAGGACATAAAAATATAGATATATATTATAGCTCTGAAATTAGTAATATGTAAATTAGAAATAAATAATGATTTAATTTAAAAATACGTTTTACTAAAAAGCAACGTAAATAGTTTTACTGCAAATGAATTAAAATTAAACTTGAAATTTAATTTAAATAATAAACAAAATGGTGCAATTTTTAAATATTATGGGATAGGTGGTTCAGTGTTATTGAATTGGACTGTGGATTTGAGAACCTTGGTTAGATCTCCACAGCCAACAAACAAT
Source organism: Pterostichus niger (assembly GCA_947425015.1). NCBI lineage: Eukaryota > Metazoa > Arthropoda > Insecta > Coleoptera > Carabidae > Pterostichus > Pterostichus niger. The sequence continues at coordinate 20,191,790 of OX380334.1, read as the reverse complement.
ATTCACTACATTAAAATTAACTCTGTGGTTCTCCCTCTACTAATATCTTTGGGACCTTAGTTTTACGGCTGGTAGCCGCACTTAACGCTCATTAATATATATCACTTACCGGGATCTGCTACCTACGACAGAGGGCTACATCCAGTATTTACTATATTTATATATTTACTTTTTTACTAAATTTTATTTGAATGAATTTCAGAATTATGAAGTATATTCTGTGCGAAGCATTCAATATTATATATATATATATATATATATATATATATATATATATATATATATATATATATATAAACTCTACATAAATTTAAAATAAAATACATGTTATATCGTATGCTATTTTGTGTCTTGCATTGAGATAAAAAAATCCGACGGCTACCGATTTGATATTCATGAGTTATTTGCGAGATCACGATAATGTTATTTAAATTTGCCAAAATACACATATTAATTAAAAGCAAATTTTACACTAACATAAATAATAATTTATTATTGATCAGATAAATAAATTCATATGTGTATATTTGGCGTAGAATTGAAATATGTAACATAGGAAATACAATGGTATTTTTTTAATATGATAATTGTTGGTTCCGTAATTAAATTAGACCAAAACTGTAAATACAAAAAATAATGTTAAATATTAAAAACTGCATCTAATCAAACAAAACATGGTCTTTATAAAGAAAATTTGGGATTGAGAGTGTTGTGGAAAACGACACAAATTTTTTTACCTAAAATTGACAGGAAAATAAACATTTGCCTAACCTTTAAAACTCAAGAAAGTTTTGTTTTACATGTCTAGACCGGAAAATAACATATTGCCTGCCTAGGCAGGTAATGAAAGACACGTGAGTGTCTAATTACTTAGCAACATAAAATACTGACTGAATATGTAAGTCAAATATTTCTTTTAATTTAAATTAATTTAAAATATTAATTATTTGTTTATAAGTTTCAGGTAAAATGTTATACGTAACACGTCAGTAAAGCGTTGTACAGGATTCGTAAGCTGTTTCAAGCCTCGCTTTCGTTCGGCATGAAACTATCTACCTACTTATTTTGTAATTTTTTACGTAAATAACTATTTTATTATAAACTTGGACAGTTACCGAAATATCAACGTCAAATGGATATAAATTGTTGTGAACTGTTTTAAATATGGAAATATTTTCTAAGAATCATAAAATTTTATTTATAAAATGGTATTACGCTGAAAATTCGTTGAATCAAGCCATTTTTCGTTTGCTTTGATTGAGCAACAAGTAGATACTCATTAGAAGCAGTTTTTAATATTTAACATTTCTTGTCTTGGTCTAATTTAATTAGGGAATCAACAATCAGCATATTAAAAAAATACCATTGTATTTTCTATGTTATATATTTCAATTCTATATCCGGTATACTAATTTAATATTAGATACAAAAGTTTATGATTACAATTTTATTAATTTATAATTTATTGATTTTAAATATTTATGTTGTTTGTAAATATTCACGAAAAAAAGTGTGGCAGCAAAATTCAAATGATTACTTTTATCATTTATACAAAATTAATTAAATGAATAACTCCTCACGATACAATTTTAAATACAATTATTGCATAATTAATTAAAGTACCCCTTAATTCAGGATTATAGGAAATAAAATATTAAATTTCTACGCAATATTAGAATTTATTTTTGAATGTACACAATTTAAGATATTGCTTCATTAGATTTTTAATACTGAAATATGTAATTTGTTTTATCAGTCTTTCAAGGTTAGTTGCACCAACAAAATTAAATTTTAAACTAAGTTTAAATCAAACAAACCTATAGAATGTTTGCAGCAATATCAATTATACTGTATGAATTTCGATTTGCTTTTATTAATTTAAACCAAATTTAAAATTTAAGTTTTTTTGGTGCAACTAACCTTGAAAGACTGATAAAACAAATTACATATTTATTTTTTTTAATACTGTAATATTGAAAGATACTTTTAATATTTAGGTAATTAATTTAACTGTATACGAACATTTTTGTAGTACATTAATTCTTTGGGTTAATAACATTAATTGGGTTAAGAAACAATTGTGAAGAAAATTATGTTTTTAATTAAAATTAACTAAAAAATTAAAAGTAAGAATATTTTATACCTACTTAGTATATGTAAACAATTAATAAATACATTTTAAATAAGTAAATTGTGAACATTAGGACAGATAAAATGATTATTAAATAAGTCTGATGCAAATAAATCGAAGTACTTTTTTTTTATTAATTAGGACTATTTTACAATTGGATACAGTCACCTTTTCGTTAAAAATCTGCATTAATTTACCGAGACATGATTTGTAAAAACTTATAAAGAAATTATACCAGATTTCCTGAAATTTTTATTTTAATTTTGAGATTGTCCGAATAAATGAAAACAAGTAATACAAAATGATGGAATTAAAAAAATAATATTTTAAATGACATTTCACAGAAAATTGCTACGTTTGTGAAAATTAAATTAGCCCTGCAAATCTCTCCAAATCTTCAAAGACCCAAATGCAGTTGTGTAACTAGAAGTACCTTCACCACTCAAAGGGCTGTATGGAATAGAATAATAATCTTGAATTTAGGCTTTTAACTATCGTTTATTGGATGAGATTAAGGAATTATGGCTTTTAAGCATTTTATAACAATTTGAATATATTTACATTTCGGCATGTACAATATTGAAAAAGTATATATTTTCTACAATTATATTTAAATTATGATACTGAAAATAATTGTCCGTCAGTACAGTGGTGTGGATAGCGATATGGAATTCGAATCTCACTCAAGTTAAAAATTATATGAACTAGCACACTGCGGCTCGGTGAGTGTGGACCCTGTACTGTAATTGGGATTAAGTTCCTGTTGTACAGCGTAATATAAATAAATAAATAAATAAATAATATTTTTTTAAAATGTATTGTGATATATTTTGCAGAATAGGCAGCAAAATGATACATCCTCTATAGCTATCCCTTTATAATTAGTTAATAAATGGATAATTTGTAAGCTATTGTCATATTGTCCGTTATAACGCATCACTTATTTAAAATTCAATTCGTTATCGTTCCCAAAATCTTGAACAAGTCTCTTCCTTTAAAACCCTTAAAATAAACCATTTCCTTCGACCATTCACCATTCAAATTTTGTAAACACTTCAGCGATCACAATCGTGAACTAAATATGTTTTGGACATAACATTATTAAAATATCAACAATATCAACAGTCCTCGCATACACACATCCTCAGTCACACAACAGAATTGTCAGATTCTGGCCATTCACGAAGCAGGCCCTGGTTCCCATGGTTCCAGCACTACCAGTGTAAATTAGCCCCAGTTGTTTCAGGTAACAACAGAGTTTCGGCGTCGGTAGGCAGATGGCAGTGATGGCTGTCGCTTTCATATGTCACTGATATAAAATCTTAAATATATAAAATTACTGTATACAAGGGAGCGCATTCAGGTTTTGTTGAATGATGAAATTGTAGTGTTGATGTCTTGTAAGATGAATTTGTTTGTGGCAGATGTTTTTTTCGTTTGATGTGTGTTTTTTATAGTTATGTTTTGTTATTGTTGTGGTAATTGGATAAATAATTATTGGACTCTAGGAAGTAATGTTGAATGAGGTAGTAATTAGAATTTAATTGGATATGTTGAATCATTTTTGAAGAACGTTTTGATGGGTTACTTCGTTACTTGATTGATTCTATTATTATTTATTTAATTTTAAATTAATCAAACACATAATAGAATATATGGACAATAAAACCGGTTACCGTAAGGTATTAAGACAGAGGTAATACTACATTTTTATTAATTATGGGAACATAAAAAAGAGTTTTAAAAACATAATGACTCACCGGCATCATTGGGATCTCCAACATTTAATCATAAAGTTATAATTTGTTCATTTAAAGGGGCTGGTCATTGTTATTTCGAGAACGACAATACTTACGACTTACCAAGAAAATACGATTTTGTTTAACTGACTCAGAATGTCAGAATCCACTATAAGCTGTAGCGCCCCTGTAGAACAATTGGGATTACTCGTAAGTTCCTGTTGTGCAGAGTACCAACTAAAAATAGTAATCGGCTAGGAAATTAAGTACTTTTTTTGTTTTCATGATAAAATATTGTGTACCACAATATCTGTCTTATTTTTAGAGGCAAACTTAATCAGTTAATAAGTATTTACTTAAGAATGTCAACAGTGTCACCGCAGACGATCTGTATATCAAGACTTTAATTTAAGATGAGTTGAAAGGAACAGGTTGTTTCTAACATATAACAAAAAAATAGAGAGTAAAATTGTAATGTCGTAGGTATATCAATCCAAGTTCTATGTAGTTAGTAAGACGCTATATTGGGTTCAGGTCTCGACCTCGGTCGAATTTTTCTGTCTTTAAATAATATTTGATGCTTCTGCTTTCCTGATTATTTTACAGAAAAAGATTTGAGTAAAAGTTGTCGAGTTCATGAAACTGTATATTTTTTAAAATAAATTGACATTTTAGTGTCACGTACGTATTTAAAATTTTATTTTATCAGTAACTAAAAAAGAAAACTTAAATGTTTACAGGGTATGAACTAACATAGATTTATAATTTAATCATTTACAACTTTTAATTGAATACTTTTCTTGCAAAGTGTCAAAAAAATAACGGTAGCAGAAAATGTATTTCCTCTTGCATATTTTCGTAGAATATCTCGTTTGAACAAGATTAATAAAAACTTGATTTTTATATTCGTTTTATTTCTAAACAATCGAAAAATATTATAAATAAGAATAAAGTAGATACTTTTCGCGGCTTAATGTTTTTCCCGGACTGATTTTTGAGACAGTACGGATATTTGTAGTTCAGATAAAACTTGCATCTCAAACAAGGGATTGTGCGTTCAAATATCCCCGACTCAGTACATATAAAAAATAAAATATAAATCTTATATATATTAGGTGAAGAAGTGAGTTATACCATACTGATGAGCTCTAATAAGAGCGAAACGCGTCTATGGTTGCTAACTGTGCTGGCGAGCCTCTGACGATGCCCTCATAAGGTGACTTGGAGACTGAATTTTGTGAGACTTAGCCAAGTGTTTAGTTTATATTTTATTAAACCTAGTTTCACCAAGTGTATGGATGACAATTAATTTTGTCTTTGTTGTTATATAAAAAAATTACGATTGTGTTAGTTAAAATTCCACTGTAAGTAGCTAATTTTGGTTGAAAATTTCATTTACATATAATTTGTAAACAATTGAAAAATATTTGAAATATAGAAGTAGATATTTTTAGCGGTATAATATGTTTTTGAGATGACATAAATATATAATTTTTAAATAGAGCTAATAATTAAAAATTTCATAGTAATGCATTTATTTTTTCTAATATTATTTATGTCACATTTCATGCTCGTTTGTTACTTTGAAGACCATTAAGAAATAAAATTTATTGCTTTTTCTGGAAATTAATTAAGTATAAGAAAAACAAAATTTTATTTACGCTAATTAATACAATATTTTGCTTCTTAATTATTTCAAAATATTTTAATATAACTACTTTTAAAAAATAAAATATACTAAAATATAGGAAACATAAATCCGTTAATCTACAAATCCGAATCCAATATCTCTACCACAGACTGTACTTCAAACATTTGCAGCCATTGCGAATCTCTTTCATTTATTCTCATCTTTTTCTTGCCCACGCGAAAAAAATCACGTCCATCTCTTTCCAGCATTAATATACATATTCAAATATGACCGCGTACCACGTTTAGTTTACAGCGTACATACTCCAATAAAAATCCTTCTTTCTACGTGTACTCACTGTTAACTTCTCATGGTTGACGACTGCATTGAATGTTCCCCTCGCCAGGGAGGGGGTAAGCACCGCCCCCTTAAATTATAGGTCCGGAATCAACTTCCCCTACTTTTTATTCCAGATGTCGGATCACTGAATTCGTGCCTGATTCGAGGTGAGCGGACCATAAATTTCCCTGTAATTCTAATGACTTTCGCCTTCGACTTTTTCTGATTGTGGCACGCATTACTGCAATCTCAAAATATGTAATGGTCGCTTTTGAAATGTAAATGTTTATAACTGAATTTGTTGTGGGCTTAACAAGTTTGTTTAATGATATTTTTATGTAAATTTTGGTGCTTTGTGATTTGTATTTGTATTTCGTATTGGTTATAAGGATTAATGGAATATTTGAATACTGAAGATTGGAAGTTTCTTCATTATACAATTTTTGTCATTCATTTTTATAAAAGCGTCCTGTGCATAATTTTGAGATTGTAAATTTTTTATTAACTGTATTCATGATAGTGAAAAATCTTGGAAATTTTGTGATTTTCGAGGAGACAAAGTTGCATAATTTAAGAAATATAAATCACTTACTAGCTGCAAGAAACTAATTTTATAAAGTTTTATTCATTTGTTATTTATATCTATCTATTATCTTAAAACAAAAATAGATAAACAAAATAATACAGAAACTTTGTGTTTAAAGCTAAATAGGTTAGTAATTAAAAGTACTTAAATAATTCTAACAAATTTAATTTATGTTTAATTAATATTTTAAAAATGTCAGCATTTAATGAAGTGGCCAATGGCCTAGCAGGAGTGGACAATTGCCCCTTCCGAGAATTTATATTTTGAATATATAAATTTTATCTTTTCAAATTCACATAGAAGTAATTTTCAAATTCGTTTTTTGTATTTATAATAAAATATACATACATAACATCACGCTATATCCCATTAAATGGGGTAGCACGAACCCCTGAAACAATCACAGAACATTTTCATCCTGACACACGATACTCGTTTCAACCATATTAAAACACTTCTTCCATACGAGCTCTTTCTTTCCTCACAACCAAAATTCATTATCTTAACAAAATATAAATATAAAATATAAATCAACAAGTAAAAATATGTTTAAAGTTATTTGTACAACTATCAACCCTTGTAATGAGCACAGTGGGATATTTTGCTGAATTTAGCGATTAGCAGTATATTTACTCCGTGCAATGTCACACACTCGGAGGGCGTAACCATGAGGACGGACGCGTCCGCGAGCATCTCTTGAAGCTATCGTAGGCATCGTAGAACAAAGCTTATTGTAATTAATTTTTTTATTAAAATAAAATTATTTTTTACACTTCCTTAACCTTATATTTTTTCAAAAATTCGGATCGATAGTGATTCGCTGAGCATATATATATATATATAAGAAATTAGCAAAAATTAGGGTATTTCATTCCTAACGAACATTTTTAGTGTCACTGGTTTAATAGTACATTTAATTTAAAGAAATAAAAATAAGGCATTACACCAACTAATTATTAAATGATTATTTGTAGACAGTGTTTATACCTTTATTATTAAACCAGTGCCACTAATGTTCGCTAGGAATGAAATACCCTAATTTTTGCGAATTAAAAAAATATTTTTTTTGTTCTATAATCACTATATCAAATTATATATGTCATTAAAGTTACGTTCACAGGTATAGAAACACTCTGTATGTACACTATTAAATTAGTCGAAGAATTTTCTTATTTCAGTAAATTAACCAACTTTTTAAAAAGATGTCAAATCTCACACACATAAATGTCAAAGATAGTATCTATTCAAACTTTGTATTCTTAGTCAAATAAATATATCACTCCGTCATAATTCCCATTATTGAAGTCTACTCTAGCAAATCTCGATAAATAATTTATCAAATCGATGATGAATTAGGTATAGGTATTTACTTATTTAAATAATTATAGATAACTAATTATTAAACTATTCCATAATCATAGATATAACAATAAATTCAATCAGTTCTTGCATTCATACATGCACAAGCCCTAACGAAATTAAAATCCAGAACCACATTCACATTTTTAATACCATCAAAGGCGCGAAATAGAATTACCGCCATTTTGTCGTCATTGAAGTCACCAGACACAAAGGCTTCATTGCTTCATCGCGAACAGTGCACATGTCCTACAACCCAGCGACCGCCTGTCGACAAAGTCTTTATTATATTAAACATTATGGTAATCAGCAGTCAGCTCAATTCAGTTCGTTAAACATTATAATCTCGCGCCCTTTCAAACAGCGAGCGAATCAGATTCGCGGCGGCCATTTTGTTCACCAAACGTCAGAATGCAAACGGTGATTGCAACAAAAGAAAGACGACCACGACCACCTGGATGTGTGATGTAATTGTGGAGTGGTGATGTTGATTTGTTGATAGTTAATGTTCGTTTGTTTTATTGTTCTGTTTTATGTGTGATGATCGACAAAGCGTGATTTAAAGGTAGTAATTTTTATTTGTTTGGTGGGTGGGTTAGATTTTTTTCTTCTTTTTTAATGAAACAAAGGTTGGAGTGTCAAAAATCTGGCAAATGATTTCCGGGTTCATATTTCGATTGTGTTTGTTCTTTTATTCAAATATACATGTACCAAATGAATAGTAAATATTTTTTTATATTTATTTAATATTCATCATTCAATATGTGTGAAATATATTAGTATAGTATTATTAAATCATGGAATTCCGGCGTTTTGAGCAGACTGGCTCGCCGAAATTTCAGCTGTTAAATTTATTATATAAATTTGTTCAAAAGTTACGAATTAAAATTTTATCGGACAAACTTAACATTCAAGTTTGTGTATGTATTTATTTATTTGTTGTTATTCTGTACAACAGGAATTTAATTCCAATTATAGTACACAGGGGGGATACAGCTTATAGTTGAATCCTAAATACTCAGGACTTTTTTAAATATACGTCAAAGTGAGCGAGATTCGAACGCACGACATCTTCCTTAGTAGACGCATGTTGTATTCACTGAGCTTAGATTATATTACAATTATTTCTTTAATTAAATTATCAGTGACTATACGTATACAGGGTGGTAAATGAAAGGATACACCATATCGTTTTCAACGCTATTTTTGAAATGTTCCTAATTAGTTTACATCAAATAAGTTAAATAGTTTATTATAAAGGAAACATTTCTGCATTTTAAGACACTTATATTTATAATTTTACTATACCTAGAATCGGAGAAAGGATGGAAATATTTATTGTAAATTTATTAATAATTAAAATCATCAGTATTATGAAATAATAAAACAAATGTACCAATTAAAATTTATCGTTTTTATCTGTCATCTGCTGTCATCAGTTAAATATATATAATTTAGAAGAAAAAGTAGACATATCTAGGAATGTTATGAGTATCATTACAGCCGCAGATGTCAGTTTGAAATCCGAGCTCGTCGAGCAAGGATTTTAAGACATCTAAGGCCTGTTATAACTCATAACATAATAGTATGAGTAGTTATATCCGATATTTTCACATTAATTGTGGACAGTACAGTGTAGAATAAATAATGCAAATTCAAAGATAAAATGAATTTCATGCAACTGATTTCAATTATGAAAACATAATCAATTAGGTTGATATCTTGAGTTTTCATATTAACAGATGTTATTAGTAAAAGGAATATTCTGTTTTTGTATTACATATGTTTTTGTTACATTTTTTAATGTTTAAACAAAAAATTGTATTGCCCTGGTGCGATTTTTTTATATTACTTACACTTGAAATTTAAAAAATAGAGGAGCGTACTATTTAAAATTCATGTATTTATTAAAATTGTATTAAGTACCGATAATTTCATGTATAGTAATTAAGACAAAGTAATAGCTATTAACATAACTAGAAATGTTATGAATATCATTACAGCTGCAGATGTCAATTTGAAATCCGAGCTCGTAGAGCGAGGATTTTAAGACATCTAAGGCCTGTTATAACTCATAACATCCGTGGTTTGTTCAATAGTTTACCGGTTTCAGAATATAAATACGTGAATTTTTTGATATTCTTTTATGAATAACGTCATTGTCATCTTTTAGAAGGTGATCAAGTAAGTCTGTGGTCTGTATGTTTTTATTTAACGCCATGGTTACAATTAGGTTGTATCATATTTATAAATAATTTTTTATTTAAACATCATAATGTGGTCATCTCTAATTTGAAAGACTGTGCAATTAATGTATATTATGAATAACGGATATTATTGATACTAATTAATACATACATAACATCACGCTATATCCTAAATGGGGTAGCACGCACCCTTGAAACATTCACAGAATATTCACACATCAGCTTTATCAAGAATCAGGCTTTGCCAATATTTTCATCCAGACACTATACTCGTTTCAACCACATTAACGTTCTTTTTATACCAGCTCATTTATTCATCACACATATAATCTTTCATTACGTAACAAACCATAAATCACATCTATCCAATCACTCCTATTCACCTGTTTCATTAAACTTTCACTTACTCCTTTAAACAACGAATCTTTAAGGATAAGAAAGGAAGGGAGTTTCAACTTGCATTTGTTAATGAAAGTAAATTCCACACAATTGCAGTTAGACACTCTATAATGAGAAGTGAAAATGAATCAAAGAGATAAGGAAGGAAGGGAGTGTCGCTCTGCGCTTGTTTTTGAAAGTGAATTTCACACAATTGCAGTTAAACACTTTATTTGTTGAAAAGAAATTTACATTTTATATTTTTTCAATTACAAGCAAGAATGTATATACCTACTCCATTATAAAGTTTCGAAATGTAAAAATCGTCGGTACCGATATCTGAAAATGTAAAGGTGTCTATTTGTTATTTTGTATTTGATATTGAATTTTCCATATTGACTGATTTCCAAATTTCAATTTTAAATTCAAATATGACTTGACGCCAAGTGATATTTTCATTTCCAAGTAGATGGAAAGTAGTCAATTTTTACGCGACAGTTTGTAAGATTGAATGTTGTAAATAGGAATTGAATTTTGTATCAAATGGAGCTAGTTTACACAACAAAATATTTTTCAAAATCTGCTACTGATTTCTGCAATTTCTAAAAGTAAACTTACGTATTAAATTATAAATTATACATGCCAGTTTTATTTCTTGTTTTATTTTCTTATCTTTGTCTGTCAATACGGTGGTGTGGATAGCAATATGGAATTCGAATCCCGAGAGCCCGAGTTCGAATCTCTCTCAAGCTAAAAATTATATGAACTACTACACTGAGACTCGGTGAGTGCGAACCTTGGACTGTAATTGGGTTTAAATTCCTGTTATACAGAGTATAAATAAATAAATATCCAGGTTATAATTAAATAAATATATCATCACGCCTTTTACCCATTACTGGGTGTGGCACTCTGCCTGAGCAGATCTCGGTAAGTGATATATTTTTTCACGTGAAGTGCGCTTACCAGCCGTCATATCACGGCCCCCAAAGATATTAGTGGTGAGGAAGCCACAGGGATAGATTTAAATTGGTGTTAGGGTCTGTGCTATTTGAGTTCGATCCCAGCTTATACGAGTACAGCCTACAAATTGTAGCACATAAAAATCACCTTATTATAAAATTATGTTTATTTAAAATTTCTGCTTGAAATTTATATTAACGATTTCTTTCGTTTAATTTTTAAATTATTTATAAATACAAGTTACTCTTGCCTGAATTCATTTGTTGTGATTGGACTTGTTATTTTACAATTAATTGTAGATATTAGGGAATGGTGTTAATATGTCGTGACTTTTGATTTTTAACGTTTTACATATGTGCATTTTGTGTAATCTAGCTAACATCATCTTCAGGGCATTGATGGCATCCAAAAATTTCTATATTTCTTATTTGTTTTTAAAAATTTCGAAGAAAAATTAAACAGTTTACAATCTTAAAGTCTTTACGTAATTTAAATGAAATATATTAATTGAAACCAGATATAAAAGTGGTTACTATTGCAATTTTAGAATGTGTAAAACTGTGGCTATGATTAAATAAATGTTTTTTAAAAATTTCCATAGGCCACTAGATAAAGATGAAAAGCTGATTTTGTTATTTATATATTTTTTTGTTTTTAATATTATCCCAGTAAGCTATAGAAATTGGGAAAAGAAGAATATGTTTAACAAATAACACTACCCAACTGTCACTCACCGATTTAAATGAAACTTGGCACACTAATAGAAAAAATATTGAACCCCTATTTTTCCGGAAGTTGCTTTTTAGGGGTACAAACCACCCCTGAAAAGTGGTAAAAGCGAGAATGGTCATAAATGAAATTAAATAATATCAAAATATTACGCGTTCAATATTGGTTACCCAGGGGTTTTTGAGATCGCCAAAATCTATTTTCTGGGTTATTGATCATATACATTTTTTTAAGAGGTTTAAAAGGATATGGGAATGAAATTCCAATATTCAACTGAAATAGAGTTTTGGGTTCCTAATTACTCGGGGGTTTTTTGGGTCGCTGAATCTATTTTCGAGGTAAAATAGTGGTTCAATATTTTTTAGAGTTTTACTAGTGTGCCAAGTTTCATTTTAATCGGTGAGTGATAGTTGGGTAGTGTTACTTGTAAGATGGCCTAACAAAGGCGCATAATATCTCCCACTTAACTAAATTCGTAGCTATTCAGTTTCCGAGATTCTAATGTGGGCTTCTTACAAATGGCAACTTGTATGTATCGATGAAAACAAAGTAATTATAAATAAAATAATTACTGGGTGTGGCACTTTGCGTAAGCAGATCTCGGTAAGTGATATATTTTTTCGCGTGAAGTGCGGCTATCAGCCGTCAAATCACGACCCCAAAAATATTAGTGGAGGGGGAGCACAGGGGTAGATTTAAATTGGTGAAAATTGTTTGTCGACTGTGGGGATTGACCCAGGGTTCTCAAGATCCACAGGCCGATTCGACACACTGAGCCACCTATCCCATACAAAGTAATTATAAATAAAATAAATAATTATATCATCACGTCTTTTACCCATTACTGAGTGTGGCACTCTGCCGTAACAGATCTGGACAAGTTTTATATATCTTCACGTGAAATGCGGTTCTCAGTTGTCAAATTAGTGCCTTCAAAGATGTTAGTGGAGTTAAGCCACAGGGGTTGTTTTAATGTAGTGAAAATGTTAGTTGGCTGTGGAAACCCGGATTCTCAAATCCATAGGCCGACTCGATGCCACTGAGCCAGTTACTGCATTAAAAATAAATAAATAAAGTAATTGTTTTAAGTTTATTTTAACTATAACAGATAGAATAATATTTTAAATTATTATTAGAATTATTTGAGTCATATGGAAACTTAAAAAGAAATAATAACCAATTTACTTGTCACATGCTATACGCTATGTGCACAAATTTTGAAAAGTACATTTTAGTTTGTCAAAATTAAAACTGTATTTCTATTTTAACGCAAGCAAGGAAACAAAACACCCGTTATATATTGTTGAAAGTGAAAATAACGTTATATTTAAATGAATCTTTCACCACGACATATTTCAAAGTCAATGAACATTTCACAGTTGAAAATTTCCACCTAATTCCTCATTGAAATTAAAATGAATGTCTTGTTCCCCGTTACATCAAATTCAAAATCGTTGGGTGTAAAATATTCAATTCAATGTTTCCGCTTTCTGCTGGTTGCGATCGCGATGTGAACTGAATTCGACTGATGGCCGAAATGATTGTGTATTGATGCATTGTAATCCATTTAAGTGGATAATTAAAAATTCTGCTCGTCATCGAATTAGAAGTCGCCAATAAGCAGTTAGGGTTGCGACTTGTGATTTTATGTTCATATTTCACCCTTTTCCATTTCGGCTATTTCCATTTTGCCTATTTTCCATTAAAAGAACCTTTTCTAGAGACTAAACAATGTTTTTTTTTACTTTTTTCATCAATTGTACAATGCTCAGTTAAATATCTATAGTTATAGTTACGTAACCTTCTCTCAAGCTAACACCCTGTTAAAAATACACTTGAATTGTATTCTTAATATGTTATCGTACAAGAAATTATTGACAAACCAGTTTGTTAGTTATTAACAGTACTGTAACCATGGTTCGTACAACTGGCCCTAAAGAGGTTAACATGTTTTTTTTTCATCTCCTATGCTTTAATTTATTTTTTCTACAACTGTCAAAAAATGTTCATTTTTTGCACTAATATCAATACGCCAAGTACGTGATTTTTTCACCTTTAACATTACCAGGGTGAACCCGAACGCGTATTTTGCGCATTATTTTGCACTATTTCGCATCCTGGTACGCACGCGCACGTTTCAAATTATTTTTTGTCGGGTTCCATTAGTTACAACACATCAATAGCACTAAATAAATATTATTGTTGATTATTATCTTTCAATTTACTTAAATAAATCAATAATTATTATATTATTCTTTATTTACAGTTGTAGAAAAAATGTTGTTTGTATTTTGTGGACAAAATTCTTGTTTTTTGGCGCGTTCGAATGACTTTTATTGTCTCGACCTGCGGTCTCGATTAAAAGTAACATTCTCACGCGCAACAAAAAAAACACTCATTTTGCGCACTTAAATACAAAAATAACTATATTAAATATGTATTATATGTACTTTAATAGGAGTATATATAGAAAACAGTATATTATGCAACATGTTTATAGTGACAGCTATTAAAAAAAGGAGTATGAAGTTAACTATACGAGTCGTAGGAAAGATTCATAATTCATAGAAGTCTGCTAAATTGATGAAATACCAAATGTTAGTTGAAAATAAATTCTTAATAAGGTTATTCTTTTCTTGATGTTTCTAATGGCCAGTTGCACCGGCAAAAGTTAATTTTTAACCTAGTTTAAATAAATAAAAGCAAATCGAATGTTTAGCAGCAAGTAAACAAAGGATACAGAAGGCCATAAAGTTTCTGTGACAAAAATTTGTAATATTTTACTTGATAATTTTGTTATTGTTTCATTTGAGTACAACCCTAATATATAAAAAAAATTAATTAATGTTGATAATTTAAGACCATACAAAACAAAAATAAATGTATGTACTTTATTGTAAGAGATATTAAAGTTAAGAAATCTTCACAAATTATATAAAAGTTGTTTAAATCAAGAATTTGAACCTTCGTTAAAGATGTTATATTAAATCAAATTTGTTATTTATTATTAATATTTCAATTTTTCAATCTCTATTTTATGTAAAAATTTATAGTTTCGTTTTTTTCCATCTCAATAAGAATGTATTTTGTGTTTTTCTATTATTAATAGCAGATAAATATATTATTTATATGAATTTTGTTTATATTTATCGTTCTATTTATGAAAATACTTGATTTAAATGTTTCATTTTGTCTATATTTCAGGATTTTTCAGCTCGGCAATTAAAATATAATAATAATAAAATGTTATCTAGAGAGATTCATATAATCAAATATGAAATATATTTTAAAATAGAGTAGTTTTCTTAAACAAATTTTATTGTTTCATATATTCCCAAACCCTAGGCCCGCATAAAATTAAAAAAAAAAACAAACAAATCGGAGTAATATTAGTAAAAAACAAATTGAATACGTTATTTTTTTTATAAAGAAGATTACAAAAATTATAAGACAAAATGACTAATTTTCGTCGTATATTCTGCCTGTTTTAAGCTACTATTGTAATGTACCGAAAATAATTGGTACATTCATATTAATATCATGCATACTATTTTATTTCACACAATTTTATTTCATAAATTTTGAGAAGATTGAGTCCTTTTAGAATTTTTCAGGGATGTGCGCGTAGTCTACTGCAAGTAATCTACGCCATTCTCTACGTGTAAACAATCATGTAGTCTACATCTTAATTTTTCATGTAAACAATGTAGACTATGTAGACAATGAAAACTGAAAACACTTGTGTTCACTTAAGTCAGATTAGAAATTTTATCCCTAGAACTAGGGAATTTTAAATGTTGTTAGAGATTTTTATTTTTATTCTAGGGATTACATGACAAAAAAATTAGTTGTGCAGGGTAAAACGTTCAAAATTTGTTAACTGGTTGCTGTTAAAAATAGCGCCAAAGAAAACTCCGTCTGGTGAGATGGCGCGTTGATCAATTTTAAAAATATGACAGTTCGCCATTAACAGAAATTTTTCGCCTAGTGCATAGACCAGACATATAGTGCTTGCGAATTACAAACGGTGCAAGCACTAGACTGTCATATTTTTAAAATCGATCAACCAGACGGAGTTTTCTTTGGCGCTATTTTTAACAGTAACCAGTTAACAAATTTTGAACGTTTTACCCTGCACAACTAATTTTTTCATGTATTTTCATAATAAATCAACATGTTTCTTGTACTCCAGTGGGCTAATGGGTAAAAATAGGATTCGCTATTTTAAAAATTTGACAGCTTGCCCAAGACCCAAGAAAGACATTCGTCTAGTAATGGACGAGCATTTGCTTTATTAGTTTTATTATATAAAGACCGATAATGACCCGAGCTCACGAATACGAATACATGTAATAGTTACAAAGGAATAAATTTAGGTTATGTTGAATTTTACAACTGTCAGATGCATTATCTACATTGTTTACATTGTCTACGTCGCTAGAATTGTCGACGTATTGTCTACGTGTAGATGTAGACAATTAAAGATTACACGTAGATGCACATCTCTGGAATTTTTACTATGAGAACCTGAACCCCTCTGTTCCTCCAACTCTGCGGCCCTTACATTTTTCTTTTCATTTATATGACTAAATATATATTCTTACAATCTTGATGAAAGTAATCGTTAGTAACACCTTATACCATAAATAAATATCTTTCAATTTATCAAACGAGTTTCTCTAATCAAACAAGTTCGTACCTCTGAACGCTATTGCTTGCTGGATTCGACCAGGAACTAATTTGGCATGATACTCGTGTTTCACTGCAAAAACAGTGCTTTCCTCCACTTCATAAACGATGGACGCGTATTTTATGTGTGTATAAGTGCAATGAACAATAAAGAATCATTGTCTGTTGTGTGTGATTTAGTGATTAAATAATGATAATTGTTGTGTACTCGTACATGTATTGATACTGCCGTTTCATAAAGAAGGAATTGAGCTGTTGTCTAGTAGCGGTTTAGTCCAAGGTCCAATATAGCGACTGGTTGTTTTTTAGGTGTGTGAAGTGTATAATTTTAGGTTATCTCTCTTAAATTATTTTATTAACATTCTTTGTTAGAAATGAACAGCATTATTATGTTTTTATGTATAAGTATTTTGTATTATATTAATGTTTTATTTTCTGTTGTTTCAGATGGGAGTCTGAATTTCAAAGGTCAGTGTTTAATTATTTAATATATTAAATAAATTAATGGGTAATTAATTATAACAAAAGTTACTCATGAATTGAACTTTTATTTTGCAATATTTTATTTATACAACTGTAAAAAACCGATAACAAATTTAATATTTTCTTGTACATTACTGCTTTAATTTACGTTGCTATTACCAACGGCCGTTAGAAAACTTTTATCGGTGGCTAAAGCTCCTAAAATACCAAATATTTATTGGTAATAAATTTTAGACAATGTTTCCGTTTCTTTGATTACAGAATATTATTTATAGGTATACAAGTAAAACAGTTTTAAAACTAAAAATTGTAATAAATTATGAAGTATTTTAATTTACAATGCAGTTGCATAATAGTTATTTATGTAATAAGAACATAAAATCCAATTATGTATGAATTATTTATTTTCGACTGCGTTAAAGGCTCTCTGTTTTTTTGATATGTTAATGTGAAAAACAATGTTATTTAAAATTATCAAACTATCAAATTTGTCCAAAATAAAAATGGAAAAAATTGTTCATAATAAGAAAAAAAACATTAAATGCAAAGAAATTAATTAATTAACTATATAGTTATTTAACTTTTATTTGTTGACATTGACAGGAGTCAACTTTGCTATTATATTGTCTGTAGCTACACACATAATAATTATTTTTACAAAATAGTAGGAATTTTTTATATATTTAAACGTTTATTTATTCATTTATCTAAAATTCAAGTTTAAAGAAAATTATTTACCTGAAACTGATAGGAAAATAAACATTTGCCTGACCTTTAAGACTCAGGAAAGCTTTGATTTGCATGCCTAGTCAGGAAAATAACATATTGCCTGCCTAGGCAGGTAATGAAATAAACGTGAGTGTCTAGTTATTTAGAAACATCAAATATTACAGATATTATTCAAAAATAGTTGGAGTTATAACAATGCTGATTAATTAGTTTAGATTTGAATTTTTTTTTAAGAATTAGACATTTTTAAAATTTCTATCTCGCCGGTTGATTTGAAAATATTTAGCCAAACTGTAGTTCAAACTGAGAAAGGTAAATTTGTGAAGACACGCGGTCTATCTTTTTACCCTTCGCATTACCATACCAATGAATCAGAACACAGAGTGCGGGTTCTAAGGGTGATGCTCTGGTGGCTGATGCAATCAGAAGTAGATTAGCGCCCTGCTGGAGGTTACGAAGCCATCGCTGGGAGGAAATGTCTTTTATTTTGTGGGCGTGAGACTAGCAATGCCTTTATGGGTATGTTTCATTTGTGAGAATTTATTTATTTTTTGTATTTCATGTACAAGAAATTAAATTGTATATGTCGAACAGAATAGACTCTTTGGTTTGTGTTGTGTGAGGAAACACATTCATCTATACGCTCCTACACGCCTGTTCTACATGCTTAAATCATCTTATAGTTATTTACGTAAAAAGTCAAGAAAGTGTTAAATTACAGGATGAGTAGATAGTTTCATGCCGAACGGGAGCGAGGCTTGAAACAGCTTACGAATCCTGTACGACGCTTTACTGACGTGTTACGTATAACATTTTACCTGAAACTTATAAACAAATAATACATATTTTAAATTAATATAAATTAAAAGAAATATTTGACTTACATATTCAGTCAGTATTTTATGTTGCTAAGTAACTAGACACTCACTTGTCTTTCATTACCTGCCTAGGCAGGCAATGTTATTTTCCTGACTAGGCATGCAAAGCAAAGTTTTCCTGAGTCTTAAAAGTCAGGCAAATGTTTATTCTCCTGTCAGTTTCAGGTAAAGTCATTTAAGCCCACTCTTCTAATAATGAATCTAAAAATATAAGAAATGAAGGGAGCATCGGATTGCGTTTGTTTCTGAAAATAATTTCTACACAATTTCAGTTAAATTCTCTCTAGTAAGAATTGAAAATAAAATAATCAGAAGATGCTTGTTTTTAAAAGTGAATTCCACGCAATTATTATTTTTTTCCAATTATTTTAAATGAAATTCCTTCAAAGGGTATTGTTTTATTATACTTCTGTATGTTGCAACTTATCAGTTCAGTGGCACGAAAAATGTTTAGGTACTTCAAGTAGGTAATGTGCAAATTTCTAAAAAATTATTTTAATAAACATTTGCCTGATCTTTAAGACTCAGGCAAGCTTTGCTTTGCATGCCTAGTCAGGAAAATAACATATTACCTACCTAGACAGGTAATGAAAGAAACGTGAGTGTCTAGTTACTTAGCAACATAAAATACTGACTGAATATGTAAGTTAAATATTTCTTTTAATTTAAAATATTTATTATTTGTTTATAAGTTTCAGGTAAAATATTATACGTAACACGTCAGTAAAGCGTCTTACAGAATTTGTAAGCTGTTTCAAGTCTCGCTACCGGTCGACATGAAACTATCTTCTCATCCTGTAATTGAACGCTTTCCTGACCCTTTACGTAACTATTAGCGTTGAAATTAGTATATATTTTGGCATTATTCCTGGATAAAAATTCAAAAGTGAATGAAAATTAATATAAAACAAATAAAATGTCAAAACTTAAATTTGTAGATTATGGCGCTTTCTGTCAGGCGATTGTAATCCCGAATGAATTATTTAGATATGATTTCATCCAACGCTTTAATGTTAAAACTGAGAGAGTATAGTCATTTTTTTCCTGTTAATTTACGATATTGACCATTTGCGTTAAATAATAATATTATCTATAAATATTAGGATGTGGATAATCAGGTATTTAGAATAAATTAGTATATTGTTGTAATCAATATATTATTATAATCAATATTCCAAGATACGAGGTGGTGTATATACACATTTTATTATACTATCCATTTAAATTCAGAAATGAGATTGTTCGTACGCACGAACTATTTTGTACTACTAAATTTAATAGAAAAATCCATATACTACAAATATATTAACAATTAAGAAATCTGATTCATGTTTATAGATCCTTAACCTAACATCTAGTTCATGAATTGTTTAATTACAAGTGGCAATGACATTTTAATGCATGAAGAACATATAATTCAGTTCATCAAAAGCTTTTCACATCACTAATCAATAATTATTTCCTTAATGACATTGGTCATAATGATTTCTGCTCATCAACGCTCAGGTTCAATATCAGCAAACATCCGTCATTACTCGTACTGCGAACAAACAAAATGGCTGTTTTTTATTAAAATATATCACTTGAGAAGTCATTATAGTTTTGGGATAATGATCCAAGCCATATGTGACGTGAGGACAGTGAGTCAACAGAGTTCTCATCAATGAAGGCGCTTCTAAAAGTCACAACTCTTTTGGCCGACTATTGTTCTGATTTGAAAGCTGAGGTTTTTGTTTGTTTTTGATCATCCCCCTCCCCGCGGCCCAGGAGAGTGTAGCAGTAATTACTGTATTTTAATGAGCAAAGTGCAGCGATGCAATACATTGTTGGAGTCTGTTCTGAGTGAGATGTACTGTTGCGTTACCTTACGTTTATGCTTACGGGTTACGGTAGGGTTATGTGAGAGTTCGGTGCGTGTAATTCTGTAATGGCTTCCATTTTTCCTTCCTGACCGACTTGAAAATGGCAGCCGAATATGATTTTTAGCTTGATTGAACTGACTCATATGTGGGAAGGGGTTAAACATCATTTGGGAAGTGCTCTTCAGCTTAAAGACTTTTATCCTGGTCATTAAATTCCGTGCACTCATTTATCATTTAAGGACGATTACTCGTAATATATGAAGTATACTTGTATTGACCAAAGAAATAAATAAAGTTTAATTATCTACAACATATTTGAAACCTTTTTCTGTAAAGAATCTAGAAAGTAAAGATTGTGGAAAACTTATTATTTATTACTTTAACAAAATGTTTATAATACATATATCTGTAAAATTTGATGAATGATGAATTTTTGTAGCTTGAAAATTATAAAACTGTGATTGAAAAGTCTCAATAAAAATGTTAAATAATAAAATACTGAAATACAACTAATATTTGAAATTATATCTTTTGGTTTATGAACATCTTCAAATTGTATTTATTACATTACTGTTAAAATAATGTTTAAAAGATGTTAAGAATTTATATTATTTATACATATTTAGCCTTACACACTAGAGGGCAGAAAGGCCTTAGGATTAAGTAAGTAAGTATACATATTTACGTTATAAAATGAGAACAAATGGAAACCACAAATTTAAATGTTACATAAATTTAACAGTAACTAAATAAAAAAATGAAATGTATAGATGTTAGTGGAGAGGGAGAGCCACAGGGGTAGATTTAATTTGGTGAAAATTGTTTGTCGGTTGTGGGATCGAATCAGGGTTCTCAAGATATATTCTTAAAATATAGTTTTTCTATTTTGCGTTCATAAGAAAGTCATTATATAACCCAGTTGCGTATGAAAAGAGCGTTCATTGTGATACGCAACATTTTGTTTTAGATGGTTGGTAGTAGCGAATGACATATTGAAACTGTCAAGTTGAGAATATCAAAATTTCAATATAACCCCAAAATTTGAACAATTGCATAAAATTTAATAACAGTTACCAATCACAACATTTCATATACAAGTTTCCCTAAACTCACTTAGTTTAAAGTATCGCAATTTTTTTAAAGACCTTAATATATAAAATCCGGAAAATAGAAAAAAAACTAATATAAATAACTCATTTTATAAGACTTTTATCGCCCTTGTCCTTTACAAATCTCGTCTGCGGCTCGTTTTGTAAACTTGGACGCGTGCGAAAAAATAAATTTAAATAATGTATTTTAAAATAATATGGGGTAGGTGACGCAGTGGTAACTGAGTCAGCCTGTGGATCTTGGGATCTCTGGGTCGATCCCCACAGCCGACAAACAATTTTCACCAAATTAAATCTACCCCTGTGGCTCCCCCTTCACTAACATCTTTCGAGGCCGTGATTTGACGACTGGTAACCGCACTTCACGCGAAGAAATATATCACTTACCGAGATCTGCTTCGGCAGAGTGCTACACCCAGTAATAGGTAAAAGGCGTGATGATATATTTATTTTATTTTAATATAATAAATTTAAATATTTTAAAAGTGTTGCGCTAACCTACTATATGAATGTCATTGTATAAATTAAGAAAATGTATCTATAGTTCCTGTGGTGTTTATTGACCAAATGTTCATATTATTATCTTTCCATAGAACAATAATATGATAACTTCAAAATCAACAACATACCCTCATTAGATCAAAGCACCCGATAAGAAAAAATCAAATCACGTACAAATTTCCCATCACAGATAAAATAAACCATTACGCAAAGTCCTTCATTCATCGATAAGATCAAAATGTCAGCGGTGACACACGGTGCTTTCAACACACAACACATCGTCAAATCTCCGAGCCGCGCTATTCTCCTGCGTCCTGCGTCCTGCGTCCTTCTGCTGTCCTGCCGTTGTGCGTCTTCTATTCACTCTGGAAATCAGGACAGCAATGGCGTGCAGGACCGTAGTTATACATTAGTGGCTAATGGCCGTTTAGTTAAGAAAGTTTAAATATATTATATCTAATTGACAATTTGAATATTTTATAAACTAATCAGAAGAGTGATCAGACTTGATATATACTTATATTTGGAATACAGTTCTCAATAAATAGTTGAACTTTAAATTTCCAAGGCGAGGAAAGTAATTACTTTCGGTTCGAAATTCGTATTTTTTGTAGCGAAATAGTAATATTTCGTCTTGTCTTCTTTTCTTGCTTTTATTTTGAAAGATATACAAGAAATAATTATAAATAAAATAAATATATATTCACGTCTTTTACCCATTACTGGGTATGTCATTCTACCATAGTAGATCTTGGTAAGAGTTATTTTTTTAGCGTAAAGTGCGAATACCAGTCGACGAAGACGGCTCGCAAAGATGATAATGGAGGGAGAGTCTTAACTGGACGGCTGTGGAAATCGAACCAGGATTCTCAATTCCACAGGTCGACTCGATAGCACTGAGCCACCTACCCCATTATATTATTACAATTATAATGGTCAATTGCACCTTCAAAGCGAGAAAAGTCCTTCTTTCGATTCGGACTTTTCTCGATAATTCATATCTTGTCTCAATCTCAGTGGACTGGTAATAGTCAATTTTCGGCTGATCTGTTTTTCTGGCTATTATTTTAAGACGCATTAATAATAAGAAATTAGAAATTGGCTTTGCATTGAAAATAGTCCTTAAAACTTATGGTATAGAAATAATAAAGATTTACAAAATGTTACATGAGTAAAATAAAATATTCATTGAGATTGCTGGAATTTTAAATTTTAAAAATTGGCACCGCGGCGTATGGTGTGGTTCAAAAGTTAAGAATTTGTAATTTTTTTTAATTCATGGCGTTCAGTCCATCAATACATTTAAGCATTATTTTGTAAAATGTCAAATATGAGAATATATATAAAAAATAATTTTGTCAGTAAATTATAAGACAAATGAAATTTATTTTGATGTAAGGTTTGTAAGTTTTATATTTTTAGTAATTTTTATTACTAATCAGAAAGATGAAATGTGAACTTCGTCGCAAGACAGAAATTATGTTGTACCATGAAAATTATCCTTGTAAAGTCACCATAAAAATAAAACTTTATCCTCATATAAATTTTGCATTTTGATAAATATCATCAAATAAATTGTACAGTAAGATTTTAAAATGAATAGTTTATTTTCAATTACACGAACCACGTGAAACCTTACGTTTTTCTCGTTTTTAAAACGTGAACAGTAACTATTTAACCACAGCTGCACGTTTCTTTCATATATAGGCAATCGTAGCACAGTGGATAAAAACTAAGGAAAACTTGCGTTTCTTAATAAACAACCAAGAAGTCGTGAGCTGAAATTTCGTTGATTTCAACTTACGATATATATAAAATGCGATCGTGTCTGAGTGATTTGAATAAGTAGATAAACTGTAGGTTTTCTCTACTCTTATTGGGATTAATTAACGAATAAATAAAAATAACAGATTCAGTGGTCGTTACTAGGATATCATATAGAATATGCAGTCCGTCAGTACGGAGATCCCGAGTTCGAATCGCACTCCAGCTCAAAATTATATAAACCATCACACTGCGGTTCGGTGGGTACGGACCCTGTACTGTAATTGGGATTAAATTCCTGTTGTACAGCGTAACGTAAATAAATAAATACTAAAGTAACAAAATTACAAAAATTATGTCAAGAATAAAACAATAACTAATACGAGATGAATTTCATTAGATTGTATAGTGAATGTCGTAGTTAGTTCCGGCCCTGCCGACGTCTTCTCCTACCTCGGTTTTCCGTAGGTTTCGCTATTTTTGTTCGCCTCGCCATCATCTTATCTCGCGGCACTATCAGCGGGATACCTCGGTCCGTGACGTAACAATGACAAAATAAATTGGATTAAACCCGTAGCCTGCTAGTGACTTGTAGAGAGCCCCACAATAGCTCATCACGACGAGCGGATGTCGCAGCGTACGACTTTCGCCCTTCGGACAGGGTTTTGTAAGGGCGGCTGTCGGAGAGTCGACGGTGTTTACTGAACTGTCAACTCCGGGAAATGTCTTGGAAAGCATTTTCTTCTTTTCCCGATATAAACGCGCACACTTATCCAATCTTGTTGAAGCGTAGGCGATGGCAGTGGCAGAACCGTACTACTAACGGATTTTTTCTGGCGAGTGTTCGATAGATTGAAGTTAGTTTAAGGATTCTTAAATTACTTGAAAATCATTTTGTATCAACACGCTAAGAGTTGGCTTTTTGGGCACTGTTTAACACTAATTCAAATTAAGCATAGGTAGACTGATTGAGGTTTACTTTTGCTTCAATTTTCATATTTTGACAATGATTAAACTATTCAATAAATTATAATCACTGAAACATCAATATTTCTATGGATTAGTTCAGTAATTAACTTTTGTTAATATTTTTATAATTCATATTTCATAATTAAAACGATTTTACTTTCTACGCTAATAGATATCTGTTGACAGTATCCTTGTCGATAGTATGGAAATACAATACATTGTAAACACATTTTCATATTTTACGGTTACCATAGGCAACGTGAGATATAAATTTCATATTTCACGGATTGCTACGTTGCTGGGATATTAATGTAGAGATTGTAAATCTATATTTGTTGAGTTTTAGGCTCTCAATATTGAAAATGAAGTGTAAACATTTATTTTACATTATTAATGTGATGTTTTGGCCAAGTTTGTGACTATTATCGAGCAAGTACATTGTAAATTACAATAAAAATAGTAAAATTTAAACCAAATTTTTAACAAAACTTTTTGTCCAAAGTCTTTAAAAAATCATTACTTGTTGAGGTATATACCTCAAGAGTCAATTAATAACTGAAATTTCAAATAAATTCAGATACGAATTTAGGGTCGGAATAGTGAAACTTATTATTAAAGTGTAAATTAATCGCGCAACAATATTGTAGTCGTAGAAAAATCATAGTGTTCAACTTACGTGCAATGTCCTTTTCTCACTCGAATGAAATACAGTATTCGTCACCGGTTCATGCTATTACAAACTTTCATACTCGTACGAAATGAATATTCTATCTTTTTAATTTTGTAATTTAATTTCTCTTTCAATCAGTAAACAAGTATCTCAGCAATAATTAAAGAGGAAAGTAAATAAACAATTATAATTATTGTACCGAAATGTTGAATTGAAATAAAATTACAGAACTTAAACAAAACAAGTTTTAATCCTTAGTGTTGATATCCGCCTCTAATTTAAATAATAAAATGTAAATATCATATTTTTAAAATAATTTATTTGGGTACACTCCTATAAAACTTCTACACTTAAAAATTACCCCATCATGATTACAAATAAGTACTTATTTATTTATTTATGTTACGCTGTACAAAAGGAACTTAATCCCAATTATAGTACAGTATCCGCACTCACTGAGCCGCAGTGTGGTAATTCATATAATCTTTAGCTTGAGTGTGATTCGAACTCGGGATCTCCGGACTTTAATTCTGTAATGCTGTTTACACAACGGTACTGACGGACTTATGTAGTAACTTGTTACTTGTCAATTACTAAATATTTTTCATAAAACAAAGCCCTGCAGTAAAAAATAATTACAACAAAATAATAAGAATATAATAACTCGACATATGATACAATTAAATAAATATATCATCTCACCTTTTACTCATTACTAGATGCGACACTCTCCCGTATCAGATTTCAGTAAATGATATATTTTGCGCGAGAAAACCGTCAAATTACGGCTCCTAAAAATGTTATTAGAAGTCTAATTAAAAAATGATCACTTCTAAACGAAAAATGTAACATTTTGATTATTATTATTTTAAGTAAGTGAAATGAAATCTATTTTAGAGGGCTTGTTTTAGGTACATAATAAAATACAAAGTTACAATTCGAATGATTAAGAATTAAAATTATGGGGTAGAATGTTTGCACGGAATTCAAAAAGTTGTAAGTTCTATACCAGTGTTGTCTTAATTTGTCTAAAATAAATTTCATTATGTTTATTTTATTGTAATCATTAGAGTTTCATGAATAATTATGAATTAGAACAAAATAAAATAAAACAAAACAAAAAGACAAAAATTGTCCATATTGTCAATACTAATTCAATAATAACAAATTAAAACATTGGAAAATGTATCCTGAACAAATTGCTCATCACGTTGAATGTAAATTTCAATAAACCCATATAAAAATATCAATAAATCCTACCCTGACTATCAATTCACCCGAACAGAGTCCGGTACGTTCTGCTTCCTTTACAAAATCAGAAGTACCGCAGCCCAGAGTGACGCCTCCCGGAGTGCCTTGGAGTGCCTGGACTATCCGCTTGTCCGCAGCTACCGGAGCACTTTCCGCGGCGCTTGTTGAGTTCAAGTCGCCGTGTATCGTGTCTCTACTCCTCGTGTCTTGTTGTCGGAGTGACCACTTGTGTGTCACATCTGAATATTTACTTTCTATTGATAGGTTTTCAGGTTTTCTTGATTTGCGGATTTGGATTTACTTTACTTCCTACTAGGGGATGTAGTTGTACTTGATACAGTGGATTTTGTTTAAGCAAGGTAAATTGTAATTTGTTAACAAATGGATAATTGTTATGTATAACATCATAACAACATTTTTATAATAGTTATTTTCGTAATCATTTATGAAAAGGTTGATATTGTTTGACGACTATAATAATTGCCAAAACGAGCGAAGCGAGTTTTGCAAATTATGTGATTCTACAACATCACGTTTTCATAACGTATTACGTACAAAATTTTATCTAATTCCGCTAAAATAATTTTTAAAATACATAAAATTCTAGGTTAATGACAGCTCAGTATATTTCAAAATCAATCAATCAATTTACCAAAGCGTTGCCGTGAAAATAAATGTATAGCATTTTTTAATTTAAAGCTGTCATCATTGAAAATGAGTTCTGAATCCGAGACAGACCTTCCTTCTGGTATCGAAGAATCTGCTAATTTTCCCGTGAACTGTTTAATATCAGAAAAATTATTAAATGTATATAAATCCTAAAAATTTTATTAAACAGTTTTTTCCGTTATTTGCAAACATTTTTGAGAAAGTTCAAACTGTCAACATTTATTACGTAACTAGTTATGTAAAGAATTCTTTACATAACTCTTGAATGACAGTTATGAAAAAATTGACATTTCATAACGTCAAAAATTGATCCTACCCTCCTTCGAAAATGCGATCATTTTTTATCGTTTTTCACCATAAAATATTTGTCGTTTCTTAAAATCTTTTCGGTTTTCCTCTTTCTACCCCTAAGGGGGTGGGGAGATAAGGTTGGAATTTGCAAAATAATTACAGTTTTTTATGGAGAATGCAATAAAAAATGTGGGTTTCCATTTAAGTTTTTGAAACTCACACCCTGCCTACCAGGGGGCATGGAGGGTATGTTTGCATATAATGCCTGAATAGTTTTAGAAAAATAAAAAAAAACACGTGTTTTGTAAATTTGTCATCGAATGCTTCATTCTCGAGATATTTAAGCGTTTCCAAGCTTTTTGGACACCCTGTATAAATATTTTATATTATTATTCGGGATCATACGTATTCTTTCCAGAGCTCTCATTAAAAATTGTATCGTTTTTGTAACAATTACTTCATGTTATCAGAATCACACGTGTGTCTTGGGGTGAAGCACCTTTCCTAATAGGTATTTAGGCATAGGCATGGGGATTTAGGGGTTGTGTCTCTCCCCACAAGATTTGATTTAGGGTATTGGCATTCGCGCCTGGAGGCGGTGCGAATGTGTGAATCCTGGTCCATGGTTCAAATTCAGAACCATTTTCATTCTTACCCACCGTTTCCAAAAAGTTGCGAGTCTGAGTGTATGGATTTTTTATATTCTTTAGGGTAGTTCAAGTGGATAAATTTAACAATATGAATGCTTTTTAGTGATATTGAAGGTATTTATTATACTTGAAAGGTTTTCGTAATTTTGGGAACTTTATTTAGTGGGAATATTGCGAAATTTATAACGGTATATGCTATACTATTTGGTAGGTGGACATTTTCCTAATTATTTTTTTCTAATATATTTTTACTAATGTACTGAAGTCTAGGTTAGGATATAAAAATAATAATTTAAGAAAAAAGTATTATTAGGAAAAACGGATTTGAAAAAATGTCCTACAATCATTCTATTTAAGTATTTTTCTTATAGTTATTGAGATTAAAAAGAAATCTTATTGATAATTTATATAAAAAAATATGTTATGTGTTGAGTTATTATCTCATTAATTTTATTTGTTAGTTTTGTCTTCGTTTATGCCATGCATTTCTTTATAACGAATTAAAGTGTTTATATAATGATTGATTAACCGAGTTATTGGATTGCTTACGTTACTTTCAGTTCATCATTTGATCATTTAGATAGTGGTGAGATAGTTAGTGCTGTAGTGGTGGTGTTAATATAGGATAAAGTATCAAGAAATATTGAGGATAGTTTGAAATGACTATATGAGTTACAATGATTTTGAAACATCCTGTAGGTACGTTGAGATAGACGTAAAATAAAAGTTAGAATTTATTGTTATTTACATATTGTAATGAAAAATAAAACAAATAAATTTAACGTTTCCATTGATAAATATGCCAGAAAATGGGTAAGATATGATGGTCAGCCATCTTGGCGCATGCTAATAATATAGTTTACATCGCTTTATGCCACCGGGTATAACACAATAACATGCAATTAAGAATCAGTTTAAATTTATTATATTTTGAAGATTTTATATTAATTTAATTTGTGTTTATTGTTTTGGCCTATATTATATTTAATACAAAGTAATATATGTATAATTTTTCAGAAATTTGATTATTCATGCCTGTTGTATCTAACTTATTTTGGCAAAGTTTTGAGTTTTTTTAATCACTTTTTTACAAAGAAACTATGCTTATTTATTAGCTCTCTATTGATCAGGTTATCAAACTTGAATCTATATAATACTCGCACATATCTTTTCACAAATTTGACTATTCATACTTGTTGTTTCTAACTTTTTTTGTATAATTTTGAACGTTTTTGCTTTTACAAAAAAACTGTGCCTAATTATCCGCTATTTACTGATCAGATTATTAATGAGACACGAATAGATATAAAATGTCATGTGATTTGACCAAACTGACCTGCTGAGTATTTTAGATAAATGTTTGTTAGTTAATCATTGTCCTTTCGCACTTAATTAGTTTATTAGATCCGGGTGTCAAACTGTGAGTAGTTAACTTGTAGCTTGCTATGGATGGGTAATTTTTTGTGGTTCACGGGTTCCATTTTGTACTATCGAATCGGCCTGTGGATCTTGATAACCTTGGTTCGATCCTCACAGTCGCCAAACAATTTTTACCAAATTAAATCTACCCCTGTGGATCCCCATTCACTAACACTTTGGAAGCTGTGATTTGGCAGCTGGTAACCGCAATTTACGTGAAGAAATATATCACGTATCGAGATCTGATACGACAGAGTACGTTACTTAGTAATGGATAAAAGGCGTGATGATATATTTATTTATTATATTGCTAAACCTTGTGAATTTTCCGAAATAAAATTTGTGTTATTTTTTCAGTTAACTAGAAAATGTCTATGAAAATTTATATTAAAAACTTGTTAGAGTAAAATGATTAATTTTGCTAGCAGTATTTAATTACACCTAAGATCTGTGACTTAGTCTTCACTAACTACTTGGTGTTAATTTTTATTTAATAAAAAAACAATTAAATTAGAATCAACGTGTATGTGAATAAATACAAAAATTAAATTACGAAAATTGCCAGTTCGCATTCTGGCCAAGCATAAAAACATTGGTTGTTGAGATACATACATATGCGTAGCATAATACATGAAATGGCGCTCCGAAGCTGTAACCATGGTGTGCAGATATTTTCACTCAATAAAAACTTGATGAATAATTTTATTCCGAGATAGAAACCAATACATGTGCTGAAATTATATATATATTCATATTCAAAGATGCAAAAGCTACTAATTAAGTGTCAAGATAAATAAAAAGAAACCTGTTGCGTTAAAACTTAAAAATTATGAGAACAAAGCATTTAGTTTTAGATTTTTAAATGAATAATCCTCATTATTTTTGTATTGTGACATGTCAAATGATCAATCTGATCCATAAAAAACAATTACAGGCAATGCAGAATTTGAAACCGAAAATCCCACTCAAGCTATGCAGAATAATGTTTTTTTTTGCTTAGATGCTATTTGAATTTTCGTACGAATTTCACATCTTCAATAATAGTTTTTGACGTAACCTTGAATGAAACTAAATAAAGAACAGTAGTAATAATAGAACTCATGCAGGAACCAATCCACTTATCGTTTAACCCATCACGACAAATTAAACAATCCCAAATCTAAAACCAAAAACCAGGATGTGCAAATCTAACCTCAATCCCTTAAACAAATCCATTCTCAAACCGTTTCCATATCCTTATTAGTCCTTTCTTCTCCAATCTTATCCCATTTCTTTCACGAACACTATTTTGTACCCACGAAACTCAATCCGATCAATCTCTGGTACGGGATGTCACAATACGCGTCCGTCAATTACTGTAATGAGAGGCGATATTTTATACGCGGGTGAATGTCGTGGTGATGTATGCGATTTTAATGGGGTTAGGGGATGCTAGGAGAGTGGAGACGCAAGGAAGGGGTGTGTTGTAAGCCTGAAGGGACGACTGATGTGTCAGGTCTTATTTCCGATAACTTTCAAGAAGTTCAGATAATGTGATTGACGTGGAAATAAAATTTTGTACGGTTGGGATTAGAATTAATTTTTTTGTGAGTTGTGATTTGAATGTTTGTTGATTTTTGATTGCAAAATGGTTAAGATTTAAAATAGATTTGACACGTTTGGTAAATGATGTTTAAAACGGCTAAATTTTATATGCTACATGTATGTTATTGTTATATCAAGAGAGATATATATTTTTTGTATAATTTTAAAGATAATAATGGGGTAGGTGGCTCAGTGGTATCGAGTCGGCCTGTGGATCTTAAGAACCCTGGTTCGATCCCCACAGCCAACAAACAATTTTCACCAAATTAAATCTACCCCTGTGGCTCCCCCTCCACTAACATCTTTGAAGGCCGTGATTTGAACGCTGGTAACCGCACTTCATGCGATGAAATATATCACTTACCGAGATCTGCTACGGCAGAGTGCCACACCCAGTAAAGGGTAAAATGATATATTTATTGATTTATAATTTTGGTCAAATAAAATTAAAAATGTACTCATAATATTTAAAAAGGATACGTTATTTTTATTTTATTTTTTCATATGTATCCATTAAATTCCATATCATTAAAGTATGATGATAATACTCGTATATTTTTATTTATAATAATGGAAAATATTTTAAAATTCTGATTTAATATCTAACAAAACGGTTGGACAGAAGAAAAAAAATCAGTGTATTTGTAAATATTATTAATTTTATTCTATTTGAATTCAACGATTTTGGAGAAAAAATGCAATTTTAGCTTTTTTTCTGGCATATCAAATTAGGTGATTAATCTACCATTTATATTATATAAATAAATAAATATATCATCACGCCTTTTACCCAATTCTGCGTGTGGCACTTTGACGTAACAGAACTCGATAAGTGATATATTTATTCGCGTGAAGTGCGGTTACCAGCTGTTAAATCACGGCCTCCAAAGATGTTAGTCGAGGAGGAGCCACAGGGGTAGATTTAATTTGGTGAAAATTGTTTGTCGGCTGTGGGGATCGAACCAGGGTTCTCAAGATCCACAGGCCGACTCGATACCACTGAGCCACCTACCTTATTTTAATATATTAATTAATATTATTATATATCATTACGCCTGATACTCATTGCTAAGTGTGGCACTCTGCCAGAGTAGATCTCGGTCAGTGATATATTCATGTGCGTGAAGTGCGGTTACCAGCTGTCAAATAACTGTGCCTAAAATTATTAGTGGAGGAGGAGCCATAAGGGTAATTTAAATGTGCTGAAATTTGTTTGTCGACTGTAGAAAACGAACCCGGGTTCTCAAATCCACAGTCCGACTCAATACAAATTAACATAAATTGTTTTAAAAGCTGGTTTTTCAAAACTTCACATAAAGTAATAGCTAATTCATCTGTTAAATAAATTATAAAATCATATTAATTAAATGACAATTTATGATAATAATATAGATGTAAGTCTTTTCACTCTTCAGAGATTTTTTTACTGTATTCTAGAAAATAAATTAAAATTATTTTCTGCGTCAAAACTAAATTCTTTTTACCGACCTGTAACAAAATATTTCCAATAAACACTCAACAAGAGAAGAGAATAGTCTATAAACAACAAACACACACACAAAATATTCGCCATGTCGCATGTGCATTATTATTGCTACGTTGCATATCACACACCATAGCCCTTCCTTCCTTACGTCATTAGACCTAGAATCCCTCGTCGTACACCGCACACATGGCATCACATATGCACAAAACATCCCCAAGTGTTTGCACAAAACACGCCTGTCTCCCATTGGTGCTCACATATCTCGCAGACGAAGCGGGATTGGTTGAAAAAACAGCTTTTAATTTATATGCGAAGTGCTTTGAGATATGTATAATGTCCAGTCGGCCAGATAAGTTTTCCTCGCTTGGTTGCTAACTCATGCTGAAGGTTTCTCGAAGGGAGTTGTGTTTCGAAGAGGGCGGGTTTATGCATTTTTGCATGCATTAAGAGTACAGTCTGAGGAACACTGCACTGTTGAGAAAATTGCGTTTTGCGAAAGTGTGGAGTTCTGTTACTTCAACATTTTTGTTCGTTTTTTGTTTTTGTGTGGAGTGGAGTCAAGCGGTTGCAGAACGTTTTAGTCGAGCGTTGCTGAGGTTCTGAAGTGCAATTTCTGCTCCGGATTGGGAAATTTAATATGGAATTTGTGTAATAGTTGTATTGTTCTTTTAGGACTTGTTTGGTATTAGGTTCGGTTAGATCTTATGTTGCTATTGTGTTTGCTGCCCGTAAATTAATACTGTTTTAAGAGGTGTTAATGCCAAACGAGAGAATAATGAAATTTTAATTACTTTTTGTAAATTGTACTTTGCATAATTCAGGAAATGAGGAAAGCACTATACAATGCTTTTATTTTTATATTACTACAATTAACCTACTACATATCTTATTTTAAAATATCTACATTTATTTATTTGATTTCTTTATTATAATGCAGAATAAAAAATATCAATTGTAGTGCAAAATAATCTACAGGTTAAGTAAAATTTAGAATCTAAGAATGTCGGCCTATTTTTGATTACAATTTGAAGTAGGCGAAATTTTATCGTCGACGGGTCGGGTGAAAAGCTGGAGCATAATTAATTTACAATTGTTCACTAAAATGAACTACACCCATACCTCGCTTTACGGCCTAGAGACGTTCCACGAAACTTGGCCGCAAAGCGAAAAGCCGTATAAGGAATTCAATTATTCTAATACAAATTCTTATGGGAATTTTTTTTTGCCGTTATAGCGAAACATTTTAGGCTGTAAATCGAAAACGTGCCTTAATTGAAAAGGGCCGTTATAGCGAAATGCCGTATAAAGAGCGGCCGTATAGCGAGGTATGGGTGTATTTATTGTTACTTTCATTTTTATGTTCACATAATTTATTTACTCCACTAACATCTTTGAGGCCGGGATTTGATGGCTGGTAACAGCACTTCACGCGAAGAAATATATCACTTACCGATATCTGTTTCGGCAGAGTGTCACACCCAGTAATAGGTAAAAGACGTGATGATTTATTTATTTATTTATTTATATAATTTATTTAATACAGATTATCTCATATATCATTAATTAGTGACATTCATTAAAATATTTCGAGAGAAACATCTATTGATTTCTAATATTTAGAATAAAAATATTTATTACTCACAGTGGCAGTTATTGTTTCTTTCCACGGTGTAACAAAAAATCATAATTAGATAGCAGATAAATTCTGGTTTCTTGCGACAACTGCTGTCATACTGTCACTTTTATTAATATTTGTTTAATGTACAAGTATAGAACTTTCAGAAAATAGAATCTTGAGGTACCTATCCATAATTACCATGACTAACTCATACATTATATATAAATATAATATATTTCAGGAGACTGGAACACTTCAATATGACAACTTTGGAGAATATAAGATGTTTAACAGACATGATATTTTTATATAAATTATTTAATAACATGTTATACTCCAATTGCATAATATCATTCTTTAATATCTATACTCCATATAAAATAACTAGATCAAAAAATCTGTTTCTACTTCTCATAACAAATACAAATAATTTTAAAAATCGCCGTCAAACAGAATTATGTATACTTATGAAACTAAGTATAGTCATATTGATTTGTTTTCTATACTTAATATATTATTCAAAATGTAATGTACTCTTCCGATGTTTCTAAATTGAATGTATTATTCTAATTTTTTTTACTTTCCATTTAAAAATCAAAATTTATCAAACTATATTAGAAGTTTATTAATATTTTAGTGGCAATACAAATATTATAAAATTTAATGAAACAATGTTTGTAAATTTCGTTTTATTTAAAGATTTTATACATGGGAAAAATAGAATGACAATAACAGACAAATGATTTTTCAGTTTCTTCAAGTTGATTTTTAACTGGAATGGCAGGATACAACGAATTTGATTGATAGGAATTTCCAAAAGTGCAGCAAGGCCCAGTAAAATCAGCAACAATAATTTAATATAACGAAACAATGTACCAGTACTAAAACAGAACAATAAAACGTAATCTTTATTCATAATCTCTATTCCTTAAACTACCGTATTTTCATTTTCGTCGGAAATTTAAAACTTGTGAACCAAACAAAAAAATAATACGTTGCGGTAACTGTATTCAAAAAGAAGGTGCTTTTATGAATTTAGTTGTTTGGTATTACGAAATCTCAAGTCCAAAATATCAAATTTTTAATTATTATTAGAATGTGAATCGTAGAAATGAATTTACTTGATATAGAATTTATATATTATCTACGTTTAATCTTAAAAAGCTTTAATAAATTCGCTTTTTTGTTTCGGTTTCACGTATATGGTTTACTTGCACGGTACCGAATATAATAGCAGGTACCTACTATAGTAACACTACAATATTATTTTATGTTTATTAATTTGTCTTTGTTATATATTATTGTTTATATTGCTATGACATTACTGTATATTCAATATTAATAACAGAATCGAAAGCAAACCTAAGTAAAGCATTCTTTAAAAAAAAATAATGGAGATAAATAGATACAAATTATATAAATCCATAAATTCAGCATGTTTTATTTCATTTTACTAAATATATCGTAATTATATGATCACTTACAAGAAATGTTTACATTTTATTTGAAATTCTAGTATTATAAATGTACATATACTTTACCTGGAATTATTTCTGTCACACAAGTTCGCAGTAATAATCTATAAGATATTTAATTTTGCACAAATTATTTTATTTAAAATTACTTACAAAGTAAATTGAGGTACTCCACATTACAAATTATAATATGCAGAATTTTGTTCCACCTTCCTCTGAATAGCTTTAAAAAGGCTGTTAAAATAGCACTGCCTTAATTATTTTTCCGATGTTTCTAAATTGAATGTATTATTCTAAATTTATTGTACTTTTCCAAGTATCTATTTACCTTTGTATGTTTACTGTAAACTATATTTTAGTATTCTTTGATTAATCCGTGAGGACCTGTTATTGGTATTTTATACTGTTGATTTCTCTTATTTGTATAAAAAAAAAATAATGAATTAAGTATGGGTAGATGTGCTTGCGTATGCAGCGTTTAGACAAATTGAGGTGTAATGATTCAAAGCATTCTTGGTCAGATGCAGACATAAGTAATATGATATATATGTCAGTTCAACAAATATTTAAAAATAAAGAAAATGAGAACTATGTTGACATATTTGTGATATATTTGACAAAATATGATAATATTATTAAGTAAGTAACAATGATATTTAAAAGATAGGTACCTGTATTGGAGGTTCTAATAGAATATGTATTTTCATCACAATGATCCCATGTCATTCGTTTTATTGAAGTAAATTTAGGGACTCAGGTATACTTTTGAAATTTTTGACATGTCCGGCATTTATCAAAACCTTTATTTTTATTGTTATCAGTTACAGCACAAAAACATGTTATTATCACTAACTTTGATCATTAAAGAGCTATGGATACTGTGATTGTTTGTGTTTAATAACTGCATGTTGTTTTAAACATTATTAATTGAAAATACTACAATTTTATTCTTTATTCCGAAAACGAATCTCGATAGTAAAGAAGACTGGTAAAATTAAAATTTTACAATAGTGACATGAGACGTTTAAATTAGATCATATTAAATAAAAGTATTCTTATAAAATTGTATTTGAAATTTAGTTTTTTGCCATTTTTAATATACCGGGTGTCTACTTTTTTTCCGAACATAGGAAATTAAATGTTAAATTTTTGATTTAGCGATATCTCTTTACCTATTATTTTTAGAACAAAATTGTACTGAAGAAAAATGTTCAGAATGAAAAACTGCATCCATAGAATATAAGTTTGTTGTTCAATTGTTTCTTATGTCCGAGTTAAAAGTAAAAGAAAAAACACGCTTTAAAGCAATTATCAGAGTGCCATGAGAAATAAAACAATAATTTGTTTGTTGTGTCTTACATTTGATATATTGGACCAGAATTGGAAGCTTACTCTAATTTATTTATTTATTTATTCGAGCATTTAATTTAATAATAAAATTAATTATAGCAACTATTATTTTCTTTTTTCTACATAATCTAGACAAATAAATATCTATTATTAAGTTATCTAATTTGTTTTATCACTCATGGCACTATGATAATTGCTTTAAAGCGTGTATTTTCTTATACTCTATGAATGCAGTTTTTCATTCTGAACATTTTTCTTCAGTATATTTTTGTTCTAAAATTAATAGGTAAAGAGATATCGCTAAATCAAAATTTTAACATTTAATTTCCTATGTTCGGAAAAAAAGTAGACACCCGGTATATGGGATAGGTGCTATCGAGTCGGCCTGTAGATTTGAAAACTCGGGCTCGATTCCCACATCCGATAAGCAATTTTCACCTCTGAGTTCTTGTAATATTTCAGTTTTATAATTTTAGTATTTAATGGATGTTTAATGAAACTTTTATATAAGTAAATAATTGGTAATATATGTATTGTGTCTGTACATTTACATAGTATAAAAACATAAATATTTATGACTTTAATATTGCTACTGTAGCGAAAATGTGTGTTTCCAAAAATACAGTAAATTTGAAATAATTTTAATAAAATTTTGCAAAACACAGCTTTCCTATCACAAATGAGATGCATACTGAAACACGCTTACTTTGTTTGAGAATTACGTTTCATCACAAATGAATTGACTCTTAATACTTAGTTTGTCGCGGTGTCCGCTCCTGAAGCTCAGCGGCTTAAGCTTCTTCATTACCATGACATTGTGAAGATGATGAGTCGGAGTGAGTTCTGCAACCTCATCTCGTCTAGAGGGCGCTCTTGCACTCTTGCCAGGGACTCATTCCGCGCGTCGCCTCGGTGGAGAACCACGCATAACAATTATGTGGATTCAGCGATTATGCCCTTCGCTAGCTAAGAGATTTTTAGGGAATATGTTTCATGGAGTGCCGTGGTAAAAAGTAGGTATGGATGTGGAAAATGATTAAAATTATTGAACAAGTATTTACTTGTAAATACCTATGTCATAATTATTTGTATTAAAAAAACCATAATATTGTGTTAATAGGAGTAAATAGGATACTCTGTATTTTACGCGTATAAATATATCATTTACTGAAATCTTGCATGGCAGAACACTAAAATTAAAAATTATCTCTGTTACTCCCCTTCCACTAATACCTTTAGAAAGCGTGATTTGACGGCTGGTAACTGTACTTCACGCTCATAAATAAGATCTACTTTAGTAGAGTGCCACACCCAGTAATGGGTAAAAGGCGTGATGATATAAATGTTTTAAATTTAACTAACATCAAAGAGCATACATTACATTACATATGTAATTTATGCTCTTTGCTAACATTTAAAAATCAAAATTAATCAAATTTTATTAGAAGTTTATTAATATTTATGTGGCAATACAAATATTATAGAATTTAATGGAATAATGTTTGTAAAATGTTTTCTCAATTTAGTTTTATTTAATGATTTTATACATGGGAAATATAGAATGACAATAACAGACAAATGATTTTTCAGTTTCTTCAAGTTGATTTTTAAGTGGAACGGCAGGATACAACGAATTTGATTGATAGGAATTTCCAAAAGTGCAGTAAGGCCCAGTAAAATCAGCAACAATAATTTAATATAACGAAACAATGTACCAGTACTAAAACAGAACAATAAAACGTAATCTTTATTCAAAATCTCTATTCCTTAAACTACCGTATTTTCATTTTCCTCAGAAATTTAAAACTTGTGAACCAAACAAAAAAAAGAATACGTTGCGGTAACTGTATTCAAAATGAAGCTGCTTTTATGAATTTAGTTGTTTGGTATTACGAAATCTCAAGTCCAAAATATTAAGTTTTAAATTATTATTACAATGTGAATCGCAGAAATCAATTTACGTGATATAGAATTTAAATATTATCTGCGTTTAATCTTAAAATGCTTTAATGAATTCGCTTTTTTGTTTCGGTTTCACGTATATGGTTTACTTGCACGGTACCGAATATAATAGCAGGTACTATAGTAACGCTACAATATTATTTTATGTTTATTAATTTGTCTTTGTTATATATCATTGTTTATATTGCTATGACTTTACTGTATATTCAATATCAATAACAGAATCGAAAACAAACTCAAGTAAAACATTTTTTTAAGAATAATG
This sequence comes from Pterostichus niger, assembly GCA_947425015.1. Classification (NCBI taxonomy): domain Eukaryota; kingdom Metazoa; phylum Arthropoda; class Insecta; order Coleoptera; family Carabidae; genus Pterostichus; species Pterostichus niger. The sequence continues at coordinate 20,152,055 of OX380334.1, read as the reverse complement.
GAGATGGAAATAGATGCAAATTATATAAATCCATAAATACAGCATATTTTCATTTTGCTAAATATATCGTAATTATTTGATTTCTTACAAAAAATGTTTACATTTGACTTGAAATTCTAGTGTTATAAATGTACATATACTTTATCTGGAATTATTTGTCACACAAGTTCGCAGTAATAATCTACAAGTTGTTTAATTTTGCACAAATTATTTTATTTAAGTTTACTTTAAAAATAAATTGAGGTACTTCACATTATAAATTATAATATGCAGAAAAATAATGTGTTCCTTTGTTAATGGCGGGGGAGCCACAGGGCCACGGCTGTGGGGATCGAATCAGGGTTCTCAAGATATATTCTTAAAATATAGTTTTTCTATTTTGCGTTCATAAGAAAGTCATTATATAACCTAGTTGTATATCAAAAAAGAGCGTTCATTGCGATACGCAACATTTTGTTTTAGACGGTTGGTATTAGTAACGGATGAAATACTGAAATTGTCAAGCTGAGAACATCCAAATAATAATAATAATAGTAAATCTAAAATAAATAAAATTAATATATCACGCCTTATATCCATTACTGGGTGTGGAACTCTGCAATAACAGATTTCGATAAGTGATATATTTCTTCGCGTAAAGTGCGGTTATCAGTCGTCAAATTACGGCCGCCGAAGATGTTAGTGGAGGGGAGCCTCAGAAGTGAAAATTGTTTGTCGGCTGTGGAAATAAATCCACAGACCGCCTGACCGACAAAATAGTATATTAAAAAACAATCTTTATAAAACATGTTTTTTCGCACGCGTCCAAGTTAAGAAAACAAGCCGCAGGCGAGTTTACTAAATGACAATTGCAATGACAAGGGCAATTTGAATAAGAAATGATCTGATTGGTAACTGTTATTAAATTAATGCAATTATTCAGATTTTGGAGTTATATTGAAATTTGTATCGTATGTTCTCAGCTTGACAATTTCAGTATATCATCTGCTACTACCAACCGTCTAAAACAAAATGTTGCGTAACACAATGAACGCTCTTTTGATAGACAACTAGGTTATATAATGACTTTCTTATGAACGCAAAATAGAAAAACTATATTTTAAGAATATATCTTGAGAACCCTGATTCGATCCCCATAGCCAACAAACAATTTTCACCAATTTAAATCTATCCCTGTGGTTCCCCCACCACTAACATAGGAAAACATTATTTTTCTGCATATTATAATTTATAATGTGAAGTACCTCAATTTACTTTTTAAATAAATTTAAATAAAATCATTTGTGCAAAATTAAAAAACTTGTAGATTATTACTGCGAACTTGTGTGACAAAAATAATTCCAGATAAAGTATATGTACATTTATAACACTAGAATTTCAAGTAAAATGTAAACATTTCTTGTAAGTGATCAAATAATTACGATATATTTAGCAAAATGAGAAAAAAAATAAGCTGAATTTATGGATTTATATAATTTGTATCTATATATCTCCATTATTCTTTAAAAAAATGTTTTACTTGAGTTTGTTTTCAATTCTGTTATTGATATTGAATATACAGTAAAGTCATAGCAATATAAACAATGATATATAACAAAGACAAATTAATAAACATAAAATAATATTGTAGCGTTACTATAGTACCTGCTATTATATTCGGTACCGTGCAAGTGAACGATATACATACGTGAAACCGAAACAAAAAGCGAATTTATTAAAGCTTTTTAAGATTAAACGGAGATAATATATAAATTCTATATCACGTAAATTCATTTCTGCGATTCACATTGTAATAATAATTTAAAACTTGATATTTTGGACTTGAGATTTCGTAATACCAAACAACTAAATTCATAAAAGCAGCTTCATTTTGAATACAGTTAACGCAACGTATTCTTTTTTTTTGTTTGGTTCACAAGTTTTAAATTTCTGAGGAAAATGAAAATACGGTAGTTTAAGGAATAGAGATTATTTATTTATTTATTTATTTATTTAAATCACTACCCAACAGGTAAAACCTAATAATAGGGTTGAAAAAACTTATGTAACGTTACACAGAAAATGAAGCGAATATAAAAGTTAATACAAGTTATACAGAAAAATACAATTAATTGTGAGACATATAATTTATAATATTCTTATAGAAACAAGCGTAATTAGTTGAGAAGAGGTCAACCTCAAGATTCAAACCATTAAATAAACTACACATACGAACTATGGGAGATTGCAGAAGCAAATTTGTTCTTGCAGGTGGGAGGTAAAACACATTTTGACTTCGAGTACAAATAACAGGAACAAGAAAGTTTAAAAGATATAGGCAATTCGAATCATCTATAAAATAATTAATTAATTTATAAAGATACAAAACAGATGAAATGCTACGTCTGACTGCGAGAGAATGAAAGCTAAATATATGCAGCAATATTTCATATGAAACACGATGATCAGGATATGTACCGATTATTTTATAATAAATAAACTTCAAGAACTTAGATTGAACTGAATCGATAACTTTGCTGTGACTGTCATAGATTGGATTCCATATAATGGAGCAATATTCAAGTTTAGATCTTACAAGAGAGTAATATAAGGAAAATATAGCCTGAATGTTATGAAAATTGCGTGTATTACGAATTATGAATCCTAACATTTTAAAAGATGATGATGATACATTATGAATATGGTTAATGAAGGTCAATTTGGAGTCAAAAATCACGCCTAGATCTCGTATTGAAGAACACTTAGTTAAACTTGTGCCATTAATTTGGTAATCGAAATTGATTTGTATTTTTTTGCGAGTATACGTCACAATTTTACACTTGTCAATATTTAGATCTAGTTTATTAAGATGACACCAATTAACTAGCAAGTCAAGATCATTTTGTAATATTAAACAGTCGTTCGGATCAGATATAGAAGTAAATAATTTCAAGTCATCAGCAAATAATAGAACATTACTTTTAAAAATAGAGGAAATATCATTAATAAAGAGAAGGAAAAGAAGAGGTCCTAGATTAGAGCCCTGAGGGACGCCAGAAGTAGCATTAAAATAGGAAGAATCATGGCCGAGAAAATGAACAAAAAATCTCCGATTTTTAAGATACGATGACAACAACAAAATTGTGGAAGGAGATAGTGAGTAAGATTGTAATTTATGCATTAGAACGTTGTGATCTATACGATCAAAAGCTTTAGAGAAGTCTGTGTATATAGTGTCAGCTTGCAAATTATTATCTAAAGCAGAGGAAACAAAATGAGTAAAATTACTTAAATTTGTTGAAGTTGACCTCTTTGGCATGAAACCATGTTGATTGATAGATATTTGACTTTTAGTTTGATTGTATATATTTTTATGGAGTAAACTTTCAAAAATCTTACTGAAGTTCGACAAAATAGAAATGGGTCGATAGTTTTTAACATTTGTAGACTCACCAGATTTGTAAATTGGTGTAACACGCGCATACTTCCACACATCAGGAAAATCATTAGTTTTTACAGCTAAGTTATATAAATGAAAAAGTGCAAGGGATAGAGGATAAGAACAATCTTTAATTATCATTATGAATGAAGATTACGTTTTATTGTTCTGTTTTAGTACTGGTACATTGTTTCGTTATATTAAATTATTGTTGCTGATTTTACTGCGCCTTACTGCACTTTTGGAAATTCCTATCAATCAAATTCGTTGTATCCTGCCGTTCCACTTAAAAATCAACTTGAAGAAACTGAAAAATCATTTATCTGTTATTGTCATTCTATATTTCCCATGTATAAAATCATTAAATAAAACGAAATTGAGAAAAAGTTTTACAAACATTGTTTCATTAAATTCTTTAATATTTGTATTGTCACATAAGCCAACTGTTTAGTTTATATTTTATTGACATGTAATTTGATATACTGATTATAGAACAATCAGATTTTTTTTGGGTAGGTGGCTCAGTGGTATCGAGTCGGCCTGTGGATCTTGAGAACCCTAGTTCGATCCCCACAGCCGACAAACAATTTTCCTAAATTTAAATCTACCCCTGTGGCTCCCCCTCCACTAATATCTTTGGGGGCCGTGATTTGACGGCTGGTAACCGCACTTCACGCGAAAAATATATCACTTACCGAGATCTGCTTACGGCAGAGTGCCACATCCAGTAATGGGTAAAAGGCGTGATGATATATTTATTTTGTTTAAGATTTTTTGAAATTCGCAAAAATTAGGATATTTCATGCCTAGCAAACATTTTTAGTGTCACTGGTTTAATAGTACATTTAATTATTTATAATTATGTTACTAATGAAATAATAGTATAAATACTGTCTACAAATAATCATTTATTAATTAGTTATTATGTAGGTACCTGGTGTAATGCCTTATTTTTATTTTTATTTGAGTACCTAGTCTGATTTCGTATACGGTATTAAAAGGCTAAGTTGTTGTAGGAGAAATTTAAGAAAAACAGTGAATTGGTGGATATGCTGTTAGTGTATGGAGAACCGACGCAAAATTCCGAATTAAACCAGTGACACTAAAATGTTCGCTAGGAATGAAATACACTAAATTTTGCGAATTTCAAACAAATTCTCTAAGTTCTATAATCAGTATATCTAATTATATATGTCACTACAGTTTCGTGCAGAGGTATAGAGACACCCTGTATAACCGTAATAACTATTGATTGCTTTTATATACAGTCCGGATGAAGAAATGATGGTTATACGTAGCACGCAATATATTATAAAAGATATATGCATTATGCACATGTTTTTATTTAGTTCATTAAGTGAAATGATTGGAATCTCCTTTTTTACAGGAATTTAACTGTAGCTAATGCTATTTCAACGAAGAACCAAATTTAAATTTTAAGAAAATTACAATTAAAATTTACTTGAAACTGGCAAATACCTACCTAACACCTACCTATACATACAGAGCACCAATTAATATTTGAACATCAACATAAAACTCAAGTTCCACATTAAGAAATTTCACACACTTTTCTTGTTAGTAACATTTTAATGATGTTCGTAATGCGATAATGTTATAACTGTATAAAGACGCAATGATTAAATAAAAAACTCGTTAGCTGAAAGAAGTGACACTGCCGACGCCATTGTGCTTTCTATTATAGCGAGTCACAGGGCAAGAAGCAAGGGTGCCATGCGATACTGTTTTAAAAATAATGAAGATGTTCCTTGCTTCTTTGCTCGTCCACAACGCTGTATTGATGAGAAAAATTTAATCCTAGATCAAAGGGAATGATAAATTTGCGACTGGAAACGGAGACGAGTGACTTTCTTTCTGAATTTATTTAACAATCATTGATGAAAGTAGATGATTGTTATTTTTTGATGGAAAAGTGAAATATTTTTGTGATACAAATTGCAATTTGGGGATTTTGATATAAAAAGAATTCTATTTTTTATCATTGAAACTGAAATAAATGATTGTACAGAAATTTCTGAAAAAACTTTCAAAGAATATTGAAAATTGAAATAATAACTTATTTAACTTTATTTACAAATGTACAAGAGCAATATATTTATTTAGAAGAAAATACTTCAATTAAAAAAAAATTAAATAAGTTTTTGTCAGCTTAGATTTATTCGAGCGTTCTATAAGTTAAAAGTGCTAGGGAAGGAAGCTCTGACACTATTTTCTGTAAAAATCGCTAAATAGACAAATAATAGGGTAAATATATTTTTAAAAATTATTACTGCCCTGGTTACTTTTAGGAAAAGTTTCAAATAAAATAGAGATTTAAATTTTATATCTAAATCACTCTAATTAGTTCATTTTACTTATATAATTATCTACTATTAAAATCGTGTTTAAAATAAGTATGTGACAGTAGAACATAATAAATTTGTTCCAATTTCATGACTAACTAAAAATGTTAATTTTTAATTAAGGTAAATTAATTTTAGCTGTTTACTACCTAAAAGAAATTAAATTTATTTAAATGCAGAATTTAATCTTTAACAACTTTAATTTGACATTTGTTACTTTAAAGTAAAGCTGGGTTCATAGCTATTCCATTAGTAATTTTAATTACCAATTGGTGGAAACATCTTGAAACTTGCGAACCAAATTATAATTAATAATAACATAAGTGAATTAATGAGAAATAATGTTTCTAAAACACTTGGAAAACTTAAACAAAACAAAAAAAACTATTTTAGTTAATATCATGTTAATATTTTCTAAATACTGTAGTTTTATAAAACTTTAGTTGACATTTAAATTATCACTAGAAATCCGAACCACAGCAAAATATGGTTCGGTAACGGTTCGCTGTTTAACCTTTTTTTAGTTTGATTTTATGTTCCGTTTTCTTTCGGTTCTGTTAATAAACTGGTTGAATTTGGGTTGAGTAAACGATTATTGTTTATTTAAATTAGAAATGCTGATACATTAATATAATAATAATTTATTGAATTTTTTTTAAATACAAAGTAATAAGAGTACAACAAAAAGTAAACCGAATTTATCCCACAAAACCATACAGATAGGTAGTAAAAACACAACCGCAGACTGTGTCGATCCATTTTTAAAGAACCAAATTTAAAACGGGTTCAATGAACCTGTTTACCGAAGCGGTTTAATAGTTACGTTTAGATTCAGGTTCTCGTATATAAATATAATATATATAACTTTGGTATTTATTTTTTTTTTGATTTTGTAATAAAAATAATAAATCCTTATTTTATATTCAATATAATCCATAAATAATTATTTCTTGATTCATAATACTTACAATACTAAATTTCAAACCAGTACCAGTTTTCTCGATTTCATTTTCCAAACCTTATCATCCCTATTTCACTTCCAGCTCACGAACTTCGGTCTCGAAGCATGTTAAAGACACCGGGTGTTTTGATAAGCTCCGCGAGCGCTCTGATCACGTACCGACGGCATCGTCGCGACGCCGTTCATTTCCCGAATAAATGATTGTAATTTAATATCCTGTATTCCTCCGTTACCGTTCCTGTCTCCTATCCTGTGAAGAATTCAATCGAAAAATGTCGTGCTCATTGACGCATCCGTAGCACAAGGCACGTTTAAAATTTTAATGAAGTGTAGTTTAGTTGTGATTAACTTTCTTGTTGGAAAATACGTTTTTGCATCCGATGAGATTAATTTCGTTATTGAGAGTGATTTGTTCTTTGGTTTTGTTGGAATTTAGATATAGTGATTTATGAGTTTGTTATTTTGTGCTTGTTAAAATGATAAACTTTTTATAATAAAAATATAATATTTATAGTTAAATGAGATCTTGCTATGTTCTGATCACTTGTAGACAGGGCCGGTTTACCGCTTCAGGCCCCCAGATTTCAGGAGCCCCCAAATAAAGACGTTGTATAAGCGAGTTAAATATATAATGCGTTTATAAATTAAGACAAAAATAATATCTATTTGTAGTTTGTTAGGGATCTATGCAAAAAAGCAAACACATAATTCACAAAATTTGCTTCGTTTGCAAAGTAAGGTCCGGTATTTCGAACTATCTATAAAGCATAATTATCTGTAGATTACATTCGCGGTTAAATTAAATTGTGAATCCAGTGGCATGAAAAATGTTTGTTTCGAGTAATTTGCAATTATTTTTGCGAATTTCTTAAAAATTATTAATTTTTTTGTAATATTTTTTATACATTCAGTGTAGCTATTATTCAATATTCTTATATAAACTTTGTGTTTAAATGCAATTTTTTTTAAATTGACAATTACATATGGCACCAGTTCGTTATGATTTTATTTTTTTTAAGTATTATCAGGATTGATAATGTTAGTTCATTCTTATAATGTGTATATACTAAATTTTCTTTGGTCTTAAATGTCTTGGCTAGTTTTGCAAGTTTTAAAACTGTCAAAAATTAGCAATATCTGCAATTATACTTTAAGCACGAAATAATTGATTCACAACGAATAATATAAGCAAAAACTATTGCTTGCAATTTTAATGATTATTGTATAAACAAAATAACAACAGATATTAAAGGTGTGCGATTCCAATGGCAACGCGCGAAAAGGATATTAGATGCGAGCTTATTTCAATAGTTACCAGGGATACAAACAAAGCAGAAACTTGTCATATTGACAGAACGAAATTATTTCAGGACGTATACGTTTTTCAATAATTTAATATGCAAACACAGAAAAAAATTGTATGTATCACGAGCGTAAAGTGTCTTTGTTCTTCTTACACTATTGCAGCTCTCGCTTTCGGCTCGTGCTACAATTACCATATTCGAGTAACAAAGAATCACTTGACGCTCTTAATACACAAATAACTATTTTGTTGTAATCAGTACATCAAATAATATATACCTGTAAATATTTTTGTAATTATTTTGAAATACTTTGTAGATGTACCTAGCTGAAATTCAACATAATTTTAATGAAATGACTATTACTGACATTTCTCATTATACATTTTAAATATAGGCTGTACAAATAACTTGAATTTATGGAAATAAAAAGAAATATCACTAATGAGGGCAGCAGCTTTTAACTTTAATTAAAGAAGTAGCACAGGGACTGGGACTGCACTACATCAACTTGAATTATAATTAATAAAATTTTTTTTAGGATTTTACATATATGAAAATAAAAATAACTTTTATTATGTTAAAAAACAAGAAGAAAATATCATCTCTAATGAGATTTTACCTGAAAATGTACCTGAAGGATATTTAATTCGAAATTATTGATCTTATGGAAACAGTATCATATAATGAAATATGTGAAGCATTTTCTATCATTTTTGTGTTTAAAATATAAATATTCGAATTCGGTAAATACATCAATACCACCCATAAGTTACAATAAATTTGATTGTCTTGAACATTTCAAGAATATTTGTATTGACCTTTCATCGGGTTTCAAGTTGTATTACTTATAAACATTAACACGACACGACAATTTCGATAAGTAAATAGTTATTTGCGATGTAAGTATTGTATCACAATATGAAATGGAAAAATATCGATCGAGACCGTTTTTACTTCCTTGTACGAAGTAAAGGAAGTAATGTAATAGCGAAAATTTTCGGTTTTGAGATTTCAGCGGAAATATCCATTTTGACCATCCCTGAATCCATTTTTACTAATTTCGTCGTGACGTCTGTACGTACGTATGTATCTCGCATAATTCAAAAACGGTTAGCAGTACAAAATTGAGATTTTATATATAGGACTGTTATAACATCTAGTTTTGCACCTTCCTTTTTGGTCATTATATAACTTTCGGAAGTGGTACTTTACTTGAAGCCTATAATAGATTTTAATGAAAAACTATATTCAAATATAATCCAAAACTTTTCAAATTTGGTATATAAGACTACTACATCAATGGAAATAACATAATAGGTTTTGGTTAAAATGGACTAACCGGAAGTGATACATCACATGAAGCTGCTAAGACTTTTTCTTGAAGAAAATTGTATTATTGTGATTTTAGAAATAAATAAAGCGTATAAAAGTTTTAGAGAATTAAATTCTGCGCCTAGCACATTAAGAATTATTAAATTAGCCTTTTGTATAAGCGAGATATGTAAATTTAAAAATTATATATATATATATATATTTTTTTTAAATTAAGTTTGGTTCTGATTAGAACAAAAAATAAATAAAAAATTAAAAACTTAATGTAAATATCAAATTACGTCAAATATGTGTAATAAAAAATGTAGGTATAGTATAATACGCGTAGAAGGAAGTAATGTGGTGTCCACATCAGATTTTTAAAACTTAATTTAACTCTGTATTCAGGTGTCGGTTATAAGAATCTAACTCACGTTTTCATTTTTGTAGTAAATTTTCACTCATATTGCGATAGATAATTTAATCATGAAATTATTTTCACCCTAAAAATTACCATTGTTTTCTGCATAAACACATTTTCATCCATACATGTCATTATATCATTCATTACAATTACATTATCACATTCATATGACTCATTACATAAAATCCCTTTCTTCTCATCCCTATTCGTAAATACAAATCACCGTCTCCACCATCATCCTTTACCCAAGCCAGCGCATCACAGGGTTCGTGCCGAATAAGCCGCTGATTGTTACGCTGTCATCTCCGTGCCTGTCATTTGTATTAAATTGATACGACGCGCGCCGAGGTGATGATGCTGCTATTGCGACTAGCACTTGGCTGTGTGGCTGCTTCTCGCCACGGTTTGATCACGTTTTGACAGAAGTTACCGATGATACTACAGAGATGATTATGGTACCTGTGATGGGGGAATTAAGATCTGTCTTATTTGAGTGTTAGTAGAAAAGTTTATTTTTTTATTTTGTCGCAGTTTTTAATTTCATGAAATAATGTAAAATTTAAAGATGTGAAGTATTTTCTATTTTATTTCGGTATAAGTATTTCTTCGAATTTATTACTTTTTAATAGTTATTTTTGATTCTAGATTGCGAAATGTTACTTTTGCATTCGAGAATGCAAAAGCATTTCGCAATCGAATATCAAACAACGTTTTTTCGAAAACTATGTCCCAAAATTAGTAATAATGTAATGAGAAAATTTTGACGTTTAGGATTAATTAATATGACATCTAATGTATGTAATATAATTGCTATCAAATTGGGTATTCTCTGACCAGCAATTGACAGCTGGTTAGCAATAGAAGCCAAACAAACGTTCTAATTTTTTTTCTGCGATTTATTGGGATTCGCATTGTATTTCGCATTGAATTTCTCAAGAAACTATTCCAGTACACCAGTTAACTTCCTCAAGCGGGATAAATATGAATAATTGCTCAATTGGAACATTAAATTTAAATTTTGTTAAAGAATAGAAGTATTGTTTCTAAGCAAAAAAATTAAGTGACAAATTTTATTAAATTATGAGCCTTTCTTCTATCAAAAAATTGCAGGATGCAAAAAACTTTTGCATCCTGCATGCAAAAATCTTTTGCGTTCTGTAGACAAAAAACACTCATTTCGCGTGTTGATAGTTGTCATGTAAATTTTAACTTTATATAACAGTTTTCGAAAAAAATAATTTTGCAGTAAAAATATAATTTAAAAAACTGACAGTTGCACCAAGGAGACATGCTGCTTGATTCTGGTTTAAAGTTAAATTAAATCTTAAAAACTGATACAAATTATAGCAACGTATGTTAGTTTTAAACTAATGGACCTTAAATGTTTAATTTGACTTATGGATAAAAGATTAATTTTAAACTGAGTTTAAATAAATAAAAGCAAAGTGAAGTTATACGCAATAATTAACATTACTGTCAAACATTCGATATTCGATTTGCTTTTATTTATTACATTTTAAATTAAACTTTTAGCGATGCAACTGGCTATTAAATTGACTATAACGGACTGTGGAAATAAGAAATCGAGTTAGATTTATACGACCCACAACAGAATTCTACGAAATTAAAATTACATTTATGACTTCTCAACTAACATCTTTCGAGAATTTTACTAGTAGTACTAGTCCAATAAAGTGCTATTTTATGGATGGACACTAAACATTGTCATAAATTAATTATAGTGCAGTCGAAAAAATATGTGGTGACAGAAAAAAAAATTAAAAATACTACCTAATTTTTAACATATGACTTCGACTGAACGTACAGTAATGAAGATAATTTTAAAGTTAAATCGTGTCGCTGTAGACGAAACCCGTTGTCAATGCCTATCATAGATATAGGAGTCTTTGGGATCGATGCTACATTAGACACTATGAAAGAAGAATTCGGTTGAAGCCATACGTCGGACACAGGTGACGTGGTGTAGCGGTTAACATCTCTGCCCGGCAAGCGGAGGGTTCCTGGTTCGAATCCAGGCGTCATCCGAATTTTTCTTTCATAAAAAATTTAACTTTAAAATACTACCTAGTTCGAAACTTTGGTTAGGGTTATACAAATCAGTGAAGAGAAAGTCAAATTGAATGGTGTAGATCAGGAAATCGTACGAGTAGTAAACAAACCTTTGATTAAGATAATCTTACAGTTTATTTACTTTTCTTTCTGAAATAATTGATAGCAATGCATATATTTAATTATTTGCCACGAATATTATTTCCATTTCATTTATATATAATTAAGATACCTGCTTATTCTGCCTAAGTTAAAGCTTTGTAATAAATGAAGGAAAAGATACAGTAGGACGTTTGATCAGACATTCGTATCTATGTTGGTAAATATTAGTCTTTACAAGCATTAGTTACGCGTTAAAATCTCATCATCTTCAACTTATCTGCACATGTTACCGACAAAGTATGAAATCTGCTAATGTATACATTACTTTAGACAATGTAGAAAATTTAAATTGTATTTTTCTTGGTTAAATTTTCATGATTTAACACTGCTGTTGTTCACACTTTGCCGGTGACATATTATATAAAAAATGACCCAATTCAAGTGGTTTTGATTCCACTATAAATTGTAGATCTCTTATATCGCAAATGGGATGTATTTTCTATTGTAGCAAATAATTAAATATTAAGTTTAAATCCTCAAGTCGTCCGACCTATTTTCTTTAATTAAATTTGAGTACATGAATTAACAAATATTTACTTAAAAAATATCCTTTTTTAATTTATATATATTTCACAGCAAGATATCCAACAAATTAATCCCTTAAAATTCTCACCCCGTTCGTTAGCTACCATCCGCGCATCATCAATTACCAGTACGTGATTCGTGACTTTCCACTATCACCCTCCACGCCCTCTGAACCCAGCAGCCAGGCAGCCACCAGCCGATGATGTCCTGATTGACTTTGTTATATTGTTATCGTCACTAGTGCTACTTGTTTGCTAAATTAACGCTGTCTAGCGTTGCGCGAGCACGATCTAGCAACGCTGTGGGTGGTGTAGGGGCGAGAGGGTGAGCACGTGTCTTGTTCCTGTTCGACACGAGGACACCCCCTAGTTACGTGCCTGCGCGCCCTGGCGTGAGACGATTTAACCCTAATGATTGTGTTGCAACGTGATTTGTTTTGGGAATGTTACGAATATTGGTGAGGAGATAGGGAAGATTGTGACAGTGTAATTGAAAATTTCTTCTATGGAAATGAATTGGAAACTTTATTTTCTTTTTAGGATAGTGTTGTTGAAAAATGAGACTAGACTTTGGGCTCAGACAAAATATATAGACGCATCTAACTAAATATATTCAAGTGGCAACGGTTTTTATTAATAACATTTTCGGTTCTGGACGACTATACATTGCAGAGTTAAAAGACAATGAATTAGGGCACTAAAGATAAAGGAATTATAATATACAATTAAAATTAATTGTTTCGTTCATGAACAATAATCGAGTCGGCCTGTGGATCTTGAGAATCCTGGTTCGATCCCCACAACCGACAAACAATTTTCACCAAATTAAATCTACTCCTGTGGCTTCCCTGCTACTAACGTCTTTGGTGACCGTAATTTGACTGCTGGTAACCGCAGTTTATGCGAAGTAATATATCACTTACCGAGATCTGCTTCGGCAGAGTGCCACACCCAGTGATGGGTAAAAGGCGTTATGATATATTTATTTTTATTTATGAACAATAATTACCATTAGCTCTGCAATATAGATGTTTCCAGAACTATGAATTTTATAGACTATGCAATTCACCTGTCATCTATCAAAAGTAGTCCAATACGAAAGCTGGATTTTGAATTTCACAGCCAATCAAATGAAATTTTAATGCATATTTTGTACTAGTAACGTTGTGTGTCGACTATTCAGTATTAGTACTTTTAATTGAATATTTTAAACAAATGAACATTTTTATTAAAAATTACAGCAATTGGGAAAGCAAAGCAACTACTAGTAAGTCAGCCCTAAACTTGAACTGCATTTTGGAAAGAAGTAACAAAATGTGGTAGAATCTCACATTAAAAAAGTCACCCAATACTGATTTTACTTTGAAATTGGGGAGTCCTCTGGACGTTAAACTTTTTTTTGTGTATCGTGGCGTCGGCTGATTTGCATTGCACTATGTCTTTCATTTAAGGTATAAGCAGGTCAGTCCAGCTCTTGCCAGAAACTGGGCGGAGTGTAGTGTATTGTCTTTATGTCTAGGGTGCATGGTCCGGCCTGGCGATTCTGTTCGGATATTGAATAATTATTATTCAATACTTAGCAGAATGTAAACAAACTAGGATTGACTCTAGGGCCCGCCATGTATCTCTAACAGAACAGAACAGAACAGAAATGAACATTTTTATTAAAAATACATAGAATTACAAAACTTATTTTGTATTAAAATTAAATGTACAATTTGAAAAATTGACATTGCGTGAAGGATATTTGTATATTCCTCTTCAGTTACAGCTTCTGCGCTATTGGTTCTTTTTCTGGGCGAATTCAATAGCTTTCTTGCAGCATCTCTAGCCTGCCTGTTTTAAAAGTTACATCGTTGAAATGATCTATCTTTATATTCCAAGTATTGAAATAATCGGATTCCACTGTATTATTAAATAATTTCGTAATAAACTAACATTAAACTATTCCTAAAATTGCAGGTAATTTTCTACACAATATTTAATTCGTATATATATATATAACATTTGTATACTAGATAAGGATAATTTGAGTTTTATTAAGATAAGAAAATAGATAAATAGGGAAAGAAAAATATATAAATAATAGGATACATAAAATTATATTATCATGCAGGAAAATTCATAAAATAGATTAGCTGCTAATATTCCTCTTTTAGTTTTAATTTTAACTCAGTTTCTAATTAACGAAAATAACTAATAATTATGGCACTAAAGGTGACGGCGGCAAAGATACAACCTAATACGACGTTACGACCTATAGCGACAATCATCTGCTTTGTAAATTGCTCACTTTAAAAGCAATAATTGCAATCTGAAGTAAAATTGGAGTTAGTTAACTCCAAATTGAATCCTCTTTATGAATCTCAGTAAGTGATTTAGGGGCGAGTTGCTTAATGCATACTGGTCAAATAAATCGTACCTGGTAAGTTTATTTTAGTCACTTACGTTGATCGACATCGAGTAGCAAATATATAAATTAAATTATAAGTCGGTAATATAGGTGAAAAATTTCAATATTAAATGATTATCTGTGCGAGCTATCGAAGTGCCAGAAAATCTAAAGAACTCGATATAAAATTTGAACGAATTTGTTTAGCTGATATTAATTGAATAACAAAATTTCTCTTTAAATTTTTACATTTTGTGGTAATATTTCTATTCTATAATATTTTTTTAGTTATTTTATATATGTATATATACTCGTATTATTACTAATATTATCATTATTATGTCCATATTTCAACAAGTTTCTTAAACCGTACGACTATAGAATTTCAAAAATCTCAATGTTTTCTTTCTATGTTATTAATAATAAATTATATTTATAAGTTTTCAATAATATCCTTATTTAGTTATTATTTCAATTTAAAGTTATTAATTAAATAAATACGAACTTTAAAAAACAAATTTTATATTATTCTCATTCTTAATAAATATAAATAAATAAATAAATATATCATCACGTATTTTACCCATTACTGGGTGTGGCATTCTGCCGAAGCAGATCTCGGTAAGTGATATATTTTTTCGCATAAAGTGCGGTTACCAGCCGTCAAATCACGGCCCCCAAAGATGATAGTGTCACTATAAGTACGATTTTGAAAACAGGACAGTATTTTTTTCATTGTCTTATACAAAATGACTTAAAACACTTTTTTTTTAAGCTAAACTCGTAAAAAAAGTGCACATAAATTATCAATCTATAGGTACAAATATTAATTTTTGTACAAATTCAAGCTGATTAATAAATCAAACAAAAATTCTCCTAGGTAATACGATTTTGACAACACCGGCGCTATAAATTACATGTTCTTAAAAATAAAATTAAATCAAACGATTATTGGGTGTGGCATTAGGCGTAGCAAATCTCGGTAAGTGATATATTTATGTCCCCTAAGATGATAGTGGAGGGGAACCACAGGGATAGTTTTAATTTAGTGAAATTTGTTTGTTAGCTGTAGGTATCGAACCTGGGTTCTCAAATCCACAGCCCGACTCGATACCACTGAACCACTTACCCCATTATTAAATTCTGTTTTATCAGCAGTATTTATTTCCAATAAATGATTTGCTATTTCTTATTAAACTACGTTTAAAAATAAATTTAATGATGTTAATGTTTTATTCAAAGTTATATTGAACATTATTAAAAATAAATAACTGATAATGAAACATCAAACAATTTCCCAATAACATAACCTTACAACAATACCAATCATTAGCAGTTACATGTGTCCAACATCCGTCGGGCGACGCCTGGAGTTTGTTACATTCGACGCCGGCGACGGCGACGCCCCGTAGCGTCTGATTGTCCCGTGCAGACACGCAATAAGCGTCTCTGGTCCCCAGGATCAGAACTACCGAGATATCCAGCGGATATTGGGTCATCATTAGCCCAACTTGTGACTTCTGGCTCTGCTGTCTCAACAAATATGCGTTATAACGTTAGCGTTATGATTTACGAAGCTGACAACTAAAAGTTAGTTTCATGCGTCCTTGTTATGATGTTTTGTGAGAGGCGCAGAGGATCTTGTTAGGGGTTCTATAAGTTGAAAAAATATGGTGCTTTTTACTTCCTTGTACGAAGTAAAGGAAGTATTGTAATCGCGAAAATTTTCGGTTCTCAGATTTCAACGGAAATAGGTGTTTTGGCCCTCCCTGAATCCATTTTGACTAATTTCGTCATGCCGTCTGTACGTACGTATGTACGTACGTACGTATCTCGCATAACTCAAAAACGGTAAGCCGTAGAAAATTGAAACTTTATATTTAGGACTGTTATAACATCTAGTTGTGCACCTCCCTTTTTGGTCATTATACAACTACCGGAAGTGGTACTTTACTTGAAGCCTATAATAGATTTTCATGAAAAACTATATTCAAATATAATTTAAAACTTTCCAAATTTGGTATATAAGACTACTATATCAATGGAAATAACATAATAGATTTTGGTTAAAATAGACTAACCGGAAGTGGCACATTACATGAAGCTGCTAACAGTTTTCCTTGAAAAAAATGGTATTATTTTAATTTTAGAAAGGAATGCTGCAAATAAAAGTTTTAGAGAATTAAATTCTGCGTCTAGCACATTAAGAATTTTTAAATTAGCTTTTTGCATAAACGAGATATCTAAATTTAAATATTATATATTTTTTGATTTTTTTAAAATTAAGTTTGCTATGGATTGGAACAAAAAATAAAAGAGTTAATGTCAAATATGTGCAATTAAAAAATATCTATAGTTTAATACGTGTACAAGGAAGTCATGTGGTGTCCACATCAGATATTTTAAAGATAGCTACCTATCTATATCTATCTGTAATAAGAATTATTTCATTTATATGAAAATATGTGAATAAATAAAGATTGGAATTGAACTTTGTTTGAAGTAGATACGCAGTTTAAATTTTGATGCAAATTTTTCATAAAAAAATATTGGCTGGTAGCACAAGCTCTGTTTTTGCCTGTTTTTAGAGCATTGTTTTTGAGTGTTTTAACTATCTCTCACATGTTAAAACCGTGCTCTTAAAACTCCCAAAAACAAAGCTTATGGTACTAGCCATTATATCGATTAAACAAAGTGATTATAATTTTGCGATTATTAAGTTGAGTGTACATTTATTAATTTGTGGAAATAAATTATGAACTAACATAAATTTTGCTTTTTTTATCCATCCCGTTATCTTGTAAAAAAATACAAAAGTTTTATTTATGTAAAAATGGTAACGAAAATATTTCACTATGAATGTGATACATTACGACTATTATCTATTATTGAAAATATATTCATTATAAATAGAGCTGACACATATGTCGTTAAATTTTAAGAAAATATTAATTAAAAAATTGCATGAAAAAATCATTTTATGCATGAAAATTGTATTTATCGAAGAATTATTATATGTATACTTATTTAATACAAAAATCAACATGAATATTTATAGTTTAACATATTCAGGCTGATTAATAAAAAAAAAACAAACATTCTCCTAGGTAATAAGATTTTGACAACAATCGATCTACCGGGTGTCTACTTTTTTTTCCGAACATAGGTAAATTCAATGTAAAATTGTTGATTTAGCGATATCTCTTTACCTATTAGTTTTAGAACACAATTGTACTGAAGAAAAATGTTCAGAATGAAAAACTGCATAGAGTATAATTATCAGAGTGCCATGAGAAATAAAACAATAATTTGTGAGTTGTGTCTGACATTATTTGACATATTGGACCAGAATTGGAATCTTGCTCTAATTTATTTATTTATTTATTTATGCGAGCATTTAATTTAATAATAAAATTGATTATAGCAACTATTATTATCTTTTTTCTACATAATCTAGACAAATAAATACCAATTATTAAGTTATCTAATTTGTTTTATTTCTCATGGCACTCTGATAATTGCTTTAAAGCGTGTATTTTATTTTGCTTCTATCTCGGATATAAGATACAATTGAACGACAAACTTATACTCTATGGATGCAGTTTTTCATTCTGAACAGTTTTCTTCAGTATACTTTTGTTATAAATTTAATAGGTAAAGAGATATCGCTAAATCAAAATTTTAACATTGAATTTCCTATGTTCGGAAAAAAATAGACACCCGGTATAACACTGTCACTACAAATTACATTTTGTAAAAAATAATATTAAATATATCATCAAGCGTTTTTTGGGTGTGGCATATATAAAGCATATAGCCTGGAATAAAAATAAATAGGTATATAAAAATATCAGGAAAATTGCAAAACTATATCTTAATACTCTTGGATCTATGCAAATTGAGGTAAATTCATGTTTTAATTGGTATAATTATTAATAATAAACATTTACTAACTCTAAACATGTATATTATAATGCTATAAATAGATTGGATTAGAGAAATACAATTAATTATTTACTAAATATTTAATAATTAAATAATGGTGCCTATTTTAATAAAAATAGTTTTGTGTTCTGAAAAGGAACGTTGTGCATCGCAGGTGAGCATATTTATTTAAAATTAACTACTAATTGTTTAATATTATTCTTTAATTCGACATATTTTTCGTTGTCACCCAAAACTAAAGATATATTTTGTAAGATAGAATAATCAAAAAATAAAAATTCAAGATAAAAAAATACAATTAGAAAATACGAAAAAGTTTGTTTAAATATGGACAAAATTGTAAAATATGCATGAAATTGTAAATTGTACATTTTTATGTAGTATCAAAATGGAAATATAAGCTATATTTTATTAAATTCGCGCAAAAATTTGTAAGTAAAATATGGATATGCAAACAAATTATGCATTTGCGTAAAAGTGTCAACTCTAATTGTACAAATGTGAATAAAACATTTTATACTCTTAAAGACAAATTCAAATAATATATTTTTCTGCAAACATCATAAAAATCATAACTTTTCTGACTTACTGTATAAGGTTGCAACTTTACATTTACTCTGTTAATAAATTAAATTAATAAATAAGTATTTATGAAATAGTTCAACTCGCTCCGCTGATAGTGCAAACTTCCATGCTTAGTACATATTTATTCCTAATAACACAATAAATTTACTACAGTATTGGTAAAAGAAATTAATAATAATGTAATAAAAAAAGATATAATTTTATTCTGCTCACATTATTCAAATGTCATTTAACGTTCTGGTTTCCATGGCGCTAAATAACATTTTAATCACATGTTGACAAGCCCTTGGCTTTGGACATTTTAGTCACGGCTTGAGATTTGAAGCACAAGCTGAAATTAGTTTCAGGCATCTATCATTGTAACTTTACCGTTCCTACTTTTTAAATAATCCATAAAACTTTCTTCTTACGATGGCACTACAGCCCAAATCGGTCCTGTGCCTACCGGGCACACCGAGCCGCAATTTTTACGCTGCCGTACTGCCGGCTTTCGTAGTCAAATGCTACATTATTCATCATTAAAAAATGACTAATTTATAGCGTCCGAGTGTAATTGATAAATATATGTAACTGTATTTTTTTATATTTTACGACAAATCACACATTGCCGACAAGCGGATTCGAACTGGCGAACATTAGTTCGGGTGACATCACAGTATGAGAGATGTGCCTTAAAACTTTACATTTTTCTACTGTCGTAGAAATGGTATAGTATACGACTTGTTATATAAACTCTTTAGATACTCATTTTTTATACACTCATAACTAAAGAGACGTTTATAAAACTTGTTACATAATATACTATTATATTTGGGTAAATACTACTATGTACATAAGTATATTTTTATACTAGCGTATTATAACAACAACTTTTCGATTGTCATTTCCGTTGTTAAATGAAGTACCTTTTAAGCACTAGTGCTTAAAAGTGACAGTTTAATGCGTAAAAGTAAAAGTACACCAACTGTCAAATTTTTTGTAAGTTTCTTCATACAATTTTTTTTATTTTCCTGGAACCAGTGTAGCCAATGCAGCAGCCTCTGCACCATTTTCAATATCAGAATCAATCTCTGAGTCACTCATTTTAAGTAAATTTATTACCAAAAATTCTCAAGAAAAATTATACACCGAGCACGTTGACATCAATGTTTATTAAACAACATATTGAATCGCATAGCAACAAAAAGATGAAACTGATGCCTGCCTACTTTTAAATTTTGAAAAATTCAAAATGTTGACATTTGAGAATAAATATAAATAATCTGTTTTAAATCGCTGGTATAAAAAAATCTTGTATGGAATACGTTGCGAAATCGTGTTTTAAGCACTAGACGTATTATCCAACTCGGCTACGCCTCGTGGGATAATTTTCACGTCGCGTGCTTAAAACACATTTCTTTCTCAACTTATTACATAAATAGCTATTATATTATCTAGTAACTATTAGTTTTTACTCCTGAAACAAGAATATAAAATAGCACTTCCTCCTCTTAAAACATACATTAGGTACTTGTTAAATGTGTGATTTTCAAAATAGAGAATGATTGCTGAAAACATCTTCTATTTATAATTTAATTATAGATCAGAACCCAGTTTACTTGTTTGAATTTATGAAGCGTGGTTTATGTGTTTCGTTAGACATTAAAGCTAGCTTTGTAAAACTCATACCACATATAATTTATTTGGAAATATACATATTAAAAGATCAATTTTTCTTAACATATGAATGAAACGGTTGTGATAGTTAGTAAGTAAAATGCTACATATAATTTAAGTGAAACTGTAAATATACTTGTATTATCAATCAATTTACAGGAAATCGTAACTTAATGGATAAAATTGAGGTAAAATTTGCTTATATTAATTGATTAGGAAGAGGCGTTCAAATCTCGCTGACAAAAAATAATGTTTGTGTCTGAGTGGTTCAGAGTCTACTATAAGTTATAGGTCCATTATGCTCTCAGACAAAATTTTTGTAGCTTGTACCTTTGATATAAACTTTAAAATAAATACCATTTATTTTAGGTATCTTATTATTTAAATTTGTAAATGATTATTATTACTTAAAATAATTAATAGACGGGCATGTATTATTATAAATGGCAGTCGCTTAGTGCCCTAATTCTAATTATGGCAGAGCAAAGGGATTTCCATAATAGTTGTAGGGTTCGCCGCGTGAGTTCGCCCTTTGCTGAACTTGATTCGACGACAGAGCCAGACTACCTCTGCGGCGAAGCTTAGAAGCTGTAAAATTACCGATTGAGAGAGCTTTTATTAATCAGTGACTCTAAAACCTTGGTACTCAAATTATTTTTCCATGTAAATAAGCCATATCAAGTCTTTAAATGCTTTAATATAATTTGGAAAAGGCAGTTTTCTTTTTGAAAAGATTTACCTATGTTTCTAATTATATAATTCTAAATTTGTATAATTATGTATACTTAACTAAATATATTATTATTTCTAGATATCAATGGAGAGAAAAATTTAACCGAGATTTAAATCCGAGAATTTTTAATTATTTTAGGATTGCCTTTTTCTTATCTAGATTACGGTGGCCCGAATGTCAAAAATAAGTTTATAAGCATTTACTTAGTATAATAAACATTTTTTTTAATTATAATTATTTCGACGTTTCAGCATGCAATACAATTTCTACAGAAAATTAAGTTTAACCAAAATCGTTGCCACGCATAAATATATGAATGACTGATTGAACACGAAACTATTGAAATTTACAAGAACTGTGATGGTTGTGAATTGAATAAAACTTCCGTTGATCAAGAATTTATAATTGCTTGTTTATTTGTTACTTATTCATAGTTTTTCTTAACAAAGGTACACGTTCAGTGTACCGAAACGTCGAGATAAATTAAATTCACGAAACTAAAACTAAAAAACTGTTTTATTGATTATGAGTTCTGAAAATTTTTTCCAAATGTTAAAGAAATTATTAAAACACAAAATTTCATATGCATTTTATAAATATTTTTTATTTACCTCTCTTCAATCTAATAGTAATTCCTACTAATAAATAATTGCTAATTATTTTTTATTAAATAGACTTAAAATTGCTATAGAAATTTATTTATTTTATTTTAATTTGTTATCTTTTTATTCCTTATATCTTCAAATTAATATATTACTTTTCATGAGGAGAATTTTCCTGATAGCTATTTTCTTTGCATATATTTTAATTTTATATTACAATTAAGTTCACTGCGTACTAACAATAAAAACTTTTTTTCTCAAATGGCTAATACAAAATATTCTCCAAAAGAATTCAATATATATTTTACTTAATTATTTCAAAACATATACAAGTTTTTCCTTAGAGAAAGACAATTTTTAAAAACCCAAAAGTAACGTGTTTGTTTTGGCGAAGAAAACAATACTTCTTGCGATATTCCAGAAGATATTAGAAAAGCTGTGATCGCTGCTTTTCAGAAATCGTACCGCACAAGTCAAAAGATTGTTATGAGAGAGAATACAATAATTTGGAAAATTGATGCAAGGTAAAGGCTCTTACTCAACCTACGGAAGAAGTACTGTTAGCCTATTTTTCTGAAAGATCTAAGCAATATAAATCATCAACATTAATATATGATATTTATGTATTATAATTAATTAAAATCATTATTTATAATATTTTTGTATTTATGTTTATACATTATAAAATTCAAATATAAATCGTGTTTCATTACCTGCCTAGGCAGGCAATATATTATTTTTCTGACTAGTCATACGAAGCAAAGCTTTCCTGAATCTTAAAGGTTAGGTAAATGTTTATTTTCCTGTCAGATACAGGTAAAATAATAAATAAACTTTCACCCTGGAAACATTCATTTTCTGATCTCTATTTGCAATTTAGAGATAAGTAAAGTTAACTGATTCCTTTGGTAGTACTTTCCGATCTAAATCGGTAAGGACGGATATTATGATCTAAAAAATTAATTAGAAAGAGATAATTTTTGGGGGGCTTCAATATATATATATATAAGTAAAATAAAATAAATATCATCACGCCTTTTATCCATTACTGGGTGTGGCACTCTGCCTAAGCAGATCGGTAAATGATATATTTCTTCGCGTAAAGTGCGGTTACCAGCCGTCAAATCACGGCCCCCAAAGATATTAGTGGATGGGGAGCCACAGAGGTAGATTTAAATTGGTGAAAATTGTTTGTCGACTGTGGGATCGAACCAGGGTTATCAAGATCCACAGGCCGACTCGATACTACTGAGGCACCTACCCCATACATATATATATATATATATATATATATATATATATATATATATATATATATATATATATATATATATATGTATATATATATATATATATATATACAGGGTGTAACATGAAAACTTGGCCATAGGCGTTTAACATGGGAAATCAGTTTTTCCTTGCGCAAAAGTGGCCAATTGATTTTAGGCAAAAATGCTTCAAATAAAAGTTGTAGAGCTTGAAATTATGGATCTAAATCAGTTTTCAGATTTTATATTAGAATTTTTAAATATTTATTATAATAAATAATATAATTTTTACGCAAATAATAATTTTATTTATTTACAAATAATATTAAATTACAAAAGGGTTATTATCCATTTTCAATAATGATATAACAACAATCACCTTTGTCACTTAAATAAATCACAAATCCATTTCAAACTAAACTTTTCTGACAGTTAAAACGTCATACATTTGTTTATCATTTTGTCTCAAATCCATGGCTATCACTATAAAGTAGAAATTCTTATAAAATATTAATGCAATTATTTCGCTTACAAAACGTGCAAAATCTGAAAACTGATTTAGATCCATAATTTCAAGCTCTACAACTTTTATTTGAAGCATTTTTGCCTAAATCAATTGGCCACTTTTGCGCAAGGAAAAACTGATTTCCCATGTTAAACGCCTATGGCCAGGTTTTCATGTTACACCCGGTATATATATATATATATTGTAAATTTAATATATTTCCTTATACCGGGTGTCTGTTTTAAAACGTCAAATAAATCGCTTGCAAGATATCAAAACAAAACAGTCATAGGTAACGATATTTATTTTCGTTAAAAATTGAATACATCGGTGAATTTACAAAATTAAAAGTTAATTTACGGGCCCAAATTACTAGCAAATTGAAATGTATTTTACTTCGTTTGATTTAGAAAAATGATATCTTTAGATTGACACTTCAATCTTTGTTGTCCGGTAGAACACCGAGCAACAGCATGCACAAAACTGATTTCCCATGTTACTCTCCTATGTACACTTTTAAAACACACACCCGGTATATCTACTCTTCTTGAACTACAGACCTCAATTATAAATAGTGACTTTTATCGTTTGTACAAGGAACTACGAATATATCACATAGGATTTGATTTAATAACAAATACGCCAATATTAGAAATAACAGTTATAATTATAATTATCTTATTACAGTATAATAATATTTGTGCATGTCATGTAGCAGGCGCTGGATGCCACACAGTTTAAGTAGCCTGTTGTTTCAACGCCTGCTTTCATACCTCTAACAAGTTGCTAAGCGCCAAACGTCTTGTCTTAGTATTTGTCTAGCGTGGTGGTCCATCTTATCTCTGATTCCACATCTCATCTCGCTATTAAGTGGATTCCTTGGAAATTATTTCTAAGTGGTATTTTTGCTGTTTCATTTAATTATTGTTTATTTATCAGTCTGAAGAGGCTACATTTAAATGGTATTTAATGACGCGGAACAGAGGTGGTTATAATTGCTTTTAGTGATGACTATATGGTGAGAATTTAATCATTTATTTAAGGATTAAATCGAGACGCAAAACTTAGATGAAACTAGCATTTGAGTTCGAGTAGGAGAGAAATCTACTTCATGTACCCTAAAATTTCATTATTTTTTTGAAGACAGAAAAAATTAAATAAAACATTATTGAGGTGTACACCTCGAGTCAGAGTACACCTCAATAATGTTTTTTTCCTGACTTAAAAAAATGTAATTTTTGATTATTAAATTTTTAATTGTTTTATTGTTAATTTACACTAAATTTGGTAAGTTTATTTCACTTTGTTAAATATTATTTAAAAAAAATAGGGTTCATGTTATTTTGTAGATTGAAAATGGCCTAAATGTTTGTGCCGAAACGTCGATAATATATATATGCATAAAAAAGGACTTAAAATGAATATTTAAATTTACTTTTTTACTTGTTATTAAGTCTGAAATCCAACTAAAAAAATTTCTTAAAAATAAAATACTTAACAATTGTTGACATCAAATTGAATTATAAAGACAATTCCACTCATAACTTTTCATCCAATCAAATTACAGTATTTTGCTGAATTGAACCAATCACTAGTGAAAATTGTTGTAAATCGTTGCTTAGATATAACGTTTGTTCACTATTTTGAGTAGATTACTATTGTTGAATTTTATTTGACTTTGTTTACTTTTCATAGTTATGTCAAAAAATTAAACAATGTAAATTGATCACCAAGGTAGTAGTTCAGACATTGTTTTAAAAATACTGCAGGTACATTTTTTTGGAGTAAATAAAATATTTCGAGGAATTGTCAAGCCGAATACCATACGTGACTATGATTTTCCTTTGGTAACTTTTACCTAGATCACTCCTGCTTGTTGCTTTAAGAAAATCTACACTCGTGCAGACAAAATCATAATCACTAATGGTGTTATATATGATAAAAATTAAGATACCGTTATATGCTTTACCCAAAGAAGCATATGACCGAAGGAATTCATAGGGTCTAAGTTCAAATCCTATCAGTATCCTAATATTTCTCTTTATATTTAAATTTAATTTCATCAATTTCTAAGTGAAATCCTGCGGGGTAAGTTATTTATTATCGTAACATTTGAAGCACTGGCGACGGAAAACCTGATTTTCCATGTTAAATACCGATGTACACTGCAGAATACTTCGGCGTCAACTATTCATTTCAAATTATTTAAATATAAATATGTTAACAATCAAATAATACACAAAGACATTAAAATAAAACACGTGAGCGAACAAATAAGAAAATATGCCCAATCACACGAAAATAAACTTAATTACCACCCCAAATATGTAGCAGTGAATCTTCTCAACAATGAAGACGATATCAGAAGATTAAAAAGAACTAACCCATTGGACTTAAAAGATGTATAAACAACTAACAAAACTATATATGTAAAACAACATAGAATGTAAATATTAAGAGGAAATTCCAGTGGGAGTTACCCTCACGCATGTCACATACATTGTACCAGAATTGCTTGTTGGCCTCTGACTGAGGCCAGTTGTAAATTATAAATTGTACAATAAAATAAAAATTATTTAAAAATATTTTGCCGAAATACTGTTATAGTATAAGCATTTTTTTTGTAACCTGCATATTGTGAGATTTGTCTTTACTAATCTGTGCACAGAAACAAATTCTTGTCATTTTTATAATATCTCTAGGCCTTGCTGGTAACTGACGCAATATAAAATTTGTTATTTTGTTATTATTATTAATTCTGCTTAAAATATTCAACAAATATACATGTACATGTAGATTTAAAAGATACCTGTATTATTCTAGTCTTAATATACGTACAGGGTGGTGCATCGAAGAACGCACCATAGCGTTTTCAATGCTATTGGCTTCTCTTATTATTTTACATCAAAAAAATTAAATAGTTTATTGTAGAGAAAAAATGTCTGCATTTGTGTTATTTCATGGGACTGATGATTTTAAGAAAATTACCAATTAATATCCGACATTTTTTCCGTACCACGTAAAGTATAATTGTAAATATTAGTTAAAAAAACACTTTTCCTCTACAATAAACTATTTAATTTTTTGATGTAAAATAATTAGGGAAGCCAATAATTGAACATTTCAAAAATAGCATTGAAACCACTATGGTCCGTCCTACAATTTATTTAATTGTTGTGAACTATTTAAATAGTTTTCATTTTTAAAATTTAAAAAAAGAGATTTAACTGAAGATTTAGACGAATTATATTTACCGAATTCAGGATATTAAGAAAATGAAAATAAAACAATGATAATATAACACTATTAATACAAACGGAACTCAAAACAATAATAATACAAAGATTACTTCTCCTGCTTATCATAATATATATTAATTGTACAGTCTTTCCAGTTAGAGATGACCACATTATGACGTTTAAATAAAAAATGTATTTATAAATATGATACAAAACAATTGAAACCATGGCGTTAAATAAAAACATACAGACCACAGACTTATTTGATCACCTTCTAAAATGATGACAATGACGTTATTTATAAAAGAATTTCAAAAAATAATATTTATTATTGACGTTAACGTGTTTATATTCTGAAACCGGTAAACTATTGAACAAACCATGGATGTTATGAGCCATAACAGGCCTTAGATGTCTTAAAATCCTCGCTTTCGAGTTCGGATTTCAAACTGACATCTGCGGCTGTAATGCTACTCATAACATTCCTAGGTATGTTAATAGCTATTACTTTGTCTTAATTACTATACATGAAATTATCGTACTTAATACAATTTAAATAAATACATGAATTTTAAATAGTAAGCTCCTCTTTTTTTAAATTTCAAGTTAAATAATTTTTAAAAATCGCACCAGGGTAATACAAATTAAAAAAAAATACATTATGAAATGTAACAAAAAAATATGTTTTTACAAAAAAAAAACCTTCATTTTACTAATAACGTCTGTTAATAAGAAAACTCAACATA
The DNA here is from genome assembly GCA_947425015.1 of Pterostichus niger. NCBI lineage: Eukaryota > Metazoa > Arthropoda > Insecta > Coleoptera > Carabidae > Pterostichus > Pterostichus niger. The sequence goes on along the minus strand of OX380334.1, from coordinate 20,123,847 downwards.
GCAACCTAAAATGATTCTGTTTTCATAATTGAAATAAATCAGTTGCATAAAATTTATTTTATCTTTGAATTTGCATGATTTATTCTACACTGTACTATGTCCACAATTTATGTGAAAATATCTGATATAACTACTCATACTATTTCTTAATCATTATTCCAATTTATTCTGTGCATATATTTTATTTTTTATCCTTTTTCAAAGCATATTTCATGAAATAGTTTTACAGCGAACCAAAAAAATACAAAATACAAAATATGTTAGGTGTTTTAAGCTTTACATTTTTAATTTTTATTTTTACAGCTGCCCATAAAAACATTAAGAAATTGCATTTTCACTTAGTTTGCTGATCTGTCATTAATTTTGCTGCCCAATTGTATTTCAAAGACTAACGAAAATCAAATATTTTGCAAATCGTTGGCTAAAGTAATTAGGTACACAATCGATATTATTGGTTCCTATGCTTATTACTTATGTAATGTTTAAAATAATTTAATAATATTTTTATGAATTCTTGCATTTAAAGCAGAACTAAATTCGATTGCAGCTGTCGAAATCTCATATTCTATATATACAACAGCTTCAATACACCAACCCTTAAGTCAAACTAAACAGTAGAACAGAGACCAACCCTATTAAACTTTAAACAAAGACGATCCAACCAATCAATGATCACCATTAACCCTCTAAACACATCAGCCATCAGGCTATCGTATAAAATAATTCGTAACCAACTGCGGTGAGTTGTGATTTCCGTGCTGGCACCGGTTCATCCAGCGTTCTAGAATTTTCCGTTTTCGTTGTGCAGTGTGCGAATTCGCCGACGGACAAACAGTCGATCATGCATTGATTGATATTGAATTACGGCAGTGGTTTATTCGTTTATAGTGTGTGGAATAATGGTTTCTTGTTTTATTGTGTGGACTTCCGTTTTTGTGCGAATGTAGGAAATGTGAATATGGTGTTGTGGATATTGGATACTATGGAGAACTGAAAACTGAACGGCTGGATAGTGAATAGCAGGTGAGTTTTGGTTTTGGATATTATGATTTTTGTTGATAATTTCAAATTGATAATTGAATGTGGTTTAGTGGTATCAACTCGGCCTGTGGATTTTAAAACCCAGGTTTGTTTCCTACAGCTGACAAACAATTTTCACTAAATTAAAACTACCTCTGCTGCTCCTCCTTCACTAATATATTTGAGGACCGTGATTTGACGACTAATATATATATATCGTTATATATATACTGAGCGTTAAAAAAGAGACTAAACCTTTCAGAGTGTATACATTTCCTATTAAACTTTAAACAAAGACGATCCAACCATTCAATGTCCTCATATTAATCAAAAATATTTCGCAAAATTAAGAATAGGATTCTCAAAGTGAAAACTTTTATGCCACTGGAAGATATCTTTAATAAACTTTAGAATGTATTATTTAATCTCGTAATTGATGTTATTGAAAATTGGTTAAATACGTGTTTAAATATTTTTTTAAATTCGCAAAATTAAAAATATATACTTCAAGAACTATGTTCTTAATTTGACGAATTTTAAAAATTATGTTTGTTCTTTGATCAACACGTTATATAATATATAGCTAGTACCCTTATTTTTTTCCCGAAGTATAAAATCGCCCTGTATATTTTTTATATTATCAAACATTGTATTATAATTAAAAGTTGCAGAACCTATTTTAAATGATGTTCATTGAAATGAATGTGTTACGCTAGATTTTTTAAAATTTTTAATTAAATCAAATTCAAAATATACAACACGAAACTTGGAAAATCAAATACATTCAAGATTTTTTGGACTGGTTTAGAAACAAATATATAATAACGTTTTGGACCGTAATTTGAACACTATGTTAAATAAGGATAAGGTAACCAACATAATAGTAATAGGAATAGGAAAAAAAATGAAGAGTATCCTGAATTTTAATAAATATGGATGCAAATTATATATATATATATATATATATATATATATATATATATATATATATATATATATATACGGTGTTAACAAAAAGGATAAAAAATTTTGAAGGTATATATATACATTTCGATGTGCTGATTGACAATCAAACAGAATTTTTTCAAAATTCGCAAAATTATGGACATGCTTTTAGTCGAGTACATTTTGGACGACACGTAATTTTTAATAAAAATAATTCATTTGTTATTCAATATCAGTTACGTGGTTATAAAATTCGTTATTAGTTTTATCAAAAATTACGTGTCGACCAGTGGCACTAGAAATGTACTCTTCTAGAAGCATGTCCATAATTTTGCTAATTTTGAAAAAATTCTTTTTGATTATGAATGAATACACCTTGAATTTATTTTACCCTTTTTTTAACATCCTGTAGATACCTACTAGATATGATATTTAACTGAAAAGAATACGTACATGAGTAATGATGATATTCTTCATATAAATTGAATATGATACATACAAGAGACATCTTTCAGTAAATACATGATTCAAAAATGTTGATAAATCTTCATATCTCCCCATAATATCATATATTTACTACACAGGAGACAGAAAATATTTACAATCATTCTACAGAGATATATTTACTACACAGGACACAAACACGTAAGAAAATAATCTCAACTCTTAGAAATACGCATTTATATACATTCAAGTTACTCTCGTCTCCGTTTATTAAATTCGCCGCATTCTAAATCTTAATTCCTTTGAATGTATAAGAACCACTCACATAAATACAAATTATTTTCGAATAAGAAAACGTTTAGTAAGCGTTTCGTACGTCGATGAATTTAAATTAATATTTCATTGGAGCGAATATATCTCCTTGCAGAATAGCGGAATGCGCCCTCTATCAGCAATTTACGTCTTGGGGGTGAGTGCATCCTCCACCCTCGAGTGGACATTTGCGGCTCTTGGCTGTAAATGTAATCGTAAGGGATGGACGTAATCGTAATGTAAGATTGTATAATCCGATGAGATTTTTCAAAGATTCTGCTACGGATAGAATTAATTTATTTTCATATTCTTGTCAGTTGGATTTCAGGTTGTTAAATGAGTGAATTTTGGATTTGTTTTAAACTTATTTTAATTTTGATTTAGTTTAAGTAAGTAATTATTGTTTGACTTAAATTTTTTAAATCTTACCTACGAACTAAATAGTTATTTATGTACTAAGAGCGGAATGCCATGTTTTAATGTCGAAGGTTCAAAGCTCTTTAAATAAACTTAAACTTTAATTTTTTCACAGCGAAAAATAAATTCAAATGTTTAAAATATCTTTAAACTATAAATATACGAGTATTTGTCAATAATTGTGATATAATAGTATATTACATAACGAGAATTGTAACAAGCATGCGAGTGCAAAAGTTGCACACGAGCCTTGGCGAGTGCAATAATTTCACGAGCAATGTAATTGCGTTACAATTCGAGTTGTGTATTATATTTTATCTACGACCATAAATAATAATAAGAACAATTACAGAATATTTGTTAGGTTATATCCATAACATCAACTGTAAAACAGCAGTGTTACCGCCTAACAAATGAAAAATTTCCTGAGAACAGTTACGTACCTAGTGCAGTAAACCCTTAGCAACCGTAAACAAGCATTTACTGTTCTTGCAAATTGTTTTTATTGGCCTACTTACATATGTAGTCTTAGATAAAATAAAATAAATATATCATCATGCCTTTTACCCATTACTGGATGTGGCAGTCTGTGTTATCATATCTCGCTAATTTCATATATTTAAGCGAGTGAGTGCGGTTATTAGTCGTCAAATTATGACCCATATTATTTTTAATATGGTGAAAATTGTTTATCGGCTCTCAAATGCACAGTTCGAGTCGATATCACTGAACCACCTACCCCATTAATGTATTGTTTCCATAATAATTTTATTATTTCCGATGATCAATGTATTGTTAACATAACAATAATGTCAAATTTGTTTTTACTGTCCTTGATAACAGTGATATACAATGTGGATGGTAGTAAACATTTACGTAATAAATTCGTTAAAAGATTTATAAACTTGTCCGTAAATTATTATTCCTGAAAATTAAAATAATACATTAGTTTAATTTTTGTATTATTATTAGACTAATCAATGAAAGTTTCAACTTTTTATTAAGTAATGATGGAAGTTTTCTTAAAAACTTAGTAACATTAAAAAAAATTGAAATATTTTCTTGATTTATTGAACTTGATCTGTAGAATAAAAGTTTATTGAATTCGGTTAAAAACTGCAGAAGGAGTTTAAAAGAAAAAAAGCAAGTGATCGAGCGACTGAGTAATCCACCAAGTATATAAAGTTGGATTAGTTATCAGCTTTCAGGATTTCAATTAAAAATAGTTATTTGTTAAACTAGAGACAAACACAATATTTTTCTATTCGAAGTTTGCTTCAGGGGTATGAACTGTCGTGTAAAAAACAGTTTTTTCACAGTATGTTTGAAAAAATAAATTATTTGAACTTAAACTCTCTGGAAAAAATATGTTAGGTATAATAAAGATATTATTTTATTTATTTGAATATTAAATAAGAATTTTAAATAAAATAATGAATGAATTATTTGATTTTTCTTTTGTAAAATAACATATACAAATTCACTGCTATTTTTGTTTCTCTCTTGAAAGGAAACACTATTTTGTCACTATTTCGCGAGAAATAATTTGTGTTTTCTGCACAAATTGGGAAAAAATCATTTTAGCTTGTGATAGTCATCATATCAGTCACCTAAGTTTATCGCTTTGAGAGTCGAGAAGTTAAAAACGGTAATATTTCATTGAATTAATGGTCACATGATCTCGTAATTCCATGAAATAAAATTCAACATTGTTCGTCGTTGATTTAATTTTAAAATATCTGCTTCTGAGTGGTTTGGATTCCACTATAAAGCTATTAGCTCCTTGGATTAATTTCTTGTTGTGCAGACTAGTAAATAAATTAAATAAATTGTAATAATTGTATTAATTATATAATTATAAATAAATCATAAATTAATAGCAATTGTCCCGCGTGATGGCCGCACGGGTTGAGAGCCTGATCACGGCCATAAGGTTGTGGGTTCGAGTCCTATCCGTGACGGCCACACAAATGATATATTCTCATAGATTTAAAAAAAATAGTAATTGATTAATTATTAATTATAAATTATAATAATCATATAATTGGTATTTATGGGGTAGGTGGCTCAGTGATATCGAAACAGACTATAGATTTAGGAAACCAAGTCCGATTCCCAAGACGACAAACAATTTTCAGGATTCCTCTTCACTAACATCTTTCGGAGCCGTGATCTGACGGCTGGTAATGGCACTCCACGTTCATGGTTTATTATAATTTAATATAAGAGTTAGATAATTGGACATCTGTACTAACTCGGGATTGTATATATATAATGCAAAACTGTATTGTATTTGTGATTATACAACACCTAATTAAACAGATAATTTATCACTAAAAACTAATTTCTAAAAAGTATTTCTATCTAACTTAGACACATTTTAAATATTACATCTCAACTTTAATAATAATTTTCTAGATGTAGGTGTATTAGACAAATAAAAAATAAAACTATATTGGCAAATCCGATAAATATAGAAGGTAGGCTACAGGAAATAACTTTTTTTTACTAATAATGCACTAAATATTTTAGGTAGTAGTTTAAATTTAACGTAGTACTTTCTTTAGAGTTTAAAAATTGAGAATACTTTAAAATTTAATTTGCTATAATTGTTGTTACGTAGTAGGAACTGTATATATAATTATACAAAAATAGAGTTTTCATATAAAAAATTAATCATCTATTAATTTTTCATTTCTAATTTAGATATAATTGATAATTTATGTACAGATCTTGAGATGATTATTAATTTATTAATCATAATTACGTTAGACGTTTTAATTATGATAATTGTTTTCCTTATCATATAGATATGACAACACCACCAAAAATATGAGTCCATTCCATGGGTAGAAATTCTCTGGTGCGAATTGCTGCACTTGAACAAGTCAGTGTCATGTTTTCTTTACTTACATTTCCAAATGCACCCTCCTGATTCCGAATACGTCCGAATCCCGGCGACGAAGTTCGAAGTCTGAACCGACCAATCATCAGGCAGCTCGGCCTACTTGTTGAGAATTTTTAATTAATCCAGCCCACAACTTTTGTTTTCTTTTGTAACCCCCCTGTTTATGCGAATAATTATTCACGGAACCCATATTAATACCCGTGAAAAATTGTATACGTGAATGGTGGACATTGAATTTTCTATTTGTAATTTGTAATTTGGAAGATTTGAAGAAACCATAATTAATTATAATTATTAGAGTAATATTGATAATGATGATGTTGATGTAATATAAAGATATCGTTAGGTGAAAGTTATTACTTCGCTTCGTATTGACGCACATCAATTAGTAACAGCCAATTAATTAAACACCAATTATCATAATTGAGCACATCGTTTCCTATTAAGTGTGTAAACTGTTTGACACTAATTGTTAGGGTTCGATTCACGCGAACTTGGACTTTAAATACAATGGCATTGTAGCTTCGTTCCCGCCACACAATACAAGTGTTTTGTCCCTCCTTCCATCGACAAAAAACGCGGGAAATTCAACCTTATAGAGCAGAAATCTAAGGATGAAATGGTGCTAGATGAAGTCAGCCAATGAGACAGCATGATTCAGGGTTGTTATTGGTCGGACTAAAACCACGCCTGCACTTGGCGTAGCCCTCTTTTCATCTCAAATATTAGGGAGTATCTATGTTGGACCCTTCGTCGTTCAGAGCCAGTTTTTCAAATTGATGTAGTCAGTACGCTCTAATGTACCCTGCCGAGCAGTTGACATTGTACCCGCGGTTGTGCTATAAAACAATGATTCATTATCACTAGAAACAAAACACTATATTCTAAAAAGAAATATACTGAGTGCAAGCTTTACTATACTGTGATTTATTTTAGTTGTTATTGTGCGCGAATAATAAGACTGGAAAATACAACGAGTGTAAAATGCCTAAACGAGTGTTGTTAAAATGACCCTCAGAATGTAAGACAGTGCAGTGATCGGACAAGATGAACAATGAAAGTGTAGACACGACCATCCACGTGACGGCGCCAAGCATCCTCAACAAGCCGTCGCAAACGATGCCACAACGATCACCATTCGCAATCCAGGAGTTGTTGGGCCTGGGGGACGGCCATGGACATGGTCAACAGCATCGTTCGCCGACGGCAGCGGTGTCAGCCATCACGCCGCAGGTATATGCGCGGGGACACCACGTGCAACCGCCGGCGTTCCCGTCGGATCCTGCCGGAGCCTTCAACCATCATCATATGACTATGGCGGCCAGCAGGATGGCTTATTTCAACGCTCAGGCGGCGGTGGCGGCCGCTTTTCTGCCGCATAACATCGCGGCGGCTGCGGGCATGTCGGCTAGCCCGGGCGCGGGCACCCCGGCGGCCGTGTTAGGGCTTGCTGGGCACCCGGCTACCTCCACGCCTGGTGAGTTACAAACTCTCTACTGCTAGAAATAACAAAACTAAACATTAGTTAACTATTGGTATTAAATATTGAACTGCAAATATCAAAAGTTCCATTTAGGAGTAACTTGAAATCATAATTTCAAAAGACCAAAAATAGCTACACATAATATATCTACTAATATAGTTATCTCAGTCTACAATACATTTATGGAATTATTATTTACTAATTTATATGAATTGCAAACTTCCACTTTATTGTCGACAAATTTGTATTTTGTCTGCGCATTTGAAATTAAAATTTACTGGTAAACACAGTCTTATATTTTGAAGCTGCTTTTCTTCTACTGTAAAAGAACATTAAACGACATTAAAATAAAAAGCTACTAATTTTCTTATCTACATATTGCAATTCTACAAATAAATACTAAATAATTATTTCCATTACCGTTTTCTTATTTATTCAAAAACTCGGTTCGTCAATCAACGTAACATAAATTACATGTATTGTCAATGAAAAACTGAGTATAAGTTATTTGAAGAACAATTTTATTCTACCTTTATATTCTTAGTACATTTATAATAATAAATATTTTAACCTTACACTGTGTAGTGTAGCATATTTGATATATCTAACATTTTCTACTTATTTTTGCTACATTCCTAGAATTTGTTTGTGAGAAAAATAGGTTGACGAATTTACGGAATTTATACATATTTTCTTCATCAACTAAGGTTCTTTTCCTCATATAAACATTTTTTTAAATCATAGTGTAGGGCTAAATATTCGACAAGTAGTATACCTACATAAGCTCTATTTATTAATCGATTGTTAAATAAATGTTAACTAACATTAGTTATAAATATATTCTCCTATATTTAACAAGCTGATAAATAAGACAGAAACATAATAGTTGAGTAAAAAACTGAGCAGCAGAAGTATAAACCAACATATAATAGGTGGCAGTAAATATCTTATATAACAGTAAATTTGACGGCTGTTAACCACACTTCCAGGGAAGAAATATTTCACTTACCGAGATCTGCTTCAGTAGTGTGCCACACCCAGTAATGGGTAAAAGGCGTGATGATATATTATAATAACTCAAAATCTAACAATAACGCAAAAAACATATTTTATATCTCTTTATTTTGTAATATTTACTTTCTGGCTTTATTCATTTATTATTAGATCTACTATATCAATAAGAATGTCTACTTTATATTATATAGTTATAGGTTAGCCAATGCTATTAACATATTATAGAAAACCAAATATAAATAGACTAAGAAAGAAAATGTGCAATAATGAAGTTTAATTAATGACAATAACGTAAATAAATGAATCTAGTCTAAAATCATATAGTAACTATCACCACATACAAAACAAATTCCCGCAGTACGCCAACAATATTCACTAGACAGAAATCATCCATTACCAAAAACCTAAATTTAGTCGAAAAATCATCCACACACATCGGTACAACAATATCAAAAACCCTCAAAAAACGTGCAAACCATTCCGTTACATGTTATCAAAGACTATTTTATCGTCAGTAATACGATAATGGCGTGTAAGTTGATCCGATCAGAGCTGATAGCGGTCCGGGCCGGCAGCGGCACGGTTGTCGGCCGCTGAGCGCGCGTCGCCCGACATCCACGGCTGGAGCTGCCGAGGTCCCACGTACCGACGCACGCTCTAACGAGGATCAATGGCTCATTATGCCCTCATCGCTCTCCGAGACATATTGTTAATTGGTAACTCGATAATTTGGTGATTAGGTGGATTATATACGTGCAAGGAGTTTTTCATGCAGATGTTTTAGTGAATTTTTACACGGAAAATTTGTTCAAATTGTGGACATGCAGTTGAATACCGATTACCCGAGGCTCAATTATCTGTGACTTCGATTATCCGGGGACCTCTGACGTACCATTTATTTTGTAAATCCCGAAATTTATGTCTTTTTTACAAACTTTTTATGAACGTCTATTTTTTGCAAATTACTATATAAGGAGCTAAATCTATAATAAAATATAATAGTAAGTTTGCTCAAACTTTTCATGTGAGTAATTATTAGTATGCTACCAGAATATTTGTCTTGTATTTTTATACGTGTTTTATTGTGATTAACTTAATAAAAACTTAATTTGGATAACCGTATTTTTAGTTATCCAGACTGGAATATTCTCCAATTACAACGGTTAATCGGTATTTTACTGTATTTAAGTTTCAAGTAGTGCCAAATGAAATAAAGAGTTTGTTTATTTTCAATATAAATCTTCAATCAAGCAGTTATTCTTGATAAATTTATTTCTATTTATAGAGATACGAATTTATAAAATACACGTATCAAAAATTACTTTTTCTACGATTGCAATGAAAAGTTGAGAATTACGTCCTCATTTGTCATCGTAACGTTGACTTTTCTGTGGAACAATCGCGTTTCCAATGGCAACACGCGAAAAAGATATTAATTGTGCGCTTATTTCAATAGTTACCAGGGATACAAACAAAACAGAAACTTGTCATATTGACAGTTGGCAGAACGCATTTATTTTCAGTACGTATATATTTCTTAATAATTTTAAGATGTAATCGTAGAAAAAATTATGTGTGTATTACGAGCGTAAAGTGTCTTTGTTCCTCTTACACTATTGCAGCGCGAACCGAAGGCTGTGTTCGAGTAACAAAGAATCACTTTACGCTCTTAAAACACAAATAACTATATGTTCTTAATGAGAAATTAAATCTTTAATCTGTACCCTAATGCTAAATTATTTATTCATTTTTTGATATCTATGACAACTGATGAGATAATCATTCATCGATATTTTTAAATACCCATTGATTATTTATATTTTGAATGATATAAACCTAAAGTAACATTTATATAATTCTGTTCAATGAGTAATGAACACACGTTACATGTTAGAATCGTCATTATTTATTGGGTTTGAAAACGTTCGCTACTAAGCATTTGAATCACTGTTGTTATACTCATTCTACAACTTTTCATATGATACATTAAACTTTGTTTAAATATCCATCAGAATTATGAAAATGTGGAGATGAAACACTATATAAGTTGAGATGTAGTCGTGCTACAAAATTTAACTCTTAGGTCAAAATACATCAATACAATTTTTTTCGGTACTATCACTTCTTTTTGTGATGTTTTATGACCCGTTTTATGATGTATTCTTAATTACTTATAACAGAAAAGACTGTATTCACTGTTCTGCTCATAGAAATAAAAAAGATATTCATAATTTGTAATATTTATAAATATATATCAGCATTGCTAGATGATGCCCTCCTCTGTAGCAGGTCTCAGTATGTGATATATTTATGTACGTGAATTGCGGTTACCAGCCGTCAAATTACGGTTTTCAAAGATGTTAGTGGAGAGGGGGTACAGGAGTACTTTTAATGTGGTGAAATTTGTCGGTTCGACACAATACCACATATATTTCTGTAATAAAAGTTATATCGAATACCCGTGATGAAACAGATATATCTTTTTGATTTAAATAACTTCTTTTCTATTAAATAGTGTAATATCGGGATAAAATTAATTAAACAATTATTTATAATATTCTAAATAATCTGATGATATATTTTACGTACTAATGAATAGTAATCAACTGGTCAGCTGTTTAATTAAAAATAGGTTTTAAATTGTGTACGTAAGTTTCGAGCTAATAGATAGGTACCACTGTAAGTTGTAAATTGCAAATGTAAACCTAAATAAACTTTAATGTTTAGTTTAAAAACCATATCAAATTTATTTATTTTTTTAAATATACACTGTACCTAGTTGTATTTGTGATAATTTTTAGTTGTAATGCGAAGTAGGTATTTTATTACATCATATTACAGCAAATTTATGGGCATTTGCATAGTAAAGAACTGTTTATTTAGCTCTGTCTCTAGGGGTTACGAGACTTATAACGTGCTAGCCCGTGTAAAGATTATAACAGGCTGTTGACAGTGGTTATCATGACATCATATCTAATTTGAAACGTTTGAAACTTAAATATTTTATGATTAAACAAAATCTGTCAAATTTCCAAAGTGTACCTTGATTGAACATTTTATTTATTACGTTATACTATTGCAATTAATTTTATTAAATATACATATATTGCGATTCAAATGCCCATAAAACCGTTATCTGATATTTACAGGCGAGCGCCAGCCTGCTCGCCTGTTAGCTTTCTATGCTCGCCTGTAAATTTCTGTATAACGATCTTACAATGTAAATAACTATTAAAATTGTGTTACAGTACATTTTATTTGTTTTATTTTTATGGGGTACAGTCGGACTGTGAATTCGATTCGGGAAACAATTTTCATCACAATAAAATATCATCTTTGCGCGTATCAATATATCACTTACCGAGATCTGCTACGGCAGAGTACCACATCTAATAAAGGGTAAAAGGCGTGATGATATATTTATTTATTTTAATAAATTTTACAAAATTTCTTGAAATTAATGTTTACTGAGCACCAGATTGTAAATAGTGTTTTGCTTTTACTCATAATTAATAATTAGTAATAAAAATTAATAATAATTATTAATATTATAAAAACAATATTTACATAAAACTAAAAGTTCACAATTTTCATCTATATAAGTTTCATATATTACCTACTTGCAATTATTATACCCGGACATCTACACAAATATTTTCCCGATACGAAACGTGTTTTAATTTAAATTTCTGTAATAATATAATTTAATAAAGCAACATAGATATGTGTAGGTACGTTATTAGTAATTTCATTGAAATAATCATGATTTAGCTAGTATTTAATTAATATTATTTTACATCACTGCAACGAAATTCTATACCAGCTTCATTATGTATATTTGCATTCATATTTGATTAATTAATTTAGTTTATTAGTAGGTGCCTATCATATATAATACCGCTAGTTATTACTAGTTACTTTTTTCATTTCTATACCTACACTAAATTCATTTTAAATTGCAAAACGTGATGTTATTATGATTATTACATTCTAAATATTTTAATATTTCAAATATTTAATTATTATTCAAACAGTCTAAATGATATTAGCAACTAATGTAAAATAGGTAGGTGACTCAATGGTATCAAGTCGGACTGTGGGTTCCCACATTCGACAAATTCACCACATTAAAATTACCCCTATAGGCTCCCCTTCACTAACATCTTTGGATGCCGTGATCTGACGTCTGGTAATAGCATTTCTCGCTCATAAATATATGACTTACCGACATATCCGACGGCAAAGTGCCATATCCAGTAATGGATAAAAGGTGTGATGATATATTTATTTTGTATTTTAATATAGACCTACTGACGAAGACTAGATAAATATATGTTACCTATAGTAACATTTTAGTTATATTTGAAAACATAAGAAATTCGTATTGGTGTAGCACATATCCACCTTCAATTACTTTTTCCAATAAAAATGCGTTCTGTGCTAGGTTAGGCATGGATAGGAGTGTTTTTTAGTTCAACCAGCTTCAAAACTGATGAAACCCCTGAAAAAATCTGATGTGTACACCACATGACTTCCTTGTACGCGTATTAAACTATAGATATTTTTTTATTGCAAATATTTGACATTAAATTTTTATTTTTTTTATTTTTTGTTCTAATCCATACCAAACTTAATTAAAAAAAACAAAAAATTTATAATTTTTAAATTTACATATCTCGCTTATACAAAAGGCTAATTTAATAATTCTTAATGTGCTAGACGCAGAATTTAACTCTCTAAAACTTTTATTTGTAGCATTTGTTTCTAAAATCAAAATAATACAATTTTTTTAAGGTAAAAACTATTAGCAGCTTCATGTAGTTCGTACAAGGAAGTAAAAAACAGCCCTAACCATGCCTGACCTAGTACAGAACGCATTTTTATTATAAAAAGTAATTGGAGGTGAATATGTGTTACACCAATATCTAAGAAATCTAGGGTTATGAGTACTTGTATATTTTTGTTTGTTTGTTATTATGCATAACAGAAACTAAATCCCAATTACAGTAAAGGGAGTCTAGCTTATAGTGGAATTTAAACCTCTCAGGTACAATCGTACATTTTATATAAGTCTTACTAGTATCTCGGTTTTATCCACTGTTTGATTTTGAAATTACAAAAATATCAATCGATAATTGTAAATACGTAAATCTTAATTTCATACTTCATTTAACTAAGCAAACGACCGCCAATTTATAAAAAATCTCTATTCATTCCCAAATAAAGAAACCCAATCCAGCACTATATCTAAATTTAGTAATTCGATTAAGCATTTCGATTAAAATATCAGAATATTTCGTGCGTGTCGCTACCTCCAAGCTAACCCTACTTTCTCACATGGCATTTTCACCCTTCACTGATTTCTCCGTAAGATTCAGATTCGCTTGTGTCGTTTCACCGGCGTTCAGGGTAGCTTTGAGCACGCAATGTGCTGTGACTGTACACTACGTGTATGTGTGTGAGTGAGTACAGTCCATGGTGGCGACCCCCTGCTGTGTATTGTCGGGCTGTCGCCTGTCACTCGGCTGCTGATCACGTTGGCGCTAGTATCGCGCGCAAGAGTTCCTAGCGACCAGAATAAGTTTGCAGTAGGAAGAGGTGCTTGTATGTATGGTGTAAGTTTGATTTGATTATTAAATATTGAGTCTGTGGGTGATAGTTTGGGTGCAATAGGGGGGTGGATAGTTTAGGAGGAATAATTATCGTGCACTTTTAATATTCATTTTATAACTATCACTTCATTTTTTTATATTACAAAAATATATAAAATCACAATAAAGAGACATGTCTGCTAGGATGACTGGTACTAACTTTAATTTATTCTGTTTTGCTATCAAACGATCTCAAATGAATTAATATGGAACATGCGTTTAATATTTATTTATTTATTTATTTATGTTACGCTGTACAACAGGAGCTTTATCCCAATTACAGTACAGGGTCCGTTCTCACCGAGCCGCAGTGTAGTAGTTTATATAATTTTTAGCTTGAGTGAGATTCGAACTCGGGATCTCCGGATTCGAATTTTGTATCGCTATCCACACCACCGTACTGACGGACTTTTATATTATTATTATTAAAAATGAAAGATTGCAATAAGTGTAAAAATATAAATGAAAAATTGTTAAATTTTTTAAAATTAATTTTTTCATAAACGATTTGGAAGAAGGTGATACAAAAAATATAATTAAAGTATACTAAAAAATATTCATCATTGGGTTACGATAACCTCAAGATAATTCAATTTTTATTTAAAAACAAAAGAGTACCTAAGTCACAAATGTATAATAAATCCTACAGTAGATATATACTGAAAAAATATAATACATTTTTGCAATATCCGACTGTACATGTTTCATCGTAATAAAAACTTATCTCCTTCACATTTTTTATTTAAAGTATTTTTTCTGTAAAATAATACTAGGAAAAATTAACAGATATAGTTGGCTATCATGCTATCTAGTGGGTAAACGATCGATATTCAATTTCGGACTAGAATAATTTATGCTAACATTTTTATGCTATTTTATGTATTTTATTTTAATATACATAGCTATTTTTTTTAAAAACATAATATGCTGACAGTCCACTGATAGCTGCGTAAAAAGTGTGGTTTAAATGTAATATTTTTTATACTAACAGCTTTATACTAGAACAAAATGCATAAAAACAAACTAGAAATAACAGAATAAGGTCCGATATTAAATAAAATTTATTTATTTAAATGACAATCAAACTTTCGGCGATAATATTATGTATGCCATAAAATAAATAAAATTGATTCGAATTTGTTCATTCCTTTATAATATTGGGTAAAAATAAATTTGATCCCAGATTGCTGAAATAGTGGTAATCAAGATGAAAAAGTAACAGATAATAATCGATTTACCGAATAAGGAAATTGTCTTTTAATGTAATTAATTCATTGGCAGATAGGAATGTAGTTAATTAATAAAGAAAAAATATATCTTTTTTTTTGCCCATTGCTTGTTGTGATTGTCCTACATTTGCAAGTTAAGGTCGTAATAATTTTTTTTTGTCCTAAAATATGTCCTTCAAGTTACGAATCAAACGGAGAATGATATTTACATACGCATACATATATTTTTATTTTAGTTTGTGTAGAAATAGAATCCGAATAGGGCTACAAACCATCGCTTAACACGCGGAACTATCAACCCCCTACCCATAACACTAAATGCTAATAGTTGTTAGATCATGTGGAATAATTTGTTATTCAGGGTGTTTCTATACCTCTGCATGAAACTTTAATGACATATAATTTGATATACTGATTATAGAACAAAAATATTTTTTTTGAAATTCGCAAAAATTAGGGTATTTCATTCCTAACGAATATTTTTAATGTCACTGGCTTAATAGTAGATTTAATTATTTATATTTATGTTACTAATGGAATAAAAGTATAAGCACTGCCTACAAATAATCATTTATTAATTAGTTAATATGTAGGTACCTGGTGCAATGCCTTATTTTTATTTGAGTACCTAGTCTGATTTCGTATACGGTATTGAAAGGGTAAGTTGTTGTGGGAGAAATTTGAGAAAAATGTATAGCAACAGTGAATTAGTGGATATGCTGTTAGTGTATGGAGAAGCGGCGCAAAATTCCGAATTAACAGCGCTAATCTATGCACAGTGTTATCCTCAAAGATATCATCCCCATCGCCAGATGTTTGTGAGGAGCACATAATGTCTTCGTGATGAGGGAACTTACTTTATTTCATTAGCAACATAATTATAAATAACTAAATAAATATATCACCACGCCTTTTACTCATTACTTTGTGTGGCACTCTGCCGAAGCAGATCTCGGTAAGAGATATATTTTTTCGCGTGAAGTGCGGTTATCAGCCGTTAAATCACGGCACCCAAAGATGTTAGTGGAGGGGGAGCCACACGGTTAGATTTAATTTGGTGAAAATTGTTTGTCGGCTGTGGAGATCAAACCAGGGTTGTCAAGATCCATAGGCCGACTCGATACCACTGAGCCACCTACCCCATATTATAAATAATTAAATATACTATTAAACCAGTGACACTAAAAATGTTCGCTAAGAATGAAATACCCTAATTTTTGCGAATTTCAAAAAAAAATCTTTTTGTTCTATAATCAGTATATCAAATTATATATGTCATTAAAGTTTCGTGCAGAGGCTTAGAAACATCCTGTATACATACAATTATATTTTATTATATTATCTGTGCTAAAAATTCAAGTTAAAAAATCAAAAGCTTTTTTTATCATTAAAGAGTATGTATTTTTGGCTGTATTTATGATATTCAAATATAAATTTAATAAATATATAAATTTTCTTTACATGTGTGACCATACGAAAATTATTTACTAGCAGTAAATTTATTTATACTTATTTATATCTCTGTAGATAAAGTACCTACACATAAGGCAAAAGCAAAAACATAAATTTGGTAATATTTATCTACTTATATTTCTTTCACATATGATGCAATATGTATGATGAATGTTGGGAACCTAATTATAAAATTAAAAATTCATTTGCGAATTATGTTGTAATCATCAAATAATTACTTAATATTAAACAGAAATTAGACAAGCACATTGCCAAATATGTATCGCATAAATTTTTACGTAATCATTTCTATTGATTTCTTATTTTGGCATCGATAATTTTATATAAGTTGTAGAAGCATGTGCTCCTTATTATAATGTTTTTTTAAAAACTAATTTGGATTACAAATATGGGTAGTTATTAATCAACTCATTGAAATATTAGCTTGAAAAAAAAAAAAAATAAGACTGCGTCTGTATGTTTCGAAGTTCTCCATCAGCAAGCATGTACATGATGTAAATTTTTTATCTACGACCATATATGTAGGTAGGCCATTAAAACAATTTGCAAGAACAGTAAATGCTTGTTTACGGTTGCTAAGGGTTTACTGCACTAGTTCCGTAATATATTACTTAACTGTTCTCAAGAAATTTTTCATTTGTTTGATGGTAGCACTGCTGTTTGACAGTTGATGTTACGGATATAACCTAACAAATATTCTGTAATTGCTCTTATTATTATTTATGGTCGTAGATAAAGTATAATACACAACTCGAATTGTAACGCAATTACATTGCTCGTGAAATTACTGCACTCGCCGAGGCTCGTGCGTAACTTTTTCATTCGCACGTAATGTGCTAGTTACAATTCTCGTTATGTAATGTACTATTATAATATGCCTGATACTTTACGTTTATAAATATATCACTTATTGAGATCTGCTACAGCAGAGTACCAAGTACTACATCTAGTCGTAATTTATCTATATGTATAGAATAATCAGTAAAACAAAAATATAATTTGTTGCCTTTTACTGATGATTAAAGCCCGGATTTTTAGGCAATTGCCTAGATTCAAATTTTAATATACTTCAGGCAATTTAGTTTTTCTTTGCATAGGTAATATGTTTACGTGTAATGGAAGGTTTTTTTTTCGTGCCTTAGAGCCTATTTTTTCTATATTTTTGTTTTTGTGCCTATTTTACCTTATACAGCCTATTTTGCCTATTTTTGTTGCTTATTTCAACTTTTATTGAGCAGACAAGGCTTATCAAAGCCATCTATCATCTATTTCGTTGATTAATTCAACACTCGGCAAAGTGTTCCATCCTAACCTATAATATTTAAAGTACTTACTTTGTCTTTAATCAAGTTTTATTCAAAATTTTATGTGGCAATTCAATTGCTCCTTTGCCATTAATCAATGAAGCTGAGGTAACTTTAGACGATATAGCTAAATATAAGAACGCCCCTGTTAATTTTATTATGTCGAACGAAGTTTTCAGCTTACAAGCAAGTTCTGACTGACCGAAAACAGTCCCTTTCAGAAAATTCCATTCAGCAATTGCTCGTAATATTTTGTGAATCAAAGTATACTACATAATTTGAATTTAGTTAATAAAATGAGAACCCTAAATATTTTTTTTAGATTGCGTTAATTTTTGTTTAAAATGAATATTTTTTTCTAATGAAAAGTACGAGTACCAATATTAGAAAAAAAATTAGTTTAATTTTTTATTAAAGAAACTATGTATTTATATATAGGCTGCCTAAAATCCCGCCTATTTTAGAGTAATTACCAGCCTATATGCCTGCTTATTTAGGTGTTTTTAAGTGCCTAAATATCCGAGCTTTACTGATGATGTCAATCGTAATAACAACAAAACTAAAAAAATAAAGTATATTTAAAAATAAATGTTGTATGCATATACAAGTACGCATAATTATCTAGAGTAGAATGAAATCAGTGCGATAATGAATGCATCGTTGTCTTCGCGTGAACCACCTCAGTCCATTCACTAAATTAGCACTATACACCTCCAACAAGAAAAAAGCACAAACCCGATTAGGATCTGGTGCGATTTCCTGTCACCAGCAACCGTCCTCAGCCCACTGTATGTACATACGTACTCACTGCAGACTACACGTGGTTCATATTCACAGCTCTGTAATTTCTGTGGTGTGATTCTTTGTCCTGGCCCGTCACCGTCCCGGTCCGCCCTTCGCCTTGAAGGGTCGTAGTCGCGCTTTAGGCCTTCGCCCCCGTCAGCCCGTCAGCTGTGCTACTGGAGTACAGACAGTACAGGGACGGACTCGGTGATCATGTTACACAGACGGTCCTGGATGAAATTTTGCGTGAAATGATCGAGAATTTTGCTAATGTTTGATAGACCTAAATTGAAATGTGTCAGACTAACTAAAGATACACGCATAATTCAGGCATCTTCAATAATAACTTGTCTGTATACACATATTATTATGTTATAATGAATGGAATATTCTTCTTACTAAAATCTCCCTGTACGCATATTTATTTAGGTACATATTTACATTTATCACAAGTAATACATTGCTGAAAAGAGCAAAAAATTGAGGTTTTTATTTTAATAAAATAATTGTAGGTTCCCATTTGAAAAATAAAAATTGATAGTCGTATCATGTAAACCTGACTTTATAAAAAAATTTCTTTATGTGTCATAAAATAGTATATTTAATATACTAAAACTTCCATATAAAGAAAATGTTTCTATTCCGCAATAATAAATACTCATTGTTAGTTGCACCGAAGAATTAATAAATAAAATAGTAAATCGATCATACGTGTAATATAAATTAATATTGCTGTCAAATATTCTATTCGATATTGTTCACTTAAGACATATTTAAAATTTAAAGTTTTGTTAATGTAACTGGTCATTATAGTAGTACATATTATATGTGGGGCCTGATAGTTTAATACGTATTATAGTTCGTTGAAAACGAAGAATTGCGGAGCTGTGACATACAGTCTGAATATTGTTACAATCAGGGGCGCCGAGAGAAAAAGCGGGCCCCGGGAAAAAACAAATTCGGGCCTCCTTTAACTTTGAATATTTATTAATTAAATATAAGATACCAAAAAAATATATTTATAAATATATGTATGACAACAATAAGAATTATTAATATCTAAATAAAGTTATAACAATATAAATAAAATTAAATACAAAATTCTGAGTTAATTGGTGCAGCGATGTGTATTGTATACTCACTGTATGACTATCTAATATCTAGTTGCATATTCGATAAATGCAGGGGATACCAAAACAGCACTACGCACAAATGTATAGAGCCTTTGCCTATGTGTATTGTATACAACGTAGTAGAAAAATACAAAAATGCAACAATGTAATAATGTACTTTTGAATAGTGTATAAATTTATTTAAAATTTGCAACTGGGACCGGCCATTCATCAAGCATTTCGTCATTTAGTACTTTATACAATGTAATAAATTGTAGAAAACGTGTATCAGACATTTCGTCATACATGTTTTAGTAAAGAATATAAAAAATTGGTGAAATAGTAGAAAATTAAAAGCAATTTATAAAATAGCATCACATCCGGGCCCTTTGAATTCCACGGGCCCTGGGTATTTTACCCCACCTACCCTCCCCTCTCGTCGGGCATGGTTACAATACAGAGGCTAAGTCACATAGTCAATGTTTATTTCATTCGTAATTATTAGAGACTGAAAACTTGAACCTTGATTACCATTTTTGAATTTTTTCATTCGATCTGTGACAATTACAAAAATCAAATTAAAGTATGTCAGAATAAGAGAGTAATAGAGTACTTGTATTTGTCAAAATTGAATAAAGTTACATTACATTTTTGTGTTTGTCATTCAAAAGTTTCATCAAATTCTGATAATATCGTGTAACACCATCTTATATTTTGTTTTAAAACTACTAAACGTGCAGAATCATAATATTTTTCATGCACTACTTTTAATTGTCTATAATTTAACCCGAATTCGGTTCTCACAACCGACAACAAATTTTTACTATTTTAAAATTGTCTTAGTGGCTACCTTTTCACTAGTATCTTTAGATGCCATGATTTGACGGCTGGTAACCGCACTTCCTTGAAATATTTATTACTGTTGATACGAGTACAATAATTCAACTGCTTTTAAAATCGGCATTTTTTTTTATCGAAATTTGGAATATGTTAAATCGAAGATACTTCCTTCGAAATTTATGTTCATGAATGTTTACATTCAAGTTTATTTTTTTATAGATTCTAAAAAATTATTTACAGTACAGGGTCCGCACTCACCGAGCCGCAGAGTGGTAGTTTATATAATTTTTCCGTATCGCTATCGACACCACCGTACTGACGGACGGTGTAACTACATGACTGCATCTTAAGATAAAAAATAATAATTTCTATATATTTTCGAAACTATAATGTAGGTAACTGCTAAATTGACAGTTATTAATAGTATAAAAGGCGCTAGCATGGGGTGAATGGTGTATTGAATGGTTCGGAAATTGTATTGGGTTATGTTACTTGTTTCCGTGATTGTACTTTGTAATTTGGTTTGAATTATTTATGTGATCCTGAAATATTGCATCAATTATTGATAAGAGATTAAGTCTGAACAAGCAAGGGTGCATTTCAAATAGTTATACTTGAGGTTTATTGAATTTTTATAGTTCGGTTGTTGTCCTAATTGAAACACAGACTTTTTTACACCAAAAGTTTTCATTTAATAAGCCTTCTTATAACTGTCCAACCTGTAATAATCTTAAATTTGTTCTTTTAATAGTTGTTTTTTTAGTGTTAAACTTGATGCGTTTAGGGCCGGTATTTCAATCTCCAATAAAGTTTCTAATTAATTTAGCCATATAAAAAACAACAAATAATTGCACACCTAAAAATGATAGATATTATAATATTCATAATTTGAACTCAGTGGTATCGAGTCGGTCTGTGGATCTTGAGAACCCTGGTTCGATCCCCACAGCCGACAAACAATTTTCACCAAATTAAATCTACCCCTGTGGCTCCCCCTCCACTAACATCTTTGTAGGCCGTAATTTGACGACTGGTAATCGCACTTCACGCGAAGAAATATATCATTTATCGAGATGGCAGAGTGGGACACCCAGTAATGGGTAAAATGCGTGATGATATATTTATTTTTATAATTTGAACTATAATTTCGATGCGATATTGTTTGTTTGTTCGACAGGTAAATTTATTAGAAACTGTGTTAAGAGATTGTTACCTATATCAACCCTAAATCAAAATAAAATAATGATTCTTGATTTGAATTTAATAAAACTGTTTGAAATGAATTATAAAGTAGATACCTATTATGTTTCAATAATGTATTAGTCACAATAATATTAATGTTAATTAAATCACAAAAATTACAAGTTTGGATGCAGCTGTCAACATACATTTCACACTGCAATTACTGTGATTGTCAGTTATAATTAAGTTCGTTATTGGTTATGGGTATTTGTGTCCAATTATCTCTGAAATTTCATTTGGTTATCTGCTCTTGTTCTATTTTAAGGAGACGCAATTAAATACGACAAAATAACAAAGATGAATATATTTATAATGCAGTATCCAGAACGTTATTATTATTTATCATTTATAGAAACTAAACTTATTAAATTTTAAACTATAAAATTATTCAAATATTAAAACAAAAAGTACTAATTATTTCATTTAAATATTCTACTCGTATACTAGTTTCAATTCATGATTAAACTAATTTTTGTTTAATTTTAATCATTTACTTATCGCCGTTAATGCACAATTACTATTAGATTTATATTGTTATAATTTACTTCAGTCAGTGTCATTTTGTATAGATCTAGCTAGCTATATTGGGTAAAAGGTTATTTAAAAGTAAATATATGGGAAATATAAAATAACTTTTTTCTACGATTGCTATAAAAAGTTAACAATTACGCTCTCATTTGTCATCGTAAAGTTGACGTTTTCTGTGGAACAATCGAAAAATATCTTTTTTGCGGGTCTCCAATGGCAACGCGCGAAAAAGATGTTAAATGCGCGCGTTTCCAATGGCAACGCGCGAAAAAGATATTAAATGCGCGCTTATTTCAATAATTACCAGCGTTACAAACAAAACAGAATCTTGTCATATTGACAGTTGACAGAACGAATTTATTTTCAGTACGCATACGTTTTTTAATTAATTTAAAATGCAATCGTAGAAAAAATTATGTGTGCATCACGAGCGTAAAGTGTCTTTGTTCCTCTGTTGCACTATTGCAGCTCTCGCCTTCGGCTCGCGCTGCAATTATCGTGCTCGAGTAACAAAGAATCGCTTTACGCTTTTAATACACAAATAACTATATATTATTGGAGATTACACTTGATTTTAAGCCTTAATTGTTCTTTATTTTAAATATATAAATAAATATATCATCACGCCTTTTACCCATTACTGGATGTGGGCACTCTGCCTCTAGCAGATCTCGGTAAGTGATATATTTTGTCGCGTGAAATGCGGTTACCAGCCGTCAGATCACGGCCCTCAAAGATATTAGTGGAGAGGGAGCCACAGGGGTAGATTTAAATTGGTGAAAATTGTTTGTCGGCTGTGAGGATCGAACCAGGGTTCTCAAGAAATTAAATAAAATAACATTTAAATTACTTATCTTTTAAATGACTACAGTTTTTATAATTCCCGCGCAAATGAAAACAAACTAAAATCAGCCATCTTCACTCAATAACAAGAGAGCGTCCACAGGTAACTGACATTATAAAGAGTTCACACGTGTTTGTGTTGGTGTGAGAACTGAGAATTGACGAACTGAGCTTACGAAGTATATAGAACACTCCACTCAGGTATATTCACTGTTGAATAGCACCGTTTAATTCTTCGCGACACCTGAATACATCGGGCTGTGCGATCTGTGAGGCGGTGGCGGCGGCGAAGGCGGCAGGAAAGTACAGTCACGTGCGCAAACATTTTACGTATCGTCGATAGAGCACACGTGATGGTATGCGAAGGCAGAGTGTGGAAAATGTGGGATATTTTACGAATGTCCGGTATTGGTTAGTAAGTGGGTGGATATTAAAGTTAATAATTTATTTGGGGAGAAGGTGGTGGAGATACAAATAGGCTTATTATTGCCTTCAAGCTTCATATTGAATATTGTATACTGTTTGTATGTTGAAAGCATTTTATTTGAGCTTGAATGATGTGGAACTATTGAAATAATTTTTATTTGATTAAACGCTGAGGTTATTTCTATGAACTTGAATAATATATTTTATTCTATATCTAATTAAAAAATCAGAATATTGATTCAGAAAATTGTTTTAATTTTCTATTGAAACATAAGTAGCAAAATAATTGAATAAATAAAGACTCTTGACATTAGGCTTTAAAAAATTGTTTAACAAAATAATGAAATTAACCGTGGTTCCTGTTTGATTGATGCAATTTTAAAATTATAAATATTACAAATAAACTGGAAGAAAATTTAACCAAATATATGAATTATTTTAATTATATTAATGGGGTAGGTGGCTCAGTGATATCGAGTCGACCTGTGGATCTTGAGAACCCTGGTTCAATCCCCACAGCCGATAAACAATTTTCACTAATTTAAATCTATCCCTGTGGCTCCCCCACCACTAACATCTTGGGGGCCTTGATTTGGCGGCTGGTAACCGCACTTCACGCAAAGAAATATATCACTTACCGAAATCTGCTTCGGCAGAGTTAAAGTTTTTTTTGACTCGGAAATTTTGGGTTCATTATTGTTTTTTTCGGATTCAGGGTTAGTTAGCATTTCTCTGGGTTAACTATATTTTTAAATATTATTTATTTTTTTATAATTCAGTTCAAAAGTCCTAGGTCTAAATTCTGGCGCTATCTCAATTTTTTTTTCTATAATAAAGTTTGAAAACGGTACTATTTATTATGGTTTAAAGATTTTTGTATGAAGAATTTTTTAGGACTATTTTGTCAAGAATCATTTTCATTAGTTAATAATGTATATAATATTTACTGAATTAAATTGTAGGGAAATGAGTCACAAATATTTTTTTCTACGGTCACTTAGAAATCTGCTCATTGTATATGTTTGTTGTTGCTAGGGAAATGAGGTACATTGCAAGCATCATGCGAAATGAATTTGTTTTGTTAATATTTCAGTAAAGTTCATTTCATTTCAGTACAGGTCATTTCATTTCAGTACAATTTCCTTATTAATTACACATAAAGAATATAAGAACGCATGCGCAAAAAATAAAATAGACGTATATTAGAGAATTATTATTATTTATTGTTCGTTATATTAAATGTAATGTTTTGACAATTATTTTGATCAGTTTTTATTTATATGTTACCTCATATTTTTTCTCGATTTTTCGGGTAATAAATTTAAAGATATTAGCTGGTAGCACAAGCTCTGTTTTTGCCTGTTTTAAGAGCAGTGTATTTGGGTGTTTTATCTATCTCTAACATGTTAAAACCGTGTTCTTAAAACACCCAAAAACAGAGCTTACGCTACCTCTAATATATTTGGCGGTGTTAATTCAAGATTCTCGTCGCTATCACCCTCCATTTTTACCTCACAAAACACAAAATATTGCCTGACGTTTATAAAAACAGAACTGTTATTTAATCTTTGTTATTTTGCTACGATACTAATTTAGGATTGACAGACATTGGAATGGTGAAATCGGCCGTTACTAGGATACTTATTTAGAATTTTCAAATATTGGAATGGTGAAAGTAGCACAAATTTTTTGTTAAAATATAAATTAATCAGGGAACAATACTGTAGTCATAGAAAAAGTACAGTGTACAACTCGCATGGAATGTCCATTCCATGCTTGTTGTACAATATACTATTTGTTATACTTGTCATACAAATATATATGATTTTTTAAACATTTTTGCTACTTCTGATATGCTAGTTCATTCTAATAATATTAATAATTAAATTATAATTGTAAACGTTACAAATAGTTACGTTATTCATTATACAGCAGGAGATACTTAGTAATTTTGTTAATAATTGATAAATTTGTGATATCTTAAATCCATACTATACAATAATTATATCAATTTTACATGTTTTATAAATATTGAACTTAAATTGAATTAATATGGAATTTAGGAACTAGGGATTTTGCTACCGAATCCTTGTTTATGCATTGGTTCAAAATACTTTTATTTATTTTCAAAAGATCTTGACATATTAGGTATAAAAAATATTGGTATCTTTTCCGTTGCCAAACATGTTAAAATTGTTGTAAAGGATAATTATTATAAAGGACACGGAGAATTAAATTTTCTGTCACTTTTATTCGAAGTATTTTCCACGGACGAGATGCGAATATTATCTATGTAGAAAACCACAAGATCTTTTATAAATCTTATACATATATGAATTATTGGCCCGTATTTGTAAATGACAAAAACGATTAGACTCTTGGTTACATTAAATTATGTACGAATAAAATTACTACGAACAAATTTTTAATTGATATGTACAAATCGAGTATTGCACATCGAGTCAAGTGTTAAAACAGTTGGACATTAATCTACTAGGCTTAAGGTTTACTTTTATTGTTAGTTACAAGTGAAAAAGTCTTGCAAAACAGAAATTATTCCAAATTTGCAAACATAATACAACAAAATAGAAAGTAACAGTGTTATGCGTTTGATTAAATCAATATTTAACATACTAGAGACAGTGACAGTTTTACATTTTATGCTCGACTGTTCAACAAATATTTATCTATTATATGTATATCATAAAAGTACCTAATGTGTAGTGAAACACTTACAGCGGTACTATAAAAACTATGTTATATTTATTGAATTAGAATAAATGATATTTATTTTATTTTGTTTGCTTTTTTTGACCACTACAGTTAAAGGCGAGGATCAGCCGAAGGCTGCTCATCAACCTAACCCGTTAAAGACAGCACAAACATCCGTACCCTGGGCGGGATTCGATCCCGCAGCTTACGGTGTACAATGGTCAAGCAGCCGAGGCGCTGACCACTGGACTACCGTGGCCGGTATGTTTCACACTATTTTTTTTTCTAGGTTTAATAATATTGTAAATTCATTAATAATATTATCTTCATTCTATCACTACATTGTTATCTTTAATCGATCGATATGTTAACAACATTTTTTTATATTTCATGTACATTTTAGATAATAAAATATCAAACTAAACACTTGTCTAAGTCTCACAAAATTCAATTAGAGCGAAACGCGTCTATGGTTAGATACTATACTCTAAACACAAAATGGTAATTCTATAATTTTTGTTTTAATAAATTTTAATCTTTGGAACAATTTATCTTTAATAATTTTGTCACTATTAAGCAAAAATATTGTGTACACTTAAATGCACACTATACAGGATGTTTCAAAATGATTGCAAGAACATATTATTGTATGTACTGATTACAATGCAATTTTTGTAAGTAAATATTAAATATTGAAAGAACTGTTACACAATTTTAATTAAATTACATAAATTTTAATGTTTACTAATTTTTATTCATTATTGTAACCTATCAATTCAGTGGCACGAAAAATGTTTTCTTCAAGTAATGTGCAATTATTTTTACGAATTTCGAAAAAAAAAATTGCGTTGTATTTAGTACATTAAATAATGTGTACCTTTTAATTGCAATAATTTTAAACATTTAGTATATATTTTGTAACTTGTTAATAAACATATACTATCCTATTGCCCTCGGAATATGTTTCTTTTTAAACATTTTTTTGTAATTTAAATGCTGTATCTATACTCAATATTAATTGGCTTGATAATTACTTGAATACAATTTTTAAAATTATGACAGTGCAACAATAAATGATATATACAAAAACTAAGGGGACATTTCACATTAAATTGAATTCTCATTCATATTTCTCTGTAAAATAAATAAGTTGATAATAAATTGATTAAATACATTTACTATTATATCATATTTATTTATATTTTTGACTTTTTTGAAAGTACTCGTAACTGTGGTCTAATAGTCTTGTAACAAATATGTAACAATAATTTGGTTTACATTGTTGTTTTACTTGACAAATTAACCAGAACCAACAGCTATAAGTAAGTATCTCCAGAGGGCTGCTGTCAATTTTTTGTTTAAATTTTTTTTACCACATTCCATTCCGATCCGTTTTTATAAAATAAATAAATATATCTTCTCGCCTTTTACCCATTACTGGGAGTGGCACTCTGTCTAAGCAGATCTCGATAAGTGATATATTTTTTCGCGTGAAGTGCGGTTACCAGCCGTCAAATCACGGCCCCCAAAGATATTAGTGGAGGAGGAGTCACAGGGGTAGATTTAAATTGGTGAAAATTGTTTGTCGGCTGTGGGGATCGAACCAGGGTTCTCAAGATCCACAGGCCGACTCAATACTGAGGACTTATCCCATATCCGTTTTTAAAATAGAAAAAATGTGAAGAAATATATTCAGTCAATTCAGTCCCAACTAATTGGTTTTGCAATGAAATAAATACGGAAATTCAAGTCTATAAGTGAAATTTTGGCCGAGGAATATGTTTATTGAAAATATGAATGATCAATAAATGACGTAGTGGAATCGAGTCGGCCTGTGGATCTTGAGAACCCTAGTTCGATCCTCACAGCTGACAAACAATTTTCACCAAATTAAATCTATCCTTGTGGTTCTCCCTCCACTAACATCTTTGGGGGACCATGATTTGACGAAATATATCACTTACCGGAACTGCTACGGCAGAGTGCCACACCCAGTAATAGGTAAAAGGCGTGATGATATATTAATTTATTTTTTATGAATGATTTCTACCACAAATAATGTAATTGACGTAAATGCAAAGCCATCTATCATAGGACCTCTTCGGTATGGTTAGAAAAGCTTGAAATCTTCTACTGTCTTTAAAATACATGTTCATATTTTATGTCACATAGAGCTAATTATCAAAAATGTAACAAAGCATTAAAACTTTTCTGTTTTCAAATGTTTCTATGGAGTGTTCTACACTAGAGGATGTATACGAGGAGCAGGAGTAGTTTCAACGAAAGAGTGAATAACAGAGAAAGAGCACAATGTAGAAAGAGAGACATAGTAAAGAAAGAGGGAATGTGGAGTGTTGTAGAATGCCGCGCCGTCACGTGACTGCTCTATCCTCCGTAAAATTCGCGGCCGCTGATTTGTGTACGGTGATGGTGCAAATGAAATTCCGAAATTAAGTAACGTCTCTGTGAAAGTAATTAAGCCGCAAGATAGCTTATTGTAGCGTCTCGTCGAGTAGTACGTTGTGTTATTCCGACTCGACCTCCCACTCTAGCGAAGTTCCTCATCTTGTCTCCAGAGGCGTATGAGTTGAAATTTCACAAGGAAAATGGCAAAATTTGATTAATATTAGCTGTACAATATAAAGATAAAAAGAATATCTATAAACAGTTAATTAAAAGAAACAGCATAAATTATATTTGAAATACGAGTATCAAATTGTCATTTTAATTTATAATAACAATTTTTTTTTAATAGGTGCTATTCTAATTTATATTTAATACATTTTGTAATCTTTTATTGATGCGTTTGTTTCAGTTCATTTGATAACGCGCAAGTTAATTTAAAGAAATATTCGGTATGAAGACAATTTCACAACAAATTATCATGAATCTTGTGTTTCTCACAAAAATGTAGATCTGACCAATGACAGAAAACCATGATCAAACTATGCAAAATTATGGTATAGAAGTTTTAAAAATGTGCAGAGTATGTAGGTTTTTAAAATATCGTATTTCAAATCCCAGCAAATATTTCTTATAAAATGTCCATAAGAACGTTTAATTTAATTTTTGAAACAATATTCTATGGCAGTATATGAAATGAAATTAAAAAAGATACTATGAAAATTTCATTACTATTTTTTTTTAAAGTAAAATACTTAACAATTGATGAAATCTAATTTTATTATACAGTGTTTCTATTTCTATTCCTCTGCACGAAACTTTAATGACATATATAATTTGATATACTGATTATAGAACAAAAAGAATTTTTTGAAATTCACAAAAAATAGGGTATTTTATTCCTTGTGAACATTTTTAGTGTCACTGGTTTAATAGTACATTTAATTATTTATAGTTATGATACTAATGAAATAAAAGTATAAACACTGCCTACAAATAATCATTTATTAATTAGTTATAATGTAGATACCTAGTGCGATGCCTTATTTTTATTTTATTTAATTAAATGTACTATTAAACCAGTTCGCTAGGAATGAAATACCTTAATTGTTGCGAATTTCAAAAAAATTCTTTTTGTTCTATAATCAATATATCAAATTATATATGTCATTAAAGTTTCGTTCAGAGGTATAGACACACCCTGTAGAAATAAAAATTCTGACACCATCCGAATTTGAACCTTGTACGTTTTAAACTTCAATCAAGCGCTCTACAATTAAGCTAAGAAATTTATTTCAAATCCGATGTCATTCAAATTTTTTCTTTATTTTTTATATATCTAATACCACTTAGAACCATTCACTTATCATAAATTGAAGATTTGACACTGTTATTATTTAAAGGTTCAAATTCTGACATGGTCAGAGTTGTTTCCCTATAATAAAATTTAATTAATACAGAATTATTCAGTATTTATAACAGTAACAAGACAGTATAATGAAAACTTAAACATTGATTAGGTACCTAAACCTAATTGAGAGCATAACATTTAACTAGTTATATAAAAGTGGATCATTAAGTAATTATTTTCGTTGCAAAAGCGATTGTTTATCGCACTCTGCTAATAACATTCTCCGATAAAATAGTTGCTACCAAACAAACTTAATTAAAGAACTTTGGATATTGTACAAAATACATGTTTTAGAAGTTTGAATTTAGAAAAAATATAGTGTATGTAGTTCGTGTTTTATATTGCAATTATGAGTTTGTTTTACTCGCTTTCGGCTCGTGCTACATGCTTCTCAATTGTACAATAAAGTTACACTTTTAACTGTTGTTGCATAAATAACTATTATTTTGTAGTCTAATGTATAAATGTATTATTATTAAATCTCTGTGATTTAATATATAATATTTAATTCATAATTGTTGATACCTTTATATAAATCAGTTGATAATAATTTTATAAGTATTAGAAAAACTTCCGTTACAAATAAATATGTGCAAGAATCGGAAATTTACATTTAAAATAAAATTAATTGCCTAAAAGAATGATTATTTTTTCATACATACATACATACATAACATCACGCTATATCCCATTAAATGGGGTAGCACGAACCCACGAACCCGTCAACATTCTCATCCTGACATACGATACTCGTTTCGACCACATTAACACTTCCTCCATACGAACTCTTTCTTTTCTCACAACCAAAATCCATCATCACGCAGCAAACATTCATCCATTCGCTCCTGTACACCAGTTTCGTAAATCTTCACTTACGCCCACTTCTCTAACAACGAATCTATAAGAAATGAAGGCAGCATCGCCTGCGCTTGTTTAAAAATACATTTAACACAATTGCAGTTACATACTAAACTGAAAATGACGAATAAAAGGTGAGGAAGGAAGGGAAATCTTTAATTAGTATTAAAGCTGGGACACCAGAATGGCCTGGTTAGAATTCTACTATAAACTGTAGGTCCTCCGTATTATTATTAGGATTATTTTATCTGCAGAACAGCAAGTAAATTAATTTTCAGAAAACAGTTCATTTAAGTACTTATTATTTCCGCTAATATGAGTACTAATTTCCATGAAACAATTTATAATTTTCTAGTCTCAACATCCTTTATTTCTTAATTAATTCTAGTAAACATTTTTCCACGCGTAATTTAATTGTCTCAAAGTCATTTAGATTTAAGGTAAGATTAAGACATGTATCTCCGATCCCTCCAGCTTTTCCTTCGCCCTTGAGAGCCTCAAACTCTGCAACTTCCTTCTTGAGTCCCTTGTCGTCGTCCTCGGAGATTCCTTACATTCTTGCATTATATTATTCTTGTGCAATTATGTTGCACAGCTGCTGATGGTACTGGTGTTGCGGAATCGTGGAAGCGAGCCGGTAGTGTACTACGGGCTGGTTTATAGTGAAATTAAAGCTCGTATGTTTAGCGCTTACTAGAAATGGTGTAGTTTGTTGTTGTTGTTGTTGTTGGGTGTTAGTTGTGGAGGGTAGGTGTTGCTCTGTTGCTGAGCCTATTTGGAATTCTAAGATTGTTTTGTTATGTGGGTATAAAGGGGTAAAATGAAAATTAATAAATTTGGACAAACCGCAGACCTTAATCTTGTGTTTATTGTTTGTAATATTAGCTGGAATTGCTGCTCTAAGTATGGAAGTTATTTAGATTATAATACTAAGGAGTAAAAGTTTTATGGTACCTTGATTAAAATTTTATTAATACGATGCAATTTAAGCGTAGGTATTCAAGATTATTATGTCTTTATCGGATTAGGGGAAGTAGGAACCCTTGGCTAAACCTCGCTCTTAACTAGTGGTTAATAAGGAAAAATGAAGGAAGCACGGAAACTGTAAAAAGTAGAAGTGCAACATTCATAAAAAGTTATTAATATTTTAATAATAGTAATAGATCATTATACGTTTTACCGATTCGAAACATTAAATTTATATAAAGGTTATTTCTTTTTAAATAATATTTGTTTGTTAAACAAAATAAATAAAATTTTACAAAATTGAACCTGATTGAAAAATTATCAAAATAGATAAACAGACATAATAGTCGATTGATTAGTTAAAAAAGATAAAACGGTTATTCGACACAACGTGGAAATCAAGTTTATATATCATATCTGCAGAGCATAAAATCCAGGCAATGCACAAATTTCAAAATGCAAAAATTGTATTATTTATCAGTTATTTTTTCGCGTTCTACGCATTTCTAACAAACAAATCCTAAACCCGTAGAACACATGTTCCATACAGGCAAGCCGTTATTTATTTATTTATGTTACGCTGCACAACATAAATTTAATCCCAATTACAGTACAGTGTAATAGTTTATATAATTTTTAGCTTGAGTGCGATTCGAACTCGGAATCTCCGGATTCGAATATATTTGACTTAGCTGAAATTATTCAGAATTTACATGGTGTTTAAAAAATAGAGGCTAAAAATTTAATTAATATATTCGGAAATGAGTAGTTTATATCCGGAAACGAGTAGTTTCAGAGTTACAGCGATTTTAATATTCTATCATAATACAACATGAATACAATCACACTTTATTCTTAAAATAAAATTAACCTTTCAGGGTCAACTGAAGAGTTTAGTTTATTCAGTACCATCAAACAATTGTGGATGAGTGTAATATAATTCGCAATAAACTCGGGACTTTTTAACGTATTCGTCATTGCATGAGACTACGATTAGAAAGTTGCATAGAAGTCCAAGAATAATTTAAATATTTATTATAATTTTTTATTGAAATTAAATAAAAGATTGTCTTAGACTGTTTTTCATTGTTTGATTTTATTTTATGGATATAAGTTTGGTTGTATCCATATTATATTATGATAAAATATTAAAATCGCTATAGCTCTGAAACTACTTATTTCCGGATATATATTTATATATACTTTTGCAATTGTTTTGACATGTATTACCTACCCTTATTTTTGACCTCCCTGTATTTAAATATTGAAGATGTTATTGTCAAGGTTAGTTTAGCTCGCGTTGTAAATAAACAAAACCTAAGCCGATAGAACGCACACTCTACACATATAAACTTTTATATTTGTTTTTGGCAAAATGTTCATAATTTAATACTGCATTTTACACCTTGCTTGAATTTTATACTTTGCCGCTAATATAAATAAATTAATTTGGGGTAAGTGGCTCAGTGGTATTGAGTCGACCTGTGGATTTGAGAACTCTGGTTCGAGTCCCAAAGGCGACAAACAATTTTCACCAATTTAAATATACCCCTGTGGTTCTCTCACCACTAACATCTTTGGGAGCCGTGATTTGGCAGCTGGTAACCGCACTTCACGCGAAGGTATATATCACTTATCGAGATCTGCTTACGGCAGAGTGCCACACCCAGTAATTGATAAAAGACGTGATGATATATTTATTTTATTTATGTAAATTTGTTAAATAAGTATGAATACAATCCATTTAAAAACCAACTTTAGTAATTTGTGTAATTTATTATCTTGTATCTTGTTGTAATTTAAAAATGAAAGAGTTTTTATAATGATTAAATAAATAAAATAATCAGTAATGTCCTTCGTTATGGAAATTTAGGTAATATGGATAATAATAAAAGCGTTTTAATTGGTTCAATAACGGCTGATAAACCTTGAGCTTAATAGCCAAGCTTCGTGAAAATATTTGGAAAGAGCGTTAGTAATATTTCCATGGATAATTACTTGACGTACTAATTTCGTTGCTGCATGATGACTCCAAGCCGTTCCAGGTTCCAGTGTCGGGTCTCGGTAACATGAGCAGTTTTTACCGTCGGGTATAAATTTAGGGACTTTATACACCTTGAATAATTAAGCTAGGGAATTCTTAATATTTTAATCAAGTTTATTTGGACGTTGATGAGCGCGAATTAAATGCGCGTATCCTGTGTACTCATTATGATGGAATTCAACACGGAAAATGCCGAAATAATGCCGCAACTGTAAATTACAGCTTTCATCATTTTCTATTAGGCTGATTTTTATGCTAAGGGTCCATTAATATTACCTTTGCTGAGAGTATTACCATTCTCTTTACATGTTCCGAATAGAGCTGGTTCATATTCAAGTAACCTTTTTGTTTTTTCCATCTCCTGTTTGTTTTTTGTAATGACTTACTATAAACACTGTTGTATGTTATAGTCAAAATAAAATACACAAATATGCTGTATCATAATACAAAATTGTACAAATACAGATAGTATTACAACAGTGATTCAAACTACAATGTACTAAAATTTTATTTTTATACTTTACGTTCACAATCGATCCATTATTATATCAAAAGTAGTTTAATAACGAAGCCTATTGTTAAATTGTTTTTGGTAATTTTTTATTTGGTAAGATTGGTAGTACTACACAGCCATATGTAAAATGTCATTTCAAAATATTAACCTCAAATATTTTAAAATCTTCTTTTATCATAATTTGAAAGTATTTCCATGACGGATAATTATTTTATAATAAAATAAAATATATATATATATATATATCATCACGCCTTTTACCCATTACTGGGTGTGGTACTCTTCTGTAGCAGATCTCGGTAAGCGATATATTTATTCGCTTGAAGTTCCTTTACCAGTCGTCAAATCATGGCTACCAAAGATGTTAGTGGAGAGAGAGTCACAGGGATAGTTTTAATTTGGTGAAATTTTTTTGTCGGTTGTGGGAATCGAACCCGGGTTCTCAAATCCACACCATTAAGCCACTTACCTCGTAAGTAAAATAGAAATAAAAGAATAAAAGATTTTAATCATAGAATACAGAAATAGTGTTTATCTATTGATCTTATTTAATCGATCGGTAACAGATAATGATCAAATTACATAATATGAAGGAATGTTATATGAATTTTGTATCAAATTAATTCTGATTATTTTATATATCATGCAAATTTCTACATATATAAATAAATACTTCGTTTGTAAGTACTAGATTATTTATTTTTAAAAATAGAATAAAATAATGCTCCACGTAAATGAATGAATCAGAATAGAAGAAAAGAAAGAACAGAAAAAGAAAAAAGCAATAAAGAATAAGATGAAGGAATGTCCGTTGCAATCGGGTCACGTGACAGGGTGATAATAAAAGGCTCAGGGGTGGTTTAATTAAACTTATTCATCTCGGTGTAAAGTGATGTGCGGGCCGGGGGTAGTGGCGGCGGCGGCACTGGAACTGCATTTCATTACGACGCCCGCCGCTGCCCGGATTCCGCGCATTTTTGACTTAATTGAGTCCAAGTCCGGAGACGGTCCGGGACGCTCGAGTCTGGAGTGACAATCTCGCACTTAAATGACTTAATCAATGTGCGTCGAACGTTCTACACAACGATTTGTGCCGAATGTCCTATTAGAGTATTAGGATTAGATTAGTCTAAAGGGAATATTAGGTTTAAATATACCAACCTACTTAAGATATATTATAGGTACTTATAAATAGTTTAAAGTAAGTAAATAAAAATATTATAACTTTTTAGTTATTACTGGGTGTGGCACTCTGCCGTAGCAGATATACAAGCTGTATTTATACTACAGGAAAAGATAAGGGTATATATAATATGACGTAGTGATCATAAAACAAAATAATTATTTGTGTATTAAGAGCGTAAAGTGATTCTTTGCTACTCGAGCACTGTAATTGCAGAGCGAGCCGAAGGCGAGAGCTGCAATAGTGCAAGAGGAACAAAGACACTTTACGCTCGTGATACAAACATCATTTTTTCTACGATTGCATCTTAAAATTATTTAAAAAGGTATACGTATTGAAAATAAATTCATTCTGTCAACTGTCAATATGACAAGTTTCTGTTTTGTTTGTATCTCTGGTAACTATTGAAATAAGCGCGCATTTAATATCTTTTTCACACGTTGCTATTGGAAACGCGCGTTTTTAACATCTTTTTCGCGCGTTGTCATTGGAGACGTTTGTTGTTTTTCGATTGTTCCTCAGAAAATGTCAACTTTACGATGACAAATGAGAGCGTAATTGTCAACTTTTCATAGCAATCGTAGAAAAAATACTTTAAAAGTTCGCAAAAGTAAGAATGGTTCTCCTTAAATAAACATGTTTAGTACCACTGATTTAATATTTATTTCTAATATATTACTAATTACATTATATTTATAAATACTACAATAGCCAATTGGTAGATAAATGTTATTAGTGTTGTGGGTAAGGCAATTTTGAATATATTCTTTTTGTTTAATAATTAGTACGTCATTATAATATATATGCTTGATTTTTTCCAAAGTATGTTCGTAAATACATCCTGTTTTTTATACGTGAACTGCGGTTACCAACCGTCAAATTACGGCCATCAAAGTTGTTAATAATGGAGCCACAGGAGTAATTTTAATTTGTAATAAAATGTGTCCGCTGTGGGAATCAAACTCGGGTTCTTAATTTTACAGACCGACGCGATTCCATAGAACCATCTACTTTATTTATAAGAAGTTTAATAGTTGTATGTAAATAATGTTAACATTTTGTAGTTTTATTCTAAATTTCAAATTTATTCATATTAACAAAATACAAATTTAGTTCATACCTTCTAGTATTTACAGTAATATTATGTAATTGAAGAATTATAAATGCAGCATTTTACAAATTTTATTTATTCAATAAAAATACAAACTTATTTCATTAACTTGGGTTCCAAAGTTTACAATCATATTCTTGCATATATTTATCAGAAACTTTTAAGTTTAAATTATTATCATTTTTCATCTTATTTTCTCAGATACATATAAACAAAGGCATGAAGAAATATGAATTAAATATTACATAGTAATAAATCACAGACATGTAATAATAATACATTTTTATATTAGTATATAATATAAACTTATTTAAAAAAAAAGACAGACAAAAATTTCAAGTAAGTTACATATATACAAATTACTTGTATATGCTTGGCAAGCACCACCAAATTAAATTGCTAATTAAAAACAACAAATCTTTAAACATTATTGCAAGAGCTATTTGCTTCATGTTGCTGCCTTCAATTCAAACCTAACCTTAAGTTATATAGACATAGACCTTTTGCAATTAACTTTGTATTACTTTGAGTGATTATACGAGTATAAAGTATGTGTATTGGTATGTTCGTACAATATAAATTATTTGTCACCTTTTTATTACCATTTACTTATTTATATTTATATCTGAATGGCATTTAGTCTTTTTCACAACTTATCATCACTGCAGATTCTAACCCTTCAGTGTGTAATTAGCATAACATACATCATATTCCATAATCCACACAGGTATAGATTAACGCACAACCAAGTACGCACATGCGTAAAACGCCATCTAACCTATCACATCAGAACATAACACGGCAAAAACTTTCCTTCCTTCGCTACCATTTTCACCAACACAGAAACACCGAACACACAGTCACAGTTCCACTGTTTCTCTATACGAGCACAAAATTGAATTATACGAAAACAAAGCAGGCAAGGGGGTGGCGTCACCCACGGCAGCAGTGGGGCAAAGAGAAGGTTTCGTTACGACTGTAATTAACTGCAACTCGATAATTAATTAGTTCCAACGAGTACCGTTCGACGGCGCGGGCTGCACTACGCTGCCAACCCATAAAGTCGAGTTTCCCCTGCTTTGCGAAACAACTTCACGCTGGTGTGGCAGTATGGCGTACGCATTCAATGAAATATTATTTGACTGCTCGCTGGGTTGTGTTTTGTGAACGCTAGAGCTCGAGACAGGTTCACAATGGATTAATTCTCGCGAAATTTACGGTTTTTTGTTTGGTGTAAGCGTTGCTGTATTTTAATATAAAATTTAGTCAAAGGTGGGCGTGTTTTTGTTTTTACTTTCTATTATTAGTGATCTGTGAGCTAGATATTTTCATGGTATGGTTGTGGAAGTGGAATGGGTGGTAGATGTTTAAATCGTTTGTTGAGTAATCGATTTTGAATGAATTTTTAATGAAAGCACTGTTTAATTAGCAAATATTTGACATATAACAGTGCTTTTACAACTCTGGGACTCATAAAATCTATTCTAATAATGTAGTCATTATTGCATTTGAATCCAAATCTGATTCCTATTATCTTTCCGCATAACAAATAAAAGTGTAACTACTGTTGTTTTTGTTCCACAAAATGTTGAACGATTTAAAACTAAATATAAAGCTGCACAAACAAAACAAAATTGCAGCAAAAAAAAGTGTCCCTATCATTACAAAAATTAAAATAGCTTATAATGTTCAATATATGAGTTATTAATTATACGTCTCGTGAACTGCTTATATATCATTTTTCTACGATTGCTATGAAAAGTTGAGAATTACGCTCTCATTTGTCATCGTAAAGTTGACGTTTTCTGTGGAACAATCGAAAAATATTTTTTTGCGCGTCTCCAATGGCAATGCGCGAAAAAGACGTGAAATATGCGCGTTTCCAATGGCAACGCGCGAAAAAGATATTAATGCGCGTTTATTTCAATAGTTACCAGGGATACAAACAAAACAGAAACTTGTCATATTGACAGTTAACAGAACAAATTTATTTTCAGTACGCATACGTTTTTTAATAATTTTAAGATGCAATCGTAGAAAAAATTATGTGTGTGTCACGAGCGTAAAGTGTCTTTGTTCTTCTTACACTATTGCAGCTCTCGCCTTCGGCTAGCGCTGCAATTACCATGTTCGAGTAACAAAGAATCACTTTACACTCTTAATACACAAATAACTATTAAATGATAAAATATGAAATATTCCTTATATTACAACAATGTTAGAAATATTCAATTAGGTATATCTTGTTTTGCAATTATTTACCATACAAGGAACACTAGCGATAGGAAATTAGGATTAATAAGTAAAACATACGATATTCATTTTGTTTCAAACTACGTGGAAACAACGTTTACATTCGTTATCACCAAAAGAAAAATGTTTTCTATAAAGCAAAAATTCTCAAACACATTTCATATGCGACAGCATGCATGCGTTAAGCTGACAACTTAAATTAATTTAAAATTATAAAGAATTCATAGCATTTCATTTAATAAAACAAGATTGATTATTTGACACGATATATTTCTATCCCGGTGGCTCCCCCTTCACTAACATCTTTGGGAGCCGTAATTTGGCACTTCACGCGAAGAAGTATATCACTTACGGAGATCTGCTTACGGCAGAGTGCCACACCCAGTAATGGGTAAAATGCGTGATGATATATTTATTTATTTATATATTTCCGAAATAAGAACTTACTACGTTTACATATATCGAATAAAAAACACTTTAACTTTACATTGAAAAGGCGATTTTGGAAAAATAATAGTTATTATATAGTACGTTTATACATTTAAAAACAAATCAAC
This sequence comes from Pterostichus niger, assembly GCA_947425015.1. NCBI lineage: Eukaryota > Metazoa > Arthropoda > Insecta > Coleoptera > Carabidae > Pterostichus > Pterostichus niger. Next base: position 20,083,861 of record OX380334.1, on the reverse strand, counting down.
TTTACATCTTTTATTTGTCCTTCATTTAACCTCTAGTTGACAGGAAATAATTTGTTTGGTTATGTCGAGATTTGATATGACTTATTGAGGTTATTAGATACGTAATGCGCTTGACAGGTTGACATTTAATAATTATAATTTTTACATTATAACATTTCTATATCATATTATAAAGTAGAAGTCACTGATGATAAAGTTAATTTGATATACATTTATATGAATTATAAATGAGTCAAATCTGAGAGTAGTTTACATATCGTCTCATCTCATCTACTATAACACTAAAATTTGAAGAGAATTTGAAGTTGAAACTTGGTGGAATATATTGAACACGAAACACTGGGTACAATCCACTGCGTTAAAAAAATCGGCTAAACTGAATTTGGCCGCAGGGCGTTAGGGACTTCTGGGGAAAACGGCAGTTCGAACGGTACAAGTTCGACATAAGAAGCAAGCGGTTTGTTACTTTTTACCATAAAAATACGTTCTGTACTAGGTCAGGCATGGTTAGTGGTGTTTATTATTAAAAAAAAAAAACATCCGACTTTGCTAACAAAACGTTTCTAAATTATCTTGACATTCAAATTTGTCCGTCAACTACAGTTTTACCAAAAAATCATTTGTAAAATTGTACTAGAACATATTGGTTAATAAATAACAGAATGACATGCAATATATCAGTTTTATAATACCAATATTACTGGCTCGGTGTGTGGTTTAAAAATATGCTTTCATCGTTTTATCAAACAATATTTATGTAGCACAAACTCTTTCTACACAAAGGATTCTATTATCTTCTAATCATCATATAGGTACTATTTTCACCAAATTATTTACATTTCTTTTCACGTACCCGTCACTGTTTAACAACTTTCATTTATTACTGATGTTCAGTTATATTTTGACAGGACAAGAATCGCTTTCTGTCACCGTCAGCAGCGCTGCTGAACAAAGACACATCTGCTAGTTGTCTTGATGGTCTTGATGTAGCGATGACAACACTATAATGTCATCATGGTGCTTGCTGGCGTTGAGAAAGGGTGTAGCCGTGTTCACAGAATACAAATTGCTACACAATGACCGGTTTACAAGCTGGTTCTAAAGATAACACCCGCTCTTTTCTTTACAAGAGGCTGTCTTGTTAATCTTGTTAAATATGTCAAAACAGATGATGAACTAAATGTGTTAAAAGTATTGTTGTGAGGTTTTGAGGGTTGTTAAATGAACTGATGTACGGATAAATATTTTAACATTGAGTGTCTTTTCACCATATAGGCGATACCTATGGGCTAGTAAAATTTGAAAGGAACGAAATTAAGATAATGGGGTCTTCCACTATAATCACAAACTAGTAAATTTGTGGTTTATATTGAGAGTAGAGACAATCAAAGTTTATTTATTTTTCTTTCTACAATAACTGATAGTATTGCATATATTTAATTATTTGCCATGAAAATTATTTTTACTTCATTTACATATTTTCTAAATGATAAAGTAGATTATATATGTAAGCTCCACTGTTTGAGATTCAATTTTCATATGTCTGACGTCATAAAATTTAAAAAAAAATAATATGGCTTAATGAATATCAATTAAGACTTTCTGCAGTGGTTAACATTAGTATTTTTCATTTCCAAAAACTAAATTACATAATTTCTACACCTGTAAAATAGATAAAAATAGTTATTTTTGTATTAAGTGTGCAAAATGAGTGTACTTTTGTTGCGCGTGAGAATGTTACTTTCAATGGAGACCGCAGGTCGAGACAATAAAAGTCATTCAAACGCGCCAAAAAGAACAAAAATTTTGTCCACGAAATTCAAACAACATTTTTTCTACAACTGTAAATAAAGAATAATACAATAATTATTGATTGTTGAATAAATTGTAGGAAAACAATCAACAATAATATTAATTTGATACTATTGATGTGTTGTAACTAATGTAACCTGACAACAAATAATTTGGGAACGTGCGCGAGATACTGATTTTGCGCACTAGAATACGAAACAGTGCGCAAAATACTCATTTTGCGTACTAGGGTGCAAAATAATGTACAAAATACGCGTTGTCATGGTAATGTAAATGATTAAAAAATCACGTACTTCGCGCATTGATATTAGTGGAAAAAAATGAACATTTTTTGACAGTTGTAGAAAAGTAATATAATTATTAGTTCTTGCTAGCATAAATAAATAAATAATACAATTTACTTAATTTTATAATTTATCATAGTTTGTTTGTATGTAAATATATGTTTCTACGATCAGTAAAAAAGTAGAATTTTCGAACGTCATTTGATAGAAAGTGAACAATTGCGGAACAAGGCTCATTGAAGACTGTTGTTATTGGCAATGAGGCTCATTTCAGATCACAAATGTCTTTGTTTACATTTTCATTTTGTTTGTGTTTTACTTACAGTCAAACTTTTTATTATTTACAATAAATTTAGATTTATTTTAATTTTCGATCATAGAAATATGATATGGGGTAGGTGACTCAGTGGTATCGAGTCGGCCTGTGGATCTTGAGAACCCTAGTTCGATCCCTACAGCCGACAAACAATTTACACCAATTTAAATAGACCCCTGTGGCTCCCCCTCCATTAATATCTTTGGGGGCCGTGATTTGACGGCTGATAACCGCACTTCACGCGAAAAAATATATCACTTACCGAGATCTGTTTAGGCAGAGTGCCACACCCAGTAATGGGTAAAAGGCGGGATATATTTATTTAGAAATATGTGATGTACACGTCTGGTTGAAAGTATTGCAGACCTCGAAACAGCTACTTTCAACTCTTGGTAAGTATTAGCAATATTGCAATAAAATTTATATCAAATATAATTATTGGAATTTCTGCACTCAGGGTTTCTGCAAATAATTACATTTTGGAATAATTTTTTAAGTAAAAATCATATCTTATATAATATGATAATACGTGTTTTGTAATTCAAAACTAAGTGCGGTATTACAATAAAATCAGAAACAAAATTTCGTGCGTATACTCAAGACCCTCAAAAACCAAATCCCTGGCAAAATATATAAGATTACACACTTCCAACCACATACAAAAGATCTCCGAAACGATGTGCCTCTGCCTATTATATCTCTAAATCCTTGTAAACGTCCCTATATCGACAAAAGAACATCTACTACACGGTCAAAACACGTTTAAAGCAATCTCAAACATCTTAGCTGTTATGTTCCTTGTCCTTAGGGGTTACCTTCGTGTGACGAGGCTTAATATGGTCCATTATGTGTGAATGGTGGGCTGTAAAGTAGACTTATTCCCATGTTCGGATTGTCTAGTATTGTGTCGCTACCACGGATTGTCAACTTACTATTACGGCCACTTAACTTAATAGTACGGAAGCGTGGCGTGTCTGTTGAATCGTAAATGCGCTGTTCCCGTTTTCCGGTAGAAATTTGATATTTTAAATGGTGTTCTATTCGGGATCGATTTGGCAGGATTTGTTATTGTTACCGGGATGGTGCTAAGTAGGTACTGATTTGCAAATTGGGATTGTGGATTTTCAAAGAAAATTTGATATGGTTAATTGTAAGAAAAGATTTGAAACTGACCGGTAGTATCAATCACATTTATATTAAGGTTATTGGCCTCAGTTTTGTGTCAATTATAAGACTGTATACTAAGTTATATTATGAACATCATTAAAATAAATTAATTGATAATGATTAGCTATTAACATACCTAGGAATGTTATGAGTATCATTACAGCCGCAGATGTCAGTTTGAAATCCGAGCTCATAGAGACATTTAAGGTCTGTTAGGACATCCGTGGTTTGTTCAATAGTTTATCGATTTCAGAATATAAACACGTTAACTTCATTACTAAATATAATTTTTTTAAATTCTTTTATGAATAACGTCATTGTCATCATTTTAAAAGGTGATCAAGTAAGTCTGTGGTCTGTATGTTTTTATTTAACGCCATGGTTACAAATGTTTTGTATCATATTTATAAATAATTTTTGTATTTAAACGTCATAACGTGGCCATCTCTAATTTGAAAGACTGTACAATTAATATATATTATGATAAGCAGGAGAAGTAATCTTTGTATTATTGTTGTTTTGAGTTCCGTTTGTATTAATAGTGTTTATATTATCATTATGTTTTATTTTCATTTTCTCGACTGTTTTGACAAGTCAGTATGGTAATATTACCGTACAGAATACAGTATTACTTACTTACCAGCCTACTTTTGTGCATGTAAACATAGGTTTAATATCCTGAAACCGGTAAATAAATTTACCACGGATGTTACGAGTTATAACAGGCCTTAGATGTCTTTAAAATCCTCGTTCTACGAGCTCGAATTTCTGCGGCTGTAATGATACTCATAACATTCCTAGGTATGTTAATAGCTATAACTTGTCGATTCTAAAAGATGATATCTGTGTTATCAGCATTAATAAGATAAGGAAAATTTGTTGTTAATTATCTTAAAAATTTATTAATTTATAATTATCTGACTTAGTAGATAGATATGGCATATTCGGGAATTCGAATCCAGTGGATAATTTTGATTGTACAGGTCATAGAAGATATATATTTGTTTAAAGCAAAAACTCTACAAGTTCATATTTATTAGTAACATTAAATAATATTTTATTTGTTTCAGGTTTCTCGCAGCTGAAAAATTCCTTTACGTCGTCAGTTCCAGGTTCGTGTCATATTGGTGAGTGAAACTTGATTTATTATTTAATTTATAAAGTATTGAAATTATTAATCTTTTCAATAATAGAGGTTTGTTTGCATGCCATTGAATTTAATTAATATTTGGAAACTTTATATTAACTAGTTAAATTAGAATATTTAAATATTATTTAAAAAAAAGTATTTGCAGCAACTACAAATTACAACGCAAATTACAGCTGAATATTCATAAGTCTCATGCGAAAATTGGAAATATTAACTATTTCATGTGGTTGTTTCTATTATTTTTCACTTGACTATAAACAACTTTATATCTCCTGCTTCGTACAGATTTTTGGTTTTAATTTAATTTTCATGAGTTCACAAATAACTATTCTGTTGTTGGTTGAAGCCCTCGGACTGGATACCGACGCCCTCTGTGCATTATCATCTAATTAACTCTCTTAGTGCATAAATTACTAAGGATTTCTTCTTTAATTATTATTATTTTTTGATTTCTTGATGATCCTGTGTTTGTTTTTGTTTTATGTTGGACGTTTCGATGGTTAACCCATCATCTTTCAGCATTTTATTGTTACAATTTTTTTTCCAAATCTATAGTTATTTGTATCACTAGTCCTGACACTGCTATTTTGCGAGTGCGAGTATATTTTGAAAGGACGAGCAGCAGGCGAGGTCTTTAAATACGAGCGCTCGCAATATAGTTTCTGGACGTGTAATACACAATATTTTTCGCGCCGACGTTTTTGTAAATTTAATAAAAAAGTTTGATTTATTACTCACATTCTAAATGTCAGGGAATTTTTTTATGTTGGTATCATCTAATTGTCAGAACTGTACTTTTAATTTTAATTAATTATTTATTGTTCATCAATTTACATCTTTAATAAACTTAATTACACTGTACACTTTATTTAATAAACATAAAACATAATTCATTTCTTTGTCTATTTCACGACTTGTCACTCCAGTATTATAACCTAAAAAATCAACATATTTTATTTGGATTTTACATTGCTCATTCAAGTATAATTACTTACAATTTTGTTTAAAATATATGTATAAATATTCTGTTTTCTTGTATTGAAAATACTCAACTACGAATATTTTATCATAATATTTTTACGCCAATGCAATATTTTGACATTTCGTACGTTCATGAGTTCACTATTTATTTATTTATTTATTTATGTTACGCTGTACAACAGAAATTTAATTCCAATTACAGTACAGGGTCCGCACTCACCGAGCCGCAGTGTGATAGTTTATATAATTTTTAGCTTGAGTGCGATTCGAACTCGGGATCTCCGGATTCGAATTCCGTATCGCTATTCACACCACCGTACTGACGGACTAGTGATGCCAACATATAACCTTAAAAAGTCACTAATTTTTGCCGGCCTCGGCCTGTAAACACATGGTTTCCGGACGATTTTGAGTTCTGTAATACAGCTAATGCCAGACGATGGCGCGAAAAAGAATTTAATGTTAGTACATTGTCAAGTTTAATCAAAATAAAATAATTCAGTCTTACGGATGTTTAACTGTTGTAAAAGAAAAACAAAATTCAAATCTTAATTTAAACAACTTTTTACACGTGTTTCTAATACGATTATTATTAATTAATATATCTTAAAATTAATTAGTAGGTGATATTAAAAATTCCAGCATTGAAATTCTTTTCGGACTATCTACAATAGTTTATTATATCACACTAAACTCATAAACCATCGAATGAAGAACACATTAATAATTAAACAATACGTCCATGCACCAAGGTGCAAAAATTCGCACATTCACACACCTCATAGGCCACTACTTCCATACAAACCACAACGGGACATGGCTGTGGGCCGCGGCCGGCAGGCTATCATTGTTTCGAGAAGCTCAATTTGAACGTGCGAAATGTATTCTCGAGTTCCTTATCTACGTAGGCCCTGGACGGAATCGCGAGAGCGGGTTGGGGTAAGAGACGAAGAGCGTGTCGGTTTGATGGACGGATGAATGGTGCCTCTGTCTCGCCTTGGATGCTTGGATTGAGGTAGCACCTTAAGGACCTGAGGTTCTTGAGGAATGAGGACTGTATTGTGATGTGAGGATTTGGTTGTGAAGATTGTAGGATGAGGCGAGAGAGAAATTAAAAGTTATAGTTCAAGTAAAATGCTTTTACAAATAGATGTTTCTTTTGTTTCACAATTGTTTATATAAATAAATATAAATATATCATCACGCCTTTTACCCATTACTTGGTGTGACACTCTTGCGAAACGGATCTCAGTAAGTGATATATTTCTTGGCGTAATGTGCGGTTACCAGCCGTCAAATCACGGCCCTCAATGATGTTAGTGGTGGGGAAGCCACAGGGTTAGATTTAATTAGGTGAAAATTGTTTGTTGGCTGTGGGGATCGAACCAGGGTTCTCAAGATTCATAAGTCGACTCGATACTTATAACCTATTCTGTCGTGTGTCGGTTTCTTATTGATTAAATCAGTTGATTTTTACTATGTTTAAATTTACTTTATAGTTTTCCCTAACGATATATTGGGGGTCGTTATTTGACGTCTGATAACCTCAATTTATGCGTAAATAAATCACTTATCTGCTATAAATTTTCTTTTCTGTACCTACACATATGCAGGCAGATTCATAAAGTTAGTATGATCATTTATAATATCATTTAATTTCTCTTTTTTTCCAAGTCATGAAATGTTTTTTAGATTCTATTAAGAAAAGAAGAAGAATCTGCAGAAATTTGAAATGAAGTTATAGATCATATTAAAAATGATGTAATAGCTATTAAGGAATGTTATGAGTAGCATTACAGCCGCAGATATCAGTTTGAAATCCGAGCTCAAAGAGCGAGGATTTTAAGACATCTAAGCCAATAGTTTACCGTTTTCAAAATATAAACAACACGTTAACGTGATTAATAATTATTATTTTTTGAAATTCTTTTATGGATTACGTCATTGTAATCATTTTAGAGGGTAATCAAGTAAGTCTGTGGTCTGTATGTTTTTATTTAACGCCATTATAATAGTTTTGCATCACATTTATAAATATTTTTTTAATTTAAACATCATAACGTGGACGTCTCTAATTTGAAAAGACTGTACAATTAATATATATTATGATAAGCAGTTTGTATTAATAGTGTTATATTATTATTGTGTTTTATTTTCATTTTCTTGACTGTTTTTACAAGTCAGTATGGTAATATTACCGTACAGAACACAATTATTACTTACTTACCAGCCTACTTTTGTGCATGTAAACATAGGTTTAATATCCTGAAACCGGTAAAGAAATATATTACTTACCTAGGTTTGCTACGGTAAAGTGCCACATCCAGAATGAGGAAAATACGTGATGATATATTTATTTATTTTATTTATATATTTCTATATCGGTTTAGGTACGATCTTAAATCATAAAGCTAAAGTTTGGAAATAGTAATGTTTCACTTTTTATTTTGGGTTTAGTAAAATTAATCTCCGAAGTGTGAATGATGTCTTACGATAATAAGAAGTCAAAGCCTTGAAAACTAAAGTTTAAACCATTAACCTAAACTTAATTTTCATTTGGAAATGAAATACAGAACCACTAGTAGTATTATTTCCACTTAAATAACTTTGAATTGAATACATACTTGCATTTATCCGTATTTAATTACATACATTTCAAGAACGTAGTCTTCTAAAACACTATATCAATACAAATCTCCCCACAATTGTAACAACTGCATAATTATATGATCACATTATTATTACAAACAGTTCGAGTTGAGATGATCGTAGGATCGTATAATCTCAATGTTTGGTGTTAAATGGCTTGTGATATTCACTTGTATGCGGCGTAATCCTGGTAAATGACTCATGTGATGTTTTAATCAGATTAGGCTGATGTTGATGTGCTAACACATTGTCACGTGATGGGTGATGGCTAGGCGCTGAATGATGGTTGATTGTTGCATGTGTATGCAAAATTAAAATGAGGATAGTGAAGTTGGAAACAGAAGGATTAATGTTGTGATGGAGTAATTTGATTAGGGTATTAAAAGTTGAATTGTGAAGTGATGTGAGATGTTTTAAAGTTTAATTGATATTTATTGTTATTTTAAAAGATACATGAATACATGATTTAATTATTACATTAGTTATTGATGATTTATATGTTTTAAAGTTTAATTGATTTATATTGTTATTTTAAAAGACACACGAATACATAATTTGATTATTATGTTAGTTATTGAAGATTTAGACAGACGCTAAATGGAATGAACACAAATGGCACAAAATAATTATAAATATTTATTTTATTTTTTAATAAATAACTTTCTTGTTTACTATAGTTAAGGGTGAAGTTCAACCAAGGGCTATTTATACACATAGCCTGATAAAAACTTCATATATTCATACTCAAATAGGCATATTCTGTACCTAACTTAATATGTTTTTTTTAAATCTAATAACAATAGACGATGCTAAATAAAAATACAAAATTAAAATTGCTATTTATTTATTTATTTTATTCAACAAAAGCCAATTACAGAACGAAACAATATTATAATAAATATACATAGCTGTAATATAACTTAATCATTTACAAATAATTAAATTAAATATAATAAGATGACAAAGAGATTCAATGAGAGTTTAAGTCGTTTATTGTAGATGGAATTGCATTTTTGAAGTTCACGAAACTTTCGAATTGGTGAATTTTCACATACATTGGTTTCAGGCCATTTGTATGTGAATGATATATTACTTATATGTAAATTTTTATTTTTATTAAAATTTGACTGAATATAAAAATTATCAGAATAAAATACATAATACATTTATAAGTCAGATTTTAACCAAGAATCTATTGTGTGCAATGAACTGCCCCTGTTCTTATTAGTGGACTACGTACGACTTCTATGTTTTTTATAAATTTAAATTGTATTTTTTTATCTGAATGACATTTATAATTGCAATTAATAAAATAAATGGATACCTTTATTAAGCTGATATTTTTCTTGACACAGCTTGAAATTAGATTTTATTTTAAATACGACAGTTATAATTTTTACACGGGCTAGCCCGTAAAAAGTCTCGTACCCCCTAATGACAGAGCTAAATAAATAGTTCTTTATTATTCAAATGCCCATAAAAGATAAAACGTTGCATATCACACTTGAGTGAAAGATCATTATATTCTCGTTATAATTATCGCACTCGCGTATAAGGACTTATTTCACTTATAAAATACATACATACATACATAACATCACGTTATATCCCATTAAATAGGGTAGCACGAACCCCTGAAACGTTCATAGATTCATAGACTAAAAGATTCATTAAAAAAAAATCAGTTCACGTCAACATTCTCACCCTGACACACGATGTTCGTTTCGATCACATTAACACTTCCTCCATACGAATTCTTTCCTTCCTCACAACCAAAATCCATCATCACGAAACAAACCTTCATTCACATCCATCCATTCGCTCATGTACACCTGTTTCGTAAATCTTCACTTACGCCCACTTCTCTAACAACAAATCTATCAAGAAATAATAATAATAATAATAAACGAATTTTATTTGGCAAAGTTGAGCCAATGGCTCCTCTTACACTTAACCTTTCCATTTACAAATACAAGAAAAATTCTATAGAGACTGTGACATACAATCAAAGTTATTACATACAACAAAAAATATAAATTTAGAAGAAGACATACATATTATACATGAAATACACATATTAATTATACCTATTCGAGAAATGAAGGCAGCATCACCTGCGCTTGTTTAAAAATACATTTAACACAATTGCAGTTAGACACTGTATAGTAAAAACTGAAAATGAAGAGAAAAAGATGAGGAATATTCTGAATATAATGTACTATTTTATCAATTCTAATTCCTATGTTTAGTAATTTTGAAATAAATAGGTAGACAACGTACATGAATAAAAATAGACGCTCTCACTTTCCACACAGCAATATAATATGCTCAATTGCTTAGATATCATTATTAGCATATACTAACCCGCATATAAGTGCCAAAAGTCAACCTCAGATAACCTCACACAACTCCACTGGTCTATCACACCAGCGGCGTGCGCGGTGGCAAGGCGGAGGCACAGCGGGTCACCGGGGGGTTGAAAGAACCTCACACACTACACGCGAGACCGTGTACGTGGTATACGCGTCGTTGGGTGCAAGACTGAGATGCACTAGGCGACATGCACGTTGCACGCGCGCCATATTGCAAAATGGCGGGTGTGTTGCTTCCGGAAACAAAAGATCTGTGAGTAATGTTCAGCTTGTTTGCGTGTTTACTGTGTGTGAATCCGGACGACCAGATGAATCATGCTGATGGATGGAAGGATTTTAATTAGATGGGCGGGAGCTACTGTTACTATATTTTTTTTGTTAATTCAGAAATCGTTTTATAATATAATTATGTGATATTCCAAGACGTGTGTTATTGTTTTCTGTTGCGCGAAACGCACTATTAATTTTATACAAAACAACCGAATAATTAATTAAATGTTCATAGTCAAATTATAAGATTGTTTTCATGAAAATCTCCTTAGTATTGTGATGGAGATTTTTTTATACTTTTATATTTTGGTGAATCTTTATATTTTAAATAACATCATTACGCGTTTTACTCATTACTGGGTGTGGCACTCTGCCGTAGCAGATTTCGGTAAGTGATGTATTTCTTCGCGTGTAGTGCGGTTACCAGCCGTCAAATCACGGCCCCTAACGATGTTAGTGGAGGGGGAGCCACAGGGGTAGATTTAAATTGGTGAAAATTGTTTGTCGGCTGTGGGGATCGAACCAGTGTTCTCAACATCCACAGGCCGACTCGATACCACTGATCCATCTAACCCATATTTTATTTTTTTATTCATTTATTATGAAGTAATAATATTTTTAAATATTTAGAATACAAAATATTATGAAATATTATTAGTGCATAAATAATGTTTAGTATTCCCATATTCACATAATGACTTTGGTATTAAATTAAACTCTCATAAAATCATAAAATCTTGTTCTATCACTATAATTGTGATATGAAAGATATCGATCTTAATATTTGTTTTTAGATATAAATACCGAAATACTACCTAATGGTCAGTTGTAAAATCAATATTTAAATTTAACACATGGGCTAGGAAAATGTAACTTAAAATTACATGTTTTTAATGAAGTTTTCTTTAGTGTCAACAATGTCATTTCATAATATCTATTTGAAGTACATTTAACATTTAAATAACTATTACAATATTTACCTGTGGCTCTGTGGCAAACCGTCGGCCTGCGGATCTAAGAACCCGAATTTGACTTCCAAAGGTAGAACTGATTTAGACCATATAAAAATTATTACTCCCCTATCATTAATATCTTCTGGGGCCGTGATTTGACAGCTGGTAATTGCACTTCACACGAAGAAATATATCACTTACCGAGATCTGCTTAGGCAGAGTAATGGGTAAAAGGCGTGATGATATATTTATTTTATTTATTAAATATTTAGTTATATATTATTGAGGTCTTGTTGAATTTTAAGTAAATTATATAGATACAAAAGTAATATTACTATGCAAGATGAGCATAAAAACAAAATATGTGTTTTTTTTTATTATTTATATAGTATTAGTCGCTATTTTTGTTTGATTACAATATGCAAGAAGTTGTATCAATGAGGTCTTTAGTTCAGAGGTTGTCAAATAGATGGCACTAATGCCGACAATGTTGGAAGAATTTTAGCAAATTACTCTTATTTCCCAAACTTTTAATAAATGAAAATTCAGGGAAGTTGTCTTTCATATATTAGATTTTATTATTATCAAGACAGATTTATTTTATAATGTTCCAAAGGGCCAATGTTTTTTGCAATTTTTACAGTCGAGTCGATCGGGAAGCACTTGTTCCAGATTGAGTGTTGCATGCAGGAAGTGTCATTTTTAAGATTACGAGTACAAAAAAGTATTTAAAATCGTTAGTAATATTCTAAAAAAAATTGTGCACATACTTTTCGTGCCATCGTAACTATCTATCACGGAAGAAAGCTGATACTGATGAAATATTAGGATTGGTATCTTAAAACACATTCAGTAACACATAATTTACCCTATCTCGAATTCTGTATCTATATTTTGTTATGAACAGTTATACTCGATTGTAAACATTATATAATATGTCGAGCAATATGGCTGCCGAGAGCGCGGGGGTGGCATCTCGAGGGTTGATAATGAGCTTGTGACGAGTCACTCTTACCCCTCAGTCCTCACCCTTCATAGCGTTATGAGTTGAAACGCGTAACGTAGAGCGCGTAGAAATTATTATATCCAGTCAGTGTATAGCGCAACTCGCGATCAAATTGGCGTTGCTGGCACGCGTATTTCTTTTTCCCTTCCGCAGGGGAGCAGCCCTTAAAATAGGGTGTGTTAATGTGCGGAGAGGAAATTTTAGGTTTACGAGATAATCGGGAAATTTATGAATATTGATTGAGTAGTTGCATGCTTGTTGATGGAAACTTTATTGTGCGCTCGCAGTTTTTGTAAAGGCAAAGATGAGATTGTAAAATAAATTTAATTTGAACATCTACTACGTTTCGTTAACATAACATTTATAAAAACAAATATGTTTTATATGTTACCGGCTGAGTATCAAGTTTAGGCAATGTGAAAAATTTCCAAATACAATTATTTTGTTATGTACAAATTATTTTTATATTAGAACTCTTTTTGGCACGACTCGCTTCGCCTGCACTACTAACAAACAAATCCTAAGCCCGTTTAAGATATATTCTACATACACAAACCGTTATATTCGATTTTAGTTGAAATTATTCTGAATTTCATACATTTATTTAAATATTGAACGTTTTGCATCATTTAACAATGCATTTCACAATTTGTTGGTGATATATTATACAGGGTGTTTCAGGATTAGTGTAACAAACTTTAACAGCTTATTCCTGAGATCATTTTGAGCCAAAAATGTCATATGAACATAGGTCCTATTCCTTCTAGTTACCAAAATACAAGAGGTTGAAGTTCTTTAAATAACACGACATTTTCAAATTTTTGTAATCAAGATACTTTCGGAAAACAAAAATGCGCGCAAATAGGCGATGGGAATGTTGGTGTCTATTTGGATATCTGTCTTGGTATTCTCTGGACGCATAAAGGGCATTTCCATTACATAATCCATAAATAAAAATCATATCTGCATATTCAGCAATACTATAACCATCCATTATGATACAATAATACAATCAAAAGTACAACAATTTTTAATTAAGACAAATAAGGTATGACTTTTCAATAAAATTCTTGTTTTCTGAAAGTATCTTGATTACAAAAATTTGAAAATGTCGTGTTATTTATAGAACTTCAACCTCTTGTATTTTGGTAACTAGAAGGAATAGGACCTATGTTTATATGACATTTGTTGCTCAAAATAACCTCAGGAATAAGCTGTTAAAGTTTGTTACACTAGTCCTGAAACACCCTGTATATCATTTTATTTTGTCCACTATTGCTATTTCGAGAATTATAAGACCTACAAGGTCGGTTAAATTAGTAAACAATTTCTATTTTACAAGACTATTTTAATGAACATACAAATAATTTTTTTTAACCAGTTGTGGGTACCAACTTTGTTATTTTAAATGGAACTATATATTTTTTTATTTGCTTGTTCGATAGAGTATTTTATTCTGAATTCAATGATATAATATTTGGTAATATACTAAACCTACCAGTGTCCCAAATTGTTTTACTTAGTTCTAGAATTTAGATGGAAGGGCATTTATGATATATTGAATAATTTTAAAGAACTCGTAGTTAAAATTAAAATTTTCTTTTAGTTTAAGTTTGCATTATTTTATTTTAAAAGTTACTATTTACCAAAAGTGTATTTTACCTTTAAGATTACAACAATTGTACTATGCTTTATGCCAACAGTTAGACACACTTTTATCATAAAAATTAACTATATACATTTTGGATTTAGAAAGTACAATTACATATAGATTTTTGTCAGAAATAAACGTAGAATATTTTAGGTTGATACAATTAACAAGTGACAACAAAGTAACCTAAATAAAAGTTTGCATGCAATGCATGTAGGTAAATAACAAGTTTTCCATTACTTTTGTTTGCAGGTGTTTTGTTCATTAGCGCAAACAGTTAATGAATCTGTGGAAAGATTCCTCGAGTAACAAAAGCCACCGTTCCCTGTCCCCGTCTACGTCGACAGAACTACGGAAGTTACGTTGTTTGAAGTGAAACGTTTGCCTCTCACAATTATCAGTTACTAATTATAGAAACCCAAAGTGACAATTACAGTTGTACAGCTGTCTCTCTCACCCGTAATAACTTAATAATTTTAATTGGATATTTGCCTGGAGAGACGTCGCACGCTTTTGTCAACTCCGCATAAACTTATTTAGGGACAATTTGCTTTATTTGGTCGCCGAGGGCGCCAGGGCGGCGTTGGTGTTGGTATGGTGGCACCACTGCGCATCTTCCGTGAACGCTGAACGCGCGTTCAAACGAACGTTCGTTGCAAACGACAAAGAAACACATCCTCCCTAAACAAGTAATTATTTTTAACAGTCTGTCGGAAAAAGTGTGTAATCGCCCGAGAAATTATAATGGGACAGAAAAATTGGATATTACCGAAAGAACGGACACTATCTGAAATGTTTTACACTTCGGTCCAATTTTCTCTGCGCGTGTGTTTCTTTTGCGTTTTTATACCTCAAAGCAAGTCTGACTAATTATGCAGAACTTTGTTTAAAACAAGACACACCAATTTAACAGATTGATGTTATATTTCTTTCTTATTAATTTATATCTAATTTTAAGAAAAGTTTTTTTTAATTCGGCTTATTAAAACATCTTTTTAGTTGACTGCAAGTCATACTTAATAATAACAGGTTTAACAAACTCAAACAAATTGTTTAGCTTTTCCATTTCATAAATAAAATAATATTTTATTTGATAATCAGCTCACTAAATAAGTGACTTTGTTTTGTCATAATTTTATTTAGGTTCATGTTGTGAAGATGCACTTAAGTTCCAGTTTAAATTGCACTTGACTCTCTCCACTAACATCTATGAAGGCCATTATTTTACGGCTGGTAAAAAAACTTCATACGTAAAAAATTAATTAATTACCTAGATCTGCTATAACAAATTGGCTCACTCAGATATGTGAAATGAGTTAAAAGGGGTAACTATTATTTTAGTTTTTTGTATTCATACATTTCATATTTTATGGAGGGTTTAGTATTTTTAAAGAAGTTATTATTTACGAGAATGTGGTTGCTTAGTAACGACTAACATGAAACTAGTATGGAAAATTCGCGACATAGAAAGTAGAGAGATTTTCTTTAACGTTAAATTACTTGAGTCGTAGAGATGGACGCGTGAGTAAAAGTTAGACACAATCGTGCCTATTCACAAATACAACAAGAAATTTTCCCGTTCACATATTTCTTTATGGCTCACGATTATGTTCGCTCACGAATTTTAAAATTTAACAAACGCTTAATCACTCATGACGAGTCACGATGAGTCACGACAGTGAGTCAATAAGTACTACTGGTAATTTACTAGTTATAAAGCTGTAACATTTATATAATGGGGTAAGTGGCTCAATGGTATCGAGTCGGCCTGTGGATTTGAGAACCCGGGTTCGATTCCCACAACTGACAAACTATCTTCCTCACGTTAAAACTACTCCTGTGGCTCCCTACCTACTAACAATTTTGAGGGCCGTAATTTGACGACTGGTAACCGCACTTCACGCGGATAAATATGTCACTTGCCGAGATCTGCTACAGTTGAGTGCCAGATCCAATAATGGATAAAAGGTGTGATGATATATTTGTGTATTTATATTTACAATTTTCTCTACGTTTAAACTACTTACATCTTTGCGAGCCGTGATATGACGGCTGGTTACCGCACTTCACGGAAAGAAATATGTCACTTAACGAGATCTGCTACGGCATAGTGCCCCACCCAGTAATGCGTAAAATTTATTTATTTAATATATATATATATATATATACATTACTCACGAC
The DNA here is from genome assembly GCA_947425015.1 of Pterostichus niger. Classification (NCBI taxonomy): domain Eukaryota; kingdom Metazoa; phylum Arthropoda; class Insecta; order Coleoptera; family Carabidae; genus Pterostichus; species Pterostichus niger. The sequence continues at coordinate 20,067,069 of OX380334.1, read as the reverse complement.
ATTAAGAAAATAATTCACGTAAAATTGTTTTACGCCAAAAATGTGTAAAAATAAATAAATAAATATCGTCACGCCTTTTACCCAATACTGGGTGTGGCACTCTACCTAAGCAGATCTCGGTAAGTGATATAATTTTTCGTGTGAAATGCCGTCATATCACGGCCCCCAAAGATATTAGTGGAGGGAGAGCCACAGGGGTAGATTTTAATTTGGTGAAAATTGTTTGTCGGCTGTGGGAATCAAACCAGGGTTCTCAAGATCCACATGTCGACTCGATACCACTGAGCCACCTACCCCATAAAAAATAAATAAAAATGTGTATCCTTAGTAAATAATAAAACTGTATCTCTTACCTGTAGAAACATTAACAAATATGAAATACGGTTCTGTTTCTTTTCAAATTTCTGCCTGTTTAAATCTGAGACAATTCTACATTAATGAGATGCTGTGAGTTCGGTATAAATGTTAAAACGAAATATCGTTGTGCGGAGTATAATTTACAAATGTAGAATTCAATTAAATAAACGTTTCGATATGGTGTGCATTATCACTAACAAAAATTTAAATCAGAATCCGATTGAAATTAATATACCTATATTTCTTAGGTCGATTTATTTTTTTTAATAATACTTCTACTTATTTAATTATGCCACTATTACATTTCACCAATTTAAATCTACCCCTGTGGCTCCTCCTCCACTAACATCTTTCGGGGCCGTGATTTAACAACTAGTAACCGCACTTCACGCAAAAAAATATATCACTTGCCGAGATCTGTTCCGACAGAGTGCCACGCCCAGTAATGGGTAAAAGGCGTGATGATATATTTATTTATTTATTTACATTTCTGTTAAAAGTATCAACTTTGATAAGATTCATTAGTATCTCGCAAACAATTCAACAAGTTTTTTTTCTTTTGCTTTTCTGTTTACAAACAAATTTGCATTCTAATAAGTTGAGATAACATATCCCCGGCGTTTAAAAAATACTATCTCTTTTTGTGGACTAAGGAACTAAGAAACTGGAGTAGTTCCATGTTCCAGGAAGTAACGAGAAAAAATAAAACTCGTGTAAAGTTTGACAGGCCTCATACAAATATCACACAGCGTGAGCAGCTCCGTCCAAGAACCTAAACCGTATGAAACTTTTTCTCCTTCGCCTTTAGACGTTTAGACTTCACAAAAATAAAGATCAAATTCTGATACGAAAGGTAATTCAATACCTGTACAATAGATGAATAGGCTAGGCACATTGTCTATGAATTCAATGTTTACTGGAATGTTTTTCAGGACCACCTTTTAATTATTATTTTGTCCTCCAGGCGAAACTGAGACGTCAATGTCAACTCTCTGCCGTGTCATTCAACCCATTTCAGAAATTATAAACATAAAAGTGCATTTCATTTTATTTTTACTGAGGCTTGACATTTGCTGTGACTCATTTTTATTCTGATTTAATTAAAACGTAGTTAATATTTACTTAGGTTTAAATATGTTTCATTAAAGTTCAGTTATTATAGATTATATACCTACCTAAAATGAAATAACATAATAACGAATTAAATTGGCAATGTATAATAACTTTTGCAAACGACAAACAAAAGATTTTTTCCTATATTGCGTTTACAAAGTGCAACTGTTTTCGGGAATATTTTTTTTGTAATTCTGTTGTAAAATGGCAAATATAATTATATCTGTTTAGCTGTCATTGCTCATCTCATGTAAAATTATTGCAATTTTTTAAAATAAAATATTTACATCAAACTGTAAAATATTTCATTATTTTAAATTAAAAGTATTTAGTTTCATAACATAACATAGATACTTCTGAATTTTAACTATAACTTATGGAATAAGTGGCACAGTGATATCGAGTCGACCTATGGATTTGAAAACCTGGCTTCGATTCCCACAGTCAACAAACAATTTTGCTCACTTAAAACTACTCCTGTGGCTCCCTCCTCACTAACAACTTTGAGGGCCGTGATTTGACGACTTTTAACCGCACTTCACGGAAATAAATATATCACTTGCTGAGATCTGCCACGGGAAAGTAAAATTAATTTTAAAATATATGTATATATATATAAAACTTGCTTACTTTAATTAAGTCTTTTTTGCTGTTACATTTTTGCGAAATTTTCGCAGTGATTAAATTGATTGAAATTGCATTTTATAAAAACGATTTATTCTATTGTTTCGTTTGAGAATTTATTTATTTATATGTGCGAAAAAATGATCTATAAAAAGAAAAGTCGCGTAATGTTACCGCTAATTTACCATTTACATTACACTGCAGCCTTCAAATGTTTATTTTCTAGATGCTGAATTTTTTTTAAATATGAGATATAGATAGAGAAACCTGAATCCATTATCAAGTTCTCTAGAAGATTAAAAGAAAACCAAATCCGCGCTTGTAACAAAATATAATAAGCACAAAATACAAAACAAGAGAACAATTTCACGAATAAAAAAAACTGTCTTGTTTAAAATACCAATATATTCCATGTCGTTTGACATTTTTAACAAACACTTTGCATGAAATTTCCTTGAGAAAATCTCGACGAAAGGAAAGAAATATAATTGGCGGCTGCACGTTTTGGCAAAGCAAAGCACAAACGCACGTGTGCGTGCACGCATGCGTAATGCAGCAGAATTTCTTATCCTTCTTTGGTCTCGTGGTTCCGAATCAACGTATTCGATTTTCCTCAACGGTAACCGGTTCACTTCTACGGGGAAATGCTAAAGGAATCGGTTTCTTAGAATCTGAAATCTGAAGCAACAACTAATTGCTGTGATTTCTTAAAAACGAAGAAAGAAAAACCAAGCAGATTCGTTTTTAAATTAATTTTTTTTGTTCGTTTCAGTGATTCAGTTTATGGGAATTTTCTTTCTGTTTGCAGTGGCAAATGATATAATTTAATTGGGCATAAGCAGTGCCGTACTTGCCGTATGAGAGGCCCGAGGCGCAATCAAATTTTGAGGCTCCAATGAAGAAATTTTCTGAAGTAAATAAAAATGTTTTGATGATAAGAAACAAAACAGATATATTGTAAAATAAAATTATTATAAAAAATATATTCTTAAATTGAAAAAGAAGCATACAAACATTTAAATATAAAGTTATATACATTTATAGAAGCTTTTCCTGCATTTTTATTATTGAAAAGGTGGTAATAAGGTCATCATAATTGATGATCTTTGCTATCTATCACGCCCTTTACCCATTACTGGGTGTGGCACTCTCCCGTAGCAGACCTCGGTAAATGATATAAATTTTTTTCGCGTGAAGTGCGGTTACCAGCCGTCAAATAACGACTCCCAAAGATATTAGTGAAGGGGGAGTCACAGGGGTAGATTTAAATTGCTGAAAAGCTACTCATATGTAATATGAATGCACTTGGTATACATAAGGTTATGTTTGACTATTTTTGTTCCCTGTACTTAAATAATAATAGATAAAGTATAATATCTACTTGTCAGAATTATTATCTTTGTGATATTTTGATAGTTGCTTTGTTTTTACGGAAGAATGTTTAATTTTTATTTACTTACTAAATAGTAATTTGTAAACGTAAAAGGAAATTAGAAGAGCGTCGTTTTTGTTGCTGCTAAAATAAAAATTTAAGTATGTGTTACGTTTTCAATTTATCGTTTTATATTGCCAGAATTTCGTTAAAAATACACATTCTATTTTAATGCTTCAATATTGAACTTTAAAAATAATTAATATATCTTAACACCATGCTTGCATCCAAAACTATATCAAATAACAATATTAGTTCTAATGAGACACTTTAAAAGCTATTTTAAACTGATTCCCGACCTATTAGTCCAACATCCAATTTGACACATGAACACGACAGGCAAATGTTTCATTTTTATTTGAGCGCCGGAGCCGAATGTTGCGGCTTGCCTAAAATAACACACGTTGTCACGATGCTCAACTGTCTGCTTTCTGTGACAGTGCATGCATGACAACAAGTAGGGTGGAGAGGGGAGGAAATGATGTGTTTATTATGCATCGTGATGGGTACTTTCAAACCAAATTACAATTTACATTTAAGTGTTTATTTAAATGCAACTAACTGTGGATGGATTATTTAACACTCAATTCTTCTTTAGTATTCAATTTACCTCTGAACTGCTTATCAGATGTTTCATTTGTTTATTTACTTATATGCAATTGTTAATTTTATCGATGAATGTCATAGCAAATGGCTTGCATTTAATTTGTTTGTTGTAGAATAAAAACAACATAATACATTTCATTTCTGTTTTTCTTTTATTTTTCTCCATATGTCTAGAAAACAACAACAATATACAGCACAACCAATGAAAGTGAAAATATGTAAATTAAATTGTAAATTCGTGTGAAACTCTAAAAAATATGTCTAATTTTGATCAATATTAATAAGTGACATATACTTTTTATTTCTTTTAAATCAGTAATAAACAGAAAAGTATGTAATAATGGTAGAACTCTGTCTATATCCATAAGTTTAGTAGATTCATTAATCTGCAAATAATGAACTAAATCGCAACAAAATTAATTTATATTTTCTATTTATCAACAAATATCGATATAATTTTGTTCAATATTTACAGATTTACGGATCTATAAACTTTCAAATTTATCACAGAATTTTTCCAAATATTACATGTTATACTGTTTCTTAATATTAGATATTATTTTGAATGTGTGTTAGTGGTATCTTGTCAGATTATAAATTAGCGGTTTGATTCCCACAACTGACTAGCAATTTTCAAATTAAAAATTAAAATTACTCCTGGGTTTCCCCTCCACATGTTTGGAGGTCAGGATTCGACGGCTGGTAACTGCATTTTACTGAATTTAACTTGATTACTTTTTCAGATGCCAAATCAAGTAACTCCACCAGTCACATAAAAATTGTAACATTACTGACGATTATTTTTTGGCTATTCTTTCTTATTAATTTTATATACCGTTAGATAAAAGCTATATCTGTATATTATAAAGGGAATTTAAGAAAAACAATGTACATTATTTCATCGCATTTCTCAACTTTTTGTTTTATGGAGTTAATCGATTTGTGCACTGAACGGCTCATTTATTAGCTATGAGTATTGTTTCCTAATGATAAATAAAAATATCTAAACGCTACCGAACCTGTTACAGCATATCTTTCCAACTACATTACAACCTTCAACTCGTACTACGTTTGTTCACGTTGAGTTAGTTGAGTGCAGGCAGTGATGGAAGTATTTTCGTTGTTTTGTGAGTGTTTTAGTGAATATTTAGTGATATTTTAATGCATAAATTGTACATTATTGTGTGTGATTTACAATACAAAGTGTAATAATATAAGTGGTGGTGCTGTAAAATTGATTGGATGTATCTCATAAGATCCCTGAATGTGGAATTTGATAGTGGACAAGGTGGTATGTGACCGGTAGCTGTTTCCTGCTCAAAGTATGTAATAATATTATTTTTAATATTGTGAATAGTCTTTTACATCTTATAATTGTGGCAACTAATGAACTTATGCTCCGCAAACCTAAACCCTTATATTCGATATTAATTATACAACTTGAAATATACAATTACTGATTTACAAATGTTTCTCATAGTAGTAGGGATCATTTTTGACTGCTGTTGACATTTTATGGGTTATATTGCAATTAATTATGTTTTATTTTGGAGAGGAATATGTTGGCTAGGATCCTTGATTTATTCAATTTATTTAATGGACGTTTCGATGGTTAACCCATCATCTTCAGCATTTTATTTTATACAAAAATATTTTCAAATCAAATGAATATACTATTAATACATTGTCAAATTTAATAAAAATACAAATAATTCCGTCTTACGAATTTGTTGTAAAAGTAAAAAATATTTTAAATCGTAATTTTAACGAAAAATACATCATATGGATTGACTTTTTTTTTAAAAACAGTGAAATTTTTTCAATTTGTTTACTGATAAGACACCCGGCAGACGGAATTATTTATATTTTTATTAAATTTAACAATGTACTAATAGTATATTCATTAGATTTAGAAACATTTTTGTATATAATAAAATTCTGAAGATGATGGGTTAACCATCGAAACGTCCATTAAATAAATTTAATAAATCAAGGATCCTAAAGCCAACATATTCTTCTCCAAATTAAAACATAGAATCAACAATAAATCTAAAAACTATATGTTTTAATTAAATATATATTTATATCAATGATCATTATTTTTTATATTGACTTAATTTATAATTTTATTAAATTACTTTTAGAATATAAACAATACCTTAATTTCAGCTATTTTATGCTAGAATTCAACAATTTCTATTATGAAAGAAAATACGGCATAATTTGCATATAAAGTAAAATGAAAATAAGTCCAATCGTTAGTTCTCGACGACGACAATTATTCATCTTACAATTTCAAGAGGTTCCCGAAACAACTAATGAATAAAATCATTTGAGTGTTGAATGAATAATGAATTCTATAGCACCAATTATTTTCAGAATTGCACAAATTACAATAATATTTGACATTTAACTTGTACCTTCGCAAATTCATTGTAATTGCTAATTGTTCTTAACGAGGCAATTATAACAAAATAGTCAGTTGAAATCGTTGAAAGCAATTCAAACTTGTTATTACGTACAGGCTATATCTATTTGAGAACTATTTATATTATTTTACAGTTAGATGTGTTGATTCTCAGTTAAAAAGAGTATGTTCAAAATTCGAAAAATTATGAGTGGTTTACCTTAAATAAACATTTTTAGAACTAGTGGTTTGATAGTTATTTCTAAATAAAATAAAGAAATATATCATCATGCCTTTTACCTATTACTGAGTGTAGCACTCTGCCGAAGCAAATCTAGGTAAGTGGTATATTTCTTTGCGAGAAGTGTGGTTACCAGCTCTCAAATCACGGCCCCCAAAAATATTAGTGGAGGGGAGCCACAGGGGTAGATTTAATTTGGTGAAAATTGTTTGTCGGCTGTGGGAATCGAACCAGGATTCTTAAGATCCACAGGCTGACTCGATATCACTGAGCCACCTACCCCATTATTGTAATATATTTCTATATATTAATAATTAAATAATAATTTTAAACATTACAATTTATTTATTATATAACATCAGATAAATAACTATCTGTAGTATCGGCCAGAGGTCTAGAAAACTACAAGAACTGTGCGAATCATGAAAAAAATCTTTAGCGCATCAAAATATATTTAATCTATCTGAACGGGGAACAATAGTTATTTTTGTTTTTTGTATTAAGTGCGCAAAATGAGTATTTTTTGTTACGCGTGAGAATGTTACTTTTAGTTGAGACCGCAGGTCGAGACAAAAAAAATCATTCGAACGGGACAAAAAACAATAATTTTGCCCACGAAATAAAAACAACATTTTTTCAACAACTGTAAATAAAGAATAATACAATAATTATTGATTTATTCAAGTAAATTGAAGGCAAACAATCATCAATAATATGAATTTGATACTATTGATGTGTTATAACTAATGGAACCTAACAAAAAATATCAAAATGAGTATCTCGCGCAAAGCAGTGCACAAAATACGCGTTATCATAGTAATGTAAATGATGAAAAAATCACGTACTTCGCGTATTGATATTAGTGAAAAAAGTGAACAATTTTTTGATAGTTATAGAAATATCATCTTTTAGGTACATTGAAACATTTATGAAGAAGAAAGATATTTACGCATTTTTAAATTTGGGTTTAATAAAAGTAATATATATATATATATATATATATATATATATATATATATATATATATATATATATATATATATATATATATATATAATCACGCCTTTTACTCATTACTGGGTGTGGCACTCTGTTGTTGCAGTAGCAAGTCTTGGAGATTACCAGCTGTCAAATCATGACCCACAAAGATGTTATTGAAAGACTACAGGAGTTCTTTGGATTTTGTTGTTTTTTGGCTTCCAGAATCAAACTCTAGTTCCTTTAATCAACAGTCCAACTTGAATCTCACTGAACTACGCGTTTAATTTATATACAAGTACTTTTTCGAATCTCTAGACTTATTAGAAAACTAAGGAAAATCTTAAGAAATATATTATTTTTGTTACTATTTAGTCATTAAATAAATAACAAATAATATCTGACTACTGATGCCATTTTGGATATTTCTCGATAGTTCATTTCTCTTCTCAAGAGTTTAAGATCTCCAATGCTCGTTTCGTCCCAATTATTTTTTTATATTTTTTATTCTTTTATCAGAGTTTACAGTGTTTGATAAAAATGTTATATGTACCTATTGAAATAGAAAATACAGACATTGTAGGAGAACTCATAAACACACTATCAATAGTTTTCATATTATTTTGTGCAATGGAAATAATATTGGTTCGCAATGTATCTTCAAACATAGAACAAAATAACATATTTAAATATAATCTGTTTAAAAACATGTTATTTGACTCTCAAACCAACTAATTCAGATATCTTTCTAAGAAACAGCATCAAATATAAGTTTTAAAAATATATCAATAGTAAACAAGATACTCAAGAACCGACAATATTTCGGAAACGACCATCGATATCTCCATTTCTAGTTGATACCATCCACACAGTTGTAAGAAATTCATTCTTCGTTCACATTCAGCAAAAACAACAAACACGGCAGTGACAGAGGATAAAGTCTAGCAGCAGGAAGGCGACGCGTCACTGTAACTCGATATTGAGCGACAGTGGCGCCAAGTGCAATGTGGCATGGATCATAACTACATGCCATACTGCTGAGAGGAGAGGTTAGGATGCTTCTTGATGTATCTGTCGGTGTAAATGTGATGGAACAGTGGCAATGGAAATGGATGTAGGTATTTAGGTTACAGTGAAACTTTGCTGATGGAAAATCATAAAATAAATAAATATGAGTAATTTGGTTTTATACATAAATCGATAACTTTTCAGTGAGCAAGTGAACTTAAAGCAAACTCTTTTAGTCTACTATGACAAATTTGTGTCATTAATAACAGAAAACTATACATTTTTTGCATAATTAGGTATTGTAGATGTATTTTATTCTATCCAGGTAAATTATAAATAGAAATTTTGTGAACGGCCATGGCTCAACTCGTTGAATCTTATCTATGCGATAACGCGAGTTAAGCAACGTTGCGCTCGGGGAGTATTTGGATGGGTGACCGTTTAGAGAAACCCGCGATGCTGTTGACTCTAAGATCTAAAACGCAGGATCAGGGCGTAATGGCGGCATATGACCTTAGCATTAGGTCCGCCAGGAAGCCAAAAACAAAATGTGTTTATTAATTAATAGGCAATAGGTCGTGTATTCAAATCTTGTTATTTTTATGAGTATCCAAGAATCTGATTATATCTATGTGATTTGGATTATAATATAAGGTGTAGTAGTTAAAAAATAAATAAATATATGATCACACCTCTTACCCATTATTGGGTGTGTCACCCTGCCATAGCAGATATCGGTAAATGATATATTTATACGGGTGAAGTGCGGTTACCAGTCGTCATATCACACCCCCAGAGATGTTAGTGGAAGGCAAGCCACGGGGAAAGTTTTTAATTTAGTGAAAACTGTTTGCCGACTGTGGAAATCGAATCCTAATTCTCAAATTCACAGGCCGACTCGATATCACTGAGCCACCTAGTCCATAGGTATAGTTGTTATTGGGATTAAATATGTAAAAAAATAAACAAACAAACAACGTAATGATTGATACTAAATCTTTAAAATAATTTACAAATATTATATTACACTAGCAGACTACTATAGGCTTTTTTAAATTTCAGTAATATATATTAACTTGAATAATTAAAATTATAGTTACGCCACAATGGCGGATCTTGCCATGTTTTTTTATAGAATGTAACAAAAGGTTTAGGTATGTTACAAACTGAAATGTAACTAAAAAATCAATTAAGTTTGTTGATTCATAAATTACGACAATTTTATTTTCATTGGAAAACAAATAAAAAAAAATAGTTGGTAAAGGTAATAATAGTATATTGAGATATAAAGTTGGTAAGTGCAATATAACAGAATCGAGGAAAAGTTTGAAAATGCGAGTCGAAGTCGAAGTTTTTCACTTTTCGAGTTTCAGTTATTAACATTTAATAACCGTGTATTGCATACTAGATTTTTTAGTTTATTTTAACAAATATCAAAGTCAAAATTTTCATTAAATCACAATATACATCGTAATTGCATGTCGTTGCTAAGGAATCAAATTTTTATAATAAACAAACTGTTTTTATTAGAAAAGTGACATTTATAGAAAAAATCATAAATGAAACATTATCAGAGACTGTATTTTGGACTGTGAAATAGAAGAAGCTTGGAAGATTGGTTGTGATTCTTTAATACCTGCGAAATACAAGAAAATATACTATAGTTTCATTGTATTATTACTTACCGCACTAATTAGGTTATAACTTCTAACAGCACTGTTATTTTACTCGTTTCTATAGCAACTTATCGCAGTACTGTATATTCAACTTACATGATATATAAACAATGTCTGTAACTACGTTAAAAACACGATCATTCGAAAAATATTTTTTTTCTACGATTGCTATGAAAAGTTGACAATTACGCTCTCATATGTCATCGTAAAATTGACGTTTTCTGTGGAACAATCGAAAAATATCTTTTTTGCGCGTCTCCAATGGCAACGCGCGAAAAAGACATTAAATGCGCGCGTTGCCATTGGAAACGCGCGAAAAAGATATTAAATACGCGCTTACTTCAATAGGTACCAGAGATACAAACAAAACAGAAACTAGTCATATTGACTGTTGACAGAACGAATTTATTTTCAGTACGTATACATTTTTAAAAATTTTAAGATGTAATCGTAGAAACAATTATGTGTGTACTACGAGCGTAAAGTGTCTTTGTTCCTCTTACACTATTGCAGCTCTCGTCTTCGGCTCGCGCTGCAATTACCGTGTTCGAGTAACAAAGAATCACTTTACGCTCTTAATACACAAATAACTATTATAGCTTAATATAGGTAGAATTTCATTAATTAACAAGTTATTAATTTGACTTATTTGGCAGCACTGATTTTCACTTTGTATCCAGTGCACTGTCATTATATTGTTTCATTCCTGCTTTGATATTAACTATAAATATTGTAGATGATACGTCATAAAAATTCATGACGTATAACATAACGCAACCATATTGATCCAGCGAGGTACCTATATTGCTACTTAGGTAAATTTGAACATCATGAAAATAAAACTAAAACTATGATCGCATTATTACAATTCCCGTTTCACCGTGAGTTCCGGAATTCCGGATCGCGAATCCGGGTGGCACGGCAGACACGTGGCTCGGCGGTGTTGTCGGCGGTGGTGGTGTATCTTCGCCTCATGCTAACTTGATATTGATCTGGCCTGCGCACTAGCGCGCTACCGCTGCTGACGAACTCTCGTTTGCCAGAAACAACACTATGTAAATTACCAACCAATTCTATATACCGCCGAGTCTGATTTACACGATGCGAATTTGCGAACGGCGAACGAACTGATGCTGAATGCGAAGTGCTGGGTTTAGACTATATACGGAAGAAGACATATACAGATTGCCTTTATTTGACTAATCAATCTTTTAGACAATCATAAAACTAATCTAAATTATAAATTCTTTATTGGCAAAGTTCAGCCAAAGCTGGTCTTACACTTAACCTTACATGTAATTTAAGTGTTAATGTGGTCGAAACGAGTATCTTGTGTCAGGATGAGAATGTTGACGAGTTCGTGCTACCCCATTTAATGGGATATAGCGTGATGTTATGTATGTAATTTACACAACAACAAAACATCATTTCAATGAACATTATTCTGACATATATCAGCACAAATTCAATTTATAAATAAACCTAAACAATATATCCGTCAATATAAGGTCTAATTTGGCTGGACAAGATAATTTTCTTTGTATATTTAGAAAATGGTTTAACTTCTAAAAACTTATGTTCATCTGGAACTCGGTTGTAATGAATCTCAATCAAGAAGTCGGGCGTTCAAATCTCACTGACTTCAAATTATATAATGCCTATGGTACACTGGTCGATGAGCGTCGATGACCATCGATGAACTCCTCGATGAAACAACAGAACTCACTCTTCATTGACAAACAATAAAAGCTTCTAAAGTTGAGAAAGAAAAACTAAATTTCAAAAATATGCTAACGTGAAGTGAGACACAAAAGATACGAGTGAAATGAGATACGTTCGTTTCATCGATGAGCTCTTCGATGGAAATAGAGAAGCCTCTAATTTTCGTCGATGACGGATGCGTTCTGTTGTTTCATCGAGGAGTTCATCGATGCTCATCGACGCTCATCGACCAGTGTGCCATAGGCATAAAAAATGTACGATTGACTCTAATTGGCATTAAGTTTCTGTCATACAGAGTAACAAATAAACAACGAGTGTTTGAAGCTTGTTTTTGATAGTTATGACAAAAGAAAACATTTTAATTTTCCTAAATTGTGGTACTCAAATCAGTTAATTCATAGTAAAGATATATATATAGATGGATCTAGTATTATAATATGTAATTTGGTACCACAATTGTTTGCACTAACATATATGATTCTCAAAAACCTAAATTCTAATGTTACACGCCTGTCTCTCTACTCGTATTTATTTGGGATACGGTATATGATCTACCAATTCTGTGCTAGGCGTACTCGTATATAGTATATGGTGCATGTATTGTATAACACAAAAAAACTAAGTAAAATATACAAATTATTATATGTAAGATGCTGAAATAGTGTAGTGCATTATTATTTATTTATATTATGCTGTAGAACAAGAACTTAATCCCAATTACAGTACAGGGTCCGAACTCACCGAGCCGCAGTGTAGTAGTTCATATAATTTTTAGCTTGAGTGAAATTCGAACTCGGGATCTCCGGATTCGAATTCCGTTTCGCTATCCACACCACCTTACTGACGAACTAGACAAGCTTTATAGGACGATGTATTGTCATACAATTTGTTTGAAGTGCGACGAGTGGATCGAGGAGTGGCCCATAAAAACATATGTGACAATACGTTACATAAAATAAGTATAATATATTATTTTTTTAATTTGCTTCATTTATTTTATCGAAATTTTACAATCGCAATTGTATTTTTTTAACTATAAGCTAGATATTTATGTGACGTTTTCAGACTAAATTCAAAAGAAAATACTTGGAATAAAACAATTTTTAATCGTGAAATTGGTTAGGCACAAACAATATTCACACTTTTCTTTTTACCTTTTTATACAGTAATTTTCGTGTAAAGTATATTATAATAGTTATTTATGTAAAAAGTCAGAAAAGTGTTCAATTACAAGATGAGTAGATAGTTTCATGCCGAGCGATAGCGAGGCTTGAAACAGCTTACGAATCCTGTACGACGCTTTACTGACATTTTACCTGAAACTTATAAACAAATAATAAATATTTTAAATTAATTTAAATTAAAATAAATATTTGACTCAGTCAATATTTTATGTTGCTAATTAACTAGACACTCACGTTTCTTTCATTACCTGCCTAGGCAGGGAATATGTTATTTCTCTGACTAGGCATGCAAAACAAAGCTTTCCTGAGGTATTTGTTTATTTTCCTCTCTCTCCAATGGCAACGCGCGAAAAATATGTTAAATACGCGCTTACTTCAATAATTACCAGGGATACAAACAAAACAGAATCTTGTCATATTGATAGTTGACAGAACGAATTTATTTTCAGTAAATATAAGTTTTTAATAATTTTTAGATGCAATCGTAGAAAAAATGATGTGTGTATCACGAGCGTAAAGTGTCTTTGTTCCTCTTACACTATTGCAGCTCTCACCTTCGGCTCGCGCTGCAATTACCGTGTTCGAATAACAAAGAATCACTTTACACTCTTAATACACAAATAAATAATTTAAAACTAATATTTGAGGTTATAAAAGGAATAAAATAAAATATGATGATTTATTTAAACGGTGAATTTCAATCTCTATAACTTTTATTTCAAACACTATTCTCTAAAATAATTTTGCGAGCTATGACGACGACAAAACTGATCTTGGTTAAAACAATTATGCTGGACTTGCATTGTATTTATTAATTTGAACAAATTGTATAAAAAATATTTCACAACGTTTTGAGTGTAGATTACAACACTCAAACCGTTGTGAAATATTTTTTTGTTCAATTTGTTCAATTTAATAAAGACAATGCAAGACTAGCATAATTGTTTTAATCAAAGTACATCATTGTTTGCAAACTTCATACAAAACTGATAAAATAAAATAAATAAATATATCATCACGCCTTTTACCCATCACTGGGTGTGGCACTCTGCCTAAGCAGATCTCGGTAAGTGATATATTTTTTCGCGTGAAGTGCGGTTACCAGCCGTCAAATCACGGCCTCCAAAGATATTAGTGGAGGAGGAGCCAAAAAACTGATTTTCGTACTAAATGCCTGTGGTGCGTTTTTTGGGTTATACCCTACGAGTATATATTTGATATGTAATGCTAAATAAAGTTTGGCAACTATTAAAACTTTTATTACTCTTAGTTGGTTCACATAAAAAATGTAATAAATAATTAATGAAAAATGTGAGAGATAAATTTTAAACCAGCTTATTTTCTTTATCCAAAACTAAAAATATACAAGTACCTATTTCGTTTAATAAAAATGAAATATAACATCAGCCATCCTCACAAAAGATCATGCGATTGGTTCACGCTAATAAATGCACGCCTACTACGATTCACAAAATACAATTTCCAGTGTGAGTGACAGGGGCAAGAGCCCCTTCAACCCTTCCAGGTCGCACGGCCGTGTTCATGGCCGCCTAGGACGACTGACGACACAAAGCACTGCAGAACGTGTAATCATACGTGCGTTATTATTATGATAATGCGACGTAATGACAGGTTTCGAAGTTAGGGGCGGTCTGTTGACAGATGTTTAACCAACATGTGATTGTGATTGAAAGTGCGAATAAGGTTGGTGTTGTTACTGTTGCCGTTGTAGTTGTTGGAGTCTTGTTTTACGCACAGTGGAACGAACGGGTGAAAACTATTTTGCTGTTGGTGTTCTTTCAAAACATATGTTAGTTTATGTTCAACATATTTTTTCTACGATTGCTATGAAAAGTTGACAATTACGCTTTCTTTTGTCTTTGTAAAATTTACGTTTTCTGTGGAGGAATCGACAAAAAAAAACTTAATAGTTATTTTTCTATGATTGTTATGAAAAGTTGGCAATTACGTTCTCATTTGTCATCGTAAAGTGGACGTTTTCTGTAGAACAATCGAAAAATATCTTTATCGCGTGTCTCCAATGGCAACGCGCGTAAAAGATGTTAAATGCGCGCATTTCCAATGGCAACGCGCAAAAAAGATATTAAATACGCGCTTATTTCAATAGGTACCAGGGATACAAACAAAACAGAAATTTGTCATATTAACAGTTGACAGAACCAATTTATTTTCAGTATGTACCTAATACGTATTTTAATGATGTAAGATGCAATCGTAGAAAGAATTGTGTGTATCTTTGTTCCTCTTACACGAGGCGCGAATCAAAGGCTCGAGTAACAAAGAGTGACTTTATGCTCTAAATGCATAAATAACTATTTTATACGATTGCTATGAAAAGTTGACAATTACGCTCGCATTTGTTATCGTAAAGCTGACGTTTTCTGTGAAACAATCGAAAAATATCTTTTTTGCGCGTCTACAATGACAAGGCGCAAAAAAGACGTTAAATGTACGCGTTTCCAATGGCAATGCGCGACGAAGATATTAAATGTACGCTTATTTTAATAGTTACCAGGGATACAAACAAAACAGAAACTTGTCATATTAATAGTTGACAGAACGAATTCATTTTCAGTACGTATACGTTTTTTAATAATTTTAAGATGCAATCGTTGAAGAAATTATGTGTGTATCACGAGCGTAAAGTGTCTTTGTTCTTCTTACATTACCATATTCGAGTAACAACGAATCACTTTACGCCCTTAATACACAAATAACTATTATTCTATTATACTTTTATGCATTTTTCTCTCGTAGAAACTATCCAGTATAAAATTATTGGTGACTTCCATTAGTGAGTTGTCATTCTATTTTTTTTTGTAATATAGTGGCATAATTAAACAAAATTCAAAAAAAATAATGCCTAGGTTACAGATTATCTAAATTGTGGCAGCCTTTAATGAAATAAAGAAATGTATAAATTTGTGATTAATATATCGATAGATCAAAGATAATGATACTTGTAGTTATAACATACGACCCTGGGTGTTTTCCAAAACTGTGACGCTACTTCTTATTTCTACCCAGTGATGCCAGCTTTCATTGAATTTTAATAAAAAATTAAATGCAATAGCTGCAAACACATAATTCATATGCCACTATGTCTTGAACGAAGCCTTTACGAGCGGAACATATTGTGTTATATTTTAAATTCTAAATTGATATTTTAAATTTGACTGTTTAACCTGGGAATATCTTGTAGATGTGTAGCTAATGATAAAGTAAAAGACAACCAGTTTCCAGTTAAACAGAAAACAAACCACCCCCACCCCCACGGTCGCTATATTCATTAGCACATTAACATACCCCACAAGGTGTGAAAGCCACAAGTCTTGCTCCACCTTCACACCATGTCTTCCTGCGCCACTTCCTGCCCCCTTTCATCCCCTTGTACTCACATACACACGCACAATACCTGCGTGCGAACACTTGGCGTTCATGGCCGCCGCGACTCGACGTGCGACGTGTGAATGCAGGGACTGTGGTAGTCAAGCGTGAAGTGATGTGTGTTTTGTTTTTGTGTTCCATAGCACACCTCGCGTAAGCCAACTTGTAGTGGTAAATGAATGTGAGTTTAATCATGGCCGCTGTAGATGATGTGTGCTGATGATGGTTTGGTTTTGTCTTAGAGGATTTGTTTGTTTTTTATGGAGAGTTGTAAATGTGAATTATAGCTAAGCTTGTGGATTTAAAATACATATATTTTTTTTATTTTCTTTGTTTTTTTTGTCTTTTGTCAATCTTGCCAAGGATGATGTTTAATTTTCAAATCTAATAAATAAATATATCATCACGCCTTTTACCTAATCCTGGGTGGGACACTCTGCCGAAGCAAATCTCAGTAAGTGATATATTTATGCGCCTGGAGTAGTTTTAATGTGGCGAAAATTCTTTGTCGACTGTGGGAATCGAACCCAAGTTCTCAAATGACTACCCCATAATTTTTAGATGTTAGATTATAAATTAGTAAATCAAAGGTAGATTACAAGTTACAACAAATTACACGATATGAATCTGATAACAACCATTTTAATTCTAGGTCTATGTTTATAAAGTTAGATAAAAACTAAGATAATCTTTAAACGAAGACTTAATATATTTTTGAATTGTATCCTTTATCATTTTCATTCTATTTTTACGCTAACAAAATATTCTTTAAAAATTTAAAACCAATTAATTGGGACATATTCTACAGTTTATGCCTAAAAACGATTAAATAGAGTGTTATACGAATAGCAGAATCTGCTGTTACATAACTGTTGTCTCTTAAATTATTTTAGAAGAAAATGCTTCAGATAATAGTTGTAGAGATTTAAATCTTTAATTTGAATCATTTAACATTATTTTGTTTTATATTTTATTACTGGAAAGACTAGATTTTAAATTGTTTTAAATAACAATTTTTTAAGTGCTAACCTTGGCAAGTGGACAAAATATTAATATTCCTACATATTTAAGTGGGTAAATAGATAATATTTAACTACACATATCTTGATAAGATATTATCAGAAACGATATATTCAAACCATATAAAATATTTATGATTATTAGATAAGATTACTTTTTGTGTGTACATGCACAGGGATGTAACATGAAAAGTGGGTTATAGTCATATAACACTGAAAATCAGTTTTTCTTCCGCTGTTGCTCGTCAAACCATTTTAAATAGAATTGCTTAAAATATGAAGTTCTAGAGCAGTATCCAAGTTAATTAACAGATTTCAGTCATTTAAGAACTGCAAAAATAGGTTTAAAAGTTATCAAAACTCATAATTTTATTCACTTGATAACGATTGCAGATTATATCAATCGAAACGTTGTGTTATATATTTCTAAAAAATAAAGACAATGAAATTTCGAAATTTATCTTTTATTCATAATTTTATTATTATTATTAAATTACTAAATATCTTAGAAAAGACGAAGGTATTATTATTTATTCAAATTTTAGTTTTTCTTGTTAAAGGAATAATTAATTTTTATTTTGCAGCAAAACACATTTTATGGGCATTTGAATAGTGAAGAACTGTTTATTTAGCTCTGTCTCTAGGGGTTACGAGACTTTTAACGGACTAGCCCGTGTAAAAATTATAACGGGCTGTTGACATTGGTTATTATGACAACATATCTTATTTGAAACGTTTTAAATATTTTTTGATTAAACAAAATCTGTCAGATTTTCAAAGTCTACCTTGATTGAACATTTTAGTTATTGCGTTATACTATTGCAATTTATTTTATTAAATATAAATATATTGCGATTCAAATGCTCATAAAACATTGTACAATGCTCGACCGTTACCTGAAATTTGCAGGCTCACACAGGTAACAGGCTCGCTAGTTCTCGCCCGTTACCTTTCTATGCTCGCCTGTAAATTTCTATATAACGGTCTTGCAATGTAAATAACTATTACATTTTTTCGGATTTTATTAAAGTTCCATGACAAACAGCTATGTTATCACATTTTATACCTACTTTTTGAAGTAATTAATAATTGAAAACAAAATTTCTTTATTGATTTAGATATATATTTAAGAAGGATCCAATATTATATAAATAGTAAATAAATAAAAGTCTTCAGAATCCTATATTTAAAAAAATATATTTATGAACTTTTCAAGCTAAAATATTAGCTCATCATCAGCACCTTAAAATACAAATACAATAATTATAATATAAAATTAACAAATGAATCAAAATATCAAACAAACCTTAAGAATTAAGAATTAAGAATTTAATATAAAACATATATTTATAAAATGTCAATAACAACAAAAAAGATACATATGAAAAATAAAAATTGAAAAAACAAAAAATAATAAAAATAAAATATGTACAAAATTAACTTATTATATTATTGATTGAGATGAATAATTTAAAATGTCAAGCACTGTTTTCTAAAATAAATTGAGCGGGCAATGGTGGCAGAGAAACTGATTTGTTATGTTAAATGTCTACGGCCTGCTTTTCATGTTACACCCGGTATGTAGATAATATTTAGGAAGAGATAAAACGAAGTTTATTTTCGTATTCGTAGTATAAAATATTATTGGTATCCACATGTATATACATATTTACTAATATTAAATGACGCATTTACAGAATTTAAATTTAACTCAACCTTGAATATGAAAATGTTGTTTCAAAGAAAATATCAAATTTTCCATTTATTTATTTACTGAATAAAAAAGTGATCCTAATTACAGTACGGGGAACCTACATCTTATAATTGAATCTGAACCATCTGGAACCTGAAATGGTATTACAAGTATATAAATATTTGAATACAGATGTCCCAATAATAGCCAGACACAATTAACATAAAAAAATAGATTTTTAATAGAAGACAAAATAAAATTTGTAGATTGCATTCACGGCGCTAGTAGCGCATCCCCAGAGCCAATAATTTCACTCCCCCTATCATATTTTTGACGTTTGTCGGCCTGTGAAATTAATAATACAATGCGCAAACGCAGAAACACCTAAAAAAAACAATGTTAATTTCAAAATATGATGAACTGCATTTTTGCCAGTTCGACATCGGATAAAAAGGGATGAGAACTGTTTGCAAGTGGTTAAACACTTATTTACCTTCATTACTTTGAAAATTGCGAATATATCATCATTTTAATAAATAGTTTTACCTGTATCTGACAGTTGAGTTGTTTATACTTTATCCTTGAATTGGTAAAGATGTCGCTAGAAGACTTTTTAAAAATTAAAGTAGATAACAACAAAGACAAAATTAATTGTCATCCAACACTTGGTGAAACAAGGTTTAATAAAAATATAAAGTAACCACTTGGCTATGTTTCACAGAGGCTGGCCAGCACAGTTCAGTTAGTAACCATAGACGCGTTTCGCTCTTATTAGAGCTCATCAGTATGGTATAACTCACTTCTTCACCTAGAACAAAGTTCATGTGAAGAAGCTGGTGACGAAGAACTGTGCCAGCAGAGAATAAGATCTCTAACAAACTAGTAAGATGACATGAGAAGTTTTGTGGAACTGGTCATGCCATCTACCGAAAAAAAGGGAAAGCTATGCAATAGCAATTTAAATAACAACAAATACAAAATTAATTGTCATCCAACACTTGGTGAAACAAGGTTTAATAAAAATATAAAGAAACCACTTGGCTATGTTTCACAAATTATTTTTTAAAAATTAAAGTAGAGTTATAGCACTTACTTGTAGACATGAGTAAAAAAAACAATTTGACAAACGGATTCATAAATAGGATTAAAATAGATTTAATTAACTCTGTTTTTATTTTGGATAGAAGTGATTGATATAGAGGTATTTACAAAACAGGATAAGGTTGTTCGTAAATTTTGATGTATCGTTAATGCTTTTAATGTTATATTATGATGCCATACTTATCTTTTGTTTTCGTTAATTAGTAATGGAGGTAAAATAAGAACTAAAAATGGCAGTTAATTTGATTCATGAATCTCTCTACAGATATTTTGATTCATATCTCAATAATATACAAAAAATATACCAATTAGCACTATCATCGTGGCAGCCGCATCAAATCCTTAAGATCTTGAACGAACCTGCTTTTGAAATAAAATAAAAACTGAAACCAATATAAGTTTATAAAGCCCAATCCCCTTTTAAAAAGCATCTTCAAAGCGTCTCGGTGGTTGAATCCAGAGCATCAGAGCCAGTCCATAACGAAACCCAATCTAATAACCCGTGCTCCGTGCGCCGACCAACAAATGTCAGTCCTTACGGTGATTCACTGTAAAAGTCCTTCAGTTTCCGGCACAATTGAATTTCTTTGCGACCACCCGCGGTCAAATTTACAAGGCAGCGGGCCCATAAATCCGCTGTGATTGGATGTTATGGCCGAATTCGGGCGCATTAGTGCACCGCGCACGCCCCTTCTCCCTCCGTGGAATATTCTCTTTTCCGTTCGCGGTGGCGCTGTTTATCATCCGTACTGTTTTCCACTGGAATTGAAATATATTTCGCTGGTTGGCCGGGGACACTAATCGGATCGCTGCTTTCGACGGAGACGATTAATTGTATTAAGAATGATGTGATTGTGTATTCTGGGTGATTTGGTGATTTGAGGTAATGTGTAGGAAGAGACTTGTTTTGTTTTTGATTGGGGCTTGAGGACACTGATGACTGTTATTTTGTACGAACAAATTAAATCTGTGATAATGTATCACAAGATACAATACATGAATTGTTTAAGAGTATTATTGCAGTATTAAAAGTCTAAATATTTTTATTAGAAAAATAGTCAAAGTATTGCTAATATTTTGGTTATTGATTTGAGTTCTTCAACCTAAAGATGGTTGAAATATATATCATAAATATTATATAAAACTTTCATTTGAAATATTGTTCTTTTTGTACTCAGAATATCAAATTATCATAAGTAGAGATATTAACTACATAATTTTGATTTAATAATGAACTTCTTCACCGTAATGTAAATAGACAGAATAATGAAACCTAAGTAACATGTATCGTCCATATCCATAAAAATTGTAATATTGTAATGAAAAGATATAAGCGATTAACAATTCTTTGACGGCACAAGTACACAAGATCAAATATTTGTGTTGTGAATAAGAGACATGATACAAAAGAATATCAAACTGTTGCCGGATGTACAATTATTAACAATTATTAAAATAATTTAGTTTTCTTTTTTTCTTGTTCTTTTTACTAACATGAAAAATGATTTTTAACATAATAAGATTGTTTCCTAATAACAATAAGTATAATTGTATATTTGACACACAAGTCATTTCTGACGTTATAAAATGAATGCAAAATTTTGAAAATCATATCTCGCTATAAGGATTTTATAGAATTTCACAAAGTTTAAAATAAAAGAAAAACGGAGAAGAAGCCCATTGTAGATAAACTCAGTTTACATTCGATTCTTCCTTTTAATCTATATATATATATATATATATATATAGTAAAGATGAATACTCAATATATATATATATATATATATATATATATATATATATATATATATATAAAATTTATTTTCGTGTTAGTTAACATTGATTTAATAGTCAATTGATAAGCCAAGTATAAGAGGTACAATTTTTTAGCAATACTAAGTCTATGAATAAAACACAACTAAACGCAGCCAACATAACTAATGAAAACAAAATTAATTTTCCAGTTCGAAGAGAAATTGTACACTTTTTTCTTACATTCTTTACTTCTTACTTTTTGTTATACTGTTTCAGTATTTATAGTAATTTTTTAATTTAATATATTGTAAAATACGAGAATGATCTAAAATTTCAATGAAGAGATATTTTGAATTTCGAGAATCTAAAAATCTATATTCCACGTAACTGTTATACATTTTTCTGAATTTCTACAGGTAATTACTGAATTACTGAACATCGAATATGTGCATACTTTAGAAACAGCCTTATTTCTTTTGTTCGTAGTGAGAATTTTAGGAAACAATTATTATGGGTTAACTTCAAATACACCTATTTTATTGCAACTTATACTATTTAATTTGTCATATTCAAACAGAATTATACACTCGTACTTAAAAAAAACATAAATTCCAGTGTTAGTCATATAAACAAGTTTGTGCATGTACATAAATAACACATTCACCTAGAGCAGACCATTTTAAATATCCAGTGTTGCAATAACTGGTTACTATTCCATTTTAATTATACAATAACCATTTCTTGCAGCGAAGCACAGGGCCGTACTATCAATTATTAAACACCCTGGAGCAGGTCAGCCACGTATATCTCTGTAACTAACGTAAAGCCCGGTCGTAGAGGCAAGTTTAGTGTCGGTTTCCAGGCGGGCTGGTGCTCTTCCTCTTCGTGTTTGTAGCCACCAGCAGAGTGCACTTTGGTAGTAAAACTCGAGTGCATCAGACATCAGACAGTCGAATGTTCGCATTTTAGATGTTTAGATGTTGTGTTGCTCAGATGTTTGCCGACAGAGAGCGTTCGTTGTTCGTCTGTTATTCGCGGACGAGTTTTAAATGCAGTTTCTGTTGGATGCTACTCGTATCTATGTGAATGTATGTGAGTGGGTGGGGAGAGAAATACGATACGATGGTACTGGAACGTCAAATGGTAAAGATGAATACTCAATGCTTGATGCACTTCTTTGTAAAAGAGGAATGTTTGCGAATAGAATGGAGGCGGTTACTACGAATCAATTTTGAATGTTTCTTGTTGCATGTGAGCAGCAATTAAAAACTTTATACGATAACTACGATTTAAATTCAAAATGGAATTATGTTGCGCAATTTTTTGTTTTCTTTAAAATAGACATTTTTTTTGCATTCTTAGAAATTAATATATTTCAAATGGAACAGTAACTCCGTTAGCTAGTACTATACTAAAGATGTTAACAAGTTTTTTGTTTAAATTTTAGCTATAAAAACTGAACAATTAGATTACTTACTCTCAGATCTTGAATAATTATTACATGTTTGTCTCACGTTGTTTATAAATCTTTCTTGTTATAATTTATTTAGTTTGTGTATGTAAAATTGAATTATGAAAGACGAATTAGTTAACATGGTATTTATTCTTGGTGAATTTTGGCATACTTTCTGTGTGCGATTATTTATTAATAAAAACATGAATAGTTTCTGTGGTGGTTGTAGGAATATAATAAATAAGAACTGTTTTATCGAAAATCAAAACATCTATAAAATTTTGCAAAACTATACAGTATGTTTCTATACCTCTGCACGAAACTTTATTTAATTTGATATACTAATTATAGGACAAAACTAATTTTTCTGAAATTTGAAAAATTAGGGTATTACATTCTTAGTAAACATTGCAGCATTTATTTGTAAAATAAAAATGTAACCATTGTTTTCAAGAAATGTGTAATGAATCACTTTCGGTTAGTCCATTTTAACCAAATTATGTTATTTCTATTGATATAGTAGTCTTATATACCAAATTTGAAAAAGTTTTGATTATATTTTAATATAGTTTTTCAATTAAATCTATTATAGGCTTCAAGTAAAGTACCACTTCCGGAAGTTATATAATGACCAAACAGGGAGGTGCACAACTAGATGTTATAACAGTCCTAAATACAAAATTTCAACTTTCTACGGCTTACCATTTTTGAATTATACGAGATACATACGTTACGTTACGACTTCGTACAAGGAAGTGAAAAGTAGATATTTTTAAAATATTATCATTTGTATTAACAGTGTACCTGCATTAAAAAAAATATGAATTTTTTTTTTTTATAACTGTGTTAGAGGTAGGTCATTTTTTCATCGTTTATTTGACCATAAACAATAATTTTTCTTAGGAAACAGCAATTCTACTTTCACACGCTAAGATAAATGTAATAAAAATTACAAATTTTACGTTTGTATAAACATATTGTATGTATCACTTCCACAAAGTATTTTTGTCACCCTCGTGAGGTCATAAACCTCAGGAGGCTGCAACTTTGTGCACTAGGTACACAAATAACTATTCTGTTTTTAAATCTAACCAAAATCAATCACTAGATACCGGTTTAAAATCTCAACACTCAACCGCTAATAACAGCACAATTTCCAGTGTAGCAAATAACATTGTTCTGCATCTCCCGCAATTCCGCTGTGCGTCCCCTATCTTAAGTCGTCTCTCCGTTCCAAACGCAATAAGATTACATGTTTTCCGCGATTCTCCCCCTTTTTAAAACACACCATCCACCGTCTCCGTCTCCGTCGCCAACGAAACCAAGCAAGCCAAGGCGAAAACAACCCTCCTTTAAAAATACTAAAAGAACCGTTTACTCCCTCGGTAAAGACTTCATTTGCCGCCGAATTCCGCAACGATGGTTTAAATTTCACTGCGTGGAGGCCTTTCTTTCTCGTCTGTCAATTTTACGCTGAACAATGAGCGATACCGTTCATTTTACTGTGTTTCCCCCATTTTTGTGCGGTGCCTGTTTTTTGTGGAATATATTGATTTCGCGTGTTTTATAAACACGTTTTGTTTGCGCGTTGTACCATGGAACGAATGCAGCCTCGTTATTCCGCGGATACGGACAATGGAAAGAAGAGATAAACGCGTTGAAATATAAATAAATGGATTTTAAATTGTTTTACAGGTTATTTTGTATGTAGCGAAAGATAAACTGTAACTACTGTATTCACTATTCATTAGTGATTGTGTTTTTATTGTTTTATAATTATTATTTTGTTCATAATTGTAATTTGGAATATTTTGTCTACCGGATAATTCTTTGAAGAACAATTGTGTGCAATTAATTTATTTGTGAGTAATACTGAAATGGAGCTTGTGATAAATTTAATATTTCAGACACTTTGTAAAAAACATACATGAAAAAATTAACTGTGTCATGTTTCAACTTCGTACTATATTTTATTATTCTACAAATTACTATGATATATTTACATTTCTTATCAATAGGAGGCATATTTGAATAGGATCGCTTCACTCGCATTTTAGCAGGAAAACATTAATTTGCCAGAATGCAAAAGTTAAAACTGTTTAACTCGGGTTGAACGAAAAATATATGCCAAATTCTACTGCATCGGTATAATAGTTAGAGACAATCCAATTAAAGTTGGAGTAGAAACTAGAAGTATTTATTTTTCTAAATATTTACGTACTTTTCAAACAACGTAAACAATTTTAAAAAACAAATAAATACCATAACAAATAACAGCTACAATAATATCAGGAAAGCAAATTTAAAATGTCGAAATTTCAAAATTTATTTATAAAATGAATAAATCTAAAAACAAGGATATCTAATATTAAAAAACCAGAAAGAAATACTGTTTTTATAACGAATTTAAAAGCAATACTTCATAGAAACAGAATCTATCAATATTTTACTGTTTCCAAAGCTATTTAAGGTAGGTACTTTGCTACTCATTATCTTTGGTCTAATTTATCATATTTTGGCGAGACTTTAATAGCTATTAACATATCTAGGAATGTTATGAGTTTATACATCTCAGGCCTGTTATGGCTCATAACATCCGTGGTTTGTTCAATAAGTCATCGGTTTCAGAATATAAACTCGTAAACGTCATTAATAAATATGATTTTCTGAAATTATTTTATGAATAACGTTATTGTCATCATTTTAGAAGGTGATTAAGTAAATCTGTGATCTGTATGTTTTTATTTAACGCCATGTTTACAATTATTGTTTTGTATCATATTTATAAATATATTTTTTATTTAAAAGTCATAACGTGGTCACCTCTAATTTGAAAGACTGTACAATTAATATATATATATATATATATATATATTATGATAAGCAGGAGAAGTAATCTTTGTATTATTGTTGTTTTGAGTTCCGTTTGTAGTAATAGTGTTATATTATCATTGTGTCTTATTTTCATTTTCTTGACTGTTTTGACAAGTCAGTATGGTAATATTACCGTACAGAATACAATTATTACATACTTACCAGCCTACTTTTGTGCATGTAAACATAGGTTTAATATCCTGAAACCTGTAAACGAAATTACACTTTAGTTCATATATTTTACGAGCTTATAGGGGTATGTGGCTCAGTGGTATCATATCGGACTATGGAGTTGAGAATCCAGGTTCGATTCCCACAACCGAAAAACAATTTTTACCGCATACCTACCGAGATCTACTACGACAGTGTACCACACCCAGTAATAGATAAAAAGGCGTTATGATATATTTATATATTTTATTTATATTGTGATGTTTATGCTGAAACCACACATTTATTCTCATAAATACTTTCACCCTTAATTCTACTTTCAACCTACCCACTTAATACTTAATCCAAAACCCGATTATTTCCTCTGTTCAAACAGTCATACAGTGGCGTCGTGTTTGGGGTAAAGGGGACAGCACAGCGCCGACACAACCGTGACGCTAATGGAGCGTCAAGCGGTCCACAGAGACCGGACTTGGGCCGGGGTCAGTTCAGTGTGTGATAACCGAACCAATTACGTCATCCTTTGCAGCCTTCGCCCGCGATCCTGATCCGGGCGGCCTCTTCAACACATGTTCGACATCGAGAGTACGTCAGGGAATATGTTGCTGATTAGATTGATGGAATGCAAGATTTCAACAAGAAGGAATTAGATTGAAGTTTTGTTTGTTGTGTGCAATATGAATGAAAAATATTTGTTTTATACAATGTTAACAATAACCGAATTGAAAATTATAGTTATTAACATACATAGGAATGTTATGAGTATCATTACAGCCGCAGATGTCAGTTTGAAATTCGAGCTCGTAGAGCGACGATTTTAAGATATCTAAGGCCTGTTATGACTCATAACAATCAGATGATATGATAAAATTTCAGCATCTTTCATTTAGCTACAACATCTCTTGATTTGAACTTCGACACTAATCTGTCAATTGTATAACATTTGATAATTATTTTGTTAGCGAGTTTTATAATAAATATACGAGATAAATTCATGTTTGTTGATCATGAAAGTCGTCTTTTATTAACGAAAAATCGTATAAAAAGTGGCATATCTTTCTACTATTTTAATAATTGTTTAAAAAGTTTAAAAAAAGTAGTGAATACATTTAACTTTAAAAAGAATAAAAGTACATACTATATTTTCATTAGTTTAATTTTACTTTTTATCACTACTTTAATTTATTTTTTCACTTATTTAATATATTTGGGCTTCACAATCGTGCATCAAACTTCAAATTTGTGAAAAAACGTTTTGCCTTCATTACTAGTTGTACAAATAACTATTGATTTGTTTCCAAAATTACAATTGATAATATTGATCATCGATTACTAGAGTATCAGATGACTATCTCCCAGATTACGCCACAATGCTGACTTTTGATTTTAGGTTACGCAAAGCGAAAAGTTATAAGTTGGTTATCTTTTGTTTTGCGGCTTACTTTACTTTTCTACAAATCATGACTATCTCTAGCACACGCTCAACTTTTTAGGTCACTGATACCATTCGCGTTACTTCTTAAATTACTTCTTTATCCAGTGTAATGTATAGATAAACCAGTAGTTATAAATATCGCTTATATCTTGTCATATTTTACATCAAATAATGTTCATTTTATACGATCGTAATATTTTATAAATATTTGTACATATAATCAACATGGTTCAATTTATTTTGGTACGAAGTGATTCGCATTCGTATTTAGCATATTTCACTTTTGATACAGGTTTTTATTTTCCTTACTTCACATTATTATATTCTAAAAAATCAGATAAAAAACTGAGAACAAAATGAACAAACAAAATCAAATCATTCTTGTGGCACACTGATATTTATGGATCAGGGACATAAACTGTGTAGAATTTTCAAACCTTACAAAATAAAATTCCTAGAAATCCCCAAAATTTGAAGCAGTTGTTCTTCATATTTACAACATGTTTTAATTGAGAATTTATACAATTTATTTCGCATTGAATAATACAATTCTGCAAATATATGATCGTGTCTGTGAATCGCATTGCTTAATGCGAAACTGTTGAAATAAATGTAAACTTATTACCGTGTGATACTGGCGTTAGAGATATGATTGTCAAGTCAAGTTGACATGACGTATAGTACAATTGTACTATAGCACTACATACATCATAGTTAGTTAGGTATTTATATTAGATCATTCACCTTACTCGTATTTGTAAAAACAGTACATTGACTTATGAATTTATGAATTTCTACTAATTGTATAACTGTAACACATTGTTATGTAACACCAAGCTAAAACGAGTACAAGATCTGAGAGATAACAATTGATAATATTGATCACCAATATTAGATGAATATCTCCCAGGTTACGCAAAAATGCTGACTTGATTGGTCAGAGGCAGAGTGTGTTAGGTAACATAAAGCAGAAAGATAAAAATTTCTTATCTCTTGTTTTCGTTTTTTACCTTGCTGCTTACTTATTTTAATATAGTATATCATTACTATCTGCAGCGCATGCTCAACTTGTATTTTAACGATAACATACACGTTAATGAATTTTGTCCATTTTTACTTCCTTGTACGAAGTAAAGGAAGTATTGTAATCACGAAAATTTTCAGTTGTCAGATTTCAACGGAAATATCCATTTTGGCCATCCCTGAATCCATTTTGACTAATTTCGTCGTGACGTCTGTACGTACGTATGTATCTCGCATAACTCAAAAACGGTAAACCGGAGAAAGTTGAGATTTTGTATTTAGGACTGTTATAACATCTAGTTGTGCACCTCCCTTTTTGGTCATTATATAACTTCCGGAAGTGGTACTTTACTTCAAGCCTATAATAAATTTTAATTAAAAAGTATATTAAAATATAATCCAACACTTTTCAAATTTGGTATATAAGACTACTATATCAATGGAAATAACATAATAGGTTTTGGTTAAAATGGACTAACCGGAAGTGATACATCACATGAATCTGCTGAGAGTTTTTCTTGAAAAAAAATGGTATTATTTTGATTTTAGAAATAAATGCTGCAAATAAAATTTTAAAAGAATTAAATTATGCGTTTAGCACATTAAGAATTATTAAATTAGTCTTTTGTATAAGGGAGATATCTAATTTTTTTTTGTAATTAAGTTTGCTATGGATTAGAGCAAAAAATAAAAAATGTAATGTTAATGTCAAATTACGTCAAATATGTGCAATAAAAAAAATGTAGGTATAGTATAATATGCATACAAGGAAGTCATTTGGTGTCCGCATCAGATTTTTATTTTAAAAATATGAAGCCCAACTTCTTACAGGTTTCAATTGCATTCATGATATTTAGCCACATTGGCTGGTAGCACAAGCTCTGTTTTTGGGTGTTCTAAGAGCACGGGTTTAACATGTTAGAGATAGTAGCTAAAACAAGCAATACACTGCTCTTAAAACAGGCAAAAACATAGTTTGTTGTACCAGTCTATATCTTTAGTTTTATATATTTAATTACAAAGCATATTTATTTTACTACGAGTATAATGTCATTCTACAATCATAAAACCAATTTACCAAGTAGTTTAAATTTTAACGACAAAATTTCAAGAATAAAAATAAAATATGTTGACTTTCCAATTACGTAGTTCATTGTTTGAAACAATCAGAAAAATTAGTATCTTCCTGCGGTTATAGATCCTCTGTTAGAACGTTAGCGTCCAGTCCACAGTCCAGACTCATTCCTACTCGTGCAGAGTGCCCTTAAATGCCCTAAATAGCTTCAGCGCCATCTTAATTCATTTAACATTCCTTTCGGTACTGTTCGCGTATTATCCAGGACGCGTCGACATAGTCGTGCACACAGTAGTGTACAGGCGGCACTTGGTCGAGCGGCTAGTGTTCTGTGGTGGACTGAATGCTTGAGTGCTGCTCGCTATGCATGAGGGTACAGGGTAGACGCGATGTCCAGCGTATTATAGTAGCTGACTTATGAAATACCAGAGGGCCATTAGTGCGATTTATGACCGACAGAGGTGTTGATTACCCCCTTTCTCGTCCCTATGCTGGTGGTATGGTTATCTCGCGCCCTATACATTGTCCTCGAGCATATTCTCTAGGTCTAGGCTCGGCGTTTATTACGAGTATGACTAAACCCTTTTTAAATTCTTCGATGTAATTAAACTAATAGGAGTTTTCAAGGCTACAATTTTAGATATGCATTATAATAAATAATGTTAAAATAACAATAAAATATAAAGTATTTAGAAGGGAAAAATTAAAATACGTACGTACGTACAGACGTCACGACGATATTAGTCAAAATGGATTCAGGGATGTTTCCGCTGAAATCTGGAAACCGAAAATTTTCGCTTTTACAATACCTTCTTTACTTCGTACAAGGAAGTAAAAACTGTGGGTGTAATATATTTTTTCTTACCCTGTAACTCTATCATTACTTGTATTTTATTGATTGATAAGTTTATGACAGCTAATTATTTTTAGCGATTATTTATTTCGGTATTTTGTGATGAGAATAATTTACCTAGACATTTTTATGTTTTTTTAATGTATATGAATAAAAGTGAAATCAAAATAAAAGAATAATAATTTTCGACAGAGAATGCCGAAATGGTGCTAATCTATAAAGTAATTATTAAAAATAATGATAGTCATTATCTTGTTAATCGGTATCATATAATAATCGAATTATAGTATTTAGGGGGATTATCCAGTTTTATGATTTGATAACTAACTAACTAATAATTCATTAATTTAGATCTGGTTCATAGTTTACTTTATGGAGTTAAATTTTATGGGCGATTCATGTCAATTTTCATTTACGTGATTTTCTTCATCCTTTTTTTATTCTTTCTCTGTTTTGAATAAATTTTAGACAAAAGATTTTTAATTTTTGTCTTAGATCCAGACAAGATAATAATATAAAGATTGTTATATCAGCAAAATTATTTTTGCGTTCAGAAAAATCATTACCTATAGCTTATGTTCTACTCCAGTGTTTCTTAAACCTCAGGTATCTGTATATCACTTCTTAAGTTTTCTTTATTACTACGTATTTTCTTATTAAAATAATAATATAAAATTAGTTATTTCTAATTGAATTTTTTTTTTACTTAAATTAAATAATTTGACATCAGTGATAGAAGTAAAACTGCTTTAATGATATACGGGTTGTTTCAAATTTTTTTTTTTAATAAAGGTTATACAGGATGTATCTGTACTTCGGGAAAAAATTAAAGGATATATACTATAAACGTACTGATCATGTAACAAAAATATTTTTTTTTATTTGCTGACAGCTATTTTAAATAATTTTATTTAAATCTTCTTACAAGTAATTGTTTACACAAATAAATGTCTGATGTTGTGTAATTAATAATTTAATTTAGTTAAATGCGGCAGGTCAAGCAATAAAGTACGCTAATTCATTGACCATAAAATGTTCATTTCAAGTAAACCATCCATAATTTAGCGAATTTTTTAAAAAAATCTTTTTGTTCCATGATCAGTACGTCTTATAGTATATACCCTTGATTTTTTTCCCGAAATACAGATATATTATTTGATGAACTGATTACAGCAATTTGCTAAAATACGCAAAAATAATTGCACCTAACATTTTATAATAACAAATAAATATTACGAAACATCAAACATTGAAAAAATTGTTACACAATTTCTATTAACTTAAATAAATTTTACTATTTACTAATTACTTTTTTTCATTCAGTGAAACATGTTTGCTTCAAGTAATATGCACTTATTTTTACGAATTTCGGAAAAAAAATTGCATTATAATCAATACAGCAAATAATATATATATATATATAAATATATATAGGGTGAGTCTGGGAAGACGCCCCCCCCCCTTTAACTTTTTTATTATGAGTAATAGAAAAAAATGGTTCATATGAAAGTTTTATTATTTTAAATATACTATTTGATGGCAGATGTAGATATTTTTTATAAAGTCAGGTTTACAAGATACGACTATCAACTTTTATTTTTTAAATAGCAACCTATAATTATTTTACTAAAATAAAAACCGCCATTTTTTTCTCTTTTCAACGGTGAATTAGTTTTTATTAATGTATCTGAAAAAATTCGAGAAAAATAAGAAAATTGAGAAATACTAGAAATAATTTTTATACAAATATTATAGGTGGCTATGTGAAAATAAACAAAATCCAGTGAGGATTTTCAGTTGCATAATAATGCATATTATGCCTATTTACGCAACCATTACTTTTAAAAGTAGCCTCATCCGTAAATAAAATATTAGATAATAGTAGCGGATTTCGTCTAATATTTTCCATCGCCCAATTGCAAAATCGAATTCTATTATTAAAATCTTCACCTTGCAATTCTTGTGTAAGGTTAATATGGTAAGGATGAAATTTATGTTTTCTTAAAATTCTAGACGCAGAACTTTGGCTAATGTCAATTAAATTTGATAAATTCCTCGTACTGACATGAGGATTTTCGTAAACAGAAGCCAAAACCATAATTTCGGTTTATTCATTTACTATAATATTAGATGTATTTCGTTTTGGTTTTTCTACTGAACCTGTTTCTCGAAATCGGGTAAAAATCCTCCTCAGTGATCTTAAACTCGGTTGCCGACGTCTAGGAAACCGCTCCCGGTAAATTCTTTTTGCCCTTCTCATGATTCCAGTCGATTCACCAATTATTAGAATCATATCTATTAATTCTTCTTTCGTAAACATTTGAAAACGTTTTTTTTTATTGTTTGCAAAATAAGTTAAATAAAGTAACCAGCAAATGTATACTTTTTTTGACATTAATTTAACACTGTTACATTTTGTTTATTTTCACATAGCCACCTATAATATATTTGTATAAAAATTATTTCTAGTATTTCTCAATTTTCTTATTTTTCTCGAATTTTTTCAGATACATTAATAAAAACTAATACACCGTTGAAAAGAGAAAAAAATGGCGGTTTTTATTTTAGTAAAATAATTATAGGTTGCTATTTAAAAAATAAAAGTTGATAGTCGTATCTTGTAAACCTGACTTTATAAAAAATATCTACATCTGCCATCAAATAGTATATTTAAAATAATAAAACTTTCATATGAACCATTTTTTTCTATTACTCATAATAAAAAAGTTAAAGGGGGGGGGGGGCGTCTTCCCAGACTCACCCTGTATATCCTTAATATGTTTTCAATAATTTTAAAACACCATTTATAGCCGAAAATTGCTTCGTGTTCGCGAAAACCTTGTATGTACTCAAAAGTACGTGTATCACACTTTGAGCAAAACTGCTCTATACTAAATAACTATATAGTAACTAAAATTGGATGATAATCATAGCATTACCTTGTAAGAACTAGATATGACATATAATTTGTAATTGAACATCTACCACACATCCTAAAGAATTGAACGAAAGCTGTTTTGATATGTAATTTATTTCTTAATATTCACAAACAAATACAATATTTTTGATGGCTTTTAATTACTAACAATACAATTTAACAAAAAATCACTGCAAACCGAAATAAAAACTACGTACCTACACAATGAAACAATATTTGAAACCCTACTCCACATAATATCACCACGGAGACATACAAAACATTTTAGTAATCCCAATCCTTTCGTCCGTCGTAGCTTCGCTCATCACAAAAACGAAACGAAATAACTAATCAACAGCTGGTGGGTTTTACTTCACTTCTTATCCCTCGCCACCCGTCTCTATCTCCAGCGTTCCGCGTAAAAGGCTCAAACCAATTTGTCTATACCCAATAAGCAGTTGGTTTGAGAATTCAATTACGGGGCAGGCGAAGTGGCATAAGGTCTTCCCGGGGGGGACGCAACTAATCCCCCCCTTCCCCCTTGACATCCCTCGGGAGATCCTGAAATTATATACATTATTCCCTTATGGAAGAGTAGGGATTATATAGTTGGTAGGCTTGCTTGCTTGATTACTTACTTGGCTCTGAGAAATGATGAGGTGTTTTTCTGTTTGTTGCAGGTGTAGGACAACTGGACAGTAGTAAAGATTTCTCAGTGGACGGGCTCGGGTTTAATAAAAAGAAGAAGAAGAAGCGTCGTCATAGGTGAGTACTTTTATGTTGATTAGCAAAAATGAGAGAATTGTGAGTTCGTTAGGTTATGATTATAAGTTTCATTTAAATTAATTAAAGTAACTAGTATAAACTGACTCGGGCTGATTACATTTTAAGATTTGTGTGCTATTAATTCTCAGGTAGATTCAAAAAAGAGTTAACTTTGGTATTCACTTTTTATTAAGGAAATTATAAATGAAACGAAAGATGCTTTTATCGCTCATATTTAAATTCTAACCTGTTCGTGATTAAAGACTAGCTTTTCATAGTAGTATTGAAAACAGAGACCCGGAACCATTTTTTTTTTGTTTCGTTACAGTTTAGTTTCAATAAAAATAATTACTTGTCGGTATATAACGTTTTATTTAAAATATTTCATTTTCGTTTGAATAAAAAACAAATTTGGTTTTGTTCGAAAAATTACAAAATTATATATTAACTTATTTTAACAATTTTATTTATTTAAATTAATTATACTTAACAAATAAAAAAGGGTTTGTAGCATATTCCAACTGAAACATAAACATTTATTTAAAAAATTAATTCAATGTAAATGATATATTGAGAACGGAAAAACAACGTTATTATTCTGAATTAATATTTCGGCTATAGGTATCGTTTTCATTCCTGCATAAGGTTAAAAAATTCGTTTCCGTATCTGTTTCGGATATAATTTATTTGTCGTTTTTGTTCTATTCCGGGTCCTTAATCGTAAATAACTATTAACGGTTAACCATTACGAACATGCCTGTATTAATCATAACTACATCTTCTTATTTATGGCATTAAACATGAATTATGCAATTAATTGTGCTTATTTATGTAGCTCATATTTTTTCCGAAAACAAGAACTATAAATTAAAAATTGTTTCAATTATTTTGACTTGTTTCTCTAGACAAGTAGATAGTTCTAAATTTCAAAAGAACAATTTAAAATAAAAAAATAGATTGTAATGCATTAAGTAAATATTATTCTGAATATTACTCTGATTTGAAATGAATATTTGTCAAACTAGAGTTTGCTATTAAAATATACAACATATTACTTTTTACTGCCAGGAGATAGGAAAAAAAATATATTTTGATCTTATTATTATCATGTGTAGCTTAATAACATATTGATGCCTAAAATTTTAACCAAAAAAAAATTACTAAAAGATAATGGATAAAGTCAAACGCGACAGTATGCGACTTTCAGTTTCTATGTAGTAGAATCTAGTTTTGCATGGAATATGTTCATCCTGAGTTTCAATTTTGTTAAGGAATATACGGCTTTAGTATCCTTGAATACTATTATTTATTTATTGGACGATTCGATGGTTAACCCATCATCTTCAGCATTTATTTCTACAAAAGTATTTTCCAAACCTAATACATATTTGTTTTTTACATTGTCAATTTTTAAATTATAGTTGAAATTAGCTTTACGGATGAGCAACTGTCCTAAATGTAAAAAGTAACGTAAGTTGTGAATTTAACAAGATACACCACATGTGAAAATAGTTATTTGTGTATTAAGAGCGTGAAGTGATTCTTTGTTACTCGAACACAGTAATTGCAGCGCGAGCCAAAGTCGAGAGCTGCAATAGTGTAAGAGGAACAAAGACACTTTACGCTCGTGATACACATAATTTTTTCTACGATTGCATCTTAAAATGTATGCGTACTGAAAATAAATTCGTTTTGTCAACTGTCAATATGACAAGTTTCTGTTTTGTTTGTATCCCTGGTAAGTATTGAAATAAGCGCGCATTTAATATCTTTTTCGCGCGTTGCCATTGGAAACGCGTGCATTTAATGTCTTTTTCGCGCATTGCCATTGGAGACGCGCAAAAAAGATATTTTTCGATTGTTCCACAGAAAACGTCAACTTTACGATGATAAATGAGGGCGTAATTGTCAATTTTTCATAGCAATCGTAGACAAAACATATTTAAATCCGTGATATTTTGCACGTGTATACTGTTAAGATGGCCGACAGAGAATATTTTTGTTCAAATAAATGCTGAAGATGATGGGTTAACCATCGAAACGTCCAATAAATAAATAATAGTATTCAAGAATCCTAGAGCCATATATTCCTTGCCATAGTATAATCTAGCACTTACCTATTGATATGTATAATTCTGTCTCTAGTTTGACGGCATTACTTTACTCAGGCCAAGAAATCAAACGATACACGTCATCAGTGATATTTTCAATGACATCATAAATACTGACATTGAATTTACAAAACTAAATTATTTGCCAATGTAATATTTAATTTGATTTTCTTTTGAGATATCTACAAAAAAGAGAAATGCGTTAGTGAATTTTATGTTGCACTATTGGTAGTTGAATGTTACTAACAGTTCGTTTATATAGATTAGCAGCAGTAGCTCAATATTAAATACGATTTCATGCTTCTGATTATGTGTTATTGTGAATTTTTGTGTTTATTAAATGGTTCTTGGCAAAATTAAACCCTGTTTTATTTTTATTTGGGTGCCTATACATTAATTGAAAATTAAAATCGTTTCTTGCACTATATATACAGGGTGTTTCACAACTTATGGCACTTATTTTAACTTTATATAGTACTCAACGTACTGATTATAAAACAGAACGATTTTTTCAAAATTCGCAAAATTTATTTCGCGGTTTTTTAAACAAATAGTTTTGAGCCACTGGCTGAGTAGGTGCTGGCATTATTTTGTTTATTTGTTTATTTTGCACGCTACAATTTATGCAATACCTAACGTTACATAAAACATAAATTTAATGTATCAGTTCTCGGTGGCTAATGTTACTTTCACTTACAGATAATAAATTTTAATAATGCGATTTACGAATATTTCCTTTTCTACAACTGTCAAAAAATGTATTTTTTTTACTAATATCAATATGCGAAGTACGTGATTTTTTCATCATTTACTTTACCATGACAACGCGTATTTTACACCCTAGTGCGCAAAATGAGCAGTTTGCGCACTGTTTCGTATTATAATGCGCAAAATGAGTATCTCGCGCACGCTCCCTAATTATTTGTTGTCAGATTTCATTAGTTACAACACATCAATAGTATCAAATTCATATTATTGTTGATTGTTTTCCTTCAATTTACTTAAATAAATCAATAACTATTGTATTATTCTTTTTTTACAGTTGTAGAAAAAATGTTGTTTGTATTTCGTGAGCAAAATTCTTATTTTTATTGTCTCGACTAAAAGTAACATTCTCACGCGCAACAAAAAAAACACTTATTTTGCGCACTTAATACAAAAAATCTATTGTATTTACGAATATTCCGTTATGTAATCAAATTAACTAATTAACTTTGATTATTTATTATTCAGTGGTACCGAAAATGTAACCGTTTAATAAAAAAAATTCTTTCTGTTTTATAATCAGAACGTTGAGTACCAAATGGAATTAAAATAAGTGCCATGAGATGTGAAACACTCTTGTATACATTCAGTGTAAATGACGTCATAATTATTGATGACGTGCATCGTTTGATTTCTCGACTCAACTATACCTACAGTTTAATTGTGTCTCCTTTAGTGAACTTATTTATTTCGATCTTTATGTAATACTGTTTATCTACGACCATATATGTAGGTAGGCCATTAAATCAATTTGCAAGAACAGTAAATGTTTGTTTACGGTTGCTAAGGATTCTCAAGAAATTTTTCATTTGTTAAGTAGTAACACTGCTGTTTGACAGTTGATGTTACTGATATAACCTAACAAATATTCTGTAATTGTTCTTATTATTATTTATGGTCGTAGATAAAGTATAATACACAACTCGAATTGTAACGCAATTACATTCTGCACTCGCCAAGGCTCGTGCGCAACTTGATCACTCGTACGTAATATGCTTGTTACAATTCTCGTTATGTAATATTGTGTACAATACGGTGTGCCGTGCAGTGCAGTGCCGCGTTAGATTATAAGATACAGATTTTGTGGTACACATTTAACTACCCTGGGTGGGTGTGTGGCAGGACAATTTTCACGAGCTACCAGCTGGAGGAGCTGGAGAAGGCGTTCAAGGATGCACACTATCCGGACGTCTACGCCAGAGAGATGCTGTCGCTCAAAACTGACCTGCCCGAAGATAGGATACAGGTAGGAACATTCATCTGTTACACCTAATATTCTTACAGACTTCTGTAAGTAATCTTCGAAAAAGTCTAAGGCTTTGTTGTTATCTAGCAGCATGATAACAATAGCCAAGATTTAGCCATCACATTTTACATATTTTCTGTTTTTTTTTTTATGTTATAATTAATAATGTTGGACAAGGACTGATATGTGGATGAATCTATTAGTTGATATTCTGGCAATATTTCGTGCTACCCTATTTAATAGGATATAGCGTGATGTTATATATATATATATATATATATATATATATAAAAGCTTGTTGTGAGTTGAATAACAATGGTAAAACAATATTTGTAACAAAAAATTATTTGTATAATGCATATTATAGAAATTATAACATTTTAAAATGTTGAACTGTCAAAAATTTTGACATTTCGCGTTGTTAATAATAGGTGCGTTCAACAAAAATTTTTGTGTAGTGTAGTTTAATGTACAGTTGATAGTTATGTGATTCCAATGCAAATAGTGCACCAAACTATATCCGAACGCTTTTGTTGTAAATGTGAATGGTATCAAGTTATTCTAACAAATTATTATTAGCTTTTATTGATAGCACTTTAATGACTTGTTACATTATTAAAAAAAGTTAAATAAACAGAACAATATATTTTGTTATACAATTAGTCCAATTTATGTAATGAGCATAGTTTTTTACTTTAAACAAGTACTTATATTGTTATTGCGGCCAATAATAACAATTATTAAATAATTAAAAAAATGTCGCAAAAAATGGACACGAACATAAATATTTTCTGTTACATATTTGAATTTTATATAAGGGCTCTGGTGCCGCCCAGGAGGTTGATTCTGTATATTGCGTGAGCAGTTGCGTGATTAAATTTGCGTTAGTACAATGTATGACGTCACCGATTCTTTTCTGGTGTCGAGCATAGGGAATTCCGTGCTTTACGTTTTCGCGCCAAGTTTAGTGATGGTAATGGTTTTGAAACTATAACTGTCATTTGAAATCACATGTCATTGTTTGTCAACATCGTTTTGTAGTTTTTTTATACGATTTTATTATGGCAGAAGATAGAAAACGTGATATGAACGCTACAGAGGAGCAAAAATTAATTTTAATAAACTTTATGGCAGATATGGCGTTGATAACGCAAAATGACAGGAAAGTAAAAGACAAACATAATGTTAGAATAAGACATGTAGTGTCGCAAGTAATAAACAGGACCTACGGAGGTCACGCATCTATATTTGCGTGTCTCGCAAGAAGTGACGTCATACCCATTAGTTCTTTAAATGTCCGATAGATGGTTTACTATATGCATGTGACATATCTGTGTTAGTATGGGTGCCGCAAGTAGTCACGCAAGATACAGAATCAGGCTCCTGAACGTTGTGCTGTCTAGATGCGACCGCCTCGTCGCCTAGGCGCTTATGTCGGAACATTATTTCAAATTCAGGATTTTATTGTTTGTTTGTATGTTTTAGAGTTTGTTAAAATATTTAAATTTAAAGTTTTATTTGCCTACATCTACTTCTCATAATTATTTGATACAAAAAAACCAGTAGCGGCCTTTTAAAACACGGTTATTTCTGCATTTCGATTACCCCTAAAATTAATTAGCCCCTCCAAAATCCTTCCCAACAAGCAATCACCAGTCAGCAACCGTCCATCAACCAACAAATCACCAGCCACCTCCCCCTAACCACTCTACCCTTCACACATCCAACATCCACATTCGCGCTTTAAAAACTCTGCTCCCTTCGTTGCGTATCTCATTCATAACCAGCTCGCTGGGAGACGAACAAGGGGCAGCCATTACTGGGCGGTGCGGCGCCAGCCAATCAGAGCCGTGAACGCGCTCGACACGGCCAGGCACGGCAATGCACACGCGAGAATACGCCGAGCCGTGCCGATGTGCCGATGTGCCGAGTGGCGGTTCGATTATGCAGTTCACTTTAAACTTATTATGTGAATCATTTTTCACAACCAAAGTTTTAACGAAGTAATTTTAAGGAATAATAAAAGAATGCGAGAAATGTTTTTGAAAGTTTTGTATCTAAAGGGAGTTGAAAGTTTTAGTTGGGATGAAGTTTTGTAATGGGGTTGCTGGCATGAAACATATTGTGTAAAGAATTTTAAATTGCAAGTATTATATATTAATTTTATCAGCTAGTAGTGGTAGTATTGCCATTGAAAATTGTCCTCGAATAGTCGTTAGTTGAAATGAAAATGTATTATATTTACTTATTACGAGCTGTTCTATATTCTCAAATCTTGTCTAATTTGATGCATATGAAAAGAAACGTCTTAATTCATTTTTTTTTCACTTTCAATATAAATATATTACCGGTTTCAATATATTAAACGTATGTTTACATCAAATGATAAAA
Source organism: Pterostichus niger (assembly GCA_947425015.1). Taxonomy (NCBI): domain Eukaryota; kingdom Metazoa; phylum Arthropoda; class Insecta; order Coleoptera; family Carabidae; genus Pterostichus; species Pterostichus niger. The sequence continues at coordinate 20,025,666 of OX380334.1, read as the reverse complement.
TGTTTGTTTAGTGCCACCTTTACACACAATTATTTGCATATTTCGATTGATAAACCGTGTATATTTTACTGTCACTTGTACTTCTTTACTTTTTGCGAAGAAATATTGATCAATTTTTATGCTTGAAGATCAACATACATATTTTAAAAATCGTAAAAAATGTAGGATAATACTAGAATTTAAAAAAATCTGATGTGTACACTATATGACTTCCTTGTACGCGTATTAAACTATAGATATTTTTTTAATTGTACATATTTGACATTAAATCTTTAATTTTTAGAAATTTTGTTTTAATCCATAGCAAACTTAATTAAATAAAAAAATAAAAAATATGTAATATTTAAATTTAGATATCTCGGTTATGCAAAAGGCTAATTTAAAAATTCTTAATATGCTAGACGCAGAATTTAATTCTTTAAAATTTTTATTGGTAGCATTTATTTCTAAAATTAAAATAATACCATTTTTTTCAAGAAAAACTGTTAGTAGCTTCATGTAATGTGTCACTTTCGGTTAGTGTATTTTAACCAAAATCTATTATGTTATTTCCATTGATATAGTAGTCTTATATACCAAATTTGGAAAGTTTTAAATTATATTTGAATATAGTTTTTCATGAAAATCTAATTATAGGCTTCAAGTAAAGTACCACTTCCGGAAGTTATATAATGACCAAAAAGGGAGGTGCACAACTAGATGTTATAACAGTCCTAAATATAAAATTTAAATTTTCTACGGCTTACCGTTTTTGAGTTATGCGAGATACGTACGTACGTACGTACGTACAGACGTCTCGACGAAATTAGTCAAAATGGATTCAGGGATGGCCAAAATGCGTATTTCCACTGAAATCTGAGAACCGAAAATTTTTGCGATTACAATACTTTTTTTACTTTGTACAAGGAAGTAAAAAGTATTAATCAGTCGATATTTATGTCATTATTTTTATAATATGCTTACATACATATTTGCATTTAAACAAAATTAATACCAGCCGAAGAAAATACTTATATTAATTGATATTTCTGACTTGATCATTCTTACTCGTATTTAACCCTATTTAGGTATGTTAGTACAAGAATTACATTTTTTTACGTGAAGAATATAATTTAGTATAATATATTTTTGTCCTTTTTTTCGTTGTTATTGAGTAATATTTGTTGCATAACCATTAATCAAATTATGGAAAAGAAAACAAAGGTTTTCTTATTAAAATGAAACTAATAGCATCCACTGATTCGTTATTATCGTTATCGTTTTGAACTGAAGAAGCAATTCAATCAACTTATATTTATCATTGATTTAATAAATGAAACAGACAGAATTTCTAGCAAAAAGTTGAAACAATTCGCTTAATTGAAATCACATCAATTAGTTGGAGTAACTAAGTAGAGAACAATAATATTTTTTCCACATAACAATTATGCGCGTCAGCATTTGTTTAGAGCTGATGCTTCATTAAAGATCGCGTCGCCTGAGCCGATAGCACCGCCACCGCCGCCGCCAGGCCGCGACACAGACTTGGGTTACAAGTCATTAGCAAACAGCGCCCGGAGCGCATGGAGCCGTCCCGGACTCCGGAGTTAACGCCGCGACTTGGCCAACTTTGCCGGAGCGAAGATAATTACTTCGTTACTCAAATTCTTGCCAACTAAACGCAAAAGAACCATCTTTGCTGCTGGGTTTCATTTAATTAAGACGTAGAATGATGTGGAAATTTTCTTATTAGGAAAAGTTAGAAACTGCGCGGAATCTTTATGGCGTAGTTTGCCTGAGGATCTATGACGCTGACGGGACGGAACACGGTGTTTATTCTGACACGGCGCACTGTCTTACAGATGCAGACGCCAGACACGCTCACTTGCTAACGTCAAGCTCTGCATGCCTTTTAAATCTCTTATTTTAGAATAAGAACTTTCTTCAAACTTCTTATAATTGCGACACAAATTGTTCTGTACCTATGGAATATACGAATAAATTTATTACTTTACTGACATAGGTAATAGCTATAAATTAAATTCAACAAATATTTTTCACAAAGGTTTTATATTTGAAGTAGTATCTAAAACCATAGTAAGCAGGAAATTTGTAGGGTACAGATACTGCATAATATATTAAATGCAGTTTATCTCAAGTAAACATTTTTAGTACTATTAGTTTGATAGTTATTTCTAATATAGTAATAATTAAATTAAAATTATAAACATTACAGTAGTCAATTTATTCATGATACAATACCAAATAATTGACTATTAGTGGCATAATAGTGGCATTAAAAATGTGTATGTCATATGATGTACAAATAATTTTGTGTATTAAAAAAGAATTCCTTTGATTCGAGATTAGTATAGCATGTAGTATTTGCGATTTATTTTTTACCTAAAGTATTCAAACATCCTGTATGTTACTTATAAGTATTCGTACTTAAACTCAGTTTACTTTATAATCTTAACTTACTAACTTATTATGAAGCTGTTTGTAAACTGGTTATTATATTATTATTTTTTAAATAATTGCTATGTATAGAAATTTAAAAAATGCAAGAAAATGTTATAAAAATACTAAATGTAATTTGTTTGTGCTCAGAATACAGAAAATGTGATCATATTTGAAATAATTGTGAAATATAAATTTGTCATTAATATACCTTTCAAAATAATGATCCAGTTACAGAATAGGGGTAAGGGGGAGCTGATCTGTATAAGATACAACTGTGAGAGTAAACTCAATCGAGATTTCTATTGAATCGAGTTAATGATAATTGTAATTTTAACTGTTATTCATACATTATGAAGTAGGTGGCTCAATGGTAGCGAGTCGGCCTGTGGATATTGAGAACCCTGGTTCTATCCCCACAGCTGACAAACAATTTTCACCAAATTAAAATCTACCCCTGTGACTCCTTCCCCACTAATATATTTGGGGGCCGTGATTTCACGGCCGGTAACCGCACTTCACGCGGAAAAAATATATCACTTACCGAAATCTGCTTAGACAGTGCCACACCCAGTAATGGATAAAAGGCGTGATGATATATTTATTTATTTATTCATACATGAATCCAATCAAATCCATACTTAGTTTAGTAATTTAATAGATAAATTTAATATTTGTGATTTGACCATTCTATAATGGTTACACTTCAGACTAGCTTGACTATCCTAAAACATTCCAATAGTAGGTATACAGACCATATTCAATTTTAGGATCAGTGCCTGTAAACCAAATACTATTTCCACCTTTACAATCCGAACATCTCTCACATTAAAATTATCCAATTACCGCTGTATACCATCCCGCATTCATCACTCGTTCAGGCGACACGTGGCAGCGGCGCCGGCCGGGGGTGTACCAGGGGCGGCAGACACCTCGCTGTGCTGTCGAACGCACTCGTTGCGTCGCGACGCCCGCAGTCCGACTGACATTTTTTGTTACATGCGAACAACGACGCAGAGTTAGAATTGATCTGTCACTAGCAATTTTCAGCGCGTTGTTATGAACAGGGGACAACGGGAGGTAATGAAAGATGGGTGGAATGGAGAAATTTTACTTTTGGGAGGTAATATGTCAGTCTGATTGGAAAACTGTAGTGTTGTTTAAATTGTTCTCGTGTCCTCCGATCTCCAGTATACTCCAAGCAAAAATTTAGCACATTTATTACTAGAGGACTGCAAGGGCGGATCCACAAATCGTATAAGGGGGAGGGAGGTAATTACCTTTTTTCGTGCTGACAATTTTGTCGATTAACAAGAAATAGTATTTTACATTACTAGCCAGGTAAAACGGTTTTTACTGCTGAAAGGAGGAAATGACTGGCGAGCCGTTAGGCGAGCCTGTCACCTCCTTGAGGCAGTAAAACAGTTACCTGGCGTGTATTGTACAATATTTTATTTGTTACTCATTTGTAAATCATATTTAAGATTATAATCAAAACTTGTCAGTTGTAATTGTTGTCATAGATTGTCTTGAATGATATCCCATAAGCCTTGGAAAAAAATGTTTCCCTTACGTGAATCTACAAATGTTGTGTCTTCTACATCGGCAGAATCTGCAGCTAATATTCCTTCCTCCTCTGTGGCTAATCGGTCAGACGCAAGCGACATCACTTCAGCCGAAAAATTTAATATAATTGGCAATCATAATTGTACATTTATTTTTAACTTATATGATAATAATAAAACTGAACTTTCAACTGTTAACAATGCAACTACTAACTTGTAAAAATGTTACAGGTTAGCTGTCAGTTTTACAGGTTAATAGGTTGTAAAGGTTGGTTTTCAATGTTAATGTACAGTCCAAATAAATGACCGTTTACAAGTATGTAACAAATAAAACTATTTTAGACATTTAGATTTTTAGGTTCAGGATAATATCTTATAAGCGATTAATATTTCAATTTACATTTTATAAATATTTTTAAATGTTTTAAAACATATTGTACTGTCATAACAGTTTTCTCAATTAATTTTGCAACTTTAGTGCGTTTTCATAAAAAATAATTTAATTATCATTTTTGTCCCGCGGGTTGAGGGCTTGACTCACGACTTTAAGGTCGTGGGTTCGGGTTCCATCCATTGCGGCCATACAAAGGATATATCGGCATATGACCTGAGTAGTTGGTCCGATATATAAATTAAAAAACAAAATTATCAAAATGGAGCACATTTACTTATTACATTTCTGGCTATAGTTACCATTGTTTAATTACAGTTTTTTTTATGACGTAAGCCAATCCCTTACACATTTCTACCATATCAAATTGTTCATGGAAATATGTGAAACACACACATGATTTAATTCTTCTTCTTCTGATGGCACTACAGCCCAAATCGGGCCTGGGCCTACCGGGCACACCGAGCCGCAGTTTTTACACTGCCGTACTGCCGGTTTTCGTAGTCAAATGCTACATTATTTAAGGCGTATAAGTGACTAGCTTATAGCGCCCGAGTGTGATAAATACATGTAACTGTATTTTTATATTTTACGACAAATCACACATTGTCGACAGGCGGATTCGAACTGACGAACCTAGGTTCGGGTGACGTCACAGTATGCAAAGAGATGTGCCTTAACACGCTCGGCCACCGCGCCTGCTTATTATTTAATATACGAGTAAATTATCTCATTTCAATGCCACAAAATAGAAATAGTTATTTACAGTGGCGGCGCTAGGCTCTGAAATCTAAGGGGGCCAGTAAGGACCAGGAAGAAAATTAGGGGGGCATATATTTTTTATTATTTTAATAATAAATAACAATGTTGTCAATATTAAATTTATTTGGTACCAAACAAATATAAATATAATATAGAGTAGAATCTCTTATAGTATACTCTCCTACAACACCTCAACTAAATTCACGACTCACATCAGTCTATTACAACACGTCAAACATCTCACATGTAACACGTGAAATAACACAAAATTGGCGCTTCTTACTGTAACGTGCTATAATAGAGTCGAGCGTCTGCTACTGCACGAATCTTTTACAACACGATACGAGTTAGCGCGTGCTGTAGCAGATTCTACTTTATAAATAATAAACAAAAACAAGCAAATAAAACTAAAAATGTTCTCTAATATAATTAAAAGAAAATATGATAAATACAAAACACAGCACTATTTATGTTTCAAGTACCGAAAGTGCATATTTTCAGTACAAGCATGGATAATTGCAGCCCGAGGCAAGGCCGAGGTCTGCAATCATGCGAGTGCTAAAAACGCACTTTCTGTACAAGATGCATACAATATTTTTTTAATTGTGTTATTCAAGAAAATTTACATATTATGCAGTTTTTGAATGATGTAATTTAAACAAAATCAATATATCGTTTCTAAGCAGACGACAATTGAAAATGTTTATTGACAACGAAAAAAAAATTAATTTAATAATCCTAGAAAATTGCCATGGAAACAATAACTATTAGGTTTGTTATAAATATTAGAAATAAATTAGCAAAATATTTTAATTAGACCTATCCATACAGCTCATGTAATGTACATTACCTCATTTTGTTTTCTTGCAATTTATTTGATCAAAATGATGTTCCTGTATCATAAACAACTCAATGACATAATAATTACTCATTTATTAACAAACAAATGCGTGATTTAATTATTAATTGTTGTTATTAATAGTTAATATATTTAGTCTAATTAGTATGAAGAAATTAAATGTCAAGTTATTTGACAGAAAAACTTAATGAATTTGTTTGTCATTTTGTTTTAATTACGTGGCTAAAACTATTAAATTCTAATTTTGTAAATTTTCATATTTAATTTCTGTTGTTTCAGAAGTTAGAATATCAACTTAGTTAATTTAAGCTGTACAACTTTTATTTGAAGCATTTAAAAAATAATAATTTGAGAATCAATGCGCACGAAATAGTGTTAAACGCCTATGACCCGCTATTTGTGATACATCCGGTATATTATACATGCTATATAGTATTAAAATTTAATAACAATGACATCTTGTAATTTTGTGCTATAATCGTGCTTCCAAAGTTCTATAATTTGATTTTATTAATTAAATATGTTGAAGCTATTTAAAACAGATCATCCTTAATTATCAGCAAGTGTTATAATAACATTATCACACTATCATCACTTATTATCATTTTCCTAACCTTTTAGCTCGTGTGACGTAACACAACACAAATACTATTACAACTAGTGTAGTTACACATTTCATTTATCAGCAATGTCTACGTAACAAGTTAACACACTAGCAAGTATAATTCCTGTTAATGCCCTAATGACTAGTTGTGCGTTCCCTCGGGGTGCTAACCCCAAAACACGTCGTAAACATGTTGCTAGTGTTGCTACCCCGCATCTCGCTCTCGCCCCCGATTCGTGGTGGTTCTGTTCTATGTTCCTGAACACTCTTCACATGTTAAACATTCGCTAAGCTACTGTGTTTGATAATTAATTTAGGGAACATACGAGAACGAGAACGGTACAGTTATCGTCAAGCTTTGAATATGGTAGTGGGGGTATTTAGGATTGCTACGGAAGGGTAAGTGATTTTGTCAATGTCAATGAGAATTTGTAAACACTGGTTAAAATTAGATACATTATTTTGCTACAAACTTTGATTTCAATATTCTATTTATTTATTAAACTAACACCGAATGGCCCGTTACAACGGTAAAAGTTAAATTTGAAGGTTTGTTTATATAAATAAAAGCCTATCGAGTGATGACAGCAATGTTAATTATTTCATATAATATGTAATTTCGCTTTGCTTTTATTTATTTAAATCAAGTTTAATATTTAATGACGCAACTGACTATTAGACAGGTATTCTCAAACTTCTATGAATCGGAACCCAATATTTAAAATAAAAACTTTTTGCGATCGACCAGATTAGTCGCCTTTTTTCAATTTTTATTGATTATATTTAATTAAAACATATTAATCTAGCTACAAAAGTTGATTGAAACATTTAAAAAAATAATATATCAACAAAAAGTAAAATATAAAAATATATATTGAAGGTGGCGTGGCTCAGCGGTATCGAGTTGAACTGTATATTTGAGAATCCTGGTTTAATTCCACAGTCGACAAACAATTTTCACCACATTAAAATTACCTCTGTTGCTTTCCTCCGACTAATATCTTTGAAGGGCGTAATTTCACTTCACGCGCATAAATATATAACTTATCGAGATTTGCTATGGCACAGTACCACAGTCATAGATACTAGATTTCCAAATAAATACTCACATCTGAAATAGTAGTATAGTAAATAGAAATTTTATTAGGAAGATTCATAAAGAGGATTAAATTTACAATTAACTAACTCCAATTTGATTCTGGATTGAAATGACTGGTATTAAAGCAATTTACAAAATAAAATAACGTACATACATTTAGAACTATAGTTCATATGAGATATTTTGCCATCTTAATATTTGGTGCCACCAGTGTTGAATTGACCAATAGGCAGTACTAGGCAATTGCCTAGGGGCCCCCGTCAAATAGAGGCCCCGGAAAATGAATTTAAATAAAAATTGTAGAGTTCAGCGAGTTGAAATGCAGAAAACGCTTCTTGTTGACCGTTGGAGTAGTCATTGCAAATGTTTGTTTTTCTTTATGAATAATTATATATCAAGTTTTATTTTCGCTGTTTATTTGAATTATGAAAAAAGTTTATTTGAATTCTAGTTATTGTATTTTCATGTGTTAATCCGGCACTGGGTGCCACCACTTATTTTTGTGTATTAGAAACAGAATGAAAGTTTGAATAATAAATGGTATTATCGGCTAATTATTTTTATGTTTCTGCCTGTGTGTGAATAACATAACCGAGTCGTGGAAGTAGTACATAATTTACCCACAGCTACTCATGTCGCTTGTTGTCATTAAACGAATTGTTAAATTTCCAGTAAGTTTAATTATTTTTTACGGTTCTTACAACCTATTGTCTTGCCAAAAAAATAGTAAGTAATATATTAATATATTAGTACTTTATTATAAAAATTATATTTGTGAAATATAATTTATCTGTTTGAAGTAAAAAATTAAAATTACATTAAAATTACTTGTTTTATTATTATCTTGAAAGTTCAAAGATCAAATGGCATAAATTTTTGAAAAGATATTAATATTCTCCAGAACATATAAAAAAATGAAAAAAATAAAAGGGTCAGTTTTTGAAATATTAATTTTTGAAAATTTAGAGAGGCATTTTCAGACAGTTGTAAATATGTAAAAATTTTGAAAAAAATACAGCATATTTAGTATATTATTAAGATTGTATATCAATTATAAAAATAATAAAAAATGAAAAAAAAATTTCAAAAAATTTTTGAAATATTTTTTCTACTTTTTTTACAAGTTCAAATTTTGATTTTTGTACACGTATGTGTGGGGAATATAAATGTGTGTAAAATATAAAAAAAATACAAGGAACAGATTTTGAGTTATTTGGATTTGAATTATATTTTACTTTATATTTTCGTTGTTTTGCATGAATTTTTAAAATTTAGACTTAAAATAATAAATACTTATCAATTACTTAATTATTATTTTAAAATAAGTGCATATTTATACTGCTTAAATGTATAATTTGTTCATTGAAATTTTTTTATTCTGCATGCGTTTCAACGCGCGGCACGGTAGGTTACGTTTAACGTTAAAAAATTCTTGAGATCCATCAAAACTTGGCCTATGAGCCACTAGTAGGTCGCGATTCACACATTGTAAAACTCTGGTCTAAATTCATAAGTATGCAAGTGGTGATCTATAGGACTAGTATACTTTTTCCAATTTTTTTGCAATATCTATATTAATCATAAAGCTTTTCTTGAACAATTATTCAATTAAATAATAGTACAATAATTTAAATTGATTTGATTGTGGAATTCAAACAAAATCAGACTACTATGCTATCTCAAATACGCTTGCAACAACAAACACTCTAATTTGCAATTATCGCTAATCAACATCGTTAATACCTTAATACATATCATTACATCATTACATTATAATTACCTTCATTACCTTTCCATGCACCCTATAATTATCTCAACAAAAAGATCCTTAGCAACAAATCAAAAATCCCAAATCATCAAATCGTCTGGCACACACTATTACATCAATAATAACCCCATCAGCAGCTGACATCTTAAGTCTATCCTTCGTGTCTTGCATCTGCCATCCACAATGACTCTGCGTCTGCGGTCCCGGGATCGAACCCCTGGCACTCGAGACTCCGTGATCCCACAATGGCTATTGTGTGGTCCTCAGTAGACGTGTGATTCTTGAGTTGAGTCTTGACCAGGTTTGTGGCGAGCGGTAAAGCTGACACCCACTAGAAAGAGGGTTGAACAGTTGTGGTAAAACGACAACGGATATCTCAGGTGCTTAAGACACTTGAAGGTTTTTGTGGATGTAATTAACTGTTATTTATTTTTATAATTATTCGGGAAAAAAGAAGCAATTATAGAAATATTTAAAAGTGGTTTTATGAAAATACTTTCGTAATTTTTACTTCTCTAACCTGTAAAAAGAAAAGTTGATCTAAGAAACAAATATTTTTAAATTGAATGCGGATTTTAGAATTATTCAATGAACTACATTCGCCAGACGCAATAATACTAACTGGCTTTTACTTCCTAAATGTACAATTGTATTGTAAAAATAAAATTATATATTTATAGTATGTTCCGTAAAAATTATTATCTAAATTTTGGTTAGCGGTTAGTTGTTAGTCGATATGGATTTGAATTGACATGTTTAGGTTAGTTCATTTTAAACTTATACTTTTCATATGAATTTGAAGCAAATCGCGCTAGTATTAAGGGAACTAACAAACTAACCAAAAAAAAACAAGAATAAATGCTAGTGACTTTGATTTCTAATCAAACCCATTAATTTGAGGAACTGTGTTGCGAAAAAAACAAATTTTCAGAAATATTTTATATTTGGAACGGAAAACTATGATTCTGATGACTATTTTTTATTTACAGAACATGCTATTAATTTTGGTTTATACATTTATGTGTAATACATGATAAGTTTTAAATAAATGGTGAGGGCTACCTGTAGTTCCTACAGCACATATTTTTAACACATTTTGTTATCAACGTACAACAAGTCATGTTATTTTATAAAAGTTTTCTGTATTTTTCGTTGTTACTTTTTGTGCTTATAACCGTTTATGTGCATCTGATGATGGCTGTCGTACAGCCGAAACGTTATGCTATGTAAATAATTGCAAATATAACTCGTAAATGACTGATAGCTGAATAGTTGTTTTTAGTTCATACATTTTACAGTCGAAAAAAATTTTCAACATCATGTAATTAGTATTATTTTAAATAATACTTCAATAAATACTTAACAATAATTTTTATATCAAATTGAATAGGTATATTATCAGGATTTGATCTTGGAATTATATGCTCTTAGCCAAATAAGATAAGGTCACCACGTGATTCAAATCTGGTGTTATTCTAATTTATCTCTCTATTCTATTGCGTGTCGATGGCAACCTCGATGATTATTACATACACTGAATACTTGACATATCGTAAGATTCGTCTGCAGTTATTTAAGAAGAATTTTTTCAATTCAAATGTAATTAGTATTCTTTAATTAAATACTTAACAAATGATGATGTCAAGTTGAAATGTATTAGAAGTATTGTATTTGAGATTCTTTGATTTAATAATCTTTGCAATGAAATTACATATGCGCAGACCTCGGATTGATATTTCGATATTATTTTTATTAGACTCCTCATAAATTGAAAACTTAACATTGGGCTCGTGCAGATTTTTTGAGTTCTCCAAAATCTATTTTCGGGGTTATTTTGATCATATGCACATTTTTAAGGAGTTAAAAAGGATGGGGGATGGGGGGCTGAAATTACGATATTCAACTGAAAAAGAGTTTTAGGTTCAAAACTAGCGATCAGGTCGGCTTCGCCGACCCTCAGCTAGGCTCCGCAGCCCTTGAAGAAAAGTATTTTTAAAACTTGTTACTTTATACACCACTTGGCCGAGTATTGATATTGTAAAAAAATTACAGTTTACAAATTTTTAGAAAATGATTTGCTATCAACTCTTTTTGATTTATTGTTTCATTTTCTCTCAGATCTTTCATTAGAACTGAAATAAGTTCAGTGTCAATAACTTTTAAATCAAAACAATTGACAATCAGACGATTACAATTTTTGGCTTCTATATCTCCTCATATCTTCAAATTTGATACCAAACACGATATGTTTCTAACGACTTTAGAAATAAACAATTGACTATCAGTTGACCTAAATTTTTTTTAATATTTCTGTTTGAAAGTGTTTAGTTTGATACCAAACGCGATAGATTTTTAAAGACTTTTTAGAAAAACAATTGACAATCAGTCGATTATAATTTGTAATTATTCTGCTCGAAATCTATTTTCAAAACATTTAATTTGATACCAAACACGATAGATTTCTAATGACATTTATGAAAAACAATTGACAATCAGTTGATTACAATTTTAATAATTCTGTTTAAAAACTCTCTTCAAATCCTTTAGTTTGATACCAAACACGATGCATTTCTAAATAGTTTTAGGAAAAACAGTTGACAATCACTCGATTATAATTCTTTATTATTCTGCTCGAAATCCCTCTTTAAAACATTTAATTTGATACCAAACACGATATGTTTCTAATTACTTTAGAGAAGAAAAACAATTGATAATCAGTTGATTACAATTTTAATCATTCTGTTTAAAAACTCTCTTCAAATCCTTTAATTTGATACCAAACACGATATGTTTCTAAATACTTTTAGAAAAGAAAAACAAGTGACAATCAGTGAATCACAATTTTTAATAATTCTGTTTAAAGTCCTCTTCAAACCATTTAGTTTGATACCAAACACGATACATTTCTAGTGACTTTAAAAAAAAACAATAGACAATCACTCGAATATATTGATAATAGTTGATTACTAATTTTAATTCTAACGACTATCAAGTCTGTTAAAATATTTCATTATGATACTTGATTTTGTTGAGAAAATACGCAGCCAAGCTGATAGTGTAAAACCTAGTTCTGTCAATACTTGGCAACTTCATGGTGCACGGTCATATAAAAAATAATAATTTTTAAATAAACATTTAAAAAATCTGTATTTATAATAAAAACGTCCCCTCATTCCTATAATATGCGTAAAATATTTCAAAAGTGGTTTAAAAAATTTTCTATTGAAGTTATTTATAATTAAAAATACGACATGGCCACTGAGAAATGTTAAATCGACGATAGATGTTCTTCTTAAAAAATCCAAAGCTACCTCGCTCTAAGTTGATTTTGCGCCAAAAACGCATGTTTTTTCAAAATATCTCGCACATTACGTGTACGAAAAATTTGAAACTATCAAAAGGCACTCCCCAGGATTGCCCTCTATCAAATAAAAATTGTTTCAAATTTTTCGGATAATCCGTCTAGGCTGTAGAAATGGGCAACTGGCCGTGACGAATCCAGATATAGTCACGTTGTCTTTTAGTATATGGACTAGTTAGTCGGAGGTTTTTGGGGTCGCTAAATCTATTTTCGAGGTTATCTCTGGGTAACCAATGTTGAACGCGTAATAGTTTGGTATTATTTAATTTCATTTATGGCGATTCTTGCTTTTACCACCTTTCAGGGGTGGTTTGTATCCCTAAAAACAACTTCCGGGAGAAAAAAAAATAGGGGTTCAATATTTTTTAGAGTTTTATTAGTGTGCTAAGTTTCATTTAAATCGGTGAGTGACAGTTGGGTAGTGTTACTTGCAAATGCTTTGGATTTCACTATAAGCTGTAGGCCTGTTGTAATTGGGATTAAGTTTTTTTTTATATAGAGTAACAAATAATCAAACAAAATATAAATAAATTACTAACTGAAATTTCATTAATGCATTTAATTTAAAATAAAATGTACATTTTTATGTCTTTGATATTAACCTATGGAGTAGGTGGCTCAGTGGTATCGAGTCGGCTTGTGGATCTTGAGAACCGTGGTTTGATCCCCACAGCTGACAAACAATTTTCACTAATTTAAATCTGCCCCTGTGGCTCCTCCTCCACTAACATCTTTGGGGACCGTGATTTGACGGCTGGTAATTGCACTTCACGCGAAGAAATATATCACTTACTGAGATCTGCATATGGCAGAGTGCCACACCCAGTAATGCGTAAAAGGCATGATGACATATTTATTTATTTAATATTGACCTGTTTTTGGTTATTAATGCAGTGATAGAGACACTAAAGATCTTATTATTTACCCCTTTTTGTATTATTAAACAGCTAATTCAATATTGAAACGACTTCCCTTTTCATTAATATCATTACAGGTATCGTGAATTCATTTATTTTACAGCAAAATTATAGAATAAAATTATCCTATGAAGACTTGGAGAAAAGACAATTTATATTTATCTTATTTTATAATTTTAATACGTAAATGCATGCAGACATTCTGCCGCATAGAATGTGTAAAACGTTCGTACCGTTGTCATAGCATGTTGACAGGTAGTAGTTTATCTTGTTGAATGGTGTAGGAAAGTACTGATCGGATTTCCTGAGACTTTTTGCTTCCTTTCTGAGGTTGAAGTCCGACACTTATTCACGACAATTTCAGATTTCCCGTCTTTCAGAACGTTTAAGAAAAGTGGTCCCTTTACGCTCTCAATCGGAAATGTTCACAATGGGCCAAAAATTTCACACCTTAAATTCATTTAAAGAGAATTTTAAAATGTTAATTTATTGTAAATAACATATAATATGTAATAGTTCTGTTATAGCATCAAATGTAAATTCTAATCATAAATATTTTGAAAAATAAGCTCACATATCAATTTTACAAAAATAAATAGTATTTAACAAATTTGTTTACTTTTTAACCACTTATTTAAATTATAACATAAATACTTTTACATTTTAATATATTATTATTAATATATCGAAAAACACTGCTGAGTTTTCCTATTAAAATTATTTCTATGAGTTATATCTAAAATATAGGATAAAAAATTTTAAAACTTTTATTAGACATAAGAGTAGTGTCCAGATTTCTACCATTATCAATTATCATAATATTAATTGCAATTTTAATAAAGAAAGAAAAACTCATGTTTTACACAATATATTGTCTGTTGAGGTACGCTATGAGTTTTTTTTTTTAATTTGAATATATTTCAAGGAGATATATATATATATATATATATATATATATATATATATATATATATATATATATATATATAATTCTAATTCATCCTTCTTGCATTCTTGTCCCTTATTTATTTATTTTTATTTGTTACGCTGTATGGGGTGGTGGCTCAGTGGTATCGAGTCGGCCTGTGGATCTTGAAAACCCTAGTTCGATCTCCACAACCGACAACCATTTTTCACCAATTTAAATCTATCCCTGTGGCTCCCTCTCCACTAATATCTTTGGGAGCCGTGATTTAACGGCTAGTAACCGCACTTCATGCGAAAAAATATATCACTTACCGAGATCTGCTTCGGCAGAGTGCCATATCTAGTAATGGGTAAAAGGCGTGATGATATATTTATTTTATTTATTTATTTATGTTACGCTGTACAACAGGAATTTAATCCCAATTACAGTACAGGGCCGCACTCACCGAGCCGCAGTGTAGTAGTTTATATAATTTTTAGCTTGTGTGAGATTTGAACTCGCTATCTCTGGATTCGAATTCCGTATCGCTATCCACACCCACTTCCAAATAATACATAAATTAATTAATTTAGTTACATTTAAGATCAAAATCTATATACATGCTCAAACTTAAACTATGAATTAAATAGGAGAAAAACTTCATTTGAGCAACTGCCCGTAAATTCGGAGTTATTTCTATTGGTATGATTGCAGCAGTGCAACAAAAAAATTATAAAATATTATATATTATCTAATTAAGATTAAATTATGAAATTAATTCATTATGTGATATAATAACTCATTTCATTTGTAATATAAATGGTTATAAATTACTAATTAGTGTTCTAAGCTTTAGTTAGTCTCTAATATTTTTGCGAAATGCCTTGTATTTACATAAATAGTTTATACGTAGAAATAATATTTGTCTACGACTAATAATATTTAGTATTTCATTATTATAACTCGATATTTTAGTGCTGCACTGTTGCATTTATAAAAAAATATAATATTATCTTTAAAATAAAGCATTCCTTAATGAACTTTCTAAAAAATAATTAGGTGTTTAATTCATGGTTTAAATCTGATGGATTAATCTTTCGATATCTTATAGAGAAAATAAAATCTATTCAGATTGAGATGAGAAAGAAATATCTGAGTTATTTCCCTTGTTCGAAAATTTGAGCTATTTTCATTTTGTTTTGTCTTACGGATTTAGAAATACTACTCTTGTAAAGTCTCGGCTAAACCACAGAGCTACAACTAGAACCTGCCCATCTCATTTTCGTGAATAATAATAGCGAGTAGCTACTTGCGAAAAATTTTCATAGCCTTTACAGTAAACTAAAAAAATGACTATTTTTCCTAAATCCATTAACACTAATTCTCTCCAAGGTCCAACAAATCCATTCTTAATCGAGCGTCACAATATCTTCACCTCCTCCCCGCACCCTGCACACAGCATCAAGGGTGTGATAAGTACCGCTAACACGCTAACTTGTTATAAATTTAATCAATTTAAGCCAAACATCGATTTAATCTAATGCATTGTTAAGTGTAACAACACGTCTTGCGACACTCGGCGGGCGTTGGTGGGGTTCAGGGTTGCGTGAGGGTAACACGCGTGCATCGTCCCACCGGGACTCGAACCCCGAAACGCAATGAATGCTGATGATGTGACTCGAATCGTTTTTGTAGGATCAAGTCGCTGGGGAATGGAATGCTAGGTTTTTATATAAAATATCGAAGGGGCGTGATGTAGAACTCTTAGTTGTGTATAATTTATATTTATACAGTAATGAATTAAAACTGGGGTTGGAAAATAAAATGAGTACATGCGTACACTAAGTAATTGCAATTATTAAACATGCTATGTATAAATTTAAGTCATGATACAAAACTATGTATTTATATCAACAAACATTGTAGGTCGTAGCCGTCGGTATAGCCCAGTAGATACAAGAAAGTATACGAGCTCAATTCTCTCTTACATCAACTTATACAGGGTGTTCCACAACTTATAGCGCTTATTTTAATATAGTATTCAACGTACTGATTATGAAACAGAAAGAAATTTTTTAAAACTATTACACTTTACATGTAGTAAACATTTTTAATGCTACTGGTTTGAAAGTTATTTCTAATATATTAATAATTAAATTATAATTATATACTACTAAAAGGCATTTATCTGATGTTGTATAATAAATAATTGAACTATTATAGTGTTTATAATTTAATTATTAATATTAATGTAACGTGTAATTAATTTTGCGAATTTTGAAAAATATTTTTCTGTTTCATAATCAATACATTGAGTACTATATGGGGTTAAAATAAGAGCCATAGTTGTGAAACATTCTGTATACAAAAAATAATATAACTCTCATAGTAAAGTAACAAGTAACCCAAGCGAATAGCGATTTATAGTAAACGCTCAAGTTATTACTTTTAACCAATCAGATGATACGATAGCATTTTTTCAACTTCAACATCTCTTGTTTGAACTTTGGCACTAATCTGTCAATCATTTGAAAATTAAAATCTTTCGATTATTTATCATAGATTTATGAATTTCTATAAATTGTATATCTTTGCGATCCATTTTAAGTACGAGTAATACTAAGCTAAATAATTATACGCTCAGATTTGACAGATAACAATTGATAATATTGACCACCGATTACTAGAATAATAGGTGACCATCTCCTAGGTTATGCAAAACTGTGAACGTCTCATTGGCCAGAGGTAGAATATTTTAGGTAACGCAAACCTGAAAGCTGATTTTGCTTTTTCCAAACAAATGCATACTCACTAGATATTTGCAAAATATCGAAAAATTATGATACAAAAACCTTATGTAGGTACATAAGAAAATTTTTTTTTTTCAATTGTCTATTTCTGAGATATGAACGGATGAACAGTTGAAAATTACAGATTTAAAAAGCATATTTTTTCTCTCTTTAATGATGACAAACTTGATTTAATTATCAGGATCAATACATATAAATTATTTAATGTTAATCGATTTTTTTTGCTTTACAAATAAAATTTGATGAATTCATAAGATTCATATTTACAGGCGTGAAGTGCGGTTACTAGATGTCAAATCACTACCCCCAAGGATATCAGTGGAAGGGGACCAATAGGGAATATTTTTTTTAATATGGTAAAAAATGTTTGTAAGTTGTGGGTATAGAACCCGAATTTTCAAATCCACAGTCGGACTCAATACCCCTGAGCTACCTACCCCATAAGGATGATAAGTTTATTGATTAATAGCGGTAGATTTAATTTGGTGACAATTGTTTGTCGGCTGTGAGGATCGAACCAGGGTTCTCAAGATCCACAGGCCGATTCTATACCACTGAGCCACCTACCTCATTGTTTTAATATATATAGAATGAATTTTTGCGTTAACAGAACGTCTTATCTAGTGGCTTTTTTTGAAAAATAAATGACTCAGTTCCACTTCACCAAATTGCAATCTTTCTCTAATCTTATGTATTCAAGCGAAAATAATTCCCCTATAATCTAATAAATTAATCTCAAACCCTAATAATCCCAGCATTCTTACAATGCTCTAACCTTAACTTTAACTTGCACTAATAGTTAAGCAAGTGCACTGTCCAGTCCTCAATCCACCCTTACTACACATTTACTCCAGTAATACACTGCTACAAACTCTAGACGAGACACAAACACCACAAAGTCTCCAACAGCGATTGACAACGGCGGTGATCGGCTTAGGACCGGCGGCGGCGGTGACTAGTGCGGCAAACACGCCGCCGTCGTTGTTGCCGCCAACCCTTCCGGACTCGCCCGGATTAACGTGCCGGACTCCGGACGTTTTGCGTGCCGAACAGTCGCTCAGCGAGGTAATGAACAGCGACACGGAGATTTGGAAAGATGGGATTATGATGAAAGGATTTTTTGGTAATTGGGAGTTTTGACACGTGTGAGTTTAATGAGGATGAGTAATGTTTCTTTTTGTAGGGAAAGTACATTTGGAAATTGTTTTAAATGTTTTTGCAACTATTTTAGATTTTAGAAAATAGTTTTAGCAGTAATAATAATAATTTATTTCCAACAAAATCATTACAATGGCATTTGGAAAGAGTATAAATATATTGGCTGGTAGCACAAACTCTATTTTTGCCTGTTTTAAGAGCAGTGTTTTTGGGTATTTTAGCTATCTTTAACATGTTCAAACAGTACACTTAAAACACCCAAAAACAAAGCTTGTGCTATCAGCCATTGTTACAAACATACATAACATACATAGAAATAACGAAAAAGTATATTGTACAACCAGCATGGAATGGTATTCATTTCCTACGAGTATAAAATGGATATTCCATGTGAGTTGTACACTATACTTTTCTACGACTACAGTTTTGTTCCCTGATTAATTTATATTTTAACAAAATTTCGTATTTTTTACTTGTAAAGAATATTTTGATACATTTTTGTTGATATAAAAAATAAGTCGATAAAGTATTGTAAATATAAAACAAAAATATAAAAACATTTTAAACAGACCTATCAGTTTCAGTTAGCGTATATTAAATAAACATTAAAATGAGGTATTAAAAAATATATTTTATTTTCGATCAGTGAATATAATTTTTTGTCATGAGATATTTTCAAATTGTTATTAATTATTACATAAAATTTTATTTCAATATGTATTCAATAAATTAGAAAATATGGGTATGTTGATATTTGTTTCAATATTTTAATAAATATAGGTAGGAATATATTTTAATATCTTATACACCTTATTAATTAATTCTTTGTGACAAGTATGTAGTTAGTTGTTAAAATACTGATTACTATTTCTAAAAATATTTCGAGAAATTTTACATTTGATATATTTTCGGGGATAATACCACAAGATATTAATTTTTTATGAGACATATTTATTTTTACAAAAACTTGTTGATCTTTAAGACTCAGAAGGCTTTACTTAGCATGCCTTGTCAGGAAAATATTATATATTTCCTGCCTAGGCAGGTAATGAAATAAAAGTGAGTGTCTAGTTACTTAGCAACATAAAATACTGACTGAATATGTAAGTCTTTTAAATTAAATTAATTTAAAATAAGTGGTATCGAGTCGGCCTGTGGATCTCAAGAACCCTGGTTCGATCCTCACAGCCGACAAACAGTTTTCACCAAATTAAATCTATTTTTGTGGTTCCCCTCCATTAACATCCTTGGGGGCCGTGATTTGACGCCTGATAACCACACTTCACGCGAAGAAATATACTTACCGAGATCTGATTCGGCAATGGGTAAGAGGCGTGATGATGAGATCGTGTGCTATTTGGTAAGATAATATCTCGAGAAAAATAAAATAGAATAATGTTATGGAAAATTGACAGTATAAAATACAAATAATATAATGTTGTATCAAACTGACAGAACATTTACTTGGTGACGGAATTTTACTCTACCATTTTACCCTAATAACGGGATTGTATCAGTATGAAACTGTGCTTATTGGTTGAATTATCAAATATTTTACATTATGATTGGTCGAGAACAAATCAAGGAAAATTATCAATAACTGATATAACAAGTGATATTATAATTGCCGATAATATTTTGTCATAAATTATGAGTTGTTATATAAATGAAAATATAGTGAGTGCGCAGCACGAGCTGTATGTCCTATTTCCCTAACAACGAATTTAAAATCATGTCAAAATATTATCTGACAATTATCATTACTAGTTATATTATACTTGAGAATTTAACAAGTAAAAATTTCTTCTATAAAGATAGTTTTTCCAATCTTTGCAATTTTTTCAACTGACGATTATGAATAGAGCATTATATTGCTAACAAGGAGATTTAATTACAGTGAAAAATTATTATTAATTTAACTAGTGAGAAAGTATCAAAATAACATTCATTTCATTGGTTCATTTTTTAAACATATTTGTAATTCTATTGATTCCCACATATACTTGGTAAATTCTCAGTATAAAACTGTTTATTTTTAAACATTTCCAGAAATATTTAGAAAATAAATAAATCTATTACTGGATGAAGTGCAATTACCAGCTGTCAAATCACGGCTCCAAAAAATTTCCATGAAGGGGAAGCCCCAGTTGTACTTTTAACGTAGTTCAACTTGTTTGTCGGCTGTGGGAATTGAACCCAGCTTCTCAAATCCACAGCCCGACTTGATACCACTGAGCCACCTACCTCATTTTTTAAATCGTACTTGTAATAGTCATTCTATAAGTATAAATCATTAAAATAAACCTATAACCAATTCATCAAATGTTGATCTGGTCGACTGTACAAGGACAGTTCATCTAAGCCAGAGTCGCATTAGGGTATTAGTCAATTATATCGCATGTTTGCGACTGGTATGTTCGGGTCCCCGTGCTGAGCATGCAATTTTCACGCCGCCCCGTCCCCGGCCACCCCTAACGGCGATTTATACACACAATTCGTACCACACCCGCACATTCTAACCACCCTCGAATGTTTCGGCAGCGCACTTGTTCCGCTACATTTCGTATTGATCATTTTTATGCACCCGTTTGTTGGCGATTATTAAATTTAGTGGCTGGGGTTGTTTGTTTCTATTTGATTATATGTGATGTATTGTGTCCGATGATGGATTTGATGATCTGGAATTAAAAGAGTGATTGTTGTGTAAATTTGTTTCAAGTGGTTGCTGATATGTTCATTTTAATCAATCATAGTGCTGCACACTTCGTAGAAAGTTTTACTTTTACAATTTAATTTCATCAAATAGACTAATCTCTAATATCATGTTTAATTCTTATTTTCACTTCTTTTAAAATTCATATAGGGTAGGTGGCTTAGTGGTATCGAGTCGGACTGTGGATCTTGAGAACCCTGGTTCGATTCCTACAATCGACAAACAATTTTCACCAATTTAAATCTACCCCTGTGGCTCCCCCTACACTAATATTTTTGGGGGCCGTGATTTGACGGCTGGTAACCGCACTTCACACGAAAAATATATCACTTACCGAAATCCGCTTAGGCAGAGTGCCACACCTAGTAATGGGTAAAAGGCGTGATGATATATTTATTTTTATTTATTTTAAATTCATAACTGTGTTTATATACTATACTGTTTTCGACAGTAATTTATATTT
The DNA here is from genome assembly GCA_947425015.1 of Pterostichus niger. Classification (NCBI taxonomy): domain Eukaryota; kingdom Metazoa; phylum Arthropoda; class Insecta; order Coleoptera; family Carabidae; genus Pterostichus; species Pterostichus niger. The sequence continues at coordinate 20,003,850 of OX380334.1, read as the reverse complement.
AATTTAACATTTTTTTTTTAATTTCTTGTGATGATTGATGTGATTTATTCGGATTTATTGTTATAACCTAAAATTAAGATCATGCTTTAGTTTAACCATGCTTTAGTTAATTATTTTTCAAATTTTATTTTATAATATTGGAATTTCATTTATATTTTTGACAATTCGATTATATTTATTTATCTTACACAACTTTTCATCATATTATAATATGTATTTTTTATGTTTATTTATTATTGTATATTTTCAGCTGTTCATCATTTTATAAAACTCAGTTTGTTTTTTTGTATTTAATCTTACAATTTATACTATACTGTGTATAAAGTTATAGTGAATTCGGGTGTAAGTCCTAATAAGTAGAACAGCAGGGAGTACAACAATAGATACTAATACGGGTTGTATTAAAAAAAAATTGTAATACATTTAGTTCAGCAAACAATATAAATATTTGTTTTAATTAGGATTATAATATATACCGTTATCTATATCCAATAAATACAAATACCAAATTGGTATTATATGAAAAAAAAAATATATATATATATATATATATACAGGGTGTTAAGAAAGTTCCGGGTCGGTGAAATATCTCGAGAAATACACATCGAATCAAGAAACAAAGAAACACGTGTTTCATATTTTGCAAAAACCTATCTAAGCACACCAAACACAAATCCCAACTCCCACCCCCAGGGAATGGGGCGGGGGGCAACTTTGAAACCTTAAATGGGAACCCCCATTTTTTATTGCAGATTCGTATTCTGTGAAAAAAAATTAAGTTAATTTTATCTGAAACTTTTTTTCCAATTCGGAATAGATGGGCTCTAATCGCAAAAATAAGTTTTAACATGATTCTGAAAGAAAAGTAAAAAACGGTCAAATATCACAAGAAATCAACATTGAATCACATAAAAAAATCAACATAATCACAAGTAGTCACAAGCCTTTAACCGACTAAATGCTTGAAATAAATTTGCAAAACGATTTTATGAAATAAACGTTATTTTATTCCTTTATTGTTTTTTGGGGTGACTTTTTTTCGGTGAGTCCCCTTGCGATTATATATATATATATATATCAGAATACGTCTCTGTTCTTTTAAATATTTTGTACCTCCGAAATAATTGTCTTCTAATAGCAAGCTGCTTTGCTCCTACTTCCGTCCTTCATTATAATTTTGGACGTACATTACTCCGAATAACATTTTAGATCTATTTTTAGTTTCATAAAATGTCAAATCAATTCCGCTGCATATTGCCAAACAGAATTATATAAATTTTCACGCAACTGTTAAACAAAGTTAAAATTTACGCGCATTATTCAGCCCGCGAAATTCAACTTTTTTGTAAACAGTCCGACAAAAATTCATTACCGGGTTGTCAGCTACTTTGGCGAGCGGTTCTAAACCAATCAAAAACATGATTACAAAATTCTGTCGATAAATAAACAACTTGTTATTTTTTCTGGAAATGTTTCCTTGGTTTACACATTTATATTTATAAATCTGTTATTTCTAAATTAAATTTGTAATATTTTTTTAATGTACATTGTGCAGTTGCGTGAAAAAATGTGTGTGCATCTCAACTGTGAAATGATTTGATGCGCTTAAAAAATAGTCTGCCCAAACTTTTTCTGCGACGCATACATACGAGTACGATCATTTCGCACAAATAACTAATTTAGCTCCAAAAGAACTTTTCTAATTATTTAAATTTGTTTTGTAAATCGAAGCGCTGTAAGGCAGCTCTCATACTGAAGCAACTAGCAATTAGCAATATGCAATATTATTTCCAGCGAGTAGTTTACATTGAATTTAATCAGAAATTTTACATTTAAGCAACTTATTGTTCCTAGGATTTCACGAAACTAAAAGTAGATCTACGTATTATGTTCATATTTATGGATCTTATATATATAAAGTGAATAATATCTATAAAGACAAAAATAACTATTTTGAAGTGAGATAAATCTATCTTTTTTATTCAATAATGTGGAATTTAATTAAGTCGTAAAAGTTGTTCGAAGATATTTAGTTTATTTTTCCCATTATAACGTAATTTGAATTTAATAATGAACTTCAGTTTATATTATTAATCTTCTTTCATTTTAACTTGAAAATTATCCTAAACTTAGCATCAAAACGTCATTAAAATATCATTTTTTAAATAAATATTGACTTTACTTTTAAAGCCAAGATTTCAAGCACCAACGGAATATTAATTTTTAGTTTTCTTACCGTCAAATATATATCGTAGATGTCAAAAAAGTTCAAACAAACATCAGCTGTTAATTGCAGATTTATATTGCAAATATTAAATAATATAGTGGTGTGAAAACAAGTATTTGATTCTAATATACATATTTTTTTAGGTTATTTATATCATTTCTGGATTGAATGGCGGTCAATTTATAAATATCAGTAGATTTTTATGATCAAATAACAATAAATGATTATTATGTTAAATTGTATAGAATTTTAAGTAATTTTAAGCTGTTTCAATAATTATAATAATTTTTACACGCCTTTTACCATTATTTGGCGCGGCATTATGTCGTAGTAGATCTTGATAAGTGAAAATAGTCGGATGCGCGGGGGTATCAGTCGGCATATCACTGCTCTCAAAAGTGTTAGTGATTTTAATGTGTTAAAAATCAGTTTATATTTTCAGTTCATATTTTTTTGAGTAACGTTCTTATTACTCAAAAACTATTAATATTTAATTACTTATGTTTGAAAGTTGTAGACAATGGTAGATTATTAATAAAAGATAAATTTCGAACTTTCATTGTCTTTATTTTTTTAGAAATATATAACACAACGTTTTGATTGATATAATCTTCAATCGTATTCATTTGATAACGATTGAAGATTATAAATAAATATTATTATTATTATTAGAGATGGGCAAATATCAAATTTCTCGAATTCGAATATCGAATACGAATATTAATCAGATCTCGAATATTCGAGGTACTCTAATATTAGAATACTCCAAAAATTATTAATAATTATTTAATTATGTCCTTTTCATTATTTGAATGAAATTGTTAAGATAAAATAAAATTAAAACAAAAAGTACAAACAAAAAAGAAAAAGGCGAAAACTTCAAATTTAAGGTGAAACGTACGGGCTGATGTTGGCGAAAAACAAATTTGAAATATGGTACGTCTTCATGGTTTTGAAACAAAATATAACTTCAAAGTATTGTAATAGCTTTAAGTTTATGTACAAATGATAAAGAAAAACATAGTCAAAAATTGGCGCGATATTCGAGGTATTCGAATGTTCGCTATACTGACGTTAATATTCGAAAATCTCGAATATCGAATAATGTCAATATTCGCGGCATTCGACTATTCGCGGATGATATTCGCCCATCTCTAATTATTATATATTTTTAAAGAATAAAGACAATGAAAGTTCGAAATTTATCTTTTATTAATAATTACTTATATTTCTGTTTCGAATTTTCAAATTAATATCGCTTTAGTCATAAAATATTCACCGCTAGACACAAAATCTGCCCAACCTAACTCGTCGATATTCCAACTCATGTTTAGTCCACGAAATTCGGATCACTCATCACCAAGGAATCCCAAACACGCCGTCAGCCACCAGCAGCCCTCGCCGGCTCTAATTGACTAATTCCTCACATAATGGGTAATTGCTATCCGGGTGATGTATGACTACACAGCCAGTGCCACCACTAGTTCACGCCCGCCGATGCCACTAGATGGTACTAGTGTCGCACTGCGTCACTAAGCCACGCATTATATTCGCATAACGTTGTTCAGGTTTGGAGGTTATGTGTTATGTAGCTGGACAGGCTAAGGGTAGTGGAAAGGGTTAGTGGGGTGCAATGTGGTATTTGTATTTTATTAACGGAGATAGGGGAGGTTGATTAGGGAGTAAATCATTGTATTTGATGTTTCCTTCAAACAGATAAAGTAACTGCATATCGAAATTTAATCGATGCGATATATCGAAGGCTATAGACGCTGATATGTGGGATGCATGGGAACAATTACACCCTACAAAGTTTAAAAAATAAGTTTTAGTCACATACGAAAAATAGAAAAAAAAACGAATATGCTATAAGTTAACATTTAGAATTTGTAAAATTTGTTGCTTTCATTGTAATATAATTTTGCTGTAAAAACTAAATACATATGATCTGGTATTGCTGAATTCAGTTCACACAACAATGAAAATTCCTGTTAAAAATTCTGATTATATGTTTGTTAAAATCACAATCTTTCTTTGTTATAATTTTTTATTGTTGTGATCATTCATTGTTGGGATCAATCATTGTTGTAATTTTTCATTGTTATACTCAAATAAAACCACTGGTCCGCTATGTTACGACATTATCAGTATGTCTAGGCAAATTTCAACTTATTACGTTTTAATGGTTTAATTTTTTTAATAAAATTATTGATTTTACTTTTTTATATTGTTACTGTATAATCGTTTTTCTTCTTAAATACTTAAAATTTGAAAATAGAGTGCATTCCACACAATTTTATCTGTCAATAAAACAAAATAATTAACAGACAGATTTAGAGAAACAGGGTTAATTAACTCACTATACAGCAATTATTAGTTTTTTAAATTAAATTGTTTTATATCAAACTACTTATAAATAGTAATATCCTATTATATACTTATTTATATATCCGCTTACTATTTAATAATAGTTTTTAAAATAACAATTAGGTAGAAACGAATCAGATTGCAAATGCAGAGTTGAATTAGGTTTTTATAGCATCACAACCGACAACACATATTTTTCAACATGCTCATATTACTCCTAGGGCTGCAGATTATTATCTTTGGGGGCCATGATTTGACGGTTGATGGTAATCTTACTTTAAACACATACATCACATAGCGAAATCATATATAGAAGAATGCTGCACTTAGAGATGGGTAAAATAGGTTTATATAATAACTAAAAATTTAAACATATGGTCTTTCAATACTTCAGCAAAAAGATTTAATTGTATATGCAATATTAATATGAAAAATTATACTATGTAACGTTTTAATAATGAATAAATATTATACATAAACTTTGTAATTTAAACAATATAAAAAAGTACTATTATAGTTAGCGTTCCCAAAAATGTGTATTTCATGGGAAATAATGTTTAAAAAATATTTTTTCTTGAAATATTGAAAGACTCTGTGGATACACAGATAAATCATAAGAATTGCACTAAAATTGCCCAGTGATCGGAAAATTCAAATACCAGTCGAGTCTCATTATTTTTAAATTTATTAAAAGGTATAAAAAGTTCATGTATTATAAATAAATTCTATAATTACATACATCTCCAGGTTTTAAACTTGGAAACTTCCAGAGTTCAAAGATCCCCTAATTTTTCTCCTTAAAATTCAAATTTATAAGTATAATATATTACAAATAATCAAATAATAAACTAAACATAATATCAAACTATCACACAACCAACTAATTCGAATTGTATATCCGATGACAATAGAATACAACCCCCTACAGCTATCTCACCCCAAAACACCCAAGCGCGAAAAATGAATCCTCCGGCACTCCGTTCCTATCCTATATCTAGCACGTAATGTTTCCCTCGACGCCAGCGTCGCAGCGGGCGTCGGCACATGATACATGTAAACGAGCCAAGTTCCCAGCGTCGCCAAAGTTTTTAATAAGGCCCCGTGTTCGCGCGCGTGGACGCAGCGAACCCGGATAAGGCGTCGGTGGTAGCACAGCGGGCGACTGAGGTCGTTTGTTAATAATTTGGTAATGTTGTGTTTTGGATTGTTTAATGGGGATGGTTTTCTCACGATGAGGATATGATGTGGGGTGGTTTTTGGTGATCTGTTGGGATTTGTAATCAGTTAAAGTCCACTTTATTTCTGAAACAAATTTGTTTGTAACTTATGTCATGATTTTGAACTAATAGTTATTTATACAGCTAGCGTTAAAAGTGCAAAAAAGATACTTTTATTACGAGCTATATACACTATTTCGATTGAGTTTTAAATAATCATATTTATTTTAATTATTACTCGTATATTTCAATCGGTAAAAATATTGATTTGATTGATTCTGTGGTTGTGCAGAAACACTTTTGCGTGAATACATAATGCCTCACTTTTCGCATGATCATAGAAGATAGTTATTTATACAACTAATATTAAAAGTGTCATTTTAATACAATTTTTTACTACGATAGAGTTTGAACTAATTATATTAATTATAGTAATTATATTTGGAACGTTAAAAACATTTATTTTATAGGTTATATACTTGGGTTTTTTCGTAGCAACTATTTTCTCAGACCTTGTCATTAGCATCGCAGGGTAAAACGTTTTATCGCAAATGGCTATAAATAATGAATTTCTATTCGAGACTTTTTAATTTTAATTTCTAATATGTTTACAAAATCCCTTGAGTATTTAATATTATGTAATTACAAACAACGTTTGGTTGCCACGTGCAATATCATCAGAACACTGAAAGTTAACAATACAAAGTAAGTCTACATAATTTAAATAAATAAACAATACTGTTTGACAGTTGATATTACGGATGTAACCTAACAAATATTCTGTAATTGTTCTTATTATTATTTATGGTCGTAGATAAAATATAATACACAACCCGAATTATAACGCAATTACATTGCTCGTGAAATCCTGCACTCACTCGTGCGCAACTTTTTCACTTGCACGTAATGTGCTTGTTACAATTCTCGTTATGTAATATACTATTCTTCAATCAATTTACCACAACAACTTTTTCATCAACAATTTTACTAATACTCGTACTTGGCTAGTAAACAAATGTCTATATTCACATCACATCTACCTATGGAGGAGTCAAACAGCATAACAGCAGAAGATGAATTCCTCTGAATCCCGATCCCCGATTGTTAAATAAATAAAAAATTAGTGCCTTTAACTGACATGAGATGACAGGTACGGCCTGGGCGAAACCAACCACAATGCAACGCTTGTTTAAATACGAGCCGTGGTGAGTTGTGAGTTCCCGCTGCCCTCTTCAGACTGATACACAAAGAATTTTGGTCCTTCAACCGATTTTTTTTCCTAAGGATCTAATTAGGTGGAGGATAAAGTCAACACTTCAAGGTTTTTGATAGTTTCAAAACTGTTGACTTGGAATTTTGTGGATGGTTGTAATTATTTTTTGTGGTTTGTATCATCGAGTATAATGAGTTTAATTTCAATGTGGTAGTGTTAAATCATTGTTATTTGGGTTTGAAATATTTTATTTACAAATATTGCCTATTAATTCATTATTTGAAGGAAATAACACTAGAGATTTAGTTTTTATTTACGAAAACATAATTGCTTGCTAATAACATCATTTATTAGCAAGCAATGATGATAACAGATGACATTTAAAAAGCGCATCTCTGAAGGTGGAGAGATTTTGTCTAATGCCACATTGCTTGAGTTATATTATCTTAAAGCAAACAAATTTCAAAGAAGAAAATTAAATTTTGATCTGAGAATAATTAAAACTAGAAATTTGTTTTGAGATAATTTATCGAAGGACATATTTATTAAATTTATATGAGCCGTTTTCAAGGGTAATAAAGATACATTAAAATGTATTCGTAAATAGTTCTCTTATGTTCGTTTTCTTCAACAAAACTTACATTTTACTCGATGTGATGTGAACACGTTTAACATTGCTGTCAAACATTTGATGCGATATTGCCAAATTTAAAATTTAAATGTCATTGGTGCAAACAGGCATTACCTATTTATCTGATGTCAAACTGACAAAAGTGATTTTTATACTTTCCCACATAAAAAATAATTTCATAATTTTTTGCTTTCGTAATCATTTTAGACAAAAAAAGCTTCAAATAAAGTTAAATTTCGAAATTTTTCAACCTCACTTCTGCTATTTTAAAGCATGCAAAAGTAATTTTATTTACTGATTTAGATGCAGAATTTTATGATCTTTTAACTATATTTGCAGCTTTTTTGCATGAAATAATTAGAGAAGCGGGAAAGTATGATTTTACATGTTGTTGTCCCGTGATCAAGAGCAGCGATCACTATCTTGTTTATGGTGTTTCTATATCTAAGTTTAATATCAATAAAAAGAAAACACAAGGAACAAATTGATGTGTACAATAAATTACCGAGATAATTTACCATCCGACAGTCTGATTAACCAAGAGTTTAAATTCGACAGATTTACGAAAAAAATTATAATTCTTGATGTTTTTTATTAAAATTTTTATTTTATAAAGATTTTTCAAAATCGTTTAAATCACAAAATAAAAATTTAGTGATGTATCACTATATTTACAAATATAATGAATGTTGTTATTATTTGCCTTCCAACTGATTGATATATATATATATATATATATATATATATATATATATATTTATTTATTTATTTGAAATAACTTTCTACAATTGACAATCAAATATGATTTCAAATTTATTGCAATGCCATGAATTTAAAAATATGTAGAATATAAAATGTGCTGTTTGAGCCTTTGAGACTGAGGCATGATGTGAGAGCTTCGCCAAAACTTCATTCCACCTGAAACAACAAATACTCGTAGATTAGTTTTCAATTAATCTAAAAATGCATTATGAATTTTATTCGATGTTAAGATGCCTACAATTTTGGAGCATGAGGGCAACTTCTTCGTGCGGTTTGTGATAAACCTATTCTTGCCTTGAACCCACATTACGCACCGAAACTGTTAAAATCTTTTACTGCACGTGTTTATTTATTAAAACTTGATTACTATAATACAATTGGTGTTATTATGATTATTATTATGATTATTATTATTATAGCAAATGCGGTATTTAACAATACATTTGAAAAACAGGAAATAGTGTCAATAGAACTGTAATCTTAATTAAAATCAACATTACGCTGTTGAGCACATTGCTATACAACTAATTTTATTTAAAAATTCAATATCAATAAATAACAATTTTCTACGATTACTATGAAAAGTTTGCAATTACACTCTCATTTGTCATCGTAAAGTTGACGTTTTCTGTGGAAATATCTTTGTCGCTCGTCTCCAATGACAACGCGCGAAAAAGATGTTAAATGCGCGCTTATTTCAATAATTACTAGGGATATAAACAAAACAGGAACTTGTCATATTGACAATTGTCAGAACGAATTTATTTTCAGTACGTAGACGTTTTTTAATAGTTTTAAGATGCAATCATAGAAAAAATTATGTGTGTATCACGAGCATAAAGTGTCTTGGTTCCTCTAACACTATTGCAGCTCTCGCCTTCGGCTCGCGCTACAATTACCGTGTTTGAGTAACAAAGAGTCACTTTACGCTCTTAATACACAAATACTTATTATACAATTTTGATATTCCAGTAAATACTAAAAAAGGAACAATTATACTCCATTTTCTCTTAGAATTCTATCATATTTCTAATTTTAATTTAAAATTAAAAAAAATATCAAGTATAAATTGCCAAATAACAAACGAACCCATTTGTTTGTACTTTTTTAATAGATTATACAAGTGTTGCACACTTCGTAAAATTGAAGCAAATATCAACGATAATTTTCGCTTATGTAAACGCATCTTGTTTTTCGACTAATCACGTGTAGGTATATTACCGCCGACACTATTTCTTAAGAGAAAAAAGAGTCTAATAGAAATTTAAGAATATGAAAAGGAAGTATGCTACGGCAGTGTGCCACACCCAGTAATGGGTAAAAGGCGTGATGATATATTTATTTATAAAAAGAAGTAGTTTAGTTTTAAACAATGTATTTCTGATTAATTATACATAATTACATAACTCGTCAATTATTTTGGCCCATCAGGAGACTGAATATATTTTCAATTTCTCTGAAGCCAAAATTATTGATATTATGAAAAATAAAAAGCATTGACTTATTTTAGAAACGCTACATATAAATTTACACCATCATATTTCGGTTAATTATCAAACAGAAGCGTATAATAATTTAAAATATGCACAAAATTTTTTAGGGAATTTAACAATTTAATTTTATACATATTTTATATTCAAATTTTTTATTATTTTGGTTTTTATTTTTCATATTTATCTTTTTTGTTATTCTTGACATTTTACAAATATTGTTTTATATTTTACGTTTTCTAAAGGTTTGTTTGACATTTTGATGAATTTGTTATGAGCTTTATATTATAATTATTGTATTTGTATTTTAAGGTGCTGATGATTAACTAGTATTTTATCTTGAAACGTTCACAAATAAATATTTTAAATAACACATTGGATTCTGAAGCCTTTTCATTATTTAATATAATTACATAAAGGAAAATAGAATTATTTCAGGTAAATATTAGAAATATAAAAATTTGGTACCTAATATCACTCATTTGATACAATACTACAATTCTTTTTTGGGTGCTTAATTTGTGCTTATTTCGTAAATTCTAATTTCTTTTAAAGTTTTTTTTTTAATTTCAGGACCTAAATTAGGATATGTTCACATTCTTTTACAGTGTTCATATACTTACAACTAAATATACAATAAATGAACAACTAAATCTAATTTCTATTCCTATTTTATTATTATTCACTCTGCGATTATACAAACCCTTCACAACTTTATAAATTAAAGTATTTATCAGTAATTTCTGCATCGTGGTCAATGATTAGATAAAAATTCATCTGCGCTATTAACTTTGTTTGTCCAAAAAGTTGTTTTAGTACAACTTTAATTTTATTCCATGGCATATTCAAATTTGGAGGCAAATGTTGAGTCGTTATTACATAGTCTTTCAAATAATAGAAACCCTATAAAATACGATAAATATGATTGATTGAAAATATTTTATCTACGACCATATATGTAAGTATTCCATTAAAAACAATTTGCAAGAACAGTAAATGCTTGTTTACGGTTGCTAAGGGTTTACTGCACTAGTTACGTTATATATATTTATATAAAGAAATTTTTCATATGTTAGGCGGTAACACTGCTGTTTGACAGTTGATGTTACGGATATAACCTAACAAATATTCTGTAATTGTTCTTATTATTATTTATGGTCGTAGATATAGTATAATACACAACTCGAATTGTAACGCAATTACATTGCTCGTGAAATTACTGCATTCGCCAAGGTTCGTGCGCAATTTTTTCACTCGCACGTAATGTGCTTGTTATAATTCTCGATATGTAATATACTATATTATAACTTATGTAATATAAGTAGAGTAGTACATAAAATTTAGATCACCTTTTGTATTGGACATTTTTTGGGAAACACATTAGTGTTCGGTATATCTGCCTCAACCATTTTCAGTTCAAAATTGAAAAAATCACAAACTTTTCTGTGGATTACAATTGGAGCATGGCGATAGATATTGTTGTGTTCTACATAGACTATAGCTGTTCCCTGTTGGTTACATAAAATCATTGCTTCAAAAAAACTTCAAATTTAAAAACAAAAAAGTCTTTGATTTAAGATGATTGACTACTAGTCACGCTTAGTTTTCTTATTGAAATTACCTTCAAACTAAGTTTTTCGAAACTAAATATTGCCCAATTTGTCTTCAATTTTGTCTAATATCACATTGTAATTTTCCTTCACTTTTTATGTAAATAGAGTTATATAGTACAAAAATAAAAAAAAAGACAAAATAATATTAATATTTTACAAACTGTTCTTTAGTATGATAATGTTTATCTCAGTATTAACAGGGAACCAAAGTTTTACACAAATAATACGCGCAATGTAGTTGCACTAGGTTCTACCCATGTACACTCCGATACAGAAATGGGGCATAAAATGGTGAACATTGAACTGGCAATATGACATTTTTTGATTGAATTGCAAGGACTAGATTTACAGATATAGTCCAGTCTTCTCTGTACCTCATTATTTACACTTGCAAACCTTGATGGTGCTGCAAAGTTTACATTTATGCGTAACGACAAAGACTATGGCTATGACAAAAAAAACAGTAGTAGATATTAGTGGTATAAACAATTTTTTATAATGAGATTTGCTTCAAATTTTTAAAGATCTTATTTGTTTCTTATTCTGTGAGCTGTTACAAAATGCGGCCATAAACAACTATTCGCATTTGATACATCGCAAAATGACATCTGATGATAAAATTTGCTACTAAATATTTCTTTCATTAAATATACGTATTTTTTTAGAATTTAGGATTGCCATATTTAAAAAAGTGTAAAGTGAAAAAACTCCATAGTGGAAAAAAGGACGGTGAAAATTTCTAAGATTAGTAAGGAATACGTACAATAAATTTAAGGGTAGATGATCATAAAACAAAAAAAAATATTTTTTTCAAAATTAGTAAAATACTTGAAGTACAGTTTTAGTGTTTCTGGTCAACACTACAAATGAATAAATTGACTATTGTAGTGTTTAATTATAATGTAATTAATTAAACAAACCAGTGACACTAATAATGTTTGCGTAAGGTAAACCACCCATAATTTTACGAATTTTGAAAAATATCTTTACCTAATTCCATTACGAAAAGTCCTGTTTTACATCAAATTCTAAATTAGATAAAATTTTGTACGTAATACGTTATGAAAACGTGATATTGTTTGACTCACATAATTTGGAAAACTCGCTTCGCTCGTTTTGGCAAATATTATGTTCATCAAACAATATCAACCTTTTCATAACTTGTTACGTAAATAACTATTTTGTTCTATTAGTATTTCCCGAAGTATAGTAACACCGTATATACATTTTAGTGATAGTATTAATCATATACGTATTACGTAATAAGCATATACGTATATGGTATTATTAAAGTGAACAGGTTTTAAAAAGCCTAAATAAGACTGTGTTATGATGGGAAAGGGAATCTTATAGCTTCGCCCGTTGGGAAAAGTTTCTAAAATTAGTAAGGAATATTAAATTGAATGAAAAGTGCCACAAGCTAACTAGTAACAATAGTATTTTATCATTTTTCTTACAAATGCATCTAGTGGTAAATCTTGATTTAGTCTTGCAAATGTACTCAGACCTTTAGCAGTTCGATTCACATGTCTTATTGTAGCGTTTACTTCTATAAACTTTTCATCTTGGAATTCTATCTCAACGCGGTCCCAAATTAGTTTTGGAAGCTACAATATTTACATCATTATACTATGTCTAATTTAATATTTAACATGAAGTTTCTAAACTTTAGTTCTACTTTGCATAATTCCTCATATAGTCGAAACCATTCATTCATGCAGCAAATCTTCAACCATATCTACCCATTTATTCATTAGCCTTCATTTTATTTACAGGTCTACATGTACATGTTTCATCAATCTTTTTTTCAATATACTTGCTATAAAATAGTTATTTTTGTACTATTAGAGTGCGCCGAATGACTTTTTATTGTTGCTCGTGAGAATGTCATTTTTTATCGAGACCGCAGGTCAAGACAAAAAAGTCATTCGAACCCACCAAAAAACAATAATTTCGCCCACGAAAGACACAAATTTTATATATTTTTCTTTTACCTCGCCGGAATTAAACTGAAACTTTCAGAATGCTATTTGTCTCGGCTTTCGCATCGACTGACAAGTTTATTTATTCGATCATCTTACGGACTAGATTTACAAATAACAATTGAATCTTAGTAAATTTTGTATGGAATTAGTAATGTTACTTACCCTCTTACCAGAAACTGTTACTATTAATATATAAATGTTGATCATAATAATTTTATTAACAGTTGTCATTACAGGTACTTTGTTTCTTAATAAAATGAAAATTGGAACAGCTTTCAACGAGAACTAAAATACCTTTAAATTTCCAGCGCAGCGAACCATTAGCTATATATGTAATAATAACAAGGTTACCATGATTTTGATCATTGCCTACAATAAGTAACATTAGTCGAAACATTTAAAAATTATCAATATGATTGAGCATTTACCTTCTGTTCGAAATAAATACGATTATACAATTCATTTAAAAGCAGAACAATCAGATTGCTCAATTTTCCTTAGTTACGCTGTATAATATTGCAAATTATTGCGTTACTACACGTGTTTCGCAGAACACGAACCTTGACGTCACACACAAATGAATTGTATCTGTGAATATCAATAAACAAACAGGTAATTTAATTTTTTTGGATATTTTCTCCAGCAATACTTCGACTGGCAACATTATCTATTACAATTGTGCATTTAATATTTCTTATAGTAAATAATATGTTTAATATAGCTGATTGATTCATTGTATAGTCAAGGATAATACCACTAGAGGTGAATATTTTTTGAAATTTTTTTGTTTTTGCAAATTGTTGTCAAAATTTTGCGATTTAAAAATTTCGTTAAAAACTGAAGGTCAAGTGGTATTTGAGAAAAGAGCGAAATTTGTAATAAGTTAACACAAAGCAATTTACCTCGAGTGGTATTTTAAAGTATTATTCAACCAGATAAAAGCATAAAATTTAATATATTTAGAAGATTGTTTTAAACAATACTAATTTTAAGTGAAATTTTTTTAAATCAAAAAGATTTTAATTCTTTTTTAATAAGCCGAATGGTAAATTTTGAAGAAAAAAAAGTTGGATTTCAGGTTTTAATTAATACGAGAAAAGGTAAATTAAATATTCATTTTAAACCCAATTTTTTTTATTATTGAACTTTGAAGGCGACGTTAGGCCACTATTTAGGCCATTTTCAAGCAATTTTTAGTATGTAGTTATTCAGTAACTCAGTTACTATGTGACTCTTGAGGTGTATACATCAACAAGTTTTTTATTTTATTTTATTATTTTTTCTTTGACTTCAATTATTTTATTTTTGATTGTAAAATTTAAATTGTTGCTCTGTTAATTCATATTAAAAACTGCTTTAAAATGGCCAAATAATGGCCGAAACGTCGCCTTCAAAGTTTAATAAAATAGGATTTAAAATGAATATTTAATTTACTTTTTTTACTATTAATTAAAGCCTGAAATCCATTTATTTTTGTTTTCAAAAATTACTAATTTTAATTTTAGGTACCCTTTTTTTTATATTTTCATTAATTTTATTAATGGAAAACTTCCAAGACGTAAATTACATTTTTTCTATTCGTCCCGGTGAGTGCTAGTTAAATGTAATCCTGGGTAACCCTATTGATACAGCGCGGTTCCTACGTATTAAGTTGTATTTTTATGGTATTAACATTGGTGCAATGTTTTGTAAGTTACAATTGGAATGTTATTAACTAGCTAGTAAATATATAGTTAGCCTAGGCCGTTTTTTTAAAATAAAATAAAAACGTTACCATTGCAATAAACAATGAATTATTAGAAATGCGACTGTGAAATTTTACTTCAAAAAATATTGCCTTGCAATCAATTTAAAAAAAGCATGAATAAATTGAAATATTGAGCAATCATGAAGTACCTGTATTTAAAAGGGTAAAGGAATAAACAGATTTCGGAAGATATGTTTAATACACTGGTGATTAATGCGTTCCATATGCGAATATGTAAAATTGCATTGCATGTTTCAAAAGAGGTAAATTTTTCGTTGAAGATGAGAAGATACCGGAAAGCCCGATATCGGTGTCTACTCTTGAAAATATCGGTACAATTCACGACATGATGTTATCACACTTTCGAATTGAACTGAAAAGAGTATCTGAGACACTAAAGATTTCATATAAGCGTGTCCATAATATAATTCACGACGATTTGAACATGAAACAAATGCTTAAATATCGATCAAAATCTAGCAAGAATGGAAGCATCGCGCTCAATTTACGCCCGTTTTAAAGAAGATGCTGACTTCTTGAGCCGAATTGTTACTAAGGATGAGATATTTCTTCTACTAAGAAACAAAGCAGCAATCGATGGAATAGAAGTACGCAATTTCTTCAAGGCCCAAGAAGTTTCCGTGTTCAAAAATCCGCTGGAAAAGTTCTTGCCTAAGTTTTTTTTGGGCTAGCCGTAGAGTAATTATGGTTGATTATCTCGATAAGAGTAAAACAATAATTGGACAATATTATATTATATGAATGACAAATCTGCGAGAAGAAATTATGAAAGAAAAACGCGCAATGATCTAGGATTTGAATTACACCTCTCTAATTCACCAGATCTGGCACTTTCGCACTACTATCTCTTCCTTCAAATGCAAAAAAGTTAGAAAACATATCAAGAATATATCAATAAACCCTCGTTTTATAATTTATATTAAAAATATTAGTTATTAATGAAAGTTGCACGATTTAGAGTAGTTCGAGTTACCAATATACCGATTGGTTTTGGTGCCAAAATGATACCTTCGTCCATGTGTCTATCGTGAATATTTTGACTTCCTCAAATGTTAGTGGATAGTAAATCATACTAATGATTTATCAGTAAAACATATTTTCTCCAATACAAGCAGATATTATATATTAAGCTGGAATTAAATCTGAAATATCTAGGCTTTAGGGCCATAGAACATTTAGTAACGATAGTATTCAAATATATTTCTTACTAATGCATATACAATTGTCAAAAAAGTTTGTAATTTTATATATGTATGCTATTCTGTACTTAAAATTCATCTTTATTATAAACATACTACTTTCTCAGATGTTGCTATTGACAATGTCCTAGAAAGTAATTGCTAAATTGCCAAATATTATTTTTCGTAACACATGCACAAGAAACACGTTCTTATGCCCTAATTTTAGAGAGAGAAACACTGCTTTTCTCCCCTTGGGAGAGAAACATTATGTTTTTCTCCCTAGGTAGCACGTTTCTCTCCCTAGAGACTACGATTATTAGCTGTTTGCGGTGTTTCCTAGGTAACTAGTTACGCAACCCATATTTGACATTTGTCCCGATAAGACAGTAATTTTTGTGTACTTATTACGAAAAGTATAATATGCTTCACGGGAGGGCGTGATTATCCCTTGTGTGAAGTTTACAAACCGAGATGTAAGCGAGGGCCGAAGGCTCGAGCGGAAGTCGAGGTTTGTCACACGCGGGAATAATCGCTTGTTTACCTCCTTTGATGCATAACATACTATAAAAAAATATCAAACAAGGTTATTATTTTCTTGGTTACAGAATTATATTAGGTATATATTGAAATTTGTAATAAATTTTGGAGTTTTTTAATATACAAAATACGGTATAAGCAACAAGTTTATAATGGTAGCTATTAAACGCTTATGAAGACGTACAAATAAAAATGTTACTTACCTTCGCCTAAGTAACTGATACTATTAACAAATATATGTTGATCATATGATCATAATCATTATATTAACCATTTTCATTATTCGAGTATGTTCTTTGTCTTGTACCAAATATGAGATTTAGAAACGCTATCAACAAGAATTAAATTTTAATATATTTAAAATAGCATTGCAGCAATTCATGAAATACATAATAGATAAATTTAATAATGGCAAGGTTAGCTTGATTCCAATCACTTCCTACAGTAGTTAACATACATAGCACAATAATTAACTTAATTGGGAGTAAATAGGATATTTTAAAATGATTCATCTGACAAAACAATTTATTCTTCAGAAACTTGAACAATTAGATCGGAAGATATTATTGTTTGAGTTCCGGTTTGATTATTTTTTTCATGTAGAAAGCCGGTTATTAACCTGCTCCTTACGGTTTATATTTAAATTTGTATACAAAATAATACACCCGTAATTTTTTACTTCCATTTTGTCAAATAGGTTCTTAACATTTTTTAAAATGTATTTGACACATAAAATAAGATACTATATTAGATATTTTATTTTAAAATATTTGTTACACAACAAATCAAAAATATCATTGTTATCTAAAATATCTCAGGAGTACCTGCGTGCTGCTGTAGGCTTTTTGTCATATTTCTATATACTGCCTAATTATGAGGCCACAAACATTTTAATAAGGTACAAATGTTAATAAATACACTATATTTAATCAATGCAGTATCAATATATTTGTTTTACAAGGAAATAAATACGAGAATTAAAATAATACAGCAAAACAACGGGATGTGAAGCTCGGAAAATATGTAAACTAAATGACAATTTCGTTTGAATCTCTACAAATATGTCAAATTTGAGCAATGATAATTAGTAACCTAGATAGTGTGGGAAACAGCAAAATGTTGATACACTATTTTTTTAACTGCCATTTAAATGACCTATCAGGGCTGTTTTCAGCGGGTGACGAAAGTGTGCACTCTGTGAGGGCGGCGCCATATCTACAAAGGCACCAAAAGAATTTAAACCTATATTATTACTACACTAAATTAATTTTATAATCAAAATTATTCTATGATATGTATTTAACAGAGTTGTTGTTATTATTCTGTTTTGTATTTATTTATGGTACTTTAAATTACTGTGATTTATTATTGATTTTCATTTGTTTCATGGATCATTATTTTAAATGATATAAAAATGATATAGAATTAAATTCTTTAAATTAATACTCTATTTATGTGTTTCGATTTTAATTTTTTGTAATATGTGCTTTCATTTTAGGTGTTTTGCTGTATTATAACACATGTAATTATTTAATAAACTAAAATCAGGTATAGTAAGAGGCTCATAATTATAATCGACACAAAGGCCCTGTCTTTTATTACTATTAAATCAATTATAAACATAAAAGTATGTACTAAAATATATTATAGTAATTTTTCACCTTTTAGATGTTTCCTTAATTTGATCATTTTGCAAATATAGTATCTCCATTTGATCAACATGCCCAAATATTTTCTTCCTATCGATTTATCTGTACATTATCAACCCAATTCTCAAAAGAGTTTTAACTAATCTTAAATATTAAATTAGTCAAAATAAACTAAACCATATTCTTAAAAAAGTTTATGCAAACTTAAATATATTCTTTTTACGATTTGATTTTGGGAATGTGATTTTGAATATCTTTAAAAAATCGTATTGGATAGTTATTTGTGTATTAAGAGCGTAAAGTGATTCTTTGTTACTCGAGCACGGTAATTGCAGTGCGAGCCGAATGCGATAGATGCAATAGTGTAAGAGGAATAAAGACACTTTACGCTCGTGATGCACACATACATTTTTCTACGATTGCATCTTAAAATGATTAAAAAACGTATACGTACTGAAAATAAATTTGTTCTGTCAACTGTCAATATGACAAGTTTCTGTTTTGTTTGTATGCCTGGTAACTATTGAAATAAGCGCGCATTTAATATCTTTTTCGCGCTTTGCCATTGGAAACGCGCACATTTAACTTAACAAAGATATTTTTCGATTGTTCTACAGAAAACGACAACTCTACGATGACAAATGAAAGTGTAATTGTCAAATTTTCAAGCAATCGTAGAAAAATAATATTAGCTAATCCAAAATTTAGGTTCAACTAAACCTTTTTTGAGAATTTAATTTACATTATGACCGGGGATTGATCACGCTATATTTTTTATAATTTCGACAAGTATCTCATTTAACTAAAAGTTAAATCTAGTGTTTAATTCCATTGCAGTAAAATTTAAATTCTGTGTTTGTTCTTAAAAATATTTCGCTGCAATACCAGCCTCATGATTAATCGTTATGAAAACATTCACGTGAAACAGAATGTTAGCTCCATGAAACGCTTTATGTAAAACTTTTATTTTGTCCCAGGGTAAATTCATATTCGGTGGTAGGTATTTTGGATCTATCAATATGTTCTTTGTATAATAGTATCCCTAAAATTATAAGATTAATAATACAACATCTTTAAATATTTGAAGACGTTAATAAATTAAAATAAATGTAAAAAATCTAAGGCTAAGAACTAACTAACAAAAAATTTAAGCCCTAAGGGAATAAATCAAGTCATGTAATCTTGATTTTTTCCCTTTTCTACTGAAGATGAGAACTTATTTCTCGAAATACGTATATAGATTTGATTCTTAGGGGTTAAATTCTTTGTTAGTTAATAAATTAGTTTTCAAAACATTTTAATTCTTTAATTTATTTTATATTACCCTGCGCCGGACCCTGGATTTTGTATTACATTTTCCCTATATATATATATATATATATATATATATATTACTTACCGAGGTTTGCTTACGGCAGAGTTTACCCAGGTAATGGGTAAAAGGCGTGATGATATATTTAATTATTTATTTTATGTTTTGATTAGTTTTTGTAAAATATAAAATAATGAAAATTAAATTTTACATAAAACAATTTTTTTGCAGCACAATATTTAAAAGTGCCAAACATGAGAGACAATTTTTTTATTAACTTTTTGATCAATTGCAACAACAAAACTTAAATTTTATATATGGTTCAAATTAATAAAGTCAAATCGAAGTTACATTCATATGAAATTGAAACATTCGATAATATTTTTTAATTAAGTTTAAACTTTAAGTTTTGTTGATACAATTGACCATTAGTCGAATAAAGCTACATTCTGTAGTAAAATTTGTTGCAGAAATAGTTTGCTAACATAAATTTCTTTAATTTTGTCGTTTTTTTATTAATTTAAATGAAATATTCTACAAAATATTATATGAATAATTAAAACTTACGTAATTTTATAAAAACCGTATTATTTGAGTCTTTCTTTTTAATCGAAGTATTTTAAATTTGTATTTGACGCAAAAATTTGGGAATGTTCATGCTAGACTTTTCCGGACGACAAGCATTTTTATATTTTGAAATTAACAATATATGTAATTGAAAATTCAAAATTATATTATTGTTTGTTTTGTACTTCCGACTAAATGAATTTAAATTTTTTTAAAGGCACCGCAATTTTTTTTCTTCCTGGATCTGCAACTGATATTACTGCATGTCATATATACCTTTCTAACTGGGCAAGAATCTGGAAACACACTATCTTTTGGCATAATTTTTCTTATTGCTTTTAGTTCATTCTTGAATAGTTGGCAATAGCTTTTCACAATTTTAATTGGTGTGTGACTATATGCATTGTTATGTTCTACTGATATTTCCAAGGAACCCTAAATATTTATTATATTAGTTTTAATATAGAGCTGTAAGATAACTATTCATACTTTTAGCATATTAGATGTAAATAGGAGGTGCTCAAATTGACAGATCTTTTATACATACATACATATCATCACGCTATATCCCATTAAATGGGGTAGCACAAACCCGTCAACATTCTCATCCTGACACACGATACTCGTTTCGACCACATTAACACTTCCTCCATACGAACTCTTTCTTTTGTCACAACCAAAATCCATCATCACGCAACAAACATTCATCCATTCGCTCCTGTACACCTGTTTCGTAAATCTTCACTTACGCCCACTTCTCTAACAACGCATCTATAAGAAATGAAGGCAGCATCACCTGCGCTTGTTTAAAAATACATTTAACACAATTGCAGTTACACACTGTATAGTAAAAACTGAAAATGAAGTAAAAAAAGATATTTAAATTTAAATATTAAAACTGTATAAACTCAAGCAATTGTATTAAAGAAAATCAGTAACAGTTTTTTTGCTACTATTGTGAACTCATTAATCATAAGAGATATAAAGTCAGTTAAATTACGAAAATAATGCCGTTTTAAGCGAAAGTTGAATGGCGTGTTTTTTTGTGTATCTGTGATTATGAAAATGCGTGAATAGTATATAAATGAACAAGTTTTCTAAAGGACAAGTGCGATTAAAGTTTTATAAAATGAGTTATGAAACTACTTTTTTTTATTTTGCGTCATTTATAAATTTTTTTTTTTTTTAAATCTGCGATTATTAAAAACCGAATCAATTTAGGGCAATTTGTATATGAAATGTTGTGGTTTTATATTTATGCAATTGTTCAGATTTTGAGGTTATATTGAAATTTTGATGTTCTCTGCTTGACAGTTTTAGTACGTCATCCGCTACTACCAACCGTCTAAAACAAAATGTTACATATCGTAATGAACGCAATTGGATTTCATAATGACTTCCTTATGAACGCAAAATAGAAAAAATATATTTTTTATATTATAATTTTAGCGATGTATATTGCACAATTTACAATTTAAATCGCTATTAAAAATAAGTAAACAATCTATTGCAATAGCATAAATATTGTCATTGTTTTAAGTTTAATATTTTACTAGTAACAATGAATAATTTTTATATTCAGATCATTATTAAACGGTAAATGTTTATTTCCGGAATTGAAACAGGATTTACTTACTTCAGACGACTTCAGAAGATAAACTTCATTTTTAAATAGTGAAAGTTTACAAATACAAACTTTTTTTCTAGAGTCGTGTTAATAAGTCATCGTATCAACATTTAAAGTAAGATTAGGAAGTATCTCTTAACAACACAGTGTTGCAATAAATCCAAGACAGTTGACCATTGTTTATTTGAATTAATTTAATATACAACAATAAATGACAGATGGCAAATTTTAAGAAATAAAAGTTCACGACCGTAGAAAAATAGTATGTAACATATGTATGGTAACGACCATTGCAAAACTCATTTAAATGGAAGTTACTAACACTCAGAGATGTGCATCTACGTGTAATCTTTAATTGTCTACATCTACACGTAGACAATACGTCGACAATTCTAGCGACGTAGACAATGTAAACAATGTAGATCATGCATCTGACAGTTGTAAAATTCAACATAACCTAAATTTATTCCTTTGTAACTATTACTTGTATTTGTATTCATGAGCTCGGGTCATTATCGGTCTTTATATAATAAAACTAATAAAGCAAGTGCTGGTACATTACTAGACGAATGTCTGTCTTGGGTCTTGGGCGAACTGTCATATTTTTAAAATCGATCAACGCGTCATCTCACCAGACGGAGTTTTCTTAGGCGCTATTTTTAACAGTAACCAGTTGACAAATTTTGAACGTTTTGCCCTGCACTAGTTTTTTTTTCATGTAATCCCTAGATTAAAAATAAAATCTCTAACAACATTTAAAATACTCTAGTTGTAGGGATAAGATTTCTAATCTGACTTAAGTGAAAACAGGTGTTTTCTTTGTCTACATAGTCTACATTGTTTACATGAAAAATGAAGACGTAGACTACATGATTGTTTACACGTAGAGAATGGCGTAGATTACTTGCAGTAGACTACGCGCACATCCCTGCTAACACTCGAGTCCCAATTTTCATACTCATTGTGCAATTGAAATTCAGAAATATTCGAATAATGTGCAAGCAACTGCCTATTTCCTTTACATTAAATAAGTGTAAAAAAACCTTCTTTCTGTCGTGGCTTTACTAATAGATTTTAGGAAAATTATTTTATTAATTATTATTATTATTATTAATTCACCATAGCATCAATTGGTAAATCTTGTAGGACATGGTTGTAAACAGAAAGAGCTTTACTTGTTCTAGTAAGATGATTAACTGTAACATTTATGTTAATGTATTGGGCATTTTGAGAGATTACTTCAGCCCTATCAAAAACAATTGTAGCGTCTTTTATCTGCAATTAAACATATTATAATCGATAACTTTACTGAATATAAATTATACATATATTATAATTTTATAGATACATACCTCTACACATGAACCAGAAAATATTAAATACACCTTTAAAAATATAATAATGTACATTACCACGAACATTTTTCAAAGTGTATGTAATACGAATACAGTTGTATATTTCTATGATTATGTCAGTTATTATTTATTTAAAATGGAATTATATAACTATATAAATAACCGGATACATTATAATTTCCAATTTAATATATAATTGCTATGCTTACACGATAAAAATTATTTATTTTAAACAACATTGTTTGGTCCATTTAACTTATTGAGATCCTGTAATTATATATGTATATTTATTTATTTTGCTGCAGAATTGGAAATTATACTGTAGATGATTTATATCTCAAGTTTAAATAATATTATATTATTTTCTTCATAAAACTATTGATAAATATTAACGGTAAAACAAACAAAAAATATTAATACAATGTACATGTATTTACGTTGTTCTTTTTATCAATTTTTAGAAAATCTGCATTTTGTTAGAATTGACATCATACGTTATAGTATAGAATCTTGCATTAATTAAAAGTAAAATATGTTTTTTATTTAGGGTAACCAAATTTGTACATTATAAAACCGGGACATTATTCAAAGGATACTAATACATTTTTTAATTTACACTGTTTTGATTTGCAAACTTACTAACATGTAAATGAGGACTATTGAGTTGGAGTCAGAAAAATGTACTACCTCCAAATTGAAATTTTATAGAAATATACTACACATGAATTGCTAACGTTTCGACAAATTTGTTAATGGGCAGATAAGTTGTATTGGGTTCAATTAAGTTGCTATTTATGGACATGCATATTAATACTATTTAGTTGATTGTTATTAACTATTGCTACAGATTTAAAATTTAGATATATCACAAAGTTCTTCTACAGTAAATGCCACTATACTCAAGCTTATATAAATTATATTAACTATACGTTGATTACATACATTTATGTAGATTTATCTTAGAAAGTTAGAATCGAAATAATGGTTATTTACCAAATGTAGAGTTAGTTGCAGTGTTACATCTTGAAGCCTTCGTGATACTACTTGATCATCAGAACTTCCATGTGATATCATGTACTACTTCACTACTTCTCCTTTCACTTCACATTTTTAAATTACCTGAACACTGCCACTTACTTATTTCACTGCACTTGTTAATATTTCCATTAATTTACATGTTGCCGAAATTCGTTTAAGTTTCACTTCATTTCTAATATTACAAATCACTCACTTTGTTGTATTATATAACTGTAATATTAATTATGCTGGAACTGTCGGCACATCCGATCAACATAACGATTCAGATAAAGCTCCGCACATAAATAAAAAAAGTAATAAATTTACAAAAGTATATTAATTTATGCATTTTTATTTGAATGAATATATTTATAAAGTTACATATTATTTTCAAAATAAAATGATGATCAACCGGATGTATTATTATAGATTATTTAACATAACATTATTTGTATTTTTTTAATTTTTTAAATAGTTATTTGTGTATTAAGAGCGCAAAGTGATTCTTTGTTATTCGAGCACGGTTAATTGCAGCGCGAGCCGAAGACGAGAGCTGCAATAGTGCAAGAGGAACAAAGACACTTTACGCTCGTGATACACATATAATTTTTTCTACGATTACATCTTAAAATTATTAAAGAACGTATGCGTACTGAAAATAAATTCATTCTGTCAACTGTCAATATAACAAGTTTCTGTTTTGTTTCTATCTCTGGTAACTATTGAAATAAGCGTGAATTTAATATCTTTTTCACGCGTTGCCATCGGAAACGCGCGCATTTAACGTCTTTTTCGCGCGTTGCCATTGAAGACGCGAAAAAAGATATTTTTCAATTGTTCCACAGAAAACTTCAACTTTCCGATGACAAATGAGAGCGTAATTGTCCACTTTTCATAGCAATCGTAGAAAAAGATAATTTTTCGATTGTTCCACAGAAAACGTCAACTTTAGGATGACAAATGAGAGCGTAATTGTCAAGTTTTCATAGCAATCGTAGAAAAATAAATATTATCACCCATTACCTCTACCGTATGAAATCTCAGTAAGTAATATTTTTATGCGCGTGAAGTGCAATTGCCGGTCTTCAAATCACGCCCCCAAAAGATGTGAGCAGGCCATGTCAACTGATTTGACAATTACGTCATTGAATTTGTTAGTGATATATGAGACATACGAGTTATACATAAATAACTCAAGATTATATAGCTATTAACATACCTAGGAATGTTATGGTATCATTACAGCCGCAGATGTCATTTTGAAATCCGAGCTCGTAGAGCGAGGATTTTAAGACATCTAAGGCCTGTTATGACTTATAACATCCGTGGTTGTTCAATAGTTTACCGGTTTCAGAATATAACGTCATTAATAAATATTAATGGCAACGCTGTGTTATTCTCCTACACTAGACATTCTGGTTGAAGCCTTCCAGCGCTGCTACCAAGACTGCGAAGGAAACTACTTTGAAGAAGATAATATTGTTGTTTGAAAATATAAAAAACTTTGGTAAATACAAAGTCTGTCTCATTACTTTTCTAACACACCTCGTAGATGCCTCACTGAATCAATGAAGTTGCGTCATGTCATACGTCATAAATTTTTATGACGTTTTATCTACAATATTTATAGGTAATATTAAAATGTTAAAATACAAAGCAGGAATGAAACAATCACTGATAGCGCGCTGTATACAAAATGAAAATCGGTGCTACACTACGAGTCAAATTAAAACTGCTTTTAAAATAGTTTCAATTTAGATCATTTTAATATTTACATGTTATTTTAGCTGTATTTATTATATAATTCATAAATAATATGAAATTAAATGGTAAAGTTTGTTAATGTGTTTTTTCTTATTCTAAGGTTAGTTAAACGATTAAAGACACATTCATTGCTTCAGCAAGGCATCTATAACAAGGTTGACATTAAAAATATTTCTTTGTTAACATGATATCATGATTAATATTAACATACACATTAATGTGAAAGAGTAGAATCTTATTTCCATGATATGCTTTGTGTATCACTTTTATTTTATTCCACGGAAAATTCATTGCAGGCGGTAGATGTTTAGAGTCGACCACAAAGTTTTTGATGTAAAAGAGTCCCTGAAAATGCAAAGTAAAATTGATTACGCAATCAGTATTTTTACTGTTTGATATAATTTTTGTTTGACAAATGCAAAAATATGACGTCTCTGAATACAATTGGATCATATATTCTAAATAGGAAAGTTTCTTAGATGAAATGAATAAAATAAAATTCTAATCACAATGATTTACATTTTTCATATAATAATTAATTTGTCCGGCTGTACAGTGGTGTGATTCGTGTTACGGCATTCGTATCATGAGTATCGAGTTCCTAAAGTGAAAAATATATGAACTACTGCACTGCGGCTTATGTTTCTGTTGTATAGAGTTAGCATAAATATAATATTAGAATTTAAGTTATGTTACAAATACTTCAGGGGGAATATAAAGCTATGCAGGGTGAGTCTGGGAAGACGCCCCCCCCCCTTTAACTTTTTTATTATGAGTAATAGAAAAAAATGGTTCATATGAAAGTTTTATTATTTTAAATATACTATTTGATGACAGATGTAGATATTTTTTATAAAGTCAGGTTTACAAGATACGACTATCAACTTTTATTTTTTAAATAGCAACCTATAATTATTTTACTAAAATAAAAACCGCCATTTTTTTCTCTTTTCAACGGTGTATTTGTTTTTATTAATGTATCTGAAAAAATTCGAGAAAAATAAGAAAATTGAGAAATACTAGAAATAATTTTTATACAAATATTATAGGTGGCTATGTGAAAATAAACAAAATGTAACAGTGTTATACAACTTAACAAACTAAAGCAACAAATTCAGTAACAAAAACAACTTAAAACAAATTATTTTCACATAGCCACCTATAATATTTGTATAAAAATTATTTCTAGTATTTCTCAATTTTCTTATTTTTCTCGAATTTTTTCAGATACATTAATAAAAACTAATACACCGTTGAAAAGAGAAAAAAATGGCGGTTTTTATTTTAGTAAAATAATTATAGGTTGCTATTTAAAAAATAAAAGTTGATAGTCGTATCTTGTAAACCTGACTTTATAAAAAATATCTACATCTGCCATCAAATAGTATATTTAAAATAATAAAACTTTCATATGAACCATTTTTTTCTATTACTCATAATAAAAAAGTTAAAGGGGGGGGGCGTCTTCCCAGACTCACCCTGTATATTATATTACGTAAGTTAGGATAAAAATATTTTTTCCTATATCGCATATATAGTAGTATATTGTACAATAAGCATGAATTGGATATTCCATGCGAGTTGTACACTATACTTTTTCTACGACCTCGATATTATAACCCTATTAACGTATTTCTCAATAATAAAGATGTCCCAATTTTACTTTTTCAGAATGTCATTTTAAAGTTAGTATCTTAGCAACTAGCAGTAACAACAAAACAAATATTAAATAAAATAATAAAAATACCTGAAGTTCACAATGTCTCTTTGACACAATGTCTCTTTGACATTCGAATATAATTTACTATTATTTTATATTTTACCTTGGTAATGGGACAAGAATCCGGAAATACACTATCTTTTGGAATAATATGTTCCCTTATGAATTTATATTCATTTGTGAATAATTCACAATATTTTTTTAAAGCAGTAATCGGTGTGTGCGTATAGTCATTATTATGCTCTACTGATATTGCAAGTAACCCCTGCGTAAGAAACACATATTATTTTTATATATTGCAGAGAAGGAAACATGAATGGCTTTAAACTTATTCAAAAACAAGCGCAGGTCAACATTCCTTTCCTTCGTTATATTTTTGATTTATTTTCAGTTCTTACAGTAGAATTTTTAATTACAATTGTGTGTATTATGCAAAGTGTGATATTCCCTTCCTTTCTTATCTTTTGATTCGTTTACTCTTCTTACAATATAGTGTCTACTGTAATTATGTGAATTTATTTTCAAAAACAAGCACAAACGACGCTTCCTCCCTTTCTTATCTTAGAATGAATATTAGATGAGTGGGCGTAAGTTCAAGAAGCGAATGAATGGATGTAAAGGTTTGTTGCTCGAAGAAATATTTCGAATGTGAGAAATAAATGAGCTTTATGGAGGAAAACCAGAATGTGGTTGAAGCGAGAATGTTTGACGAAGACTGATACTTTGATAAAGCTGATGAGTGGATGTTCTATTAATATTTTAAATAACGGAAAAAACTATTTATTAAATTTTTAGGATTTATATATATTTAATAATTTTTCTGGTATTAAACAGTTCACGGGAAGGAAGGTCTGTCTCAGATTCAGAACTCATTTTCAATGATGACATAAGCTTGAAATTTAAAAATTGTATTCATTTATTTTCACAGCAACGCTTTGGTAAATTTATTGATTTTGAAATATACTGAGATGTCATAAACCTAGAATTTTATATATTTTAAAAATTATTTTAGCGGAATTAGATAAAATTTTGTACGTAACACGTTATGAAAACGTGATATTGTTTGATTCACATAATTTGCCAAAACGAGCGAACTGGTTACGTAAATAACTATTTGATTACTTTCTAGAATAAGGCTTTAGTTTCAATAACACTTCTTCTTTTAAATAATATATTATAAATTCGTACCTGCAAGTCTAATGGCAAATTCTGAAACACAGTCATGTAAACATTAAGAGCTTTTGTTGCCCTGGATATATGAGCTACTGTAATATTTATATTAACATACGTCGCATCTTTGAAAATTAATTCAGCTCGCTCAAAATCTATTTTAGAATCACGTATCTAAAATAATATAAGCAAAAATATAAATATTAATTAAACTTGAATGATATATACATAAAAAATATTAAATAAACACTTGGCTAAGTCTCACAAAATTCAGCCTCCAAGTCACCTTATGAGGGCATCGTCAGAGGCTGGCCAGCACAGTTAGTAACCATAGACGCGTTTCGCTCTTATTAGAGCTCATCAGTATGGAATAACTCACTTCTTCACCTAGAACAAAGTTCACGTGAAGAAGCTGGTGATGAAGAACTGTGCCAGCAGAGAATAAGATCTCTAACAAACGGTAAGATGACATGAGAAGTTCTGTGGAACATGCCATGCCATCTACCGATATATACATACCCCAAAACTTTCAGTATAAGAAATTAAGTATATTTTTAATATTATAACCATTAACTTTATATAATGCATGTTTCATTTGGTATACCTAAACTGTGGTATGTGCATAATTTATCAAAAATTATATGTATTTATAAGCATATCGATAAATTCATCAAAACTGACCGGATGAAATTATTTTTAATTTGACACAAAATTGCTCATTTACCTAGACTTGAAGGTTATTTGTCTGATTTTCGTGAAAAATAAGTGTAAGGGCAAAAGTTTTTATATTTAATTATTAAAATTAAATTACCTTTTTTTAGTAGTACCGAAACCTATTAATTAAATAGTCCTGATTTGGGGGATAACAAGAAGTATTGAAGAAACATTTTCTAAGTTGTGTAAACATATTTGAGCTAGATATAGTTTGTCTTAATATTAATAGAAATACAAATTAGATAAACGTTATTTGCTCAAACTTTACTGTAAAATTATTGAATTTGTTCTCATAAACAAATCAATTCAATTTGAATATTTCATATATAAAATACAAACTTTCTAATTTTTATTTGTTATTCGTTGTTATAATTAAAAGACGTTAACTTGTAATTAAATTAAAAATTCACGACCTGGACCCAGCTCAATAATTATTACTTTATTTATTTTTAGTATACAGCGTGTTTCTATACCTCTGCACAAAACTTTAATTACATACATATTTTGATATACTGATTATAGAACAAAAAGAATTTTTTTGAAATTCGCAAAAATTAGGGTATTTTATTCCTAGCGAACATTTTTAGTATCACTGATTTAATAGTACATTTAATTTAAAATATAATAATAAGGCATTACATCAGGTATCTACTTAATAACTAATTAATAAATGATTATTTGTTGGCAGTGTTTATACTTTTATTTCATTAGTAACATAATTATAAATAATTTAATGATAGTTAAATTTTCATTAGTTACGCTTTATCACATTGCATATTATTACATTACTAGTCATGTTTCGTGGAACTAATCTGCGTATTTCGGTCACAGACAAATGAATGGTGTCGATGGATATCAATAAACAAACAAGTAATTTACATTTAGTGAAAATTTTAGAAAATGAGTGATTTGGTTTCAAATTAAGGTATTGAAACAAAATGTATCTTTAACAACCAGAATTACAACTGAAAAATATGTATTGCGGTAATTTGAAAAATTTTAAGAACTGAAAACAAATCAAAAGGATAAGAAAGGAAGACAGTGGCGCCTGCACATGTTTTTGAAGGTGAATTCCACACAATTGCAGGTAAACATTTAACCAAATAACTAAACAACATGCTAAAAAAAAGGTTAAGCACCAGTGAAATAAATTAATATATATTTCCAATATGTGATGGAGTTAATTACGAAGAAAACTTGTAATATCATAATTTTACTATCTTTGTTCTAATCTGTAGACTCTGTGCATCATTTTGCAATGATTATATAACTATACCACAAGTAATTGGACGGAGCGACGGCGTGCGGCGCTACGGTTCGTTAGTTCGCTCTTCGGCCGTGCGACTTGGCGGCGCTGCACGCAGGCGCACTGCACTGTCTCCTGGTGTGAACGCGTGCCCGACACGCGACACGCATGTGTTTGAATGAGCATGTATTTGTGTTACAATGTGTCATGTTGTAATGTGTAAGTGTGTATGTACAGATGAGGGATGTTAGCGCGTGTGGAAAGTTTTTTGAGGGTTAATGATAGTGTTGGATTAGGGTTTTATTTGGTTTTAACAATATAATTACAGATTCATATACTTGTATGAATTAATAAACATGCATTTCATAGTAAAAGAATAAGAAAAGAACTGTTAAAAAAGAAGAAAATACTATTATACATCTTATACATCTTTACTACTAATAGTTAATAGTGCGGACTCATGCCAAATTATTCAATGTACCATGCGCCTATCTTGACACAATTTTCGCTTCATCCGCATTTATATACCTTTCATACATATAATATGTCTATTCCTCGTAGATATATATGTTTAATCGTAGTCTTATTTAATTTACCATCATCATTATTTTATGAGGTACACAGCCAATAGAATCACGTCGCTTTGTGGATTAAAGAACCCGAGTTCGATTCCTGCTGCTGACTCTAAATTAAAATTACCTTTGTGGCTCCTCCACCACTAGCATCTTTGGGGCCGTGATTCGACGGCTGATAACCATATTTCTTGCCCAAAATATATCACATCTATTACAGCAGAGTGCCACATCCAAAAATGTATCTATTTTTAATGTTTTTTATCATAATAATTGACGCCATTTTAATTAAAAATTTATTTTCATCAAAATAATGTGTTATGAATAAGTACATTGTTTCTTATCGTTTTAAAAGCGGCTTTTTCAATGGTACGGTCTATTTTATCAAAACTTGAATATTAAGTGAGTTTTTATCAAACGAATATAAATAAAATAATAATAATAAAATGGGGTAGGTGGCTCAGTGGTATCGAGTCGATATGTGGATCTTGAGAACCCTGGTTCGATCCCCACAGCCGACAAACAATTAAATCTACCCCTGTGGCTTCCTCTCCACTAACATCTTTGAGGGCCGTGATTTGACGGCTGATAACCGTACTTCACGTGAAAAATATATCACTTACCGAGATCTGCTTCGGCAGAGTGCCACACCCAGTAATGGATAAAAGGCGTGATGGTATATTTATTTATTTATTTAATATGGTGATGGTATATTTATTTATTTATTTAATATAAATAAATATATCATCACGCCTTTTACCCTTTACTGGGTGTGGCACTCTGCCGTAGCAGATCTCGGTAAGTAATATAATTCTTGTAATGAAATGCGATTACCAGCCGTTAAATCACGGTCCCAAACATGTTAGTGAAGAGGGAGGTCACAGGGGTAGTTTTAATGTGGTGAAAATTGTTTGTCAGCTGTGGGAATCGAACCAGAGTTCTTAAATCTACAGGTTGACACGATACCACTGAGCCATATACCCCATATAAGTATAACAAATATATTTTCTCTTTATTACTAAATATAAAACATTTCTAAAGGGCTTTATTCTGTGACTGATTTGTTAATTTTTAACTGCCAGCTTAAATTACTCGTATTAACCAATAAATATTTTTATTTTTTATTATATTGTCAATGGGTAAAATTTTTAACGAATCATTAAAAATTGACAGGTATTTTACAAAATACGTTTACAGAAAATGAGTTTTACAATGTATAATATAATAGAGTAATCAACATAAAAAATGATAAACAACATGTTCCAAACAAGTTGCAAAGAAGATATAAATTCCAGCTTGCGTTCTGTCTAGCATGCCGAGTGTCTACAAAAACAGTTGCAGACTGCTACAGCCATGATGATTCTGCTATTTTAGAACAACAATCATCATACGATCGTTAGGTACGTTAAACAAAGCTTCATCAGCAAAAAAAAGTGAAAAGTCAACGTGAAATGTTGCAAAATAATGGTAATTTTCAGCAGTGGGCGCAAGTCGGTCTAACTACTGCAGTTTATATGATTTTCAGTGGGGAATTATAGGAATTTTGATTGGTGCAATTATATGCAGCAAATTACCTGTGAAATTACACAAAATGAGTGGGCAGAACCGAGAATTCTTTTGGTAATTATACGGTTAATTTGTTTGAATAAATATAACTGTTCACACCTGGGCCTCGAACTGGATGTTGAATGCAATCGTCAGCTGAATACTTCGAAGTAGAAAGTCACTTTCTATAGTTTAAAATTGACATGACGATAGAAATTATTTTTGTCTTCAAATACTGCAATTTTATTTAGTATTTCTATTATTATATTAAAATGAACAACCCTAATATAAGTTTTATAACGACAATCTGTTATTACAAATAATATACTATAAGAGTAACAGAAAGATACATAAAAAGTTCTTATTTATAGTCAAAGAAGTAAATTAAAAAGATAGTATTCAATAATTAAGTACCAGGGATCAATTCATTTTAACAATAAATGTAAATAAAATATAATAATTCCGTTATGAAAAGTCCTGTTTTACATAAATTTTTGACGTTATGAAATGTCAATTTTTTCATAACTGTCATTCAAGAGTTATGTAAAGAATTCTTTACATAACTAGTTACGTAATAAATGTTGACAGTTTGAACTTCTCAAAAATGTTTGCAAATAACGGAAAACACTATTTTTTATGATTTACATTTTATTCATTTATTTTCACAGCAACGCTTTGGTAAATTGATTTTGAAATATACTGATCTGTCATAAACCTAGACTTTTATGTATTTTAAAAATTATTTTAGCAAAATTAGATGAAATTTTGTACGTAGTACGTTATGAAAACATGATATTGTTTGACTCACATAATTTGCAAAACGAGCGAAGCGATTTTGGCAAATATTATGTTCGTCAAACAATATTTATCTTTTCATAACTGGTAACGTAAATAACTATTTTAATTTAAATTTTGCTTACTGTTTCGGCCTGTATTGTAGTCAAAACTATATTTAATAAAAAATATCTATTTAATCTTTCAAGAATTTAACTATTTATGTGTGCTTTTTTCTAACTGTTTTTGTTTAATTGAATTTTTTTTGTTACAATCTTTTATAAATCTTTTTTTTCCATTAAAAAAAATTGTACTTATTTATCCGCTATCTAGTTATTTGCAATTTTATAATATTCAAAGTTTAATCATACATTTATGTTCGGTTTTATAAAGCAGTTCGTATCTGTATTTACGTTTATAATCATTTTAAGTCATTGGTTAATGGTTACGAAACTATTCAAACTACGTTTAAATTTAAACCGAATTTATACTATCGACCTTTAATCGATTAAAGTTAATCATGTATGGGGTATAGCTGTTAACATCAGATGATTGTTAACCGCCCTTCATACCACCCACACCAAGTAAGAAGCGTGATGTTATATATCTTTTGTTTAATTTAAAAATAGAAATTTATTAAATTCCTGTTTTATTAACGAATAGACGAACATTGATGAATATTCATTAAGAAAATAATTGTAAATATATGATAAATTTTACCCTATATTGCGTTGGTTTTTTAAAACATAATTGAAAATAGAATATTATGTAAAAAGCCCTTAATTATCGGGAATTTTGTAACAAAATATAAAACTGCATCCAAGTGCTTAGGATTTCAATAAAAGTTATATGCTCCCTGTATTGTTGTGTGTCAACAAAATAACATAAATGTATTTTGAACGTAGTTTCGAGACACTGAAATTAATTAATATGTATCAAGTGATCGAGTCCTACATGACAACAAATAACCACCATCAAAAAAATTAAATCTCAGCATTTTTCTCAAGAACCTCGTTCGTCTTTTTCCATCTTCAACATCACAAACAAACAAAAACCTCTCGGAAACAGATTCTCCGTAGAATTCCGGGCGATTTTGCAATGATACAGTTGTAATGGAATTGGTTGTTAAGCACGAGGCAAGCAGGATCACTCGATCACTTTGTTGGGTGATCTGATGCAATTCGAGTGACCTGTGGCTGCCCTGAGCAATCATCTTGAGTGCTGATCGTCTGGTTTGGTTGCTGGCGTCGCCGCCCCGGATTTAAGGGGTGGTAAGAAGGCGGGCGGTCTGACCCTTGTATTGTGCGCGTTCTTCAATGTCCAGCGAAGGTTTTTGGTTGACTTGCTTTTATTGGATTATTCGATTTTTTATTTTTAAATAATTCGTTGCTCGATGCCTACAAACGGAAAATTTTATATTACTTTGATTTATGTTTTGTATTGTGAAGTAAAATCTATTAACATATAACTATACCATGATAGAGCAAACAATGAAGTTTATCAAACTGCATGTCAATCTTTTAACTAACTTTCCTTAAATAAAACAAAGACTTTTATTTTGCCAAAATAACAAGCTTGCATATATATATATACATCACACTATATTCCTTAAAATGAGGTTGTTCGAACCTCGAATACGTTCACAGAACATCCATTCATTAGATTTATCAAAGAATTAGTCTTCGTCCAGCATTTTCATCCTGACACACCATCCTCGCTTCAATCACATTCATGTTCCCTCCATACAAGCTCATTTATTCTTCACACTATGAATTTTCAATCAAGTAACAAATCTTCAGATACATCCATCCATTCGCTCCCATACACCTGTTTTATTCATCTTTCACATACGTTCACCGCTCTAACAACGAATCTAAAAAGATAAGAAAGAACGAAATCACTTGTTTTTGAAAGTAAATTCCACAGAATTGCAGTTAGACTCTATGTAAGAACTGAAAATAAATTAAAAAGATTAGAAAAGAAGGTAGTGTTTTTACACAATTTCAATAATAATAATAATAATAATAATTTATTACCTAACAGAACAATCCATTAACAAGGTAAAGTATAGTAACCGTATAACATAAAAATACACCATATTGATAAATAACAACCATAAATATAAATAATAACATTACATTATTCTGCAATTGTATGTACAAAAGTGGATTCACTGACTCTACGAATTTCTCTCAGCGAACAATTAAAAATATCACAATTATTGCACATCAAATTGTAACTGGAAGTGATAACGAAAATGGGCGATCTAAGCAGCATGTTTGTGTTGACTTTAAATGTGAAGAAAGTATTAGAATATCTACTGTACTCTACTGTAATAACAGTAAACGAATAAAAAGATAAAAGAGGAAGGGAGTGTAACCCAGCAAAATAACTAAACAGCTAATTTAAAATCGAGAACCTGCGCTTGTCTTCAGACTTATCCTGACACACCACTTTCGCTTCAACAACATTCAGAATTTCTTTCATACAAGCTCGTGTGTCTTTCACACTCGGAATCCTTCGATCACGCAACAAGCAAATCATATTTATTTATTTATTCATAGGTCGTCCACAAAATTCTACACCCTCAATTTCACCAACATTCACCTATTTCACCAATTTTTCATTTGATATACTCACTCTTCTAACAACATTCTTCTCAATCTTATACTCATCATACACCAATATATTCCATACACGATCTAAAATATTATTATTAAAATATAAATTAATAGGCCAATAATACCGTAGTGTTCAACCTACGTGAAATGTTCATTTATCGCTATGAATTAAAACTTTCATACTCGTAAGAAATGAGGACTATTTCGTGCTTGTTGTACAATATACTATTATAATGTCTACCAATTATATTCTAATTTTGGGAAATATAATAAGCATAAAGGAATGCGACTAAACAAAATTGGTTCTCATTGAATTTCTACGCAGGATGTGAAGCATACATTTTCTTATATGAAAGTTGTAAGCACATAAATCATATATTTATATTCAACTAAAAGTAAAAATGTAAAAAATTGAAAATAAACATATGTTAGAATCGATTCTAACTTTCACCTTACATCCTAACAGATATAGGTATCTCTTTCTATACTTAAATATACTTCGCGTATCGTGTGTAATTATTTTAATATACTGTCATTTTATATGAATAATTCAAAAAATATATGTTTCTGCTGAATTCAAGTGTGCTATATTTTAAATAAATCATATAACCTTACAGCTATCAAAAGCAACTAATTGTATTGAATTAAACAAATTTAACGGTCTTCTTGCTGTTTAAATCATTATTTAACTTAAAATAAAAATATTCTTCTTCTTCTTCTGATGGCACTACAGCCCAAATCGGGCCTGGGCCTACCGGGCATACCGAGCCGCAGTTTTTACACTGCCGTACTGCCGGTTTTCGTAGTCGAATGCTACATTATTTAAGACGTATAAGTGACTAGCTTATAGCGCCCGAGTGTGATAAATACATGTAACTGTATTTTATATTTTACGACAAATCGCACATTGTCGACAGGCGGATTCGAACTGACGAACCTTGGTTCGGGTGACGTCACAGTATGTTAAGAGATGTGTCTTAACACCCTTGGCCACTCTTGGATCTGGATTATTTTACTTTCTGCTTGCTCGATTATTGACTAAACTCATAAGTATTGTTTACTAAAATGGTACAATAATAGACGTTTACTTCGCGTGTTGAAGAAAATAATGGAATTTGATTAAACTAAGTCATAGCATTGTTCAAGGAATATCAATCATTCATTCTCATTTGTTTTCCGTTCACATCGTTTTCAGCAGTAACCATCAAAACACCGATTTGTTCCGAACGAATAACAACTAATTTTATAATTCAAAAGCTGTCATATATCACAGTCTGGCGGCCGTGCGCATACATTTCCTCGCAATTATTAAATTAAACTTGTTTCCACACAAACGGTCTTTTGTATTCATCATCAATCTGTGTTGTATGGCTTTTGGTTACTAATCTAATAACGTAAACAGCTCCCTGTTTTATCGGTTGCGCGGGGTTGAAGGACGTAGAGGGCGAGGGCAACACGAGCGCCGCCCGGCGCCATTACGGCAGATAACGTAATTATGCAAATACGCGCCTAATGGTTACAAATATTACGATAGTCTTTTATGGTTCAGAAATGAAATATAATACTGGTGCTTGGCTCAGCTTCGACCGAGGGTGACTTGATTGCTGCTTCAAATTTCATGTTATGATATAATTATGTGATTTTGTGAAACTGTGATTCAGATTTGTCTTTATTCAATTTGTTTCGTTTTGAAATTTGCATACGTTCTGCAGAATTCGTTCCGTTGTGCACTTGAACGTTGAACAAGAAACGAGACTCGAGGGAAATAATTCTCTTTTTTCTTAAATATATTATTTGACTTCTGAGACTCGCGTTTGCATTTTGGATTTAAGATGTTTTACATTTATTTCTCATTTTATCACAGAAATCATGTAATTTTACATTTTATTATTTGGCAATTTTTATGAAATTTCACAGTTACTTATAATGTAATAAAATAATAGAAAATACAATTGTTTAACGCAACATTTTGACTAATAACTTTAATCTAATGAGTTCTTAATATATCCAAAAAATATTACTATGTGGTTTAGATTTTAATATGAGCTGTAAGTTTCTTATACTCTACTTTAATTGGGATAAAGTTCATGTTATGCAATGTATCAAATAAATATTAAGTAAATAAATCCGGTTTCTGGAATTATCACTGTATTAAGCGAAATACCTTGTTTTGAAATTTTTGATCGGTCGCTATTTTGTTATTTGATAAAATAGAAAATAATTGTAAATACAAATGTTTTAGAGAACCGAAAGCAAGTGTTGAAAGTTTTTGTATTTTTTAAATATTCCTTAAAATAAGGGAGTAAGGACGATTTTTCAAAAAACAAAAGAACGCTAATAACTATGAACTGGGGCTCCAAATAAAAAATTTGAACTAAAAAAAGTTGTTTGTTTCAATGAGTTCTAACTGCCGTTTTCGGGTGTTACAACTTAGTATTAACAACCTGTATAATCAGTTTCTTACATTAAAAGTATTCACTAAACAGTTATGGTACCAAATTGCGCATGGCAGTATTTACACAAGCAAATAAATAGTTTATTTAATACAGATTATCTCATTTTGATGTCAAATTAAACAAAAACTTTCAAGAAAAACGCCGACTGACTTCTAATATGTATAACAAAAGGAATAGTCACAGTGCCAGTTGTTGGTTTCATGACATAATTGTCACAAAAAAATGGTAAGTATGATTTTTAAAAGAATGATCAGAATTTTTAAAGCATTTAGAGCTACTAGCCATCGCTTAGTAATTCGACTGTCCACCATTATTTTAAATAAAATAAATATATCATCACGCCTTTTACCCATTACTGGGTGTGGCATTCTGCCTAAGCAGATCTCGGTAAGTGATATATTTTGTCGCGTGAAGTGCGGTTACCAGCCGTCAAATCACGGCCCTCAAAGATATTAGTGGAGAGGGAGCCACAGGGATAGATTTTTAAATTGGAGAAAATTGTTTGTCGGCTGTGGGGATCGAACCATTATTTTAATATATAAAAAAAGATATCTAACCCATATACAAAATACATAATGCAAAAACTATTCTAAAAATAACTTGGGACAAGAAACAAGCAATTTTTCTATAAAGCTCAAGCCCCCACAAAAACACCCAACCAAACAACGGAAAATGATCTTTATGATAGTCTTCGCAGGAACACGATGACTCGATGATTTCGATGCACAATAGTCTTACGCACCGAGACCCATCGACCAATACAGTCGACTTACCATGCTTTCTCCGCTGTAAACTCGCCTTTACGCTCATCATGACATCCAATTAGCACGTCATATTTTGTTATTCCATCAGACGTAATAACATAATAATTGTATAATTTCTATTTGCCGTTTTCAATTAGTACACCGGATATACGTGACACCTGTCCAAGAGGAAGTGGGTCGTTACAACATTTTTATTCAATTGTGATTTTTTTGTTTTATTTGTTCAGTGTACTTGTTATGTACGGGAAAATAGGTTTAACGGTTTAACTGTGGAAATTTCTCTTATTCAACGACTCATCAAACAAGTAGATTAGTGAGAACAATAGCTCTTGCAAAAATTACGAAGTGATTGTTATTTTTAAATCATGTGAAATATAAATGTATGTAGGAAGTACCTATAAACTGTTATATATTGTTTTCTTAATTATCGTCTTTCGTAGTCCTTCTCCAACCTTTTCACGTCAAGGCACACTAATCAAATCATAAGTTTGCGACACACCAAAGTATATTTACCTACTACTTTTTGCCAATTTTTAATTCTTATTTTCACTAGTAAGTAAAATTTGAAGCCACATAATGGATAAGTTTCGAACCTCTTTATTTCATAAATTAAGTTAAACTATAATAAAATCCTAACCTTTACTTTTTTCGGTAGATGGCATGGCCTGTTCCACAGAACTTCTCATGTCATCTTACCGTTTATTAGAGATCTTATTCTCTGCTGGCACAGTCCTTCGTCACCAGCTTCTTCACTTGAATTTTGTTCTAGGTGAAGAAGTGAGTTATACCATACTGATGAGCTCTAATAAGAGCGAAACGCGTCTATGGTTACTAACTGTGCTGGCCAGCCTCTGACGATGCCCTCATAAGGTGACTTGGAGGCTGAATTTTGTGAGACTTAGCCAAGTGTTTATTTTATATTTTTTATTAAACCTAGTTTCACCAAGTGTATGCATGACAATTAATTTTGTCTTTGTTGTTATATAATAAAATCATTTGGATATGAATATATTAAGTTACATTTTAGTCCGCAACAAAATTACAAAAACATTATTGCAATGATTTATCAGAAAATATTCCAATGCAATTAATTAATGCGGTGCATTTTCTTAAAAATGACATTAATGCAAATGGCAGATATTATTTTAATCATTTATTCCTTTATAGAAAGTGATTTATGTAAAGTTTGCACTGCCTTATTACAATTTTTAAGTATTTCTGTCACTGTGGCTACAGCAGAAAAATCCTTCAGCAATTAAAAAATAATTAATCGTATCTTAGAAACAGAATGAATCCAGATGGATTAAGTAATCTCGCTCTTTTGGCAATAGAACATCATGCAGCAGAAAATTTAAATTCAAAAACTCTTATAACGGATTTTGCTAATAAAAAAGCCCGAAGATCTGATATTTAATTTTATATTAACTATGTGATTTATTATATATTTTTGTTATTTTTTTACCTTTAAGAATTATAAAAATATTGCACTTATTACTTTTTTCCTTGTACCTAAATCATTGAATTTTCAAAAGTTTATCGGGGCCTACATTTTGTTTTACGGGAAGGCCACCAAATCCTAGTTACGCCACTGGTTTCAGCACGTGAAACGAATATCGAATGAAAAACTGATGAAACATTTTTATGTTGGAGGAATTAAAAGATTACATATATAGTCTAGGAATAAATGGACGAATATGATTGAAGGATTGACATATGAACTAATGAGGAATAAGCAAATTTGTGTGAGCTATGAATGTGAGTCGAGCTATAGTGGTCTGTCAGTATTGATTGCGGAATGAATCTGTTCAATAAATGTTGAGCGATATTATTTATGTTACGCTGTACAACAGGAATTTAATCCCAATTACAGTACAGGCTCCGCACTCACCGAGCCGCAGTGTGGTAGTTTTTATATAATTTTTAGCTTGAGTACGTTTCGAACTCGGGACAGGGTGGCGACTAACCTGGAAAACTGGGAAACCCGGGAAAAGTCAGGGAATTTTATTCCATGTCAGGGAAAAAAGTTTTTTGTTTTTAAAATTTTTTAATTTAATTTTAGAAAAATAACTACAAACTTTTATTTCAAAATGTATTTAGTTATTTTTAGATTTTATTGGCAGAATACCCTTTATTAGATAGTATACCTTTATTGGCAACAAATACTCTTTATTGCTTCTTAAGAGTGAGAACCGCCATCTATGAAAATATAACCGAAGGATGTTTACTAATTGAAAACTGTTTTGTTTTGTCTAACGTTTCAACCGCTATGTTTTTTCTGTATTCAATATTTAAGGTCGTGTCTTTGTCTGTATAGAAAGACAAATTGATTTAATCGCAAAAAATGCGTTTACGATGCTGTTACTATGCTCGGTGGTATAGAAAATGTAACTATTAGTAAACGTATGATTCAATCAGCTCGTAATGCACATGCACGATACAGAGAAGGTCAGAAACGACAAAAAGTGAAAGAAAATGAAAATTCGAGATTGACACAAAAGAGGGTAGCAGCTTTACAAATTAAAGAGTTCCAGACGAAGAAAGCTAAATTGCTTGATGATTACCGCAACCAAATAGATTCGATAGATGAAGAAATCGCAAGTTTAAAGAAACTATATAGTTATTTGTGTATTAAGAGCGTAAAGTGATTCTTTGTTAATCGAGCATGGTAATTGCAGTGCGAGCCGAAGGCGAGAGCTGCAATAGTGCAAGAGGAACAAAGACACTTTACGCTCGTGATACACACATAATTTTTTCTACGATTGCATCTTAAAGTTATTAAAAAACGTAGGTATACGTCTAAAACTAAATTCGTTTTGTTAACTGTCAATATGACAAGTTTCTGTTTTGTTTGTATCCCTGGTAACTATTGAAATAATCTTTTTCGCGCGTTGCCATTGGAGACGCGCAAAAAAGATATTTTTAGATTGTTCCACAGAAAACGTCAACTTTACGATGACAAATGAGAACGTAATTGTCATCTTTTCATAGCAATCGTAGAAAAAAGTTTTTATTTTTGTTACGCGTAGAAAAGATATCACTACTTAGTGATACTTATATGTGATTAGAATAAAAAATGTTATTTTCTGTGATTTAAAAGAGATAATATAATAATATGATTATAATATTATATATATATATATATATATATTTAACATTATATATTATACATTATGTATTACTATAAATTTAATAAAAAAAAACAATTATATTACAATATATGATATAATATATGAAATGTAACCATAAATTCATAAATAAGTCAATATTCTAGAAGTCAGGGAATTTTTTTACTTAGTCAGGGAAAAGTAAGGGAATTTATTAATGTTACTTGAATCGCCACCCTGCGGGATCTCCGGATTCGAATTCCGTACCGCTAGCCACACCACCGTACTGACGGATTATGTATGTATGTGTATAATATCACTCATTGCATACATTCACTCACTTTAATTCCTGCAAGATTTTGTCAGTTCTGGCCACTTGCTTGTATCGCTGTATCTTCCAGGATAGTGTGAAGAAACGGATGCGATGGCGAAGTGAACATCGGCAACGTGTTCGATGAGAACCCAACACTTGTTCACACAAGTAGCTCTTACAACACTAATAGACACTTAGCGGACCACAAGTGTTGTTGGCAAATATTATGTTACCAAGTGGCAAGTGTTGTGTACTAACTATATGTAAACTTATACCTATATTCTTACAGTTTTTCAACCGTAAATAGGCTTGGTGAAGAATATGGTTAGCGAGCTTTTCTAATGGTTTGTTAGAGCTTGTGCAAATGTTTAGATTCCTTTCACTATGATATTGTAAGAGAAAATTGATTTTCTTTAAAATACTATTCATTGTTTGTTTACTTGTATAGCAGGTAATTTCAATTTCAAAATAATATGTTTTCAATAGATATGCCATGAAGACACGTAAATTTAAAATACATTCATTCAAAAGTTAAAAATGTCTATGTTTATAAACAGATAAATGAAATACAACAAAAGTAAAAGTGGAAAAAAATAGCTTTTTGTAAATATCTTGCGCAATTTGAATTTTTAATAACATCGTTGAAAAACCTTGTAAAAATTTTTCATTCCAAAAATTTTAGTCCAACAATAGAATTTCATAATGTTGTATATAAATGGGCTTAAAGTATAACATTAATCAAATTTATCTACTTTCCTATATTTAAAAATATTAAATCACTTTTATCTTTCTGTTATGTTCGAATTTAGGGTACATTCATAACTTTAGAATTGCGTGGTAACAAAAAATTATATTGAAATGATAAAGTATGGGGTTGGTGGCTCAGTGGTATCTGATATCGAGTCGGCCTGTGAATCTTGAGAACCCTGGTTCGATCCCCACAGCCGACAAACAATTTTCACCAAATTAAATCCACCCATGTGACTCCCCCTCCACTAACATGTTTGGAGGCCGTGATTTGACGGCTGTTAACCGCATTTCTCGCGAAAAAATATATCACTTACCGAGAACTGCTTCGGCAGTGTGCCACACAATAATGGGTAAAAGGCGTGATGATATATTTATTTATTTATTTAAGTATATAAAAAGAAAAAACTTTATATAATAAACAACAATATATTTTAATTAATTCTACGTACATAAATAAAACTAAGGGCGGTATTCGTAGGCACAACTTAATTTTAAAATCATCTCGTAATCATAATGAATAACTAAATAGTTATTTGTGTATTAAGAGCGTAAAGTGATTCTTTGTTACTCGAGCACGGTAATTGCAGCGCGAGCCGAAGGCGAAAGCTGCAATAGTGCAAGAGAAACAAAAACACTTTACGCTCGTGATACACACATAATTTTTTCTACGATTGCGTCTTAAAATTATTTAAAAATGTATACGTATTGAAAATAAATTCATTCTGTTAACTGTCAATATGACAAGTTTCTGTT
This sequence comes from Pterostichus niger, assembly GCA_947425015.1. NCBI lineage: Eukaryota > Metazoa > Arthropoda > Insecta > Coleoptera > Carabidae > Pterostichus > Pterostichus niger. Next base: position 19,959,066 of record OX380334.1, on the reverse strand, counting down.
TTGTTTGTATCCCTGGTAACTATTGAAATAAACGCGCATTTATAATCTTTTTCGATTGTTGCACTGAAAACGTCAACTTTACGATGACATATGAGAGCGTAATTGTCAACTTTTCATAGCAATCGTAGAAAAAATATATAGTGATTAAACATATATCCAAGGAGATAAGATGATTATTAAGATGCCACCCTATATGCTTCCAATGTCAGTAACTGTATGAAGAAACAGTTTTTACCGGTTGAAAATTTATATAAACATCTTCAATACGGTCAGTACGGTGGTGTGGATAGCGATACTGAATTCGAATCGCACTCAAGCTAAAAAAATATATGACCTACTACACTGCAGCTCGGTGAGTCGGACCCTGTACTGTAATTGGGATTAAGTTTCTGTTATACAGCGTATAACATAAACAAATAAATAATGCAGTAATTTGTAATGCAAATTGCAACTCAGCGATTATAAAAAAAATATATAATAATATTTTCATTCAATTATTTTTATAAATGAAAATAGTGTAATAGATAGACACCATGTGGAAAATGAGCAAACTATCCAGTGGCATAGCCAGAAACTTCTAATGGGGGAGATTTCGAATTTTGAAAGAATAATCGATCAATTTCTTTTGAGGTTATGATACTAACTTGTACAAAATGTCTACCATAAGAGGGCCACTATTTCAGTCTTTTTTGGTTGTAGAGATAGTGAGACAGTTAAATAGGCAAACTAGCGCCATTTTACCCAATAAATTTAATGCTGTACAATAAATACAATTGAATATCAAAGAAGCGATTTCAAACGAAAATAACAATTTTTATAATAAAACGATATTGAAAATTATGCCATCTGATACCTATTGGATAGTATTAATTTCAATATGACGTTTCATCTAAATAATGTTATTTTTTGTTATGATTCTGTTATTTGATCTACAGTTGTATTGACTTTTTCTTTCTCAATTTAACAAAATTTAAACATGCTATCAGAGTTACTTTAAACTGAATTACACAAATATACTTCTGTTCTAAATCTTTTACATTTCTAATTTAAACATCTGTTACTATTGATGTATTTATATTTCTTATGTTTCGTACAAATTACCAGTTTATTTTTTATTTGTATGGATTTCAATATGTACAATTTGTCATATTTTTATGTAGTCTTTGTATCTGCTGGTTTTGCCGTAAAAAATAATAAATAAATTATAATTAATTTTACCGGTTTCGGGATATTAAACCTATGTTTACATACACAAAAGTAGGCTGGTAAGTAAGTAATAACCGTATTATGTACGGTAATATTACCATACTGACTTGCCAAAGCAGTCAAGAAAATAAAAATAAAACACAATAATAATATAAATAAAATAAATAAATATATCATCACGCCTCTTACCCATTACTGGGTGTGGCACTCTGCCGCAGCAGATCTCGGTAAGTGATATATTTTTTCGCGTGAAGTGCAGTTACCAGCCGTTAAATCACGGCCCCCAAAGATATTAGCGGACGGGGACCCACAGGGGTAGATTTAAATTAGTGAAAATTGTTTGTCGGCTGGATCGAACCAGGATTCTCAAGATCCACAGACCGACTCGATACCATTGAGCCACCTACCCCATATACATATATACGTTGAAAAATAAATAAATGGTTTGCAGATCCAGGAAAATATCAATATTGTACTTTATAACACGTTTATAAAGAATTTCACAAAACAGAAATTTCTTTCCAGGTTTCGAGCCCTATTATATCTCATGTAGGTTCACCTCGGATTAGAAACATCCATACCAAGGATGTCAATTGAATCCGCAATATTCAGTGTTCAATAATCAAGGATATCTAGTCTACCGAGACCGATTAAGCTCCAGAAAACATACAGATCACAGACTTACTTGATCACCTTCTAAAATGATGACAATGATGTTATTCATTAAAGAATTTCAAAAAATAATATTTATTAATCACGTTAATGTGTTTATATTCTGAAACCAATAAATTATTGAACAAACCACGCATATTATGAGTCATAACAGGCTTTAGATGTATTAAAATCCTCGCTCTCCAAGCTCTAATTTCAAACTCACATCTGCGGCTGTAATGATACTCATAACATTCCTAAGTATGTTAATAGCTATTGCAAAATTTGTTGGGAAAACTGTCACTATCGGTAGTTTGCTCATTTGTCTGTCTTCCTCCCTGTATCTTCAAATAAAAAAGTTAACTTCTCTCGTCAAAATGTAGCGGAAAATTAAATAGTACATCTGTATCAGAAAGTAATATAAATCATAAATAAAATAAAATTGTCTTTTGTTCTTTATATGTAGATAAAACTAGATTGTTTATTATCAACGGTGGGGTGAAGGGGGTGGATTGAACCCCATATTCTGTTTCTTATATACGCGCCTGTTACTACAAATAAACGCCGTAAACAAAAAAATAAATATAAATATATCATCACGCCTTTTACCCATTACTGGGTGTGGTACTCTGTCGAAGCAGATCTCGGTAAGTGATATATTTCATCGCGTGAAGTGCGGTTACCAGCCTTAAAATCACGGTCCTCAAAGATGTTAGTGGAGGGGGAGCCATAGGGGTAGATTTAATGTGGTGAAAATTGTTTGTCGGCTGTGAGGATCAAACCAGGGTTCTCAAGATCCATAGGCCGACTCGATACCACTGAGCCACCTACCCCATTCGTAAACAATATCATACAAAAATCCTTCGATTATGTGCTACCGATTGCAAATAGAACTGAAGCTAGCGAAAACCAAATAAAAATCCATCTTTCCATCAAACATAACGCTAATACAACCCAGTTAGATAAACTATCACATTATCCAGAAGTTTCCATGTAAAAATGTCCACATACTTCAAAACTTTTTACAGCCGTTGAAAACACAAAATAGTCGAACAGATAACTTAAAAACCAATCACATTTACATACATACAACCGATATGTTTGTCAGGCCAAGAGAAAATACAGTTCTGCGCAGACACTAGCGCTCCAACGGCGCCGTAATTCAGAATATCATCGCTGAATTTACGAAATATTCTCGCCGGAGCACAACTCGGGAACTACTACCATATTTCAAGCTGTTATAAAGTTGCCGGAATCAAATTGCGCGGAAAAGAAACACCATAAACATTGTATAAGTAAACGATGATTGAGGGTAATGGCACAAAAGGAGCCGGCTGACAGCGAACCACCCTTCGAACAGAGCGGCAAATCGCGTTGTTTACTACCCGAAGTGAAGATGAACTAAGGATTTATAATTCAATTTGCTGCCATCACGGAAAATGTTTACAAGACAGATTTGTGTTCCGATTACAGACTTTTTCAAGATGAAGTTATTGCCAGCGAATAATTAAAAGCATTACAGTCCTACTTTCCAAATTTAAACTCTCATTTATTATGTTATTTATTATTTCTTGTTTGTTCATAACTAAATTTCTATTAAACATTTACTACATTTACATATGATAATGTCTACGATATTTATTCTTAGTTCCTTTCTTCGTAATATTAAATACTTTTTTAATATGACAAAGAAGTTCCATTCATTGTAAATTCATTTATTTATTTTGATATCTTTGAATTTACAATTGTTAACTTTTATTTTCTGTATATTCCTATCTTTATTTTTTAATTTGATTTAAATACGTAAGATGAGCTAAAATATTGTCAACACAAATTGATTTTTAAAACATTATTTATTTGATTAAAAATCTGAATTTTCTGTATTTACTTGTTTAAGAATAAGAACCAAATATTGAAATTGAATTGACTATTGCAGTGATGGCTACAATTATGTGTTAGTGTAACTAAAACATGTTGCAATTTTCATACTACATATTCTTGTACAACAAAAGCCTATGAAATTTTATTAAGTTAACAATATTGATATTGTAAGGAATAAATTTACTGTGTTTCAATCCTCAAAAGTTGTATTTCTTCTCAACATTTTAACCCTAACTTAAGTCATCTTCAGAAGTTAATTTAATCTTCAAACAGTTACAGTCACTATTATTTACTTCACCTCAAAACCAAAATAAATTTAGTATCTTCAATTCTTGGATCAGATGTAAACAGGATTGTTCTTAACCCTTTATTAAATGTTTCTTATCCTTGAATCCTGCAAATCTATATTAAGATTCTTCTACCAAATTTAACAAATATGAATTTAATTATTTGACTAAAATTATTATCAAAAACTAAAAAAATCAGAAATTAATAATCTCTTTATTTAATAAATTTGATTTTTTTATCAATATGCATTTAAATTAAAATAGGCATATACTTTCCAAAACAAGCGAAGAGTGCTAATAATATATTCTGTCGATAAGTATTAAATTTTGTTTCACTGTTATCATTTTTCATGTAGGAATGTATGTATGTATTTTTATAGGTACGATCATTCAGATATAATGTGAGATATGAATGTCATATCCACAGTTAAAGAATAAAGTTTTTCCAATTTGAAGCGATTATGAGCCACTAACAATGTTCGCTAGGAATGAAATACCCTATTTTTTGCGAATTTAAAAAAATATATTTTTGTTCTATAATCAGTACATCAAATTATATGTCATTAAAGATTCGTGTAGAGGTATAGAAACACCCTGTATATCATAGAAACAATAAGTTGATAAGTTTTTTAATAAATTCATTGAACTAAATATATTTTTTAATAAAAATAACCAAGAAAACAAAGCAAGCTTAGCATCTTTAAAACTGGAAAAAAATTAATCGCGCAAAGAGAAGTGTTCTATGTGCTGTACTCCACATGCTAATTTTTATCCAATCAAATTAAACAAAGAATAAAAGTAATTTTATTTTTCATTTATAGTTATTTGTACCTAGACCGAAATAATATATCTATTGTATTTCAAGCATCAAGTGGACATTCCATGCTAATTGTATATTATACTACGTATGCTTTCTCTACGACTACGTTATTATTGTCCTGTTAATTTATATTTGAATAATAAGTTTGTGTCTATTTCACTATTCCTTTAACAATTGTAAACTTCTATCCAGCAACGTAACCCATGTAATATGACATGGTAATCGTGAGGTATTTAAATACGTGCAATATAAGTATATTTTATGTAACATGGACTATACCGAAATAGTGTTTCCTGTACTGTATTTTTTATTGTCTAGCGACTACTAGAACTTACTGGAAAAAATGAAAAAACTACATATTCTTACGAGATACCGCTAAACCAAAACCTAAACTTTTTTACCGTTAAAAGCAAATAAGAGGTTTTTTATTTCGTCCTCAGGCCCATCTACCCCCAAACACAAGATTGCAGACACGCAGCTTTTACATCTATTTATAAATACGGCCCTGACGTGAAGTAGTTGGTGGTTGAACTTATTTTAAATATCTATAATTGGTGCAACGAATTATTATCCCCTGTAATTGTAATAGTAACACAAAATACTGTTCTAAATAAAAATAAATAAATATATCATCAGGCCTTTTACCCATTACTGGCTGTAGTAGATCTCGGTAATTGATATTTATATCCGTGTGAAGTGCGTTTACCAGTCGTCGAATCACTCCCCCCCCCCAAGATGTTAGTGGATGTGTAGTCACAGAGTAATTTTAATGTGTTAAAATTGTTTGTCGACTGTGTAGATTGAATCCACCTACCCTATAAAATATTATTATAAGACAAATGAATTTGGAACTAATTATAATATTTGCAATACTGTATATTTCTATAGTGTAATGGCTCCTATAAAATAGTACAATACATTTCTAAATATTCCACAAAAAATAAAACCTCCAGCAATTATCGATCGCGGAACTATTCCATTCCGAACAACAATGGAATATAATTTCGCCATCAGCATGCTTCACATTCGTGCACGACTACGGAACAAAACAGACACAGTCACAGTATCGAACCGCGAATCGCGAGTTCGGTTCTCGGGGGTTTGAGCCTGTGGAAGACGAGGACCTGCGAAGCCAGCGACAGTAGCGACGTGGTACGACAACGTGCCACCCGAGCGAAATGTGTTAATTCACTGAACAATGAAAGCGATTAGCCCCCGTTACGTTCCGCCCCGAATTAATTAACAAATTAAATTAGAAATTAACTCGTTCAATGGAGGCGCACCGGCCGTGATTCAAGCAGACGGTTCCAAACACGGGAATACGCCAGGATCTTGTGTTGCTTTCTAACGGTAAACTAACGAAACTTTCAACAACATTACACTCCTTAAAGTTGCTAGTAACTAATGTAAGAAAACATGGAATTAATCAAGAAATTCATTGCTAATTCGCAAACATACTTTCAAGGTCTAGTCAATTATTTACGATTTTCGAAATTTAACTGAAAAACACATTGCACTCCGTTTCGAAAGTGACACAACTAAAAAACATGCATTGGGATTTAAAATCTTGTTCAAATAGAGGTAAAATAAGATTTGTTTATATTATTAATTACAGTTTAATTAATGTATTTATAAGATAAAAATCTCTTTAGTTTCTGTCGTTAATAATTGCTATAAAATAAAACTTTTTGATTTGTCATTTTTACTGGCTTTTATAAACTAGTCTAAAAGAGTTGACAGACACAATAAACAAAAAATGCAAATAATTATGACAATAGCTAATGATGAAAATGCCAAACAATTGTGAACTTCTCATACTTAAGAATGTAAAACACAAAAACGTTATCTAAAAATAAACATGTTTTTAAATTTAGTTTATAAATTTTCGAAAAAATCTGCATAAAATCATTTAATATAAATTTAAGAGCTTTAAAACAAAAACGAAAAATAACTTTTACGATCGGCAATTATTTTGACGAAAAATGATAAAAAAAACAAAAATTATAATAATATGTAAAGTAATCAAGAAAAATTTAAATTGTCATCAACAGATAATGATCCAGATAAATAATAGTTCTCTTAAATAAAATTTGATAAAAGCTGAACGACTAGTGGTATTGCCCTCGAATAAACATCACGCGAGGTATTTTTATAAAATACATTTTAGAATTATTGATTTTTTTAATTCATTCATAACAACGTAATATTAATTTATTCTTGTCTTGTCTTGTTGATACAAACAAAAGCGATTTACCGACAGTTTATTATCTGTTATGTCAAGTCAATATATTGTTTCTACATAGTTATTATTATTATTGTTTTAAGGTGGATTCTTGGATTGTACGTTTTTACATTTAAGTCGACATTGTGATATCCTTATCTGTTCTTGTTGTTGATATTCATGCATGCTTGTCAGCTTTACGATATTATCGGGATATTTTAAGGGTCCCCCGACACAAATCTGCTCTTTGCTTTATAAAATAAAATATAGAATACGTGTAAATGTGGATTAATAAATCCTTTTATAAAGAATTAAAATTACCACTTTATTAAATAACTCATTCTATCAGTATTATTTATAGATATTTCGATTATTTTTTAATACGTAATTCTTATTTTATTAATCGATCAGAATCTTGGTATACTCGTAGTATAGAGGTGGCTGAACAGGTAATATAAATGTAGAGTGACAGAGCGACGACTCTGTATCCAGCTTCAGAGATTTTATCGCTAGATGTCAGTCATTAATATGTTTCTATGATAATTATAACATATTAATATATGCAAATAATATTAATGAAGTTAGTTGAGAAAAATAGTCACGAAAGCAACCATGTACATATTTAAATTTAAAAAGTAAATGGAAATGGTAAACATCGAACACGATACAGAATTAATTTTGTTAAATAATAATACATATAATAAAGGATATTAATTTATTCTTTTGTATTCAAAATGTTTTACATGCTTAAGAGCATATTAGTATTGTTGGATCTGTAATTTAAAAATATATTAAAATTAAATTTAACGAGTTTCTATGAGGACTTAAGTATATTAGTATATTATGTAACAAGTTTTATAAATGTCTCTTTAGTTACGAGTGTATAAAAAACAAATATCTAAAGAGCTTATAAAACGAGTCACATACTATACTTTTTCTATTATTACAAATTAAGACAACAAAATTTTAATTTTTTTTAATAAATTATTTAAAAAGTAAGGTTAAAAGAAATATTTTACTTACATATTCAGTCAGTATTTTATGTTGCTAAGTAACTAGACACTCACGTTTCTTTCATTACCTGCCTAGGCAGGCAATATGTTATTTTTCTGACTAGGCATGCAAAGCAAAGCTTCCTTGAATCTTAAAGGTCAGACAAATGTTTATTTTCCCTTCCTTTCTTATCTTTTTGATTCATTTTCTGTTTTTACTATAGAGTGTCCAACTGCAATTGTGTGGAATTCAGTTTCAAATACAAGCGCAGGCAAATACTTCCTTCTTTCCTCATCTTTTTTTACTTCATTTTCAGTTTGTACTATACAGTGTGTAACTGCAATTGTGTTAAATGTATTTTTAAACAAGCACAGGAGATGCTGCCTTCATTTCTTATAGATTCGTTGTTAGAGAAGTGGACGTAAGTGAAGATTTACGAAACAGGTGTACAGGAGCGAATGGATGGATGTTTGTTGCGTGATGATGGATTTTGGTTGCGTGGAAGGAAAGAGTTCGTATGGAGGAAGTGTTAATGTGGTGGAAACGAGTATCGTGTCAGGATGAGAATTTTGACGGGTTCGTGCTACCCCATTTAATGGGATATAGTGTGATGTTATGTATGTAGTTTCAGGTAAATAACATGTTAATAACGCTAGTAGAAAAATATATTTTGAAATCACTTAAATCATCACATCTCAAATTGAATTAGATAGAAAAAAACCCTATCGTAAATCCTACTAGACAAACCTCTTTAATAACAAAATGAGACAAATAATGAACAATTAAATCACCACGAATACCATCTTCCATTCTTTCCAATCCACCCTCCACAGCAACATTCACAAATGAATCAGCATATTGTATCGTACATCAGCCACAAACAACATGTATCGTAGCATATATCTTCGTTTGCTCTCTACATCCCGATATCCTGGTATCCCAGATCGATGCCGCTGCCGCCGCCGCCACGGCTGTGGAGACGGGACGGGAACATAGTGATTGGAATATCCGATTGGCAGTTAATCCGCCCACTGATCCAATACCGGACGCTGTAATGAGCTGTTACGGCTGTAATCAATCAGAACGCGACAGACGATGCGACGCGATGTTGGATGTGTGGATTTGCGGAGAGGAACGAGGAAGAGAAAGGGTTGTGGGAAAATGGATTATAGTATTGTGGCAAGGGAGATTATAATAGGAACTGACTTTCTTCTTTTATTTATTTTATAATTTCAGATCTCTTTTATTTATTTTTCAACGTATATAAAATACAAATATATAATATGGAAGATGTTTACACTTTGAAGTTTGGAAGAAGAATGAAAATAAATAAATAGTTGACAGAAAAGTAAACATAAACAATAGAGTAATTATAAGAAGTTACTTGGAGACGAAATAATGTAACGTCGCCAAACTACTTGATAGCGACGCTACATTTATATATATATATATATATATATATATATATATATATATATATATATATATATATATATATACAGGGTGTTTCAGGACTAGTGTAACAAACTTTAACAGCTTATTCCTGAGGTTATTTTGAGCAAAAAATGTCATATAAACATAGGTCCTATTCCTTCTAGTTACCAAAATACAAGAGGTTGAAGTTCTATACAGTATATTTTTGTAAGAAAAACTGAATTTTCAATAAAAATTAAATTAGTGGCATTTTACGTAAAGTTTGCTTCGCTCACACTGATTATAATTTGAATTTTATAAAAGCGAGCATCGCCAAAAATGTATTCATTTGTATTTTTTACTTGTAGTGTTTACTGGTTTAAATTTTTTAGGTATGTCGCATACCTTTTATTTTTGATATACTCGAAGTTTAAAGAGCAAGTAAAGTGAATATCGAGCTCTGCAAAAACTCTTGCAGTTATATCTTATTTGTCAAAATAGATTTTAATATTTATATAGAAGTTGGAAAGGAACGTTGCGAGCAAAGCGAGCTTTGCAAAAATACTAAAAAATAAAATTATATACATAAATATTTATCATGCCTTGCACCCATTACAAACAAATGAGCGTGAAATGTGGTTAGCAGTCGTGAAATCACGTCCCCCAAATATGTTAGTGGCGAGGGAGCCACAGGAATAATTTCAATGTGATGAAAATAGTTTTCCGGCTATGGGAATCGAAATCCAGGTTCTGAAATCCACAATTTCTTAGTTTTAAAATAATACCTCACTTTTCTCTCTCTAATAACATCTTTGAGTAATGAAGTAACTGTATTTAATATAATAAAAATGTCTTTTACCTGGAACTGACAGGAAAATAAACATTTGCCGGACCTTTAAGACTCTCTTTTAATTTAAATTAATTCAAAATATTTATTATTTGTTTATAAGTTTCAGGAAAAATGTTATACGTAACACGTTAGTAAAACGTCGTACAGGATTCGTAAGCTGTTTTAAGCTTCGCTATCGCTCGGCATGAAACTATCTATTCATCCTGTAATTGAACACTTTCCTGACTTTTTACGTACATAACTATTATAGAAGATTATGAATTACAATGCTATCACATTCAAATTTTATAAAATGCTTTATGAGTTAACTTTATTATTATATTTTATCACTAATATTTTTTAATTTATAAATATCTATAGTAAAATTTCAATCTAATAGAAAATCATAAAAACGAAATGATAACAGTTTTTAAAGTGTAGTTATCGTCATGTCTTCCATTTCCTCAATCTGTATTAAATTTTAGAATTACAAATTCCAAGTCTTTGTTAACCAGGTAGAAAATGTACTCCCCAATTGTCTCATCCTCAACAGCCCTGTTAAGCTCCATTTCACAACATATTTCAACCCCGGAGCTACACGAATACGCCCACCGCCATTTTCATAACTTCACAAACATAATTTACAGCCCATCATTTGCATACACACACCTTTTGTCAACAGCAAAGCATAAAATTCTTAACGAAACGAAAATTTCCATTTTGCGCTCGAGTAATTAGAAAATTTACATTCAACGCGCTTGTTAAACGATTTATTTACATGCGTTAATTGTCATTTACAGTAACTGCTACGTAATCGCTCTTAATTAAATAACGAGATTTTATCTGGAACTGTCAGCAGAGACGCAAGCGGGGTAAATTCGTTCGCATTTATTTTTTAATCGCCTCCTGCAATGTAAATAACATTCGGTGTGTTGTTTTTGGACAATAGACTTTTGTTTATTGTTATGTTAATCGGTAATTATTATTCGTGATGATGAATTCGCGTAATGAAACAATTGTTTGTGTGATTATTTCTAATTTACATTTTGAGTTATTTTAATAATACGAGTATGTTTTGTACATTAAATTGATATAATGAAATCTGGGAAGATAATTTTAGTTTTGTCATTTTTTGTGGTTATATTAACGAATTTAATTTTCACTCTTGTATAAATAATAACTGCAAATTACAATGTGATAATTTTATTGTAATATTTGCAAATTTATTTCATTGCTTTCATGAATCATAATTTGCATGCTTTTATTACATTTGAATAACTGTATTTTAGTAAATTGTTCAAAGTTATGCTCACATTATTTAAAATTAAAATAAAATAGGATACAAATGAGATGAATATATCTTCTCTTAACATTTTCATGCAGACTAAAACACAATTTTTGTAGTAGATCCTTCTGAAGTATAACTCTGAAGTATTTCTGTTGAATAGTAGTTACCCGACTCTCATCATTATACCAGTAACATACAATCTAACTTCTCATTCATGGACTGCGCAAATATGACGGAGATGTCACCATCTTACAGTTTACAGCAACTTTCATATTATTTTATAAATTCTGAGTTCTTAAAAAAAAACTACTGAAGTACGAATGCATATAACTATTTCTCAAACATTACCTTTTTCTAGAGTTTGATTTTTTTAACATTTAGTGTTTGAAAGGAAATTAATTTCTGTTTATATTAGATTGCTACGTCTTAGATGAATTTAGTTTTGATATAATTATGACAGAGAGAGAAAGAAAAAAAAGAAGGAGAACATTGTTGGAAGCATATTTTTAAATTTATAAAATAATCATTCACTTTGAAATAATAAAAATAATGAAAGTTCAAAATAAATTGGTTTTAATTCATTGTTGGAAGCATTAACATTATTCCTATAAATATAAAATGAATAGTAAAGGCTCTGCGTCAACTTCTTATTGAAGTCTTGTTGTTATTATCAACATATTGTTGTCAACCTTATATTTTTGTTATCAACTCATTATTGTATTGAATTTTTTAATGAATTCAGTTCATACTTACTACTCGTATAATCATTAAGTTATGAAATCAAGATCTATGAGTATATATTTTTAATCTTGTACCTTATTATATATATATAGGTACATCCATAACGAAATATAAAATAATATATGTATTTCCGCCACAGATGAACAGAAATTAATTTAGGTAGTTAATTCTATTTTTCAGAAATGTAATTGTTAATTTAAAATTTCAATTACATTCGGTCTGCAATTGAAAAGTCTCTAATTAATTACATAGTTTTTTTATAATTGTTAATTCCGATTCACTTTTTTCCACAACTATTTAGCCGGAACAAAATATCGACATGTGGTAGAGGTGTATCGAACTAGAAAATAAAGTTCCTTTTTATTATCATAAAAAAATAAAAAATAATTGTTATCTGTAATTATTTTTTTTTTTTTAATTCTGGCTTCCTGGCGGACCAACTGCTAAGGTCCTATGCCGCCATTACGCCCTGATCCTGCATTTTAGATCTTAAAGTCAACAGCAACGCGGGTTTTTCGGGACGGTCACCCATCCAAATACTCCCCGCGCGCAACGTTGCTTAACTCGCGTTATCGCATAGATCAGTTCCAACGAGTTGAGCCATGGCCGTTGTAATTAATTTATATACATTTTCGTTATGTAATTGAGTAATCTAAAAAAAATATTACATTTCTTCAGTAATTTGTCTAATTCTAATTTATGGTACATAATTCTGTAAAATATAATTGTTTGTTATAACAAGTTACTCTTTACGTAATTTTGGTCCTCAAAATTCATTATTTTAGTATAATACTACTGGCAACATCCGCTTAAATTCCTAAAATATCAAATAATTTTTGAAATTAAATGTCAAATAATAGTTATTTACGTAAAAAGTTAGGATAGCGTTCAATTACAGGATGAGTGGATAGTTTCATGCCGAGCGACAGCAGGGCTTGAAACAGCTTACAAATCCTGTACGACGCTTTACTGACGTGTTACTTATAACATTTTATCTGAAACTTATAAACAAATCATACATATTTTAAATTAATTTAAATTAAAAGAAATATTTGACTTACATATTCAGTCAGGTATTTTATGTTGCTAAGTAACTAGACACTCACGTTTCTTTCATTACCTGCCTAGGTAGGCAATATGTTATTTTCCTGACTAGGCATGCAAAGCAATGCTTTCCTGAGTCTTAAAGGGCAGACACATGTTTATTTTCCTGACAGTTTCAGGGTAATTATATTTACAGGTATATAGTTCATAGTTTTTGAATGTACATAATGCATTTGTAGGTTATAGTACCGATATTTTTTTTGGAACGAGTAGAAAAATTTCAGCACGCGAATATCTTCGACTTTTATAAAGATACTATACACAAGAGTTGTTCTACGAAAAAAGGATCTACAATAATATCCAAATTATTGACATAAATGTCATTCCTCGTCCTTCAATACTCAAAAATCCAGTCTTATTTTATGGAAAGCATAGAAACCTAGGTAAACTTAATCCCAGAATTCAAATTCATTGAGCAGTAATTCTTATAGTTTTAGCTTAAGTAGGATTCGAACTCGGAATCTTCGGATTTAAATGCTGTAATGCCAATCACCATCACTGTACTATCGAAATGCCGGATAGTATCATAATGCATATTATTTAAATGCGTAAAATTCTACTTTACACACGATTGTAGAATCAAAAATGTGTACACTTTACAGTCTAGGTAAACAAGTAACTATAGAAAATATGTTAGCGCATGAAAAGAAATATTTTTAATGAAACAACAAAATTAAAATAAATGGTACTGCCGAATATGGAAAATTTGTGAAATGGAAAATTAACGGTCTAGACCTGGATAAACAAAATAATTTTAATAGCATCTTATATTTGCTATTAACTTAAACTTAATATTGTTTCTTTTTGCCGAAATTAATTATAAATGTGTTTTCTGACACTCGCGTCTATTGTGTTTGCAGGTCTGGTTCCAAAACCGACGCGCGAAATGGCGCAAAACAGAGAAGTGCTGGGGGCGCAGCACCATCATGGCGGAGTACGGCCTGTACGGCGCTATGGTGCGTCATTCACTGCCGCTACCCGAGACCATCCTCAAGAGCGCCAAGGAGAACGAGTGCGTCGCCCCCTGGCTCCTAGGTAATGTCTGTATGTCACTTTCTAACTAACGCTTTACACGTGCTGGTCTCGCAACATTATGTAGAATTACTGTACAAGAACATAATGTTGTGATGCCAATCAAAGGGTTGGATCAGTCAATTGTAGTTAAATATATTGTGTACTTTAGTAATGAGTCACTGTAGGCAGAGCTCGAAGCCTCGAAAGATGAGCCATTCCTGTTAAATAAGCTAAAGTTCAGTGTTGTGACATTATGACACTGGTTTACTAGTTCATAGATATTTTGCCCGATTCTGTAATAAGTTGCCGAGTAATGAGAAAACAGAAGAAATACTCAAGTCAACTTTTTTTGGTTGAGAAAAAGACCTTTTCTCATTTAAGACATTTTTCGGTAACTAATTCAATTTGTCGTTTCAATCCGAATAGATGAAAAATAGCAAATTTTCGTATCGTGAAACATAGTTGATCTCATCTTAACGACCTTATTACTTACTAAAAACTATTGTTAATCATGTATTCTATGTATTTTTTAAATATATTTTTCTTAGTAACTTTCTTACAGAATCGGAATGATTGCATGTTTACATATAATAATTTGTTGGACAAAATTCATCAATATGTCTACTAATACTACAACAAGTAACAAAGTATACATGAAATAAATTTGATAATATTTTATTTCCACAAAAAGTAAATTTGTTACTCCACCAGCAGTCCATTATAAAATCTGAAACAGTTAATAAAAAACATATTACTACGATTTCTATAAAAAAAATGACAATTACGCTTTCATTTGTCATCGTAAAGTTGACGTTTTCTGTGGAACAATCGAAAAATATCTTTGTCGCGCGTCTCCAATGGCAACGCGCGAAGGAGATGTTAAATACGCGCGTTGCCATTGGAAACGCGCGTATTTAAATACGCGCTTATTTCAATAGTTACCAGGGATACAAACAAAACAGACACTTGACATATTGACAGTGGACAGAACGAATTTAGTTTCAGTATGTACCTATACATTTTTAATAATTTTAAGATGCAATCGTAGAAAAAATTATGTGTGTATCACGAGCGAAAAGTGTCTTTATTTCTCTTGCACTATTGCATCTCACATCTTCGGCTTGTGCTGCAATTACCATGTTCGAGTAATAAAGAATTACTTTACGCTCATAATACACAAATAACTATTTAAGCTAAGACCACATACTTATAAAAAATCTCTAAATCGATAAAGTTTTTAAAAATAATTTTTCGTTTAGTTCTACTATAATTTATACACGTACTATTCTATTCTATTTTAATTTTAGCTTAAAATTTAATTCGATGAATTAATGGTATAAAGATATGTAACATGAAAACTAGAAAAGCTTTGCAGCTTTCAAAAATAATGGAATATTGCTACAAAGTCACACTAATGATCGTTTGCATCAGGGAAACATAAATGTTATGTCTGATTTAAATAAATAAAAGCAAAACGAAGTAAAGTATTATCTAAAGACACATATATTGCTGTCAAACATTTGATGCGATATTATAAAATTTAAATTTCGTTGGTGCAAATGGACATACTACTACTTCCAAATATAAAAGCCCTAATTTAAATGGAAGATAAGCAGAGACGAATCGTGAGCTATTGTCACCCTAAGCTGATAATTTATGCGACTTCGCCCCTCATATAATTTGCTGCAAATTTTAATTTTAATAAACTAGATAAAAATTATATTTACTATTTCTGTTTTCTAGTAGTGCTTAAAATGTGTGTATGTATGATTTTTAAAATGTAGCGAGGTTATATATTTACGGATATTTAAAACTCAATAATAATAATTTCAGGCTTTACTTAAATTTTTTTGAATGTCAACTGGCAACGTTTTGGCCTTAGATCATTTTCTACCAAAACGTTACATACTCAGATGTAATAAAATCATAATCAAACTTGAGGTGGTTCTTATTTTGATCTATATAATTACATAGGAAACTATACATTAATTTAACTAAACCTCAACGATTCGCTATAGTATAGTATTAAGTACATAAATTCCTTAATTAAGTTAATTCGCATTTGCCATATATAAGTTCATATTAAAAACTACCGCACCATTTTCCGTTTTAATTTTCGAGATTCGCATGCATATTTTAAAAATGAGTACAATAAATCCTTGACAAGAATTTTTTCTTCATTGTCTTTCTTTTTAAAATATTTGTACTCTACTTTTTTTTGTTCTTATTTCTATTCGTAGTCTTAATCTCAAGTTTTCTTATTGAATTTAGATGGTTTTCAATGTTGGTAGTTTAAATATGTAATAAAAAATTCAATAGGAATGAGATTATGGTATTATACATTTTTGCAAATATAAAATGAAGAAAAACTTAATATTTATTGTACTTATAGAAGATATTATTTTATTAGTGTGCAGAAAAAATCATTCTCTGAGCGTTTACAATTGAATTAATTATTTAATTTTTCAATATACTTCAAAATAAAGAAAAACTATTTATCCTAATGTAACGCCTATGTAACATTCATACGACACACATACGTTATGTTGGTTGCATGTACTTATTACTGTCATTAAAAATTATAATAATTAAATATTTCTGCTTTCTTTCAAGATACTTTAAGGTAAAATATTTAAATAACAATAAAAATTTAAAACTTTAATAATATCATATAGTATAATTTACATTTTTGTCGTAATATAATGAACTTTCAGTGAAAAACAGTACATACAAATTTCTAAATTTGAATTTATAGTCGTTTCCGAATTTTAAAATGATTATTATTATGTAAAATTTCAAGTTATTTTAAAATCTAACAATTGTTTATTTTTATTAATGCATAATTATATAACAATTTCAAGTAGAATCACATTTTTCTACTAATCATAATCATTCTTTTAATACTTGAATGAAACAATATGTGATGTATCTTCCACAATTTTGTTGATTCCTAAATTTCACTGATTTCGGCGTTATCACTGCCAAGTATCTCCCTCCTTTTATAGCGCGACAACAGTTCAGCGTTTCGCCGCAGTTGCGGGGTGTCAGCACTGTGCAAGCGACAATGTTTCACTCTTGCAAAACATCAGTTACGTCTTGTTCAAACATACGTGGAACGTTGATTATGGAAATAAATTAATTATTTTTATTATTGACGTCATACTAACGGTGTGTTACAATTATAGATTTCGATACGTACTTTGATTGTGTATTTATCTTATGAATATTATTTGCTTTTTTGTATTTAATAGAACGAAAATTGGAATAAATTTAATATTATCATAGAAAATTTATTTATGTAATTAAAATTAATGTTTGTTTTACGGGTTTATTTACTATTTAAAATGTATTACTTAAGTATAAACTGAATACCTAATAATTTAGGTTTATAAGTTTTAATTTTAATAATATAAATTATTTCATTTATTTTACTCTATTTATATTTCTTGTTTTTGAGTACATGTTAATATTTGTTCAGTTAAATTAGAAAATATACAGGACACGGTAGAAAATTCGAGACCCGTAGCCAACAAGCAACAAGATATATTTAGATATAGCACATGCTATAAATGGCAAAAGAAAAATTTTGCAACAGTTGAATTCAAAATAAGAAACCTCATTTTATAAGTATTTTCTCTTTTTACAAGTCATTCTGTTTAAACCACCGAAATACATTTAATGACTGGTTATATTTACACGTGACTCAGAATTAAGGGTGAACTACGAATACGTAGCTATCCTTTTCATTCTTATCAATTGTTAATAAATTAGGTATTTAAATATTTCAAAATACAAAATTTAATTCTATGATCTTAGATTTAAACTACTCGACAATAATTTTGGTAAATATGACAACGAAATTAAAATTAACCAACGACTAGTGAATCACCTGTAGTCTCATGCAAACAGATTACAATTTGATGCAGTTTAAACATGTTTATGTATTTTAGGATTGGTTTAATAAATAAATCATTATACCTTTTACCCTTTAACGATGTGGCACACTGCCGTAGCAGATCTCATTAATTGATATATTTGCAAGTGAAATGCGAATATCAGTTGTCAAATCAAAAGGCCTCAAAGATTTTAGTAGAAGGAGAACAACCACAGCCACAGGGGTAATTTTAGTGTTTATTGGCTATGGAAATCGAACTCTTGTTGTCAAATTCACAGAACTTTTATAATAGCTATTAACATACCTAGGAATATTATGAGTAGCATTGTAGCCGCAGATGTCAGTTTGAAATCCGAGCTTGTAGAGCCAGGATTTTTAAACAACTAAGGCCTGTTATGACTCATAACATTCGTGGTTTGTTAAATAGTTTATCGGTTTCAGAATATAAACACGTTAACGACATTAATAAATATTAGTTTTTGAATTTTTTTTATGAATAACGTCATTGTCATCATTTTAGAAGGTGATCAAGTAAGTCTGTGGTCTGTATGTTTTTATTTAACGCCATGGTTACAATTGTTTTGTATCATATTTATAATTATTTTTTTAATTTAAACGTCATAACATGGTCATCTCTAATTTGAAAGACTGTACAATTAATATATATTATGATTAGCAGGAGAAGTAATCTTTGTATTATTGTTTTGAGTTCCGTTTGTATTAATAATGTTATATTATCATTGTGTTTTATTTTCATTTTCTTGACTGTTTTGACAACTCAGTACGGTAATATTACCGTACAGAATACAGTTTTTACTTACTTACCAGTCTACTTTTGTGCATGTAAACATAATTTTAATATCCTGAAACCGGTAAATAATATAACAAGTGATATGATAATTGCCTATAATATTTTGAGTTGTTATAGAAATGGAAATATAGCTAGTGCACAGCACGTGCTGTAATTTCCTATTTCCGTATCTACAAATTTTAATTCGTGTCAAAATATTATCTGCCAATTATTATATTACGAGTTATATTTTGCGTGGGAATTTAACAAGCAAAAATTCCGTCTGTAGAAGCAGTTCCCATCGAGAATTTGCCATTTTGATATATTTTTTCAATTGACCTGAAACTGTCAGGAAAATAAACATTTGCCTGACCTTTAAGATTCAGGAAAGCTTTACTTTGCATGCCGAGGTAGGAAAATAACATATTGCCTGCTTAGGCAGGTAATGAAAAAAACGTGAGTGTGTTATTTAATTTAGTATAAATAAATAAAATATTACAATTACAATTTCGCTGACTTTTATTGTCAATATTCGGAATTCAAGTAATATAGACATTAAAATAATTAAATTATTTTCAGGGATAATATCATAAGAGGTTCCAATTATTTGAGAATTGTTTCGACATTAACATGGCAACTTATTTTAAATAATTTCAAAATGTTTCACCAAGTGCCAACTACACAAATATGATTATTTTTATCAATTTTGGGACACAAAACATCCTATAAAAATTTAACGAATGAGAATTAAGGGAATTTTTTGTGATGTTTTATGGAGTGAAATTGCAAATAAGAAAGTTAACAATTTTCTAAAAAAATTATGACTTCGAATGGCATTTAGGATGATTATTATTGATTGACTTTTTATGTAATAAATTAATTTGTTACTAGATGAAAATCTTGCTGTATGTGTGGTAAAAAATAGTCATTTTTATACAGTTATTTTAACCCTTGAAATTTAAGATATTTTTTTAACGTGAAATACTATTACCAGCCGTCAAAATTATATTTTAGTAGAGACTAAACCACAGGGATGACTTTTATATACTGCCTGGTTTTAGCGCGGACTAAGTAGAAGTAGATCTAGGATTTGAAGGGGACGAGCAATGATTATTTTATCAGATTGAAATTTATGTTAGTTTGTATTAAAGCTTATTAAAGTAGTTCATAGAAAATAATATAAAAGTAGATAAAAATACAAAGCAAAAAATACCTAATGTAATTCTTTAAAAACAGACTCGGTGGCCGAGCGTGTTAAAGCACATCTCTTAACATACTGTGACGTGAGCCAAAACAAGGTTCGTCAGTTCGAATCCACCTGTCGACATTGTGTAATTTCTCGTAAAATATAAAAATACAGTTACATGTATTTATCACACTCGGGCGCTATAAAATAGTCATTTATACGCCTTAAATAATGTAGCATTTGACTACAAAAACCCTGGCAGTACGGCAGTGTAAAAACTGCGGGTCGGTGTGTCCGGTAGGCCCAGGCCCGATTTGGGCCGTAGTGTCATCGTACGAAAAATAATTCTTTAAAACCCCCATTTACCTATTACTGGATGTGGCACTTTATAGTAGCACATCTATATAAGTTATATATTTTGCGCATAAAGTGCGGTTACTAGCCGTCAAATCGTGGTCCCAATAATATTAGTGACGAAGGAACCACAAGGATCATTTTAGTGTTGAGTAAAATTAGTCGGCTGCAGGAATCGATCTAGAGTTCTCAAATCCACAGGCCAACGCGATCCAATAGCAATTCTATATTTAGATAAAACCAAGATTAAATCCTTAATTTGTGGAGCGTGTATTCTCTGGATTCAAGATTTTATTTTTAAAAGTGCGAGTGAAGTGAGCTTTACCAATAATTTAATTTTTATTTGGCGTAGTTGACTCAGTGGTATCGGCGTGAATTGAAACCAGGTTCGATTCCTACAGCCGATAAACTATTTTCACCACATTAATCCTTTGCCTCTTATAAGTAGTCCCAAATACTAAAAAAAATTATACCCATTAAATTTTTTTGTCGCAGACATCAACTGTACCATATAAGACCTTGAAGTTCGATATCTACAGTTGTACTTTTGAGTACTGCCGATAAAAATTATCTTATTGAAATTTAAATGAGCTTCAAAAATTGTGGTACTTCTAAATATCTTAATTAATACTGTTTTAAAAAACAGTCTGGTAGACAAAGGGTTAAAATTTGGCACCCCACAACTAACATCTTTGGAGACCGTAATTTGACGGCTTGTAAGTGTACTTTAAAATATATCATTTTTCGGGTAGTGGATACAAGGTGTGATGATACATATGTATATATATATATATATATATATATATGCGGTCGGCTTGCGGTTCTTGAGGACCCGAGTTCGATTCCCGCAATCGACAAACTGTTTTTCATCAATATAATATCAACTCCTGTGGCTCCCCCTCCACTAACAACTTCAGGCGTAAAAATATATCACTTTCCGAGATTTTTTTTAAATTCGCTAAATTAAGGATGGTTTACTTAAAATGAACATTTTTAGGGCCACTGGATTAGCGTACTTTATAGCTTGACTTGCTGCATTTAACTAAATTAAATTATTAATTACACAACATCAGACATTAATTGGTATTATGTATACAATTACTTGTAAGAAGATTTAAATAAAATTATTAAAAATAGCTATCAACCAGTGGCTAACAAAATGTTGCCTTTAAATACGATGTAAAATTATTAGCGAATTTTTAAAAATCTTTTTGTTCCATGATCAGTACATCTTATAGTATATACCCTTTATTTTTTTCCCGAAGTACAGATACACCCTATATATATATATATATATATATATATATATATATATATATATATATATATATATATATATATATAATTTAATTTTTATTGAAAGATTGGTTTTCACTGAACCTTGTTATTTATACAGAACAAAAAAAAATTAAACACAAAATAATCAATTAAAATAAATACTGTACAGGCTAAAACAAACAGTTTTGCTAATTTTCTTTTATACTAAAAGAAATAAATAAAAATATATCACGTCTTTTACCCATTATTGAATGTGTGAAACTCAATTTGTTACCTACGGGAATCGTACTTAGGTTCCCAAATAAACAGCATTAAATCCTTAATAAATAAATATATCATCACGCCTTTTACCCATTACTGGGTGTGGCACTCTACCGAAGCAGATAACAATAATTATACTAAAAGGGGCTCTTGACACGTATGGACTTAGAGATCAAACTCTATTAGCCCCATATACATTCACTCTTTGGGCTGACATAAAACCTGAATCCCTCTAACCACAACCCACTACTCATTAAAATATACATACATTTCACTCCATTATTCGGAATTTCAGATATTAATAACTTAATAGATTTTGTTTCTTCAAATTAAGGCACTCACAGATAATAGAAGCTCAATCCTACATGTATTTGTGTAATCTGAAAATAAAATTTTGAAGAGATATTAAGAAAAAACCTATCTGCAATATACCTTTTTTATAATTTTAATGTAAATATATAAATACAAATATTTTCATGCCGTTTACTCATTACTGGGTGTGATCCTCTGCCGTAGTAGATCTCGGTAAATGATATATTTCTTCGCGTGAAGTTACCAGCAGTAAAATCACGGCTCTCAAAGATGTTAGTGGAGAAGAAGCCACAGAGGTAGTTTAAATGTGGTGAAAATTGTTTGTCAGCTGTGGGAATCGAATCCGGGCTCTCGAATCCACAAGCCGACTCGATATCACTGAGCCACCTACCCCATAAATAAATATCATCACGCCTTTTACCCATTACTGGGTGTGGCACTCTGTCGTAGCAGATCTCGCTAAGTGATATATTTCCTCACGTGAAGTGCGATTACCAGTCGTCAAATCACGGCCCCAAAAGATGTTAGTGGAGGGAGAGCCACAGTGGTAGATTTAAATTGGTGAAAATTGTTTGTCGGCTGTGGGAATCGAACCAGGGTTTTCAAGATCCACAGGCCCTAAATCTAAATATATATTATTTATATTTAAATATCTTCACTTAACAGAAAAATATTGCCCAATCAAAAAGGGAATTATATCAGTATGCTTAAATCACTGTTCTCATTATTATTTTAATAATAATAATAATCTTAATAGGCGAGGTTCAGCCAAAGGCTGTTCTTCCACCTAACCCATGGTTTTTTTCATGATTCTTATTTATCCTAGGCATTTGTAGATTGCAAGATTTTGATAAATCTTCCTTGAACGCATTGTAAAATTTTTCAGTAGTTGGATACCATTTTCAAATAATATATTGTAACACAAGTGATTATCAGTGGGGTAGGTGGCTAAGTGGTATCAAGTCGGCGTGTGGATTTGAGAATCTGGTTTCGATTCCTATAGCTGACAAATAATTTTCAACCATGTTAACACTACACCTGAGACATTCCCTCCACTAATATCTTTGAAGGCAGTGATTTGATAACTGGTAACCGCACTTCACGCAAAGAAATATACAGGGTGTTTCAGGACTAGTGTAACAAACTTTAACAGCTTATTCCTGAAGTTATTTTGAGCAAAAAATGTCATATAAACATAGGTCCTATTTCTTCTAGTTACCAAAATACAAGAGGTTGAAGTTCTATAAATAACACGACATTTTCAATTTTTTGTAATCAAGATACTTTCGGAAAACAAGAATTTTATTGAAGTCATACCTTATTTGTCTTAATTAAAAATTGTTGTACTTTTGATTGTATAATTGTTTCATAATGGATGGTTATAGTACTGCTGAATATGCAGATATGATTTTTATTTATGGATTATGTAATGATAATGCCCGTTATTCGTTCAGAGAATACCAAGACAGATATCCAAATAGAAGCCAACTTTCCCATCCCCTATTTGCGCGCATTTTTGTTTTCCGAAAGTATCTTGATTACAAAGTTTGAAAATTTCGTGTTATTTATAGAACTTCAACCTCTTGTATTTTGGTAACTAGAAGGAATAGGACCTATGTTCATATGACATTTTTGGCTCAAAATGACCTCAGGAATAAGCTGTTAAAGTTTGTTACACTAGTCCTGAAACACCCTGTATAAACAGAAAAGGTGTATGTGTTCCTTTCACACAAGGTTTCCAATGTCCTTTCTACACGTTTATTACATACTATTTTTCTATTTCTATTTTTCTGGATCTATTTTAGGGATCTTGAGAACCCTGGTACGATCCCCACAGCCGATAAACAATTTTCACCAAATTAAATCTACCCTGTGGCTTTGAGGGCCGTGATTTGACGACTGGTAACCGCACTTCACACGAATAAATATATCACTTACCGAGATCTGCTACGGCAGAGTGCCACACCCAGTAAAGGGTAAAAGGCGTGATGATATATTTATTTTTAATTTTTCTACAATTTATCAGTTTACGCTACATGAAATTATTAAATTTTTAGATTTTTTTAATTTTCTCAAATAATGTCGAAGGTTGTTGTGATTTCATGTTCAAATATTATATGTAAAACAACTATATTCAATCCCTTACGTAGACGCACTGATCTATAATATTAGAATATAACTGTGTAAGTAATTAAATATTTGCTACTAGATAATAGGCTTATATTTCATTGTTAAATTTAATAATTCATACATAAGTAACAAATTTAGATGCAACTTTAATCTTACGAGTATATGCTACAAAATATTACTCTGATGTATACTAACAATTATAGTTTATATTGGTATATTTATATTTATGCAAATGGTATGAATATGTAGGTTAACCACAGGGTTGACATCTTTCGCTTAAAAAGTTTTCAACAGAAATCGAAACCGAGTTTCTCATACTATGTTGTGCATTAATTAATTACATTTTCGTTACCGCAACAGCTCTGCAATTTCAGTATTTCACAATCTTTATGCCTCGAACCTCTTTTAGATGCGTTTTTTGTACTCTATATTTTCGGTCGGGCTCGCTTCGTTTGAAATATAAAGTCTTACAAGTATATATGCCCAATAAAAATCGATTTTATCATTATTTGCCTATTTATATAAAATTTCCCTTAACGGGATATAAGTTATATTTGTGTTTTCTATGTTTTGTGAATGTATATTCTTTAAAATTAAATGATGGTAACATTAAATTTTCAAGTAGTAATATTTGGAAATGTATTGTATTACATAAAAGTTGGGAAACACTGCGTTAGATAATATTTTTTCTAAATGAAATAGTTTATGTTAGCGGTTTAATAATTTTAAGTCTAAAATGACAATTATTACATATATACACTATGGTTCATCGAGAGTTGAATGAAATCTTGAATTATTCATTAATTAATTACACTGCTCGAAATTGTATAAGGATATTTTAAAAATTAAATGTAAAATTAAATAAATAAAAATTAAATAAATAAAAATTAAATAAATAAAAGACTTGAGTAGTGTATTTACTAGATACATTCTGAATTTCTACTCTTGTCATTATTTTCGTTTCGGCCACGTCCATCATAATTTATTGTTAAAAATTCTTATTTAATAAAAACTTAAGTTTATATTCTATAGCTGATTTCGATTATGAATAGTACAATGAAGAATAGAAAATTAAAAATCACATTGCCATAAGTATAACAAATCTTTCATTCTGAAATTCATAAAATTGAAATCATAATTTTCTTTTTGTACATACGAATTACGAAGCAATTAAATTAAAATCAAATGAATGTTTCTTAAACAAATAAAAAGGAAATAATATATATAATAAAATAATTTTGCACGTAGATATGATAATTAAGGAATGTATATAAATTGTGCACTTTCATTATAACGAATCTATCATAAACAAAGAATTATGATATTTTAAAATAATGAAAATGCATCTGAACACCTCTATGTGAGTAGCATCTGAACAAGAAGCATTGTCTGTGTTGTAGGAATGCACCGGAAATCCCTGGAAGCAGCGGAGCACCTAAAGGAAAACAACGACTGCAGCGACCACGAGGAGACGACCTCGCTGCGCACGGACACGAGCGACACGAGCGTCACATCCGGCCAGCAATCGTCAACCGGTGGCGTCGGTGGCGGCGGTGGCGGTGGCGGCGGTGGTGGCGGCGGAGGTCAACAGCCACCGGGAGGTCACAGCGCGGAGAACATCGAGCCACATCCGCCGCAACACTTCCCCACCCCCGCGCCTGCCCCCACCGCTCCCACCGCGGCGACGGCAGCGGACCCAGAGGCGTTCAGGAATAATTCCATCGCGTGTCTGCGCGCCAAGGCGCAAGAGCACCAGGCCAAGCTGCTCAACCATGGGCTCATGCTCCAGGTGCGCAACCTCCACGATGCCAACGCCAACACCTTGCCCCCAGACGCCGCCGTCCCTGCGCAGGGCATGTTCTGACAGCGGGACAACGTGGTGCACGCTGAACGCTAAGTTCAACGCTATCACGTCATGGTACGGTTGCAAGAGACATTTTGTGAAATGCCTGCACGCTGTTTTATTTGCCCCAGTGAAGCTTTCCCAGACTATCTCATAGTTTTCTTAACTCTCGTACTTAGGTTTGAGGTACTTTTAGTATAGGGATCGACAATGGTGCACAAGAATTTTACTATAATTACAACAAATGCTAAACACTGTTTCGCAGGTGATGAATCGAAAACAAGTAAGTAATAATATACATAAGGATGAGGCTATAGGCCATGTCAAATGGGTAGACAATTACGTTACTATTAAAATCCTAGCAATGCAACTACAAACAAACGAAATAAGTTGTTTTTTTTCTTAAAAATGCAATTCTCAGAAACATGTAGAAACAATTGTCTTGCCATCTGACATACCATGAATATACCAAGATTTACAAAAGCAGAGCCATAAGACATAAAACAATGCAACCTAGTTTTGTAGAATTCGCTTCGCTCGCATTTTAAACAATCAAACTCTAAGCCTGCAGAACTTGTGCTCAATAAATTCGAGCAATTATATTTTGGCATTGTTCAACACACAAATTATTTATACATAGTGTACCTATAGCCGCATCCTTTAAAAATCTAATTTTCTTATATAATAAACATATATTTACATTGCAGTAAATAAAGTGACATTATGACAGTAGCGCAGTTTGTCATTTACAGTAACAGATATTTACGATCTTTTCAATATACTTTACTTACAAATTAAAATATAAAAATATAGCATGAAATAGAACTAAAATATGTTTATCAATTGATAAACATTACCTCTAACTTTCACTTAAAAGTGAAAAACGAATGTCCATCCCCGTGCTAATATAAAATGTTTTACCATTTTGTAATTCTTACAGACATGCAAAACTGGAATTAATAAACAAATTAGTAGTAAAAAAAATGAAGCAGCTTTAATTTTAGTTATAGTTTTGCATATCTGTTCAATTCAAACGGGATACCACACAATATAATTCAATAGGTCTACATATATTTATTTAGTGTAGTTTAATCATGATTTCCCTGTTTTTAAACTGTTTATTTTTTAAATACGTTGAAGCATATTTGTGAGCAGCAAATTATGTACTTAAAATTCTTCAGGCATAAAGAGCTAACGGTGATTTAAATATCTTACTTAGAAACTTAAAACTGCTTCTATTTATACTTCTGTAATTAAACAAGTCATTTATATAAAGTCATCCTTCTAATCGAATAATCGAATATGGAAATGATTTTTCTTATGAATTATGTAACAGATTTTTATGATCAAGGTAAATGTAACTTGAATTTATTTCAATCGTCTGTATTTTAATCAAGTATACAACGGAGCTACAGATGATATATTGTTAATAATACGTAGTTTTGTTTTACAGACCATTTTATCATTTCTTATCATTTTCTGGTCATGTCAATAACACTTATTACGGTTTAGATGACATACTAAGACAAAGTTATTTTAATATCAGCATAACAATTTTTTTCTGTTATTGACCAAAGATTTTCCTGTAAAGAAAGAAAAATTAATAAACAATTTTCTCGTCATTTCTAAATAGTTCAGGGTTGAAAATATAAAATTATTTCAAATTTGAAATTTAAACCAAAATTTTAGTTAATTTCTATTTATTTCAATTTTTCTGCGGAACAATTCAAAAGTAATAATAATTTAAAACATTACTCGTTAACATGGATGCTGATTAACTATCTGCTGACTAACTTAAACTTTTTTTCTCGCACACATTTATCAATTCTTTTATAGAAAATATTGTAAATAGAAAATGTCATTCTTTGCCTCTTATATTTAGAGCAGCGTTTCCCAAACTGTGCTCTCGGATTACTGGGGGTCCTCAAAGATCTATCAAGGGGTCCTCGAAATGTTTACATATTATTAAATATTTGTTAAAATTTCATATTATACAATTTTTTCAAGAATAAAATTGCTATCCTCATATTTTGGCAAAAGTTAAATTTTAAACAATATCACTCTTGTCACTATTTTTTTTTAGAAAACATTCACTATAATATTTATGACATTAGTTTTTAATTAAATAAAAAAAAACATTAAACAAAATTCTCAGTTTTAACCCACAAACTTTCATTTAAACAAAAGGAATACGTTGTTCGGGTTCTCAATAATTTTTAAGAATATAAAGAGGTCCCCAGACTTAAAAGTGTGAGAAACACTGGTATAAAATGATTTAAAAGCTTTTGTATAACTGTCAACCAAAATTAATTAATCACCCTTAGGGCCGAAAGTATAAAGGATTTACAAATAAACCATGTTCAAATGTTTTTATATATATTTATTAAAAACATATTTACTTTATACTCTTGGACCCTTAATCAGCATTCATATTTCCTAACGATCTTTTTTTTCAATGAACAAATTTTATAACTTCGTTGATTTGAATACAAATTAATAATGTTGAATGTAAGAGTTAACGTTAGGTTGCGCTATCTTCTTGCACATTTCTTGAATTCTGTATCTAAAAATAACACTCCATCTGAGTTCCGGGACGAGGGTTGAAATCTCGAACAGGAAACTTCTAAATACCTAATATTGTTGCAGCTGACGTAATATCACACTTATTATCGTTATCCTTTTTACATTTATTTCAATATATGCTGTAAACTTTAACGAAAATTAATCAGTTCTGTAACATTTTCTTGTTATCATTTTGGCTGATAACATTTTGTTTTCCACATTTCGATATGATTTTGTTTCTTAATATCTGAAAGATAAAATTACTATATTTTAGAAAAATACTAATGAAATCTTATGTTTCTTTCATAATTGCACTTTGTTTACAAAACTCATTACAATGTTTAATTGTTTGAGATTGGAAGGGTGACTTTTTAATTAATTAGAATTCTTTTTTTTAATATATTATCTGCTCTTATGCTCATTCGTGATTTCCTGCATAAGTTCAAAAACTGGACATAAAATATAGAAGAAAAATAAAATACTATAAAATGTATTTTATGTCAAGTTTTTATAAGCGTTATATTTTCTTTGAAATTTATAAATATCTTTTGTGTATTCAAACTTAACAACGAGATTTACAACAGAAATTTTATAATTTTTGAACTGCTATTTGATTATTGTTATTGTATAAAGAAATGGTATTTCATTACTAGAAAAGAAAAACTTTTTGATTTATTACCTTTTTACACATTTCAGCACATTCTTAAAATTGTAGAATGAAGGAAATTACAGGATAAATTAATATCAAAAATATCTTAGCATATTTTATTTAAACAATTACAACATAAATAAATTTCAGATAAGTTTTACTAGCAAATTCTAAAGAGGCAATAAAAGTATAAATTCTGATTCATACAATAGTTAATTTGTTACTTAAGCCAAAATTCTGCAAAATTTCTTTTTTCCTATGTTCTGGAAAAGGTGTATAACGATGTAAATAAAGTGATTCGCATAATACAAAATGAAATAATATTACAGAATTACACTGCACTGCTGCCTAACGGCTGACCTTTCGTTGCACAGTAACTTTAGACCAGTCCATTGCGCTAAGTAGGGATGTCAGGTAGAAAGGAGACACTTCGCTATTATCTATTTCTGTTTTCTTCGATGCGTGGTTGTTTCCATGCAATATTCACACTGAGATTTTCTTTTATTGTCTGGTTATCCACAAAACTGAGTCATTTGTTCATGAAATAATGACCTATTACGTTCAAACATTGTTTAAAATTCATCATTAAGCTAGGGTTTAAAAGGTTAAATGGGGTGAAAAAACTTAAAATAAATGTCAATATTTAATATTTTGTTACTAAATTTTTGATAGTATTTAGTTTTGTCTTCATATTGACTGTATCTGGAATTTATTATTTGCTATAAAGCTATATAATGTTTTAAATGAAATAATGCTGTATATCACAAAAAATCCAGGAATAAACTATGTTTAAGGGTTACATGAGTTTAAAACGTTGTGAAAATGCAAATATTTAATATTTTATTGCAAAATTTATTTTATTAACTTGCAGTTACATCATTTTCTTCTGAATTAAGAAAGTATTTGGACTCAAAAATTTATAGAATTCAGGGTTAAACTGTATTTAGGGGTTAAATAAGATAAAAAACTTGACAATGTTGCTAAAATTTTACTTTAGATTTACAGAATTTAAAAAATCTCTACATCGTTTATTTATAATTGAAAGGAGTATATTTTAAACTTATTTACTTAATTCTTTATACATTCAACAGCCCTAAATAATGTGTA
This sequence comes from Pterostichus niger, assembly GCA_947425015.1. Classification (NCBI taxonomy): domain Eukaryota; kingdom Metazoa; phylum Arthropoda; class Insecta; order Coleoptera; family Carabidae; genus Pterostichus; species Pterostichus niger. The sequence continues at coordinate 19,928,251 of OX380334.1, read as the reverse complement.
ATAATATGCAGCAAATTTTAAAATATTTTATTAAACGAATACTTGAATAACCGGATTTCAATAGGTAATTTTATTGTACGGACTTGCATGTAGGTATATCAGAATAATTAAATATTATAACAGTATGTTTTAACATAATTATTTTCTTTTATTGTGTACTCTATATATTTTATTATTAATGACTTCATTAAAATATCAAAATTAATATTTGGAAAATAGAAAATAAATTTTGTTGTTAGTATTTAGTTTTGTCTTCATATTAACTATATGTGGAATTTATTATTTGCTTATAGGTAGTTGTATTTATATTGAATCAAGTTTCTACTCATATTTCTGAGTCAAATTTTTCCCTTATCTGTTTTGTAAAGCAACATGATATGTTTTGCGATAAACAAGATAATTTTAATAGGCGTCTGTCTCATTACGATTTACGATTGCAAAATTATACAAAACATCGTACAAATAACAAAATATTTCTTTTTAAAGTTTGCAATAGCAAAATACTTAATTTTTATTCCGCAATTTTGTTTGGCAGAAAAATTACAATTATTCGAATAATAATTATATTTTTATATAAAAATGTAATTTTGATTTCGAATGACGAATGACAGTATGAAAATAAAGTATTAATAAAATTAAAGAAATTAGGCGAAAGTCTAAAAATGATGGCAATAAATTCAATAACGAAAGCAGTTCAAAAGTTATCAAAACGCATCAATTTCTAAGTAAGCAACACATATAATCTACATCTACAAAGATATTTTGTACTCCAATTTTTACCATTTTAGTGAATAAAAATAATTTAAATCTTGAAATTAAAACGAATCGTCTAAAAATGCAACGATATTTCATAAATATATTTTGCGGTAAATAATTCCTAAGGGTTGTACTTTTCATCATTGAAAAAATCACAAATTCAATGAATAATTTATTGTAAAACAGAAATAGTAACTGTTTCAAGGATGAAGGATACTATTTTTGTTTAATTTTCGTAATCGATATTGGCAATTAATAATTAAGGTAGGATCAATTTTATATGTTAATAGGAAACACAAACCCAAATGATCCTTCAAGCAATGTTAAACTAATTAATAATGATTAGGAAAACGAGAAAATATTTTGACTTACGTGACAAAGTATGATTTCATTGAAAGTAGAAGATACTTAAAACAGAATTTATTTATTTATTTCAACGGTAAACAACAGACTTGCATTAGTACTTATTGTAAAAAACAAGTAAAAAGAAACAGTTGTTGTAGATATTCCGTATTGTCTTTCGAATGTTTAATTTTTGTTTACCTTTAAAATAAATTTATTCTTCTTTTGTTTCGACGAAAAACAAGAGCCAAGAAGTTGACATAAATTTTTTATGCAATTTTCATTTTATATTACTTGAATATTTTTTAAAATGTAAAGATTAAAATGATTGGCTGGTAGCACAAGCACTGTTTTTGGGTGTTCTAAGAGCACGGTTTTAACATGTTAGAGATAGCTAAAACACCCAAATACACTGCTCTTAAAACAGGCAAAAACAGAGCTTGTGCTACCAGACATTGTTTTTAATCATATTTTAAAATATGTCAAATTCTAAAACTTGTTATTTTTATTACTAGCTGTGAAATAATTTGGAAAAGTCAACCCTTAAATTTGTATAAATTGTATACTGTCTAATTTCTCGTAGTGCAATATTAAAACAACCTCGATACATATTTCGATTTAGACTTAAACAGGCCATGATATTTATACCGTTATCGCTTAAAAGTATCACTTAAATAAACAATATCGAATCGAAACAGTCTATCATTCAGACAATAAACCGAGGGAATAATCATGAAATCATTGAAATACAAATCATTTTATATTTGGGGGTACAATAACAATGATCTATATTCAGTAATTTGTATATTTGAAACTATAAATGCTACGGCGATAAATAAAATGTATTTGATTTATTTTTTAAAATAATATCGTGGTTGTTGTAAAATGGAGAAATACTAACGTTGTAAGTTTAAAAAAAGTGAAACACTAAACCACGTTGCACAACATTGAAATTCCGCAATTACTAATTGTTTTTCTGTTGTTATGATACCGGTACTTGTCATTTACTTATTATTATTCTACCACAAATCAAACAATTTTAAGCTAATGTGATAAATATGTAATTAAGCTGGAGAAGAAAAACAAAATTCGCTAAACAAAATTATTATTAAATATTGAATATCTTTCTCGGAATTGGAAGAAATGATACGTTGTTTATGCAAATAAAGAAACTATGAAGTGAAATTATATTATTTGGAATCATTAAAACATAAAAAATTAAAAATGTTTTTTTCTTTTGGTGGAAATTTGTGCAAATGCATCTTAATTTTGTGTTTTAAATAAATATATCATCACGCCTTATACTCATTACTGGGTGTGGCACTCTGCTGTAGCAGATTTCAGTAGATTATATATTTTGCACGTGGAGTGCGGTTACAAGTCGTCAGAGCCACAGGAATAATTTTATTGAGGTGAAAATTGTTACTTTATTAAACGGTTATTAATATCTTTGGGGACCGTGATTTGACGGCTGGTAACCGCACGAAAAATATATCACTTACCGAGATCTGCTTAGGCAGAGTGCCACATCCAGTAATGGGTAAAAGGCGTGATGATATATTTATATTTATTTATTAACGTTAATAATAAACCATTTTACACAATCATATTATAAAATAGAAGTTTTTTAATGAAAATTTATTATAAATGTAAATCAAATCATCTCATTACTATATTTAAATCATTGTAATTTTTATTATAATAATTTTGAGGACTCAAAGATCGAACTGCGACTAATAAATTATTTGATATATAAATGAAAAATTGCACAAATCAAACAAAATCTTTAAATTGGCTTATTAACAAAATCCATAGATTTTTATTGAAATATATTTTCTTTATTTGTCGAACAATTTATTATAAGACAGAAATATCTTTGAGAAGTTATTTAAGTACTGCTCTATTTAAAATATATCGACGTTTCAGTTTATCAATATTTTAATTAAAGCAGAAGTTAAACCAAAAGTGTATTAATTTATTATAAGGTTTATGGTCGACCTGAATTCAGTTACACATTAAACAATGAAGTGAGTACCCCCTTGAGTGCTATTAAACTTTAAAGTTTTACTTAAAATTAAAGTTAAGCCGTCGTCTGACCATAAGCCATAAAGTCATAAATCCTCGTATGATTTTCATGTTGTGGGTTTGGGATCAGGCGGGTAGGTAGCGACATGGCGATGTTCACCTGTTATCCGCTGCAGCACCGTCAAGGCAATCTAGATCCCGCTGCTTGCTAGCCGGTGTTTGGAGGCAGTGGACAGTGTTGCTGCACCACCAAGAATAAGACTTGGTGTCGTGTGCAAAGTTGTAGCGAGGTAGCGGAGAAGAATGAGAAATGGAGAAACGAGAACCCTTTGTTGGTACTGGCTTGTCCTTTAATGCGAATTATAAACTGGATATAAAAGACTGGCAGGAGATTCTGACGAATATTTTAATGTGTTTTAGCAACGAATTTACAAAACTATGTACAATTAAATTAAGAGATTTTCGAATGTTACTTTTATTTGTTTATTTAATATTTAGGGTTGGAAATAATTAAATGGTAGACAAAATAGAAAAATATTTTTTCAAATCCATTTTTTAAGAGGTTTTATACTGTATTAAATTCATGAAACCATACATATATAGGGTATGATTATGCTGAGTGTTAACTTGTCAGATAGATGTCAAAATATCGCATCGAAATCAAGAAAAAAATACATTTTTATTTATGGATATATCATTTTTTCATTTATCTGATACAGGGGTTATCTGCCATATTAGTTCAGCATGAATAACCAGATCTTAAGAGTAGGTACTGATAATCTACATTTTTGTTACACAGAGACTTAAGAAAAGAATCTAAATCTTTGAAGGTATATACATTTTGGTGTCCGAATTCTCATATATAATATAACAAGTAGTATGAAAATTGCTGAAAATATTTTGACATAAATTATGAGTTGTTATGGAAATGAAAACATAACGAGTGCGAAGCACGAGTTGTGTTTCCTATTTCCATCACAACGAATGTATATTTATGTCAAAATATTATCTGTCAATTTTCATACTACGAGTTGTATTCGGCTTGAGAATTTACCAAACAAGAGTTACTTAACAAGAATAGTTAGGTATTTATTTGCACATTATTAATTAGGTATTACAGTGATGATAATTTTGATTGACGTTTATGAAAATATTGAAAATATCATTTATTTTATTCGTAACCAAGGATATTAATAACAGTGGTATTTCCGATGAAATACCACTTTTGATGAATTTCCGACGAAATGTACATTTCATTGGTTCATTTTCAAACAAATTCGTGATCCTATTGGTTGACAGTGACGTGTGGTGAATTCTCAATGAAACATGCCTTTTATTAATTTTATAAACTGCAATACTATGTTAAATTGCTCAAAATTTTATGACCAAAACATCATATTTGAATTAAATTATTTGGTATTAAATATTAGTTAAATAATTCATTATAACTTTTTTTGTCGACCAGTGCCATTAAAAAGTTGACTTCAAAACTCCTGTTCTAAATTTTACGAATTTAGAAAATTCTTTTTTGTTTGAGAATCAGTACATTGAAATGTATATACCCTCAAAGTTTTACACCCTTTTTTTAACACCCTATATAGAAAATGCAATTCGATGCCGGAGATCTCGAGTTCGAACCGCATTCAAGCTAAAAATTATTTAAACTGTAATTGGGATTAAGTTCCTTTTGTACAGCGTAACATAAATAAAATATTAGACAGCACAGTTGAAGTATGTCGCTCTCTGGATTTGAAAACCCGAGTTCGATTCCCGCAGCTGGTAAACTTTTCTTCTTAATAAAATTACTTTTCCACTAATATCTTTAGGGCCCATTGTTTGACGGCTGATAACCGCACTTATATTTATTATTTTTTATAAATAATTATTAATATAACATTTATCTATAATATTGTCGTGTTATACATTAGATAATTTACAAAAATATTATACACTTTTAACTAGTAAAAATGATTTCATATAATATATAAATTTGTCGGTTGCGCAGATCGAAATTTACTCCACATTTAAATTACTACCTGTGGCTCCCCTTCACTAACATCTTTGGGGTCCGTGATTTAATATTTGAGGGCTGGTAACCGTACATCACGAGTAAAAGATACCGAGATCTGCTACTGCAGAGTTCCACAAAAGGTGTGACAGTAGATTTATTTATTTACAATGGTAAAACTTTTTTTTTACATATTGTCGTGAGACACAAATAAAATAAATAAACACTGGTTGTGGCACTCTGCCTTAGCAGATCTCGGTAAGTAATATATTTATTCGCGTGAAGTGCGGATACCAACCGTCAAATCACGGCCCTTAAAGATGTTAATGGAAAGGGAGCCACAGGGGTAGTTTAAACGTGGTGAAAATTGTTTATCGACTGTGGGGATCGTACCAGGGTTCTCAAGATCCACAGGCCGACTCGATACCACTGAGCCACCTACCCCATACTTTCATGTTAATAAGAATATTAAATTCTTTCCTTTAAGTGCCAATGGAAATTTTAATTTACATTTCGTGATAAATATATAAAATCAATAATTGGGTTCATTGGATGTAGTTTTTAACTCTGAGCATCTTTTGAATTTACACTTTTTTCCTTCATTTATAAGAAAGAAAACTATATGGCCAAATGAAAATTTTGCCATTGTATGTTCTATGTTACAAAAAAAGTAGACACCTGGTATAGAATATTTTTACAAACCAGAGGGTTGATAAGTTATCCTTTTGTGTTCAAAGAAAAAACTTTAATGTTGTTCTACCTTTATATCTAAGGTTTCGCCACTAACATTTTATGTCTTTTTGCAATATCTCTGATTTGATCTAATGTCAAATAAATTAATACTAGTGCAAATTATAAATATTGTTTACCTAGATTTTCCGCTCACTCTCATACAAGTTGTAAATTAAAAAAAAGGCATGATACAGTTTACAAAAATTCAAATTATAATTTTACGTCATAATGGGGTGTAATCAATAATATAGTCTTGAGGAGTAGAAGGACGTCATTTTTCTCTTAGTTTTTTTGAATAATGTTTAGTACCTCGTAAAACTAAAAAATTGGTAAAATTTTTGAAAAATATACACCATTGGGCTTTCGAGAACTGTAGCAGCTATGACTACAATTAAATTAAATAACAATAATAACATTAGTAGAAATATTTAACTAACTTTTTGTTTTTCTAAAAACAAATCATAATCACTAAAAAATATGAAAAAATAAGGAAATATCGATTTGTTCAATTAACTTTAATTTAGAAGGTGGTAAATAAAGAAAAGTATCAAATAAAAATTGTAGATACTAAAACCCCTTTTCACTAGAGAATTAATTTTTTACCTCCTATTTGTGAGAAATGACATAAAGTTACAACTTTTTAAATGGAAGGGGTACTAGAAAATCACATATTTAAATAGCATATTTTTTCCCAGTTTTAACGATGATAAGCTTGCTTTGTTTTCTTGATTTTTTTATTAAAAAATATATCGAGTTTAATAAATTTATTAAATAACTTATCAACTTTATTGTTTCTATGTTATACAGGGTGTTTTTATACCTCTGCACGAAACTTCAATGACATATATAATTTGATATATTGATTATAGAAGAAAAATATTTTTTTTGAAATTCGCTTAAATTAGAGTATTTCATTCTTAGCGAACAGTTTTAGTCTCACTAATTTAATAGTACATTTAATTATTTATAATTATGTTACTAATGAAATAAAAGTATAAACATTGCCTACAAATAATCATTTTTAATTAGTTATTATGTAGGTACCTGGTGTAATGCCTTATTTTTATTTTTTTTAAATTAAATTAACTATTTTTGTTCTATTATCATCAAATTAAATATGTCATTAATATTTCGTGCAGAGGTATAGAAACACCCTGTATGAATTTATTATACATTATTTACTTACACAAAGAAAAATGGAATTCATGGACTAACATACATACATAACATCACGCTATATCCCATTAAATGGGGTAGCACGAACCCGTTAACATTCTCATCCTGACACACGATACTCGATTCGACCATATTAACACTTCCTCCATACAAACTCTTTCTTTCCTCACAACCAACATTCATCCTTTCGCTCCTGTACACCTGTTTCATGGACTAACGTTAAATAATTTTATTGTGATCATATTAATTAAATTTAAAACCAAGTATTTCAACGGCATATTTTTCACCATTTCAACGATTCTAAACTTGCTTTGATTTTTTAATTTTATTCGTACATAAGCCTAACAGTAGTTAATTTTTTTTGATAAAAGTTAATGAAATAGCGTATTATTTTTATAGATTCTATGAAATATGAATTCATTATACTTTATTTACTTCAGCAATTTCAGGAATTTATGGGCTACTTGTTAACGTTAAATAATTTATATTCATTGATCATATTAATTACATCAAGCAAACTTGGCACCATACATATAATTAAAAATATATAATTTTCAAATATTCGTTCCATTTCAAAATTTAATATAACATATCTCAAAAATGGGTGAATGAGAAATTTATTTTAATTTGCTATTGTAAATAGGGTTTTAGTATCTACAATGTTTATTTAAAACTATTTTTTCTATATACTAATATTTTTTAATTAAATTATTTGAAAAAAGTTGGCAATTTCCATATTTTAACTCACATCTAGTTACTTGTGCTATTTTCTTCTTCTTTTAATCGGTCTACTAATATGACAACTTTTGTCTGCTTTAAGCGAAGTCGTAGATTTTACAATTCTTTGTCCGTCAGTACGGTGATGTGGATAGCAATACGGAATTCGAATCTGGAGATCCCTAGCTCGAATCTCACTCAAGCTAAAATTTATATAAACTACTACACTGCGGCTCGGTGAGTGCGGACTCTGTACTGTAATTGGGATTAAGTTCCTGTTGTACAGCGTAACATAAAATAAATAAATAAATTCTTGAGGTTCCAATGGTGCCCTCGTACAGAAGACATCTGTATAATATTTTAAACAATAAAATAGTTTTTTTTAGAAATCGTACAATAATGAACTACATAAAATCGTTGTGAAAAGTAATGCTTTAATTCTACGGTTTTTCCACCAATTAGACCACTGTCTATCCGACGAACGCTTACGTGTATTACCGAATTGGCCCGAATGTGAAACAAATGTAACTAACCTAAATATTATGTATTTAATTTCATATAATTCTGCGATTTTATAAAAAATATAATATACACCTCAGCTATAAGAATATATTTCATTATTCCACATTCTTAATAGAAAAAATAAATAAAAATATCATCACGCCTTTTACCCATTACTGGGTGTGGCACTCTGCCGAAGCAGATCTCGGTAAGTGATATATTTCTTGCGTGAAGTGCGGTTACCAGCCGTCAAATTACGGCTCCCAAAGATGTTAGTGGAGGGGAGCTACAAGGGTAGATTTAATTTGGTGAAAGGCTGTGGGATCGAACCAGGGTTCTCAAATCATATTCTGACTCGATACCACTCAGCCACCTACATTCGTAATAGAAGATCCTTTACTTTTTACCATAAAAATTCGTTCTGTACTAGGTCAGGCATGGTTAGGGGTGTTTTTTTTTTCTAGTTCAACCAGCTCCAAAACTGATGAAACCTCTGAAAAAAAAACACCCCTAACCATGCCTGACCTAGTACAGAACGCATTTTTATGGTAAAAAATAATTGGAGGTGGATACGTGCTACACCAATACCGGTCATTTTTTTAGCCTAGGTATTTAAATAATTATTTGATGTAAATTTTTGAACGTGACAATGTTCACAGTTTGCAATGGTTAGCTACCATTACTATTTTTTAAATTCTTTATCGTTCTTGTATTGAATCTGGTTACACCACTGACTGAACGTAATTTTTAATAATATTGCTGAATTAATTATATAGATTCCTATGCACATATTTAATATTTTTCTAATTATAGTAATTAGTAAAATAATGCGTAAAAAATTATGACATATTTTATAAAATTTTATGATTTAGAAAATAATTTGATTTTACTAATATAAACAATTATACTAATGCATATTATATTTGTAGAAATTTGAACAGGAATTTACCTTATCTAAATATTTCTTTCAAAACGTTTATAAAATTGAAATAGAAGTTTTTACTTCATTTTTATTTCATTACTTATTAATAAAGTATGTGCTATTTATATTTTACTTAACTTTGGTCCTTACTAACAATCACAATTAAAGGATAAACTATACGCGGGTTATAAATAAAATATATATTTATCAAATTTTATAAAAGCAGGAGTTTTCGTTTTAAAATTTATTGCAATTCGAAATTTTATTTCCTTGTACTTTAACCCAGACGTTATTTTTTTATGTAATTGTTACTTGTACTATTTCAATGTTAAATTTGCACTTCAAAATGACTTCTGTGCAGTATTACAGTTAAATCATTATATACAGGATGTTTTTAAATTTCGAGAAAAAAATTAAGGGTATATATCGTAAGTACTGGTCATAAAATAGGGAATTTTGTTCAAAATTCGTGTACATTTTTAGTTCCCCTGGCTGACACTGCAAACACTCATGTATCTGATCAAATTGACTATTGTAGTGTTCATAATTATAATTTAATTATTAACATATTAGAGATAACTATCAAACTAGTGGCACTAAAAAGTTTACTCAAGGTAAACCATCCTTAATTTGCGAATTTTGAAAAAATCTTTGTATTATGATCCTAAAGTATAAAAATCGAATAATACAAATAAACAACGACTATACAGTTAATAAATATTATTAAAGAAAAAATACTTATAAAGGATTGGAAATAAAAATATAAAAATTGTCTTTGCTCTCCTGTATACCAGAATATATTGATTAGGCATAATACTCGTAAAATAAAACACCCCTGACACATGCACGTATAAAATAGTTAACATATTAATGTTATTACTACATATTTACTTTTCAAGTGTATGCCGAAATGTTTGTAAATTCGTAACGTTCTTTACAAGTACTTATTTAATAACTAAAGCTAATAGCTTTGGTAACAAAGGATAATTCATAAAGAGAAATATTTAAATAATACGAAAATGCTTACATTTATAGTCTGTCTGCAATATAAATATTCAACAAAACCGTCATGATATTCCAAGTATTCGATGATTAATATTATCATCATCCTATATTTAAAATATGATGTGGACTTTAAGCAAAATGACGGTAGTGTTAATGTAACATGCTCGTGTAAACATCTATAGCACAATGGTAATCTTTTTCTTGATTAAACAGTATAAATAGCAAGAGTAGGTAAAATAAGTTCAACATTTTTGCACACGTGTCTAATGTTTATAAAAATAGAACTAACCTTTCCTGTAATTCGTTACCCCAATACAAATTACGACATCTCCAACAAAATTACGTAATTTGTTACGTAATATGAATTTAAGGATAACATTGTTTATTCACAATGTATAAAATAGTTAATTAATATTAATTTTCAGAATAATTCACTGTAATGATAGATTCATTTTACTTACTTCACGAAAGTTGGCACTTTTCCACTGTTTATTTTTACAATATATCAAAAATATAAACGGATATAACTGAAAACTTATTTGATATATCGTTTGGTAGATTACAATCTACCCTTGACTTGTAAAAAATCCTGAAAATTTAAGTATTTATCCCTCAAAAATATACCTACATATGTATTATTACATTACTGAAATGTTTACAGTACTTATATATTATAAACTTTCTAATTTCTGAAAGTATCATAGAATAGACAAATAAAAAAGACAAACAAAAAGTGTAGTTTGATATAGGAACGAGTAAAAGTAAATGAAATAAAGTTGTTTGATAAATATTTCATATTTAACAAATAAATATTTCATATTTAACAAATAAATATTTTAAAAACATTAGTATCATACTGCTAGTATAGAAGCCAATGAAGGATGTTATAGAAAAAAGTGTTAAATTATAAGTGATACAACACGTAACACTTTGTATCTCTTATTTAAAGCAATTTACCTTAAAATAATTTAGAAACGGTAAACGACAAAAAATAACATTAGTCTAGTTATCCATCCAACAGTCACTACGTTCTTAATATAATATATTTATTTTTGTAATCTCTATTATTTATCTTCAAAAAATGGTATAAACTGATACAATTTAATTTAAAGTATATTTATGATTTAAAAATAGTTTCTTAACTAAGTAAAACGTCTGAGCATCAGTGAAATGGGGTAGATAGCTCAGTAAAATCGCGTTTGCTGGTATATTTGAGAACCCGAGTTCGACTCCCACAGCCAACAAATTATTTTTGTAGTTCCCACTCCATTTATATCTTTAAGAGGCGCTAAATTTATCATTTATCGCAATGTATTATGACAGGGTCATACCCAATAATGGGTAAAAGAAGATTTTATATTTATTTATTTTAGTAAATTTAATCCATGTTACTTAATTTGATTCAAAAAAATGTTAAAATAGGTAAAGACGTAATTCGCATATAAATATATTGATAGAAACTTTCTCCAGAAGGAGGCAAACGGAGCGTACATTGAGCGCTTCATGCCTGCTGCCAGTCACATATCCTAGAAAATTACTCAACCATTCACTTCACAGCCTCAGCGAACTCTGCATAGCATTGTTCAAATTTCAGGTGGCTGCCTACGCTTACGTAATTAGCGAAAAATGAAACGCAAAACAACAACACTGCCTCACTGTAAGCAAGTACATATCGCCCTACCTGTGTTGTTCCTCCCGATTCAATATTGTTTCATAAAACGTCAAAATGTCATGGCCATGTGATTGAAATGTGCATGTCGAGAATGAAGTTTTTTGGGGTTATTTTTGAAGAATCGGGTGTTGTAAATACGTAACGCTGTATAAATCTGCTGAAATTATAATGCTTTTAAGTAATGGTAAAAGTATGTCAGTGTTAGAATCTGTTTAATCCTGATAAAGTTGTATAGTAGAAATGAACAGTCTGTATGAGTAATATTTAACGATACGGAATCTTTGTGTCTATATATAATGTTGTATGATACTGAATTCTTTACATTATCGAGTTAAACACATTTGTAAATGATTTTAATTTAATATTGATGAAGATCTATGGACAAATTGTACTTAATTGACTATTACTAATGTATTTATATTATTACGATTATAGTTTAATAAATAGACAAAGTCTGTGAAAATTGTACCTATTTGCATAAAACTAGGCATCATGCAAAAATAAATATGTATTTGTTTTTATTTTTATTACATATATTTGTATATTTAATCTAGGGGCTAGTACGAATTATTCTGCAAATTTTTACTGTTACAAATATATGATTATTTTTGCATTATGTTTCGCCTAGTATATGGCTGATTTAGAAACATATAATGTAATTAATGTTCACATGTCTGTAATATACAAACAAATATTTACAAATACTGTATGTGTTTTTTTATCTTAACCTTCCCTTAATAAATTTAACCAAACATGTACTAAAATAGGGGATGATTTTACCCTTTCGTTACGTAAAAGGTTGACATTCTTGTTTTAATAAAATAATGGAATATATAATAAACGTAATTGGGGTTGAAATGTTGTTACTATAATTAGTTGCGTAAAAACCGGCTAGTAAATTAGCATGATTATTGTATTATTATTAAAAAAGAGATAACTACCAATCGCCAGCTAGCGGTGACGCGCGCAACTACGCGAACCTAGTCGGCAATATTCGAAAAAGAAGAAGAATTGCATTCCACAGCGTGATATCTGAAACCATGAATTGCTGAACATTATTGTGTTAATAGTGTTTTAAATACATTAATAATAACAGTTTATAACGTTTAAACAATAATCTAACACGTTAAGGTTACTAGATTTTCAGTTTTCATAAATCTAGCATTGTAATCATATTCAGAATTCGACTAAAGAATTACTTTTAATCCTGTTGCTGGGCAGCGTCTGTCGCGAGTGTTTTGTAGCGAGCACCGACGAAAACGGTCGAACTATTACGATCTCACAGTGAGTACGTGCTTTTGGTTCCAGCGCGACGCATATAGCATAGGTGGCGTTGTGATTGTGAATATCTATTCAGGGAAGGTAAGAAACCCTCGATAATATTTTGCTGTTATTTTATTACTTTTACAACCCTCTAACATGCATTTTTACTATTGTTTGTATACTTTGTTTTGTGTAAAAGGTAAATCAAGTTAGTAATACGTGCATGTAATTGTATTACTACATGAAATGTTTGTTCTAAAAAGTTGTTAGAGAGGAAATCGTCTTAACAGGTCATTTGCTTTGTTTATGCATGCAGTTTTTCACATTTACAAAGGCCATGTCGTATCTTAAGTACTTTGACAGTTTAGTTTATATCACAAATCAAGTGTTTATCACTAGATATATCGGGGAATACGGTGAAATAACCTCATATGTGAACGGATATGTGTGTTGTAAACTGTCAGATGGGTTAGTTAGACTCCGTAGTGCGAGGTCGGGCCGGGCACGCGAGCAAGCCGTGGGGAGCTCCGGTCTTTCTAGCGCAGCCCCCGGAGTAGGAGAGGGGCCTCCGTCTTCGACAGGGGCGCTTCGTAGCACTATCACTCGACTCAAATGTAGCGTAGCGTGGTTTCGAACCATTTTATGAACTCTCGTACTTTCTGTTCGCTATTTTGTTCGCCGTGAGCTGTAATGAAATCACGTTTGCTCGACATAAGTTTTCGTAATGCGCATAATCGTGTTTTCGTCTTTCGCTGTCGCAGTATATGTGTACTTTAATGTTTATTTATGTAATCCGTATATAATTTATTCAATAAATATTACATATTTGGCTATTGAAATTAATATTGTTTTGTTTTGATTTGTTATTTAGTTATATCATTAATATTTTTAAATAAATAATTAAACTTACGTTTAAATATTTTCTTTCTTAAATTAATATTATGTTTCGCTGTCGTCTTTTAATATTTTTTTCTATAAATCTTATTACATTTAAAAGTTTTTCTAAATGTTCATATTCCTTTGAGTTTAAGATAATATTTCAGCATCCGTTATCTAACGGTACATGGAATAAACGGTTAAATATGCATATTTCCCTTTTTTACGTTAATAGGAATAAATTTCGTATTGATTATAAAGGCGTATACAAATAATTATTTTATTCTGTATAACATTACTTTATAAGAGTGTTACTATTGCTGTTACGTATTTTTAGAGTATCCTTAATTCGGTAGGTCCTGATGAGATAGCTCAAATGCTATGGCAGGCCGCGAGAAGAAGCCTGCATTGTTAAAGAAGCAAATGTTATCGCCTTTACCCCTAAAAGAGGGTGAACCTACGGTAGACACTTCCACGAATAAAACAAACCCCGTAAAGTCGGATGTACCAAAATTAGAACCCGTAACTCAGACCGAACCTACACCTACCCTTAAACAAGCGAAGAAACCTAGAGCAAAAAGTCCTATTAAGAAAAATTTAAAAATTAACTTTAAAACAAAAACTAAAAAAAATAAAAAATTAAAATTATCTAAATCGCTTTTCAAAGCTAATAAACTTAATCTTGATGGTAAAAATATTACATTAATAAAAAATGGCATTAAAAATAAGAGAAAACCCAAACCGAAAATATTACCGACGAATGATAGCAATAACTCAGTTGCGAATGAACAACCACCCCTCGTTCTTGAACCGATGACATCTACTGCAGACGAAAACACACCCGTTAAGAAAGAAACCAAGAAAAGGACGAAAAAAGCAGCTCAAGAAGACACAATTGCAACTATTGAAATTGCCGATAAAAAACAAAAATTAATCGCAGTTGCTAAAGAAACATCTCCAAAAATTGAAGAAACTGTTGCAAAAGAAACGGTTGAAGATGTTCTCAATGATGTTGCAAATGAATTGCAACTTGACATAAATTCATTAATGAAGAAACCCTTCAAGAAAAAAGTTCCAGCAAAGAAAAAACCGGAAGCAGTAACTCCAAAAATTGACGATCCCAAAACGAAGAAAGGTACTCCGAAGAAACTGAAACCAGAAGCAAAATTGAAAAAATCGATCAAGAGTGAAGTAATCGATACTATGTGCAAGGATATTACTCTTGATCCTGCTGCTCAAAATATAATAAATAATTTGGATCTTAATGTAACAAAAACTGCCAAGAAAGCTGTAAAGAAACGAAGACATAGTATAGAAAAAATACCAGGTGTTGAAGAGATTCAAAATGATTCAAACTTTGAACAACCTTTCGTATTATTTACAAATACAAGAAGAAGTGCTAGTCCAAGATCGAAACGTAATTCGAAAATCCGCAAGAGTATCGAAACAACAGTATCAAAGAGATTTAGTCCATATACAACTCGATCAGATTCGCCTGCAAGAATTCTTCGAAATGGAAAACACAGAAAACTCAAAGATTCTCAATTGTTGGACGGTTTAGATAGTGAATATAAGAAGCGAAGAAGACTTTGTTCAGAGTACAGCGGCAGTGAAATTTCCAAATGTTCAGGGTATTTATCTGAATCAGATAGCAGTTTTTCAGATCTGGCTTCAGTACAAGAAAATGGTGCTTTGGATGGCGATTCACCGCCAAAAGAAGAAAATCTCACAAAATCAGATCTGCTGAAAAAAGAAATCTTAGATTCAATAAAAAGTCAAACGTCATCAAGTCCGGAAGTTAGTGAAATTCAAAATCTAAATATAAAACAAATAAGTACAAAATTTACAGCGATTTTGAAAAGAAGTCTTTCAACAGAAACATCTCAAATATCAGAATCAATTGTAAATGAAGACATCAAACCAAAACTAAGCGATGTTGCTGAGATAGGACTAAATAGTTTCACGGATACAAATTCTAATGACGTAAAATTGGAAATGAAAACAGAAACCACAAAATCAGATCCAGAAAATTCTGAAAGCAGCGAAATAAAAATGGAAAAGATTAAATGTGATGATGAAGATGTAATAAAAACTGAAAAGAAAGAACAAGAGGATGAAAAAGTAGATGATAAAATTGCATCATCTCCAAGTGAGAAAGTTCCAGACAAATCTTTAATTTTGGATCAAATGAAACAAATTTTCAATGATGGAAATGAAGAAACTGAAAAACGTGCAACACGTTCATCACGTCGTAACTTAAAATTGGAGGAAGAAAAAACTGAAACAATAACACCTACTAAATTTTACGGAACTGAAATTAAAACAGAAACATCTCCAGAACCTGTTGTTGAGGAACCTAAAATTGAACCAGAAGTTACTGAAAAACTTGAAATGGAAACAAAAGTCATCAAAGAACCGAATGAAACTTCTGAAGAAATTTTAGAAGAAATTTCAGAAGAAATTTTGCAAGTTAAAAAAGATCAAATAGAAGAGTTGGAATCACTGATCACAGAAGACAATAAATCTATGGAAAATATTGAAAGTGCTGAAGAAGATAGTGAATTAAATCTTGAGATTAGTGTTGAAACAACGGATGAAAACTTAACGGAAGATGTAGCTGTTGCAGATTTACCGTGTCCAATTAATACAGAAGAAGAATTGATAACAAAATTAAAAGAAAATTCTTCTTTATCAATTTCAATAACAGAAACAAAGAAAATAGAAGTTCCTTCTTTAGAAGTAAATGGTGATAATCATTTAGAGGCAGAAGATAAAGAAAACTTAGTAGAAAATGAACCTATGGAATGTGATAAAACCGATCAGGCACCAGTTATAGAAGAAACTCCTGAAAATCAAGCAATCAAAGAGAACATTTTAAGTGCTTTAGGTCTGCAGAGTCTCAAAGCTGCAGAGGAAGCTAAACAACGAGACAAGCAAAAAGCACACACTAAACCTGATGTATATACCGGAACTCTGAAAACTGTGATAAAATTAAATCGTCAAGGAGACCGGAAGAAGCGAAATCCGCTCAAGATGACGTTACAAAAGAGCAAGAGTAGAAGTTTAAAAGACGGGGATGGTGAAAATTCGAAATCGGACGGCACTAACGGCAAGAGCGATGGAGAGAATTCCTGCTACAAAGTTATGAAAGAGGTGAGACCATACTTGAGTTGATGGTGAATTATTACTGATTTAAGGATTCTCTGTTTCAGGCGGGCAGTTCGGGCTGGAGACATGGATCACATTCTTCAGATACAGCGGGTGCGAACCGCAAGTCACATTATTCTAATCGATCTAACATGGGTAAATAATTGGTTTTGGGCTAATTCTACTACTTTATTCCCCTTTAGTATCATTCATATTTCTTATTTCATTTAATTTTTCAAACATACAAACTGGTCATACTGCAACAATTAACGCAAATAAAACAAAAATAATAAATATTAATAACATTAAATTAACACTTTGTAAATATTTTGCTTAATTTTTTTATTATTATTTTCATATGTAACTTAAGACCAGTATTAGAAAATCTACAGTATCGTTCATATTATTTTATTTACTTTGAGAAAACAATACGAACAAATACACAATTAAGGAAAATTAAAATTATAAACACAATCATTCAGTCTTAACACCAAAGCCAAATATTTCATAACATTCGCGAAATATTAAAATATCTTCTTTCTTTCACATTAATTATTCGTAATAATATTCTTGAAATTAAAACAATCTTCTAATATAATTTACACTTTATTTTCTTATAATTAATCTTACAATAAATGAACTGTTGAATGAAAATAATAATAATTATACATTATAATTTTGAACAGCTCATTGCATGGTTTAAATTGGAAATAATTTATTTGTTTTTTTTTTTCTTTCTTTAGATGGTAGCAGTGAACACGCTTCAGACGGGGATGACCCATCTAAGGACGGGGAAACCACTACCAAAGCTTTGGTAATTCCAGAAAAAGCTAGTTCATTCAGCATTCATCCCGATAGACTTTGCAGCGATGAATGTGCTTACTGCTTTGGGAAATTCGGTCTGTTTGATACTCCATTGCATATTGCACAGATCAAAAGTGTTGAACGACAGGACAAAATTCTAGAAAGTATGTACATTTTAAATGTTATAATAGCATAATTCAGAAATCGAGAGGCATTTTAAAATCTTTAAAAAGCCTTCTGTTTCAACAAATTATTAGATATATTGTATATAGACTAATAGAGATCTCTGGATAAATAGTTGACATACTCGCTAGACGGTAGCGATTTTCAAATTTCACTGGTACAATTAAACAACCAGAAATAACCTATGCGTCGTAGTTCTTTTAGTCTCCATTTATACATATATACTACATGGGTTTTTGTTTTTAAATACATTTGTGCACTTGACTTACTTTTTATAAAAATAAATTTATCTTGTTTTTGCAATAATCCAAAGAATACTAAAAAGTTTTTCTTTTTATAAATTTTCAATACCGATACTTGTTTCGATACTTAGTGTGATACCGATTCCGATATTAAGTATCGCTACCTATAACTGATATTTTCATTTCTAGTTATAGTAGTTCGGAGTCCACTATAAAGTGCACTGTAATTGTGATTCATTTCTTGTGTAGGAAAATTATAAAGAGATGAAAAAGTTATTTGTTAGAATTGATTTTCGTTCAATTCAAAAAATTAAAATTAAAGGCGCTCATTTTAATGCTCAGAGAAACAATTTAAATAAACCTCTGCCAATTAGTTGATGATATTACACTCTTTATTCATATTAATTTTCAATTAGTTTTACAACTGAATTTGTCATTATGTATTATTTTATTTTAGATGAGATATATTTAATGCGTGATTCCTGTCTATGTGATGCCTGTTATCGTCACGTAGACAGACGGTTGAACTCGGCATCTGCATTTAATAAGAATTACAAACGTAGCAGTAGTGTATTACCCAGTAACATACCTCGCCCAAATTACTGCCATGTCCAAAGCTGTGATAGGGAATCTTCGCATGTTCTTCGCCGCAAGTGGCTCATGAAGATGCGGAAAAGCGTTTTACGAGTGGTAAGTTTGTTTTGCCTTAATTGACATACATAACAGTAGTAGAATTAAGAGTATGGTCATCTATAGCTATAAATATTTATTAATTTCAATTTGTAACTTTTGAGAAGAAAAAAGTGTGAAAAAGGCTACTTTTATGCCTTTCTCATATTTAATTTTTTTTCTCTCAAAAATTCTAACTTTAAATTAGATAAAAATTTACTGTCATAACCTACCATTGAATTTTTCTATTAAAATCATACCAAGCATTTTTGAGAAATTAAACTTAGTTTTATTTTATCATTTATGCTATATATCAAGTTTAGTACGATATTTTGAAGTTTTGGCTTCAAAATTATGTACAATACATAATAAGTTTCGTTCATAATAACAATTTTATTTTGTTTCGAAGAAATCAAGTATAACCTGGATGATTCATATTAACTTTAGGCCACTGTAACTGGAAATACATTTCTGTTATGCGTTATTTATAATGTATAATTTTTGATATTATTACTGATTAGCGTTTATAACTATGTTTTAAAAATAAATAATTAATCAAATATGAACAAAACATATTTTATGCTGTTCTTTTAGGGTCTATTTGAAAATTTAAACGAGCCTTTTAATTATATTGACGTATGTTACTAATTTTGGAAAAAAAAATACAATCATATAAAACTATTGAAATCTCAAGTAAAAGTGTATAAACAAATCAACAAACCTTTAGTTAGTGTTAATATAGTTGAACATGTTTAAACTCGTTTTAATTTATATTAATTAATTTTTCAGATACACATTGACTTGGATAATCCTGGGTTACATTCAATTCCTATATGTTCAGAGCATTATGCTGCCGTGGAACATTTAATGGTGTGCGCTCTTTGCAAGCGGCGCTTAGCGCGCAATCATGTCCATTATTTAGGTGTTGAATGGAATATGCTCAATGTTGCGTTAGAAAAAGAAGGCATACCTGTTACATTGACGGACAAACCTGTTGTTTGCAAATTATGTCGATATTTTGCTTCGCTTCTTCTCAAACCGCTTGATGAAATTAAAAGTACCACGGCTAGTTTCTTCAAGCAGTATAAAAAACGGTATGAATTTTCAATTATATTTATTTATTAATTTATGTTTATTTTTATTATGTTAGAATTTTTGAAAAATCATGAGCATTCGCTTTTCAACATATCTTCTAAAATCAAGAATACTGTTATAATATTAATTTAATTGATTTATTTTGTAATTTGATTAATCTTGTTTCAATATATAATAATGGGATTTGTGTGTGGGTTAGATTGTTACATTTCCACGACATTGAAGTGATGGATGAAGCGGAAGCAGAAGAACCCATTTCAGTGCCAATAAAAGAAAAATCCGACAAGGAAATGGTGAAGAAGAGTAGGAAAAGACCTTCCAAAAGCAGTAAGAACAATTCCATGGAAACGGTGACAAGCGCCGATGTGCAGAGAGCAGAAACCGAGAAAACGGACCAATCCCGAGTGCCTTCCAATAGTGAAAACGGTGAATCGCGTGAAAGCACCCCTAACTCAGACAGTATGGTTGATATCGAAACATTAGTACCCAATATGGTACTCGAGTGTGCTAGTGATGCTGAAGACAGCAGTAAAAGTGAAGTGCCTATATCAAATAAAAATGTATATAAAAAACTACAAATTCCCGAATCTGTTCGAGAAGCAGTGGAAATATCGAAAATCATGAAAATTAGTAGGAATAAAACTAATGCAGTTGCACGGTTAGGGTCAAATCCATCAATTTCTGTTCGCCAGTTGTTCCCTGGCGAGGAAGATTTGCCACTTCAGGGCAGCATTGACTTTAACACCATCAAAGAACGAACTCCAGAAGGTTGGGAAAAGTGTAGTTGTACTATTCAGTACGATGTGGACACCAAACACTTGTGGCAAGAATTACAAAAACCATACGGGAATCAGAGTAGTTTTCTTCGTCATTTGATTCTTTTAGAAAAATACTTCAGAAATGGTGATCTCACGTTGTCACCTAATGCCAGTCACCACGCAGTTAACTATAGTGTTTCAGTACAAAACAGACTCCGTGCCTACGATAACATACCGACCAATTCGTTACCAATGCAACCGCTAACAATGCTGCCGTTTAACCAGGTTAAGAAGAGTCAGAGCGGAATCATATCCAGTAAAGATCCAGTCCAGAATATATCTTCCATTGTAAACGCAGCGAATCTGCCGAAAAACACACCAATACCTATATCACAATTGAATCCAAATTTTCTTACACAGTTATCTGTCAGACAGAAATCACCAGGGGTTCCTCCAGGTCTTATTTCACTTCAGCCAGGTACAAATCGACCAATGGCACCTTTACTGAAAATGTCGCAAAAATTCAAACTACCTATTGGGAAAAACTGGCGACCTACTTTAATACCGGTGAATCAGCCTAAAGGACCAGTTACAAGTACGCCTGCGCCTAGTGATGGAAAACGTATTACTGGATTAGTTCAGGTGATTTCAAACGGCAAACCATATCATATTTCACTGCAGGATTATAACCGTATGTGTAGTATGAAAAAGAATTGTGATATGAAACAAAAATTCGCTGAAGCTAAACTGAAACAGCGCGAGCCTGAAGTGTCTGCTAGTTCGGTTTTGAAACCAGTGATACCTCGCAAACAGAAATCTGCAATTGCAACAGGAGGAAGTAAACCTATGGCAACACCGGCTACCGTTACGAAGGAGTCACCACCAACTGAAAGTCCTAAATTTTCAATGGATAAGGTAAAAGATTTGCCGCAGACGGAAATTAGAGGTACGTCAAATAAGTCTTTGATGATTTTACCAAAAATTCCAAAATCGTTGACTGTCATCCCACAAACAGTGGCGCGTAAGCCGCTTCAGCCCTCGAGCCCTACTTTGTCAATAACAACAAAACCATCCACTAGCAAATCATGATTGATTTTGATGATTGTTAAAGTGCCTCCTTTCTTACATCTCCGCTTGCAGCGTTGACACAAGCCCGAGATTATAGCGTAGCTAAGTCGATTTTACTTAGCACTTGAAATTTTGTCTGTAATCTAAAAGTATCTCAAATTGAAAAGAATAAATGAGATTGATAGAATTTCACATGTGAATAATATTTTTTTATCGTTAACTGCAATCAGCAAATGTTTTAAATATGTACATATGTAAATTATACCATATTTGTACCTAACGAATAGTTATATTGTTTCATTATAAGTCCGAAACATAAGAAATTTTAAGTTTTATTTATTGTAGAATTAAAGATTTGCTTTATATAATAGAATATTTGCAGTAAACACTAATAATTGTTACATCATATCCCTTAATTGTAATTTCTACAATAATTCAACTCTATTTCAAGTCCGATGAAGTATTTCATATATAAATAATTATTTATCAAAATTATTTAAATTATTTAATTTATGTGACGAATAATTTGTTTGAAAATTATGTAAGGACTTCCATTGTTCTAATTTCAATCATAAAAAAGTTGTTCAATATTTATTTATTAAGTATATTGCATCGGAATTTATAATTATTATAAAAGTGGCAATAATGAATGGATAATATACATCTAGTTTGGCGTAACTTATAATATAAACATATAAAAATCTTAGTACTTAATATTTTGATTTTCACATTTACATTTTATGTATTTTTATAATAATTGAAGAGCGGAATCTCTTATTCTACAACATTCACACAAAATAGAATTAATGCTTATCTTGGTTGCCAAACTAGAATACTGTAGGTTCTTCCTGTACTTTTGTTTATAGTTTCATTTATTCATTATAATATACGATTGCATATTCGCAAATGCGATCTTGGAACATACCTATTTATTAATATCATTTTTGCACATAGAATCCTGTGCACAGGGTCTTTTGGCCTTATAGAATGAATAATTGCGTTATATTTTATATACTACAATATCTGAATGTTATATCCAGGACATTGCTATTTTTAGAAAACTATTGACATTTTAAATGATTATTAATTGTTGATATTGTTTAATATCGGTAACTTTATCCATATAGGGTAACAATTATTTTGTAACATATTAATCATTTAAACATTATAATTTACAAGTTTTATATGGATAAAGTATCAAAAATAATAGATTTATGTACGTTATTTTGTAAAAAAAGATGTTGTTATGAAGCATTTTATCTAGTATCACAGACAAATTTATCGATTATTACAGCACAACCAGACGAATAAAAGCATTTAAAATGTTGAATCTTTAAAATCTCGAAGTTAGTCTGTTTTATTGAAAGACTGTAAAAGTGTGTGAAGTATACTGAATTGGTTGCTGATGAATATTGAAACTTGTCACATAATGTGAATGTTGAAACGATAAGGCTGACGAAATAAAATTGAAAAATTGTTATTGCTGTAGATTTTCATCATAATTTAAGCATTAATATGTAGATAACCCAAAGATAATTAGCGTAGAATATTACTATATTTTATTATACCGTAATACCTATGACATTTATTTCAAATTGTATATATCCTATTGCCCTAAATAAATAATTTCCTTTTTAAATATTTTGTTTTCAAGTACTTTCAAACAAATAAAAACTGCAGTTGTTACCTCGAAGTAAAAAAATAAGTCAAAATAGATTTAAAAATCAAAAAAAAATATAATTATTTGAGATAAAAATTCGACAGACTGTTTTCGTAATTTTTTTTAATTAGATTTTAATAAATTTATTATTTTTTAAAGTAGTAATAAAATAGCTATGATACTTTTCAATTGTTAAAAGTTAATATTTTTTTCAAACAATTAAAAATTTAGAAGATATAACATGTTTTCAAACAACGCGGTAGTTACTGCGCATGCACTAGTTTCACATTCACTTGTTTTACCGGCATAAGCTCGTTCAAGATTCAACTGTTTAGATTGATTAATGCTTATTTTAATACAGATATTCTTTACATGTATTATAGTAAGTATTTCAGAACTGCATAAGTTACTGTCGTTATATAAAAGTGTTGTCATATAAGATTATTCAACTATTCCATAAATAACAAAAAACTTCGATGTTCTAACCCAATATTTTGTTTTAGTATGATTAATATTATTGTTGATTGCATTTGTGTACATTTTAGGTTACAGAAGGTTTTAATAGTTTTTCACAATGAATGAATTACTGATTCCCGCTGCACCGAACTGGTATCAATTTTCTATATTCGATTGTGCCCCAGACAACACAGTTGTCTATGGAAGTCGAAGAGATATATTTATAATCAATCCCCGAGACCCTTCTGAACCAGCTGATATTCAAAGAATTATACATGCGCATACTGAGAAGTAAGTTTTTGGAAATTAATATTAAACATTTAATAATTAATTTGTCTATTATTTTAGAGTTACCGGTATCTCTCTTAATAACTCTACCTGGGGAGCACCTGATAAACTGGTCGCGTCTATTGGTGAGGACAAAGAAGTTCGCTTATGGGATCTTAATTCTCTATCACTTAAAATGTTGCATAAGGAACATGAGGTAAGAAACTACACCATTTTATTTGTAACATTTTTGAAAATCCTATGTTCTTACAGAAAAATAACGAATCACTTGTGGGAGTATCACTAGTCGGAGATCGGGTTGTTAGTGTTAGTGAAAAAGGTGTTATTGTAATTTGGCGATTATCAACGAACAAAGCAACAAAAGTATCGGATTTATTTCAACAAAAAGTAAAAGTGAGATGTATGTCTTCCTGTCCGCATGCGACTTGGCTAACAGCGTTCGGCCTTACCGGTGGTTTAACAATTGTTGCTGATCTTCGAAGTAATTCAAAGAAAATAATATTTTGATTATTTACTTTATAATGCGTCGCGGTATTTTTCAGAGTGTAAAGTTTTGTACAAAATGCGAGGAAATGAACATGACGTAACAGGATTGTCCTGGTGTCCAATACCAATTAATATATACAAAACAGAAATTGGTATTGAGATTGATAACATTTTGAAAAAAAGAATAAGCCGAAATAAAATTGATGAAACTATACATCACATTGAAAATAATGACGCTACGCTTACTGAAGTATCTCAGTCAGGTAATATTGACATTTTATTTATTTATTTATTTTTTATATTATCTTCAAATGTTTACAATTTAGACTCTGAAGAACTTGATACAGTACGAGTTTCTGAGATTAATCAAGAAAGTTTAGATGAATTAAATAAAAGTACAAAAAATGTAGAAGAAAAGTTGGGTGCACTAAATATTTCTGATGAAAAAGACGACGAATTAGAAGTAGATATTCCGAAATATAATTTGGATGAAAGAAAAACTAAAGTGTACCAAAAAGTTGACAAGAAGAATCCGTGGGGAAATATTAATTTTACTGACCCTGATATTGAAGCTTCATGTGAAGAGTCTAAAGAGATTGCTAAAAGTGATTTTTTGAAAGACTGCCATTCTTTACGTAATATGATAGAAAGTAAAGATAGTATAGCAGCAGGAGTACAAATAGGAAGAAAAATTCTCAAATCGCGAGATAGATCAAAATTGGAAGACAAAGAAAACAAAGAGATTGAGGAAGTACAATCTAGTGACATAAAAGAAACACAAGAACATTCTGAGAAATATAAGTTAAGGGCGTTAGCACAAAAAGATGACAATGTGATTGAATTAGAAAATTCAGACGCTCTTACATTAGAAGTCGTTGAAAAACATGAAACTGAAAATCTTTCCGAAGAAATTGAAACATTTTGTGACACAATTGAAAACGCATGCCAAACATCTGAAAAAGAAGTTGAAGCCAAAAGATTCATTACTGAGGCATCTGAAAATGAATATTTATTAGCGTCTGCAGGGAAAGATGGGTATGATAATAAAATTTTGTCTTATTTATTGTATTCTGCTATCACACAAAATTATATTTTAGAAATGTTCATATTTGGCGAGCGTTAACAGATGGACGACTGCAATTGTTTTTAAATGCACCAGTAAAACAAAAGAAAGGCAGGGACACTTATCGAAACAAATGGATTGTTGTTTGTTGGGCGAAACCCGATATTTTATTAGTTTCTACATCAACGTGCCGATTGTATACATGGAATTTACTCCCGTCGATTAATTTAAGCACGTAAGATACATAAATTACTACAATTTACTAATTTAGCCATTTATATTGCTGTAAATTTTTTATTAAAAAAAATATAAAAATTTACAATGTTATAAAGCCCGAGTATGAATTTGAGTAAAAATAATTCATTACATAGTTTGATATTGAGAATTTTATTAAATAAAATTTTATCATCAATATTGATGATCATAAAATTATGGCCACTTTCAAATCAAATAAAAACTACATATTAACGGGGATATTAAATGTTACATAGTTTTGTAATTAATTATAAAGTTACATTTTGTACGTCACGAAGTTAAAAATTAACTTTCATTTAAATGTCAATATACAATGTGCCCATCCAAAATCATGGCAAACTTCATTGAATTGCGCTAACGCTTATTATGGCCGTTTCATTTCATCGTTTTGTCTTGAGTTTTTTTTTACTGATTTGTTACTTCAAGTAATGGCATCTAGGGATTTTTATTTCAATTAAATGAAAGTGACCACGCTGTCAAGTTATAAACACAACCTTAAAATATTTGAAATTTGTGATAAAATTAAGTACATTTAATGGAATTGCATATTTTATTTATAAATTCAATATTATTAGGTTAGATTACATTACATATTAGGAAATATAATGACATAAGAAACGTTCAAAAGTTTTTACATTTTCTGCAAAATTTTTGCGTTCTGATTAATTCATGAAATGTGTTTTGTAAAAAAAAAATCCGTGTTTTTATTCTCTACAACTTTTATTTGAAGTATATTCTTGTAAAATTAATTGGAGCATTGTGCACCAAAAAACTTATATCAGATGTTATAAGCCTATATTCGGGTTTTGAATGGACACATTGTATATCTCAAATCATGTAAAGCCCGTTTTAGATGGTGCAACTTTTCATGCAAGTTCTGTTCGGCAGGAAACTTGCTAGAAAATTGCTTCGTTTAAAACAAAAGTTGCTGCAAGAATTATTGCTTGACGGACTTGCAAGTTGCTGCAAGAAAATTATATGTTCCAATTTTCTTGCGGCAAGGTTTAATTTTTTATAAAATATATCACAGATCTTTTGAGCGTAATTTAACTATTGTTTTGTGCTCTTATTCAAAAATAAGTATTTTGATGATATTTAATTGTATAACAGATCAATCAAATTAAATTGAACATCAATGTGATGATAGTTTATGCTAATTAGTTTAATTTTTTTTTAATTTCAGTTCAATGCTAGAAACGTTAAATTAAAGCGACACAACATTTTTAATAGTATTGTGGAAACAATATCCTGTATTATATCACAGTTGTAAGTTATTACAGAATTAAAAGTACCTACATATGTTTGCAGTATTTATACAGTTTTAAAAAAAATGCATATTTATTTATATTATATATTTATTGCCCAATTACGCAACAAAACTTTCACGAAAAATTGCACCATCTAAAACGGGATATATGCATAATTTTGTATTCAAACAAACTACAAGTATTGGTATAAACATGTGTCAAATAGTTTAATACAAATTTAACTTTTTAGACCACAGATTAAACTCACAATATACGAACCAAGATTAGTTCATCAGGATCATTCGAACCAAATATTTTCTATTAATGTGCCATATAAAATATATTCCGAAGTAGAGAGAACACTTTCTTGGAATTCTTTATCAAATTATTTTATATGGACGTTTTCAAAAGACAAGTGGATTCTTTGCACGACTATAGGGATACAACGGCAGACTCTTGCTTCTTATCCGTGTCTTTCGTCTGGGGTTAGTTGCATGGCTGTCTCCCCAATTGATCCAACAAAGTGAGTAATTTTTTTACATCTTTGATTTTAATTTCTGTTCTTTTTGTAAATTTAAATTCTATAATTTATTATTAAAGAATCAAAAGAAAGAAGTAAAGTGTATCTAATAAAATATTCACGAAAATATTTTAGAGTATGGATTTGGTTTTTCTAAAAGGGCGAGCAATATTAGACACTTTTGAGGAATACAAATTATTTTCTAGCAACGTCGAAATTTGTCGACTGCGGCGGGGATCAAACTATTTCAAATTAAAATTACTTCTGTGGCTGACCGTCACTAACATCTTTAAGGGTCTTGATTTGACGGCTGATAACCGCACTTCACTTCCAAAATGTATCTTTACCGAGATCTGCGAATGCAGCTATATTTATTTTTTATATAAATTTGTCATAGTTTAATATTTCTTTCTGTATAATAAATATTCTTTTGTAGATTGGCACTTGGTTTATTTGATTGTTCAATGCGAATCTGGGATTTGAGTATGGCCCAAACCCAAGTGATAACTATGTCAAAATTTGTTGATACTATTCAAGATAAAATTATTTCTTTAGACTGGCATCCAGTAAAAGAAAATTGTTTAGCTTTTTCTACCTCAGATGGAAGAGTATGTATTTTAATTTTTCTTTAGTTATAACACTGAAAAATATTAATTTGTGTGAATTTTAGGTTGCTCAGGTTATTATAAATACTAAATCACGTGTATTATTTCATCAGTATCATAGAACTATTGTACATAAAATTCAGTGGGGTCCTTTACCCGAAAGAGAAGGTGAATATGCGTTGTATTCATGTTCTGGGGGAAATATGATCTATCATGATGGTTCTGAACCTACTGCCGGTAAGTTTACATTTATTTATATTTGTTGATAAATTTCAAATTATATATTTTTTGAGTAATTACGTAACATCGTACTATGTTCCTTCTAATACTTTCGGTTCATCCAAATTCATAATTCCTTTCATACAAGTTCGTTTATTTTATCACTTAACATCTTTAATAAAATATTATTTTCGAATTTATATTTCAATCTTTTAAATAAAAGTTTAAATAAGTTACCTATCAAGATCTGTAAATACAGAACTGCTTACTTTACTAAAGGGTAAATGTTTAATGATATTATTTATAATAATCGAACTAGAAATCACTGTTTTCAATTGGGTAAAAATACTAAGTATATATATATATATATATATATATATATATATATATATATATATATATATATATATATATATATATATATATATATGAATTTGTAATTTGTTCATATTTTCATATCAAATAGAACTTCGTTCAAATCTCAACTATTTCTAAATATGTAAATTATATGTATATACTTCTTTTTCAGAGCCTAATAAAATAAATCTGGACGAAAGCCGTGTACAAACCTTTGCATGGAATGCAGATTACTCGATTTTGGCAGTTGGAACCAAAGACGGCTCTGTGAAATTAATGTCAAAAAATTTCGAAGTTTACGAAACGTTATACATGCAAAAGAAGGCTGTTCAGTGTGTTGCTTGGCATCCCGAAAGTACAGTTGCCGATAGTGGTAGATCTCCCTACGCGAATTATTTGGCTGTTTCTACAAACGAGTCGAATATTTTTGTTTATAATTGTCGAGCGTTTGAAGATAAAGGTAGAAATTTAAATAATTATTTTTGATTTTATTTTGTAAATATAATTTATTTTAGATTCTGTCGAGAAGAGTCCAATAGTGGCTGTGCTAGAAGGCCACCATTCTAGTGTAAAGTCACTGTCATGGTGTCCTCAAATTGGCGGTCGATTAGTTTCTGGATCGGAAGACAGCATAGTAATGGTATGGGTTTTTTAAGTACTATTTTGTACATCTTCAGCATGCGTTGGTTATAATTTAATGATCATGCAAGGAGCTGAAAAAAATAATTCAACCTAATATAAGTTTTTGTTAATTAGGCTGATATTTATAGCATGTTTCTTGTATGTTGTACTAGTAAGTGTAATTAACATTATCAATGCTTCGTGTATCAGCATTTTAAAATGCTAAAGAAGCAATGAAAATAATATTTGATTATCATATAATTTAGAACATGATTTAAAATATGCATAAATTAACGTCAAATGAACAATACAAAAATGCAATTTAGATACATTTTGTTTGGAATAATGCCTGAAATTATTCGATAATATTTGTGACGAATATTTCTCAATTTTAAAATTACTGTGAATTTTCTACATGTTTGAATTTGACAAAGTAGTAAGTTAGTATTCATTTTTGTAGGTTTGGAATGTAATTTTACAAACACTTTTATCGACATTTAAATATGATCGCAAAGACAATTTGGGTAACCTTATATGGAGTCCGGTGGATGCAGATTTAATCATACTTGGTGGTAGAGATCATTCAATAAGAATATTTCGCATAACCAAGTATCCACCTGTAATTTACGAACCAGGTAATATAATTGTAAATAGTATGCGCCAATTCATTAATTTCTGTTTGTTTTTATATATATTACAGAGACAAAAGAGAAAAAGAAGTCTTCATCAAAATCAGTGCTTGATCACGACGACATCGACAACGACAGTATTGTTACATCCGCGCAGCAAGAAAAGATAAAAAAATTGTATATTTTGCCTAGTATAACAAGATTGCAAAGTCCGGAATATGGAGATAACATTGTTACTTGTAGAAAAGTATTACAAATGTGTAATGAACCTTCAAAAAACGTTGAAATGGAGAGTGAAAATGATGCATCGGATGAGGAATCAACTATTAAAACCGAAGCAGAATCTGCTGATAATTTAGAGATTGATCCTTCTCAGCTCTTCGGTTCCCGTCAAGATATGATTAACATATTAAATTATGAACGTAAGTTTACATATTAATATAATGCAAGTATTTATTTGAATTTTATTCCATTTGTTTATCTAAAATATTTCAATCATTTAATATTAAAAAGAAACTTAATATCACATATTTAATAGGTTCAATAGTTCTATCGGACTATAGAAATTAAAATATAAGTTTGAATTCCATAATCGACAACTCTCACCACATAAAAATAACTCTGATTTTCCTCCTCTAATATCATTTAAAATGTAAAATGATGTATTCATAAAAGAAATTTGTTATTTTGAAATAATTAGTTGGTGTTAATATATTTTAATAATATTTCAGAACAATTGCATAGTCGCAAAAATAATTGGGAACACATGCATAACATATCTCTATGGAGAGGAGATTTAGCTAAATCTATTGACAAAGCGCTTCAAACTGGAGTAGTAGAGCCTTGGATTATTAATATGGCTCCTATGGTATCTCACACGTACGTTATTTTATATAATTTTTGTTAATAGTTAATTATTGTTCCAAAAGAATTTGAAATCTCAACTGAAAAGTGCGTTTATTTTCATCCAGTCACTGGAAACATTCTAATTTAAATAACATAGAATTCACGTAATTCATATGCTTTTGTCAGAATTTTATTTCTAACAAAATTATTCTGAAACGTACTTTTTAGAATTCTATAAATTCTTCACATAATTATTAAATTGACTATTTCAGGTTATGGTCCAAATTATGTTTGATGTATGCGGAGAAGTTAGTTGAAGAAGATAGAGGTCTAGAAGCCTCTTCATATTTCTTGGCATGCCATCAAATTAACAAGGCCATCGAGGCGCTCTGTAATTGTAATCGGTACATGGATGCCTTAGCATTAGCAAAATGTCGTCTTTCTGTCGATGATCCAATTATTGAATCCATTTATGAACGTTGGGCGACATATATGACTCTTATTGGAAATTATGAAGTTGCTGCACAGTGGTATGTAAATGTATATTGTTGTTAAAGTTACTAAAACATAAGTTCGTTGTAACATGACTGTTATAATTTTAAGTTAAAATGTGAAAAATCTAATTTATTTAAGCTGATAAATTTGTCATAAAAACTAGTATGAGGCACTTACCGATCTTTATTATGTATCTCAGAAACAGAGACAGAAATGTATATTAGTATTTTAAAAGCGTGAATTAGGGTTTCTTGATGTTTTTTCTACATTTTGTAAAATATAAAATTATTTCAAAACAAATAGTTATTTCAAGAGTATATTGTCTTAATGTACAATATTAACTAATTTAGTTTTTGTTGGTAATTTTGAGAATTAATGATAATAATAATTTTTAAATTTACCCCGGTGACTCTCCCACCACTAGTATCTTTGGGGGCCGTAATTAGACGACTGGTGATGGGTGAAAGGCGTGATGATATATTTATTTATTTATATAATTTTCAGTTAATTTATATTATTTACACGATTTATGTTGTAATCTTTGTTTTGTTGAGTTCTCTTCATCAATTTTTTTACGAGTGAAATGTGCCATATTTATATATCGTTACAATAAATAAATAAATAAAATAAATATATCATCACGCCTTTTACCCATTACTGGGTGTGGCACTCTGCCTAAGCAGATCTCGGTAAGTGATATATTTTTTCGCGTGAAATGCGGTTACCAGCCGTCAAATCACGGCCTCCAAAGATATTAGTAGTGGAGGAGCCACAGGGGTAGATTTTTTTAAATTGGTGAAAATTGTTTGTCGGCTGTGGGGATCGAACCAGGGTTCTCTAGATCCACAGGCCGACTCGATACCACTGAGCCACCTACCCCATATTAAACTACAAATTAATTCACTCATTCATTTGATTACGCAAAGCTGCATTCTATATCTCTATTTCATAATTATAGATTTGACTTTAAAATATCATCCACAGTATAGTTTGCTGGCATTCATGTGACGACAGTGAGCTCAAGAAAACTTGACAACAGAGTGCAACGTTAAATTTTTGTTTTGATGTTTGCTTTTTAGTGATGTATTAGACTTTGTGTTTTGCTTATTTAATTGTTGGCCCTCCTTGATTATTATTAGCACAAAAAATATTTTCAACAAATGAAATGAGTGCTCAAAAAAGCTTTTAGTGAAGATGGTGCTTGCATTAAACGCTATAAAGGTATTTTATTTTTAAAGGTCGCGGCTAGTCACATGACGAAATCGTTCTCGAGATAACTTGACAACAGCATGAACTATTCAGTGTGCAACGTCAATAATTGTTTATAATAATTAAGAAGGACTAATGAATAAGGCATAATACTCTGAAAAAAGAATCATGAAAATGTCAAACCAAAATTTGACGTTGCTCACTGAACAGCCGTCGACTACATTATATATATTAAGACCTGGAATATCATTCCGATTTTGAAGTAAAAATGGGGCAACAAACGTTAAAAAATGTTATCGCAAACGATTTTTATAATCAAATCACATTAAGTCTTCTGACATAAAAATTTCAATTGTTCCAGTCAGCGACAGTAAAATACAGTAAATACAAATACTCCTAAATTTTATAATTTTAATTTTACCTACAATATTCATGTAAATAGTGTGTGTGTTTATATGAAAATGGACGTACGCATTACCTACAAAATAAATATTGTTTATTGACGGTAAAGGTTTTTTTTTGTGACAAAGCTTAGCACTCAGTGTTCCCCTGTTTATTTGATGACATTCCAAGTTTTGTATATAACTTATGCGACGGAACAGTTCTTTACACTGTTGCTATTTTCACTGTTATTTGTCACGTGACTCTCTGCAATCTATAGTTTCACTTTCGCGCGACACCTTTAAAAGTTCGTGTTCTGTCAGATCAGTCTGCGCATCGACGAAGCTAATTGTTGAAACCCATATTTTCCATTTATGTATATTGCTAGGAGACACATTATTATAATTTGCTGAATGACTTGAATGACGTTATTTATGTATGTTACGCTGTACAACAGGAACTTAATCCCAATTACAGTATAGGGTCCGCACTCACCGAGCCGCAGTGTGATAGTTCATATAATTTTTAGCTTGGGTGAGATTCTAACTCGGGATCTCCGGATTTGAATTCCATATCGCTATCCACACTACCGTACTGACGGACATTATATGATATTATATAATCTGTGCTCATGCATTGTCAAAATAGTGAAATCATGTGACTTCACGTGACGTGGTAGTAGTATGTTCGTACCTTTACTTATGAAAATTTGTCTATACCTTGAGTTCATTTTAACGTGAATCATGTGATGTATTAGAGCGTTTATTTTATAAGAAATACAAATAAGTAATAATTAAAAAAAAAAAAATCTCTCCATTCACTGCCACCTATGCCCTAGTCGGTTATAAAACCCTCATTCATAGCATTAAATATTTAGGCAGCTGTAACTTCCCGGCACATTTTGAATATAAATTTTTTTGTTCTTTTAACAGCAAAATGTTGCCGGTGTATACTTTTGATTTAAAAAATCTTCAGTAAAAAAATCCAGTGGTGTCAGATCGAGAGATCGAGCAGGCCATTCTATTTCT
Source organism: Pterostichus niger (assembly GCA_947425015.1). Lineage (NCBI taxonomy): Eukaryota > Metazoa > Arthropoda > Insecta > Coleoptera > Carabidae > Pterostichus > Pterostichus niger. The sequence continues at coordinate 19,893,925 of OX380334.1, read as the reverse complement.
TTACCGTTCGGGGTTAAAAAAAACTAAATATTTGAACATTTTCTTCAACTGCATGTATTGTTTATAGATAGTAATTCGTTAGTAAAAATGCGTCACTGAGAGCCGATAGTATAAAGATAATTTAAATATTGAACGTATGGAGTGGGTGTCTCAGTGGTATCGAGTCGGTCTGCGGATCTAGAGAACCCTGGTTTGATCCCCACAGCCGACAAACAATTTTCACCAAATTAAATCTACCCCTGTGGCTCCCCCACCACTAATATCTTTGGGGGCCGTTATTTGTCGGCTGGTAACCGCATTTCACGCGAAGAAATATATTACTTACCGAGATCTGCTACGGCGGAGTGCCACACCCAGTAATGGGTAAAATGCATGGTGATATATTTATATTTATAAATATTGAACGTGGTTTAAGCAGTTCGTATTCCTAGTTACGTATAATCTTGTTAAGTAGTTACGAAATTATTAGAAATACGCTTAAATTTAAACCAGATCACATGTTTCTCTAATGACTAATTTACAAAGATTAAAATATTTAGACTCAACATAATAGTGCTATCTAACGCCAGTATGATGCATACAGTTTAATGCTGAGCTGACATTCAAAGTAAAATAGTTTGATCTAAAAAATAGCAAGGAATGCAACTACTTGTATCTGTATTGTGACCATCCTATTTAATTATCATTTGTATAATATTTTTTATTCTTTTCAGCTGCATAAAATTAGGAAAACTTTCGGATGCCGGAATATTGCTAAATAAACGTGCGGAACCAGAAAAATTGAAATTGGCTTTAGAATTGGCTGAACAAAGTAACAACCACGACCTAGAAGTTGCAGTGAATGCCAAATTGGAATTACTTAATCAACAAAAGCGAGAAATAAGTATTCCTATAAATGATGTGACAGAAACTCAATCAAAATATCCAATAATAAAAATATCCGAATCGCGTTTTCAAGCTTTAATGACTTTGAATAATAAGAAAGCCAATAACGAAGAAAATGCAATAATACCAAGTGAAATTGAGAGTGAAACGCCTGAAGAAATAATGAAGGAGACTATAGCAGACGACGAAAATAATGATGCACATTCTGGAAGTCTAGAAAATGAAAATAAATAATTTTTTTTTATTTTTAACCTGAATTAAACAATGACATGTTAATTTTTGTTCATTTCTAGAGTTTTTGTTGTTTTTATTGTTTTTCAAAGTTGATATTTATTTTGAAATATTTTTTCTTCCAACTAATATTGTTAACAATTAATTTGTTATTTTTGTACTGGTATTAATTATTAAAATTTAAAAACGCAGTTTCATTTGTTTCATGTTACGAAAAATGTTGAGTTCTTTTTGTTTATAATTTTTGTAAATAAAAATGCGTTAGGTAATGCATTAATCACATAATTAGTGTGGTAATGAATTACATTACTGGTAGAGATCGACATTTTCGGAAATTTTAATATCCGATCCGATCCTCGACTCAATTTCTCAAATTCTAAATCAGATAATTACAATCTGTTTTAACATTTGCATTCCTCATCCTTTTATATTATATTTAACCATATTTAAATCCCTTTATATTAGCCCCTAGCCATTTAAAAGTGAAAAATAATTAAGTTAATAAATTAATTTTACTTCAATTAATATTTTTTATTTAAAATCGATCAAATGATTGCACAGATTTTTATGACAAATAGTAGCCACTGCGTAAGAATTTAAGTATTTATTTTTGTCATATAAATGTTATCAATCGTTAACTTATATGGTGTAATTAGAAAATAAATTCCTATCATACGTAAGGAATCTAAGTAAACTGCTTTACTTCTTGCCTCTAAAGTTACAAATCATCCAAGAGGCTGGAGAAAGGCTTTATTATAGAAATTAAATAAGATGTACTAATAAATTAAATATGATTAAATATACATGTTTTTTTAGTTTACCTGGTGCACTAAACTTGGTATGAAACCACCAACAAAGTTTCCAAAGAAGTTACGAGGGTCGTTCAATAAGTCCTTAGAAAATCCAAGAGATGGTGCTCGTAGTATCGAAAATGAATTTTTTTCTAGTAAGCAACACTCCTAACTAGTCAACTAGAGTTTTAGCTTTAGCCGTCACGTAGTTTCATTGTTGTTGTCAATTGTAGTAAAAAACTTTTGATTGTTTATAATAATGGATAAAAGTGAGTTTCGAGCGGTGATTAAACATCTGTATTTAAAAGGCTTAACGCCGAAAGAAATTAAAGCTGAGTTGGATGAAGTTCATGGCACATCTGCTCCTGTGTTTGCAACTGTTTACAATTGGGTGAATGAGTTTAAACGTGGCCGTACATCCACAAAAGATGAACATCGTTCCGGACGCCCTGTAGAAGTGTCTACCCCCGAAATGATTGACCAAATCCACGATATGGTTTTAAGTGACCGACGAATCAAAGTGCGCGAAATAGTTGAGGCTACAGGCATATCACAAGGCACAGTCGCTTTAATTTTGCACGAAAAATTAAGTGTGAAAAAAATCTCGGCAAGATGGGTGCCGCGGTTGCTCACAGTGGAGAATAAACGCAATCGTGTGGTGGACTCTGAGGCTGTTTTGGCGCTTTTCCGTCGTAATCCTTAAGATTTTCTGCGTCGATACATAACTGTGGATGAGACTTGGATACATTACTACACTCCAGAGACAAAAGAACAGTCAAAACAGTGGATTTTTAAAGGCGAACGGGCTCCGAAGAAGGCGAAGACGGAGAAATCGGCTAGCAAGGTTATGGCAACGGTCTTTTGGGATGCACGCGGAATCATCTTCATCGACTATTTGGAAAAGGGAAAAACGATAACAGGAGCGTATTATGCGTCGTTATTGGACCGGCTGAGCGAAGAAATAAAAGAAAAAGTCCTCATTTGAAACGCAAAAAGGTCCTTTTTCATCAAGACAATGCACGTGTGTACACCTGCGCAGTTGCGATGGCCAAAATTATGGAATTAAAGTTCCAATTATTGCAACATCCACCGTATTCACCAGATTTGGCCCCCAGTGACTTTTTCTTATTTCCAAACTTAAAGAAATGGCTTGGCGGACGAAGGTTTACGTCCAATGAGGAGGTCATCGCCCAAACGGAAGCCTATTTTGAGGAGCTTCCGAAATCCTACTTTTTGGACGGCTTAAAAATTTGGGAAAACGATTAGAGAAGTGTATAGAGAATAAAATGTCGGCTGAAACATGTACAATTGAACATTTTTTAAACGGCTGTAACTTTTAAACTAGTAAAGATAATTGAAATGGGTTTTAAATTTTGAATTCTCCATCTTTTCAACTATATTTATTCATATTTTTATTACGAAAATGTTTGTTGAAGATTGATTCTTTAATGAATGGATTGGTTTCAATATAAACCTACGTTCCGCGTACATCTGTGTAAAAGCCATTTAATTGAGCCCTTGCCCTAAATAATTTTGTTGGACGATTACATATTCTTCTATAACATAGACATTTTTGAAACGGCTGTAACTTTGTAACAATAAAGAAATTATCGGGCTTAAAAATTCAATTCTACATTCCTTGAATTATAACTTGGGCTTCCCAAATCCACTGAGCCACGTCACTTACGTCATTAATTAATTTGAGCATTTAAGACTTGAATTTATAAACAAAAATACGATTGTATCTGAAACTGCTGTAATTGGAATCAAGTTCCTCTGATTTGTACGTTACTATTGCATTGTTGTAATTTGTATAGGAACATCCACGGGCCTGAAATCATCATCTTGGAGCAGTTTGTGTTCTATTTATTTATTATTCTTGATATAATAATGATAATAGTAAAGTATTTAGGGCAGTAGATTAAATCAATGACAACTTTCCCATAGGACTCTGTGTGGGATGTCCAGTGGGTTTAGTCTTCTTCTTTCTTGGCTGTTGTTCAGCAGGTTTACGGCGGTGTAGTTTGGGTGGTTATTATCTTATCATTCGTATATTAAGGTCGTTGTGTATCGCATGGTTCTTAAGGTTTTAGATTGAAATCTGTGTAAAATTTCAATATTTGAGTTGCTGGTTGTTCCCCACAGCACAATATGACCAGATGGGTATTGCTTTAATTTTATATTTAGTTGTTGTCCATGTGCCACGTGCATCCCGAGGTATTTGGCATTATCAGCTTGCGGTATTGGTTAAGGTTGACTTGTGGGCATGTTCTTCGTTTCATGGTAAATGTGACGTGAATAGAATACTTTCGTTGACTTTTATTCTCCATTTGTGAAGCCATCCTCGGCAGTGGTAGGTCGTTTGTGTAGGACAGGACCGAGGATGCTGCCCTGCGGTACTCCTGATTTTATTGCACAGCGAAGTGACGTTATCAATACGCACGACATCTGTCATTTCATTTATTTCACCCCTATTAAACTCTCAGCTATAAAATTTCGTACACATATAAACAATTACATGTACTACAATAAGTAATGAACAAAAAAGTGAAATTTTAGTTAAATGAGGTGTTATGGATACATTTATACCTAGCAATAGATTTCGTTAAAACCACCCCTATTTAATTCTCAGCTATGAAACTTCTTACACATATAAACAATTACGTTTGCTTCAATAAACTATCAACAAACATGTGAAAAGTTAGTTGAAATGAGGCGTTATGGACATACTTATACCTAGCAATAGATCCCGATAAAACCATCCCTATTAAATTTATTATTTTGATTTTTTTTTTATTAAAGTACGATAAAAATTCAAGAATTGTTTCCCTATTTCTATGTTGTAAATTTAATCATATTTTAGGTACTAGTTTTTTTTTTAATTCAATGTTTACATACTTATTTCTGTATTTAAATATTTTAATTACTGATGAAATTCATAAACACTAATTAAAAAAACAATTTTTGAATTAATGTTATTAAATATATGTCATTTTCAATAAATTATAATTTTTATACATAAAGTACACTCCAAGACATTTTGATGTGCACTGGTTTGGTCGAAGTTCTCAGGCGCTGCGTCGAATACACAGTTCATAACTTGCAAGCGTGGTAGCTAGATTTGCTGCTAGAAAATTAGTGGTTTTAAGTAAAAATATCAATAAATATTAATAAAATATAGTGCCTTTTGTAAGTATAGATGTTATTCTGACGATTTAGATACAAATTTCACCTGGAAATATAGTTTTTGATAATTAAAAATGTATCAACATTTTAATACATAAATTGCTTTGTACGTAACACATATATAGGATGCGATAACATAGGAATATTACATTTCAACAATTAAATTTGATATAAACGGCTTTAACATCATATTTGAACATGATTTTTAATAAATTTTCTTTAAAATCACAATAATATTTTTGCATATCTTTAGATTTTAACAGTTATAAATAGTGTTTTTATTTCGAAAAACGTGATATATATTATTTATTATTATTTATATACATATATATGTATATATATATATATATATATATATATATATATATATATATATATATATATCTATATATATATATATATATATATATATATATCTATATATATATATATATATATATATATATATATATATATCTATATATATATATATATATATATATATATATATATATATATATATATATATATATATATATATATATATATATATTACTTTTTATACATGAAAATGTGTAAAAGTACTGAATTTGAAAGTATTTTCTTTATTTTATATAAATTTATAAAAGTATTTGATTTGTTCAAACGATAAATTTACCGAAGTGAACCTGTTTATTCCATAAATTTAGTCTTGTATGACGCTGTGTTGTTGAATGTTGCTGGATAAATAATTGTACGTTATAACAAAATACTGGTAAATAGTTAACGAGAACATTATTCTAATATTTTCGATAGATATTTGTACTTAAAAATAGTGTAAAATGTACTTTGTAATACATAACAGCTACAAGTGTTACGACATCTTAATAATGTATTTAACTAGTTGGTTTTGCCAATTGTTATTATTATTTCAAAACAATATTCTATTCATTTTGAGTATCTTTCTCAATTTTCATTTATTCAAATTTAATTCAAATATTGTTAATGGCTAAATATGTATTCATGTTATTTATTATCATTTGCTTTCTATATAATTAAATTGTTAAAAGTATTGATTTGATGGCAGATGAAACAATAATTAAACAAGTCAACAAGTATTCAAGTTCACCTGCACTCAACAAGCAGCGTTTACAAATACAGTCTTAATAATATTTACTCAATTCAGCCATTTTGTAGTTGGTGATGGCATTCGAAAGCCTTCTAAATGGTAGGTTCTTTTTAAAAAGCATTTTCGAGCTATTCAATTAATTGTTTTCTCTGTCATCATTATTAACTTTAATAAATGTTATGAAGTGTGCTACTAATATATTGTTTTTATGTTTATAGGGACATCACGGGACCTACAAGCATCCTCAGCGTGTATCAACACCCTGGAGGCATCAGCAAAGACGAGTTTGAATATTAAAACCATGTAAGAATATTGTAATTTTTTAATTATTTGTTTAATATTTATTTGAGAATTTGTGAGATAAATTCATATTCAGTTTAAAATAATAATAGTGAATTGTAACTAGATATTTGTTAATGATAACGCTAGTAAATTGTTAGCTAGTGTCAGTTATTATGAAGGGTAATTAACTATATTTTTAATTGTTAAACCTTCCGGAATTATTTTGGTCAAACATATTTCAAGTAAAAGTTGGATATAAATAAAAGTTATAATAAGTATTTCTGTCGTAAAAATAATGAAAATGAATATCCCTGAATAGTCTAGCGGTCATTGTATTGAAGTGAGTGCCGGTGAATGAGGGGAATGAGGGGGAGGCACCTGGGAGGAAGAAAGCCATGTTTATTATCGATTAGCTAAACAAAAACTAGCGGTAATTAGCAATTACAATTAATAGTAACTGTTTATTGTTTGTTCCAGGCGTAATCGGAGAGAAATGCGAGCACTGGATACTCATCCACAACGACATGAAACCCTCCTGCTCTTGTTGCATTCCTGCGCTAATTGGGAATTGGTACCGATCGATATTTTAAACAAATCATTAGAAATATTTGTAGTGCTGGTGTTGACTCAGACAGCAAACACCGTGGTGATGGTGTCGACGGCGATCGCTCTTCAGAAACCTACTCTTCATGTCGGCAGCAAGAGAAGAGAATGGAATCAGACGGAAATGTTCTGGCATTGGTGAGAAACTTATTTATAAATCAAATCATGCCTTTTACCCATTACTGGGACATTACTCACGTATAAACGTTTCATGTTTTAAATTTGTTTACTTTTATGAAAAAAAAATAACAATAATAATTTATAATAATTAATGAAAAAAGTAAAATGAGAAATATTTTATTTGAAATGTAGACATGTTGTGTATGTTTCAATGTAGTGAGTTGTGTCATCAATTAGTTGGTTAATTAATTAGTCCCCCGAGTCATCATGCAACGAGCTCGAGCTCCGCACTTGCAAACAAAACGCTGACCAGGAGCTGATCGCATGAAGATAATCACGCTAGTAAGTTGATAGTGTTAGTGACACGTTTTGCTAGTTAGTTGTTAGTGCTAGTGATTAGTGTCAAGGGTGAGCAACTATATTTCTATCACTTTGAATTCTCCATGTTTTGAACTATATTTAATCCTGTTTTTATTATGAAAATGATTCTTTGATGAATCTGATGAGTGAATTGGTTTCAATATAAACCTACGTTCCGCGTACATCTGTGAAAAGGCCATTTAATTGAGCCCTTGCCCTAAATAATTTAATTGAACGATTACATATTCTTCTAGAAGTATTTGTGATTTGGTAAATTACGTAAAACATTAATTGTCTCGTGCTTTAATTAACTTGTAAACATATTTTCAGTCATTAACCAAACACTTATATATTTGTTAATTAAAATACTAATATGATGGATTGTAATCGCCCAAAATCTGCAATTGCAGATTAGGCATGTGCATACTGAACCCCCTTTAGAGTTTGTTTCATTCATGAACTTGGAATAATTATAATATTCTTTACAAAATCTCATTAATTTAATTGAAGCATTTTATTTTAATTATTTTACGTTTAAATTATATACATATGTATCTGTTTTAAAATAAGTGAATAGGTGGCAGTAGTATGTTAGTTGTCAGAAATTGATATTTGACAAGTAAACTACATTTGTAAAATGACGTGATTTTAAACTAAAATATTGTTAATTACCAACAAAATGTAGTAGAATGAGTGAGTTTGAATTTAAATTAATTTATAATGCGCCAATGTCGTTTTTAGGTATGGATTTCATATACAAACTATAGACAGATGTCAGGGACTGAAAACAACATTTGTCGATTTTCAAACCAATTATTATGAAAGACAATGTTTACAATCACCACAAATCAGCGACAAAACCAACTTGTGGACCTGGTGCACCAGGTTGTAGATGCACAGTGAAAGCGCCAAACAGGTGAGATGATTTTTTATTTATATTTTTGGGGCTTTATTTTTTGTTTCTGTGTTCTTTTAAAATGTCTTGATTAGTGCAAGACTTACGCACTGCTAAATAAATCAAATTATTTTTTAATTTAATTACTTTTTAAACAATGAGTGTATCTTTAAAATGACTAAATGTGGGTTTCCTTTTACTATTTCTAGTATACTCACTCTCAAAAGTTATTATGATTATGAAACTTAAAATAAACATGATTAAGGGTGCTATGCTATGTTACTAATACATTGTATTTATGTTTATAGGGACATCATGAAGATGTTGAAGCAGCTGGTGTCATTGGAGCTGCCGCCATTCAGAGCTTGGAGCAGCTCGAGCTGGTATCACAGTGGACATTATCATCAATGTAAGTACATTGTTATTTTTTTAATTATTTTGGTAAAAACAATAATAATAATGATGGTGAATAATTAGTAACTGACAATCTACTAAATATTCATTAATGATAATGGTAGTACATTATTAGCTAGTCAGTTAGTATTAAGGGTTATTAATTATAAAGCTTGTCCCAGAAAAAATTGTCGGCTATAATTTTTAAATATAAACCATATAATTAAAAGAATTTTTTAAAAACTATTGAAGACTTTATTGATCAACAACTAAATAGTACATAATAGCAAATGTCTCGCGTGATGGTCGCGCGGGTTGAGGGCCTGACTCGCAACCATAAGGTCGTGGGTTCGGGTCCCGCCCGTGGCGACCATACAAAGGACATATCGGCATATGACCTTAGTAGTTGGTCCGATATATAAATTTAAAAAAAAATAGCAAATATTTACATTTTATTTATGATTCATCCAAAAGTTGCGCAATTTCCTTTTCAGCCCTTTCATTAAAATTTGTACAGCATAGTCAGATATCATTTTTGTAATTTATTTCCACTTATATTTGAAATTAGCGACACAATTGGGTGGTTTCTTATATTTTAATAACTTCTGCTTCATATGGGCCCTATATTTTTTGATTGGGCGCAATTCAGGATAATTTTTAGGATTTTCAGATTTATATGTTTTTTTTTATACCAATCAGTGATATTTTTGTGTAGTGACATGTTGCCAAATATGGCCAAAATAGTATTGGTGTGTTATGAAGGGCAATAATCATCTTTCAAGACACTCGCTTAAATATCTTTCGCCATTGATTGTCGATGTCGAAAAATAAGGCATACTGCGTTTGCCACAGGAACAAATGGCCTGCCATACAAGCATCTTTTTTGAGAATTTTTCTATTTTAATTACCTTCAATTAGCTACTAACAGATTTTCTTAACTTTCCAGAATAATAATAACGACTTGGTCGAGATTTTAATTCAATTTAACAATACGTTTCGACATCCATGATAACACATAATTTTTTTTGATATCACTTTAAAGTAAAGTTTTCTTGATCTTCATTTTGTGTTAGTTTCTTGCTTAGTATTCCTGTTAGCACTTTTGTTTTTTTTAAATACATTATAGAATTCTTTAGCTTAATTTTCTGGACTGTTGATTGAGTAGTTTCAAATTTCTTAACCAAATTTCTCACAGAAAGATTTTTATTTTCACACAAAGCCTTCAAGACATTTTCTCAATATTTTAATCTACAAATCCAGGTTTGCATCCACTTCCACATTTTTTTTTGTGTATTACCCGTTTCATTATATCTTCTTAACACCCTTTGAACAGTCCTTGTAGATTTTAACTCTAAATCTACTTTTCTTGTGGATATATGACTATTTTGAACACATTTGTACAAAATATTTTCGCGTAATTCTTCGTATTTCGATGGCATCTTTGTATACTAAATTGTATGAAAGTTGTCAACTAATTGTTTTTGAATAATGCATAGCAAACTAATAAGAACGCATCACATACAAATTTATATATCTATAAAAGCAGTATACGAAAAGGCCCAAATCTAAGCGACAATTTTTTCTGGGGCTAGCTTTATTTTACTTTTACAATTATTTTTCTCCTAAAATAATTGATGTCCGGTTCAAAGCAGAAAATTCAAATTAATCTCGTTTAATAATTTGATTTTACTAGCGGTGACTTTTACCCAATATTTAAAATATATGAGTTTTTAAAATGTTGTCTACAACATTTAACTTTGAACAGGGTGGCGACTAACCTGGAAAACCGGGAAAAGTCAGGGAATTTTATTCCATGCCAGGGAAAAAAGTTTTTTGTTCTTTAAATTTTTTAATTTAATTTAAAAAAAATAACTACAAACTTTTATTTCAAAATGTATTTAGTTATTTTTAGATTTTATTGGCAGAATACCCTTTATTAGATAGATAGTATACCTTTATTGGCAACAAATACCCTTTATTGCTTCTTAAGAGTGAGAACCGCCATCTATGAAAATATAACCGAAGGATGTTTACTTATTGAAAACTGTTTTGTTTTGTCTAACGTTTCTACCGCGCTATGTTTTTTCTGTATGCAATATTTAAGGTTGTGTCTTTGCCTGTTTAGAAACACAAATTGATTTTGCTTTTACTATAAATTTAATAAAAAAAAGCAATTATATTACAATATATGATATAATATATGAAATGTAACCATAAATTCATAAATAAGTCAATAGTCTAGAAGTCAGGGAATTTTTTTACTTAATCAGGGAAAAGTCAGGGAATTTATTAATGTTACTTGAATCGCCACCCTGTTGAAGAGGTTTGAAAATGTGGAATGCCTATAGTTTTGTTTGTAAATCTGGTTAATTTTATTAATTTTTTGAGAGAAAATATAAACTACAGTTTTTCCGTAACTTTAGATAAACATGTTTTAAAAACGGCTGTAATTTAGTAACCAGTCAACCGGGTTTCAACATTCAATTCCTCATCTATTGACCATAGTTTCATCCCTTAATATCAACCCTCCAGAAAATAATTAATTCTAAAATAAACGTTATTAAAGCGAGGATGTTGTGTTGGGTTGAAAATGTTCTGTGAATGTCGTAGTGGAGAATTATTCACAATTGGTTTAAACATATAATTTTATTTTGATCATTTACTATTATTTAATATTAAAAATTACTTTTAAATATTGTTTAGTATTTTTAATGATAGATGCTTATTTTAAATTCTGTTTTGCATGCATATTTGAATGCGGCATTCAGTCCCAGGACTCGAGCGCCATGCCCAAGTTGTCCACGCTGTCCACCGGTTGCTTCAACACACTTCAGGAACAAAAGATGAGTACAAATTTCGTTTATTTATATTTTAATTAATCTAAAAAATGAGAAAAGAAATTATTAATAATTTATTTAGAATTTTATTGGGACACAGCCTTAACATACATCTGCTGTCTTTTAATTTCATTTATTGTTAGATGTGAGAAATATTTGTTTAAAGTGTTTTAAAAGTAAATTGCTAAATTCAAAAAAATAGTATATTATTCAATGAGTAAGTAATATAAGCTATTACTCAAGAGAATGAAGTTTGCAACACGAGCCGAAGGTGAGTGTTGTAAATCATTCGAGTGAGTAATAGCTATTACTTGCGAATAGAAAACTATACTTTATCTACGACTATATGTTATTATGTAATAAGATTTTACAATTATTTTTTTTTATGTTACATTATGAATAAGTCAGATTGCTTATATTTTTTGTTTTTATTTTTATTTAATAAATATTAACACTACTTAACAATTTTGCGTATTCGCCAATCCATAAAAGTTTTATAAACTTGTTCATAGTTTTTTTTTTTATTTTTCGGGAAGTAAATTTAAGAAACGTACGTGTGCGGCTTCTACAATATCTGGTGGAGTACAAATTTCACTTTGTTCGCTTTCAGAATCCATAACTCACATGTATAATCACACAAATTACACTATTATTGTAAACAAAAACGTTTTAAACTAATTTTGACAGATAATTAACAATAGCGCGCTTCACTGTTTCATAGCATACTTAACGCGCGGCAATTATCCTTATTTTTTGATTGGCTATTAAAGTGTTAAGTAATGAAAATTCAGACGTGTGATTGGTCGTCAAGTATGGAGTAATGAATTATTACTTAACACTGTCAATAATGATTAGTATTACTTATCATAAATTTCATAAGTAATGAATACATTATTTAATAAGAGTAGATAAACGTTATTATTTTACTTTTGTTTATACTAAATAATAATATATTAATAATATTAATAATTTCTAATAATAATAACAGTAAACTGAGTAATATTGTATTTGAAGTGTATGTTAGATGTGTATATGTTGTGTATGTTTCAAATTCACTTTAATTTTAAGTAGGTCGCTGCGAGTCTGCAACAAGAAGCTCACTTGCCAAACAAACGTCGTCGTCGAGTAATTTAACTTTTGTCTGCCTTATTTAAAGGCCTTCATAACTTCATAACCGATATCGTATCGTGGGCTTGATTTATAGTTATACTATAAGATCAACTTCTCGAGTCGATATCGTGTTTGTTTTTATTGTTCTCTCACTACGTACATTTTAATTTAGTTAGTTAGTTGCTGCCTTAATAGGAGGCCATCCTAACTGTGTGTAGTTCTTTTCGTGGGGTTGATTTATTACTATAAATCAATTTTACGAATCGAAATTGTGTAGATCGATATCTATCGTGGGTTTGATTTGAAATCAACCTCACGAGTCGATATCGTGTATTTTGTATTTTCCACCAAAAAACGCAGGCCCCACGTGGGGTCCCAACATACATCCCATCACCAGGAGGCAAGTTTGAAGCGTTTCGTGATGCGGGTGGGGCGAGTCCCTCGCGAGCGTGCTTCTGTGTGTAGCTAGAAGGTGTAAGCCGATGCCTTGGGTGGTCGAGTTATCGAATCACAGGAACCATATTGTCCAATGAGTCATTGGGAGATCTAGACATAATTCGACTGTTCGAGCACTGCGAAATCTTCCCAGCAGTCGGGTAGGTTGGTAGGCGGTGAACCGAGAGGTCGTGGGCACGGAATATGCTCAACGTTTTTGCTAACTTGACAAGCACGCTTCGGTTGCTTTGTCGTAGATTCGTAGCTAGTCGTTGGCAAAAACTTAGGTAAGATAGGGTAGGTAGGGAGAAGAAGATGGCACCTTTACTGAAGACTACGTAAAATGTGAGTCTCTTTCAGGTTCTTCCTAACACTTGACCGATATCTTATCGTGGATATGATTTATAGTTATACTATAAGATCATATTCACGAGTCAATATCGTGTTTTTTATCTACGTACATTTAAATTTAGTTAGTTTAGTTTCTGCCTTGTTAGAAGGCCTTCCTAACAACTGTGTAGTTCTTTTCGTGGGGTTGATTTATTACTATAAATCAATTTTACGAATCGAAATTGGTTAGAACAATATCTATCGTGGGGTTGATTTATTTCCATAAATCAATTTTACGAATTGATATTGTGATATCTATCGTGGGTTTGATGTGTAATCAACCTCACGAGTCGATATCGGATGTTTTGTATTGTCCACCATAAAACGCTGGCCCCACGTGGGGCCCCATCATAGCGTTTCGCGGTTGCTTTGTTGTAGATTCGTAGCTAGTCTTTGACAAAAACTTAGGTAAGATAGGGTAGGTAGGGAGAAGAAGGACACCATCATTGAAAACTTACTGTTTTTCAAGGAGTATTTGTACTTGTTTTTAATAATATTTTGTTGCTAGGTGCGGTGGTGAATGAAGAAAACCAACGTTTCCTGTTGGTGATTACATCAAAATGCTGGGAAGATTCATCAGCAACAGAATTAACAGCTTCTCTTCAAACATATCAGAAGATGACTGCAAAGTCAACGCAGAATGTCATCAAGACCGCTGCCTCCAACATCAATATAAGATAATTATTAGTTTTAAGTGGGTTGTATTTAATCGAGCACCAAAATATCAGCTTTAAATAATTCATATTCAATATCCAAAATACTAGACTTTGCTAATCTGTTTATCAATTTAAATATCAAATATTTGTATTTGCTATTTGCCATATTAGCATTTAATTTTCCATGAAGCTTATTTACTATTATATTTAAAGATCAGTTAGTAATTTTTTATTATTATTTTTAGTATTAATTTAATTATTTCAGACTATCAAAATATAATTTAACTAGGGTTAAAAATATATATTTTTGGTGTTTAATAAATATATTTCTGGCAAGAGCAACACAGTTCTTATTGATTATTGATGATACAATGATTTCGGTGCTCATTTAAATTATTCCCTTTTTAAATTATTTGGGTAAAAGTCGGTTAAAAACAGTAATAAATATGTTGTTTTAAATTAATATAAAATAGCGCAATTGTGTACAAGGGAGAATGTGAGTGAAAATGGACAGAGAGTGATTGATTTTATTCTGTGTGATGAATGATTGATGCGCGGTTTTTCAGTTCATTCTGACATTTATATGACATAATTATTTGTCGCTTGAGCGACTTGGTCGTGTTAGAAGACCTAAAATAATTAGAAATATAGTAAAAGCGTCAGAAGGGTATCATTAGAAATATATTACAATATACACTTTTCTATTTACTATTTCATATACAATTTAATTCTTTTTTTATTGAGTTAATTTGTAATTTTACGTATTCATCTTTTTTCTGCCAATTTGCACCAATTTTTAATTGTCTGCCCCCATTATTTTTATCTTTTTAAAATTATTTAAACTTTTGCTACAATTTTAATGAACGCGTACCTGACATAGAACTTAAATTTAATCTTATTAATTATTAATATTTGTATCTTTGGACTAGAGAACTTTTAAAATTTTCGCCCTACATATTAAATGAGGCAGAAATTTCCTCCCAACACTTTTCTTCTCCTTAACACAATACTTTATCAGTTTTTTTCATTCTATACATGTTTTTAACTCTCACTAAATCTATTAATAATTCAACTTCATTGGTGGAAAAATTTGCAGCTCTTTTAATATTTTCCATCATGTGTATATAAATATATTTGTTATTTTGAATGATTATAATTTTCTCAGAATCCCAAATTACACAACACCATAAAATTATGTTGACATTCAGTTTAGGTTCAGCTGAACTAGATTAATTTGACAAGTTATAAACAAAAAAATGTTGAGGCTCAAGTTCAAGGTTCAACTGAAAAACCGAGCATGAGAAGTGTATTTGATGGTGTCGCGTATACGTCTGGATAAAAGTTGGTGAATGAGGGTGTATAATGAGGATGTTAGAGATATGTCTGTTGAGTAAATAAATGAATGAATGAATGGTACGAATGATGAATTATATTGTGGAATGAATCAGATGAGAATGATGTTGCGTGTAAAGAATGGCAAGGCTCCCGGCTTGAATGAGATGTTGATGTATGGAGGTGAGAGGTTATTTGACTCCTGATGATTGGAAATGCGCGCACTCAGTTAGAGTGTTTGAAGGTAGCGAGGCTGCGGTAGTGTCTGCGATACCTGGTGCGGATGATGTTGTTGTAAATGATTTCAATAAATGAAGCAGAAAACGATTTCAATAATGTTAATTAATGATAATGTGTTGGTAAAAATAATAAATAAAACCACTTAGTATTTAGTTTTATAAATTTGGCAATAATATTTATTGCACAATTTCTATGTGTTTAGCTAGATTAGACTGGATACTTTTGATCATATAATTATAACAATACTCTTTAAATCTAGTCTGGAAACTTTGTCCTGTTTGCTCTATATAAACAAACTCACAATCTTTACATTTAATTTAACAAAGGGTCTTTATTCATTAGTTTATTATTATTAGTATATAATGTCAAATTTGCTCCAATTCTTAGCCATACTACGATTCATGCCATTAACATAATTTAATTTTTTATAAATTGATCTAGATCTAGTTTCAAAGTGTACAGGATAAAATTAATTTCTTGTAATTGATCTAGTTTTCTTATTTATTAGCTTCACAGTGATTTCTGCACTGTAACCATTGTTTGCTGCAATATTTAAAATGATTATAATTCAGATCATCAGATAAATTATAAAACGTTGCTAGCTTTATATTACATGGGTGATACAAATTAGTGGGTTTCCTGTAAATATTAAAATTAAATGTATTATTAATGTGTTGGATAGTAATGGCCAAGATATTTATGCTTTTATGAACTTTCACTTCAGTGGTGAATTATGTATTTTAATCAAATGAATTAAGGACATTTAGTAGTTGTTGCTCCTGGTGTAAAGGGATTAAAACATCGTCGATATATCTATACCAAAAATGTAAATATTTTAGGAGGTATTTATTGGAATTGAGGCATATATATTCTCAAAATTGTTTATGAATATTTCGGATAATAAAGACCCTCATTTTGTTAATTACAAATGTCACCAAAGAGCAAAAATAATTTGTTTGTAGACAAACTTCCAGCAAATTTAAAGTTACATGGTTAACTTCAAGCTGTTTTTAATGATGTCTAGAAGTTTGAAAATTGGAATGGAAGTAAATTCCCAAAACCTCCCTCTCTCTATTAACAGAGTTGGTTTGTATTTGAACTACATATAAGTGTTTGCAAAACCAAGTGTTTTTATTTATTAATTTTAAATCACGTTTCGCCGAATGCAAACAGCTTCATTAATTGAAATGATGAATGTGTTAGTGTTTGAGAAGAGCGATTGCAATGTTTCGGTGATGGATGATGTGAGATTGGAGATGATATGAATGTGTTTGTATATTAGAGTAGTATGTGATCGAGGTATGGACGTATTAATTCAGAATACATTGGTGTGTGTTGTATGATGACTCTGAGATTGACATGAATGTTGTTGAAAGAGTGAATATAAGTCAGATGAGATAGTTTAGGAATGTGGAACGTGTGTGGAATGGAAGATATGAATGAACTTTTATGAATGTATATGTATGTATTTATGTTTGAAGAGTTGATGGTAGATTGAGCATGTGGTTGAAGCAAGGATAACTGAATGTTTCTGGGGTTCGTGTTACCCCATTTAATAAGATATAGCGTGATGCTCTGTATAATAATTATCTTTACAACATATATATTATTTGTTTAAACTATATAATAATGAATGATTCACTTTAAAATTATAATGATGAATCGTTCTCATCTGTAACACAATACTTTGCTAGCTGACAATTTATTATACATACATATATATTTTTTTATTGTAACATTAGCAGATTGTCAGCTACTGAAACATTGTGATACAGTGACAGTTAGTATAAAAAACAAACAAATTACGAATGATTAACTAGATTTTTCATTGTTAAACCTTCCGGCATTATTTTATACAAATATATTTCAAGTAAATGATTGATATAAATAAATTTGAATCAGTTTTATTTTAAATATTATTCTCTAAACAACTTATGACCGATTTAAATAAAGTTAATCAAATCATTCTCCATCGATTATTTATACTAACAGTCAACATATTTTTTAAATAAAGATAATGAAATACTTTTACCCAAAATAATTGTATCAAAGTATTAATTCTAAAAGTTTCCTTTATAATAATTAAATGGATTTCTTTTTAAAAATTGGGAAAACTGACAGAATTTATATTTACTAATGATAATAAATAAATATGTTTTAAGTAGATAGTTGACAATAACTTTGTTTAACACATATTTATTCTTTAAGAATAAGAAATAGATACCTATTGTAATAAGTTATACATACATCTTATTACAATATTCTTTATTCTTAAAAAATAAATATGTGTTGAAGAGATTTATTGTGAATTATTTAATTTAAAATATAGTTTTTATTGTTTAAGATAAATAAGTAAATAATATTATTGTAATTAAATATGTAAAAATAATAACAAATATGTTTTAAATAGATGGTTTACAATAACTTTGTTTAACACATATTTATTGTTTAAGAATAAGAAATAGGGTACCCATTGTAATAAGTTAACATATATCTTATTACAATATTCCTTATTCTTAAAGAATAAATGTGTGTTGAAGAGATTTATTGTGAATTATTTAATTTAAAATATAGTTTTTATTGTTTAATATAAATAAGTAAATAATATTATTGTAATTAAATATGTAAAAACAACAAGTTGTTTGCGAAAACATACATCTTATTGCAATACGTCTTATACTTCAAGAATACATATGTTTTAAAGAGACTTATTCTAAATTAATTTAGATAGGTATCCTCATTAAATCCCTCAAATCATTTATAAAATTGTCATCTTTCTGAATACTCCCTCAAATCTTTTGTAATGTTATAATTTTCCCAAAAGTCCTTAAATTCATTTGTATGATAGTAATCCTCCTAAAAAGTTCTCCAATTCATTTTTAATTCCGTCCATGAAGTCCCTCAAATCATTTATAAAATTATCTTCCTCCCAAAAATTCCTCCAATTCATTTTCAAGATATAATCCTCTCGAAAAGTCCTCCAATACATTTATATTTCCTCTCATGAAGTCCCTCAAATCAATTATAAAATTGTTCTTCCTCCAATTCATTTATAAGATATCATCCTCCCAAAAACTCCCTCAAATCATTTATAAAATAGCCATCTTACTAAATGTCCCTCAAATCCATTTATAAAATAATCACCCTCTTAAAAAGTTCCTCAAATAACTTATAAAGCAATCCTACATTCTAAAAGACACCCCAGAAATTAAATAATATTTTTTTCAATAATATATTATATATTTAATAAAAATTGTAATAATTATGTTTTACATTGTATTTATAATATAAATTTGTAATAAATAAATTGTAATGAATGCTTTAAATATTGTATTTATAATAAATATTGTAATACAGATGTTAGTTTCTATTGTATACTGATTTAAAACGTCAATAAAAGTGTTTAAAATGGCTGCCATTCTTTCATTTATTTCCTTCTGTAAATATAAATATTTTATTCAAATTCAATTAACTTGTCTTCCATTTTGTACCTCCCATATATTAAATGAAATTCAATTAAATATCAATTAAGAGGAGGAGCCACGAAAGATTTAATGGGAGTCAACACAACCAATTAAGAAACAGGGTTGCCAATTCACTATAACCAAAATCCAGTAAAGTTACCTCCTCATCGTTCTGCGCCCCGGATACAAATCGACGAATTTGGGGCAATTCCTGACCAAAAACTCGAAGTTTTTTTCTAGTTCAAAAACTGAACAATAGATAGCACCACCATGCATACATGATTGATGCTGCCCCCTGGTGACCAATTTTAGAACTAAGAAAAAAACTTTGAAATTTTGTCAGGATCTGCTCCAATTTGGTCGGTTTGTATCCGGGGCGCAGAACGGCGAGGAGGTATCTTTACTGTATTTTGGTTATAGTGAATTGGCATCACTGCTTTCTTAATTGGTTGTGTTACCGCCCTCATTTCTTCTATTGCTCCTCCTCATAATTGAAACTTAATTGAATTTAATTTTATATATGGGAGGAACAAAATGGCTGATTAATAGAAATTTAAATGGAAGTATTTAAATGTAAATAATTAAATAGACGCCATTTTAAATTCAACCATTGACATTTAAAGTAAAAGAAAGCAGTCCCAGTCCTAAAAAACCCGTGAGAAAAAAAAATAAAAACAACAAGGTATGTATAAATATAAACAATATTTATTATCATTGCAAAGTTGTGTACAAGTTTTACTAACATTTTATTTTAGAATTGTTAACTACAAGTACATTTTATTTATAATACAAACTATTTTTTAAATAAATTAATTTAGAATAAGTCTCTTTAAAACATATGTATTCTTGAAGTATAAGACGTATTGCAATAAGATGTATGTTTTCGCAAACAACTTGTTGTTTTTACATATTTAATTACAATAATATTATTTACTTATTTATATTAAACAATAAAAACTATATTTTAAATTAAATAATTCACAATAAATCTCTTCAACACACATTTATTCTTTAAGAATAAGGAATATTGTAATAAGATATATGTTAACTTATTACAATGGGTACCCTATTTCTTATTCTTAAACAATAAATATGTTATGCTATTTAAAACATATTTGTTATTATTTTTACATATTTAATTACAATAATATTATTTAATAACATATGTATTCTTGAAGTATAAGACTTATTGCAATAAGATGTATGTTTTCGCAAACAACTTATTGCAATATTTCTTATTCTTAAAGAATAATTATGTTTTAAATAGAGTTATTGTAAACTTATCTATTTAAAACATATATTATTGTTTTTACATATTTAATTACAATAATATTATTTACTTATTTATATTAAACAATAACAACTATATTTTAAATTAAATAATTCACAATAAATCTCTTCAACAAAAATTTATTCTTTAAGAATAAGGAATATTGTAATAAGATATATGTTAACTTATTACAATGGGTACCCTATTTCTTATTCTTAAACAATAAATATGTGTTAAACAAAGTTATTGTAAACTACCTATTTAAAACATATTTGTTATTATTTTTACATATTTAATTACAATAATATTATTTACTTATTTATCTTAAATAATAAAAACTATATTTTAAATTAAATAATTCAGAATAAATCTCTTCAACACATATTTATTTTTTAAGAATAAAGAATATTGTAATAAGATGTATGTATAACTTATTACAATAGGTATATATTTCTTATTCTTAAAGAATAAATATGTGTTAAACCAAGTTATTGTCAACTATCTACTTAAAACATATTTATTTATTATCATTAGTAAATATCAATTCTGTCAGTTTTCCCAATTTTTAAAAAGAAATCCATTTAATTATTATAAAGGAAACTTTTAGAATTAATACTTTGATACAATTATTTTGGGTAAAAGTATTTCATTATCTTTATTTAAAAAATATGTTGACTGTTAGTATAAATAATCGATGGAGAATGATTTGATTAACTTTATTTAAATCGGTCATAAGTTGTTTAGAGAATAATATTTAAAATAAAACTGATTCAAATTTATTTATATCAATCATTTACTTGAAATATATTTGTATAAAATAATGCCGGAACGTTTAACAATGAAAAATCTAGTTAATCATTCGTAATTTGTTTGTTTTTTATACTAACTGTCACTGTATCACAATGTTTCAGTAGCTGACAATCTGCTCATGTTACAATAAAAAAATATATATGTATGTATAATAAATTGTCAGCTAGCAAAGTATTGTGTTACAGATGAGAACGATTCATCATTATAATTTTAAAGTGAATCATTCATTATTATATAGTTTAAACAAATAATATATATGTTGTAAAGATAATTATTATACAGAGCATCACGCTATATCTTATTAAATGGGGTAACACGAACCCCAGAAACATTCAGTTATCCTTGCTTCAACCACATGCTCAATCTACCATCAACTCTTCAAACATAAATACATACATATACATTCATAAAAGTTCATTCATATCTTCCATTCCACACACGTTCCACATTCCTAAACTATCTCATCTGACTTATATTCACTCTTTCAACAACATTCATGTCAATCTCAGAGTCATCATACAACACACGCCAATGTATTCTGAATTAATACGTCCATACCTCGATCACATACTACCCTAATATACAAACACATTCATATCATCTCCAATCTCACATCATCCATCACCGAAACATTGCAATCGCTCTTCTCAAACACTAACACATTCATCATTTCAATTAATGAAGCTGTTTGCATTCGGCGAAACGTGATTTAAAATTAATAAATAAAAACACTTGGTTTTGCAAACACTTATATGTAGTTCAAATACAAACCAACTCTGTTAATAGAGAGAGGGAGGTTTTGGGAATTTACTTCCATTTCAATTTTCAAATTTCTAAACATCATTAAAACAGCTTGAAGTTAACGATGTAACTTTAAACTTGCTGGAAGTTTGTCTACAAACAAATTATTTTTGCTCTTTGGTGACATTTGTAATTAACAAAATGAGGGTCTTTATTATCCGAAATATTCATAAACAATTTTGAGAATATATATGCCTCAATTCCAATAAATACCTCCTAAAATATTTACATTTTTGGTATAGATATATCGACGATGTTTTAATCCCTTTACACCAGGAGCAACAACTACTAAATGTCCTTAATTCATTTGATTAAAATACATAATTCACCACTGAAGTGAAAGTTCATAAAAGCATAAATATCTTGGCCATTACTATCCAACACATTAACAATACATTTAATTTTAATATTTACAGGAAACCCACTAATTTGTATCACCCATGTAATATAAAGCTAGCAACGTTTTATAATTTATCTGATGATCTGAATTATAATCATTTTAAATATTGCAGCAAACAAAGTGAAGCTAATAAATAAGAAAATTAGATCAATTACAAGAAATTAATTTTATCCTGTTACACTTTGAAACTAGATTTAAATCAATTTATAAAAAATAAATTATGTTAATGACATGAATCGTAGTATGGCCAAGAATTGGAGGAAATTTGACATTATATACTAATAATAAGAAACTAATGAATAAAGACCCTTTGTTAAATTAAATGTAAAGATTGTGAATATGTTTATATAGAGCAAACAGGACCAAGTTTCCAGACTAGATTTAAAGAGTATTGTTATAATTATATGATCAAAAGTACCCAGTCTAATCTAGCTAAACACTTGATAGATTTTTATCATAACAGTTCTATATGTAATTTGTCAGTTCTACATATAAAAGGAAAGGATATCGATTCACTTTCCTTGAAGCTTTTAAAATTAAGAAAGCCATTAGGGCCGACCAGAAACTAATGAATGAATATTTAGATGTTATAAACTCAAATTTCATAGCCCTTGTCATTAAAGGACATTCCCTAAACAGTCCCTCTCTCTATTAACAATGTGTTTGTATTTGTACAATATATAAGTGTTTGTAAATTTGTTTTGTAAACCATTTCTACCAATAAATGTTATTGCCAAATTTATAAAACTAAATACTAATTCTACTAACACATTATCATTAATTAACATTATTTAAATCGTTTTCTGCTTCATTTATTGAAATCATTTACAACAACATCATCCGCACCAGGTAACGCAGACACTACCGCAGCCTCGCTACCTTCAAACACTAACTGCGTGCGCGCATTTCCAATCATCAGGAGTCAAATAACCTCTCACCTCCATACATTAACATCTCATTCAAGCCGGGAGTCTTGCATTCTTTACACGCAACATCATTCTCAGCTCTAACATTTTCTCTTGCAATTTCACTACAACCATTCAGTCCATTTACGCTACCATAAAAACCCTTAAAATACTCACACCATCTATTCCTAACATCTGATTCATTCCACAATATAATTCATCATTCGTACCATTCATTCATTCATTCATTCATTCATTTATTTACTCAACAGACATATCTCTAACATCCTCATTATACACCCTCATTCACCAACTTTTATCCCGACGTATACGCGACACCATCAAATAAACTTCTCATGCTCGGTTTTTCAGTTGAACCTTGAACTTGAGCCTCAACATTTTTTTGTTTATAACTTATCAAATTAATCTAGTTCAGCTGAACCTAAACTGAATGTCAACATAATTTTATGGTGTTGTGTAATTTGGGATTCTGAGAAAATTATAATCATTGCCTCAGTTTATATTCTGTCACAGGCAAAATAAGAAATATATTTATATACACATGATGGAAAAATATTAAAAGAGCTGCAAATTTTTCCACCAATGAAGTTGAATTATTAATAGATTTAGTGAGAGTTAAAAACATGTATAGAATGAAAAAAAACTGATAAGAAGAAGAAAAGTGTTGGGAGGAAATTTCTGCCTCATTTAATACTGTAAGGCCAAAATTTTTAAAGTTCTCTAGTCCAAAGATAAAAATATTAATAATGTAAAGATTAAATTTAAGTTCTACGTCAGGTACGTGTTCATTAAAATTCTAGCACAAGTTTAAATAATTTTAAAAAGAGAAAAATAATGGGGACAGACAATTAAAAATTGGCAAAAAGGAGGAATACGTAAAATTACAAATTAACTCAATAATAAAAGAATTAAATTGTATATGAAATAGTAAATAGAAAAGTGTATATTGTAATATATTTCTAATGATACCTTTCTGACGGTTTTACTATATTTCTAATTATTTTAGGTCTTCTAACACGACCAAGTCGCTCAACAAAATTGTGACAAATAATTAAGTCATATAAATGTGAGAATGTAGTGCAAAACCGAGCATCAATCATTCATCACACAGAATAAAATCAATCACTCTCTGTCCATTTTCACTCACATTCTCCCTTGTACACAATTGCGCTATTTTATATTAATTTAAAACAATATATTTATTACTGTTTTTAACCGACTTTTACCCAAATAATTTAAAAAGGGAATAATTTAAATGAGCACCGAAATAATTGTATCTTAAATAATCAATAAGAACTGTGTTGCTCTTGCCAGAAATATATTTATTAAACACCAAAAATATATATTTTTAACCCTAGTTAAATTATATTTTGATAGTCAGAAATAATTAAATGAATACTAAAAATAATAATTTGGCATAAAAAAATACTAACTGATCTTTAAATATAATAGTAAATAAGCTTCATGGAAAATTAAATGCTAATATGGCAAATAGCAAATATAAATATTTGATATTTAAATTGATAAACAGATTAGTAAAGACTAGTATTTTGGAAATCGAATATGAATTATTTAGAGCTGATATTTTGGTGCTCGATTAAATACAACCCACTTAAAACTAGTAATTATCTTATATTGATGTTGGAGGCAGCGGTCTTGACGACATTCTGCGTTGACTTTGCAGACATCTTCTGATGTGTTTGAAGAGAAGCTGTTGATTCTGCTGCTGATGAGTCTTCCCAGCATTTTGATGTAATCGCCAACAGGAAACGTTGGTTTTCTTCATTCACCACCGCACCTAACAACAAAATATTATTAGAAACAAGTACAAATACTCCTTGAAAAACAATAAGTTTTCAATGATGGTGTCCTTCTTCTCCCTACCTACCCTATCTTACCTAAGTTTTTGTCAAAGACTAGCTACGAATCTACAACAAAGCAACCGCGAAACGCTTACAGTATGTATGTTGGGCCCCACGGAGGGCCAGCGTTTTGTGGTGGACAATACAAAACATCCGATATCGACTCGTGAGGTTGATTACACATCAAACCCACGATAGATATCACAATATCAATTCGTAAAATTGATTTATAGAAATAAATCAACCCCACGATAGATTTTGTTCTAACCAATTTCTATTCGTAAAATTGATTTATAGTAATAAATCAACCCCACGAAAAGAACTACCCAGTTGTTAGGAAGGCCTTCTAATAAGGCAGAAACCAAACTAACTAAATTTAAATGTACGTAGAGATAAAAGACACGATATTGACTCGTGAATATGATCTTATAGTATAATTATAAATCATATCCACGATAAGATATCGGTCAAGTGTTAGGAAGAACCTGAAAGAGAATCACATTTTACGTAGTCTTCAATAAAGGTGCCATCTTTTTCTCCCTACCTACCCTATCTTACCTAAGTTTTTGCCAACGACTAGCTACGAATCTACGACAAAGCAACCGAAGCGTGCTTGTCAAGTTAGCAAAAACGTTGAGCATATTCCGTGCCCACGACCTCTCAGTTCACCGCCTACCAACCTACCCGACTGCTGGGAAGATTTCGCAGTGCTCGAACAGTCGAATTATGTCTAGATCTCCCAATGACTCATTGGACAATATGGTTCCTGTGATTCGATAACTCGACCACCCAAGACATCGGCTTACACCTTCTAGCTACACACAGAAGCACGATCGCGAGGGACTCGCCCCACCCGCATCACGAAACGCTTACAAACTTGCCTCCTGGTGATGGTATGTATGTTGGGGCCCCACGTGGGGCCAGCGTTTTTTGGTGGATAATACAAAATACACGATATCGACTCGTGAGGTTGATTTCAAATCAAACCCACGATAGATATCGATCTACACAATTTCGATTCGTAAAATTGATTTATAGTAATAAATCAACCCCACGAAAAGAACTACACACAGTTAGGATGGCCCCCTATTAAGGCAGCAACTAACTAACTAAATTAAAATGTACGTAGTGAGTGAACAATAAAAACAAACATGATATCGACTCGAGAAGTTGATCTTATAGTATAACTATAAATCAAGCCCACGATACGATATCGGTTATGAAGTTATGAAGGCCTTTAAATAAGGCAGACAAAAGTTAAATTACACGACGACGACGTTTGTTTGGCAAGTGAACTTCTTGTTGCAGACTCGCAGCGACCTACTTAAAATTAAAGTGAATTTTAAACATACACAACATATACACATCTAACATACACTTCAAATACAATATTACTCAGTTTACTGTTATTATTATTAGAAATTATTAATATTATTAATATATTATTATTTAGTATAAACAAAAGTAAAATAATAACGTTTATCTACTCTTATTAAATAATGTATTCATTACTTATGAAATTTATGATAAGTAATACTAATCATTATTGACAGTGTTAAGTAATAATTCATTACTCCATACTTGACGACCAATCACACGTCTGAATTTTCATTACTTAACACTTTAATAGCCAATCAAAAAATAAGGATAATTGCCGCGCGTTAAGTATGCTATGAAACAGTGAAGCGCGCTATTGTTAATTATCTGTCAAAATTAGTTTAAAACGTTTTTGTTTACAATAATAGTGTAATTTGTGTGATTATACATGTGAGTTATGGATTCTGAAAGCGAACAAAGTGAAATTTGTACTCCACCAGATATTGTAGAAGCCGCACACGTACGTTTCTTAAATTTACTTCCCGAAAAATAAAAAAAAAAACTATGAACAAGTTTATAAAACTTTTATGGATTGGCGAATACGCAAAATTGTTAAGTAGTGTTAATATTTATTAAATAAAAATAAAAACAAAAAATATAAGCAATCTGACTTATTCATAATGTAACATAAAAAAAAATAATTGTAAAATCTTATTACATAATAACATATAGTCGTAGATAAAGTATAGTTTTCTATTCGCAAGTAATAGCTATTACTCACTCGAATGATTTACAACACTCACCTTCGGCTCGTGTTGCAAACTTCATTCTCTTGAGTAATAGCTTATATTACTTACTCATTGAATAATATACTATTTTTTTGAATTTAGCAATTTACTTTTAAAACACTTTAAACAAATATTTCTCACATCTAACAATAAATGAAATTAAAAGACAGCAGATGTATGTTAAGGCTGTGTCCCAATAAAATTCTAAATAAATTATTAATAATTTCTTTTCTCATTTTTTAGATTAATTAAAATATAAATAAACGAAATTTGTACTCATCTTTTGTTCCTGAAGTGTGTTGAAGCAACCGGTGGACAGCGTGGACAACTTGGGCATGGCGCTCGAGTCCTGGGACTGAATGCCGCATTCAAATATGCATGCAAAACAGAATTTAAAATAAGCATCTATCATTAAAAATACTAAACAATATTTAAAAGTAATTTTTAATATTAAATAATAGTAAATGATCAAAATAAAATTATATGTTTAAACCAATTGTGAATAATTCTCCACTACGACATTCACAGAACATTTTCAACCCAACACAACATCCTCGCTTTAATAACGTTTATTTTAGAATTAATTATTTTCTGGAGGGTTGATATTAAGGGATGAAACTATGGTCAATAGATGAGGAATTGAATGTTGAAACCCGGTTGACTGGTTACTAAATTACAGCCGTTTTTAAAACATGTTTATCTAAAGTTACGGAAAAACTGTAGTTTATATTTTCTCTCAAAAAATTAATAAAATTAACCAGATTTACAAACAAAACTATAGGCATTCCACATTTTCAAACCTCTTCAACAGGGTGGCGATTCAAGTAACATTAATAAATTCCCTGACTTTTCCCTGATTAAGTAAAAAAATTCCCTGACTTCTAGACTATTGACTTATTTATGAATTTATGGTTACATTTCATATATTATATCATATATTGTAATATAATTGCTTTTTTTTATTAAATTTATAGTAAAAGCAAAATCAATTTGTGTTTCTAAACAGGCAAAGACACAACCTTAAATATTGCATACAGAAAAAACATAGCGCGGTAGAAACGTTAGACAAAACAAAACAGTTTTCAATAAGTAAACATCCTTCGGTTATATTTTCATAGATGGCGGTTCTCACTCTTAAGAAGCAATAAAGGGTATTTGTTGCCAATAAAGGTATACTATCTATCTAATAAAGGGTATTCTGCCAATAAAATCTAAAAATAACTAAATACATTTTGAAATAAAAGTTTGTAGTTATTTTTTTTAAATTAAATTAAAAAATTTAAAGAACAAAAAACTTTTTTCCCTGGCATGGAATAAAATTCCCTGACTTTTCCCGGTTTTCCAGGTTAGTCGCCACCCTGTTCAAAGTTAAATGTTGTAGACAACATTTTAAAAACTCATATATTTTAAATATTGGGTAAAAGTCACCGCTAGTAAAATCAAATTATTAAACGAGATTAATTTGAATTTTCTGCTTTGAACCGGACATCAATTATTTTAGGAGAAAAATAATTGTAAAAGTAAAATAAAGCTAGCCCCAGAAAAAATTGTCGCTTAGATTTGGGCCTTTTCGTATACTGCTTTTATAGATATATAAATTTGTATGTGATGCGTTCTTATTAGTTTGCTATGCATTATTCAAAAACAATTAGTTGACAACTTTCATACAATTTAGTATACAAAGATGCCATCGAAATACGAAGAATTACGCGAAAATATTTTGTACAAATGTGTTCAAAATAGTCATATATCCACAAGAAAAGTAGATTTAGAGTTAAAATCTACAAGGACTGTTCAAAGGGTGTTAAGAAGATATAATGAAACGGGTAATACACAAAAAAAAATGTGGAAGTGGATGCAAACCTGGATTTGTAGATTAAAATATTGAGAAAATGTCTTGAAGGCTTTGTGTGAAAATAAAAATCTTTCTGTGAGAAATTTGGTTAAGAAATTTGAAACTACTCAATCAACAGTCCAGAAAATTAAGCTAAAGAATTCTATAATGTATTTAAAAAAAACAAAAGTGCTAACAGGAATACTAAGCAAGAAACTAACACAAAATGAAGATCAAGAAAACTTTACTTTAAAGTGATATCAAAAAAAATTATGTGTTATCATGGATGTCGAAACGTATTGTTAAATTGAATTAAAATCTCGACCAAGTCGTTATTATTATTCTGGAAAGTTAAGAAAATCTGTTAGTAGCTAATTGAAGGTAATTAAAATAGAAAAATTCTCAAAAAAGATGCTTGTATGGCAGGCCATTTGTTCCTGTGGCAAACGCAGTATGCCTTATTTTTCGACATCGACAATCAATGGCGAAAGATATTTAAGCGAGTGTCTTGAAAGATGATTATTGCCCTTCATAACACACCAATACTATTTTGGCCATATTTGGCAACATGTCACTACACAAAAATATCATTGATTGGTATAAAAAAAAACATATAAATCTGAAAATCCTAAAAATTATCCTGAATTGCGCCCAATCAAAAAATATTGGGCCCATATGAAGCAGAAGTTATTAAAATATTCTGAAACCACCCAATTGTGTCGCTAATTTCAAATATAAGTGGAAATAAATTACAAAAATGATATCTGACTATGCTGTACAAATTTTAATGAAAGGGCTGAAAAGGAAATTGCGCAACTTTTGGATGAATCATAAATAAAATGTAAATATTTGCTATTTTTTTTTAATTTATATATCGGACCAACTACTAAGGTCATATGCCGATATGTCCTTTGTATGGTCGCCACGGGCGGGACCCGAACCCACGACCTTATGGTTGCGAGTCAGGCCCTCAACCCGCGCGACCATCACGCGAGACATTTGCTATTATGTACTATTTAGTTGTTGATCAATAAAGTCTTCAATAGTTTTTAAAAAATTCTTTTAATTATATGGAATTTGTTAGATAGTGTGATTGATTCGTGTGATCCAGGTGAAAAAGTTATCGTATGTGGTGATTTGAATGGTTGGGTGGGAGTAAAGAGAAGCATGTCTGGGAATGTGTTGGGTAAATATGGTGATGTGAGAGTGAATGAAAACGGTAGGAAAATAGTATCCTTCTGCTTAGAGCGTGATCTTTTCGTTTCCAACTCTGTCTTTAAACATAAATTAGCTCACTTGTATACATGGGAGAATGTGAGGGAGAATTGGCGGAGTGTGATTGATTTTATTTTGTATGATGAACGACTAAGAAGTTTAGTTGTGGATACGCGTGTGAAGCGTGGGGCTGAATTGGGTACGAATGATCATTATTTGGTGGTGTCGCGTATGCGTCTGGATAAATGTTGGCGAATGAGGGTAAAAGGCACCGAAAAAATGTTTCGTGTGAAATCTAGTGTACTACAGAATGAGGATATTAGAGATATCTTTGTTGAGAAAATAAATGAATCTTTGCCTGTATGTGAGCCTAATTTTGAATGCAGCATAAATGATGTTTGGATGAAATTTAAGGATACAGTTCTTAAATGTGCAAAAGAAGTTTGTGGTGAATCCAGATTAGGCTCTTGTCCAAGGAATGCATGGTGGAATGATGAAGTGAAAGAAGCAATTGAAGAGAAAAAGAGAGCGTATTTGCGATTTCTACATGTAAAAGATGTGCCTGGAAGTTTACGTGATGAATGTTTGCTAGAATATAAAAGGTTAAATAAACATGTTAAGAGAGTAGTGAGAGAAAGTAAGGTGCGTTTTGATGATTTGATGAGTGAAAGAATGACGAATGATTTTACTATGAATAAAAGAATGTTTTGGTTGAGTGTGAAGAGATTGAGAGGTGGTAATGTAAGGGCGGTAAAAGCGATTAAGAGTGCAAATGGTGAGTTATTGTGGAAAGAATTAGACGTTAGAAATAGATGGTGTGAGTATTTTAGAGGCTTATATGGTAGCGTAAATGGATCGAATTGTAGTGAAAATTCAAGATAAAATGTTAGAAGTGATGAATGGGATAAAGATGAAAGTGATGTTAGTTTAGCATTGTTACGTTTGAAGAATGGTAAAGCTCCTGGTTTGGATGGTATAACGAATGAGATGTTGAAGTATGGTGGTGAGAGATTATTTGATTGGTTAGTTTATTTATTTAGATTTTGTTTGAAACTGTGTGTAGCTCCTGATGATTGGAAACGTGCTATCATTTGTCCTTTATTTAAGGGCAAAGGTAGTTCGAGTGATTGTACTAATTTCCGTGCGATAAGTTTGTTGAGTGTGGTAGGGAAGTTGTACGGGAAGATTCTTATTCACAAGGTACGAACCTTAACAATCTCCAAGTTGAGTAATATGCAAGGTGGATTTTTGCCTGAGAGAGGGTGTGTAGATCAATTGTTTTCTCTTCGTATGATTGTTGAGAAATCACTTGCTAAGAACAAGAAGGTGTTCTGTGGCTTTCTCGATCTTAAAAAAGCATATGATAGTGTTCATCGAGTTATTCTGTGGGATGTACTTCTAGAGTACGGTATAAATGGTAATTTGTTGGGAGCGATTCGTGCATTATACGAAGATAGCGAGGCTGCGGTGAGAGTTGATGGTAGATTGAGTGATTGGTTTTCTATAGATGTTGGCGTGAAACAAGGTTGTGGGATGTCCCCGTGGTTGTTTAATTTATATATGGATGTGTTGTTACGAAAGTCGCTGAATGGGGCGGATGGTGTACGTATTGGTGGCAGTGTAGTGCCTGCGTTAGCTTATGCGGATGATGTAGTTGTAATGGGTGAATCTGAAGAACAATTGAGAAGAATGATTCTAAGTATAAATGAAGTAGGAAAAGGTTTAAATCTATTACTGAATGTTGATAAATGTAAAGTGTTAATGTTTGAGAAGAGTGATTTGGTGACTGATTGCAATGTTTCGGTGAATGGTGTGAGATTGGGTCAAGTAAATGAGCTTGTATACTTGGGGAGTGTGTTTTCGAGGGATGGACGTATTGATCGAGAGATTGAAAGAAGAGTATCTGCTGGATGTAAGATATTGGGTGCTCTGGGAACCTTTACTCGGAACGTGAATGTATCCAGAGATGCTCGATTGAGTGTTTATAATGGTGTGTTAGTGCCTACGTTGATGTATGGTAGTGAATGTTGGGTATGGATGAAGAAACATGAACGGCGTATAACTGCTGTGGAAATGAGATATTTGCGGGGTGTGTGTGGATATACTAGAAGAGATCGTGTCCGGAATACATTGGTGTATGATGAATGTGAGATTGGGAAGAATGTTGTAAGAAGAGTGGGAATAAGTCAGTTGAGATGGTTTGGTCATGTAGAACGTATGTCGAATGACAGATTGGTGAAACAGGTGTATATTGGTGAAATTGAGGGTGAAAGTTTGCGTGGACGGCCTAGGAACAAGTGGATGAATATGATTGAAGGGTTGTTGCGTGAGCGAAAGATTCTGAGCGTGAAGAATAAACGAGCTTGTATGAAAAGAATTATGAATGTGGTTGAAGCAAAAGTGGTGTGTCAGGATAGGAATGTTTGGAGAAAATTAATTGCAGGATAAATATGATGAATGAAGACAAGCGTATGATTCTTGATTTTAGATTAATTGGTTAGATGTTTTGAGTGTTTACCTGCAATTGTGCGGAGACGATCTTCAGAAACAAGCGCAGTGTACACTAGCGAATGGATGAATGTTTGTTGTGTGTTGATGGATTTTGGTTGTGAGAAAAGAAAGAGTTTGTATGGAGGAAGTGTTAATGTGGTTGAATCGAGTATCGTGTGTCAGGATGAGAATGTTGACGGGTTCGTGCTACCCCATTTAATGGGATATAGCGTGATGTTATGTATGTATGTATGTATGTATGTTTATATTTAAAAATTATAGCCGACAATTTTTTCTGGGACAAGCTTTATAATTAATGACCCTTAATACTAACTGACTAGCTAATAATGTACTACCATTATCATTAATGAATATTTAGTAGATTGTCGGTTACTAATTATTCACCATCATTATTATTATTGTTTTTACCAAAATAATTAAAAAAATAACAATGTACTTACATTGATGATAATGTCCACGGTGATACCAGCTCGAGCTGCTCCAAGCTCTGAATGGCGGCAGCTCCAATGACACCAGCTGCTTCAACATCTTCATGATGTCCCTATAAACATAAATACAATGTATTAGTAACATAGCATAGCACCCTTAATCATGTTTATTTTAAGTTTCATAATCATAATAACTTTTGAGAGTGAGTATACTAGAAATAGTAAAAGGAAACCCACATTTAGTCATTTTAAAGATACACTCATTGTTTAAAAAGTAATTAAATTAAAAAATAATTTGATTTATTTAGCAGTGCGTAAGTCTTGCACTAATCAAGACATTTTAAAAGAACACAGAAACAAAAAATAAAGCCCCAAAAATATAAATAAAAAATCATCTCACCTGTTTGGCGCTTTCACTGTGCATCTACAACCTGGTGCACCAGGTCCACAAGTTGGTTTTGTCGCTGATTTGTGGTGATTGTAAACATTGTCTTTCATAATAATTGGTTTGAAAATCGACAAATGTTGTTTTCAGTCCCTGACATCTGTCTATAGTTTGTATATGAAATCCATACCTAAAAACGACATTGGCGCATTATAAATTAATTTAAATTCAAACTCACTCATTCTACTACATTTTGTTGGTAATTAACAATATTTTAGTTTAAAATCACGTCATTTTACAAATGTAGTTTACTTGTCAAATATCAATTTCTGACAACTAACATACTACTGCCACCTATTCACTTATTTTAAAACAGATACATATGTATATAATTTAAACGTAAAATAATTAAAATAAAATGCTTCAATTAAATTCATGAGATTTTGTAAAGAATATTATAATTATTCCAAGTTCATGAATGAAACAAACTCTAAAGGGGGTTCAGTATGCACATGCCTAATCTGCAATTGCAGATTTTGGGCGATTACAATCCATCATATTAGTATTTTAATTAACAAATATATAAGTGTTTGGTTAATGACTGAAAATATGTTTACAAGTTAATTAAAGCACGAGACAATTAATGTTTTACGTAATTTACCAAATCACAAATACTTCTAGAAGAATATTTAATCGTTCAACTAAATTATTTAGGGCAAGGGCTCAATTAAATGGCCTTTTCACAGATGTACGCGGAACGTAGGTTTATATTGAAACCAATTCACTCATCAGATTCATCAAAGAATCATTTTCCTAATAAAAACAGGATTAAATATAGTTCAAAACATGGAGAATTCAAAGTGATAGAAATATAGTTGCTCACCCTTGACACTAATCACTAGCACTAACAACTAACTAGCAAAACGTGTCACTAACACTATCAACTTACTAGCGTGATTATCTTCATGCGATCAGCTCCTGGTCAGCGTTTTGTTTGCAAGTGCGGAGCTCGAGCTCGTTGCATGATGACTCGGGGGACTAATTAATTAACCAACTAATTGATGACACAACTCACTACATTGAAACATACACAACATGTCTACATTTCAAATAAAATATTTCTCATTTTACTTTTTTCATTAATTATTATAAATTATTATTGTTATTTTTTTTTCATAAAAGTAAACAAATTTAAAACATGAAACGTTTATACGTGAGTAATATCCCAGTAATGGGTAAAAGGCATGATTTGATTTATAAATAAGTTTCTCACCAATGCCAGAACATTTCCGTCTGATTCCATTCTCTTCTCTTGCTGCCGACATGAAGAGTAGGTTTCTGAAGAGCGATCGCCGTCGACACCATCACCACGGTGTTTGCTGTCTGAGTCAACACCAGCACTACAAATATTTCTAATGATTTGTTTAAAATATCGATCGGTACCAATTCCCAATTAGCGCAGGAATGCAACAAGAGCAGGAGGGTTTCATGTCGTTGTGGATGAGTATCCAGTGCTCGCATTTCTCTCCGATTACGCCTGGAACAAACAATAAACAGTTACTATTAATTGTAATTGCTAATTACCGCTAGTTTTTGTTTAGCTAATCGATAATAAACATGGCTTTCTTCCTCCCAGGTGCCTCCCCCTCATTCCCCTCATTCACCGGCACTCACTTCAATACAATGACCGCTAGACTATTCAGGGATATTCATTTTCATTATTTTTACGACAGAAATACTTATTATAACTTTTATTTATATCCAACTTTTACTTGAAATATGTTTGACCAAAATAATTCCGGAAGGTTTAACAATTAAAAATATAGTTAATTACCCTTCATAATAACTGACACTAGCTAACAATTTACTAGCGTTATCATTAACAAATATCTAGTTACAATTCACTATTATTATTTTAAACTGAATATGAATTTATCTCACAAATTCTCAAATAAATATTAAACAAATAATTAAAAAATTACAATATTCTTACATGGTTTTAATATTCAAACTCGTCTTTGCTGATGCCTCCAGGGTGTTGATACACGCTGAGGATGCTTGTAGGTCCCGTGATGTCCCTATAAACATAAAAACAATATATTAGTAGCACACTTCATAACATTTATTAAAGTTAATAATGATGACAGAGAAAACAATTAATTGAATAGCTCGAAAATGCTTTTTAAAAAGAACCTACCATTTAGAAGGCTTTCGAATGCCATCACCAACTACAAAATGGCTGAATTGAGTAAATATTATTAAGACTGTATTTGTAAACGCTGCTTGTTGAGTGCAGGTGAACTTGAATACTTGTTGACTTGTTTAATTATTGTTTCATCTGCCATCAAATCAATACTTTTAACAATTTAATTATATAGAAAGCAAATGATAATAAATAACATGAATACATATTTAGCCATTAACAATATTTGAATTAAATTTGAATAAATGAAAATTGAGAAAGATACTCAAAATGAATAGAATATTGTTTTGAAATAATAATAACAATTGGCAAAACCAACTAGTTAAATACATTATTAAGATGTCGTAACACTTGTAGCTGTTATGTATTACAAAGTACATTTTACACTATTTTTAAGTACAAATATCTATCGAAAATATTAGAATAATGTTCTCGTTAACTATTTACCAGTATTTTGTTATAACGTACAATTATTTATCCAGCAACATTCAACAACACAGCGTCATACAAGACTAAATTTATGGAATAAACAGGTTCACTTCGGTAAATTTATCGTTTGAACAAATCAAATACTTTTATAAATTTATATAAAATAAAGAAAATACTTTCAAATTCAGTACTTTTACACATTTTCATGTATAAAAAGTAATATATATATATATATATATATATATATACATATATATGTATATAAATAATAATAAATAATATATATCACGTTTTTCGAAATAAAAACACTATTTATAACTGTTAAAATCTAAAGATATGCAAAAATATTATTGTGATTTTAAAGAAAATTTATTAAAAATCATGTTCAAATATGATGTTAAAGCCGTTTATATCAAATTTAATTGTTGAAATGTAATATTCCTATGTTATCGCATCCTATATATGTGTTACGTACAAAGCAATTTATGTATTAAAATGTTGATACATTTTTAATTATCAAAAACTATATTTCCAGGTGAAATTTGTATCTAAATCGTCAGAATAACATCTATACTTACAAAAGGCACTATATTTTATTAATATTTATTGATATTTTTACTTAAAACCACTAATTTTCTAGCAGCAAATCTAGCTACCACGCTTGCAAGTTATGAACTGTGTATTCGACGCAGCGCCTGAGAACTTCGACCAAACCAGTGCACATCAAAATGTCTTGGAGTGTACTTTATGTATAAAAATTATAATTTATTGAAAATGACATATATTTAATAACATTAATTCAAAAATTGTTTTTTTAATTAGTGTTTATGAATTTCATCAGTAATTAAAATATTTAAATACAGAAATAAGTATGTAAACATTGAATTAAAAAAAAAACTAGTACCTAAAATATGATTAAATTTACAACATAGAAATAGGGAAACAATTCTTGAATTTTTATCGTACTTTAATAAAAAAAAAATCAAAATAATAAATTTAATAGGGATGGTTTTATCGGGATCTATTGCTAGGTATAAGTATGTCCATAACGCCTCATTTCAACTAACTTTTCACATGTTTGTTGATAGTTTATTGAAGCAAACGTAATTGTTTATATGTGTAAGAAGTTTCATAGCTGAGAATTAAATAGGGGTGGTTTTAACGAAATCTATTGCTAGGTATAAATGTATCCATAACACCTCATTTAACTAAAATTTCACTTTTTTGTTCATTACTTATTGTAGTACATGTAATTGTTTATATGTGTACGAAATTTTATAGCTGAGAGTTTAATAGGGGTGAAATAAATGAAATGACAGATGTCGTGCGTATTGATAACGTCACTTCGCTGTGCAATAAAATCAGGAGTACCGCAGGGCAGCATCCTCGGTCCTGTCCTACACAAACGACCTACCACTGCCGAGGATGGCTTCACAAATGGAGAATAAAAGTCAACGAAAGTATTCTATTCACGTCACATTTACCATGAAACGAAGAACATGCCCACAAGTCAACCTTAACCAATACCGCAAGCTGATAATGCCAAATACCTCGGGATGCACGTGGCACATGGACAACAAGTAAATATAAAATTAAAGCAATACCCATCTGGTCATATTGTGCTGTGGGGAACAACCAGCAACTCAAATATTGAAATTTTACACAGATTTCAATCTAAAACCTTAAGAACCATGCGATACACAACGACCTTAATATACGAATGATAAGATAATAACCACCCAAACTACACCGCCGTAAACCTGCTGAACAACAGCCAAGAAAGAAGAAGACTAAACCCACTGGACATCCCACACAGAGTCCTATGGGGAAGTTGTCATTGATTTAATCTACTGCCCTAAATACTTTACTATTATCATTATTATATCAAGAATAATAAATAAATAGAACACAAACTGCTCCAAGATGATGATTTCAGGCCCGTGGATGTTCCTATACAAATTACAACAATGCAATAGTAACGTACAAATCAGAGGAACTTGATTCCAATTACAGCAGTTTCAGATACAATCGTATTTTTGTTTATAAATTCAAGTCTTAAATGCTCAAATTAATTAATGACATAAGTGACGTGGCTCAGTGGATTTGGGAAGCCCAAGTTATAATTCAAGGAATGTAGAATTGAATTTTTAAGCCCGATAATTTCTTTATTGTTACAAAGTTACAGCCGTTTCAAAAATGTCTAATTTCTAAATGTTGTATCTAAAATTATAGAAAAACTGTCATTCTGAATTTCAGCCACCATTTTATTATTTCTCTCAGAAAAATGATAAAATTAGCCATATTTACAAAACAAAACTATAGGCAACCCAAATTTTCAGTCCAAATTAACGCTCCTCTTTAAATTTAAAAGATATACTCACTTGTAATATATAAGTGTATGGTTAATGGCTGAAAATATGTTTACAAGTTAATTGAAGCACGAGAAAGTTAATGCCGTTGAGCGCAACTTCATATGTCGTCGTTTAGTTCTTGAGATTTAGCCTCAAGAAAGTTGGAAATCTGAAAAAAACAAGGAATTTCGCTTTTCCAAAGGCTATATCTTAAAAACCATCCAAGTTTACGCAATTTACCACATTAAAAATACTTATAGAAGAATATGTAATCGTCCAACAAAATTATTTAGGGCAAGGGCTCAATTAAATGGCTTTTACACAGATGTACGCGGAACGTAGGTTTATATTGAAACCAATCCATTCATTAAAGAATCAATCTTCAACAAACATTTTCGTAATAAAAATATGAATAAATATAGTTGAAAAGATGAAGAATTCAAAATTTAAAACCCATTTCAATTATCTTTACTAGTTTAAAAGTTACATCCGTTTAAAAAATGTTCAATTGTACATGTTTCAGCCGACATTTTATTATTTCTCTCAGAAAAATAATAAAATTAACCATATTTAAAGCCAATTTAAATTTTAAAAGATACACTCACTTGAAAAAGTAATGGAAGTGAAACGTCCAGACACGCCATCAAATGTCAAGACCCCGGGGCCATCATCTCCATTGGTGGTTCCTCCAGCTCGGTTTTCTCGTACTTCAGATTCTCGTTAGACTTCTTGCAGCTGTCCAAAGTCACCTAAATTAACACAGTGTCAAACATATCAAGTTTTTCAAAAACCAGTCGAGTAGAAATAAATTTTAAAAAGTAATGTCTCTTGTGTTAGCATGGTGTAATTAATTAATTAATTGAAAGTATAATTATATCATCACATTTTTTATCCATTATTGGGTTGTTAGTGGTGAAATTTGTAGGTCATTGTTTTAAATGATGATAAATACGTACACTCTAATTTAAATATTGTTAAAAAAACTTTGAAAAGTCTTATATATTTTAAATATTGGAAACAATTACCCAAAAGGGTAAAAGTATTTGATTAACTTTATTTACAAAATACAATGACCGCTAGTAAAAGGAAAAATACTTGTAATAAAAGTGATAGAAATATAATTGCTCACCCTTAATACTAACTGATAATGTATCAAAACGTTTCACTAGCACTAACAACTTACTAGCAAGAGATGTGGTATGAACACCAGCTCTGGTCAGCGCTTTGTTTGCAAGTGCGGAGCTCGAGCTCGTTGCATAATGACTAATTGATTACACAACTTATAACCTTTGTGTTACATTGAAACATACACATGATATTTACATTTCAAATAAAATATTTGTCATTTTACATTTTTAATTAATTATTATAAATTATTATTGTTATATTTTTTTTTTATAAAAGTAAACAAATTTAAAATGTGAAATGTTTATATGTGAATAATTTCTTTTTTGCTCATTTCCCAGTGATGGACAAAAGACGTGATTTTATTTATAAATAACATTCTCACCAATGCCAGAACATTTTCGTGCACGGAGTTTCCGTCTGAGTCCGACTCCAAGTCGCAGTTGAACACGCACTGGAGCATTGATAGCCGACGCCAGCGGTGAAGCTGAAAATAAACAAGACATGTTCCATCTTAACAATTTCTATTCTACAGGGTGGTGACTCGCTCAGCCGGTCATAGGACTTTAACATGGGAAATCAGTTTTTTGCAATTTCCTGCTTTCCTAATTATTTTAAGCAAAAACGCTTCAAATAAAAGTTTTCGGGCATCAAATTCGGCATCTAAATCAATAAACAGAATTACTTTTACTTGCTTTGTAACGATAGAAATTAAATATAAATATCTGATGTGGACACCACATGACTTCCTTGTACACGTATTAAACTATAGATATTTTTTTAATTGCACATATTTGACATTAAATCTTTTATTTTTTGTTCTAATCCATAGCAAACTTAATTAAAAAAAAATCAAAAAATATATAATATTTAAATTTAGATATCTCATTTATGCAAAAAGCTAATTTAAAAATTCTTAATGTGCTAGACGCAGAATTTAATTCTCTAAAACTTTTATTTGCAGCATTCATTTCTAAAATTAAAATAATACCATTTTTTTCAAGGAAAACTGTTAGCAGCTTCATGTAATGTGCCACTTCCGGTTAGTCAATTTTAACCAAAATCTATTATGTTATTTCCATTGATATAGTAGTCTTATATACCAAATTTGGAAAGTTTTAAATTATATTTGAATATAGTTTTTCATGAAAATCTATTATAGGCTTCAAGTAAAGTACCACTTCCGGTAGTTGTATAATGACCAAAAAGGGAGGTGCACAACTAGATGTTATAACAGTCCTAAATATAAAGTTTCAATTTTCTACGGCTTACCGTTTTTGAGTTATGCGAGATACGTACGTACATACGTACGTACAGACGGCATGACGAAATTAGTCAAAATGCATTCAGGGAGGGCCAAAACACCTATTTCCGTTGAAATCTGAGAACCGAAAATTTTCGCGATTACAATACTTCCTTTACTTCGTACAAGGAAGTAAAAATGCCGAAAATTATGTTGAAAATATTGATAGCCATGGAATTGAACAAAAAAAAAATAAATGCTTGACGTTTTATCTGTCAAAACATCAACGTTTGACGTTGTGACAGATAAAATGTCAATGTTTGGAGAAATATGGCTTACGAAATCAGCGAAAAAAATCAATTTTTAAAATTGTACTATAGTGGATATAGCATTATCAGGGTACGCGATATATTTGCGGGATTATATCCTGATAGACCAATTCCAACAATACAACAAGTTATTAAAAATCAAGAAAAATTGGGATCAGTATACGTTCCGTGTCAGAAATGCGATAAAAAGCAGAAAAATGTTCCACCGGTGGAAGAAG
The DNA here is from genome assembly GCA_947425015.1 of Pterostichus niger. Taxonomy (NCBI): domain Eukaryota; kingdom Metazoa; phylum Arthropoda; class Insecta; order Coleoptera; family Carabidae; genus Pterostichus; species Pterostichus niger. Next base: position 19,852,183 of record OX380334.1, on the reverse strand, counting down.
ATGAAGCGGAAGAAAACGCTAACGAAATCAATACACTCGCAGCTGTCATTAATAATCCAAATATTAGTTTGCGACAAATTGCATCTGATTTTGGAATACACCATACAACTGCCCTAAAAATATTAAGAAAACATAAGTTTAAGTCATATAAATTCTCCGTACACCAAGAAATTTTTGAAAATGATAAGTTTCAACGCATGACCTTTTGCGAAAGAAATATGGACATGGCTAATGTGGACCAAAATTTTATCAAGAATATTTGCTTTTCTGATGAGTCTACCTTCAATATAAATGAAGAGCCAAATGTTCAAAACTTTCGTAATTGGCATCAGGAAAATAAAAATTTAGTACTAACTAATCATTCACAATATCATGGAACAGTTAATGTTTGGGTAGGATTATTGGGCCGTAATGTAATAGGGTCAGTAGGCGCGGTGGCCGAGCGTGTTAAGGCACATCTCTTAGCATACTGTGACGTCACCCGAACCAAGGTTCGTCGGTTCGAATCCGCCTGCCGACAATGTGTGATTTGTCGTAAAATATAAAAATACAGTTTCATGTATTTATCACACTCGGGCGCTATAAGCTAGTCACTTATACGCCTTAAATAATCTGACTAAAGAAACCGGCAGTACGGCAGTGTAAAAACTGCGGCTCGGTGTGCCCGGCCCCTATGTTCCGACACGGAATGATGGGACTCATTATATATAATGTAATAGGGTCAAGCTTCTACAACAGATTAGGTTATTGTTTAGCTCAAAACGGTGGACTATTTGAACATTTAATTTAACAATTTAAGAATATTTGGTTTGTTGATGTTTCTATTGAATTAAATTTATGTTACATTAATTATATCGAGTTTATTATTTTATTATTCTTAAATAATAAATCTAAAAAATATTTTGCCTTATTATTATTAAATTTTTATTTAGAAAATAAATATTTAGTACGTAAAAATGATTTTGACAATATATTCTGACATTGACGTATAAAACGTTACGCATTTGTTCATCTCTTGTTTTTAATTCCATGGCTATTACTATTAAATTGAAATTACGTGAATTTTCAAGTTTAATTTCTGCAGTTATGAAGTAGTCAAAATGAATTTTGTTTATTGATTCGGATGTAGAATTTTATGCTTTACAACATTTATTTGAAACATTTTTTCCTAAAATAATTAGGGAAGCAATGCGCACGGAAAAACTGATTTGCCATGTTAAACGCCTATGTATATATATATGCCCCTATTAAACTCTCAGTTATAAAATTGCGTACACATATAAACAATTACATGTACTTCAATAAGTAATGAACAAAAATGTGAAATTGTAGTTGAATGTTGTGAACACATTTATACCTTACACATATAAACAATTACGTTTACTTCAATAAACTATCAACAAAAAGTGAAGCCTTGGTTAAAATGAGGCGTTATGGCCGTATATATACGTAGTAATAGATTGCGATACCTCCACCCCTATGTAATTCTCAGCTATGAAACTTCGTACACATATAAACAATAGTAAATACTACAATAACCAATAAACGGAAAATTGATACATTGATCGAGATGCAAGTAAGAAACAATTGCTGTAGCCATAGACGGAAGTATGTTAAGCGGCTAGGACAATTTACGTCATGCATGACGTTTGACTTCAGAGCACGTTACAAATGTTTCGTTGTATTCAGTAATAGATTCCGATCAAACAGCTCCTATTTAATTCTCAGCTATGAAACTTCGTATACATATAAACAATTATAAGTGTTATATCGAGAAGTATAGGAGCTGTTTAAATTAGCAAACAATTTCTATTTTATAAGACTATGTTGATGATTGAAACAACTAAATATTTTCTTTCAAATTAATTGTTGTTGACTGTCAAAATAAATTATTTCGTATACTTTTCAATCATAAAATGAACTGTATTTACAAGAAAAGCTTGGTTTATTTGAAGTATTTCAATCATTTCTTCCGTAGCACTCTTGTAAAAATAAGATTTAAATTAAATTATCATAATTTTTAATTACGTTTTTTTCATGCAAGAGTATGAAATTCACATTATTGTTGAATTTAGAAAAAGAAACTAGGTACTAAATTGAAAAAGCAAATAAACAAAAAAGGTTTTCATTTATAATAAAGTAGCACCGCGTAATTTGAGAACCATTGATCCAAAAAATCTTATTTCGCTTATTAAAGTAGTCTTATAAAATTGAAATTGTTTGCCAATTTAACCGACTTCGTAGCTTTTATACTTTTTGAGGCAGCAATGATGCACCACTTATAATGAACACACTGTATACTATCAAGATTTTAAAAAAATAGGTTGTGTAGGAATATGATTTATTTAAATAATTTTATTTTCTTACAATATACATTTTCAAAATACAGCAACTTCCTTCCTAAGTATACAGTAATAAAATAAAATATTTAAATTATCAATAATTATGTTAACTTCGCTTCATACAACAGTTCAGCTGAAATAAATTTAATTTTGAAAATTTAAGTTTATAATCTATAAATATATTTATTATATTAAATTGTAATAAAGTATGAAATACAATCACAATCAATTTATATGTATTTAATTACAAATATAAATACTTTTGTATTTCATTGTTTATAAAACAGAATGTAGCTCTTTGAATAGCAATGCGTGCATAAAAAAGGTGTTTTTAAACTTATGCATAAAATTTAAACCGCAAATTTTATTTATTGTTTTTTTAATTCCCAAATTAAGTGCATTTTACTCGAAATGAAAATGATTAATATTTAAATAAATTATAATTATTAACATTACAAATAGTTAAATATGCTATGGTGTAATGAATATTTATAATGTGTACAATTATAATTTAATTATTAATATTATTTGTAATAACGAGCATATCAGTTGTAGCAAAAATGTTTATTTGTTAAACCACTTAATTTTGCGAATTTCGAAGAAAACAATTTTGTTCCATAATCAGTATAATAATATTTGCAGTTTAAATTTCGTGCATAACTTTAGAAACACCTATATTGTAAAAGGTAATAAAAGAAGAATTGAATATATTTAAAACAAGAAAAGCTACTTTCCTACATATAAATATATCAGTAAGACACAAATAAATACATATTTTAGATCAGAAATAAATTAGTAGAAATAAAACAACGTTACAAATTACAACCAACCAGTTTTGAGTTGTCTTTTTACAGGTTTAATTTCTTCCATTTTTCGTACAGATGATCGTAATGGAACAGGAGGTTTTTCATCCTTTGATATCAGTTTTTCGGTACTGGGCATTGAAACTAGATCGCTAGAAACTGCAATAGCTGCGTTTTCACTTTCAGCAGACGTAGATGCTAGAACTTCTTGTATTTCTTCTGTAGTGGGTTTGGTTTCATCTGAAGCTGATACTGCTGATAGCTGAATATAAAAACAAAAATAAGGTCAAATATATTTAATAAATTAATTTTACTTACTTTTGGTTCATGTGATGGTTGTTGAGGAGCAGGAGGTTTTGATTTTGATGGTGGAGGAGGTAACATTCCTAGATCACTTGGCTTTTCTGTCGGAACAGGTCTTGATATAGCAATATCAGAACCAGTAATAACAGGAAGAGGAGCTCTGCGTTTTGTTACTTTAGAAGGAGAATCATCAGTTTTCTTAATTTCGTCAATAATATCTACTTTTGCTTCAGGAATTGTAACATCAATTAATTTATCCGTGGGAATTTCACTGGTTTCTTTATCCTGATCTTCTAAAACTGCTTCTTTCAAATCAGGAGATATCTCAGTAGAGACTTCAATAGTTTCTTTTTTCTTATCTTTTAAGTCTGATTCTTTTGTATCTTTAGATTTTTCTGTAGTAGGAACCTCAGGTATTTCAGGAGCTTTTATTTCTTGCTCTGGAGAACTTGGTCTTGATTTAACTGGAGTAGCAGGTTCAATAACTAAAACTGGAGCGGATAAAATAATTTTATCTTTTTCCGTGTCTGTGATTTCAATATCAGGAGTTTGAGGTTTACTTGGAGGTTTTAATAAATCTTCAGGACTATCAGGTTTACTTGGAGGCGTCACTATATCTTCAAGAGGTGCTATAATATTTTCAGGACTTTGACGTTTACTGGGAGGAGTAGAAGTCTTTTTTACAGATATTTGCGGTTTTCTTGGTGAAGAAATAGTAGAATCCAGTAATTTGGCAGATTTTGAAGGCTGTGGTGAAATAGTTTCAGTTGGAGCTTTTTGCATATGAGCTAAAATTGATGTTGGTGTTAATGGACGACTAGTATTTGCTTGGAGCAGTAGATTGCTGGACGCTGAAAATTATCCATACCACATTTAATCTTAATTTTATTAATCACTGTTTTATCAAAATATTATTTTATTTTTGTTCAAAATTTCAATCCAACTACTTGTAGAACAATCCTCTTTTGTTTAAAGAAAAATGATTTTTGAACCTTGCATTTTTAATATTTTTAATTTAAACAGTTTCAAATCTATGTATTATATCTTTAGTCGTACAGGTACACTAATAATAAAAGTAATCAAGCTCTTACATTGAGAAATATGAGAAGTATCTTCAACATCCTGTTTAATTTCTTTAAGAAGTTCTTTGAGAGTCGATCCTGTTGTATCCGGCATTTCAATAGGCGAAGCAGATCTTGAACTATCTTGTAAAGGAGTCTTCAGAACAAGTTTCTTAGCTTCTTCCATGGCTCGCTGGAGATATTGCTGATTGCGAAACGCTTCTCGATTGTTGCAGCGGCCGATTTGTGATCTATTAAAAGATAATTTAGCAAACTAGTTATATAGTGTAAAAAGAAACTTACGATTCACAAACGCCCTGTACTACTTGTCCCCATTTATGAGAGCTAGAGTTTAAGACTGCCAATTTAGCAATTCTTCGGAATCTGTTAAATAAATATTTGAGTTAATTTCATAGAAACTAAAATTTATTATTATTATTTACTTAGCTAAAGAGTCTTCATTTTCTGGTGGTGGTTCTGTAATATGTTCCATTTCATCATCCCCAGCAACAGGAGCGACATGGAAATCTTTCATTAAACGACGTTCCCAGATCTTCATCCTTTTACCCAATACAGCTGTAAAATAAGTTCATCTATTCCTTATCTATATAAAATGTAAAATGTAAACAAATTTATGAACGACATAGTACACATACACAGTACATTGTTAGTAAAATTTTATCTTATTTCACTTAGAATGTTAGAATTAAATTGCCTTAAGATATATTTTTGTTCGTAATTCATATAGTATAATAAATATTTGATACGATAAGGACGCTACAGAATGTAACTATGCCTAGAAATAAGAAATGAAATTTATATCTAGCGGAATGTCGCATATCTATATTGGTTTAAATTGGAGAAATTTGTCAGCCTAAGAATGAAAGAGAACTGCAGATTATAGTGGATATGAAACTACACGGATGCACACAATACAACGACTAGCTAAATTGCTGTATTTTTTAAAGAAATAATATATCAGTTACTGCTGCAATAACATGCAAATAAAACTCAGACTAGAGGATACCAGTGAATTCTTGTAATTATGATTAGCAAGACGTGAAATCAACTAACTTTTGTTTATGAAAAGATTATATTAAACATTCAATTAGTTGCGTATGTACAACCAGATATCAGTAAGACATGTGCATAATGAAGACATTTTTATAATGCGTGCTGCTTAAAATTTTTTTGTTATGACATTTTTTCATCCCGACGCACTTTACTTAGTTCATGCTGAATGATTGGAATCTTTTTCTTGCTGAAATCTGGGTATAATATCAGATTTGTTTTAATGTTCTTAAAAATCAAAAGTTGTAAGAAATGGCGTATATATTTTCAAAATATTTAGTTTCGTTAAGGCTTTACTGCAGTAATAGTTTTTCTCTTTGTTTTGAGTTGAAAATGAAATGTTAAATAATTTTGAACCAATATGTGCAAAACTGTGTTGAACTTTGTTCGTCATAGCAGAGCTGGTAAATAAATATATCACGCCTTTTACCCATTACTGGATGTGGCATTCTCCCGAAGCAGATTTCGGTAAGAGATATATTTTGTCACGTGAAGTGCGGTTACCAGCCGTCAAGTCACGTCCTCAAAGACGTTAGTAGAAAGAGAACCACAGGGATAGATTTAATTTTGGTGAAAATTACTTGTCGGCTGTGAGAATCGAACCCGGGTTCCCAAATCCACAGGTCGACTCAATACTATTGAGCCACCTACACCATTAGCAGAGCTGTTGATATAGTAATTTTGGTATGTAGGTGATTTAATATTTTGTGTCATTAAAATGATGTAATTTATAAATTCCTCTAGAGGAAAAAGAAGACCTAAGAATAGATGGAAAGATCAGGTAGAAGATGACATCGAAAAATGAAAATAGATAATTGGAAAAAACATACAGCAGACAGGAAGAAATGGAGAAAAATAGTATGGATAGCAAAGATAGACGAAGCACTGCGAAGAAGTAAGAAACATAAGGTCTAATCCACCTTGAAAAAAGATTTTCCAGTTCTTGATGAAAGAACAGCCACAATTTTCGAGGAAATGTTTAGATTTTTATTATTAATTTATAATTTATTTAGATCGGTATATAGGTTTATACTCTTTCTCACCGTAACTTCATAGCGTTGTAACAACGTAGGGAATAAATTTCCGTGTTGATGATTGGCTGATTGCCGTAGCGGATTTACAATGTAACAAAAAGTACAGAACTGATAACAACGAGTGACATTCATTTGTATTTTTTGTTTGTGCAAATATATTGTCAGCACTTTATCGTTTTCATAGTTTTATTAGATTTTATGATTGTGGTGATTTCTTTATAAAAATGTTTCACTGTATAAATCGGTCTACTGTGAAGTTATAGTATGAGAAAGTTTAAATGTTGTTATATGGACTGGAGTACCATAAATAATTATCAAACAATTTTTATTGACTATAACTAATTTCTCATGTCTATGGCACACTGGTCGAAGAGCATCGAAAAGCATCGAAGAGCTCTTCGATGAAACAACAGAACGCACCCGTCATAAAAATAAAAGCTTCAAAGTTGAGAAAGAAAAACTAAATTTCAAAAATATGCTAACGTGAAATGAGACAAAAAAGATACGAGTGAAATGAGATACGTTCTTTTCATCGATGAGCTCTTCGATGGAAATAGAGGAGCCTCTATTTTTCGTCGATGACAAGTGCGTTCTGTTATTTCATCGAAGAGCTCATTGATGCTCTTCGACCAGTGTGCCATAGGCATTATGATGAACGAATATACTCGAATCTCACGTGACATACACGGTATAATATTAAAGTACAATATTTATATAATTACCTTTTTCTTTTCTATCAGCGGATGATACATCCATACCATTCTTCTCCAACACTTCTAGCAACTCATATCGGAAGGCAGAAATGTCTCCTTTGATCTCGTTCACGTCGTCCTCGGTGACTGGATCTTCCTCGCATTTGCGGTGCATTGCAGACACATAGCGCCACACCAATGCACGCATCACTGATGTGTAGCGGTAATCCCGCTCTTTTTCTTCGCGATTTCGTCTCTAGAAAATAATTATAATCGATTAAAATTAATCAATTAAAATGTTAAAAGTAATCACAGCGATATTAATCAATTAAAATTTTCTTATAGTTAAAATAAAGTAACGGCTGGGCCTACCGGACACACCGAGCCGCAGTTTTTACACTGCCGTACTGCCGGTTTTCGTAGTCAAATGCTACATTATTTAAGGCGTATAAGTGACTAGTTTATAGCACCCGAGTGTGATAAATACATGTAGCTGTATTTTATATTTTACGACAAATCACACATTGTCGACAGGCGGATTCGAACTGACGAACCTTGGTTCGGGTGACGTCACAGTATGTTAAGAGATGTGCCTTAACACGCTCGGCCACCGCACCTGTTAACCATGATTATTTTTAATCGTAATCATAGCTTGAATCTCACACAGACTTTTGCAGACTACATTGCAATGGACTGAATTCTTGTAACCCTAATTAATTACATTAAAAATATAATTATATTCTGAATATGTAACTTCCTGCTTAAAAATGGCCTAAAAATCCAAAGACAAAACGCTGCCATTTTGACAGTTTTTAAAATTGAATAAAGCCTGAAATGCAAATTATAAGTATTGAGTAATGGGGTAGGTGGCTCAGTGGTATCGAGTCGGCCTGTGGATCTTGAGAACCCTGGTTCGATCCCCACAGCCGACAAACAATTTTCACCAATTTAAAAAATCTACTCCTGTGGCTCCTCCTCCACTAATATCTTTGGAGGCCGTGATTTGACGGCTGGTAACCGCACTTCACGCGAAAAAATATATCACTTACCGAGATCTGCTTAGGCAGAGTGCCACACCCAGTGATGGGTAAAAGGCGTGATGATATATTTATTTATTTATATTTGAGTTTTCAATATCTATATTATTTTATTTGTAACCGTACCTATAACTAATGATATATAAAAATTTAAATTGTAATAAAAAATTTTACACCATTTTTTCTATAAAAGAGTATTTTGAATCTTAAGAAAGACCTAACTTTAGGAATACATGAAAGAGTTTTATTAATAAGTTTTTCAAAAATAAGTATTGCATATTTCAACTTCATAATATTTTACCTTTGTAAAATAAAAGTAAGTAATGATGAAAAATTATGAATAAAACTCAATGGCTGGTAGCACACAAGTTCTGTTTTTGGATGTTTTAATAGTACGGTTTGAACATGTTGGAGATAGATAAAACACCCAAATACGCTACTCTTAAAACAAGCAAAAACAGAGCTTGTGCTACAAGCTAATGTTTTTATTTTTTTATATACAATTAAAAACAGATTACAGAGTTATTTTGTTAATAATCTAAATCATTTATATTAATTTTGGTTATATTTTTATTATAATACTCTGTAACTCTTTGTTAATTTTCTTTTTTCATTTTTTAGGCACTTATGTATTTGTATATTTGTATATTTTTGTTCCTGTCCTTTTATTGGGCTCGTCCTGTAGGGCAGTGTAATAGTAATAAATAAATAAATAAATAAATAAATAAATAAATAAATTTAATTTAAATCAGGAATGTATTTAATTATTATTTATTTAGTATTTATTGAAGTAAATGTTTAAGTAATGCAAATCAAATCAAATTATAAAGAAGAAAAAATGGAATATTGTCAGGATTTAAACCTGGGACCTATGAACTTCGGTTATATTCTTTAAACCAACTAAGCTACGGTCGCCAGTGTTTCAATTGATCAAGAATATATTATTATTTTTATTAGTGCTATAAAGTAGAATTTTTGTTTTTAATATTATACTTATTCAAACCTTAGTAGACATTCTACGAAGTTTATCTTTCTTTCTGATTCCCAATAATTTTATCAAAAGTTTCGGTGTTGGGATTATATTGAATGGAGGTGGTAAAGTTGCACTTTCTTCAAAATAACTCATCCATAATCTGGTTCGAGCGAATTTCCATTCGACATCCGAATGTTCCTACAATATAATTTCAGTTTTATATGCTCTGTTTTTAAATTACATAGAAATATGTTTACAAATCTTACCTCTATTATGGCATAAGAGTTAGACATCATGGCAATGAGTAGATTCAATAACACTATGACATTGATCACAGAGTAAGAACCAAACATCAGTAAACCCCAGAAACGTGTATAAGTCTTAATTCCAGCAAGTTCAAAATTCTCCAAGCCAACCATACCGAAACTAGCCCAGAAGAGTGACTGAGATGCTTCAAATACGCTGAAAAAAAATAATATGAAAAATAAACCTTTAATTTATATTCTAGTGGATAACAATGTTTTAATTTTAACATAAACATGCAAGAAATTTAATGGAAATTAATACAACAGAATAAAAGAAAGAGGTATGAAACCACAACTCATATTAATGAACCCTTGTCCGGAAATATAAAATTTTATGAACTTGACATTCTTTTATTTCTTCATAAGGATTTCATTTTATGTATGTTACAATTTTTGCAAATAAATGTTGAAAGAATTAATGTAATAGTATATTATTTAATAAGCATATAATGTAAGTAATTTAACCAGTATATGTAACTCAAATACTACAAATTTTAAAGTTTAATTTATGACAGTGAAATTCGGATGACGCCTGGATTCGAATCAGAGACCCTTTGCTTGCCGGACAGATATGCACCACGTCACCTGTGTACGTAGTATGGCGACAATCGAATTTTTCCGTCATAGTGTCTAACGTAGCATCGATCCCAAGACTCCTATCTATGATAGGTATTGACAATGGGTTTCGTCTACAGCGACACGTGTCCGATTTAAAGGAAATCATACCACGGACTGATTTTTTGCCAAATGACATGACTGAAAATATTATACTTTATCTACAACTGTTTAAGTACACGGAACAAAAACAATAAAACCTAATTTGTATTTGTCAAGAATCAACAAACGATAAATCACGTGCTTGAAATATGAGAAAATACTTGATAGCTATTGGTTGGAAATAGGCCGTGGCATATGGACTTTCATATTATAGTATAATATGAGGAGCTTTATGTGTTTGGCGTTAGATACATTATGAAGATATTATATAATTGTTTTATATAATAGTATATTGAAGAATGAATTTTATAAGACATGTTTTTGTCGCACGTGTCCAACTTTAAAAAACGAGCCGCAAATGAGTTTTCTAAAGGACAAGTGCGATAAAAGTCTTATAAAATGAATTATTTATACTATTTTACGGCTTTTAAAAAATATGCGATACTCGAAACCGATTTAATTTAGGAAAGTTTGTATATGAAATATTGAGGTTGGTAACTGTTATTAAAATTTATGCAATTGTTCAGATTTTGAGGTTATATTGAAATTTTGATGTTTTCACAAGGATGTTATATATTTACCTGGATGGCTGACATCTGTGATCTGAGTGAGGCAAGTGGTGGGGGTACGCCGCCATTTGCAGTATAGGCAAAAGAGTATATTTGTCATATGCGTACATGTTAATTTACGCTTCATTTACGTGAATTTACAAGTACTTACTTTCCCTGTTATATTATTAAACAATTATAGGCATATTGTTTGTAGTAAATAGCAACTTGCCAGTGTCTTGCAGTGTATATGGCTGCACAAACAGGCATAGCAAAGATAATCCCCGGCAGTTTTTTCAGTACGTATATAATATTTAATTTTTGTGTTTTTACTATTTTTAAATGTAAATTAATATAACTATATTACAGATTTTCTATAAACATCAACAGTTTATTAATTTTATGGGGAAATGCAGTTAGTCAGAAGAGAAAACTTTGTCCCTACAAAAGCTTTAAAAGTTTGTAGTGATCATTTTGTGGATGCAGACTATTTGAGACGGCCTGGAACATATATTAGACGATTAAAATCTAATGCTGTACCATCTGGTATTTCCAAGCTTTTCTTTTGTTAATAGAGATGGTCTTGTTAATATGTCGAAGTCTGTTTTCATTATAGTTAAAGAAGCTGATAAAATGTTTACATTTTATACTAATAATTTAAGTAAATTAAATCGTAATGACAATTAATTTAAAAAAATAGAAGTCATTGTTATAGAAAACTTTCATTAGATGACCATATTTTTCCAAATTTGCAATGTGCCGATATTTCATTAGATGAAAGGCCACATAAATTATTTTGAATACTAGCTATAATGAAAAAATATTTAAAAGTTAGGTTTTTCCTTATGGAATGTATAATTCAAAAATTATAATGAATCCTGTCAGCAGAAAACATCAGTTAAGTAAACAGATATTATTTTCGCATACGTGATACACATGTTTAAATATAGTTTGTAAAATAAAATATTTTATATTTAATTGATTTTCTTTTATCAAACCAAATTCGCTTTATAAATTACAGATCCCATTTTTAGATAGAAGTATTTGTATATTTTTAACTCTAGAATGTTTGAAAATCGCGCGCTTATTTGCCTATACTGCAAATGGCGGTCGTTGCGCAGCTTGCCTCACTACTGCGTATGCATAAAGTATACATGTTAGCTATCCAGCGTATATATAACATCCTTGTGTTTTCAGCTTGTGTATGTCATCCGCTATTACCAACCGTCTAAAACAAAATGTTGCGTATCGTAATGAACGCTCTTTCGATACACAACTGGATTTCATAATGACTTCCTTATGAACGCAAAAAAGAAAAAATACTATTGACACATTGACTAGAAAGATAATCTAACTTTGCATATATGTATATCTTATGCAAGAACATTTACAACATACTAGTACAATATCACAGTTAATATTCTCGTAAAAGTGACAAAACTTTATAATATCTTAAATAAAAGTAAATTAAATTCAGTAGTTGCTTATCTAAAAATAACAAAATATAGAATAACATATGCGATTGCATGTATGATTATAAATAAATGAAAAACATATTTAACTTGTTTCCCTCTGATGATTACAGACGATCTCTAATCTAAAGAAGTGTACTGAATTGACTGAATATCAAATCCTTGTAATTTGATGATCAGAAAGTAAACTTTTATTTTGTACTTACTTTCCAAAACTCCTCCATTTCATGCAAGAATCTCCAGCATTATCCCAATCAGGAAGTCCTCCAGGTAACGTATAACATTTCTTTCTCTCCAGATCAGCAAAGTACCATAAAAGTTGATTCAATCCTACAATGTTATTACCACGATTAAAATAAAATGTACCCGTAAATTAGGTGAACTTTAGAAACATACCGCATGCAAAAGCAAAGAGAACAAGACTGTAGATGAAAAAGAACTTAACAATATCAATAACCATGCGTCCAAGGGAAATTTGTAGCGGTCCCAAATGCGGATTGATGGAAAATAAGTGCACCAATTTCAAAGCACTATCAAGAAACAGAAAATCATGCATTGTTACATATAAATATAAACAATAAGTTAGATTATTGCTTAAAGTACTCTTTAAAAAAAATAATTTGGTCTTTGCGTTCATGGCAATAAGAGTTACCAACGCAACTTACAATATTTTTGGCGCCACATGTTAGACACGCAATCTGCTAAAACATTTAAGAAATTCATGTTTATACACTTTAATTATTGTGGTTATGTTTATGTAACATGTTTATTTGGTATAGATATGACAACTAACAAGCTACTAAGTGAGTATTGTATTTACAAAATTTAAAATGTCTTCATATATTTTCAAGTTACACGTATTGAAAGTGCCTTAGACTGCTGCTGCCATCTACAATGAACTTTACCCAGCATTTCTCATTAACCCGGAGATATTTATTTACCTTAACCAAAATTGAATTTGATTCTGTTTACTGTTCCGAGATCTACTTTGTAATTTTTAATTTATAATAGTCGTATCTTGAATTTGTTAAAATGTTGTTTTTAATGTAGTAGATATTTTAGAAAAAACGTTTTTTTGAAACACTTTAGAAGTAAGTTTCTGAAATAATTACCATTGAATGTAAAACGCATCAGATCTAAATTTTGCCAGAAAAATAAGATGTATAATTTTGAATAAACCCTTCTTATTTTTCTATTAAACTGAGTGAGTTATAATCAATATTTTAACAATATAATTAAGGTGTGTGTGTGACAATCTGTCAATTAAGGGGGGACACCTGTCTGAGCCTTCTAAAATAGTTATTTGTGTATTAAGAGCGTAAAGTGATTCTGTGTTACTCGAACTCGGTAATACTCGTAGTAATAGTGTAAGAGGAACAAAAACACTTTACGCTCGTGATACACACATATTTTTTTCTACGATTGCATCTTAAAATTATTAAAAAAAGTATACGTACTACAAATAAATTCGTTCTGTCAACTGTCAATATGACAAGTTTCTGTTTTGTTTGTATCCCTGGTAACTATTAAAATAAGCGCGCACATAATATTTTTTTCGCGCGTTGCCATTGGAGACGCGCTACAACGATATTTTTCGATTGTTCCACAGAAAACGTCAACTTCACGATGACAATTGAAAGCATAAATGTCAACATTTCATGGCAATCGTAGAAAAAGTAAAATTTTGGCAACATTGTGACTGGGATTGGTTATTATATTATTTTAAACAGTGAAACATTTACCTGAAAATATTGGCTCCTGCAAACAGCCCTTCCGCAATGAGTTGTGGGTCAAATGCATCCCAACTTTCCCTGGGAATATACGCTGTGGACGGATCCTTACCTATTTCATTTGTCTGTTGAAGAAAGGCAGCAATACGTAACAGGACGACAGCGCAATACAGGGAATTACGCGTAAAGTCTATGAAGTTCCACATGTTTTTTAAGTATGATCGGATGCCTTCCACATATATTTCATGTGTTTCTTCCCATATAAAACCTGGTTAAATCAACAATACGAAAATGTAAATGTTAATAAGTAATTATTGCAATAATTACATACTGGTGTCTCAAAAAATGGACTCACTCTACAATTTTTTTTAAGCAATTTAAATTATTACTTTAGAATCAATATCAAAAAGCGCGGGAAACTACATAAAAGTTAAAGTATTCTATCTATAGTGACCCTAATTTCAACATTCTTTATATTTGTCATAATTTCTACATGATATTCTGATTTTAACCTTGTATAGTATAGTTATTTGTGTATTAAGAGCGTAAAGTGATTCTTTGTTACTCGAGCACGGTAATTGCAGCGCAAGCCGAAGGCGAGAGCTGCAATAGTGTAAGAGGAACAAAGACACTTTACGCTCGTGATTCACACATAACTTTTTCTACGATTGCATCTTAAATGATTGAAAAAGTATACATACTGAAAATAAATTTGTGCTGTCAACTGTCAATATGACAAGTTTCTGTTTTGTTTGTATCCCTGGTAACTATTTAAATAAGCGCGCATTTAATTTCTTTTTCGCGCGTTGCCATTGGAGACGCGCAAAAAAGATATTTTTCGATTGTTCCAAAAAAAACGTCAACTTTACGATGACAAATGAGAGCGTAATTGTCATCTTTTCATAGCAATCGTAGAAAAAATACGCGAAAAAGACGTTAAATTCGCGCGTTGCCATTGGAAAAAAGATTATTTCAATAGTTACCAGGGATACAAACAAAACAGAAACTTGTCATATTGACAGTTAACAAAACGAATTTAGTTTTAGACGTATGCCTTCGTCTCGCGCTGCAATTACCGTGCTCGAGTAACAAAGAATCACTTTACGCTCTTAATACACAAATAACTATTTCATTATAACTCAGCAGAAAAAACAAAGTAAATTCATTGAACATTTTATTCTAATAATATATATGTTGCTTCTGGAAATAATACATAAGATTATACTAATTCCAATATTCTAACGGTGAATATTTTGAAAATTAAGATTAAAGCTTGTGTTTAATTAAATTCGTTTGTTTTTTATAAATATAATTTTTTACGTTGATTTATAATGAAAAACGCACTTACGAGTATTATACATGGTTGAATTTAGAATGTCATTTAGATCGTAAATTTTGAAAAATATATACAAGGTTTTCTATTTAAAATAAGTAAGTTGAAGACACTTCCGGTTATACCGGAAATATATTGAGTTTTATATATTTTTTTATAAACTCAAAGAGGCATATTTTTCAAATAATTTTTATTTATTAACAAAACTAAACTTAACTCGTCACCATAAACATAGTAAAAAAATAATATTTTTTATAAGTGATTAAAACAAATCAAATAATCCAGTGCATAATATTCATCCTCCCCAACAAAAAATTGATACATTCACTTGTTACGTATTTAGATATGCTTTTTGAAAATTTGTAATACTCGGATGAAATAATTGTTTTAATAGTTATTTAACGAAAAAGTCAGGAAAGCGTTCAATTACAAGATGAGTAGATAGTTTCATGCCGAGCGACATCGAGGCTTGAAACAGCTTACAAATCCTGTACGACGCTTTACTGACGTGTTACGTATAACATTTTAGCTGAAACTTATAAACAAATAATACATATTTTAAATTAATTGAAATTAAAAGAAATATTTGATTTACATATTCAGACAGTATTTTATGTTGCTAAGTAACTAGACACTCACGTGTCTTTCATTACCTGCCTAGGCAGGCAATATGTTATTTTCCTGACTAGGCATGCAAAGCGAAGCTTTCCTGAATCTTAAAGTTCTGGCAAATGTTTCAGGTAAAAATATTTTTTTAGGAGAATGAAGTTTTTGGGACACCTAGTATTATTCATTGTATTGTAAGGATCAGAGCAGTGGCGTAGCAAAGTATTATTGTTAGAGAGATTGGGAGTGGCATTTCAAATAAGAGGTAGAAACGCGTGAAATTCTATAGTCTTAATTGGAGTTGTTTCATCAAGGAATGACACATGTGTATTTAATTAATTAGTTCGCTTTAATAAATTTAATTACATTATTGACCCTTATTGAGTACGCGACTGAGTTAGCCGTAGTAATAAGGAAAACGTTATATCAGAGGCTCGTGAATTTTTTTAATTCATCGGTTCTTAATCCCTTTCAAAATCTTTTTTGCGGATTATCAAGGCTTAAATGAAGGTATGAAACCCTTGAGTGTATCAAATATTTATTTGAAGTTTGTTTTAAAGGACTATCATGTACGTGGAGAAGATAAAAATAAGTTAATCTATTGAATATACTGCTAATAGAGATTGTTTAAAAAATATGGGGCAATATTTGAGAACTTTTTTTGCACTTCGCGAAGCAGATCGCGATAAGTAATATATTTTTTTGATATATTATTTATCAAAAACTATAGGTTGCCGTTTTTGCATTTGATATGTTATTGCAAATCACAAAACAATTAAAAATAAACTTGTTTTGAGATTTTATGTTTTAAAATTTTATATCAAGTCTAGTAGATACTAAAATTAATGCGAAACCATAAATAGTACGAATAGATCAGTAGATATAAAAATGTAAGCTTATGGCATAAGCAGTGATATAAATATTAAAATTCAATAAATTAGGAATACAGAAAACTTTTATAGGAATTTTTATGCACTTACTTGTCAATATGATTGGTTAATCAGATGTAAAATATTGCATTTCATATTTTATTATTTCGAATAGATAAATGTCAAACTAGCTCATTTCGCTAGAAGCTAAAGCCAGAAAGCGTACACTAAAATTAATTCTAAATTTATAATAATTATACATTTCTATAAAATACTAATATCATTTTTAAACTAACTATTTGAATTTGAATGATTTAGTACCAGGTTTCTATTCATTATTTAAAACTATATATCGACTATTTTAATAAAGAGTGACATGCCAATTACTTACTACAAATGTCAATATCTACAAGGGTTCTCGCAGACGCCAATATAAATTTTATATGTTATAAGAACAATAATTTATTAAATTCAAATCCCAATTCCATTTCTCTAGTTTACAAGTCAAAGATAAATCTTACCTAATACATAAACCGCTACAAGTAGTTCCAACATCGTCGGTCCATTTCCTCTTTGCTTCATCAACTGCTCTTCTAAATTTCTTTTCATATATTCCGTCCCAAATAATTCTATAAGCAATACTTCAGCTCTCAACGACACCAAAATCAGAATAACTAAAATAAATCACAAAATTATTAACAAACATAAAAGAACAAAAAATCATTATTTTCTTTTTTAGATGTACAAGTAGGTAATTCAAAAGATGATGTTTCAATTATTTATTCATTTAATTTAACTATTGAAAGAGATTTTCTTTATAAAAAAATAAGGTACAGGACTGGTTCCAGCGGGTGGGGAAGGGGTGCCAAATTTACAAAAATAGTTTTTATCTATATTATTTATGATTAAATCTTTAATTATACATTTTTATTTAAATTTACTCGTAGCTAGATCTAAATTTTATTTTAACTTTCTGTGTGAAATAGTTTCTTCTGCACTATCTAAATAAAAGATAGAATGAAAATTAAATAGGGATATTTAAAGGTTTCAAGTACAAAGAATACATACGACATCATATTTCACACATGTGACTTTAGTAACAAAAATAAAATTTTTAAATTGAAATGCTTTATTAAAAATAATGCAATAAATAATTTAATAAGCCTAATTACAACTAATAATAATAGGCTCAATTAATTTTAAAGTTTGCATTTAATTGCCATGTGCATTTATGATTTTACTTATAGCACAAACAGGAATACAGATAGGTACAGAATGGAATAGTTCTTTTTTTAAAATGAATTATTTATACTCGGTTGCACCAACAAAATTTAAAATTTTAGGTCGCCTTAAATACATAAAAACAAATCGAAGAAAAATATTATATGAACATTGCTGTCAAATATGCGATATTGTTAGTTTATGTAAAATAAGCAATAAAAATCCAAATATTGCTGTGGGTGTTACGGTGTACTCTAGACCCCTGCACATAATATACAATTTTAAAATATATATCAAAAGGTGCTTATCTAAGCATTCTTCTGTTTGGATACGTCTCTGTAATCACAGGCATATTTATAGAAGTCCTTGTTAAAAAAATAAAATCATTTGGAAAATTCAATATAAAAATAAACTCACTAAGTATAAAATCCAGCATACAGGAGGTATTATAATTTTGGCTCACTATTGAGATCTCCTCGAAAAAGTTAGAGATGCAAATTTTATTGATGGATCTTATTACATTTTTACGTTTATTTCATAAATAGTAGTGTTTATCATAAAATCTGAACCATAATTTGATTCAAAACTTTAAACATTTAAAATAATTGTTATAAACTAATTTGTTTAAAAGTAATATTTTTAAAAATATTTATATGAATTTGTCATGCATTGGTTATCATGTGGAAATCATAATGGGAAAGGTGTTAAATTTTAAATATTGTTGAAGAAGTCCTAACTTTATTTCTTTCGCAAATTATTTTTAAGTACTTAAGGAAAATATTTAAATAAAAAAGACAGAAAATTTTAAAGAGATATAACAGAAACTTATGACTTTTTAAATGGAATTAGTATTTCTAAATACTTTCTTATATTTGCATGTTGTTTTTCTCTAATTTTTACGATGGTAAGTTTACAATAATTTGTCAACTCATACAGTTTATTAGCGATACCTATCTGTATATCTGTGTTGCACATTGTTATGAATAAGTTGTAAAATTCAGTAGCGGCTTGTGCTTTTTAAAATATTGGTGAGACAATGTTTCATGGATTTTATTATTTATTTTTTTAATTAGTCTTTATATTATAAAACTCAATAAAATATATCGTTTTGAATTTTGTAGTTTATTAAGCTAAAATGTAGTTGTAGAAAGGAAAAAATAATATATTTTATCCAGGATAATTGGATTACATGGCTTTATTGAGTAGTTTAAAATTTATTTAAAATGATGATGTTTCATTTACTTGTTCGTGGCAATTATCAAGTCAAAATTACGAATCTGTTTTTGACTCTGGGACTGTAATTAACCTGAACCGAAAACCGTTTAGAAAACATTGTTTTTGAAAACCTGAACCGCTGTTAAATTTGACAACTTGAAACCAAACTGGAATTGAATTCACTATTTTCGAGTTCAAAAAACTGAGTTCGTTGAACCAACATTTTTCAATATTTGTGTGTTAAAAAGTTGCAGCCAATTAAAATGAAATTATAGTTTTAAAGTGAAATAAGAATCTTTATCAAAACCTATATTTTAAAATGTATTTTTTTTATAAGTACTGTTTTTGCACCCTTAACTGATTTGAGCCAGGAGAAGTGCTCCTGTTTTGAAAGTAGATAGTAGAATATTTAACACAAAATAAATTAATTAGAAAATTCGTTGAAATATCATCTTTCCAATTCTAAAGATGAATTTATAAGGAAGTAACGCAAGATGAATTACAGTTGAAGTAAAGTAAGAACACAAGCGAACTCGTTCAACTATTTCGTGAATTTAACTGCGTATGGTTAAAGAAGTTAACCAAGTCGAACCAACCGCCCTCCTCACTAATCGCATCTTTACACCGGTACAACATTTTAGTTAATTTCGCTAATATAATAAAAACTGTAAGTTCAAGAAATAATAAAACTTTTGTACCTAGAAATAATAAATTTTATTTAATCTATTCATCGCGATCGACCTAAATCATAGCTGAAATCGATTTGTTGGCTACTCCAGATTTATATTAAACGCACAAGTTAATGTTATCAACCAATCAGATGATATGATAGGATTTATTATGAGTTAGAATGCCTGCTAATTGTATAACTTTGCGATCCATTTGTATGTAACACCAAGCTAAAACAAGTGCACGTTCAGATCTGCCAGCTGTTAACTGATAATATTGATCACCGGTTACTAGAATATCAAGTGGCCATATCCCAGGTTACGCAAAAATGCTGACTTGGTTAGAGGTAGATATTTTAGGTAACGCAAAGCAGAGAGAAAAAGATGATTATCTCTTGCTTAACATCTTTTACTTTGCTGCTAACTTTACTTTAATATAAATCATTACTAGTTGTAGCACATGCTCAACTTTTACGTTACCGGCACTATTCGCGTTATCTATTACGTTACTTCATTATAAATTCAACGTAACAGTAATAATCTAGAAAAAGAAGTATCATTAATAACTTACAGAGAAAGAAGAGATAAGAAGATGCGTGGATCAAGAACTTCATGAATGGTTTACGCATGAGTTTGCCAGTGGATGTGTTGGGAGCGATCATGTACAGAGTGCAGTAGAATGGGAAACAGATTGCCACACGAGTGAGAATCATGACTTTTTTAGCTGCCGTTTTTCGTCGGAATCCAGGAACGCCTTCATACCAAAGAGTTGCCAAGAGTTGCTGAATGTTTGGATGCGCTACAAACTAACAACATATATTTTACTTGTAGAAGATATTTAATTAATAAATTCTACACGATATTATATTTGCCTGATCGTACAAAAATAATACCTTTTCGAGGTGTTCTCATTTAGTAAAATTAATTATTCTGATATGTTATAGTCGATAAACAACAAAAAAATACAGCATGGGAAAAGTTTATTAAAATATTAATCATTGCAAAATAACATAATAGGTGTTTAGGCACCAAGGGCGTTATGTAGATAAGAAACCCCAGACGCTGTTGTTATCCAGCTTGAGAGCATTATCAGCTAGTAACGTCCTTGGAATATACAATATTTTATTTTTTTACTAGAATATGTAGAATTAGTTTTAAATAAATACATAAAAATAAATATATCATTACTGGGTGTGGCACTCTGCCGTAAGCAGATCTCGGTAAGTGATATATTTCTTCGCGTGAAGTGCGGTTACCAGCCGTTAAATCACGGCCCCCAAAGATATTAGTGGAGGGGGAACCACAGGGGTAGATTTAAATTGGTGAAAATTGTTTGTCGGTTGTAGGGATCGAACCAGGGTTCTCAAGATCCACAGGCCGACTAGATACCACTGAGCCACCTACCCCATTTTTTTATCAATAAGTAAGAACCTATAAATATTGTTTTTGATTGAACCAGGTTCGTGGTAAAGTTTCGGACCACGGAAATGAGAACTCCAATGAATTCCACAGCCGACAATTGAAATTTTCACCACATAAATATTACCCCTTTGTTTCCTCCCCCACTTTACCGCATTTCACTTACTAAAATCTGCTACACTGTTGTTTGTAACATAGCTTATATACACACAGGAATGGGTAAAATTTCATGATAAAATATTTATTGATTTAGAAAGATTTCAGCAAATGATATATTTTTATTGTGGCTGCAGTTCTCATACGAGTAGTCGTAAAATCATGGCATCAGTGTTAATAAACCAAAATTGAATTTTCAAAAGAATTCAAATTAGGAGAGATTTCATTTGAATTCTGTTTCTAAGGAGAATCGAAAAACGATAAAGATATTTTTAAAAAATGTTCGAATTTAAAATATTTGTGTATATATGATAACAATAATTTAATTGTAATGTTTTGTTATTGTAGTAAATAATTACACTTCTATTTATAAAACTATATAATGATTCGTTAAATAATTTAAGAAATATATGAATTTAGATTATAAAAAAGTAGTGAACTATATTTCAAAATTGTTCCAATTTAAAATATTTGTGTATATACAGGGTGATTCAGGGAACTTAACTTTTTTATTATAAGAAATAGAAATCACGTGAAATAAGTAACAAATACATATCTGCATTATTGTCATTAATTTTACCTTGTTACATTTTGTTTAATTTCGCATTGCCACCTAGAATAATTGAATAAAAATAAATTATGACATTCCTCAATTATCTTATTTATCTAGATTTTTTTCATATTCATTTATGACAAGTAATACATCGTTGAAAAGAGAAAAAAAATGGCGGTTTTTATTTTAATAAAATAATTCTAGGTTCCCATTTGAAAAATAAAAGTTGATGGTCGTATCATGTAAACCTGACTTTATATAAAATATACTAAATATACTAAAACTTCCATATGAAGAAAATTTCTTATAATAAAAACGTTATGGGAGGGTTCGTCTTCCCAGAATCACCCAGTATGATATCAATAATTTAATTGTAATGTTATGTTATTGTAGTAAACAATTTAACTTCAATTTATAAAACTATATAATGATTCGTTAAATAATTTTAAAAATATATGAATTATAAAAAAGTAGGGAATTATATTTAACAACCAAAGAAAATACTATATTATTCAACGAGCTTGTTATAGTACCCATAGCACGCTGATTGAATACTATACTTTATTTACGATCATTGAACAGGAATGTGCAGTTTAGGTCGTAGTTTAAGAAAACTATAAATTTTAGAGATTATATGATAAATGTCAAATTTTATTAGTTTCTAAGCAACATGAAAATAACAATAATAATAATAAGTTACTATAGTAGCCGCAATTTGATTGGTTTAAAAAGAATTGCCTAATGGTTCATTATTTAACACTTTTGCCCACTATTTTGCATTCATGAATCATTTTATCTGATTCAATCAAAAACAATATTTATAGGTTCTAACTTATTGATAAAAAAATGGGGTAGGTGGCTCAGTGGTATCGAGTCGGTCTGTGGATGATGAGAACCCTGGTTCGATCTCCATAGTCGACAAACAATTTTCACCAAATTAAATCTACCACTGTGGCCTCCCTTCCACTAACATCTTTGGGGGCCGTGATTTGACTGCCGATAACAGCACTTTAAGCAAATAAATATATCACTTACCGAGATCTGCTACGGCAGAATGCCACATCCAGTAATGGGTAAATGGTGTGATGATATATTTGTTTATATTTAAATTATCTTATCTATCTAGAAACGTACATATAATGAATGTATTATTAATGGACGTGGAAAAAATAATATATTATGTAACTAGTACGAAAAGTGACATATCTCTTGACGATGGAGACATTAAAATGTGTGGAACACATAGGTAAAGTGAATGTCCTGGAATTGGGTGATTTCAAGATTTTGAACTCGATTGACGCCTCATTTTAATTGCCATCTTCGTCCGGGAAAATATAACTTTTTTGTAATTAAACTATATACTATTTATGCAAAAAACATTTGAATATATAGTTAAGAATAATATCTTTCATGTTTTGTAACACTTTCATTGTTTTTATTTTTTGTTTCAGTTTATTCTTTTGACTGCAAAATGCTTGTTACATTCATTTTGTTATTGATTCACCTATATTTCATTCAACATATATTCAAAATTTAAAATTAGTTTATCTTTAAATCAATTTTAAAAATATAATTTTCGAGAATTGTATATTTATGCCTCAATATATTCTAGGCACGATTCTGTAACTCTAGTGCTCTCACTCCAGAAACATTTCATTTCTAAACAGCATTTGCTTGACACTAAATTTCACTAAAATTCACAGTGAAACATGTTTTGCATAGCATTTAAGTTAGTGTTTCTTACCACTTATAACTTTATAAGCAGATTCATAAAGAGATAAGAAAACTTAATTTGATGTTAATTAAATACATTTTTGATTTGGATTGAAATTATTAGTATCAGATCTATATTTAAAATAAATATAGAATATGGACAACGATAATTTATAGAAGCGGTTATTAAAAAGAAAACATATACAGAATTAGATAACTTAATAATAGGTATTTATTAGTCGAGATTATGTAGAAAAAAGAAAATAATAGATGCTATAATTAATTTTATTATTAAATAAAATGCTCGAATAAATTGCCATTTACTGATAGGCAATGGCTTAATCTATTATAGAATTCTCGACGAACGGAACTTAATTGTCTTTGGGTAATATTATTGCACTCTTGTATAATTGCATTTCTTAAAGATGCAATGCCATTGTAGGTACCATGTTGGTACACTTTTTCTTTTTAAATATGACCACAAAATAGTTATTTGTGTATTAAGAGCGTAAAGTGATTCTTTGTTACTCGAGCACGGTAATTGCAGCGCGAGCCGAAGGCGAGAGCTGCAATAGTGCAAGAGGAACAAAGACACTTTACGCTCGTGATACACACATAATTTTTTCTACGATTGCATCCTAAAGTTATTAAAAAACGTAGGTATACGTCTAAAACTAAATTCGTTTTGTTAACTGTCAATATGACGAGTTTCTGTTTTGTTTGTATCCCTGGTAACTATTGAAATAATCTTTTTCGCGCGTTGCCATTGGAGACGCGCAAAAAAGATATTTTTCGATTGTTCCACAGAAAACGTCAACTTTACGATGACAAATGAGAGCGTAATGGTCATCTTTTCATAGCAATCGTAGAAAAAGAAATATTTTAATATTTCGTCCGCTGTGTGCCGGACAGTCATCATGCTGGTACCAGACGATGCTTCCAATTCTGGTCCAATATGTCAAATAATGTCAGACACAACAAACAAATTATTGTTTTATTTCTCATGGCACTCTGATAATTGCTTTAAAACGTGTATTTTCTTTTGCTTCTAACTCGGACATAAGAAACAATTGAATAACAAACTTATACTCTATGTATGCAGTTTTTCATTCTGAATATTTTTCTTCAGTACAATTTTGTTCTAAAATTAATAGGTAAAGAGATATCGCTAAACCAAAATTTTAACATTGAATTTCCTGTTCGAAAAAAAAAGTAGACACCCGGTATATATGTATATTCATAATATGATGTATTACTTACGAATCATAGACGGTTAACATGGCAAATCAATTTTACCGCTGCCACTGCTAATTTATTTGAGTAAAAAGAAGAATTAAATTCTTCATCTAAATCAATAAATAAATTTTTATTTTAAAGTTTCATATAATTACAAATTTAGGTATAAAGAAAATAAATTTTAAAAAATTATATTTTTAATTACCTTGCCATGGAATGGAATAAAATGCGAACATGTGTATTATTATAAAGTTTTTGTTTTGCAATTACATTGATATATCTATAAACTAATAAAATTTAATCTTTATTTAATGTTTGTTCATTCATTTTTACATTGGGCTACTTAATTTTATCTGAAGAACAATATCTACGGCTCGCTCGTCAGATAAAGTTAACCAGCGATACAAAGGCCGACCCATAGATCTTTGATGCTTATATATTTCGCTGTAACAAAGAACATAAGTTTGTTGTTTGATATCCATGATTAAATTTGTCTGTAATAAACATAAATCTATTCAAATCTATGGAAATATATGTTATTGATAATTCAGGGTGCGGGTGAGGGGGTGCTAAAATAATTATTGCACACGCGCGGTAAAATGCCTTGTCCTGTCTAAATTGATTGTAGTTCGATTTTTTTTGCAATTGAAATTATAAAAAATAAAGGGTTTTGGCATTTTCTTCTTTTAATACGAGTAAATATTTATATTCTTTGAGAAAGTAAAACAAATCATTATTTAAAACTTTTCGCTTGGCCAGTACGAGTATATTACAAAATTTAATTTAGGAATGTATACGAACATGTGTTTTTTTTTATATTTATAAATTTATGAAGCTGCATGAAAGCCTCTTATACTTATACTCATGATAAAAAGAATGAACTAAATCTTTAGTAGCTTAGTAGTTAATAGAAGTATTTCAATATTCCAGCTAGACTTTGCTAAAAATATGATTTTGAATGGACCTGATAAAAATAAACTTATTTATTATTTAATAAATTTCATAGAAGTACGAGATTAAACTCAATGAAGGAACTGAACTTCCGTTTCGAATTACCGGTTAAGGGTTAAAGACTACGTGTAACTGATTGGGATAAAGAATTAACTTCAGGCTATATAATTCTACCGAATATTTAGCAACATTTTTACGTAATACCTTAATACAAATATATTATTAAAAGAAATAAATTATAGGAATTCTGATTAACTGCTAAAAGTTACATATAAACTGAATTCTTATTAAATAGGTTTTACAAAAAATTTAATTTAAAATTCAATTTGTACAACTAAATAAGAACTTCCACGTATATCAATTTTTGACGTTATGATATGTCAATTTTTTCATTACAGTCATTCAAGAGTTATGTAAAGAATTTTTTACATAACTAGTTACGTAATAAATGTTGACAGTTTAAGCTTTCTCAAAAATGTTTGCAAATAATGGAAAAGAAATATTTATTCATATTTATAGGATTTATATAAATTTAATATTTTTTTTGGTATTAAACAGTTCACGGGCAAATTAGTAGATTCTTCGATATCAGAAGGAAGGTCTGTCTCGGAATCAGAACTCATTCTCAATGATGACATAAGCTTGAAATTAAAACTTTTTGTTTATTTATTTTCACGGCAACGCTTTGGTAAATTGATTTATTAATTTTGAAATATACTGAGCTGTCATAAACCTAGAATTTTATGTATTTTAAAAATTATTTTAGTGGAATTAGATAAAATTTTGTACGTAATACGTTATGAAAACGTGATATTGTTTGACTCGCATAATTTGCAAAAATATTACATTCGTCAAACAATATTAAATTATTCATAACTGGTTACGTAAATAACTATTATTGTTCCAGATTTTGAGAGTAGCAGTAGAAGTTCTACATTATGTTTGTAAATAGAATTTGGTATGTTATATAAAGGTAATAATACGGTGTTGGTGTATCCGAGGAACTATAAAAGTACCGGAATCTGCAAATATTGTGCACATTTTGAAAGTTATCGCAAACCACAAACGTATCCTTATCCTTGTTTGTACAAACAGTCTCATAGCTTCATGAGTCCCTAGGAAATAATGAAAAACTAATCTTGTTCTATTTTTTCTTTATTAAATTGTTTCTAAACATATAATAAAAATAAAATACATTTTTATATATTTGTTTTAATTTAAAAATATAATTTTATGAAATGTCTGGTCTGTCAACGAATAGATTAACACTGATAAATATTCGTTGAGAAAATAATTTAAATGTGATTGTGAGTTTTATAAAAAAAAGAAATTATTTAATATCGTTGTAATAACTTTTAAAATTGTAATCGATTAAAAGATTGATTAATTTTAATCAGTTACTTTCTGTCTCTGTTAAAATATATAATTGAAAAATGAGTAGGTATACTATGTTCAAAGATACTCCGTTATGGCCCTCTCAGCGGGTCTATTGTTAGGGATTTAAGCTTGATTTATAGGGGTGCAAGGACAGGTAAGTATTCAGTATTTCCCAATTTAATCTGAAATACGTAATCCGCACAGAGATTAGAGATTTCCGAATTTAAATATTTTGCAATCCTACCCTGAGCGCCAACAGGTAGAATCTCTTACTGTGTGCGGTTCAACACAGGCTTATTATGTTAAAGCCATAACGGAATACTATACACTTTGGTTATTTCAATATTATAAAAGAATGAAGATTTTTAATCTATTAAGGTATTTTTACTTCCTTGTACGAAGTAAAGGAAGTATTGTAATCGCGAAAATTTTCGGTTCTCAGATTTCAACGGAAATAGGTGTTTTGGCCCTCCCTGAATCCATTTTGACTAATTTCGTCATGCCGTCTGTACGTACGTACGTACGTACGTATCTCGCATAACTCAAAAACGGTAAGCCGTAGAAAATTGAAACTTTATATTTAGGACTGTTATAACATGTAGTTGTGCACCTTCCTTTTTGGTCATTATACATCTACCGGAAGTGGTACTTCACTTGAAGCCTATAATAGATTTTCATGAAAAACTATATTCAAATATAATTTAAAACTTTCCAAATTTGGTATATAAGACTACTATATCAATGGAAATTACATAATAGATTTTGGTTAAAATATACTAACCGGAAGTGACACATTACATGAAGCTGCTAACAGTTTTCCTTGAAAAAAATGGTATTATTTTAATTTTAGAAATAAATTCTGCAAATAAAAGTGTTATAGAATTAAATTCTGCGTCTAGCACATTAAGAATTTTTAAATTAGCTTTTTGCATAAACGAGATATCTAAATTTAAATATTATATATTTTTTGATTTTTTTAAAATTAAGTTTGCTATGGATTAGAACAAAAAATAAAAGATTTAATGTGAAATATGTGCAATTAAAAAAATATCTATAGTTAAATACGGGTACAAGAAAGTCATGTGGTGTCCACATCAGATATTTTTTTTACCTATTATCAATAAAAATAAAATAAATATATCATCATGCCTATAGTTACCAGCTACTATATCACGGTCCTTAAAAGATGTTAGGGGAGGAAAACCACCGAGTTCGTTTTAAATGAGGTGCAACGTAGTAGTAGTAGTAGTAGCAGATATCGAATTCGGTTTGCAAAGATGCATTACAAAAATAATGATAATAATAATAAAATAATAGATAAATAAAATGTTTGCTAATTCATAAACAATAAAGTCAAAAATAATACAAATTTCGTCACATTTGTAGGATAATTTAACGATGTTTTTATATTTAAAAAATATATAGGTTACTAGATAAGAGTAAAAAAAATAGTAGTAGATAGAGAAAAAAGTTTCAAATTAGTTATTTTTGTATTAAATGCGCAAAATGAGAGTCTTTTTTTGCGCGTGAGAATGTTACTTGAGACAATGAAAGTCATTCGAACGCGCCAAAAAATAAGAATTTTGTCCACGAAATACAAACAACATTTTTTCTAAAACTATAAATAAATAATAATACAATAATTATTGATTTTTTTTACGTAAATTGAAGGAAAACAATCAACAATAATATTAATTTGATACTATGGATGTGTTGTTACTAATAAAACCTGACAACAAATAATTTGTGAGCGTGCGCGAGATACTCATTTTGCGCACTAGAATACGAAACAGTGCACAAAATACACATTTCGCGCACTAGGGTGTAAAATAATACGCAAAATACGCGTTGTCATGGTAATGTAAATGATGAAAAAAATCACGTAATTCGCATATTGATATTAGTGAAAAAAATACCATTTTTGACAGTAGAAAAATATATTTTTTTTTGAAATTCGCAAAATTTAGGGTATTTCATTCCTAGGGCATATTTTTAGTGTCCTTTCAAATTATATGTCATTAAAGTTTCACGCAGAAGTATAGAAACACTTTGTATATGGCCGACTTAATAAATACTTCTGTAAATGTATATAAAATAATAAATAATAATAAACGTATTTGATTTATATTTATGGACATGAATGTAATTTTTTGAAAATAATTGATTATTGTTAATATTTTACTTTAAGATGTTAATTGTAAAGTCATATCTCATTATTCAATCATAGTGATAATAATAATACGGTTATGTAGATAATTTGTTTTTATGCCGTTGCATATATAGGTATATTCACATTCTATATATACTAAAAGGCGTAATTAGAAATATTAGCCTAGGGGCGCCATGTACCTTTGAGGCGGCCCTGGACTTAGATCTCAGGGCTTTGTACTGTATTCATCTTTTTGTATTCATTAAATCTACTAATTATTTATATCGTAACCATTAAATTTGTACGCTTTGAAATCGCATTTCTACTCGTATCATTACAATTGTGCACTCGTGGGACGATGCAATGACGCAGGTAAGTATATATTTACCTTATATTATATGAATTAGTTTCTTTAAACAATCAATTCATTTATTATTATATTTTTATTCAATTATTATCTATTCATTGGAACCAAAATAATTTTAAAGAAGTAAGCTTTTAATTAGTATTTTTGAAATAAATATTTAAAAACAGATGACAAAATAAAATACGAGAGTAAAAATTGGAACAACATCAGATTTGAGTTAGATGGGTACTGTTAAGTTTAAAAGCCCTAGGTTCAAATCCAGGTGATATCTCAATTTTCTCTCTATAATTAAATTTGAACACTGACCTTCTTTTGTTTATAATCAATAGCCTGCACCAATCTCGTCAACTTCATATGCTCGCCCTCCTCATAGGGCGGGTTATCCGGGTCGTGGTTAAGAATGATCGCCAGTTCCTGCGAACTCCTGGACTGGTCCAGCAGGTCTACAGCGAAACGTTGGCACTGGTGGCGCAGTGCCAGGTATTCACTCTTGCATTCCTGTTCGGTGAAAGCGAGGTTGCGCAGCTCCCAAGACAATTGAAACGCGGTGAGGATAGGGTCGTTGGATGAGAGGGCGATTAGTGAAGGACTCGCCAAGGCTCGGTACTCGTTCACACGGGACAGGGAGAAACGGAGGGAATCTTCATTGGATTCGCGGATGCATTCGTCGCAACCACATCTGGAATTATTATTATTTATTACGTCAAATAACTATACTATAATTGATTTATATTTTAAAGTAGAATCCAAACTACTCGAGGAGCAGCTAAATTTGAATCTTCCAGACAAAAAGGAACTAATTTCATATTTTTAAATTTTATTCCCGTAATTACTTGGTTGTAAAACTAGTAATCTGATACTGAATTGGTTGAATATATACGACTAGTATTTCTTCACAATTTTTATTTAAAAAAACAACGGACAGATTACAGGTTAAGAACCGCTGGTATAGAGCAATATATAGTCTATCAAATTTTTGCCACCTTTACTGTGAATAAAATTACAAATATTTTAGTTATATATCGATATTATTCCATAAATTTTTATTATAATTTGCTGATTCTCGATAAGATGCTGTAAGTGGACAGAAATGAAGCATTAAAAATAAATCATTGTACACCTAGAACGAGATAAAAGCTCAGCAAACACTGTATATAAATATTAGTTCACTAAAAGAAATAAACATCTCTTTGAGAAATCAAGTCACAATTGAAAATTAAAAAATATATGGTGCACATATACCGAGTGTAACACGAAAAGTGAAACATAGGCGTTTAACATGGTAAATCCGTTTTTCCGTGCGCATTGCTTCGCTAATTATTTTAGGAAAAAATGTTTCAAATAAATGTTGTAAAGCATAAAATATTTAGTACGTAATAATGATTTTGAAAATTTATTCTGACATTGACGTATAAAACGTTACGCATTTGTTCATCTCTAGTTTTTAATTCCATGGCTATTACTATTAAATTGAAATTACGTGAATTTTCAAATTTAATTTCTGCAGTTATGAAGTAGTCAAAATGAATTTTGTTTATTGATTCGGATGTAGAATTTTATGCTTTACAATATTTATTTGAAACATGTTTTCCTAAAATAATTAGGGAAGCAATGCGCACGGAAAAACTGATTTGCCATGTTAAACGCCTATGTTTCACTTTTCGTGTTACACCCGGTATATCTTACATTTATTTATAAAGTTTCTCTGCTTTTTCAACAAACAATATAACAAATGGTATTTTATCGAAATTGTATTCAATATACCCCACTTGATTAAAAAATAACAATCGTGGCATCTAGAACCACAGGTAAACAATTTGTACAATATATTAAAATTAGTCTACAATACTGGTTTTATAATGATGCGGCCTCTTCAGACTTTCACATTTTAAGGGCTCTGAAGTAAGACATCATATAATTGCATTAATTTAAAATGAGTCTTTTTCGAAACAGTGAAAAATCATGTACATGTTAAATAGGTTTTTGGCGAACCTGGATTCACTTACAGTAATTAAATTTCAAAACAGCAAATATTAGTTCCATATTTACCCATTTTTATGACAAAATTCTTCTAATTACATAATTTTAGATTCAATCAGCCAAAAATTTTAGCCGCTAAAAATTTGTTGTCATAGACTCCAGTCTACTTTGCCTAATGGGAAATCCGCCACTGTGTGTAATTGTTTGTCTTGGTAACGAAGCGTTAATGTTCAGGGGCTAGACAATTGGTGCGCGAAGACCTTATTGAAAACTATTCTAGCTGAAGTGTGGATGGAGCGAGGGGAACATATTTAATTGTTATGAATACGGGTGTTAGTGTACATAGATGTGTATTACTCATTTTTGACAATCTGTTATCTAAATTAAAAAAAAGATAAATTGTTTTTCATTTAATACTTCTTTAAGTTTCAGTTATCTATTCGTATTTCAAGCGTTTTCAAACTGTCAAATTCATCTTCAGCCTTTTAGAACAAAAAATGTTGATATAAGGAGGGTTAAAAATCGATGTGAAATTTGTTATTTTAATACTCAATTCAATATTGGGAGAAATTCTCTTTATACTTAAACACGTGAAAATATTCTACAGTCCATAAATGTTTCTCAGATTCTTGTCTTAAAATATTTTATAAACTATAACACATGTATAGATACGAATTATCACAACAGATATAATAAGTATCAATTATAAATATTGTTGACCATCCTATTGATAGTAAATAAGAAATGAAATGTTACGATCATATTTATAGCTTTTCCAAAAGAGATTTGTCTACTTATTTGATCGACTAGATAGAATATCTTTTAAAAGAATAATTATAGGAATAAATAACCTGAGTGATAAACAATAATTTACTACAATTTTACAAGAAACAAAATATAAAATATGTTTGATATAATGTACATATAATTAAATTAATTACCCCTTAAATTTTATGTTTAGTTGTGGTGATCAATTAAAAAAGGATAATAAATTGTGTGTCATCAATTAATTAACTAAACGTATTTAGGATGTATAATGAAACTACGAGTATATGAAAATGGGATGCTCGAGAAATATAAGAGATACGAAATTGCTTAAATTAGACCGTCTCATTAAATATAAATAAGTAAAACTGTAAATTTTGCTAATTTCGCTTTTCACTTATAACTTTTCTGATTGAATTTATACAAATGTTTAACTTGTACATGATTGAGGCACTTTGTAACAAGGAATTCACTGCAGTCCGCAAGATTTTTATATCTCGTATACATTTCGAGAAAGTCATAGTAAATTTTACTTTTCATATGGAGCTCACATCGGGTTACGATACATTTAAAATACTTTTCGTAACACATGCACAAGAAACACGTTATTATTCCCTAATTTTAGAGAGAGAGAAACACTGCTTTTCTCCCCTAGGGGAGAAAAGCATAATGTTTCTCTCCCTAGGTAGGAAGTTTATCTCTCTAGGTAGCATGTTTCTTTCCCTAGAGACTACGATTATTAGCTGTTTGCGGCGTTTCCTAGGTAACTAGTTACGCAGTCCATATTTGACATTTGTCCCGATAATTTTTGTGCACTTGTTATGAAAAGTATAATATGCTTCACGGGAGGGCGCGATTATCCCTTATGTGAAGTTGGCAAACCTCGACTTCAGCTCGAGCCTTCGGTCCTCGCTTATGTCTCGGATTGCCAACTTCACACACGGGAATAATCGCTTGTTGCCCTCCCTTGATGCATAACATACTATTTCATTTCTTTTCGACGAAATTACATAGGTACTTCGTATATATTAAATAATATATATTATTATTTTTTGCAGTCATTTTGAAACACTTTTTATATTTGTAAATGTAGTGTTTCTGTACTTTTGTAAACATAAATATATTGGAATGTATTCGCAATCATACGAGTCACCTTGCCGCACTGTCAATGTTTTGGGACTTTTATTTTAGCGGTGTTAATAAACTGTAATATGAGTAGCAAATAAATAAATACATATTTACTAAAAGATGCCTGATAATAGATTGAAAATATTATGTTATTATTCTAGCAGTAAAATTAAACAATCACAAATTATAAGTCAAAGCATGCGCAGAGAAAAAGTTCATCAAACTAGTTTATAATTTCTTGTAAATGACAAGTCATAATTGTTCATTGATGACCATGGGATTATAACCAATCTTTTACAATAAATAAATAAGATTTGAATGTAACTTACTTGATATCATGAGGCATGGGCAATGTAGCTCCTCGATCCAATAATATCTTGATAATTTCATAGTTGTCTTTATGGGCGGCTAAAATTAAAGGTGTTATTTCTGGAGCAAATGTTCCTGTGCTCAGCTCAACTTTCTGCCAACTCTATAAACCAAATATAATGGTTATTCTTATTATATAATATGCTAAATTATATTGAACAGAATGATATATATGTTTTTTTGGAATTTATTATTGAACAAGGTCAAATACATTACGTAGTTTATAAACGAGCTCTTGATTAATGCTTTAATGACGAGTTATTTATTTATTTTATTGTCACGGTTTAGAATAATTACAGGACATAATCTTACAGTAAAATTCAGAATACTCGAACACATTTAAGCTGGATTCAAAGAATTCGTAAAATAACGTAAGTAACGTTATAAAATATTGAATGTTTTAAAAACTATTAGATATTTCATAGTTATGTAAAAAACTTGATGTTATTTATTTTATTGTTATGGTTTAGAGCAATTACAGGACCTAATCTTACATTAACATTCAGAATACTCCAACACCTTAAGCTGAATTCAGAGTTTTCGTAAAATAATGTAACGAAACTTTATAAAATATTCAATGTTTTAAAACTATTAGATATTTCATAGTTATGTTAAAACTATAAAATAACTTAATAACTAATATAACCAAATTTAATTTTTTGCATTACTTTACTTAACGTTTTACGTTGTCTAATAAATTTGAGAGGGTTCGGTTTGTGTCGGAAGTATCTGTTATACATTCAGCTGGACATAACCTGATATTTTTATTTTTAAATCTATTCATATTTATTGGATGAGTTTTCATTAAATATTTGTATTTATTGTTATTAATATTAAGTAATACATTTGGAGAACTATGAAATACCGTTGTTTTCTATCACGTTGCGGTTTATACAGGTTATTTTATATGCATTTTATTATTTGAAAATGGCCAAAATATTGTGCCGAAACGTCGGCAATGAATAATAATATTAAAAAAATGATAATTTAAATTGTCTAAATTTATTTTACCGTCGTTAAAGCTTGAAATCTATTTAACCATTATTAAAATTATCATTCGCCTTATTAAAAACAAAAAAAAATTCTTTGGACTTTTGAAAACAAATTATCTCTTTTTTTTGTTAATCTTACAAATGTATTGTTTCTGTTTATTAATTTTATTATAAATACTTATTACAAATTGTATTATTTATTTTATATTTGTCGTGAGCAGAAATTTACGACCACCTTTAGTCCATACTCTAATAAACAATTTTACTATTTTCTTCTTATAATTAATTTTTAATTTGTATAAAAATCATTTATAGTACCTTTATTTTCAATTATTATATGGTTGATTTATGTATAATCTAATTTAGATCAAAATTAATATTAATTCTAATAAAAACTTACATAAAGTTCCCCTTCCTTGTGGATCAATTCTTCATGCTCCAGAAGCAATTCAACAGCTTCAACGAACTCTTGATTGATGGCATGCAGAAGAGCATCTTTTGTTTCAACACCTAGGATAACCAGAAGTTCCACCATCTCCAGATTTTCCCCTTCTATAGCCAGAGTCAATGCTCCACGACCTAAGCTGTCCACGCAATTTATGTCGATGACCTTTTTCCGATATGCTCTTTGTATCATTCTGTAGACAAATTTAAAAACAAATGTAAACAAATTATAAGTTTACGTTATTAAAATATTATTCTAAATATTTTATCCATCCTGTTCAGTTCCTGTGAATTGAACCTGGATAGGAGAAGCTAAATGAGCATGAAAGATCAATGAGAAACTGTCTTCAATATCAAAATCTCCACAGATCAACTTGACTTAATTTTGTAACATTCGCTAACCTTTCATGTTCAGTTGGTACCCGGGCCCCTTCACGTATTTGGCTGATCTTGATTATCTTCCAGTATCTAGTAACTCAACTCAAAAATTAACCTAAGAACCACTACTATAACTTTCGTATAATATCTTTAGAAAAAAATATGATATAAAAATAAAAAAATTGTGTAGCAGTAAATGAAATAATAACTATCTAAAGAAGTTATGTTATTCAATAAATTCTTGAATTTTTAAAATTAAACTTTATCTAAATTGAAAACTCTTTACAGTTTTGTATGTTATATTTCGTAACATCTGGACAAGAAACACGTTCTTATTCCTTAATTTTAGAGAGAGAAATACTGCTTTTCTCCCCTAGGTAGTATGTTTCTCTCCCTAGAGACTACGATTATTAGCTGTTTGCAGTGTTTCCTAGGTAACTAGTTACGCAACCCATATTTGACATTTGTCCCGATAAGACAGTAATTTTTGTGCACTTGTTACGAAAAGTATAATATGCTTCACGGGAGGGCGCGATTATCCCTTGTGTGAAGTTGGAAAACCTCGACTTCAGCTCGAGCTTTCGGCCCTCGTTTACGTCTCGGTTTGCTAACTTCACACGCGGGAATAATCGTTTTTTCCCTCCCTTGATGCATAACATACTATATTAAACTATAATTGTTTTTTAAAATTTCTATGGTATCATTTACAAGGAAATTTGAATCTTAAACAGTAAGGTTATATGCATGATTTATTTTATCATTTAGAAAAATATATATGTTCGACTCAATAGTCAAAACATACAGGGTGTTTCTATACCTGTGCACAAAACTTTAGTGACATAGGTATATAATTTGTTATACTGATTATAGAACAAAAATATTTTTTTTGTAATTCGCAAAAATTAGGGAATTTCATTCCTAGCGAACATTTTTAGTGTCACTGGCTTAATTCGGAATTTTGCGGCGCTTCTCTATACCCTATCACCATATTCACTAATTCGCTGTTGCTATACATTTTTCACAAATTTCTCCCACAACAATTTACCCTTTCAATACCGTATACGAAATCAGACTAGGTAATCAAATAAAAATAAAAAAGGGATTACACCAGTACCTAGATAATAACTAATTAATAAATGATTATTTATAGGCAGAGTTTATACTTTTATTTCATTAGTAACATAATTATAAATAATTAAATGTACTATTAAACCAGTGACACTAAAAATGTGCCCTAGGAATGAAATACGCTAATGTTTGCGAATTAAAAAAAAAATTCTACTACTGTCAAAAAATGTTAATTTTTTCACTAGTATCAATACGCGAAGTACGTTATTTTTTCATCATTTACATTACCATGACAACGCGTATTTTGTGCATTATTTTGTACCCTAGTGCGCAAAATGAGTATTTTGCGTATTTTGCGCACTGTTTCGTATTCTAGTGCGCAAAATGAATATCTCGCGTACACTCCCAAATTATTTGTTGTCAGGTTACATTAGTTACAACACATTAATAGTATAAAATTCATATCATTGTTGATTGTTTTCCTTCATTATAAACAATTAAATGTACTATTAAATCAGTGACCCTAACTTTAGCTAATTTCAAAAAAATTCTTTTTGTTCTATAATCAATAAATTAAAACAAAACCTATATTTGATGTTCTTAATTTATCATGAATTAATTAATATTACTCTAAAATAAATCACCATAAACAATGTCTGACTTATTTTCTGTATGCCTAATATATAGACTCAGTCTAAACATGTATTAAGCATATTGTTTGGTTAATTTCTTAGTTCGTATTGAGTCTAACAAATACATAAATTTCAATAATCTGTAACATCATGTTAGACAAATTAATTTCCAATTTGCCAAGCTATATCCATTCAGCATGTGTTTCCCTTCCCTGATTTATATTACCCTAACCTAGTTACGAACTAGGTAGTAATTAACAACTATTTTTATTTATGTGATATATATTACGAGTAAATATCTATTTAAAACATACGTCTCAATTATGTGTCTAGCAACTCTAACAAAACAATAACATCAAAATCAGCTGTCAGTTAGACGAAGACAGAAGTCATGAAAAGTAGAAAGAATTCTGAATAAACTAGATATGTGTGTGTGTGAGAGAGAGAGAAAGAGAGAGGGTTAAAATGCTTTTAGTTAAATTTTAATGGTATTAAAAATTAAAATATCTTAAAAACCAATAATATTTTTGAAACATTGATAGTTTTTAGTACAAAGTTTTTGAGTCTAGTCTTAATATAAACAACAAAATAAAAATTTTGTGACAATAGTGCCCGACCCCATTCCTGCTTGTTTCATAAAACCTACAATTCCTAAATAGCAGCTAAAAAATGCTCCGTGACACCGTGACATATACAGGAAAAAAATGGCACAATTCACTTTTCAGTTTCACTCGTATATCCTAGAAATATAAGTGTTCAATTTTTCTTTCATGAAACTTTTGAAGTAATATCTTAAAAGTACAAATGCCCAAATAATAGCCTGCAGTGCGACGGCGCCACGACATTTCAATATGAATTTTTTATTTCTTATCAAATAAATGACAACAATATAGCCAAATAGTTTTGTTTTTGTTTAGAGGTCATCTTTTTGAATACTAAAACAATAGTAAGCTAGTATCAATCTATCAATACGAAATCAATCGTGGTTATTACAAATTAAACATATTCTTAATTAATTATGTTTTTAATTAATTAAACTCAAAAACAATTTACAATTTTTAATTTATTTATGGAGTAGGTGGATCAGTGGTATCGAGTCAGCTTGTGGATCTTGAGAACCCTGGTTCAATCCCCACAACCAACAAACAATTTTCACCAAATTAAATCTACTCCTGTGGGTCCCCCTACAAAAATATCTTTGGGGGCCGTGATTTGACGGCTGGTAACCGCACTTCATGCGAAGAAATATATCACTTACCGAGATCTGCTCCGGCAGAGTGCCACACCCAGTAATGGGTAAAAGGCGTGATGATATATTTCTTTATAATTTGTATATAGAAAACGTAGTTTTTGAAACATATTTCTTTACTTGCTAACTTAATTTTTAAAATTTTATTAAACTGACTACGTTTTTTTTAAAGGTTGGTTACATTTCCAAGTCAATTCATATTTTAAATTAAAAAAACATATTCTGAATAATTTAAAGTAAAAATATACAACTAATTGTACTAGAGGCACCGTTCCAAAACGTCGTTAGTTTAATAAAATTTTAAAATTTTCCAAATAGAAGCAAATGTAATTTCACTTAAATTTTCATTTTTAGTGCTAAATAAAAACTAGACGGTTTAATTGAATTCAAAAATCTTTTGAAAAAACATGTATTCAAAAAAATACTGCTAACGGTTAACCGATATCAAGAACGTTATAATAATAACGATTATTCTTCAAAAACCGATTAAAAAAAATAGGAAACCAGGTAGGCCGGTAAATTTTTTTGGATTAAAAGAAATTTTAATTAGAAATTAAATTTAACAGCAAAAAATATAGTAAATAAAAAAAGTACAATTCAATTTATACATTATTATTATGTATCTATAAATATATAAGATCACAAAAATTTTAAATATTCTTAATCAAAACAAAAAGTAATCATTCTTCAACAAGAAAAAAAAATTACAAGCACAATAAAAATATTATAACTAAACCGGTTTAATATTTCTTTGGTTTAGGATTATCGTTACTTGCAGCTTAAAAAATAATGGTTAAAATTACGGTTAACGTTCTCGATTTTTAGTTAACAATATCGGTTACCGGTTTTTTAACTGATTTTATTCGCTGCTAAATATTAATTATTCCAACATGTGAAAAATAACACAAGCATTCAACTTTTCTATAATTTACTTCTAATAGTTTCTGACTTCCGGACACGTGTCTCTAATTGGATCTAATTCGTTGATGTCTTTCAATCGATAAAACCAATTCAAAGTTATTTTATCTTGATTTAAATGTAGGATTACGGATATCAGACTCGATATATTGATGCTATTATTTAAATTCTAAGTTAGTTCAAGTGAGTGTATGTTGAACGAATCTTGAAAGCAGTTTTTTGATCTTTTTCATTAATATAATGTATCTAAAATGAATTAAATTAATTCATTTATTTTGCAGGTCAATCTTTTAATAATAATTAGATCCTTAAACTTAAACAAAATATAAAATTTAACATTAAAATTATATTTTATTAATGAATAATTTTTTATAGAAAGCACAAAAGGACGTCTACAAATATTTTTATTATAAATTTTCAGCTATTTATAATATCAAACCAAGACAATTTTAATTCGGAGCAAAATAAAGATGCAGATTTAAAATTAAATAAATATATCATCGCACCTTTTACCCATTACTGGGTGTGGCACTCTGCCTAAGCAGATTTCGGTAAGTGATATATTTTTTCGCGTGAAGTGCGGTTACCAGCCGTCAAATCACGGCCCCCAAAGATATTAGTGGAGGGGGAGCCACAGGGGTAGATTTAGATTAGTGAAAATTGTTTGTCGACTGTGGGGATCGAACCAGAGTTCTCAAGATCCACAGGCCGACTCGATACCACTGAGCCACCTACCCCATAAAATTAATAATATAATAGGGTATGCATCCAAATAAAAAACAATTACGTTTTTACTATCAATTTCGACAAATAAAGTTAATTTAGACTAAATAAAATTATTTCTTAGTGTGAACTTCACACTTCTTATTAGTTATTAGTAGATCAGTTTAGTATATAATGTTTCTGTAAAGACAATTTTAAGTTTGATGAACATGGATGTGAGTATAATATGATAACAGATTTAGGAATGTGACCCTATAATATCGCGATGGTTTTTTTGTGTAAATTTCTATGTTAGTATCATGGGAGCCGCAAAGCAACCCTTGTATATTTTTTCCCTTATCTTTTCATCCCATATCTAGCGTTATTTTATGAATATGGTTTCGTAGTCAGACTTCAGGCTATTGAGGTTTAGAACTCAAATAAGACAAGTCTTCTTTTTCTGCATTATTAAAAATGTAGATACATTTACAACCAATTTATACGTTAACAACAAAGACAAAATTAATTGTCATGCATACACTTGGTGAAACTAGGTTTAATAAAATGTAAACTAAACACTTTGCTAAGTCTCACAAAATTCAGCCTCTGACGTTGCCCTCATAAGGTGACGTGGAGGCTGAATTTTGTGAGGCTTAGCCAAGTGTTTAGTTTATATTTTATTAATTTATACGTTACTTAATTTGTACTTGAAGTAGAAAGTAATTTTTTTAACATTTATAATAATTTCAACTCCGAATTGATATATGAATGACATACATATATCGCAATAATTTCAAATTTATACAGAACTTAAAAGGTACAGTAGTTACCTGCTTGTATTTTGGCAGTAATTATCTGTCAAACTTTAATTTAATAATGATTATAATCTACAAGGTTCAAGGTATTGTAAAACTAAATTAATTATTTTTTTTACCATAATTATGATACCAATGATCGCAGCTGATGATGTGATGATGACAAATGTTAAATATATTGGCTATTACAGAGCAACTAGAGTGAAAATTTAAGAATTTATTCTCTACTTCAAATGCAAGCTAGGATCTTGCAAGCTTTGAGTTGACATTCAATTCGAACTGAAGTATGGTGGCTTAATTTTTTTTTCTACAATTGCTATGGAAAGTTGACAATAACGCTCTTATTTATCATCGTAAAGTTGAAGTTTTCTGTGGAACAATCGAAAAATATCTTTTTTTCGCGTCTCCAATGACAACGAGCGAAATTAAATTAAATATTAAATTAGCTCCCAGTCTTATCAATATTATTGTGTCTTCGACTTTATTATAAAATATGGCGAACGAAACAAAGATAACGATAAAATGTCTAAATATTTATTTGTTTAATAATAGTTAAATGAGGTTTGTAACAAATTTGTTTTGCATTGTTTTCATGACAATCAATTCTGTTAAATTCATGAACGGGACAAATATGAAATAATTACCTGCGAACATTTCCCATATCTCCTCGTTCAACAGCTAACAAATATTTCTTTTCTTCAATGGTCAGGGACTTTGGTAAATTTGGAATTTGTAGCGGTTTTCTAGGTATTCCGGGGGCCTCGATATCTATATCAACCTACACAAAGAAAATTTTCAGTTTATATGTGCACATTTAACATTTTATAAATAAAATAAAGATAAATATATCATCACG
The DNA here is from genome assembly GCA_947425015.1 of Pterostichus niger. Taxonomy (NCBI): domain Eukaryota; kingdom Metazoa; phylum Arthropoda; class Insecta; order Coleoptera; family Carabidae; genus Pterostichus; species Pterostichus niger. Next base: position 19,809,966 of record OX380334.1, on the reverse strand, counting down.
CCTTTTACCCATTACTGGGTGTGGCACTCTGCCTAAACAGATCTCGGTATTTTATATATTATGAATATACATACTTCGTCTTTTTCTTCCATTATGAAACTGTATTATTTGAATACTCGGTAGTAATATCACGGAATATATTTCCTAGAAACAGAATAAATTATTAAACAAATTTAAAATTATGTACAAATACAATATTTTCATTTTATGAATCATTGCATTTTATAGGATAAAACTTGAATTCAAATTATCGATTTGCAGCTAATTAATTTATTCAGACGTATTCACTAGTAGATATTTTAATTATTACCGGCCAGTTTAGAAATTTAATCAGTAAAAACATATCAATAATCATTTTCTGCTTTTAATTATTACTCAATGTTATAATTGCCTAAAACATTTACATTAATATCTCATTTACAGAGTTCTTCTATTCTGTTATTTAATAATTAAATTTATATATATATATATATATATATATATATATATATATATATATATATATATAATATTGAAAGCAGCTCATAGACTAATTTAATTTTCTATTAAATATTTCCTGACGATGGTCGATAATATGTTTCCACATTATAACTATATTATTTTACTAATATTGTATTAAAATGAATAAAAATCTAACATGTCAAACATAATCTACAAATAAAATAAGCTACCTTCGACCTACGAAACGAATGAATGATATACACGATGTTAGACACATTTGTAATAGCTTACTACTTATAATATGTAAATGTAAGATGTATTACCGATAGCAAAGCTGACAATAATATGGAAATAGTATCTCGCGGCAGTGTAGCTACATGGCTGCTGTCCAACTGCAACCAGTGACTGGCCTGGCTGTTGTTGCCACAGACTGCCGAGCATCGTTATTGAATTAAGGATTAGACCTTAGACCTAGTTTTATGCTAAAAGGCTCAATGTGATTACATGTGTGCTGAGATTTTTACACAAACATAAATCATATTTTAAAATATCACAGAAGTGAATATTTTTGTAAGTTATATATTGGATAAACGACTGAATTTATCCTATTTAATGAATCTAGAAGACTACATACATACATAATAGTTATTTACGTAAAAAGTCAGGAATATATTCAATTACAGGATGAGTAGATAGTTTCATGCCGAGCGAAAGCGAGGCTTGAAACAGATTACAAATCATGTACGACGCTTTACTGACGTGTTACGTATAACATTTTACCTGAAACTTATAAATAAATAAGAAATATTTTAAATTCATTTAAATTAAAAGAAATATTTGACATACATATTCAGTCAGTATTTTATGTTGCTAAGTAACTAGACATTCACGTTTCTTTCATTACCTGCCTAGGCAGGCAATATGTTATTTTCCTGCCTAGACATGCAAAGCAAAGCTTTCTTGAGTCTTAAAGTTCAGACAAATGTTTATTTTCCTGTTAGGTAAATAATATTAAGGTACACCCTAAATGTACGAATCCTGAAAAATTTACAAAACATCCATTAATCAGATTTATCAAAGAATCAGTCTTCGTCAAACATTCTCATCCTGGCATACCATTCTTCGCTTCAATCACATCCACGTTCCCTCCATACAAGCTTATTTATTCCTCTCACTCGAAATTTTATATCACGCAACAACTCTTTAATCACATTTGTTCCTATAAAAACTATACTGACTATTTTTAAAATATTACTCGTATCTTGTCTCCACCGCTTTTAAACTTAAAACCTCTAACTAGACGCGTAGACGTTCAGCCGATTGAAACATACGTTGAAGCAATGGTTATGTCACCGGAAAAGTGTGAACAGCAGAATATGTTTGTTTCGTTATCAACTCTTGAAAATTTGGTTTCAAATAAAAATGAAAAATATTTTTCAATAAAATTAAAATTGATTTTATACAAAAAAGCAATAAATGTTTTGAAACACCTTGTATATCTCTACTCTTTTTTGTTTGTGATGTTACGTACACATGTTGATGGAGCTCATATACGAGATGTATTTTAAAATGAAATAATTGCAATTACAAATAATACGAATAGGTAACAATTTTAAAATTAACGTCTAACAACAGTTTAGTTTTATTTTATTACTAAAAACAACTTACACAAATTTCATTTGTTTTATAATTTTAACTAACTGGAGAATAACAGCAATAACTTTTATTATTACTGTAATGGATATTAAATTTACATGTATATAAATCACCTAGGGACATCTATTTCCTAGTAAACTTTAATTACTAAATGAAGATGGTATGTTTATAGGTTTATTATTAGTATTTATGATATTAAAATCTATGAATTTATGTTAATGTAGTTTAATTATAAAATATTAAATCATAAGTAAAGTTTAGTTTTAAGAAAAGGATATACATTTTTAATTCGACTGTTATAAATAATATGAAAACAGGTTTATTTTGGATTTCAGTCAATATTATTTTTTATTTTTCTATTTAGTCAACGTTCCGGCCGACTCTTTAGCTTTCTTCAGGACTAAATAAAATTAGGTAAATAATAACATTTGTTGAAAAATAATATAGTAAATTATAATTAAATGAAAATATTTTAAAAAGAAGATGTCAACATTTTTTATTTGTAAACAATATTAAAAACAGTTTTAAGGTATATTATGAATAATTCGTCAATCATTAAAATGAAACTGTTAGGATAGAATATCAAACTAAAAAGAAGATACTCTATCTTAACGGTTCTTAACCATTTCGTCATCGTGTACCACTAAATTTAATACATATTATTCGTTCATTTCCTGTTCCTTCTGAAATGTATTAGGACCAAGTATAAAGGATATTTAAAAAAAAATGAAAAGTACGTACAGGCTGTGTCAGGATAGACTTCGCCTCAGCCGTCAAAAATATTTTATATACGCTACTGCCGCTGCAGATGAAAAAGTTATCGATGCCGGGTTCTATTCCAGGACTAGTACAACAAAATATAATAGCGTATACCTGAGACAATTTAATTATTACAAATAAATAAATAAATATATCATCACGCCTTTTACCCTTACTGGGTGTGGCACTCTGCCGAAGCAGATCTCAGTAAGTGATATATTTCTTCGCGTGAAGTGCGGTTTCCAGCCGTTAAATAACGACCCCCAAAGATATTTAAATTTGTTATAACAAACAGGGATGACATAAGAAAACTCGAGGTTAATTAACAAATTGATAAATGGAACAAAAGTGATTATGACAAATTTAAACAAAGTTTAATATTTAATTTTATTAGTAACATGTTGGGTTGTGGAAATAAAAATTCAAGTTCGAATCCAACAGTGAATAACTGAAATTTGTATAAGATACAACTTAAGGAATGATTGTTCAAAAGTCCAACATAAAAGATATTGAGATAAATACAAAAAAAATTGAAAAGTACATACAGGTTGTTTTAGGATAGACTCCAGTCCCGCCGTCAACAATATTATATATATATACACGGCCGCTGCTGCTGCTGATGAAGTTATCGGTGCCCGGTTCTATTCCAGGACTAGTATAACAAAATATAATATGTTATACCTAAGGCAATTTTGAGTAAAAACTGTCATAACAGCATAGGCTCCATTTCTTTTGGTTACCAAAATACAAGACGTCAAAGTTTTATAAATATCAACAAATTTTTAATTATTTTAAACAAATAAAATAAAAATAAATAATTATATCATTACGCCTTTTACTCATTACTGGGTGTGGAACTCTGCCCTAACAGATATATTTCTTCGCGTGAATTTCGGTTACCAGTCGTCAAATCACGTCCCACAAAGATGTTAGTAGAGGGAGAGCCACAGGGGTAGGTTTAATTTGGTGAAAATTGTTTGTCGGCTGTGAGGATCGAACCAGGGTTCTCAAGATCAACAGGCCGACTCGATACCACTCCATTAAACAATATACTTTTAAACAACAAAACGTTTTTTTCAAAAAATAACCTAGATTTAAATTGATATTGTTGCACTTAATTTATTTGACAATGGATGAATTTAAAACTGTGGAATATGTATAGTTTAAAATAAAATAATTATATTATCACGCCTTTTACCTATAACTGGATGTGGCACTCTGCCGTATTAGATTTCGGTAAGTACTATATTTTTGCGAGTGAAGTGCGGTTACCAGTTGTTAAATCACGGCCCCCAAAGATGTTAGTAGAGGGGGGAACCGCAAAGGTAGTTTTAATGTGGTGAAAATTGTTTGTATATGTATAGCTTAAGGCGCCTATTTTCGACATGTGTTGTAAATAAATTATTTTTTTTTTATCCCATATTATGTATGTTATTTTTTCTTGTTCGATGTTTTGTAATGTTATCCCATGTTTAATTTATTTATGTTTTATTGTGGTATTTTATATTTTGTTGCCCACTTCGTTTTGTGTTTACCCCAATTTCTTCAATATTTATTTGAAAATTTGCTGTTATTTATAAATTGTTGACCTCGTGTATTTTGGCAACCAAACATATATACATATTATATTTTTTACTCAAGATAACCTTAGCAATAAATTATTAAATTTTGTTCCACTTGTCCTGAAATACATTGTTTAATTTGATTTATCGATGATAACGCAAAAAGAATTTCGCAAATATAATTACACATTCCTTAGAGCCACTGCCACTGTGATAATTTACAATAATGAATAAAAATTATGAAACATAAATATTTATTTTATTTGTTGTGCAACAGTTCTTTGCAAAATTACAAAAAAATATTTTTGTGTTATCATCAATATTTCAAATACGAGTAATATACACTTTTTAATATTTTTGCAACAATTTTGAAACGATCTGTATAAAAGAAACAAACATTTTAATCTACGTTCAAATAATGTTTTAAAAATATACCATAAAAAATATTATTTAGGAGAGAGAATAGTATCGTGGGCAACCTGGTTAGGGGTTACTACAGCTCTGCACTCACACTTGCACTATCCCATTAATATCATTATCTAATTCAACTTACGTAAGCAGGGCAAGAAGGAACTCACCTCTAAAATTATCTTAAATATTTCTTGGAATACTATCATGCACTTACTCAACCATTACGTATTTCTTCACTATACTCATAAAATGACGTATGATTACTAATATTAAGGAACCCGACGACTGAGTGCAACAATAAACAATTATTAATATTTATATAAATATTTAAATACGTTATAATAAACAGGGATTACATAAGAAAACACGAGGCTAATTAACAAATTAATAAAATGAAATAAAAGTGATTATGACAAATTTAAATAAAGTTCAAAATTTGAATTTTCTAGTAACATATTGAATTGTGGAAATACAAAGCCACGTGTTTGCTATATATTTATTTACGTACATTTGAATCGTAATGAACTGTTTACTTAACTCTGTCTCTAGGGGTTACGAGACTTATAACGTGCTAGCCCGTGTAAAAATTATAACGGGCTGTTGACATTGGTTATCATGACAACATATCTAATTTTAAACGTTTGACACTTAAATATATTTTGATTAAACAAAATCTGTCAGATTTTCAAAGTCTACCTTGATTGAACATTTTAGTTATTACGTTATACTATTGCAATTAATTTTATTAAATATACATATATTGCGATTCAAATGCACATAAAACATTGTACAATGCTCGACGGTCTTGCAATGTAAATAACTATTAAACATTACTTGTGAAAATTATATTTCCATCACTCAGTTTAGTTGTAATAAATAACTTTCTTCACTAGTGAAGAAAACGGTTACTATCACAACTAAATTGAGTAAGAGAAATACTATTTGAAATGGTAACCAAAGAAACGTGATGCCCATTTCGATATATAACGCCGTTAATTTATGTAAAATAATTATTAAATTTCTTGTATCTCATACGTAAAAATGTTGCAAAAATAGTAGGTAACACTGGGAAAGGCCCATTGCAAAACTACTATTTAACACTCGCTAGCGTACGTGCTTTTAAATTAAACCCTTTCCTCACTAGTAATACAATATACTATGTTATTACATTATTATTTTATTCTTTAATGTTTATATGATATTTCCAATAGTTTGATGTCAATAATTTAGATATAGTTTTGCATGAACAGTCTTGAAAATGTTAATTTTTGTATGAAAAATATTGAGACAAATTGATTTTTGTTTGGACGTTTTTGTACGAATTAAGTAATTTAGGAAATTGAAATTACTGATATGGGGGTAGGTGGCTCAGTGGTATCGAGTTGGCCTGTGAATCTTAAGAATCCTGGTTCGATCCCCACAGTCGACAAACAATTTTCACCAAATTATATCTACCCCTGTGGCTCCCCCTCCACTAACATCTTTGGGGCCGTGATTTGAAGGCTGGTATCCACACTCTCGCAAAGAAATATATCACTTACCGAGATCTGCTACGGCAGAGTGCCACACTCAGTAATGGGTGAAACGCTTGATGATATATTTATATTTATAAAATCAGGTTCAGGGTTGGAGATTTATATCAGAACCCCAATTAATTTAGTTTTTAAATTTATTATACGTGTTCATATACCTATAAATGTTTCTATTTTCGAGGCTTATCATTAAGATATCGGAAGCTACGACTTTAATTTAAATAGTAGCTTTTGTGCGCCTTGTGTGAAGCATCTCAGTGGTGTTTTGATTTCTCAAAAATTGTTACTAGACTTGCCTATATTTAGTTCAAGTTAATGGATTGAGTTTGTAAAACATTGTGTTCCATTTTACAATGAAAAAATAAAATTGTAATTAAAAGTATATATTTAAACTAGCAATACTAAAATAACTATATTTTTTTATTTTTATATTTGAATAACTGCAGTCAAGATAAATTATTTGTTTTATTCTTATCAATACTTAATTAAAAAGTGTTGCTACGTGAAAAGATTAATTTAAAAGTATCAATAATACAAATCTATAATGCAAAATATTTATACACACACGTATTTTGCTTACCATTACTGGTTTCAAAAATCAATACGAAGATAAAACCAATAACATTAGATTAACAAGATTTAGAATTGAGTTTCCAAAGAAAACTTATATGTGCGGAAACAAAGTCAAATCTACGAACTAAGAGTTTAATAGAAACCAGCAACTTGCACCTGTAAATACACAAACAAACAGTTTTAATATTATTATTATTAACCGCGAAATTTTGCTGGAGATTATATTTTACAGTAAATAACTTGTGTAACATACTATATCGGTTTCCATATAACAAGATTATTTTTAAATTATCTTAACTTAATTATCAAAAGTATATAAATTAATTTATAAAAAATATTTTAATTAAAAGCTACAGACAACTACATTTTCTTCTAGTTTTATTTGAAATATGTTTCTCTAAAGTAATTTAGAAAGATTTGACAGAAGATAATTTGAAAATATTATACACTGATACATATTCTAGGTCCTCAGAGATATTGTTATAATTTTCACAATTATCTTTTAATGTGACTAACTACATAATTATCACGATTCCATTACGCCATCACGGAAATAACAGGCATAACCTACTTCCGGCTGCGTTACTCCCTTTAATTAAATTATCCAATTGCAGCTTAATCCTATATTCAAGGGTCAGGTAATACGTGATCAGGTATGTGATACATCAGAATCTAAACAAAGGTTTCGATCAGTTTGACATAACGTGTGACGAGCAGCGGTTTCATGTTCTTGTCGGCGCTAATACGACTGCTCGGAGGAACAAAGAGTAAATATGCGAGGCACAGAGTCGAAGGAGGAACTGTTGATCTGTGCAGAGAAAGAGGATAAAGATGAAGGAGTCGTGTTCGAGGAAGAAAAGGGTTTGACGGCGGTGGAAAAGTCGTATTTGTTGTTGGCTGATAGAGGTGATTGCGCAGGAGTGAGAAGGTGGGTTGATTTTCATTGTTTGTACATTTTAATACTACTTTTAACAACATTACTCATTTTTTTATAACTAGCCTTGAAAAATATTAATATTTAACACTTTTTGAGTCATTAATTTGTTTTTTTTACATATTAATCATGAAAATCGTATTTTTTTAACCAAAAATCGTTGACACATTATTCAACTATTTTAATAATGTAAGAAAATACAAATAGTATGATTTCATTGAATTAATTTCACTCACTTCACTACTTTTATTTATTTATTTCATATCATAATCATCATAATAGTGACATTTTCACATCTGTCAAAATAACTTTTCATTGCTTTCATTTCTAGTTGAAGAAGTTTATTTCAATAGATACAATGTTTAGAACTGTACAATTTTCTAAATTATTTTTATTAAACTGTGACTGTAACCTAACAAAATCAAATGAAACTTGAGATAATAGAAGCAACGTTAGAAAATTTAGTGTTTGTAGGTATTAATAAACAAGTAGTCAAAATATTTATATTGTCATTAATATAAAAATCGTTAAATAATATTTAAATGCAAGTATTGAAAACAATAATATATACACCTCGTGAAAGAAGTGCACTTGTTTCTTTTGGTGTAAAGTGTATTATTTTATACCACCAACCTAGGAATTATATTACATTCTTGGTACCAGAAATATATTGAGTCATTTATCTTCTATGGGGGGTATAGACAAATTTTACATATATTATTCATCGCATTTAATAAAAATTTGATATTATTTTTATCGGAACAATAACTTCTTAACACATATATTTCAAAATTTTTAAAACATTAATTTATTTTTCTACAAACTTAACCGCAAGTAGTCTTTTTTCTCTTATAATGCTGGTCGAAAGTAGGCATTTCTCTCCCAACTAAAGGAAACACAAAAGTTCCTCCCTAGAAATGTAACTGTTTTCCTTTCTTGTTTGTGGTTGTTTAATAGCAACCATCAGTACAGTCTTAGATATATATTTATTCACATATAATTTTTATTTAAATGACCCGAATGAATGGTCGTAGAAAAAATCATATGTAAATCTCTAGAGTAAAGTGTTATTTCCACCCACGTTATACAAATAGCTATTTCGCTGCTGGTACGAGCGTTAGATGAATTTAAAGGTCATTTGGGACACAAACCTACCTTAAAACATAACATACCGATTTTAGTACATAAATAACTATTTATTATTCTTAAAGAAATGAAAACACTTTCAGTAATTAAAAAAGACATAAACAATATTTAGTATATAATGTAGTAAAAACTGTACTACTTATTTATGTTATTTATTTATTTATGCTACGCTGTACAACAGGAACTTAATCCCAATTACAGTACAGCGTTCGCACTCACCGAATCGCAGTGTAGTAGTTTATATAATTTTTAGCTTGAGTGTGATTCAAACTCGGGATCTCCGGATTCGAATTCCGTATCGCTATCCACATCACCGTACTAACGGATTTTTGTGTATGATATATTTAAAATCTTAAATAAGTTGACCTGTTTTTCTATTTACATGCACTCTATCTCTAATACGTGTTAGAGTTTTAGAATTAAATTTTATATTTAACTGACATTAAGTTCAATATTGGGCCATATTCATTTAATGTATCACTGGTACTATAATTTTATTCACGGGTCTTTTTTAATTTTTAACGTTTATTTCGTAAACAGTAATTTAATTCGAAACAAGTTTTATTTTACTAGATACATTATTCGAAATTAATGAAAAATTATTGATGGTTAAGGAGATCTTTGCTGCTCACAGCAGTTTATTTAATTTAGTATGCGCTACTAATTGTAACCAGTATTACTAACTTGAACATAAAATTTAAGTAACAATTTTAAATTGTTAAGTGAAGTTAACTTGCAAAAAAATACAAATTTACACTTAACTAATCTATTTATAATCCTAGTAAATTGTTTTAAATAAAATAAGTTTATAGAATGCTTTATACTTCGATTAATCACTTCATTTATAAATTTATAAACGAATAAACCTAATAGTTATCTTAGATTTTTATTATCTTTTAATCCTTTAGTTTCAATAATACATATTATTTAATGTTTAATGTATTGTACTTGTATGTTTTAGGTATATTGGTTTATACTGTAAATGAAAGAAATGTTTCATTATATATTTTTTTCTGATTGTAGAATAATTGGAGAATATGCAAATAGTCCGGATGATTTGGATATAAACTGTGTAGATCCATTAAACAGATCTGCCCTAATTGCAGCAATAGAAAACGAAAATATCGAATTAATCAAATTATTACTCGAAGAAAATATACAAGTCAAGGTAATTTCATTTAATTAATTTCTTTTTTGTCATAATTAAGTAACCTACACGAATTTTAAATCCGAAATTAAATATCAAATTCATGTTGTCAATTACAAGCCATGTAAATCAGCCAAAATCAAGGTAACAATTTGTGGTTTAAAATCTGTACTAAAAATAAGTTTGCACTATTTGTATTACAACCTTGAATTTATATCGAAGATTATTTATAAAATCAAATCAAATTTACATACAAAATGAAATTATAGGAACAATCAAATTATTTATAATCAAATATCAGGAAATTCGCGTACGTGATTTCACATTATATAGCTTTTTAATCCCTTGAGGTTCTTAGTCACTCAGTGTCTCAAAATAAATCCAATTAGTTGAGCTATAACCCTGAATTTTGTTTGCTAGGATGCGCTCCTGCATGCCATCAAGGAGGAATATGTGGAGGCTGTGGAGCTTCTATTGGACTGGGAAGAGAGTCATCATCAACTTGGACAACCATATGTGAGTCATTTATAAATAAATATCATTATATTTTACAAAAATATTGACTATGATAAAATTGTTAACAGGGTTGATAATCTATGTAAGTTTAGACGTTTTATTTATAGTTTTACGCAATTATTATAAATAACTATAATATAATATTTTAAAATGATAATATTTTTAAAGTGACAAGAAACTACAATACTTCAGAAAAAACTAAATATCCCATAACTTATGTGAATGCTGCAAAATCTGATGTGGACACCACATGACTTCCTTGTACGCGTAGATATTTTTTACATTGCACATATTTGACATTAAATCTTTTATTTTTTGTTCTAATCCATAGCAAACTTAATTTTTTTTTAAATCTAAAAATATATAATATTTAAATTTAGATATCTCGTTTATGCAAAAAGCTAATTTAAAAATTCTTAATGTGATAGACGCAGAATTTAATTCTGTAAAACTTTTATATGCAGCGTTCATTTCTAAAATTAAAATAATACCATTTTTTTCAAGGAAAACTGTTAGCATCTTCATGTAATGTGCCACTTCCGGTTAGTCTATTTTAACCAAAATCTATTATGTTATTTCCATTGATATAGTAGTCTTATATACCAAATTTGGAACGTTTGAAATTATATTTGAATATAGTTTTTCATGAAAATCTATTATAGGCTTCAAGTAAAGTACCACTTCCGGTAGTTGTATAATGACCAAAAAGGGAGGTGCACAACTAGATGTTATAACAGTCCTAAATATAAAGTTTCAATTTTCTACGGCTTACCGTTTTTGAGTTATGCGAGATACATACGTACGTACATACGTACGTACAGACGGCATGACGAAATTAGTCAAAATAGATTCAGGGAGGGCCAAAATACCTATTTCCGTTGAAATCTGAGAACCGAAAATTTTCGCGATTACAATACTTCCTTTACTTCGTACAAGGAAGTAAAAATATTTGCTAGGACCGATTTGCAATTGCCTATTCGCCCCTGTTTGACAGCAATGTCAATTATTTCATATTATATTTAACTTCACTTTGGTTTTATTTATTTAAACCAAGTTTATAATTTAATTTTTGGCGGTGCATCTGACCATTATAAAATATATGATCCCAGATCACAAGACAAGTAAATAGCTAGATTATCAACAATAATAAATAAAACAAAAAGCATAGTAGGACAGGTAGTCAATAAATTTTGTTATTCATGAAGGGGTTCGTATATAATCTCGACTTAGTGTAGTAAAATTATATTCATAATAATCGGCATGTATAAATTCGTGGTATTATGCAGAAAAAATATGATGTGTTTTTTTTCGTGCTTCATTGTTGATTTTTGTAACATGAAAATATGTGAGAATTGTTACGTTTTTACAATGTTTCCTTTGTCATATAATTTACATACCAGTATTTACTGAATAAAACAGCTGTCACGGAATAAAATGTGGAAAAGTCAAATATGTATTTAGTTTTGTATCTGCTTTCATATCTTTTATAATAAAACAATACAAAAGTAGGAAACATATAATACGCTTCATTCATTTATTTCAACAGTGTCCTGCAGAAAGAAATAATTAAATGACATATAAAATGTTACTTTAATTATATACATAAAGAAATATAATTATTAGTTTCTATTGTTAAACTGCAGACATAATTTTGTGCTATATATTTTATCTTTTGTTTATAACAGAGCTGGGAAGCTATGGACCATTCTTCATCAAGTTTTACTAATGACATTACTCCGTTAATACTAGCAGCACATAAAAATAACTACGAAATTATAAAAATTCTTTTGGACCGTGGTGCTACTTTACCAATGCCTCATGACGTTAGGTAAGTATTACTATACTGCTAATTGTAATAAGAGAAAATATGATCCCTATTTTATCCTTACATTGCGCGATTTTTTTGAGTATCGTTTAAAATAGAATATTATGTTATCGGGATAAATATATAAAAAATCTAGAACGACATTAGATCGTTGACTTGTTTTTTGCATTTGCGAATTCTAGTCTCCATGAATTGCCATTACACGATAAACAGCATTATCCTTGTACTCATACGTATGTAGAAGATTGTCTATAATGGATGCTTAGGAGAAAATTCGTTTAAGTTAGAAAATAAATTGAAAAATTTGTTATAATATATTTACAAATATAGTGATCTATATATACCTCAGTAAATTTATATATATATATATATATATATATATATATATATATACAGGGTGAGTCTGGGAAGACGCCCCCCCCCCCTTTAACTTTTTTATTATGAGTAATAGAAAAAAATGGTTAATATGAAAGTTTTATTATTTGTTTTAAGTTGTTTTTGTTACTGAATTTGTTGCTTTAGTTTGTTAAGTTGTATAACACTGTTCCATTTTGTTTATTTTCACATAGCCACCTATAATATTTGTATAAAAATTATTTCTAGTATTTCTCAATTTTCTTATTTTTCTCGAATTTTTTCAGATACATTAATAAAAACTAATACACCGTTGAAAAGAGAAAAAAATGGCGGTTTTTATTTTAGTAAAATAATTATAGGTTGCTATTTAAAAAATAAAAGTTGATAGTCGTATCTTGTAAACCTGACTTTATAAAAAATATCTACATCTGCCATCAAATAGTATATTTAAAATAATAAAACTTTCATATGAACCATTTTTTTCTATTACTCATAATAAAAAAGTTAAAGGGGGGGGGGCGTCTTCCCAGACTCACTCTGTATATATATATATATATATATATATATATATATATATATATATATATATATATATATATATATACAGGATATTTCACAATTTAGAGCAAAAAGTTAAAGGATATATTCTGTACGACGTGCTGATCATGAAACAAAAATGATATTTTTTTAAAATCGCAAAACTATTTTCCATGTTTTCCAGTCCAAAATGTTTCGTTGCCACTGCCACTCGGTGGATGATTATGTTAAAGTTATTAATTAAATAAAATTCTATTATATATAACTGCTAATAATTGAATTGTGTAATAATTCTTTCTTAGTTGATACCTACTTCATTGTTTGTGTTTAATATGAAAGCGAATTTAGTGCAGTACTACAAAAAATGTTTTAGGTTAACAACCCTTAATTTTTCGAATTTAAAAAAATAAATTTTGTTTCATGATCAGCACGTTGTACAGAATATACCCTTTAATTTTTTGCTCTAAGTTGTGAAACACCCTGTATATATGTATATGTATATATATATATATATATCCTTAAGATTTTTTTCCAAAGTAAAAAACCACCCCGTATATCTAAAATCCATGTACAAAATATTATGTGGAATAAAATAAATTATGTGCATTATTTATATATTTATTAACTATTGTTAAATTTGACGTTATTCATTATATTTATTTAAAATTGTTTTTAAATTGTTGACTTTGTCTTTCTTGGAAATTATTCTACGTATTGAAACAATTAAAATGTTAACTTTTAAAAAATACTTTAAATTTATTCTTCACAAAATGAACAAAGTAGATTTAAATATTAGATAATAAATACGTAGAAAAATTTCATTCAAGAGATTTACAAAAATATCGACAAAAAGGAAAATTAATTTAGTGTTTGCAACGAACATTTAATAACTGCTTCTATAAAGTTTTCATCAAGAATTGATGATGAAATTGATGTTTCTGTTTGTAAAAGGTTTAATATCAGTGGCGCACCTAATGGGGACCAAAGTTCTTCTCAAAAGAGGAACAAATATATTCATTCATAATGAGAAAGTGCAATTTATTTTAAAATATCCGTGTTCATCTAGATATATTAACAAGTTTTGTGTAAACTAATTTATTCGCAAAATTATATGTAAATGTAACATAATAAAATTGATTTACTTATATATTTAAGTTAGCATTTTACGTATAAACTTTTTTCTATGTGCGCTACTGAGATGAATCAATTTTCTTACTTTTTCAAGTTTTCTGCAATGTACTTCAGCACTTCGATGTTCTTGAATGTGGATATGTTTTAGAACGTTAAAGACGTTGGTAAAATATAAAAGGTGTATGGATTTTAATATTGAAACGATGTAAATTTAATCCATTTTGTCAACAGCGGATGAAATTATGATATATATATATATATATATATATATATATATATAAAATGAATATTATTATTCAAATTTAATGGACAATTCATTGTATATTTTATATTCTTGTTCCATAATATTCAAGATGTTTCTATACCTCTGCACGAAACTTTAATGAAATATGATTTGATATACTGATTATAGAATAAAAAGAAGATTTTTTGAAATTCGCAAAAATTAGGTTATTTCATTTCTAGTGAATATTTTTAGTGTCACTGGTTTAATAGTACATTTAATTATTTATAATTATGTTTTGTATGGCTGCAGCAATCAAAACATTCACTTGTTACTGAAAATTACATAATACTTTAAATTTTATAACTTTTGTTTACTGTATTTCATTAGCAACATAATTATAAATAATTAAATGTACTATTAAACCAGAGATACTAAAAATGTTCGCTACGAATAAAATACCTTAATTTTTGCGAATTTCAAAAAAATTATTTTTATTCCATAATCAGTATATCAAATTATATGTCATTGAAATTTCGTGCAGAGGTATAGAAACACCCTGTATATGCATGTATATGTCTCCAGATATAATCTTAAAAATCATATTACTGTCATAAATAGAGATATTTTTAGTTTAGCTTTTTAAATAAATCTCCAAGTTCAGCCTACACTGAAGCAAGAAAAAACAATACATATAAAAAGTGTTAATCTGAATAATAATTTTCTATATGTACATATATTTATTTTAAATCCAATTATGTATACATAGAAAACTAGTAAGTTCTACTGAATTATGAAACTGTGCCACAATACATCGCCTTAATGCGCCCGACTATTTGGCTCTTTAGGTATTATATCAAAATGTTTGAATTATTAATAACAAAAGTTTAATTCTAAATTTAAAAATATTTGCACTCAGAAAATGGTAATATAAAATATTCAGTTTAAAATATGTTACATATTTAATACGTGGATACGTGCAATATTGTGATGGCCATTACATTACAACTTCTGGATCGTATTAACTCTTTAAATATTGTTTTAAAAAGTCAATAAAATGTATATACGAGCAAAAATCTTTATTGATATTAAATTCATTAATGGATCATGTTCTAGAAAATACAATAATAGTAGTTTATGTAACAAGTACATAATTTAGGTCTTTATTGGACGAGCCGAATTTTATGGCAGAGCGAGCGCAGGGAGCGAGGCTAATAAATAAGGCGAGTATATAAAGTCCGATTATGTACGAGTTACATACAACGTTTTATGTTGGACTGCATGAAGAATATTTTCTCTTAAAATATGATTTTGTCAATACCTATATTTAAAACATTTAATTGCATCTCAAAGTGTGCTTCGTTGTTATGCATTTGTTGTTTTATTTACAAATTGTCAAAGTGAAAAAAGTGTTGAGATGGATGAAGACATTCAAGACGTTCCAAAAGAAATAAAAGATCTTTCATGTAATGCAAGAGAATGTCTATTACCAACGAAATCGAAACAAATGTATGAAGACACATATAAAACATACAGAAAATGGTGTTTAAATATGAAAATTAAAAAAAACACCGAAGATTGTATCCTGGCATACTTTAATAATAGTATTTTACTTAATTAATTATAATTTCATTCTAATAAAATGCTTTAAATTATATCTACTATTTCTTTGAATTTTGTTTTAATGTGACATTGACAGCAGTCCAATTTTGCATTTTTATCGTACTAGTCCAATAAAGTACCCGATTATGGACAGTAAACAGTGTCGTAAAACAAGGTAATATGATGCAGTCGAACATAAAATAATCTATTTTATAAATATTTACAAAACGAAACATAATATGAATTACTATCAGTCAATATTGCCATGCTCAATTCTCAGCAGTGTGGTATTAAACTAAAGCTCTTGCAGGAGTATCGTTATTGGGATTTCAAGAAATAAGAGCTACGATTTCTATAATGCTACTAATTTAACTGAAATTGTAGATTTTATAATTCTTGACATCCCAATGTCATTCTAAATATTACTATTTTAAAAATTGTGAAATTAAGATACACTTAAATTGCAAATTTTGGTGATAAAATAATTCCTACTGAATTTAATTAAAATAATAGTTTGAATATTAGGGGAAAAAAGTGAGACATTTCGTTCTGTTTTATTTTCCGAATTAAAGGTGAAGGAAACAAAGTACCTGAAATAAAAGTAACACTTTATTCATATAATTGCTTTCACTAGGCTATCAGAAAGTAAATTTTTAAGAAATAAATTATAAATTTCGATAAGATTTATAATTTTCTTGATGGATGCCATTAAATAAAAACAACAAAGACAAAATTAATTGTCCATTCTCTTGGTAAAACTAGGTTTAACAAAATATTAAAATAAACACTTGTCTAAGTCTCACAAGAAATTCAGCCTCCAAGTCAACTTATTCGGTTATCGTCAGAGGCTATTAAGGATCTTATCCTCTGCTGGTACAGTTCTTCGTCACACAGCTCCTTCACGTGAACTTGTTCTAGGTGAAGGAGTGGGTTATACCATATTGATGAGCTCTAATAAGAGCGAAACTCGTCTATGGTTACTAACTGTGCTGGCCAGCCTCTGACGATGCCCTCATAAGGTGACTTAGAGGCTGAATTTCTTGTGAAACTTAGACAAGTGTTTATTTTAATATTTTAGGATGTCATTAATATCAAATCATACCGTTTTTTTTTTTCAAATTACGATTTATATATGACTTTACTTTACTTCCTCATGGAAGAAAAATGTACTCTCATGGAAAATATAATTTTCTTCTCTCCATTGAGAGAAACAAATATTTTTTTCTATGACCTTAACCAAAAGTAGCTTTTTTTGATTCATATGCAGCCGAAAGTTGGCTACTCTTTCCATAGGAAGAAAAGTAACTGTATTCCTCCTTTATTTATGGTTGGTTTCATAGCTACCGTTAGCACAGTCTTAGATATTTATTTAAGTATTCATGACATGAAAGAATGGCCATGGGAAAAATAATAAGTATACCGCCGGAGTAAAGTGTCATTTCCTGCCTTATGTGACTACTGCCCTTAGCTGTCACCCATGAGAGGAAATAATACACTTTCCTTCTATGTTTTATTTTACACCATTTTCAGATGTGGCTGCGATCAATGCATCTTTTCAAGTGAACAAGACTCTCTCCGTCACTCGCAGTCGCGCATCAATGCCTATCGAGCTCTCACTGCTCCTTCACTCATCGCCTTGTCCTCCAAGGATCCATTGCTCACTGCATTCGAGCTGTCCTGGGAACTGCGACGCCTCAGCAGGATGGAAACTGAGTTCCGTGCCGAGTATAACGTAAATAAATGGACAATTATTTTAAAAATAATATGATAGGTTTTTAGCACGATAGTATACGACAAAACAAAAAATTGAAAACGATCGAATCGGAAAACTTTATGAAAAAATACTGAACACAAATTTGTAGGAATGAAATACCCTAATTTTTGCGAATTTAATAATAATTCTTTTTGATCTGTAATTAGTATATCAAATTACATATGTCAATAAAGTTTAGTGCAGAGGTATAGAAATATCCTGTATTCGGGAAAAATAGAAAATTCAGAAGAACTTAAATTTAAAATTAGAGAAGAACAATCTCTTCTGAGCCGCAGTTTTTACATTGCCGGTTTTCGTAGTCGAATGCAACATTATTTCAGGTGTATGTCACTAGCTTATAGCGCCGAGTGTGCGAAATACATGTAACTGTATTTTATATTTTGCGACAAATCACACATTGTCAACAAGCGGATTCGAATTGTCGAACCTTGGTTCGGGTGACGTCACAGTATGTTAAGAGATGTGTCTCGGCCACCGCGCCTATTTCGTCAACAATAACTCTCGAAATATTATATTCCGTAGGTATTTGATAATTTTTAGAATCGTCCAAATTGTTATTAATGGTGTAATTGTTGAGAATATGTTGTAATTTGTGATTTTAATTATATTGTTTTTTTATTCATACTTATTCTACTCGACGCTATTTACTAAACAGTAAATTATGACGAAAAGTTCATTCAACATTAGCCATCTATGTTTCATTTTATCTGGAATAGTACGGTGACGTATATAAAAGGTATCTATGGTAATACAGATTATTAAATATTGCATAGCTGAAACATATGGTATATGTGTCAATATAAACAAAATAGATTATTATTATTATTTATTAAATATGAATAATTATTTCAGATAATAATTTAATATTTTTAAATATTCATTTCATTATTAAACAATTTATTTCAATATCTTCAGGATATACTGGGGTTTTCGTCATGCCTGAATATAGATTATAATCAAATAAAATTATTACAATTGCATATGATTTAATTTTTGTTTATTGATTAATGTAATTGACTCGTGTGATAGCGGATAAAATGAGAAATGATGAATGTTATTGTGATCGCAGGACATGAGATTGCAGTGCCAGACATTCGCGACGACGCTGCTGGACCATGTAAGGACCTCGACTGAGTTGGAAGTTATGTTGAATTATAATCCAACTGAGATGGAAGATTTGGACGGGGATCATACGTTAGACAGGTTGAAGCTGGCTATTAAATATAAGCAGAAAATGGTAAAATATCTAAACTTGATTTACAAAGCTTTTTAACACCAAACAGATTAATAACATTATTATTGGATTATTACTATTTTTGTAAGAAAATATTTATCTACTGAATAAATTAGTTTTTTTAATAATTAATGTTTAACTAATCATTTTGATTAAAAATGACAAATTATGATTTAAAAATATTAGTTTTCCGCATTCGCTGGAGGTAGTATAATTCCTCTTTTTCTCGTACTTGTTACCTGTTTTTCAAATAATTGGGGAATAGATTTGTATTTGCTGCTTGCCCACTACGTATATAGGTTGTTGTATATACTCGCATATATTTAATATTTAAAGATGCATCGCGTTTTCTTGACATTATTTTTTATTTGTACTAATATAAGTGCCATCAGAAAAATATGTAGAGTATCGATTATTTGGCACACGATCCTACTTTATATTGGTTTCCTACTTCCATTTTATTTTAAAGAAATTAAAGCAAAAAAAATTCTATGCCACTATTTTTTTATTTAAAATTTTTCTCTATATGCATTCCTTTAGAACTTATTTTAAAATAAAAATATCGAACGAAATAAGTTTACCGAATCTATTTCTTATTTTTTGTAAATTCACCAATTTAAATCTACCCCTGTGGCTCCCCCTCCACTAATATCTTTGAGGGCCGTGATTTGACGGCTGATAACCGTATTTCACGCGAATAAATATATCACTTACCGAGATCTGCTACGGCAGAGTGCCACACTCAGTAATGGGTAAAAGGTGTGATGATATATTTATTTATTTAAAACATCGTTAAATTAACCAATGTGGCAATTTTTTTCGAATTTACTCGTAATCGTTGCTTTTGAGATCAGTGGAAGTCTATAAATTCGTATACATGTAATATATAAAGAATACTAAAATATAATTTAATTTATTACTGATAGCTTCCAGGAAGATTTAATTATTGATCAAAACCTTGAAGTAAATTTTTGAAAATTCAGGTTATAACATTATATGTACATAAAGAACGATTGATGGGTAAACAAATCAGATATGACTGAAAATCGTTACAAAGAAATGAAGTAGATATATTATGCATATGGAAAAATGAAAATTTTAAGTATTCAATTTATATAGATAGAAATGGATAGATTATTTTACTTAATAATTCATATACTATAATAGAAAGGTTTAAGGCATTGATTTACGTCATCAATCATGAAAAAAACTTAGTAAATTCATAAAAAACTAGTACAATATGTAAGTGACAAATTTTAAAAAGAGAGTAAGTAACTGATTAATTCAACTGAAGAGAGGAACAGATTTGCAGTATCAAGGATCAAGGTTATCTTCGACATAACTATTTAAATTAAAAAATTAGAGAATAAAATTTAAATGATTTCGGAATGGTGCGTGCTCCTTGGTGGGAATGACAATCCGATATCAACGTAGTTTAGGACTGATAACATCAAAGTCTGGCGTTAATTTCTAAATTTAATATATATGAAATATGTATAAATTTAATAGTTCAAAGGTCAGTTGTACAATGTTCAGTTACGTATCTATAATTATGTAACCTTCTGTCAGGCTAATATCCCGTTAAAAATATACGTGAATTAATAAAAAAATATATTAAAAAATTCTCTGCTGGCACAGTTCTTCGTCATACCTTTTTTTACCCATTACTGAGTGTGGCATTCCGCCGAAGCAGATCTCGGTAAGTGATATATTTTGTCGCGTGAAGTACGGTTACCACCCGTCAAATCACAGCCTCCAAAGATATTAGTGGATGGGGAGCCACAGAGATGGATTTAATTTGGTGAAAATTGTTTGTCGGCTATGGGAATCGAATCAGAGTTCTCATGATCCACAGGCCGACTCGATACCACTGAGCCACCTACCCCATATATACATGAATTGTATGCATAATTCTTGAGTAACAAGTGGTTAGTAACAGTACTGTGACCATGGTTCGTATAACTGGTCCTAAGCTTCCGCAATATGGCATGAATTTATCGGATTTGGGATTTGGCAAAAATAAATCCCAATCATTAAGAGGAATTACTATTTACAATTGTGTTTATAATTTCTTAATTTTTATAGTTATTTATTATTATTATTATGTTTGTTTAGTTTTTCTGATTATAGCATTGCATTTGAATATTTTAACAGATATTGCTCGTTGAAAATTACGCCAAAATTTCCTAAACAGTGAATGTTGTTGTTTATTCGTTATTATATTTGTTTCCAAATGTGTTTCAGTTTGTAAGCCATCCAAACGTCCAACAACTCCTGGCATCAATTTGGTATGAAGGTCTTCCAGGTTTCCGTCGTAAGGGAATCATTGGTCAAATTGTGCAAGTGGCAAAACTTGGTGCTATGTTTCCGGTGTACAGCGTCATCTATATGCTCTTCCCCACCTCGAAAATGGGGCTGTTCATGAAGAAACCATTCGTCAAGTTCATCTGCCACTCTACTTCCTACGCCTTCTTTTTAAGTAAGATTCTTTGAAAACAGCGATGAATAAATTCCATTAGTTTCTATTCCCCATTTTTAATATTCTCATTTCTCACTTATAATAATGGTTGTTATCAATTTTATATTCAGATCAACTTTTAAGGTGATGATGTTTAAAAATTTAGATTCATAGCTAAAATAAACAGAGTGAAACATAAAAACTTGATAAACACATTGAATATTGATTATATTATATGGAATGTGTCCTGTAGGAGGTCATTATTTGGAGCTCAAGAACTATGAGCTACGATTTCAGTTAAATGAGGCAAAAGTCTTCTTTACTACGGCAATTTAACATTTTTTCCAAAAGAAAAAAAATATGTACAAAAATGTTAACATTAATGATTGTTGGTTTAAAAATCATTTTAGTTCTTTCATTGTAGTCAAGTGCTAAAAGTTTCAAATTTTTTAAGCCCTCTTTGAAGAACTAGATAATAAATATTTAATATTATAAAGAAAAGAGAAAACATATTCTTGTATTTTTTTAAGTTATTCAAAATTCATTTATAATTATGGCTGATAGGATTTACTTTTTTTCTTGATTGTTATTGTGATAAGATTTTATCAGCCTTTATTGAGTTAAGCAAAGAACAATCTAATCTCTAAATCTATTTGATTGACATTAAATTTTGCGTAGCTTGGACCCTACAATCCAGCTGCGCATGGTTCTGATAGTTGAGATAGTTGTGGTTTGCTGCTGGACCAAAGTTAATAAATTTAAAGCGAAAGTATTGGGATTCTTATATATTTATTTTTAATTATTTATTTATTAACTCATCTTTTCCATGCCATTTATTATTTTTTATGTAAATGTAATAATATAAAGCCCGTTTTACATTAGTAACAAATTGCTTGGCGTAAAATAAAAGTTGCTTTCCCTCCACTAACATCTTTGGAGGCCAAGATTTGAAAGGTGGTAATCGCACTTCACGCGCATAAATATATCTCTTACCGAGATAAGTTACGAAAGAGTGTTACAAGGCTTCATGATATGTTTATTTATTTTATATTTTTACCTTTATAACTTTTCTTTTCTAGTGTACCATTTAAATTCCCGCTAACTTTGATGAGCGAAGTTAGCAACCTACCATTGCAAACTTTTTTATTTGAAGAGTTAGATAGAGAGAGAGAGAGAGAGAGAGAGAAAGAGAAAGAGAGAGAGAAAAAGAAGGTTAAATATGTTAAATAGTGCCAATTTTGTTTTAAATAAAGAATATAAATTTCATAATATTTATACATCAAACAAGGGAATAATTAAAAATAAAACGCCATGTTGAAAAGAATACTATTCGATAACTTTTTTAAGTAAAAATTTTCATGATCACCATATCGCTAAAGTTGATTTTTATTGAGATATTTCAAAGTAAAGTTTACATAAGAGTTAATTATAATTTTAATTTTGCGAATAAATATTACACTTTTATCAAATAATATTTTGCTATTTTAATCGCCTCTCTATTCAATCAAAAAGGTTAAAACTAATAATGGTGATCTTCTTTTGGTAGACAATTTGTACAAGCATATATTATAACTTCTAAATAGATTGAGCTATTATTCTTTCAAAATATTAAATCCTTCCTCCCCATTAGAAATTTTGTCCCTGAAAAAGAACTAGACGGGAGTCAGAAAGGTACTATGTGAGTCATCCTCATTCTTTCGTTCAACGATGGCGCCGCAAAGATTTATGCTTGTCTCATTTTGATAGTCATTATGTCTTTTACCCATTACTGGGCGTGGCACTCTGCTGTAGCAGCATTCAGTAAATGATATATTTCTTCGCGTGAAGTGCGGTTACCAGCCGTCAAATCACTGCCTTTAAAGATGTTAGTGGAGAGGTAGGCACAGGGGTAGTTTTAATGTAGTGAAAATTGTTTGTCGGCTGTGAAAATCGAACCCACGTTCTCAAATCCATGTACCGACTTGATACTAATACCATTGAGCTACTTAGCTACCCCATAACATAAATTTTATATAATCTAAAAAAAAATTAGTGAATTTTATAAAATCAAAAGATTTTAGTTCTTTTTTAATAAGCCGAATGGTAGATTTTGTATTTTTTTATATTAGTTAGATTTCAGGCTTTCCATGATAATAAAAAAGTTATAAATTAATTATACATTTTTTTATTAATTAAATTTAATAAGGCGACGTTTCGGCTAAAATTTGGGCCAATTTCAAGCTACAAGCAAAATAAAAATAACAATATTTCTAATAGAATAATAACAGAATAACTTCATACCAATAGTGTGAATTAACAATTAAATTAACATAATTGAAGTAAAAAAAAGTTAATGGATAAAATCTTTTGAGGTGTATACCTCAAGAGTCACAAAGTAACTAATTAGCAAAATGAAATTAAACAGAAAATTATAAATTATAGTGAGTCATCTATCAGTAAGTAAGAAAAAGACAACCAAATAGATTCTAAAAAAATTTTAAAAAAATTGTGCCTCTTTCCCATTCAAAATTCCTGACTATGACACTGATCTACACGTTTGTTATAAACCGAGCTGTAGGGAGATATAAAGCGTGTTTCACAACTTAGAACAAAAAATTAAAGGGTTTATTCTGTACGACGTGCTGATCATGAAACAAAAAGATTTTTTTTTAAATCGCAAAACTATTTTCCATGTTTTCCAATCCAAAATTTTTCGTTGCCACAGCCACTGGGTGGATGATTATGTTAAAGTTATTAATTAAATAAAATTGTATTATAAATAACTGCTAATAATTGAATTGTGTAATTCTTCTTTCTTAGTTGATACCTACTTCATTGTTTCTGTTTAATAGGAAAGCGAATTCAGTGCAGTACTACAAAAAATGTTTCAGGTTAACAACCCTTAATTTTTCGAATTTTAAAAAAAATCTTTTTGTTTCATGATCAGCTCGTCGTACAGAATTTACCCTTTAACTTTTTGCTCTAATTTGTGAAACATCCTGTATAAACACTATAAACTTTATACTATAAGTTCAAGCAATGTTTTCTGCTAAATAAATTAACTAAGTATCTTTGTAGCTCACACTTCATTCTTCATTAACATCTTTTTGAATACTATGTGCCTTGAATTCAGAGTTATAAATTGCACTTGAAATAAAGTTTATTACACATATATGCACTTTTCATTTTGAGGTACTGACTTGAATAATCTACCTAAATGGATGTAGATGCATAAGAGGTGAATTAAAATACATTTTTATTACGCAGTGCTACTGGGCCTGGCTTCGCAAAGAGCTGAGTTTATAGTTCTGGAGTGGGTCGACAGCCCGTGGATGAAATCGATCCTGGAGAACTGGAAGGATAAGGAAAGAGGAGCAGGACCTGGCGTTGCTGAGTATGGTGTTATCTTGTATGTCATAAGTGAGTACCTAATCATATTTTATGCATGCATAGCTCAGAATTTTTTTGCTTAAAATGAAATATCTCGTACATTATCTTTTCTCAATTTATGCCATGTTCGACTAATGAACACATTTGTGTTTAGATTTGTTTAATTATCAAGAATGAGTTCTATAATGATATTGAAATATAATAACAAAAAACGCGTACGAGAATGTATATAGTATTAGCTATAGGTATGTTAAGCGCACACTTATGCCTGGATATTCATAAGCATAGATTCGTTAACTTTAATGCTTTGTTATCAAGACAAACAAATATTTTTAAAATCGAGTTTAAAATTAAAACTATAAATTATATTATAAATATGTATTTGCGAGGGATTCAATTTAAAAAATAATATAAATTATATTCAAATATTTCTGAGAAAAATAATACTTTAGGTATAATTACAAATATTTTAATATAATTTATACTATTAATTTTATATTAAATTTAAATGAATAATAAACGAAAAAAACAGTGATTGTCAAAACATTTCTAACAGGTACGTTACTAACCTAAAATAATTGTTTTCGAACATCGATGGACTTCGATATCTTATCGATCAAGATATCCCAAATAAAGAGTCATTTAC
Organism: Pterostichus niger; assembly: GCA_947425015.1. NCBI lineage: Eukaryota > Metazoa > Arthropoda > Insecta > Coleoptera > Carabidae > Pterostichus > Pterostichus niger. The sequence goes on along the minus strand of OX380334.1, from coordinate 19,784,133 downwards.
ATTCGCTTGTGAGTCATTTACGTTCGCTTAATAAGAATATGAAGTGACGTCATAATGAGAATCGTACGCAATCAAAAATATCCTGTGAGAATAATTCCAGTCGCATTTTGAAAATTCCATGCGTTCGGCGCACTTCATATTAAGTATGTTAGAATATATGAAATTAATATTTTAACAATTCCTGCGGTTCTTGCTATTCTGCTTAGTCTGCGTATCTTTATTCATTTATCGCATTTTAAAATTGTTACTGAATTTACAAATTTATTTAAATATAATTAGTACAGACTGATTTTTATTTTATTTTACTTCTCTGAAAAAATAACGTCCGAATTATTATTAAATTATTACTATAACATGTTAAGTAGTCGATTTTATAACATTTTATATTAGTCAGTAGGCAGTTCTAAAATTGCGTTTTAGTTAACGAACTTTTTAAATTAAAGGGTATAGATACTTTGAGAGACTATTTAACTTTTTCTTTGTGTCAGTGGCGAATTACGGCTAATAGTAGAAAAGTGGGGGATAAAAAGTTATTTGTTTATCAAGATTGAAAAAGTGTTCTTTTTTGACCGAATCTGAAGTTTGCAACCGAAATCCAAAGTTATCAAATCAGATGAGAGTAAAAACGTGCCTTTTAACCGAAGTTTTAAGGCAGCTATAACATTATAAATTTTTATTTAAAAAGAAATTTTATAATAAACTGATTCATGTCATATGTCACATGCTGTTCCCTGGACAATAAATAACAAAAGAATATTTTTGCTTTTTAAGAAAATATCAATATTTATATTTTAATCAATATAATTAAGCATATCGAATTTCTTTTACAGTAATATTATATTTTAAATTTTTTTGAAAAATCATGAGCATTCGCCGGGATTTGAACCCAGAACCTTTCACTCGCTAGGTGACTGCTCTACCAATTGAGCTACAAATACTCGGCGAATTGTATACTCATGATTTTTCGTGCAATGTTTTTAGTTGTTAGAAATTGTAAAGTGACATGGATTGCGTCAATTCGTTACAATCAACAATTGTAGTATGCATTGGCTGATTACCTGGTGAAATAGTATAAGAATTAATTAGTTTGACATGCCGTCATCGTTGGTTAATAATTTAAATTTTTTTGAAAAATCATGAGCATTCGCCGGGATTTGAACCCAGAACCTTTCACTCGCTAGGTGACTGCTCTACCAATTGAGCTAACATACATAGTATACAATTCGCCGAGTATTTGTAGCTCAATTGGTAGAGCAGTCACCTAGCGAGTGAAAGGTTCTGGGTTCAAATCCCGGCGAATGCTCATGATTTTTCAAAAAAATTTAAATTATTAACCAACGATGACGGCATGTCAAACTAATTAATTCTTGTAATATTATATTATTCACTTTTTTTAAAAAGAAAAGAATATATCAATTACTCACTAATTGAATCTTGAAAGTTTGTTCACTTTCAGGTGTTTTGTTTTATTCTTTTTTATTTTATAAATAAAATAAATATAATATACTCAATTACTGGGTGTGGCACTCTCTTCCGTAGCAGGTCTTGGTAAGTGATATATTTTTTCGCGTGAAGTGCGGTTACCAGCCGTCAAATCACGGCCTTCAAAGATGTTAGTGGAGTGGGAGCCACATGGGTAGATTTAAATTGGTGAAAATTGTTTGTCGGTTGTGGGGATCGAACAAGGGTTCTCAAGATCCACAGACCGACTCGATACCACTGAGCCACCTACCCCATAACATAACTAATTAAACAATTGTAATCGAAATTTTTAAATATAACTAAATAGTGCTATTTAAGACTTTGATAATGGTTTAATCCCGGGTCAAAACGTTAGTTGATTAAATATACATCATATCAAAGCCTAATAACACATTTTACTTACAAAGAAATAAGATTTCATCTGAACAAAATCTAAAATGTTAGAAATTGGTAACATTGGTTCCACAACGGAGGAGCCCGCTTTACTCACATTATTATCTTAGTGACATACTGGCCACGACTGAAAATTCACAATTCACGTCTGGTTTTACCGATACTTTGATAGCATACCAATTCGTGGACTAAAATTTATAATTTTGATGTTTGTCTTTCCTGAGTGAAAGCGAACTTTTTTGTCTATTTAACAATAATAATAAGAAACCTATTGAAATTTTATAACATTTATTTTTTTTCCATATATTATGTATTTGATTACATTTTTTGTATTAAAAATTTACTGTTTCGGCTCCCTTCTAAATCGCAGTCCACTACTGCCTGGCGTTTTAATTAGTAAGTATTTGTTACAGTAAAAAGAAAATTTACTTCAATATTTATTTTAAGAATTGTAAAATAAAAACTGAGCAATAAGTAATACACCTTTAAGTCCCTATCTAATATATAATAAAATGGCAAGTAATAAAAGGATGAGATTAAATACATAAAATTCATTCTATAAATGGTTCAGTTTATATATCAATTATTTATAAAGACTTGACGTTGGAAAGATGAAGTTTATATAAGGTGACCATTTATTTTTGGACACAAAACAAGACAAGGCAAGACAAGGATTTATTTAATATTCTACATGCATCAAAAATAAATAACGCGTTTTTGAAAAAAAATATAATTTTAAACCTAAAGTAAACAAAAATATACTTATTTAATAGTTTTATTTATTATATTAATCAACCGATCAAATTCGATTCAATAAGTTTGGATTTTTTAAGAACTTTTTATAATTCTAAACAATCTCTTTCAAAATTAATTTTTGTAGTAATCAGTGAGTTTAAAGTTTCAATTAATTATTGTGTTTTTTGAAAATACTTCTTTCTTATATTTGTTTCTGGGAAGCATAAAATATATTCTACTGTATGTATTTTCTAAATATTATTCAGATCATATATTATGATCGCTTGTACATGCTTATAAAGAGTATTTTATTTATAAAATAAATCGATAAAGTATACTATGAATAAAAAGAGACAAATGGTCGTCCCCAATGAACTGTTGGGGTCGCCGGGACTTTGAAGTTAAAAACGGCACTGTCATGTTGAAAACGGGATGGTTGTTCACCTTATTATATTCAGAACAAATCTAGTTTACATGAGATTTTATACTTATCTTCCTCCTTATCTCTTATTGACAGCAAATGATTTATTTGGTTTGTCGAGATTTAATATGTTTGGAATGCGTTGATCCTGTGTTTCAATTATAGAAAGGAATATATGGATTTAGGTTCCTTGAATTGTTTTATTTATTTATTGGACGTTTCGATGGTTAACCCATCATCTTCAGCTTTTATTAACACAAAATTATTTTTCCAATCCTAATAAATATCTGTTTTCTAAATTGTCACTTTTTTAAAAAAACAGCTGAAATTAGCTTTACGGATAAGCAACTGTCATAAACGTAAAAAGTAATGTAAATCGTGAAATTAACCAGTTATACCACACGTGAGTAAACATACATATTTAAATCGGAGAAAATTTTGCACGTGAATACTGTTAAAATAGCCGATAGAGAATGCCATCTTAATAGTATTCACGTGCAACACATTTCTACTACCATATACTAATAATACCGCAAAGTAGGTATTATTTTCTTCTAGTTTTGTACATTTTCAAATTAGAAATAAATTATGAATTGAAATTTCAGAAGACTGGAGAAGAGCTAATATTTTTTTTAAAAATTTTCAATATTTTGAATTTATTTTTTCTTCCAAAAAATTTTATAGAAGTAGAAACATACGTTTATTTATTTTTATTGTATTTGTTATTCTGCACAATAGGAACTTAATCAAAGTATATGCAAAATATTGCGGTATTTTAACGCCATGCACACCTGCCGGCCTCCAATAGTTATTTGTGTATTAAGAGCGTAAAGTGATTCTTTGTTACTCGAACACGGCCTTCGGCTCGCGCTACAATAGTGTAAGAGGAACAAAGACATTTTACGCTCCTGATATACACATAATTTTTTCTACAATTTCATCGTAAAATTATTAAAAAACGTATGCGTACTGAAAATAAATTCGTTCTGTTAACTGCCAATATGACAAGTTTCTGTTTTGTTTGTATCCCTGGTAACTATTGAAATAAGCGCGCATTTAACATCTTTTTCGCGCGTTGCCATTGGAAACGCGTGCATTTAACATCTTTTTCGCGCGTTGTCATTGGAGACGCGCAAAAAAGATATTTTTCGATTGTTCCACAGAAAACATCAACTTTACGATGACAAATGAGAGCGTAATTGTCAACTTTTCATAGCAATCGTAGAAAAAATGTATTATTTTATTCAAACTAGAACCTGAAACTGCAATTTTCTGTTGAATGGTCATGAAAAAAGTAAGCCGTCGCCTACGGTTTGTGTCGCAAACTTCATCCTCAAAATTCATCAAGTTTCCACTAAGTTTATTTTAGTTCGACAAATTGCGGATCCACATAATTTAAAGTAACTTAAAGAAGTAGTAGAAATTTTAATTTTGTTTCATTTGTCCTAATAAATTTTTAAATTTGTGTTTAATTGATGATAAAATGTTAATACACTTTTAATTAAAAAATGAAAAAAGAAATTTCTTGGAACTAATGTTAACGTTGACTGCAATTATAATGAGATTTATGAAAAGAATGTTTGTAATAAAGAAAAAATAATAATTAAAGAAACAATGCATAATGCGTTTCTACTTGTGTTGCGTCTACAATAATATTTTTTTCTTATAAATATACTCGTACAGAATAATACGAGTATTTGTCTGAGACTGGTCTTTGTAATTAGATTTTTTATTTAAAAAATTTATTTATATAATTTAAACATTTTAATTTATTATCTATTCTCGGGCTATTTTTAGATTTAAATAAAATAAACATAAGCCCAAAGACCCGTAAAAAATAATAAAGACATATAAATGATTTTGTAACTGCAAAAAAAGTTTATGAGGTATCAGTGGTATCGAGTCGGCCTGAGGATTTAAGAACCTGGGCTCGATTCTTAAACACTTTTCTCCATATTAAAACTAGTTCTGTGGTCCCCTCTCCACTACTATCTTTGGGGGCCGTGATTTCAGCGTTTCTTAACCTTTTTGCCATTGCGGTCTCCCACATTTTCCAAATATTTTTGTGTTCTCTTAATTTCTACTGAAATTACGAATATTATAATGATTTTAAAATAAGGACTGATATAATAAAGACATCAAATAAAATACGTTTAAAAAGTTTACGTTTTTAAAATATTTCTATTTGTAATATAAAATATATTACAAAATAGAGATATTTTAAAAACGTGATTGATTAGTCGATCGATATATTGGCCACCACTAAATAAACTCTGGTCGCCTTGTGATTGAAATATGGAGTTATTCCTTTTTTTCTCTATTTTTATTGTGTGTCAATGATAGTTTCGATCTTATAACTTTTTCACATACTTAACTATTTATGATATCAAACAGAATTATAAAGAGAAAAATTTGGATATTACCACAATTTGAACCTAGGACCTATACGCCAATTTTCAATGGAAAACATATTTTAAATTAAAGTCAATAAGCGTGAAGTTCAAATCCTATCAGTATCCCACTTTTTCTCTCTATAATTCAATTTGTTATCAGAAAATTTTTAGTATTGACTTCAAATAATGCTAATTAAATTGTTGAATTAATATTTGAACGTTTACAAATGATTGATTAAAGGTTTAATATGGAGTGAAATCCGCGCACTATGGACAGACGGACTCAAAGAATACATCGCAGACTTGTGGAACATTGTTGACTTCATCACCAACATGTTCTACCTCATGTGGCTGAGTCTGAGGTTATCGGCCTGGTACATAGTACAGGTAGAGACACTCGAACACTCTATGATAATTGTTTGTAAATGATTTTATTTAAATGTCTGTTGCAGAGAGAAGCGATCCAGGGCAAAGACCCGTGGTATCCGCGAGAACAGTGGGATCCGTTTGATCCTATGCTACTTTCGGAAGGAGCTTTTGCCGCGGGGATGATATTTAGGCAAGTGTTATTAATTAATTATTAGTTCTTTTGTTATTCCTGCAAGGATTTGATAATGGTATAAATATAAAGGGTAATGGCCGAATGTAAACATGTAAAAAGTTTTTACAACCTAAATTGTTTGTGCAAAATCGTGATTTCATTTTAAATGTTTTTCCAAAATTTATTTAAACTAAGTATATGAAGAAGTACGTTAATAGATTGAAGAAATTTTTCGATCTTATTATGTCAAATTGTCAATGAATTTTTATTTTCCCTCACAAATTTATAGAAGGGAGCGATAGGGCAGTCTTTTCACATTTAATGGTATCATTACCACATTGGGTATGGTAGTGGTTTTAATATTGCTTTATTTATTATAAATGAATTAAGCTCAAAATATGTTTAAATTTTAAACTCTTTCAGCGCTTGATTAGAATAATAAATTGATATTTAAAATATTAACAAACATAATTTATTATTTGTTTGAAATTTTGTGGTGAGGCAGTGTCTCATATGCTTTCCTTGACGAACCGCTATTGATATGACATGTAAATTTGTTTCCTTTTTTTAATTCAAAGCAAGTTTAAAATTTAACTTCTAGAGGTTAGATTCTTATAAAAAATAAAAACCACAGACAAATATTTATCATGTTAGTAGACCTTAGAACTAAAAGAATATTACATTTTTTTTCAACATAACTGTAAAGATAAATAAAATAAATAAATATATCATCACGCCTTTTACCCAATACTGGGTGTGGCACTCTGCCTAAGCAGATCTCGGTAAGTGATATATTTTATCGCGTGAAGTGCGGTTATCAGCCGTCAAATCACGGCCCCCAAAGATATTTGTGGAGGAGGAGCCACAGGAGTAGATTTAAATTGGTGAAAATTGTTTGTCGGCTGTGGGGATCGAACCAGGGTTCTCAAGATCCACAGGCCAACTCGATACATCTGAGCCACCTACTACTGTAAAGATACAAATTATATACTGTTTTTTTTTATTTTGAGAGAGTTGCGTTTATATAAGAAAAATGAAATGAGAGTTGATCATGTCCTATCATTTCGACTTCGCAGCTTTTGTAAAAAATTTGCCTGAAGGTCGATAGGATGGGAAATATCAAATTTAATCTCATGAAAAGGAAATTGAAATAAATGTATCGCAACTTATATTTAAGTAACTTGTTGGTCAGTGGTTTTGTTTATTACCTACAGCATATTTTTATTTTAGGAAAAATAATTGAGTACTGTTTTTTTGTGTTGATTACTTACTTTTATTAAATTTACAATACACCATATATATTGATATCGTAAACAAAAAAAACAGTAATTCAAATAACGGAAAATTTAAATTACATTCTTGTTCAGAATATCTATAAATAAATATATCAACACGCCTTTTTACCCATTACTGGGTGTGGCACTCTGCCTAAGCAAATCTCGGTAAGTGATATATTTTTTCGCGTGAAGTGCGGTTACCAGCCGTTAAATCACGGCCCCCAAACATATTAGTGGAGGAAATATCTGTTTCTACTTATTCGGAATTTTTTTCGATTGCAAAAAATCGCCAAGCACACCAAAACACGTCTAACCTTTATATCTGTCAAAAACAAACTATAAATGCAAAATGGCTGATCATGTCAACATATGTTGGGAACATGTGTACCAACGTAACAAAAAAAAAGAGAATCTAATATAGGTAACCCGCTTTTTTTAATAAACCTCGTAAATACTATCAACCAATATGTAAATAATTCAGAGTCTCATACATTCTTTAGTGTCTTTCATGGACTTTTTCTAATTGAATTTGTTAATCTGAAACTGATAGCATCTAATCGTACAGGGAACGCGTGATAAACAAAAAGCAACTAAATCAATGTGTGGGTGTGTAGCCACACATATGATATATTATGACAAGAGTTGCAGAGTGTGGGCGTACTGCAGCCACCGTCCATATATTTGCATTAAAATAATTGACACTGCACGCTGCAATACGTAATTATTATAAGATAACATGAAAAGTGAAATGAAATCACGCCTTTTACTCAATTCTGGGTGTGGCACTCTGCCGTAGCAGATCTCGATAAGTGATATATTTTCTCGCGTGAAGTGCGGTTACTAGTTGTCAAATCACGGTCCCCAAAGATGTTAGTGGAGAAGGAGCCACAGAAGTAGTTTTTTTCAAATGGGTGAAAATTGTTTGTCGGCTGTGGGGATCGAACCAGGGTTCTCAAGATCCACAGGCTGACTCGATACCACTGAGCCACCTACCCCATAAATAAATATATCATCACGCCTTTTACCCATTACTGGGTGTGGCACTCTGCTGTAGCAGATCTCGATAAGTGATATATTTCCTCGCGTGAAGTGCGGTTACTAGTCGTCAAATCACGGTCCCCAAAGATGTTAGTGGAGGGGGAGCCACAGGGGTAGATTTAATTTGGTGAAAATTGTTTGTCGGCTGTGGCCGACTCGATACCACTGAGCCACCTACCCCATACATTAAATTAGTTTTGGTAAATTTGAAGTTAATAAATAATTTTACCGAAAGCTGAATCCTGCACCTACTAATTTATTTTAATCTACCTCGGGGCTCTCTGATCCTGGAGGTCTTTGGCATTAGGTCAGTCCTGGTATCCTATAGTTAATAGCATAATTGTACTGAATACCATTTTCTGATACTATATTTTAAAAATTATTCTAACGATAATAATTGGGAACTTTAAACGAAGATTGAAAAACAGGCGCTAAATAAATTAAATGGAATTGAATCGAATGGACATGTCAAGTAGAACAGTACTCGTAGTTTACACTGCTATCAGACAGTCAGCTGAATGTTAAAATCTTTTCTGGTACAAAAGGAAATGAAACATAAAATTTGTTTCATGTATTCAGTTTAGCTTTGAAGAATTATGACAACGACATTTTTTCAGTTGCTTACAAAAAATGTGTACAACTTTTTTGCATGCTTTGTAACAAAAGACTTTAACATTCATTTGTTCTAAACACAAACGATTTCATGAGTTAAATGTCAATAAAATTAATTAAACAGAATTTTGTTTTAAATGAATAATTTTTTGTCTCAAGTATTTTATTAACCAGACTAGCACTTCTGCAAACATTTATTTTAATTTAATTAATTTGTTTTACCAATACAAATATGTAAATATCTAAAATTTAAAAATGGGGTAGGTGGTTCAGTGATATCGAGTCGGCCTGTGATTCTTGAGAACTCTGGTTCGACTTCCACAGGCGACAAACAATTTTCACCAAATTAAATCTAGCCCTGTGGCTTTCTTTCCAGTAACATCTTTGGGGACGTGATTTGACGGCTGGTAACTGCAATTTCAAGCTAAGAAATATATCACATACCGAGATCTGTTTCGGCAGAATGCCACACCCAGTAATGAGTAAAAGACGTGACGATATATTTATTTATTTAAAATCAAAATATATATATTAAACTTGTAAAATATTACTTAGTTAATAAACTTGCTTGAACGATTGTTTGAAATGTTTGTAATTAAAATTGATTTATTTGCAGTTTTTTAAAATTAGTTCACATATTCAGCGTGAATCCTCATCTCGGACCACTTCAGATATCTTTAGGAAGAATGATAATTGATATCATTAAATTTTTCTTCATTTATTCTTTGGTTTTGTTCGCATTTGGTTGTGGTAAGTATAACAATGTCTATTATTTTATCTTCTCATTTAAGTTACTATTATTTAAACGTAATATATTTTTGCAGGTTTAAATCAATTAATGTGGTATTATGCAGAATTGGAAAAAAATAAATGTTATCATTTGCCTAATGGCTTGCCGGATTTTGATAATAATGAAAAAGCTTGTGGTATATGGAGAAGATATGCAAAGTAAGTCCTTATTTGAATGCAGGTCCCTATTTATATGACACAAATATAAATAGTAGGCGAAATCATGAGCGCCGAAGCATGGGGTTCACCTTACAAAAATTTATATATTTGCACCTAACAACATTTTTGAGAAGGATTTTATATAAATGCTTCTATGTAAAATATTTAATTTAGAATTTTTGTAGTTTTGTTTCATTATAATTAGTGTTAATTTGCTCAAATTACATAGTGTATGATGCAAAGGTAGCGTAGATATGTTCTGGAAGTGTTGGAATATTAAATATACACCATGGTACTCGTATTATTGATGAACTAGATTTGAATTTAATAGTTCATAGATTTATTATATGTAATACATATAAGTTATAAGTTTGCGATGAACGAAATATTTATTTGCTTCAACAGTATTATTTTTCATTCTACAGTGTAATTTTATTTAGAAATAGTTTGATTATAAAATGGCGCTTTTACGGATGTGTTTTGGATTCACAATATTCATTATTCCAGTACTTTATAATCGTTGCTAAATAATAAGAAATACAGTACGAGATTAATTATTTGTATGATCGCACTCATTTTCAGTACAAAAAGTGATTGTTTATCGGAAAGCAAAAGTTGTTTTATTGCATGTTGCTAATGAAAACGTGCATTAAAATAGTTGTTAAGAAAAAATAAAACATAAGATAATATAAAAAATAAAAAATGATTTTGATATTTGAAATGTAATTAGTCAAATTAGTATAATTAGTTAAAGCTCGATCGTAGAAAAAACAGTGTATGCAACTCATGTTAAATGTATCTTTGTTGCACCACTACGGCTCGTGTTGCAAGCTTACCACTAATGCAATAAAGTAATACTTTTAACACTAGTTGCATAAATAACTATTTCAGTTTAGTAGTTGCTAGACAATTAAAAACTGCAGTAATCATGATAGCAAGTAGGCTTTTTAATATTTTCTCATGTATTGAAAGTTAATATTTGTTATCTACACGTGCCGAAAGTGCTACTTTCCGTGTACACGCAAAAATAAGTTTTAACATGATTCTGAAAGAAAAGTAAAAAACGGTCTAATATCACAAGAAATAAACATTGAATCAAATAAAAAAATCAACATAATCACAAGTAGCCACAAGCCTTTCACCGACTAAATGCTTGAAATAAAGTTGCAAAACGATTTTATAAAATAAACGTTATTTTATTCCTTTACTGTTTTTTGGGGTGACTATTTTTCGGTGAGTCCCCTTGTGATTAGAGCGCCATCTATTCCGAAGTGGAAAAAAAGTTTCAGATAAAATTAACTTATTTTTCTCTTAGAATACGAATCTGCAATAAAAAATGGGGGTTCCCATTTAAGATTTCAAAGTTGCCCCCCACCCCAACCCCTGGGGGTGGGAGTTGGGGTTTGTGTTTGGTGTGCATAGATAGGTTTTTGCAAAATATGAAACACGTGTTTTTTTGTTTCTTGATTCGATGTGTATTTCTCGAGATATTTCACCGTCAGCCTGTATAAAGAATACTAAAATGCATTTTGCATTTATATTTTGTACAATCTTATACCACAAATGAGGGGTCTAATTTGAAAATGTACAATCTCTACTTTTTGTGTTGTAGAGTAAGTCAAGGAAATCTGCATAAACATTATCTTTTGCTTTAAATATATGATTAGTTGTTTTATTTTAATTGATTTTTACAAGTACTAAAGTAGTATATTCTAAATTATTCCATTCACACAAGTTTTCCAATGGCCTTCCAACACGTGTATTATATACTATTTCCTATGATAATTTAGAATTTTAATACAACATTAATAAATTTTTAGATCTTTTTTATTTCCTGAAATAATATGTGTTGAGGATTTTATTGTCATTTTACGTATTTATGATAAACCATGAGTGCGGAAAAGGTAGTTTCCGCACTGTCATATGAAAATAATTTTGTTATGCCAAAGTAAAAAGTTCGACGTTGTTTATTAAATATAAACGAAATTAATTTGGAGATTATAGGTACGTTTTAAAAGTAACAAACTAGGTACTGCTAATTTTAAGTAAGTGGACATTGTATGTTTAGAAAATGACATGATGCCAAATAAAATTCAAATTTTTATCAGTTTTTATAGAGAATTGCAAAATATATTTAGTAAACTGAGCTAAGTTAAATAATTGAATCAAATTTAATATTTCTTTATCAATTGAACAGTAATTATAGAAAGGAAACCAATTCGTCATGCAGATTTAGTTCAAAATATGTAATCAAAATAATTTCTTTTCTCATTTTTTAAGAAATGTCCGATTCTAACCACACTCTCAAATCAGTTTATCATTATACCGCACCCACAACCGACAAACAATTTTCAACCACATTCAAACTTCCCATGTGCCCCTGCACCACTAACATCTTTGGGGGCCGTCAATTGACTGTTGGTAACTACACTTCACTCGAATAAATAAATCACTTAATTAGATCTGCTACGGTGGAGTGTCACACCTACAAATGAGTAAAATGCGTGATGATACATTTATTTTGTTTTATTTACAAAATTTGAAGCCCGCTAATGCAGCCCACGTGAATTAAAACATTTGTTTGTAAATAAAAACTATGCGAGATTAACTAATTATGGTACTAAATTGCACAATACAATACTGGACCTACGCACGTGCCGTTTTAATATCATAAATAACAGAAATTAATTAAATTTTTCGATAAAAACGCCTATAACAAAGGAAACAATTGTAACTACTAGGCGTATCTATCGAAATATATTAATTAGGTAATTTCTCTAATTTATAGTTTTAACATTAGTTATTAACATATTGTCAGTGCGTAGGAACCACTGTGTCAGTTGAATCAATAACACAGAGCCCCTAAGCTAAAGGAGTCCCACAAGCCAATCAGAGTAAAAAATATATGTATATTTGTTATTGTTTTACTCTTCCGTATTATTAGATTTTTATTCAAATTTCAATAAATAATTAAAAAATATATGATTAAATTGGGTCATCTAAACTCATCACTTCCTAACTCTGATTATTTTTTAAGGGGGGAACCCCCTATGGAAATGTTTGATACAAATTCCACGAAGTGTAACTACGCCACTATGTATTGTGTATGCAATTTGGTATTATAATTAATTTCTGGTTAGTCTTGAAAATCTAGACGCTCCAAACACGTCCAAAATATAAATAAAAATAAATATATCATCACGCCTTTTACCCATTTCTGAGTGTGGCACTCTGCCGTAGCAGATCTAGGTAAGTGATATATTTCTTCGCGTGAAGTGCGGTTACCAGCCGTCGAAACACGGCCCCCAAAGATGTTAGTGGAGGGGGAACCACAGGGGTAGATATAATTTGGTGAAAATTGTTGGCTGTGGGGATCGAAACAGGGTTCTCAAGATCTACAGGCCGACTCGATACCATTGAGCCACCTATCCCAAAAATAATTCTTCATAATATAATACCATGATACTTACATACAGGGTGTCCAAAAAGTCTGGAAATGCTTAAATTGACAAATCTGAAAATATTTTTTAAGGGTGAAAAAATCGATAAAAAGATTCTCAAAATTGTTTTGTTTCATCGTTTTCTTTATCTTAAAAAATATTTTTCTACGATTGCTGTGAAAAGTTGACAATTACGCTCTCATTTATCATCGTAAAGTTGACGTTTTCTGAGGAACAATCGAAAAATATCTTTTTTGCGCATCTCCAATGGCAACGCGAGAAAAAGACGTTAAATATTAAAAGCGCGCTTATTTCAATAGTTACCAGGGATACAAACAAAACAGAAACTTGTCATATTGACAGTTAACAGAACGAATGTATTTTCAGTACGCATACGTTTTTTAATAATTTTAAGATGCAATCGTAGAAAAAATTATGTGTGTATCACGAGCGTAAAGTGTCTTTGTTCCGCTTACACTATTGCAGCTCTCGCCTTCGGCTCGCGCTACAATTACCGTGTTCGAGTAACAAAGAATCAGTTTACGCTCTTAATACACAAATAACTATTGTGTTTCTGTTTTGTTTGTATTCCTGGTAACTATTGAAATAAGCTCGTATTTAACATCTTTTTCGCGCGTTGCCATTGGAGACGCGCAAAAAATATATTTTTCGGTTGTTCCACAGAAAACGTCAACTTTACGATGACAAATGAGAGCGTAATTGTCCACTTTACATAGCAATCGTAGAAAAAAACAGATTTACTGTGTTGACTAGAGTCATAGTCTCGGCTGCATCTCAAGTATGGAACTTTAGCGGAGACAGTAAATCTGCTATTTTTTTGTTTAGGTAAACAAATAACTATTTACAATAATAAGCGCAGGTTATAATTAGTAGTCATCTTGTTTTTTTCATTTTTTAAGGGTAGTAATTTGAAATAAAAACATTAATCACCTCAATCATTTTATTAATACTATTTTTGTGTGTTATATATACAGGAGGTTTCAAAATTATTGCAAAAAATTAAAGGGTATATATTATTTGATCTACTGATATAACGCAAAAAATTGCGAAATTCGCAAAAATAATTACACATATCTTGAAGAATAAAAATCATATCGCATAACAAATTTTATCTTTTACCGTATCATAACGTTGTTCTCTTCTTTGTTTTGGATACAGTATATAATTTATAGTATACATACACTTCTATTGCACTAGAAAATATGTAAACAGCTGTCAATTGTGAATGCAGCTACAAGCTGGCAAATATTTATTTAATTCAATTACACAACGTGAAGTATAATTGAAGATAAATAGGTTAATGTTTTTGTCATTGTTTGTTTCTGTATGTAATTAAGCTTCTTGAATATAGGTAAATTTAGAATTTTGTTGCTTTTCTGGAATACAATCTTGTTTAATATTATTTATTAAACATACATAATGATTAAGTGATTTATTTTTCAATATCTTGTTTTTATTTGCAGTTTATTTGAAACGTCTCAATCACTGTTCTGGGCAAGTTTTGGATTAATTGACTTAATGACCTTTGAATTAACAGGCATTAAAAGTTTCACTAGATTTTGGGCGCTTCTAATGTTTGGGTCCTATTCAGTAATTAATGTAATTGTATTACTTAACATGCTTATTGCGATGATGTCCAATTCCTATCAAATTATTTCAGTAAGTATAACACTATGTCGTCATTATATCAAGAATTTTTTATTAAAAAATTATGATACAGTATGCAAGAATCTATTTTTAACGAATACATACCATTCTGTATTCCTGCAAATTTAATCATGAACTAAAGTTTTTGAAATTAGTTTTACAGAATTTTTTTTTATAAACTTTTTTCTTTGGAAATCTGCCAACTTATATTACAAAACTTAAGGCTATAATCTATAATTGTTTAAGTGTTTACCTTAAATAATTATCTTCTAACATCAATTTTTTTAAATCATATCTATTGTGATAAAATCAAAATGAACTTCTTCATCTAATGGCCGATATTATCAAATATTTTAATGTAGATTTATCAGTTAATAACTACAACTACTGATTAATTTTTGACACCAATATTAATTTTCCATAAGTGAAGCTTTATTAATTATTATATAACTAGGTACATTTAAAAAAAAATTCTAAGGTATTTTCAATACAACTTATCATTTGGCATTGTACATTTTCCGTTGTTAAATGTTTAGAAATTAATTAAAATATTAATTGACTTTTAAAACCATTGAAATATGTTTTCATTGTCACGTGTGTGCGTTTTAACCATTCCTGTCAATATTAAAATCAAAATAAATCTCTTCTGATTATTTGCAATAATAATCACTGTAGCTTTTGTTTGTTTGACATATATGCCAGATAGCTTGGTGTCAAATCAAGATTTAAAATTGTCAACGCAAACTCCTTTATTTGAATAAAATTGTGAGTCAAAAAATAATATACTTAAATATTACTCGAGGCATCGCTAAATTAAATTAATAATTAAAAATTTGTCGAATTATTTTTAATTTATTCTCATTCTCTTGATATAATATTTTTACTAAGAATAATACTTCTAATAAAAATCTAGTTTTCTTTTCTTGTTTGTCGCCCATTTTTCATTAATTTTATCTAGTAACGTCAGTGGTGTATACAAAATTTTTCACTGAAATATGTCAAATTATTATCATAGTAATCAACAGTGAATGAAGCGGGTGTTATGAATATAATGTCATTATAAAGTTGTTTACATACTTCGTATCATAGCAATAGACAACAAATAACGTTCAAGAGAAAATAAAATAATTGAAAAACGTTTAACATCAGAAAATATATGATATTATTCATGCTGTTCACATCATACAGCATGTTATAGCATATTTTTATCTGTAAATTATAATGTAATTTTCGTAACACGTGCACAAGAAACACGTTCTTATTCCCTAATTTTAGAGAGAGAAACACTGCTTTTCTCCCTAGGGAAAGAAACATTATGTTTCTCTCCCTAGATAGGATGTTTCTGTCCCTCGTGAGAATGTTTTTCTCCCTAGAGACTACGATTATTCCCTGTTTGCGGTGACGAACGCGCCATCTAGCTGAGCGGACAATGAACTAGTTTTAAAGCTGGAAAATTTGACACTTGTCCTTTTTAACAAATGGGAAATTTGACACTTGTCCCACATTTTTTTGTGCACTTGTTACGAAAAATATGATATGCTTCACGACAGGGCGCGATTAACGCTCGTTTCCCTCCCTTGATGCATAACATACTAAT